>OX637475.1:20005000-21307750 GCA_951800055.1 Cenopis cana | reverse complement strand
TGTGTGACATAAAATATTTTGTTTATGTGTACTAGTAATATCACATTTGTAAACTAAAAATACACGATATAAATGATGAACAACATAGGCCCCTTCCGCCGATGTGGCATACTGTTACATCATTTTTAGAATGACCCAGATACAGCGTTGTAACAGGATGCCAATAGATCCCGACGCCTCTAGGGTTCCGTTTCACAAAATTTACAGTTCAGCCTGGTCAGTATGTTTGATAATAGTACATTACTCACCAAGGCCGGTAAATCAAAGAATATCTCAGATATACGCTCGAAAAATATACTATCTGAATAAACATGCTGTCTGAGGCCGTATTTGTTACCGCCCGTGGTATGTTCAAAATTTTATGTCACCTATGTGGGGATTGCCAATTTATGGCCATCAGGTGTGACTTAAATGTAGGTGTTTCCTAGTAAAAAAAGTTAGATATCTGATATTTATTATTTGTAGTTATATTACATATTTCTTACTTTACTTTACAAGCTTGGAAGTTCCATAGAAAGTGTACCCGTTATTTTTGCTTGTCAGTATATTTGTATGTTAAATTTATGTAAGTACCTATAATATTATAAATAAAAAAATATTCTTACTTTAGTGTAATAGTTGTACTTACGCGACCTATATGATAAAAAAAAACATATCGCCTTCTGAGAGCAGCGTGTCTAGAAGGCTGGCAGCAATGCCATGTTGTATGGTGACGTGTAAAAAGTAACATTTTATAAATAAACGATTGAATTCAATTGAATGCTGATCCAATGTGCGAGATAATTATCCAGCCTTTTGGTTATGCATCAACTCCTTCCACCGTATGGAGCACTTCTAATATATTCTGTTGGCGCTTTCTCCTATCGGTCCCAACCCCAAACGTCTCTAATATTGCCACTATTTATGGCTGCGTACATTATTTACACCGCTTGAGGTGTTCAGCAGAATTCGCCAAAAGTTTTTTTTGTAATATCTTTTCGCAATATTACTGCAACTACGTCACTGGCCATTCCTATATTTATTATCTTGCAAATATGAAAACTTTTACGCTTCTTATTAGCAGCGATACAAAGTTTCCCTATGCACAATTATAACTAAATCCACATAAAATAATATATATTTGATAACCGCAAATCGAGAGTTAAACTCCGTTTCGCGAGAATGTAATTATTTTTGTGACAAATTCCTTATAATAAGGTATGTAGGTGTGTGTGTTAATCATTATATATTACGGTTCTTCAGTACCTACGTTAACATATTGTACCAAACGCGAAACGTTCCAGTGTTCCCTCTAGACCAATGTATCCTTTCCCGTAACGAGAAAACATCAAACTGAATTAGCGGTAACGTTATGTTTTGTTTACTAAACTTTGTTCGGTCCGTTTAATTGTTATAGCCGTATACGTATACGGTACGTCATATGCGTGAATAAAATATGTATGAAAAGTTAATTTACGTAAAATAGGTATAGTAAAGTGTTTCCTTTGTTTTTAGGGTTCCGTACCAGAACTGTACGTATGGACAATGATTGCCAAAAAATCAATATTGCGAAATTATATATCTTTTTTTATGCAGTCGTGGTTATTTTTATTTTACACGACTGCCCAAAAAAAGGAGTGTAATGTTTTCAGGATTCATGTATGTGAATTTAAAAAATATGTATGTGAATTTTTTTGTTCCCCCAGAACTTCTCAACGCCTTTACCGATTAAGATGTGTCCGTATCGTTGGAATCCTTACGTCATCCCGGGTGACATAGGATATGTGAAGTTGCAATAAAAACAATATGGCGGACTGTAAGTGTAATAAGTTTGAAATAATATAATATTGTGACATTTTTTATATAGCTTCATATCGTAATTATTGACGTACCTATCATTTTATTCAAACTAATGTAATTAATTTTGATAAACCAGTAACTTGACATTTGTATTGTAATAACTATATCTTAAGACCGACATAAACAATTTTTATTAAGTGCATGTCCTTACTTATTGACTGCATGTAAAATTTCGTATGCCTGCGGGTACGACATAGTGAAACTTTACCAATTTTACCACCTTTTGCAATATTATGTTGTGTACACCTATGTTCGACGAATAAAGCATTTGTATTTGTAGACTCCATTTTATGTGTTCCGTAATTTTTTTTTTGCTATCCTAACAAGTGAGGAATCAAAATGAAGCATTTGAAAAGACGATTTCAAAAATATATACAATGTATGTGTTTCAAGTAAAAAAAGTTCGAAATAAAATAATAATTATAAAAATTAAAAACACGACTGCATTAAAAAGATAAAGACAGGTTTCATAATAAAGAACTCAAGGAAATATATTTTGTTTGCAGTCGGGGAACCTACTACATACAATATTATTGGGGAACGGGACTTAATCGCGTACAATTATAACTAAAAAATCCCGTTATTAATTAAGTCCCGTTCCTCAATAATAATGTGTGAAAATCGTGTAAGTTTAAATCAATCTACTACATACAAGTAAAACCAGAATATTAGGTCCCCAGACTGCAAACAAAATATATTTCCTTGAGTTCTTTATTATGAAACTTGTTTTTATCTTTTTAGTGGAGTCGTGTTTTTAATTTTTTAAATTACTATTACACCTTTTGTTTGATCCGTAGTAAGTCTGACTCGTTGCTTCTGAATATATATATGGATTGTAAATAATATTAACATCATTATCCTTTTTGAAGGGTAGCGCACACGTAGCGTAATGAACCAAGTCCGCGGGAAACTCTGCAAATATTGAGACCAGCCCTTTGTGTTACTGTTTGACTTGGACTGACCCTGGTAGGTATTCCTGTATCTTCGTTAACATACTAACTCCGGTAATTAAAATAGAACTTGAGGGTTGTTTACTTCGCTTGTTAATTGATACATAAAGGTTTCATTAAATATAAAGGCGTAGTTAAGGATTTCGCCACACTGATAAATAATGACATTTAATTATCTTCACCCATTGGTAAATCCTCGTTAATGTCTTCGAAAACCGTGGGTGAGGATCAGGTTTTCAATATACCGTGCCCGCCGCCCCCCGCATCTGTGCTGTAAAGTTGTACGTGATCTCGTAACTGCTTTATTTTTGGTGTCGTTACGCCGGACGCGCGGCGCGGGAGACGGAGCTGGTCCTTACCTACGGTTTTTAGGGTTCCGTAGTAAACAAGGAACCCTTATAGTTTCGCCATGTCCGTCCGTCCGTCCGTCCGTCCGTCCGACCCCCGTTTTTCTCAGTAACCGTTAGTACTAGAAAGCTGTAATTTGGCATGAGTATACATATCAATGACGCCGACAAAACGGTAGAATAAAATCTTAAAAAAATTTTTTTTTTAGGGTACCTCCCCTACATGTAAAGTGGTGGTGCAATTTTTTTTTCTGCCAAACCCCATCGTGTCGTTGGATAGCTCTTTTAAAAATATTATTAGGTTTCTAAAAGCATTTTTTGATTAAAGAATTGGTTAGCGTGATATTAAGCTTTGAAGTGATAATTTTAGCTATGGTCAAGTGTCCCCCCCCCCTGCCAGCTAAACGGTGGCTACTAGGCATGTGAAAAAAATCATGGTAGTAGTAAATACGATGAATTTAAAAGGAAAACTATCACAGCTAAGTAGACATTACTAGTTAACGAGTAATAGTCGAACTTCAGAAATGTACTTTGCAAAAGCAAACTTTCGTACAATTTCCATTGATACCTTAGATAATGTTGTTAATTCTGTCAAAAACATAGTAAATATAAGTTTGCGAACTTTTTAGTCCATATAATGTAACGGGTAGACGACTACGGAACCCTACCTTGCGCGTGGCCCGACACGCACTTGGCCGGTTTTTTGAACACATTAAAGAGGTCGCCCGGAGTGACAATTTATACGTGAGTTAAATATTCATTAAAGAATTTACTATGGATTTAGATAAACTGCTTTTATATGAGTGATGCTAGTGGTAGGATTAAACAAAATCACGAAACTATATTAGATCGTTGTTTAACTTCTAGGCGACTTCTTGACTAGGCGGGGCGGTACGAGCTACTTTTATTTTGATGCGAGCTTGCTGACATCGCACAGATAACCTCACTTGACGGGATACTGTCACTGTTACATTTGCGCAGTAGTAATGATCATGCGCGGAATCGGGGCAGTATTGCATTAATCCATGTAAGTACCTATTATATCGATTTAAAATCTTGCATTTTATGATGTTTGCACGCACAGTCTACCAATTTGATTTTTTGGGCCACTTCGTACCTTTTCACAGTGATAAATAATATGAAAGCCGCTAGATATCTCATATTATTGTCACTGTGACAAAGTACCTACTTACAAAATGGCCCAGTTGGTTGGTCTTTAGTTGATCTAACGATGGAGCTAGAAGATTAATAGTGGAACTCGATAATATTATTTAAAAAATATCACACTGAAATTTCGTTTTAAGCCTTTTACTTGAAAATATGGGAACAATCTCACAAATAGCTCAATCTGCGAAATAACTGCACTTTATCATACTAAATTCAAATTTATTTAATACCTTTGGAAAGAGACTCGGCTAATTTCGGTTTCATAGAACGTTGTCTTACATGACTTAACATGACCTACTTATGTGACGTTTGTCAGAAACTATAGATATTATTATCCAAAGTTTACATAATATAATCGATTTGACGTAAACTAATAAGGTCCATAAAGTGCAGTATTTATTTGATATGTCAATTAATTAATAATATGATTGATGGACGTTCGCTAGTGTACGGAAATCGTCGTAAACAGCCAATGGTCTCTTCCCAAAGACACACTCTGTATCTTTAATGTTGGCCGAATATTACAAATCTTTCTTATTTACATTACCAGGCCACAACGCGTTACAATAAGAATTTGAAGTCAACGTAAGGTAGCTTGTGGCGGGCTGTTAGGGAGTAGCGACCCTACGTACCTGAGTGCTCCTGGGGGTGAGCCTGGGGTCAGGATGTATTACTGATCGGTTGGTTGGTTGGACGGGCCCCCCCACCTCTGGCTTGCCTTAACCGGCTGTCCAGACTGGAGTCGCAAGAGCTGGTGCTCGAGGGTAGATGTGGTCACCTAAGTGGCGAGTTAGCTATATGTTTAAAGTCCAGTGCCACCTCTCTACCCCCCAGGTCTCTGACCGGTGTTGCCCCTAGGCCATTTTTTAATGTCGCTGTTTAATAGGGGCCCATCTAGCAGGAATCAAGTCACCGTCTGCCGGAATAAAAATGAGAGACTGTTTTAATAGGCAGGCGTCCGATGTCTCACCCAATAGCCCAGCCATTAGTCCATCATCTTCACCTAATAACCCAACCAACAACCCAATTTAGATTCCATCAACCAACAATAGTCCCTATACACCCTGGCGGGTGCTGTCTCTGTGTGCGTCCCATGATACGGGCAGGGACAGCATCCGCTCGGTGTATCCCTTGCATTTCATTAAATTGTCAAATGGGCCTCTACGTGTTGGCTATGTGGTACTCGATGGCACTTTGTTACCTCGGTACTTCGGTTCCGCGCACGCCTGCCAAAGGTCCGGGACACCATTGTCCCGTGAACGGGAAAGGATTAGATCTGAACTGTATATGTATTCTCTTCACTAAAATAAAATACACGTTCACATTACACGCAAGTAATAAAACAGAAGCAGACCGTGAGTAGCAAGTGTAAAACATCCCGCATACTGAATATTGTACCGAATGCTCGGTACATTTTTTGAAGTCAAATATCCGCGTAGCTTTATTTACGCAGCACTTTCGTATGACTTATTTTACAATATGATGCAATTCATCGGTATCATAAAATTTAGTAGAAGGTTAAAGCGTAAAACATTCGTGCTTGGATTCTCATTGCAACCAAAAATTGGTGTTTTTTTTTACCTGACTGTGGCTTTATATCCTGGGCCCAATAAAGCAGTAGGAGTACGCGGATGGAGAGTGGCCTGGGGAAAATCCAGGGAAACCTTCGATACGACCACGCGGGCGGTTTAAACACTGGAATTAGAGTTTGCGCTCCAGTGAGATTGATTGGGGTTGGCACACGCACTCCTGCCTGTCGTGCACGTGTGTCGCTTTATTAACCCTTTCGACGCCAAAGTGATAGTGTGTCGTCGTGCCCACCACGCCAAGCATTGTCGAATACGCTATTTGACTAAATTTTTTTTATAATGCCAATCGAACCAGTTTTTAGAGACGATCAAATGTCTATATGGGACCAACAACTATTAGAGCACAATAAAGGGCTAAAATTAGGGACAAACCTAGCTTGACGCTAGCGGCCTTCAAAAAGGCTCCTACAAATTGGCCCTGGCAAATGACGTCACTTGCACAGCATTCGACCAACCTTTGTATGGGAAAATTAGTATTTTGCTGTTTTACTCGTAAAATAATGCGTTTAGGTACATAGTTGCTATACAATTTATTTTTTATTTTTACATAAGCATTCTATTGAGACCTTTTATTTGAATTTTGGACGGTAAAAAAATTACATAATTTTCCGAGTTTTTGATGATTCATATCTTTTTATGATTTTGGTAAAATTGTATAATTCACGATTTATTGTGATATTTTGATGGCTAAGTATCCAAAAAGTGACACTGTGTTATAAATTTTAACATGTGTCAAATACCCTATTGGTGTAATGTCTAAGCCAATAAAAACAAATTAAAACAGTTCATAAATGATTTTATGTCACACCTGGCCATAAAGTGGCCATTATCGCACGCTCCGCGCGCGTAAAAACCCACTTCCTGGCCAGGGGGTGACATAAAATTTTGTACTTACCACGGGCGATAATAAAGAAAGCCTCAGATCGCATATTTATCGCCCTTGCCTTCAGCTCGGGCGTAAAATACCTGCGATCTGAGACATTCTTTGGTTTATCGCCCTTGGTAAGTAATGTACTATTATTCATGATCAAAGTACACCTCTTCAGTCCGTCCTTTTAAGTGGTTGTTGGCGTGGTGGGCACGACGACACACAACCACTTTATAGGTTCTTGGCGGTCAAAGGGTTAAGTCAAGTCCAAAAAAAGTTATTCAGGTGATTAGGATGCCTTTCCATCAGAACTGTGCTATGCTACGTTGCTATGGATGCGTTGATATCCACGAATCATTATGTATTGGTTCACAAATCATAGCTTTGGTGTTAAGGCAGCCTAATAAAATCACATGTGTTTAGAAAGATTGAAACAATTGAAACTCAAGACAAATTTAAGGCCGTGTAATACCACTTTTGAGTTTTTAAAAACCATCTAGTTCTTAAAATCTAAAAATATATATATGTGTTACATGAGGATCTTGTCTAGTCAAAATCGCAGTCCGTTACATGATTTGATGAATTTCACTCGATAGAAAATAATCGCGAAGTTACCCCTTTTTGGAATGTATTTTCAATACTACGGCTATATTACTGATATTTAACATTTAATTTTTGTACTCAATTAAAGATCGTAAATAGTTATAGACAAATTCGCAGGGTTTGCTTTGAAAAAATGATTGGCTTAATAACTATAGCTAAATATTTACAAAACTGCGCGCAGAGCTTGCGTAGAGAGCGGGATGGTCAATTGTAAACTCACGCATGTTAGAGCGGGACAGTTGCGTTGGGGATACCTCCCATTAATAGAGTAAACTCCAATCTTAGAATAAAACAAGCGCGCCCAAAATATGTTTAATTAATTTTAACCATGAATTGATAATACTTAAGATACGACAATAAGAAAGTGTTATGTTAAACCTACTGTTATGTTAAACTTAGTAAAACTTTAGCAATCATAGTAACAATATGAACTAGTTTTTGAAAAATTGGTTCGTTTTCTATGAAAATTAGGGTCTAGGGCACATTGGCTCGGCATAAATGATCAATAAGCTAAAGAAGTGTTTAAATAAATAAAAACCTTTCTTTTTAACGTAGTTAAAAAACAGATTAGTAATAACTTAGTTTAAATCTTATTCTGTAGGTAAGTTACTTGTTAAGCTTGGGACTATAGAAAATAATGAGCGATGAACCGAAAAAAAACAGGTTAATTAGCTGCCAAAAGTTTTCTCGTGATATCTTGTGCTACCATTTTTGATATATAGTCAGTAACATTCATATGCACAATTTAAAAAATAATCTTCTACACCTTTTGCAACATAGCCCTTGACGTTGAATTTCTACTGACTGGCGTAGTTGTTATCCAGCTTCGATATTACAAGGCCAGATAATTGTGTTACTGCGATTCTCGATCCGGTGTAGTTTAGATTACTTTACGGAGTTTGCGCGTTCTGCAAAAACAGATGATCAAGTTTGGTTCCATGATCAAGTTTCTAGAAACTGCCTACAGAGTCCCTTGCCAAATTATATCAGAGCTTAGGTAAGTGATTAAGTTGCTGCATTACCTATAATACTTAGGTAGGTTATACTGGATGCAGAACAGTGCTGCGAGTGAATATCTGGCCCAAGTAACATTAATCGCCTATATCAATGATGCTGTATTTTCTTAATAGATAATATAATTCGCTGTTGATTAGCTTTTATGGTGCCATTCTATTCAGTTTTTAGAAACGATCAAATGTTTTTATGGAACCAACTACAATTAGAGAATCACAAACTACGAACAAAAACGTATAATACCCAATTATCATTATGTAAACTGTACTGTGTTATTTTTGTTATGGTTGTGCAATAAAAAGTATTTGTATTTAAAGTATTTGTATAGTATTGTATGGTTGTAACGCTTGTTTGTATAGTCACGCAATCACCCTATGATTATACATATATGGCTTACAATGGATTATAAAATTTTCTAAAATAAGTAATTGTTTTTAGATTGACTTCTAATGGATACCAAAAAAGATGTGTAATTCAAGTATTAGTAGTAATTACCCAAACCAGATAAAAAAATATAAATGAACACTACAATGTATGACTTTTTATTTTGTTTTGCAAAATTGATAATTGAATTTCTTTCTTTTCCATGCTGCATATTTTCCAAATAAATTGAATCCTCCTTGTGACAAGGAAGAGTCAATTTATTTTAAAGTAATCGAGTGATAGAATTACTTTTATTTGAGCCTATAGATCTATAGAGTGTCCCACGGTGGGCCAAAGGTCTCCCTTCTTGATTTCCACTCAACGCAGTTGTAAGTAATCTCTGGCCAATCGTTGCGATATGCGTCCAAGTCGTCCCGCCATCTCCGTTTCGGCCTACCACGCCGTCGAATTAATCAATAAGCTCGGTTTCAGTTGAATTAGGCCACTTAATGTAATTACAATTACAAATTGCTTTTTTATTTCAATTACATATAATTACAATTACATATTATTCAATTACCTGGTAAATACATGTAATGTTACTGAGTAATTTAATTACAAATTTAATTAATTACGCCGAACACTGCTGACTGACTAGGTAAGAATCGTTAAACTGTTCAAATATACATACATTACGAGTATTACCATACATTACGACGCCGGTCGTCTAGTTAAAGGCTAGTGCTCCCTACACCCAAAAGGAGCAAACCGACACCGAGGCGGATCAGTACCTAACTGACCGGGGGCTGCCCGGTTTACGCGGGCGGTAACTGATCAGTGGGCCTACGATGGACCCTCCCACTGCCGGGAGTGACCCCTAGCGTCCTGAATTACGCCCATATATCTGGACTTATAACTGGTCACTGCCACTCCCCGTGTTGTTATCCACGTCGTGAATCCGACGTGGGTGAAGTGTCCTCTCTACAGACACTGCATCGCCTGGGACGCATTTGAAGAGACACAGGGTTGCCCAAGACCTGTGCCTCTCTCTCGACCTCGCCGACGGGGTCCGCGGGAACGACAAGTCGATACGCGCGGGTCGGGTCGGTTGCAGGTGCATAACGGCTGGCACCGAGCCGGGTTTGTTCAAGTTTTCCTTCTCTGTTGCTATCTCTTCCATTAACCAGCAGGAGGACCACGTGCAGGCGAGATAAGCCGGGGCACTGAGATTTTAACGGGTGAACTTTACTTGCCAGGGTTGCGGTCGTGTATGCCGCTCTCGCATCGGCTTACACAGCCACAAAAGACGTTGTCTACCTGCATGACACTGCTTGTATAGTCTGTAATAGACTCGAAGGCCATTGATTACCATACATACTGTAACAAATATTTTCTTCCTATTCAATAATTGTTTCATATCGTGTCTCGTAGCGACATCTAGTGGGAGCCTCGAATATGTCTTCGCCATTGAAGTGGCAAATTAGCTTAATGCATCGATTAGGATCGCTCGGATTAGTTCCCGATTTCGCCACGCCTGATGGACAGACGGGTAGCGCTAGGTTGTCTTTCTGTCGGCGGCTCCGATAACGAGCGGACGCAACCAAAATTATTCAGATTTAGAAAAAGAAGCCGTGATTCCAACAATGGCGAAGCTCGCCACGTGGATTTGGTACTTTAAGTTGAGGCCATGAAGCCCGCCGTTTACCTTAATATATAAAAACGGCAGTGTGACAACATTAAGCAATGTTTAAATCCCAAATATGTAAGTACTTTACAAATACCTCTTCGTAGTCTAACCTTAGAATTCGTGGTCAGAACCGCTTTTAACCAAGTTCTACTTTTGTCTTAGGGGTCCGTAGTCCTTAGTCCTTAGTCTTCAGTCGAATTCTTTTCTACAAACCTTGCAAGAGCTGGTCTTCGGTGGAGTGATGGAAAGGATCACCTTTACGGACATGTGCCGCGTGTGCTAGGGGTGACTCACACTTGGATGGAGCGAATATGAACCTGCTTCCTTGCTGCACCGCTGAAGACTACCAGTGTTTGTGTTAAAAGTGTAAGAACTAGAAAACAGGTCAGTGTCACCGAACTTTATTATTTAATCCTCTCAAGTTTAAAAACATCCCTTAGTGTACTACTCTTTAAAGGACCTCCATATTGTGTTTTCTATTGTAATTATTAGAAATAAATAAGTTGCACTGTCACATACATATTTTCATTTGAAATAACTCCCCAGCAGTAAGGCGCCCTGAGGTTTATTATTTTTTAATCAATTAATAGTTTCATGCCAACCGAACTGGATAGTCGGTGAGTAATCTCTTTTAAGGGGTTATAAAGTGTCTCCCAACGTTTGGCCTCGATTGCTGCTGGCTTATTTCAAATGAAATTAATTTATCTTAACCATTAATGTTAAAACTCTTAGCTTAAACTTGATAATAGTGAACTTAACTGCTTGTGTAAAAAAAATAAAAGGGTAGATTTAAGTTAAACTCCGGACAAAGAACATTCCGGAACTCGTAACGGTACTTTGTTGAAAGCACGTGTTCTAATGTTCCCTTGAATACATTTAAGGTTAACTTAATTTGATTTGTACTTAATTAAGCTTTATAAAGCGCCAGTGATTTTAAACTGCTTAAACTTAAAATATAGACTTTTAAAAATGTCGATCCAAAAATACTTGGACTCTTTACATAAAGATGAAATCATTTATGAACTCAATGTACTTGGTATCTCCACAGATGAAAATGCCACTACGGATGCAGTAAGGAAGCAGATTCGTCAGGTTTTCAAACTGGTACGCCGGGGAAGCATCAAGTGTGAGCCACTCAAAGCGCCCGTGACCACGTCAGAGATAGACATTTGCACTCCGAAAATTGAACACCTGGAATCCCAGCTGCGTTCGGGTAACGTAGATGACCCTAATCTTGTTAAAAAAGTTACTCGTCGTGCTAACTATTTGATCGATAGGCTTGCTCGTATTTCTGAGACGAACGTACAGGTTTCAGACCTGCGTAGTCGGTTAATTAAGATTTTGAGTGAAATTGATAAGGGAGATAGTGACACAAGTAGTGAATACGAGGAGTCCCAGGCATCACGACATGTCGAAAAAGAAGAGAGTAAAGTGGTGTACATCAAAGACAAACCAGTTAACTTAAACTCCTTGAATTTAAAATTTGATGGTACTACATGTGTTCGCGTTTTTATCGAACGACTTGAGGAGCTCAGGCAGGCGCGAAACATCTCGGAAGACCACATACTCTCAGCTTTTTCGGATTTACTTGAAAATTCTGCATTACATTGGTTTAGATCCAATAAGAATAGTATTTTTACCTACAAGCAGTTAATAAAAAACTTAAAAAATGATTTTGACATTCCGGACTTGGATTATAAACTTCTTGGCGAGATAAGACAACGGACCCAAGCTAAAAACGAAACCATTGTTGTATATTTATCAACCATGCAGGGAATGTTTTCTCGTCTCACCAATCCACTATCTGAAAAAGAACAATTAGAGATATTGATGCATAATATTCGCCCAGAGTACATGAAAGAATTAGCGCTCCATGATATACCAACAATAGACAAACTTAAGTTTTATTGTAAACAACTTGAACTTGCCCGATCTCGCTCCGATCAATTTAATGAACCTAACTTTAACAACTTTAAAATTACCTCTGACTTACATAGCAAGTCGCTTTCCAAATCAGTAGGTAAACAAATTTCGGCACTGAACGAGCCTAGCTCTTCGAGATGCGTAGATAAGAAATGCTTTAGGTGTAATAAAAACACTCATTTCACTAACCAATGCAAGTCGAGGGAACTAGTGTGTTTTAAATGTGGCAAGAAAGGTGTGAAACGATCGGAATGTGAGAACTGTCAAGTTCCAAAAAAACTAATTAGCCCAGAATTATCCATAACATCGCAGAGTAATAAGTCTCCTTCTACAAATAAAGGGATAGTTCTGTTTAAAAAAAAATATTCATGACATTCGACCACACTTAAAAATTAAAGTACTGAATTTGGAGGCGTTCGGTTTACTTGATTCAGGTTCGTTTTGTTCAGTCTTAGGAAATAATTCTCACTTAACGTTTAGCGAACATGGCTTTAAACTTAATAAATATTGCAACGATAGTTACGTAACATCTGCTGACGGCACTTCATTATGTTGCGTAGGGTGTATGCCTCTGCCCGTAGAATTTAACGGTACGCTAAAGGTTTTGAATTTTCGGGTTGTACCACAAATAACAACACCTGTAATTTTAGGCGTAGACTTTTGGCAACAGTTTGATCTGGGGAATGGACTTATTCCCGGTACTTACTCAGACTTACCTAGCGATATATCATCTACAGGGTGTATTAGTTCTATTATGCCTAACAAAGGTTTAGAAGATTACGAGGCTCTGTCACAAGATCAAAGGTCAATTATTGACGAAATAATTAACCAATTTGATTCGATAAACACAGCCAAAGTAGGTTTAGGTAGAACAAACTTAGCGAGTCATACCATCAATACTGGGGATAGTAAACCTATTAAACAGAGATATTACCCATTATCACCGATTAAACAACAGGCACTCGAAAAAGAATTAGACAGAATGCTTAGTTTAGGTGTAGTTTCACCGTCGCATTCCGCTTGGAACTCACCGGTAGTAATGGTAGAAAAACCGAATGGAGACTTAAGACTGTGTTTAGATTCTAGAAAATTAAATTCGGTTACCAAACCAGACGCTTACCCTCTTCCATATATAAGTAATATACTGGATCAGTTGCGCGACGCTAAATACCTATCATCCATAGATCTATCAGCTGCGTATTGGCAGATACCCTTTGATAGCTTAGAATCGGCTGAAAAAAGTGCTTTTACAGTAAATCGAAGAGGATTATTTCATTTTAATGTAATGAGTTTCGGTTTGGTAGGAGCTTCCGCTACCATGCAAAGATTGATGGACAAGTTATTTGGTGACGAATTTGACAACAAAGTGTTTTGCTTCCAAGACGACATAATAATTATTTCAAGTACTTTTGATGAACACGTAGAACTTCTCAAAAAAGTGTATGATAAACTGAAAGGTGCAAATTTGACAATCAACATGGAAAAGTCGGCATTTTGCCGCAAAGAACTCAAGTATCTTGGCTACTTAGTAGATAAACACGGCCTTAGGACAGATCCTGCCAAGGTCGAGACTATTCTCAACTATCCAACTCCTACTTGTGCTAAAGAAGTTAAAAGATTCTTAGGTACTTGTGGATGGTATAGAAGATTTATTCGAGATTTTTCTACGATTAGTAAACCTTTGTGTAAATTAACTAGCAAAAAGGTTAACTTTATATGGACTCAGGAGGCGGAGGAGTCGTTTAACCATTTAAAAACAGCTTTGGTGTCTGCACCCATTCTTAAATGCCCTAACTTTGACCTTCAGTTTACCATTCACTCAGACGCGTCTTCCGTGGCGATAGGGGGAGTCTTAACTCAAACGTATGATGGTATTGAGCACCCAATCGCTTTCTGCAGCCGCACATTAAATAAGTGCGAAGTCAATTATTCCACCACGGAACGTGAACTTCTAGGACTTATTTATGCCCTTGAGCAATTTAGAGCCTATGTGGAAGGCCAAAAATGTAAAATAGTTACTGACCACGCGTCTTTACAATGGTTTTACAAACTTAACAACCCTTCAGGACGTCTAGCTAGATGGAGTATGAGATTAAGCCAATTTAATTTCGAAATTGAACATCGTAAGGGGACAAACCATGTCATACCTGATGCCCTCAGTCGCATTAAAATAGACGCCATATCTTTTTTTTTTTTTTTTTTCACGATGTGGAAATGCTTTATGCATACCCCCTGGTCTGGGAAACCTGATGGGGGTTATGTGGGACTCACTCGAGGGCATACCCACTAAAACCACACCGGCGTTTCCCTCTTTGCCGTTGACGGGGATGTCATGGGATCGCTTACATTCTACCATGACACCCCCGGCAGCCCAGCTTTCGCTAGGGCACCCGCTCTAGTGGAGGAGAAAGGTCAGAAACACAAGGACCCTCCCCCCCGGCGTGTAGGACCGTGAAAGGTGGGTTCCCAGCCCACTGGCCCTGTGAGGAGGTTATATTACGGCAGCACCGAACCGTGCTCGCCTTCTCCCTCTCCGTCTGCGCCGTAGCGGATGCGCATCAGCACTATTTTCGCGCTCCCGCTCCGAGGCCTCCTTTTGCGAAATGAAAGTCTCGCAGAAAGTGGCCACTAGTTCCCATGATCTCTCGCTACTTAGCATGGCTGATACGACGCTTCGAAGCGAGAGATTCCCTCCTCCCAGTCCGACTGCTCTTGCCAGATTATATCGTTCCACGGCCCAGCGGCTGCACACCTCCAAACTGTGCTGGGCCGTATCATCCGGGTCGCCACATTCATGGCAATCCGGTCTTGGCTCCCTCCCTATTTTGTGCAAGTAGTGACCAAAGCACCCATGTCCGGTCACTACCTGCGTCAACCTATACTCTAGGACCCCAAATTTCCGGTCCAACCACTGGTCGAACGACGGGAGGAGAGCCTCTATGGTGCGGACTCCATAGGGGGAGTCCCCCAGGTCATTCTTCCAGCGGTCCCTCATCCTATCGGCAGCTCTACGGCGCGCCCTTTCCGCTTCTTCAGGGTCCAGTCGCTCTCCGTGTAAGATGGCCTCTGTTCGCAAACGGTATCTTTCTGCTTGCATTTCCGCCTCTAGTTCCCACGGCGGCGTCCCAGCAAGCGCGCAAGCCGCCGCGAAGGAGACCGTGCGGTAGGCCTTGATGATGCGAAGGGCCACCACCCTCTGAGGTCTCCTGAGGAGAGCCTTAAAATAGACGCCATATCTGCCATAACCACAAATGACCCTTGGTATAAAAATATTTATGATAACTGCATCTCAAATCCGCGACGGTACCCTAACTACGTGATAAAAGAGGGAAAACTGTTTAGGTACTCACGCAATAAATATCAATTAACCAGCGAGTTCGATTGGAAATTGGTCGTGCCTAAAGAAGACAGGTTAAGTATTTTGCAAAAAAGTCATGACGATCCTACCAGTGCACACTTAGGTATATTTAAAACACACAAGCGCATTAGCTGTCATTACTTCTGGCCGAACCAATATAACGATGTAAAGAACTATATAAAACAGTGTGAAGTATGTAAACAATACAAACCCGTCAATAGGGCAAGACCCGGATTAATGGGCAATCCCAAGGAAGTCAGTAAACCATGGTCGGCGATTTGTTGTGATTTATTAGGCCCATTTCCAGCTTCTAGAAATAGGAATGTTTACTTAATAGTATGTATTGACTATTTTAGCAAGTACGTCGTGTTGCATCCTATAAGGATCGCTACAGGCGCAGCGGTAGCCAAGTTCATAGAAGAAAAAATATTCCTAGTTCACGGAGTATGCAAGTATATATATGTTGATAATGGGGCGCAATTCATAAGTGGTCAATTTAAGCAACTAATGCATAAATATAATGTTCCCAATATATACTACAATCCACGTTACCATCCACAGGTTAACGCTGCTGAAAGAGCTATTAAAAATGTAGTGTACGCTATAGCTTGCTATGTAGGTTCAGAACATAAAAAATGGGATGAAAACATTATAAAGTTACAATGTGCACTTAATTCTGCCGTAAATGAGACTACGAAATTTAGCCCATATTTCCTTGTGCACGGCCGTGAATTCATAATAGACGGAATGTTACACAGCTTAGTCTCAGATCAGCCAGTTCAAAGATCCCAAGTTACAACTGGTGATCCACAGACATATAGTAACAAGATACTTGAACTTAATACAATATTTAAGAAAGTGCAGAAGCACATTAAAAGTGCTCACGATAGGAACGTGAAGTACTATAACTTGAGAAAAAGAAATATGGAACTTAAAGTAGGACAAATAGTTTATAAGCGCACGCATTACTTATCTAATGCTGCAAAGAAATTTACTTCAAAGTTAGCCCCAAAGTTTCAGAAATGTGTAATTACAGCAAAGTTATCACCCTTAGTATATACCTTAGCAAATATGGACGGGAAAATATTAGGTAACTTTCATATCAAAGATATTCTAAAACAGGATGATTAGTAGGTAATTATGAGTGTATGAGAAGTATGAAAGGAGTATGAATGCAGTTAGTAGTAATTATTTTTTCAAAATTTTGTGCACAATTGATCTTTCTGTTACAAATAAGCTATGTATGAGAGCGAGGAATGCAAGGCATGTTTACCTATAAGTCCAGCCTATTGGAATATGCTCGCACATCTGGGCGCATTAGATAACAGACGTGTTTACTATTTTATACGGTACTGCTCATTAAGGAATAAACGACCTTATATTTATTAGAGTAAGAACCTACCTCACTTAACCAGCTTAATTGGTTCCAATGTTGTTTACTTAAAAGCCTTGACCTTGATGCAACCAAATAGAAATCTATTGTGGTTAATACTTAATACTTAACTAACTTAACGACATGTTGTTTGATTCGCAAATCATAAAATAACAAATGGCCAATAGGAATTTGTTATCCAGGTTAATAACCTGACTTAACGTTTTAATTACGTATTGCCTCTTAGTGCAGGCTTAAAACGCACTTCATATTTAAATTTGTACCTCAAGTATGGTGTATAAATATTTTGTGGTTACTGTTATTGTTGTTATCGTAAATAATAGATAGCACCAGTTAATACTCACTGTTAGGTATAGTTATTTATGTTCCGTAAATAAACCCATATGTTTAGTTTAAATTATAGTTTTCAAGGTTAGTATTAAGTACCTACGGAGTATGGATAGATAAGCTGTTGTTTTTGTTAGAACCTTGTAGATATACAAAAATAAGTAGGTTAGGGAATGCGCATTTCACTAATTCCACTTTCATGAATCCTAAGTTATTCATCACTTATTGTTAGGTATAATTTTGTGTACAAATAACTTATTATTTAGTAGTAGGCAAACATAGACATTAGGTATTTATGCATGATATCCTGATGCCTGAGATTACACGTAAACGCTATTGTGTCGTGTGTCACTTCTAGATTTTTAGGGTTTTATAGATGTATTTATAATCTTTAATTAAAATAACTTGGTAGTCTAAAGGTTTAAAAAAAGTATCTTCAGTATGAAGAACTTTTTAATCCAAGGAAGGGAAATGTGTAACAAATATTTTCTTCCTATTCAATAATTGTTTCATATCGTGTCTCGTAGCGACATCTAGTGGGAGCCTCGAATATGTCTTCGCCATTGAAGTGGCAAATTAGCTTAATGCATCGATTAGGATCGCTCGGATTAGTTCCCGATTTCGCCACGCCTGATGGACAGACGGGTAGCGCTAGGTTGTCTTTCTGTCGGCGGCTCCGATAACGAGCGGACGCAACCAAAATTATTCAGATTTAGAAAAAGAAGCCGTGATTCCAACAATGGCGAAGCTCGCCACGTGGATTTGGTACTTTAAGTTGAGGCCATGAAGCCCGCCGTTTACCTTAATATATAAAAACGGCAGTGTGACAACATTAAGCAATGTTTAAATCCCAAATATGTAAGTACTTTACAAATACCTCTTCGTAGTCTAACCTTAGAATTCGTGGTCAGAACCGCTTTTAACCAAGTTCTACTTTTGTCTTAGGGGTCCGTAGTCCTTAGTCCTTAGTCTTCAGTCGAATTCTTTTCTACAAACCTTGCAAGAGCTGGTCTTCGGTGGAGTGATGGAAAGGATCACCTTTACGGACATGTGCCGCGTGTGCTAGGGGTGACTCACACTTGGATGGAGCGAATATGAACCTGCTTCCTTGCTGCACCGCTGAAGACTACCAGTGTTTGTGTTAAAAGTGTAAGAACTAGAAAACAGGTCAGTGTCACCGAACTTTATTATTTAATCCTCTCAAGTTTAAAAACATCCCTTAGTGTACTACTCTTTAAAGGACCTCCATATTGTGTTTTCTATTGTAATTATTAGAAATAAATAAGTTGCACTGTCACATACATATTTTCATTTGAAATAACTCCCCAGCAGTAAGGCGCCCTGAGGTTTATTATTTTTTTAATCAATTAATAGTTTCATGCCAACCGAACTGGATAGTCGGTGAGTATACAATACATATTAACATATTATCAAATACTTATATATAGATATACATATTATTTGAGAGATAATGCGAATTAAAGAGGCAAACAACAGACAAGACCAGACAACCTTAGGGTAACGGAAATTATATCTAAGCATGATGATTCACGGAAGGTGATACAGAGATAGTATATGGAATCCTAAACCTTTGCGTTACCTAAAGTGACAGCTGATAACCCTTTACGACCGGTTCGATATAATCCTGCAAATTACTTTGAAAAAATCCTGTCCGCAAGTAAGTTGTCTTTTCGGGCTCAAACCTATACCGATCGAATCTGCAGACACTAGCGCTACGTTTGAGTAGTAAAATACCAACGGCCGGTCGAATCAGTCGGTCGCGAGGCAGCGTTGAAGATGGCGACTTATTTTGATGGGAGTAGTGGCACACGTAAGATCATAATTTCGTACATTTTTGGTATATAAGTTGTAATTTTACGCTTGATTATTACAGTAAAAGAGTTAAATGTGTTTATTTGTCACTAATTACATTAAAACCAAGTAATTTAGTGCTAATTACATGCCCGTAATAACGAAGTGCACAAATTTGGGGGTTCGGCCGTAGCCCGTAAATCGATTTTGCAAGTTAGTGCTTATTCGGCCTTTGCGCGAAAAATGAAATCCAAAGAGATAGTCATATATTTTGGCGATTTTATAACACATTTCATGTAGTAATGCTGGGTTTATATTTTTTAGAGCGTCCATTAAATGATGCACCAATTCTTTTAAATTTTGAGCAATGGTGATATATCAGATATTGAATAATTTGATGATGAACTCGAGGAATCCCCTTATTCGCTTTTTGAATGGCTTGATAACGACAGCCAAGAATCAGATAATATTTCAGAGCAGTTGGAGGTGGGTCAGCTGTTTTTCGAACAGGCAGGCAGGAGGCATGTAAATGGCGAGTATTCACCCTTCGGTTAATCCGACGATATAGTGGTTATAGCTGAGACGATGGAGAACCTAAGTACTATGCTTGATGATCTGAGTAGGGCCTTTGAAGAAGTTGGTCTTATAAGATGATATGGACAAAACAAAAATCATGTTGAACGTAGTAATTCCAGTTAAGATCAGAGGCACTATGCTCGATGTTGTCGACGAATATGTTTAGCTGGGACAAACGGTTTAATTGCGCAGTTCCAACATCGAGAAGATCCATCGTCGAATCTGTCTTGGCTGGGCGAAGTTTTGGGAGATTACGCAACATCATCTCATCCAATGTCCCGCAGTGTGTGTTGCCTACGGCTTTGAAACGTGGTCGCTCACTATGGGTGTCATAAGGAGGCTCAAAGTCACTCAAAGAGCAATGGAGGGGGCTAAGCTTGGAGTTACTCTGCGAGATCGAATCAGAAATGATGAAATAATCAGCAGAAGAACCAAAGTAACCGACATAGCCCGAAGAATTACCAAACTTAAGTGATGTAGGCAGGCCACATTGTCTGGAGAATCTATGGCCGGTGGGGCCAGTGAGTTCTCAAGTGGCGACCACCATGTACCGGACGACGCAGCGTTAGAAAGCCCCCGTTGGAAACGAGGTGAGCTGATGACCTGGTTAAGGTCGCGGGGGTCCGCTGGATGCGGGCAGCCCATGACCGATAGCTGTGGCACTCTTTGGGGGAGGCCACAGGGGAGGCCTATGTCCAGCAGTGGACGTCTTTCGGCTGATTATGATGATGATGATGAACGTATGGAGGGATTTAGTCGATTTTCGCTTGGAAATCTTTGAAACGCTGGTTAAAGCACCAAGAAAACGGCGTAGTAAAGCATTCCTGAGTGACGTTTCAAACGATGAAACACCTGTGACCTGTGAGGCCAAGAAAGTACCAAATCGTTCGGAAGCCCCCTGTGTTCATTATATCTGATAGCTATGATAATTTTCAAGCAAGAAAATTGTGACAAATATGTAAAATTGAAGACTAATTATTATAGATAGTTTAATTATGTGAAATTTTGCGTTTTATTCATATTCTTCGTCTATTCTAAACGAATTTGCACGTTCGTGCATTTACGAATAGTGCCTGAACGTCACTTTTGTGCATGCGATTTTTTTAATGATAAAGGACAAAAAGATTTTTTTTATTATTTTTAAAATGTATTTTACAACAAATAAGAACGATACAAATGCATTTTTCATGAGTTTTTGCTAAATCACTTTCCCGGCCGCAAAGGGATAATGTCCTAACACATTTCGAAAAGTTACACAATTACCATAAAACACATACAAATACAAATAGTGGAAGAGAATAGAAACTTATTAAAGACAATTGAAAATATACGACACATTCGACGATACGACCCGACACTTACTTCAAAAATATTCTCGAAGGCAGGATTGAAGGATCAAGGGGTAGAGGTCGACCGAGGAGAAGCTTATTACAGCAGTTAAAGGAAAAAGTAAACATCGAATCTTACCGGGACCTAAAGATCTTGACCGAGGACCGTGATAACTGGCGTCAAGTCCACCGACAAAAGCCAAGGTCTTTAATTTTGATGATGATGATGACACAATTAATTACCTTTAAATCAAACACAGACATCGCGGAATTTTTTGAAGGAAAATTACACCTTTGTTAACCCTTTGACGACACACTGCCACTTCGGTGGTCAAAAGGTTAATAAAGGTGTAATTTTCCTCTAGCTATGGACGATGTTAAAGTTTGTGTGTATGACACCTTAGTAGTCAAATGTATTAATGCCTTAACATTTATGTTGTCTATCGAAACGTCAAATAAAAACAGTTCGGCAAAATGGGCAAAATATTTAGCAGCGTTTGCTTCAGTTCCTCTCCCTCAGCATAGGCTCCATCCTAATACTCCATCCTCGAACCTCCTCATATGGAGGAACTCCAACACGCGTAACGTCAAATACTTGATCAACCGACGCTAACCTGAACACACATACTAAAACGTAGTGACTCAATGATGTTGTCAACTTGTAAGACGCCAAGAAACTACAAGAACTGTCAAGTTAGTTAATAATTTAATGTTAATTCGCCAAACTTGCCTAGACACGCGCTCGACATGGATAATGAAAACCGATCTTTCACGCCTAGACAGTCGGAAACCGCATTTGCATTTGAATAGCAGCTTAAGACTTGTGCGGAACTCATACCGGCGTGGTTATTGTTTAGCACGAAACGTTCAAATCACAAGTCTGGCAAACTTGCTTTCATAATAATGCTGGAGAAATTTAATATTCCTATTCAGATAAAATGCGAAACAATTTTGTCCAATAGAAATCATTACAAGCTCAGGCGGCCTCCTTGTTATATGAGAGAATTGTAAGTTGTCAGTGTCAACTGACTCGACTGTCAGTACCGCTTTTTACTGAGCGTCCAAGCGGAACTCTATTGCTGTTACTCACGCGTCCGTCAGTCCGTCAGACCACTAACGTTTCATGGAGATGAAATTTGGCATGTAGCTAGTTTGAGTCCCGAGGAAGGACATATATTAATGAATGAATAAGAATTTACTCGTATTTGGTATAAATTATTATAAATAAATACATAAATAAATCAATTCATTATTTAGGTATTTACCCATAAGTTTACAAGATATAAATTATTAAGTTTTTAGATACTAAAATTAAAATTACAATAAATAAGCCATATTTGAGGCCCCACTCGTTATATAACATGTCGTGTATATTACGTTAACAATGCTGTTCGTCGATTCGCTCACTCTCCCGACAAAGGACCAGTGTCTCTTGCGCATTATAGCGTAGAAGTCGTCCACTCTGTTTGTAGCGAACATACCAGACGCACTACACCGCCACGGTAGCCGCAACATCGCACGAAACGCGTTGTTGTCCTGTACTCTTAGTCTGTTGAACGATCGTTTCGTGAAATGGTACCACAGGTGACTAGTATAGAACGCCTGGCAGTAAGCCCCAAACAGAGTTATTTTAACTTGATCAGAGCAATGAGCGAACCGGCGCGCCAACATGTTACTTCGCATAGCAAGTAGCAACGGCCCGTCGCTGTCGTTCACGATCGTCATCGTCTTTTAGTCTGTCTGTCAGAATATGTCCGAGATATTTAAAACTACTTACAATTTTTAATTCGGTCCCGTTTAGTCTAACGGGTGTAACTACATCAGGTCCCTTGCCGTATTTGAAGACCATGACCTCTGATTTTTTCACATTATATTTAAGTCCGTGCGATGCAGCATAACGCTCGCATATGCAGACCAGCTTCCTCAGTCCCATGATAGAGGGGCTCAGCAGGACCATGTCATCCGCGTAGCTGAGATTGTTGGCACATGCACCAGCTACGTGACATCCGAATTTGGCCCAAAAGCTTTTCGTGATGTTTTATTTATTTAAGAAACAAACAGTCTTTTATAGTTGTAAATAACAATATATTATATATATCAAACTATAATTTGAATAAATGAAATAATGATTAATACATAAAAATGCATTTTTTTTTACATGAGCCAAATGTTCTGCCGGTGAGTATATTATACCCACACACACATAGGTTCCTATACAGGTACATATGTACCTATTGGAAAACACTGATAGCATTTACTACGTATTATACATCATTTAATGTATTCTTAATAGTAGATATTGTATGTTTTCATAAATTCCTAAAGCACTTGAAAACGGACGGGATGTAAATAACCACTCGTTTATTTGTTTTAGGTACCTAATAATTAACACTCATTTTCCCAATGCGTTTCTCCATGAGTACTTTTAGATCATAAAGGTAAACCAGAAATATAATATGACTATTTTCAAGAGGCTGATTTATATGGCAACAGACTATAATGATAATTTAAGGCATGTTTACAAAAACAACAACTGTCTAGACTGGTCGACATCTGCTGTCATTTAAATTGTTCTTGACAGAGTGTCAACCAGTCTAAGCAGTTATGTTGTTTTAGTAAACAGCCCCTCAATTTGACTTGTTTACCTGTCAGAGATGACAGGTACGTTCATTTTAAAATGTTTTGTAGCGAAACATTTTCATTTCTCAAGCTTTATTTCTCAGTAGTTTATGATATACATTATTAATAATGTTCCGCTTTTGACTATGTATATTTTTTGGCATTTTATGTTTTTATGATTTAATATTCAACACATTACTTTTGTTCAAATAAACCACAACAGTGACACTGACGTTCTGACAATCTGTCGTTAAAATTAATTAGTTTTAATGAAATTTCGCTGCTTGTCGCCGCGTTGGTGAACACACGGTGCTCTTGGCGCGACGACTAGCAGAATCCATTACCGAACAAAATCAGTTGCCTAGTGTCACATGGTGTCGTTACCGAACAACGTCTTTGTACAGGTGGTTAGCGAAATCAACATAAATTTGATGGAAAGCCATTTTAAAAAAAAGGGAGTAATGAAATTTCGCAATATGGTGCATGGCCATATTTTCACGGTTGGGCTTTAAATATCAAGTTTCTGTTCATAGAAACTAAACTATTGTCCTTCATCCTATATAATATTTCAGAGGACGTGATTAAGTTCCTGGACGGGGCGGGTAATCACAATCAACAACAAATCTATTCACATACCGTTCAGCCACAAAGCCCCGGCCGAAATTGATCATAGCTAAACTGAATGTTCCCGTATTGTGGTCAGGCCTAAGCTAATCTACATTGCAGTTTACAACGCACGAACCCCTATTGATCTTGTTGGCTACTGTTTATAATGGTAGACGGAATCTGCTATGTCCATTGTTTGGCCATTTGGGACTACATATTGTACATTAACATATGTATATTAGGTATATCTCATCGTTTATCTTGCCGATTCCTTCATTCCGTCCTGCCTTGAATCTTCTTCTTTCACTAAATATTGAAACTGGTTTATTTCTTTCACTAAATACACAAAAATGGTTGATTCACGATGTTCATTCTGTATATTTTTTATGACAATTTAATACCGTTGCGCGTATTGGAAATACTAAAACAAGTCATATAGGGGATTACGTCACGTGTGTCTCGAGTTCAGTCTGAATTATGCGGTTATTGAAAGGATTCTGTTTATACCCTTCGGTTTTGGAACCCTAGAACCGTGCCTAGTCATTAAATAGTTGCTTTTATATTCCTTTTTAAAAGGAATATAAAAGTCCCAAAGGCAGGTCCATACAGAGATGCAAGTATTATTACGACAAGTCGACGCAGAAAATGTCGACAAGTACAAACAAATTAATAGAATTAGAAGAAATTAATAGATTGGTTAATAAATGATTCTTACTCCATTATAGGTAATAAGAGGAAATTAATAGACTTACTCAGACATGCTCATAAGTACGACTTGACCCATCATTAATGTTAGCTTACGCCATTGCTTTTCAATCTGAGGGTCGCCTTGAAGGTTGCGAAGGCCCTTGAAAGGGTCGCGTGACTAGTAAATTTGAAGTTTAAGTGATTTAAGGATCCGATATTAGAATTAAATCGGGAATACACATGAATAGCGAAGAGTGGAGGTTTGCAAAATATTTCCATGGATCAAATAAAAATAAACATTAATTAACTTAAATCGCGCAGAATTTTGTTGGTATTCGTACTATTTTATTTTTTTAAGCTTATTTTGTAAACAAAAGCTCTTATTTAGTAGTGGCGCAATTCTGGCAAACCGTACTGGATCAGTACCTCTATTTTGGGTTTTTTCGAGTTTAGGTATTCGTCAGAAACAAAACACAAACGAACGCGTTTGCGTTTAGTCTTATTTCGTAAAGCAACGCGAGCAGCGACTCTGGTCCGACGGCAACTATGTTTTGCCTTATATTAAGACTATAAAAGCAAACGTGTCCGTTTTAGATCAAGAGCTGACTGGATCTGGACTATATATATGCCAGTCTGGCTACTGAGAGTCGTTGCGTTTGGAAAGGGTGGGTTTTATTCTTTCAAACCCCATTGTGTTGGGTGTCGTTGGATAGCTCTTTCAAAAATATTGTAAGGTTTCAAAAACTATTTTTTGAATCAAGTATCTGTTTGCGTGATAGGTATTAAGGTTTTAATAATCTGAAAGCGAAAGGGTAAACAACCAGTCTGGCAACACATTAGCAACTTCTTTTTGGTCTGGCGTTTTCAGAAACGTTAAGCTATTGAAATTAGTTTATTTCAACTTTTATAAAATTATTAGAATTTCCTGCTGGTTTCAGTAACTTTTAAAACCAGTCTGGCATTATTTTAGCAAGCAGTAAATAGTCTGGCAACACTAATGCAAGATTATTTATGTTAATAATTCATGAAATATAAAAAGAACAACTAGTATTACTCAATACTTGTTGTATAGTATTACTTAATTTTGTTGAATTTTCACTAACTTTCAACCCCCACCCCTTCCAATCACAATCTTAGTAGCCAGACTGGCATATTTATAGTCCAGAGACAAGCCTTAACACAACTATAGCAATTCCAAATGTTATAAAATCACTTTTTTTTTTGCTGTCAGCTCTTAATCTATTTGTATTTTGTTTCGAAAAAACGTTAACTAGGGGTACAGAGTGGTGTGGGTTACGATCCACAGTCTTTCATGAAACCGGACTATTCCTAGAGTAAGGGGTGCTAAGATTCTCCGGGCGGACTCGAATCCCCGTCAAACAACTCAAACAACCCAGGCAAAGGAAACGGACACAATGTTTGAGGCGATCTAGACGCGTTCTGCTTGGCTTGGCGGGAGAAAGTAGGGCTGAGTGGAGGATAGCAGCTTTGCCTAGCAGTGAGACAGTTAAATATGCTATTTTATTAGGGTTCCGTACCCAAAGGGTAAAAACGGAACCCTATTGCTGGCACTCCCGCGTCCGTCCATCCGTCGTCTGTCACAAAATATTTTCTTAACTTACCATTGACCTATGAACTTGAAATGTATTGAGGATGATTATTATTACGTACCTATATTTAACAACTAATATATTAATAAATTACATTTTTGCTTTGATATTTAATTATTTTTCCTATTAAAACAAACTTAATTTTGCGGTTGATTCGGAACCCTAAATGTGTGCCGAAACCGCACTTGGCCGGTTTTTTATTTATCGGGCAGTGAATCGAAATAACGCCCATTGATTCCAAGTACCTTTATTTTATGCAACGGCGGTGCGTACGGTCTACTTGATGGTAGCAGACACCGTATCCTATATATGGACATAATTTTCGACTCCAGAAGTTGTGATGACAGTTATATTATATCGGCAGGTTTCCCACCCTCACTCTAAGTGAAGCGCGTCCTAGTTGAAGTTTAAGTAGTTGAGTTTTCAATAACAGAAATTCTTTAATAATTATAGAAATAATTTTTGTTATGTTTAAGCGTTATTGTATGAAAATTAGGGTCACATTCAAATTAAATTAATGTTTTAGGAAACAGCAAAAAACCTTAGGTACTGACCAATTTGAAGCTTCACTTGATTTGTTATATACTACCAGTAGGTACTGTTTGATTCCTAAGATTTAGTATGAAAATTTATACGCCTAGCTTATTTAAATGAAAAAACTACATAAACAGCCATTCAAACAATCGAACTGAGCCCAACACTAACAACAACAATGACACGCAAATGGAGGAAATTTTGAGTAAATTACCTCGTTTGCCGACAAAATAGATTGATTATGTCTAATCGCATTGTATCGACTCGGAATTAGGTTTGAGTGATCTTATCGCCGTCTAGGAAATGAACAAGGTTTGATTTTTTATTCTATTTGCTTCCAGTAGTACGAAATAGGCTTATTGACAGATTTTTTTTTTTACAATGTCATTCGAAACAATACACAGAGGTTCAAAATGTGTGTATGGGAGTGGTATGGGACCAACTAGGTACAATCACAGCGACATAAAAGACAAAATGAGGGACAATGTGGCACATAGTAGTTGGGACTTGGAAATTATTTATACTAATCGACCAGAACCTAACAGCATTAAAGTCAGTTTCACTCTGGTAGATTAGTTTGTATGTAGAAATTTTAATTTCCACAAGTTAAGAAGTTACTGAAATAAAAATTAAAGGATCAAATATTATAGATCAAGAGCTGACATTAAAAATAATAAGTGATTTTATAACATTTGGAATTGGAATAGTTGTGCTATGGCTTGTCTGTGGACTATAAATATGCCAGTCTTGCTACTGAGAGCCGTTGCGTTGGTGGGTTGAAAATTGGTGAGAAAAAAATCACTTTGTGGCGATTCCAATCTCACGACCCTCAGGATGATGAATCTGAACTTTACCCACTCCACGACTTCCTCTAGTTGTAACCACGAATGCCGATGCCGGTGATGGAACTCAACGACTCAAATAAAACTTCGATGTAAAGTTGCCTGTAGTATAATTTCCAAGTACAGGTTTACATGACAGCTTCGGCAAAACAGATTTGCAGAAGTGGTTGTATGTAGGAACAAAATAAGTAATGTAATCAGCAAAATTTGAGTTAACGTGGGTTACAATGGCGATAAAGCGTACGTGAAGCGTTGCTATTGGTGGCTTTCAAAAAGCCGCTCACACTAACCGTGACCGTGACCAACGGGCGCGTTTTGCTACTGCATAGTAAGTTATAGTTATAGGTATACATAGTTAAAAAACCGGCCAAGTGCGAGTCGGACTTCGCACATTTAGGGTTCCGAACCGACCGCAAAGTTAAGTTGGTTTTTTTATAGAAAAAATAAGGAAATTTCATAGAAAAAATCTAATTTTCAATATATTAGTATTTGTTGGTAAAATATAAGTACGTAATAACAAATATTATTACCAAGTTTTAAGTTTATAGGTATTTGGAAAGAATTCTTCGGACAAAATTTCGTAAAAAAGCTGACTTTGGTGGCTTCTCATTCCTTTGTTTTAGGTTTATAGTAAGTATCTACTCAATGATCTCTAAACAACGATACCCCCCACTCGATATGGTAGGATAAATTTTTTTTTTTGCGCCCCCTTTAGCTGTATGGGAGCCCCCTTAAAAACATTTTAAAATAAGTTTTGTCTGTTTGTATGGCTTCGGGCCAACACGATGCTTATACTGTGCAAATTTGAAGCCTGTAGCTCCAACCGTTTGGCTGTAAAACCTGTGTGACAGACGACGGTCGGACGGACGGACGGACGGACGTCTGGGCGTCACCAATAGGGTTCCGTTTTGACCCTTCGGGTACGGAACCCTAAAAAAGGGTTGCGTTCGCAACAGCAGTGTAATGATACCGGTACAAGTAAAGTTGCGTCGATGGTGTAGCCACACGCAGCAGGGGATTATAATTGTTCAGCAACTCAAAACGGAAACAGGAACGTTATTGGATCAATTCGTCCGTCTTACATGACCTTTTTTCCTCAAAAACGTGTGTATTTTACTTTTTTATAGAACTACGGTGTTAACATACTTTCGGACTGTCTGCGATCAAATACATTATACGCATGTAACGCCTAATGAAGCATGTTTGAAACTTGTAGGGAATCAAAACCCATACAACTTGTCTTTTTATAACTTTTATGCATTAAAAATACTGTAATATATATACATCCAGCCTATGACCAGCAATACGCCGGTAATACTTCGTGACAGGGGCTCACGTTACTTTGGAGAAACGTGAGCTTTTTCACTTGAATTTAACATCGATTTATTTTAAAAGAAAATCAAGTAATTTAATAACTTTTTTTTATGTAGTTACTAAAATTAAATTACCTACATAATGTTATGTAGAAAGTGGATAAATCGACATGACGGGCAATCGGTTTTAATGTAAAACTCTTGAAAGTGAAATAATATATGTTTAATATTTCACTCTATCATTACCCTTAAGGCGCGCATATACGACAACGACCTTGAGTGTGGCATAGCCACGCATATCCTTCCCCGCCGCACTACCCGCGCTTCCCCCGCTGTACAGTACCCAGCAATATATATTGCACGTCGGGCTTTGGAAAGAGACAACCTAGCTTTAAACGAGGATTTCGGAACACTGGCAAACATCCGTAAATTATTTTATTTATTAATTGATTAATTGTCATGTTATTAAGATAATTATTCGTATTGTACATGTTTTCCGGTTTGCCTATTAGTCTCAATCTCCACTCAATTGCTCAAAGGTTAGCTGGAAGAAATCCCTTATAGGGATAAGCTCGCCTTTGTACATGCATGTCAACTGTTCTTGTATTTTTTATGCTATGTTTACTCATGTACAATAAAGAATTATACATACATACATACATACTTTTCTTGTCAAAAAAATACTGCATTTCATGGACTTTATTAGTTTACGTCAATTTGGTGACATGTAAACTTTGGATATCTATAGAGAGCTGTAACAACTACTAGAAAAAGTATTGTCAAACAATCACGTATCATTATGTACATCGACTATTTGGAATTGGGGGGTTTCAACAACTCTATATTATATATTTTGACGACGACTGACAAACGTCACATAGGTACCTAGTGTTAGACAACGCTCTATGAAGCCAAAATTAGCCGAATCTCTTTCCAAAGGTCAATGTGCAGTACATGAATTGTCTTTTAAATCATCATCATCATCAGGTCACTGCAGTCCACTGATGAACATAGGACTCCCCCAAGGCACGCCAAAAAGCCGGTTCTCTGCTTTCCGCATCCAATTGACTCCCGTCTTCTAAATGTGGCTCGTTAAGAAGGAATTCAAAAATTCGATTGGTATGATTATATCATCTCACACGGGGCCCTGTGGTAAAGGATACTGCCTTCAGAGTCAATGTATTCGGGTTCCATCACCACGGCGGGTGCACTTTTTGTATGTTTTTTCACGTGTATCCAAGATAATAGTTACTAACCGTTTTCAAATCCAAAGCTAGGGGAAAGGGGTACGTAAACCTAAAAGCCTGCTTGGAGGTCTAGATAAACACTATGAAAGTAACCTTACCGAGTTTGGTAGTTAACAAATTTGATCCACCCGAGAAAAATGTGTACTAAATAATTTCAAGGGTCTTGCAGTAATTCAATTTCTGGACTAACTATGAAGAAAACTTAGATTGTTTCTTCTTGAAGGTCAACTTCAAGATATGTTTTACATAATGTGTTATGTTTAAGACTCTGCAATGTGTATTGTTGCCATAAAACTTGCACAAAAACAACAGATTTTTACGTCGTTGCATACCCACGCGCCTAAACTTATTATGCAGTAAATAAACTACCATTCTTAACCTTAGTAGCATTATGTTTCAGAAATACCGTGTGTTACCGGCATGCGGGCTATTCTTTAAGTAGGATATTTAATTGTACCTAGTTTCTTAACCAAGCCATACGCTTAATTTCATTATAAGTGAAATAAAAATTTAGACATCACTTAATTTGTAACAAAATTATAATTGACAGCATTATTATAAACAGCAAAGTTAATTCAAAACGCAGGACAAATGATAGCCCTTAATGTTCAGTTTACTACGACGTTATCTTAAGCAGTGCACCTAGTACATTGAAGGTGCGGAGTTAGGAAATTTAATGTTGCAGTTGATCACATAATTATGATTTGACAATACATAGAAATATTTGCTAATGGAAATATCATCTGTTCCAATAAATGCCCGCGTGTCGGTAACGCACTGTATACATGTATAACTGTCTCCAAAGGCTTTAAAGTCTCTGAACTAAGCGTTAAACTCGCAAAAATTCTTTAGATCGTCTGTCTGTTGCTCATGCCATTGCAAGAATGGAATGGAATGCCTTACATGCAATTCTCCGCATCCCGGGGGTATATTTGTGACGTCAGTTTCGCACTCTATAAACATAAAGTAGGAATGCACAATTTCTAAACTAAGCCGGGAAAACACGAAACGGTGCTGCTTTATTTATTTCTTGAAACATAAGAAGATGTTGTTACACATCTAGAAATACTTATACGGCTAGAGGAAACCTATGTTGCTTCATCTGTAGCACTCTTCCATTCCATCATAAGATACTATCCTAGTCGCAAACAAATCACATTCAGGGACAGAGTTGCGCTCGGAACTAGAAAGTGAACGTAACGGCGGCAGCGCCAGCGGCAGCGGTTTTACGAATACATTGCGTGTGATTGAATATAACGTCAGTGCGTTGCGCGTCTCGACCGCGCAATGAACAGATAAATCGCTTGTCGCACCGCAATTATCGTAAAGTCGTGGCCTGGGCTGCTACCACGAACGGCATTCGAAATTTTCCCTCTCTGTCGCACTTGCAAGTTTGCACATAAGTGCGACAGAGAGGTACAACTTCGTTTGTGGTTCGCGGTATCACTCCTACTATTACTTATTCTGTGCTCCTGGCCGTAAGCGCGTGCGCGAGCGGTCAGAAGCAGGGGCGCCTCCACTATTTCTTAGAAGACTCGAAATACCGAGTTGTATTTTCCACATTAATACATACCTATTAAACAGCGGATAAGTTTAGGTCCACAAAACAGTATAAATATATAATTTGGGTCTCTTTACTTCTGAGACACCCCAGTACCTCACTACTTCTCCACAAAACAGGGTGTAAGGTGGATACATTAATATCCAATTTAAATGCGATATGCAAGTCTCAAAATGACCCCCTGATACAGAACCAAGCTTGTGACTGTAAATTCACATTTCTGCATGGATTGTATGGAGCTGCGATCTCCGTGAGAGTGCTGTGAAATTTTAATTAATGTTTACATGTCGTTTATGAGGCCAGTGTTAATTGCATACGTGAGCTGCCGAGTCCCGGAGGGATACTGCAAATATTACTACCACTATAAATTGGCTAGGATTGCATATGCATAGTTACACCGAGGGTAATAGTCTATCACTAGCATGTGTGCTAAGGCACCATTATAGTTTTATTTATTAAGCTATGCTACTTCTATTTAGTTCTGCTACCTTATACATATAGATAGCAAGCTAAACAGTAGGTAAGATCTTAATCTAAATTTATTGGTAAATTACTGTATAAGTAAGTATACATTTAGTTCAATAACAGTGGCGTCAGTGGCAAAGCCAAGGCTTTTGTGGGATTTATGATTATAGCAGGCAATGTATGTTTATATTTACGTACCTATAGTACAACGTAGCGCTTACGTTTCTGAGCGGCTACCGCGAACCACAATCGAAATTTTCCCTCTCTGTCGCACTTATGTGCAAACTTGCAAGTGCGACAGAGAGGGAAATTTTCGAATGTCGTTCGCTGTAGCAGCCCAGAACCGATTTGGACAAAAAGTTGTTATTAATCAAGTGTCCTGTTGGTGGCGTACCTGATTTATATTTACTATCCATAAATTTTTATATATATATTTTTTTTTTATTTAATTTTGTATATTTATAACAACAAACAATTAAGTACTATCCAACAACACTAAATATAAGAAGAGTGAGATTTAACAAAACCTCAAAATTTAAAACCGTAATTTTCATACGGATCGAGTTTTATTACGTATTAAGATCAGTTGGCCTCATCTATATATATAAAGTTGATGGGTGACTGATTAATCACCGCCCCGCCGAAACTGCCGGTCCTAGAAATTTGAAATTTACAATATAGTTAGGTTATATAACGGAGGCAAGGGATAAGACGGGATTTTTGGAAATTCCACCCCTAAGGGGGTAAAACAGGGGTGCAAAGTTTGTATGGGGGGCAATAATTTTTTCAAGGTCCAGACTTGAAACTTTGTACAAAGACTCCTTAAAATAAGACAATGAAAGTTATATCTGCGTTTTCAAAATTTTCGTCTCCTAAAGGGTTGAAAATGGGGGTGAAATATTGTATGGGGAGCAATTTTTTTTTAAAGTGAGAGTCTTCAACCTTTGTGTAAAAGTTCCTTATAATAATGGAAAAAAAGTAATTTCAGCGTTTTTTAAAATTCATCCCCTAAAGGGGTTAAAAGGGGGTTCAAAGTTTGTATGGGGAGCAAATTTTTTTTTAAGTCAGATACTTCAAATTTCTTACAGAGACTCTCTGTTTAAATAAAACAAAACTAATTTCAGCGTTTTTTGAAATTCATCCCCTAAAGGGGTTAAAATAGGGTTCAAAGTTTGTATTGGTAGCAAATTTTTTTTGAGTCGAAAGTCTTAAAATTTCTTACAAAAACTCTGTTTAAATTAAATGCAACAAAACTATTTTCAGCGTTTTTTTAAATTCATCCCCTCAAGGGGTTAAAAAGGGGTTCAAAGTTTGTATGGGGAGCAAAATTTTTTTTAAGTGAGAGACTTCTAATTTTTTACAGAGTCTCTGTTTAAATACAACAAAACCGGTTTTAGTAATATAATATAGATAAATATATTATAATCATAATCATAACAATCTGCTGAAGCGATTTAGATGAAATTTGGTGTGATTATAGTTCGAGTCCGAGGAAAGGACATACGGATAGTTTTCATCCCATCCCTTAAGGAAGTCGAAGTTTGTATGGAACAGAGATAACTAGGTTACCGTCTGAAACAAAATAAAAGAATAGCGAAAAAATTCTAACGCGATGACCGAGCTCTACGCAGACGAAGTTGCGGGCAACAGCTAGTCTATCTATATATATAAAGTTGATGGGTGACTGATTAATCACCGCCCCGCCGAAACTGCCGGTCCTAGAAATTTGAAATTTACACTATAGTTAGGTTATATAACGGAGGCAAGGGATAAGACGGGATTTTTGGAAATTCCACCCCTAAGGGGGTAAAACAGGGGTGCAAAGTTTGTATAGGGGGCAATAATTTTTTAAAGGTATAGACTTGAAACTTTGTACAAAGACTCCTTAAAATAAGACAATGAAAGTGATATCTGCGTTTTCAAAATTTTCCTCTCCTAAGGGGTTGAAAATAGGGGTGAAATATTGTATGGGGAGCAATTTTTTTTTAAAGTGAGAATCTTCAAACTTTGTATGAAAGTTCCTTATAATAATATAAAAAAAGTAATTTCAGCGTTTTTCAAAATTCATCCCCTAAAGGGGTTAAAAAGGGGTTCAAAGTTTGTATGGGGAGCAAATTTTTTTTTAAGTGAGGTACTTCAAATTTCTTACAGAGACTCTCTGTTTAAATAAAACAATACTAATTTCTGCGTTTTTTGAAATTCAACCCCTAAAGGTTAAAAAGGGATTCAAAGTTTATATTGGAAGCAAACATTTTTTGAGTGAAGGACTTAAAATTTCTTACAGTAACTGTTTAAATTAAATACTACAAAACTAATTTCAGCGTTTTTTTTTTAAGTCATCCCCTCAAGGGGTTAAAAAGGGGTTCAAAGTTTGTATGGGGAGCAACATTTTTTTTACAGAGTCTCTGTTTAAATACAACAAAACCGGTTTTAGTAATATAATATAGATAAATATATTAAAAACTTACCAACCCGTACTAAGTCGTGGCCGGGTTAGAAATGCTAAAGTATGTCTGTGTGTCTGTCTGTAACCCCTTCACGCTTAAACTGGGAACCGATTTAGATGAAATTTGGTGTGAATATAGTTCGAGTCCGAGGAAAGGATATAGGATAGTTTTCATCCCATCCCTTAAGGAAGTGGAAGTTTGTATGGAACAGAGATATGTAACTAGGTAACCGCCTGAAATAAAATAAAAGAATAGCGATGACCGAGCTCTACGCAGACGAAGTTGCGGGCAACAGCTAGTATATTATATAAAAGTAGTTAGATATTTTGGCGCTTTGTTGCCTTCACCCGTTGGAAATTTAGTATGACAGTTTAAAGAAGACTTTACATGGGTGTTAAGAGACCTAGATCTCAACATTGTGATTAAGTATCTGTCCTTTCAGTATATTAATCTTGAACTATTTTCCTCCAGTTTGTTAAAAGTAAAAACACGATTTGCAAAATTTTCTATCTAATTCATAACCCTTTTTTTCAATGTTTTCGGTTGGATCTTAAACAATGATTTTTGGTTTAATAGTTGTAAAATGATATGATAAGTTCTCAAACCTGATAAAAAAGATTATCCTTATAAATGTACACGTTTAGAATAAACATCAATAAATTTACGAAAAACACGCACTGAGCTTCCGTAGAGAGCGAGATAGTTAATTGAAAACTCACGCGTGTTAGAGCGGGACGTTCACTGTCCCCATTCAAAATGATTTGATAATGTCACAAGTCCAACTGACAGTTGTTGGAGTATATGCATTCAGTATGAGAATGGGAAAAGTATGGACTCTTGAAAAAAAGTTCCGTGGCCGCACATTGGGGGCACCCGGAAAGGGAACGTGTTAAGCGCTCTTTAATTAATAAATATATCTGATCAAATAAATCGTCAGCGCTAGAGAAAACCTAAAAACACGTATTTTTCATCAGAGAGTAACGGTTGAATCTCACGGCACCGCGACCAGTGATGCGTGGTCGGTTATCGTAACACAACTCAACTTGATAAGGGACTCCCATTACAGTACGAAACATGTCGCAAATAGTGACTTTGAGTGTCAACCGTTATTCTCTCATTAAGTGTAATTATTCTCACGTTAGTATAAATTTATGTAACACAGTATTTTGTCCTCAGCTACGACACACGAGGGCTGGACGACTCAGGGCACTGGATGGAAGACGCGTTCAAAGATCGTGCACGATGGCACGCCTTGCCGTCAGCCTTACGCATTCAAAATGTGCAGGCGAGAGACCGCGCCGTGTATCGGTGCAGGGTCGACTACCAAATTTCACCTACGAGGAACTATAGGATTGCCCTCGACGTTGTTGGTGAGTTCTATGGAGCATAATATCGAAAAGCTCCATTTTTAGTACTTTTATCTGATGAGCACGGATTGGCCATTTTTATAGTTGTGACACATACGAACACATAGAATGCGTCAACTCATAGCTCCTACGCTGAGGCACAAATAGATAATGTGCATATTGTGCATGTATAGCTCAACACACAACCATGGCTCATCCGCGCTCGTGAGATAAAAGTACTCTACACACGTCGTGCACGTGCTTGTAAGTTGACTTACCTACATATTGCGCGTTTCGATACATCGAATGAACTCATTAGGTACCAGTGGGGGCGCGTCCATACAACTCGATTCCCCACCGGCTTGCCTAATTTCCAGCCAGTCCAGTTCTTTTACTACGGCTCATGAAGAATAGGAAAAGCCAAGTATATCCGGCTTTCCTAAGAATATTTTTGACGCGCCGCCACTGTTAGGTACCTCGGTAACCCGTATGTAGCATAACTTTGTTCGCGGCGATTGACGGAGATGGTTTATATTACAAATTTAATATAATAACATTTGAATTTCAATAAGACGAGGTATAGAGGTAATAATATTAAGACGTGTTTTATTTTAATTAGTAGGTATAATGGAGGGATACTCGTATAATAACTAAATCGTAACATTGACCTATATGTTGTCAGTTGAGGGTAATTAGCTGTGAATAATTAAATAAAAACCAGCGAAGTGCGTGTCGGATCATGCACAACGAGGGTTCCGTACCGACACCTACTAGTCCACATTTCAAAACACTATTTAATACCTTGAATCAAAAAAAGGTCGTATCTTCATAGGGAAGTCACTTACGTCCTTTTGTTTGTGCAAGACAGTTTTTCAGTGATAACTCAAAAACCCTTAATTCCATCTTGTTCAAACCAATTTTTGTTGAAATTATTTACTATCGTACACCACCTAAATTTTTTTCAGAGTTTTTTCTTCATAGTTTGGTAATTAGGGGGGGGGGGGGGACACAATTTGTACGACTTTGGGAGCTAATATCTCACCAACGATTGACTTAAATGGAAAACTTCCGTAGTAACCTCTATATCATTTTTAAAGGCCCATCCAAAAATACCCCAAACGACTATTTGCATTTAAAAAAAAATTCGTCCCCCGGTTACATGTATGGGGTGCCCCCCTAAAATATTTTTTTTTCCTTATTTCACATCACATTTATATAGCGGTTCATAGAATACATCTTCCTACCAAATTCCATAATCGTAGTACCTACTTATAGTATCAGAGTAAACCGGCTGTGACATACGGATGGACAGATAGACAGACATGACGAAATTATAAGGGTTCCGTTTTTGCTATTCTGGCTACGGTATACAGTATACAGTATACAGTATTTATTAGTAAAAACACATTTTACAGGTCATATATATCATTATACATTATTATTATTATTATTTAAATTATGGTAAAATTAATTACATCAGGTATAAACATAGTGTTTGAGCCAAAGCGATACATGCCGAAAGAGATAAGCGCGACCACGCCACCTAGGGGTGAAAAGCGGCGATATCAAAATGTCTGTTGACATCCTTCAAAAAGACTAGTTTTCGCATGAAACTCCTACGGCAAAGAACGAATTTTAATTATTGCTCGTACCGTAGAACCGCCCGTCCTGGATTATTATGTTCTGTGTGTTTTATACCCCGGGGTAATCGATATATGTATACCTTTGGACATCATCACGCAACTAATGTCTCCAGTGTATTTACATCATACGTATGTGACAACCGCCATTATCCAAGACTCCGCCATTGTTCTACAAGAGGAATTATAATTATTCGGAAGTCACCAGCCTGACCAACCCAAGCATCGAAGATACCTACTCAAGTAAGTCCCCTAGAATTAGGCAAAGTCACGTCTTATTTCCTTTCGGTAAATATCGCTAACATAAATTTTAATTCTGCATGAGACCAAGATCGGCAGTACTTTTACACGCCAGTGGCTCGTTCATTTAATGGTCCTTCTTACATGGATATTATTCAGTCCAATACCAGCTGATTGCTACCTATAATTTTGTCATTACAAATTGAACTAAAAGTGTTCTATACTGTAAGTAGGAAAATTACCTACTTATTTTATCTAAATACTACATAGTCGTTCTAATTTGCAAGTAAGCAGACAATTACATCGTACATGTATTATATTTCATTACTCTCGAATCGTGAATTCCGTTCATACAGAATTTGTACCTTTAGTGCTTTGTGCCGATATTCTAGGGACAAACTGTCATGTCAAAGTTGTGTCAATTTAAACAATGAATACTGACAATGAAAAAATATCATACTAATATTGATAATATTATACTGAATTGGTATGCGAAATAAATTAAATATTTCTTAGAAATAATTTGTCAGGAAAATGATGGAAACCATCATTGGCTGGTTGACTCGCGATTTGCCCTAATTTAGATTTATACCTACCTATTTTTCGAGATGATAGGATAGTGGATAGTATTTACTCGGATATAATTGCGTATCACGGCTGGTTATCTTTTTATATTATAACAGTCTACTGTATTTGCTTGTATTATCTTTACGTATGGTACTTGAAGATGTCGAAAGATAAAAAGGAAATAGAGAAAGAAATCGGGCCCAATATTAAGTTACTCGAAGCACGAGTACGAGCCTATTTCGGTAGGATACAAGTCATCTATGATGCATCTTTACATGTTGAAACGACCGAAGCACAACAGAAGTTTATGTCGCGGTCATGTTCCATAGACACGTTACGCTTAGAATTTAATAAGCTGGTAGAACAGCTCAACCTTGCGCGTATGGAAGCAGACACGGAATACGTGCCGTCGTTTCAGACATGGGATGCATTTGAAGAAATGTATTCACATGTACAACATGTCATAAAACAGTGTACCTCACACAAGGCTGACACTATTATGGTATCGGGCCTGCCTTCAATAGGTAGACCGAATCTGAAATTACCGCCCATAGTTTTGCAAAGTTTCGACGGCGACCAAAAGAAGTTTGCCTCATTCATTGAATGCTTCAACAGTACCGTACATCATAATGACACACTGTCAAATTCTGAAAAGGTTTTCTACCTATGCGGACAATTGTCCGGTAAAGCTTTAGCTACAATAGCGGGCATTATCCCCTGTGGAGAAAATTACAAATTGATTTACGACACCTTAGTAGATAAGTATGAAGATGTGAGGTTGTTAGGTACGTCATACCTGAACGAGTTATTTAACTTTAAACAGTTAAACTCGCCGTCCGCGGACGGATTGAACGAATTCATCGATTGTTTCATAACTTCCGCCGCAGCCTTTGACAAATTAAAAATAACTGATAAGAAAGAATTTGTGTTCTTATACTTAGCTTTAAATAAAATTGACCCAGACACCGCACGTATGTTCGAAAATTCGGTACGGTCAGAAAAAATGCCCAAATATGATAGTTTTGTCACATTTGTCAAAGAGCAAGCTAAAATATTAGAACGTCGTGGTGATCCAAGTACGAGCATGGCGCAAGTTGCTTCGACATCGAGCGTGCGCACACCTAGGACAACGAATAAATATCCGAACACGAAACGGACTCAGTCGTTTGTCTCGGCTACGGAAATATTATTACCGTGCAATTTGTGCAATATGAAACATGATCACTTTTATCAGTGCGCGGAATTTAAAACCCTGAACCCACGTGAGCGTTACAATGTAATTAAAAAACAAGGCGCGTGTGTAAAGTGTCTTAGTTCAAGACATAAAAGCGGGAATTGTCGATCGAGTCAAGTCTGTGAAAATTGTCATTCAAATACTCACCACTCGATGTTACATTTTTCTGAAAATGCATCGACGATATTGACTACGACTGAAACACCTACTGCTTCACTGTCTACAGTAAAAGAAGATAAGGAGGAAGGCGGCCGCACAGAATGTCGCTGTGTCACAGCCCCCGCACCGCCTTCTCGTTCACCAACACACTTTGACTCGCCCACACGTAAGATGTCGACTGCAAACTTGGATGTTATGCAAACTGTTGCAAATGTTCCGGATACCACGCAAGTGTCCCATAATTATCTACAGGCGAATATTTCGCGGGAGCTCTCGACTGTGTTGTTAGCTACCGCTAAAGTGGCGGTGTTGGATAAATATGACAAGCTACATTTCGTACGCTGTTTGGTCGATAGTGGATCTCAAAATCACTTTATAACAACTGATTGTTGTACTAGACTGTCATTGGATTTAGAGACAGAAGAATTACCTGTTATAGTGAATGGTTTTGGAGGTACATCAAATGTTACTAAAGGGAAAGTCCAACTTACTATCCGATCTCGCTATGATAGCGGTGTGGCGTATAATATCCAGCCGCTAGTAGTTGATCAGGTCACGGCTTGTCTACCTACCGCTCCCATTGATCGCGCCGCGCTTACCTACTTATCCGGAGTGCCACTTGCGGATGATTCCTTCGACGTTCCTGGAAACATCGACCTGCTTATTGGAGCTGAATTATTTGGATCCTTGCTAATGGCCGCCCGTATCCAGGGCCCGCCAGGCTCACCCAATGCTATACAGTCTACGCTTGGGTTTCTCCTGATGGGGACGGCTCCTTTGACGATCTCAAGTTCTGTGTCTAAACCAGTGGTGATGTGTGCATTTACGGGGGCGCCGCTAAATAAATTGGTGGAAAGATTCTTTGAAATAGAAGAGGTGCCGGTATGTACTTCTGCCCTTTTAAGCGTCGATGAACAGGATTGTGAGGAGAATTACAAGAAAACTACTATCCGAGATGAGTCAGGTCGGTATTCGGTAGCCTTGCCGTTTAAGAGAAGTCCTGAAGAACTTGGATCTTCGTTAAAAAATGCACAGAAACGATTTCTTTCATTAGAAAGAAAATTTTATTCGTCATCGACATTTCAAACAGCCTATAATGGTGTCGTGTCTGAATACCTAGAAAAGGGTTATTTAAACCTGGTGCCAGGGGAAATAAAGGATGAAGGGTTCGTGATCCCACATCATGGCGTGGTACGAAATGACCGAATTTCGACCAAATTACGTTTAGTGCTGGATGCAAGTGCTCCTACGGATAGAGATGTTTCTCTTAACTCGATTTTAAACCCAGGTCCTAACTTACAATCTGATTTGTTTCTAGTTCTGCTAAATTTCAGATTGTACCCTGTTGCATTTTGTTCCGATGTGAAACAAATGTATCTTCAAATACGAGTACATCCAGAATTCCGGAAATATCAACGAATGTTGTTTAGATATCAGGCAAGTGATCCTTTGCAATTATACGAGTTCGAACGAGTTTGCTTCGGCTTGTCTGTAAGTCCATACTTGGCTTTACGTACAATCAGACAATTGGCGATTGATGAAGGTTCTAGTTATCCACAAGCGGCTAAGGTCATACAGCGAGGGGATTATTATATGGACGATGTTGCATCTAGTTCACAATCAGAATCGATAGCAAGAGAAACTGTTATGCAATTAATAAATATGTTTAAGGCTGGTGGTTTCGACCTGATGAAATGGTCGAGTAATTGTCCAGCTATACTTAAGGACATACCGGAAGAATATTTACACCCTAGTTGGGTAAATTTCGATGACGGATTCTGTCAAAAGGTTTTGGGGATTAAATGGGAACCACGTCCCGATACATTTACGCTTGAAGTAAATTCAAACCCAGAACAATGTACCAAACGAATCATTTTATCAGTGGTGGCCCGATTATGGGATATTCTAGGATTCGCAGCACCAGTGATTCTTTATGCCAAACTCTTAATAAAAGAGTTGTGGTTAGAAAAAATCGATTGGGACCAGACTCCACCGCCGGTCATAGTTGAAGCATGGACAAAATTTCTGAAAGAATTGCCACATCTCAGTCAAATGACAATACCTCGTCATGTAGGTGTAAAACCTTCCGCTATAGTCTCTCTTCTAGCTTTCGCTGATGCCAGTGAGAAAGCTTATGGGAGTGTATTATATTTACACGTAGACACTGGAAAAAAAATATCCATATGTTTTCTGTGCGCCAAATCTAAGGTTGCCCCAGTCAAACATGTGTCGTTGGCTCGCTTAGAGCTGTGTGCGGCGCATCTTATGTCGAAACTGGTGCGTGTGGTTTTGGATCATTATGGACGTAGTATATCAATTCATCATGTCTTTGCATTCTCAGATTCGACAGTTACTCTTCATTGGATACATTCCAGCCCTCACAAATGGAAGATTTTCGTTGCAAACCGTGTGGCAAAAATCCAGAAAAATTTAACGGCTGACCATTTCTTTCACATATCGGGGAAAGAAAATCCAAGTGATTGCCTGTCAAGAGGACTCACTCCATTACAATTACTATCACATCCGCTATGGTTGCGAGGTCCAACGTGGGCGAGCTTGGAATGTTCACAGTGGCCAGTTAAACCATTTATTACAACTTCGGAGTCCGAAATTCCTGAAAAAAGGACTGTCGTTTTGACAACTACCAATACATGTGTTAAGGAGCCGGTACTCTATGAATTGTCGAAAAGAATTTCTTCATGGTCAAGATATCTTCACGTTATAGTCTACATTTTACGTTTTGCAAAATTGCTGCCTTCTAAAGGTGCTGTTACGATTGAAGACTTGAATCGGGCAGAATTAGCAGCCATAAAGGATTTGCAGTCGGTCTATTTCCAAGAATATTTGGAAGCTTGTCAGACTAATGAAGCTTGTTCTTCAAAGGCTATTAGAAAACTTAGACCCTTTATACATGACGGCGTGTTGAGGGTCGGCGGTAGACTAGAAAATAGTGATCTTACTTTCGATCACAAACATCCTTTTCTACTCCCACGAAAAGATCATATTGTGGATCTTATTATAGATTACATGCACCGTAAAAATTGTCATGCCGGGGAACAGCATCTATTCTCGTTATTGAGACATCGTTATTGGATATTATCTGCAAGAACTATAGTACGTTCCCGAGTTCAGTCATGTATACGCTGTTTTAAAGTTCGTCCGAGAGGAATACTCCCACCGACAATGGCAAATTTACCAGATTGCAGGCTTCAGGTATCAAAGGCATTCGCTCACACAGGTGTTGATCTGTGTGGCCCACTTAACATAACCATGATGCGAAGACGCGGGTGTAAGAGTCAAAAAATATACATTTGTGTTTTTATTTGTCTCACCACACGTAGCACCCATGTTGAGATATGCTTAGATTTAAGCTCAGATACCTTCCTGAATGCGTTAAAACGATTTATATCACGCCGAGGTCCAGTAGATACATTGTATTCTGACAATGGTACGAATTTTGTCGGCGCCAACTCACATTTGAGAAATCTCCTTGAGCAGAACTTTTCTGAAAGTTTTGCTCGGGAGTTATTGGATAATAAAATAAACTGGAAATTTATCCCACCAAATGCACCCCATTGGGGAGGTAGTTGGGAGGCTGCTGTAAAGTCCTTTAAAACTCATTTATTTCGCGTGATTGGTGCTCAGATATTATCTTATGAAGAATTATATACCTTGCTGTGTCAAATTGAAGCAGTTTTAAACTCGCGACCGTTAGGTTTATTGAGTTCTGATCCTTCAGAACCGATGCCACTTACACCGGCTCATTTTTTGAATACAGTGCCCTTAAGATCATTACCCGCCGCGGAAATTACTGAAGAGCGACTTAACAGACTTTCACGTTATAATTTACTAGAAAAACTAATTCAATCATATTGGCGTCGTTGGTCCATGGAATATCTGCACACACTACAATCACGTGAGAAATGGAATACAGATTCGCGACCTATCACAGTTGGTACTGTGGTTCTTATTATTAACGACAATGCACCCCCGTTACACTGGCCGATGGGTGTAATTATGGAAACCTATCCTGGAAAAGATGGTTCCATAAGAGTGGTCTTAGTTAAAACTAAGAATGGCACGTATAAACGACCTGTTGTACGATTGTGTCCACTCCCAACGAATGTTACTTAATTTGTTAAATGTTCATGTATCATCATCATCATCATCAGCCTATCTACGTCCCACTGCTGGGCACAGGCCTCATGTATGTATTTTATTAATTATAGTACTTGTTTGCCTTTTTTTTCGCTGCTTAAGTGGATATTTCGTTTTAGTAAATATGATAAATGAGTGTATAATTAGATAGAAGTATATTTTTTTGTTTTGAAAGGGAATCTTTCAAGGTCGGGGGCTATGTTTGAGCCAAAGCGATACATGCCGAAAGAGATAAGCGCGACCACGCCACCTAGGGGTGAAAAGCGGCGATATCAAAATGTCTGTTGACATCCTTCAAAAAGACTAGTTTTCGCATGAAACTCCTACGGCAAAGAACGAATTTTAATTATTGCTCGTACCGTAGAACCGCCCGTCCTGGATTATTATGTTCTGTGTGTTTTATACCCCGGGGTAATCGATATATGTATACCTTTGGACATCATCACGCAACTAATGTCTCCAGTGTATTTACATCATACGTATGTGACAACCGCCATTATCCAAGACTCCGCCATTGTTCTACAAGAGGAATTATAATTATTCGGAAGTCACCAGCCTGACCAACCCAAGCATCGAAGATACCTACTCAAGTAAGTCCCCTAGAATTAGGCAAAGTCACGTCTTATTTCCTTTCGGTAAATATCGCTAACATAAATTTTAATTCTGCATGAGACCAAGATCGGCAGTACTTTTACACGCCAGTGGCTCATTCACATAGGTCAATGATTTTTCTGAGCACACGTAAACTCGTCAATCGTGTAGTATGCTTGATTTAGCAGAAATAGTTTAAATTTATTTTTGAATATTGTGAAACTGTCAGAGTCTTTTATGTCAGTTGGAACTGAGTTATATAGGGTAGGCCCCATGATGCTGAGTGACCGTCGTGACTTAGCCAGCCGACGCCTTGGAACGATCAGTGCAGGTCGTCTGCGGGTCGGGCGATCACAGGTAGGTGCATTCGTTTTATAATTATGGATATTGTTTCTGACGTATACGCAGGCAGTCAGTATATATATGCACGGTAATGTCAGAACCTTGTGTTTTTTAAACAAAGCTTGAGCCGGATAGTCCACTGGCTTTCCGTCAATTATACGCAGGGCGCGTTTCTGTATTCTGAATAATCTGTCGCGGTCAGCAGCTGTGCCCCACAGATCAACGCCCTGAGTAATAATCGAGTGGAAATATCCGTAGTAAGCTATCTTTAAGTTTTCTATGGATAAACTAGGTGCCAGTCGGGATAATGCATAACACGCCGATGCCAATTTATCACAGGTAGACTGTATATGTGGGGCCCACGTTAATCCAGCGTCAATTTGGAATCCAAGGTATTTTACGCAGTCTACCTGTGGAATGGGAGTGTTATTGACAATTATATTAAGTTTCGCCTTGATGGTATTTTTTAGCTGAAAATGTACTATATTTGTTTTATCTAAATTCAGTACCATGCCATTAGTGGAAAACCATTTTGTGATTTCACTCATAACGTGGGAAAGCTTTGATTTTAAGTTAGAAAAATCGTTGGCATGGACAAGTATACAGGTATCATCAGCGAATATGACATATTCTGCATCTGGACAAGCAGCTGTTATGTCATTTATAAGAATTAAAAACAGGTTATTTCCGGCCGCAGATCCCTGAGGGACCGCACAATGACCTGTTGACACGAGATTTGATTTTGAGTTAAGGACATAAGTGCACTGTTTCCTGTTATTTAAAAAGGACCTAATAGTTTCATGGAACGTGCCGGCAATGCCATACTGTGATAGTTTTGTTAATAGGAGCGAGTGATCAATCATTTCGAAGGCGCGCGACAAGTCGCAAAAAATAGCGGCGACCTGCCGCGCCTCCTCGAGGTGACCCAGCACCCGCGCCACCACGTCTCGAGCGGCGTCAGTCGTCGACCGACCCGGCTGGTAGGCATATTGCTGACTGTTCAGTAGCCCGTTGGAGGTAAAATGTTGCATTAGTCTGTTACTAAGTAGCCGTTCAAAAACCTTTGAGATAATAGGTACTAGTGAGATCGGTCGGTACGATTTTGGTGAATGGAATTCACCTTTACCCTTGTAAATCGGTTGAATCTTTATTAATTTTAGAATATTGGGATAGACACCAGCTATGATACACTTATTGAATAGGGACAGTAGGAGGGATATGAATATTGGAGGCAACCAGTCAAGAATTTGGGTGGACATGTCGAATATATCTTTAGAATATTTACGTTTAATTTTTATACAAGCGTCTATCATTTCACTTAAGGTGAATGGCGGAACCCTAAAATCGCGTTGTACCTACTAAGATTTGACTGGGCATACCGATTACATCAAATCCCTAAAATATTAAATAATTGAAAATTAGTACCCCATTTAATCTACAGAAAATAAAGCAAAATATATCTTATTGGTTTAAACAAATTATGTTGTTTGAATATCGATATGAGTATGTATATGAGTATATAAGATACTATGAATTCTACCTGGTATAACCATCTTTATACACATACTTATTCTACGAATATGATTTAACAAGAAAAAAAAAATTGGTTCGACCCACATTTTTAGTGTCAGAAAACGCGACCAAACGTAAATCATCTCTCGACGTATAGGTTACCTAAAGTTTCGTGCTGATTCCACCCGGATAACGGAGGGTCAAGTTTACGATCCTACCAGTTTTATCGAGATTGCCCGCTACGACGACGACTTTTCATAGCTTTTGTTACCCTACTGTTTCGGGGTGAATTATTTTATTAAAACACAAAAAGGGGAGAGCAGATACCGGGTGAGATTAGGTGCGAATGTAAAGTTCCACCTTGGCTTTTTTTGAGATCGGCGCGATAGCGAGTTTTTGTCGGAGTTTTTTAGTGGCTTTCAGTTTAGTTTTATTGCATTGAGGAAGTCTTTCATTGTGATTGTTGGCCGCACCGCACTTAAAGAAATCCAAACAAGGAGGGTAACATTTGTATTCGGGCCTCTTTCCTTTTTTGATATATCAGACGTAACACTCGTCACAAATACCAAAAGTGTGTTCTTCAAGACAATTGCGTAGGTACTTTACGGAGAAGTATTCACTTTCAAAAGTCTGTTGATACGCTGAGACGTAATTCCTCCGTGTCTTTGGAAAATTAGACGATTACCTACCATTTATACATTATAGTGCTAGTGCTTGTAACGAATATGACCTTAAAAATAAAATCAGTATGGCTCTTATGGTTTTCCATAGGTGGTTCCGCGAAAACAACTTAAATTTGAACCCGTAGAAAACAAGTATAAGTCTGACCGTACAGTTTAAGTCTAATCGAAAAAACAAAGGCATCCTAGAATTCTTTGACAATGATATTTTACATTCCGTTGAGGTTGTTCAGTTTCTAGGGGTCTATATACATTGATTCATTTCTAAATTGGAAGCAGGAATTAGAAAATTGAAAACACATTTAGTTCTGGCTGCTACGCTCTGATAACTATAAGGGATACCATCGGGATAGACCATCTAAAAACAGTTTAACTCGTTTATCTTTAAACGAGCAATTCTTGTATATTTATTTATTCATATATTTATTTATTTCGGGGATCTCGGAAACGGCTCTAACGATTTTGATGAAATTTGGTATGTGGGGGTTTTCGGGGACGAGCAATCGATCTACCTAAGTCTCATGCCCGGGAAAACGCCGAGCAAGGCTCGGTCGCCCTGATATTTTATATCTTTAAACGAGCAATTCTTTTATATTTATTTATTTCGGGGATCTCGGAAACGGCTCTAACGATTTTGATGAAATTTGGTATGTGGGGGTTTTCGGGGACGAGCAATCGATCTAGCTAGGTCTCATGCCTGGGAAAACGCCGAGCAAAACTCGGTCGCCCAGATATTGTATATCTTTAAACGAGCAATTCTCGTATATTTATTTATTTATTTATTTATTTCGGGGATCTCGGAAACGGCTCTAACGATTTTGATGAAATTTGGTATGTGGGGGTTTTCGGGGACGAGCAATCGATCTACCTAGGTCTCATGCCCGGGAAAACGCCGAGGAAAGCTCGGCCACCCAGATATTTAAGCCTTATGGGCGCCACATATAGTTATAATATAAAAAGGGCTTTCATAATTCAGAAGCGAGCGATAAGAATAATGGTGCGTATAGGTATCTCGGTGGATTTCCTGTAAGGACTTTTTCACTAAATTAGGAATTCTAACTGTGCCAAGTCTTTACATAATGATACTTTGTACGGACTTAGTCAAATATCTGGCAAGAAATGAATCAGAAGAGGATCGAGTGGCAAGACTGGCAACGAGGTCTAAAAACCTAAACCACCCCATTACTCCGAAGCTCAAAGTGACGGAAATTTGTGCTTGTTTCCAGGCTGTTAAAGCTTTTAATAGGCTACCAATCGAATTAAAAGCTGTTTTCAACCCTGATACCTTTAAAAATAAATTAAGGTCATATTTATTAAGTAAATGTTTTTATTCCCTTGAAGAGTTTTTCCGATGCAGTCATGAATTAAATTAATATGATGCAGTAATGAATTGCGTACCTAAATTATGGAAATTTAATTTATTTTTTAGCATGTAATTAGTTTATAAGATTTTCTACACAATGTAATATTGTTATAGAAATAAAATTAATGAATTAATTATATTATACCATCTGAAATTCAGAATATATTCATTTGTTGTCATTGATGCATTGTTTCAAAAGAATATTAGAGGTAACGCCAATCGTACACATATTTTTATGCAACGACGGTGGCAAACAAGCATACGGTCCACCTGATGGTAGCGGACACCGCAGCCTGTAGAACGCTCGCAACTCCAAAGGGGTCAAGTGCGCGTTGCCAACCCTTTATAAAATTTGAGGATTCGCTGTGTCATCAGGTGGACTGTAAGCTTGTTTGCCACCATAATTGTATAAAAAATACATATAACCCTGGGGTTGCTACCCAACTCTAATAAATTAGTACGACGGTTACATTAGGGTTATCACGTTTCAGGCGCATGAATAAATAATACACACATGTAGGCACGGCCGTGGTACACTACCTTGCAGGTAATCTTACCAGGATCGGCGATAAAACATTACAGAAAATGAATCATTCACATACAGTAACTTGTACTATCCAAAGAAATTGCATTTCCATAAATAAACCTTTATTATAATAAAGGGTGAGAATCGAAGCTTATTCGAAAGTTACAAAAACTTTACAACTATGAGAACAAATATTAAATTGCCAGTAATTTTGCGTAGGTACAGTTAAACTTAATACACGACCCACAGGGGTTCAAATTATTAATAAAATTTATGTTTTATCCCTTATTAAGGGGAATTAAACCAGAATTTAAAAAACCGGCCATGCCTCATTTGTAAATTGTCTGCAAATAATAGAAAAAGAGCGTCAAAAATATAGCTTTTAAGACAGGTTACTAAGTATTACTCACGAACGCGGGTTGGACACTGTTGTAGTTGTGGCACATAGATAACGTCATCTCATAGCTCCTACGCTGACGCACACATAGACAATGTGCATGTATAGAGCTCACCCGTGCTCGGGAGATAAAAGAAAATTACAAGAATGATTTGATTTCTAAGAATGGATTTTGTGTAAAAGACAGGCATGTTCTTATAAATTGCCCTCCTAATAGGAGTTAGGTTCTTACTTTTACAAAAATATAGGGATGTTTGGTTCAACACCTACGTCTGTACCAAAATCACTCTTTGACTCTAAAGATAACGGATAGTTTTTAGGGTTCCGTACCCGAAGGGTTGGAGCCAAACGGTTGGAGCTACAGTCTTAAAATTTTCACAGTATAAGCATCTTGGTTTTCCAAAGTCGTACAAATAGTCAAAACTTATTTTTCATTTTTAAGGGGGTCTCCCATACAACTAAAAAAGGGCGCGAAACCACCTTAACACGGGGGGTGGTCAAACCAACTTAATTTTGCGGTTGGTTCGGAACCTTAAATGTGCGAAGTCCGACTCGCACTTTGCGAGTTTTATAACTCCTAACAGTCCTAACTAATGTCAGAGTGAACCGTGAAGCCGTAAATGATATTTCCTGTTGCTAAATTTATGTAACATTGTATCCTTAAATAACGTCGAGCATTAACCCTGATTAAGCTAGAGCATTATTCATTGCCACGTAATTAGGTATTTGGTAGCTGATTCAATAATTATCATGTGCCCGTTGTACTGTTCAATGTCAATGACATCGATATAGATTCTGTTCAATATCTGGATCCATTTTAATGAGTCCAAAATAGTAAAACTAGATTTAATATTTAACTAGATTTAGTATTGGGTCTTAAAATTACTGGGACGTGGAGTTACGTTTAAATTCAAAGGCGTTCATTTAATTACCACCTGGCCCCTAATTTCACCACGTCGACAATTGTCAGTGATAAGTATATGTCGACTATTTTTCCACCGCTATTTTATAAAAACTATAATGTGTTACTGAATTCTGGGTTATTAAGTGGGCGGCAGAAAAATATTACTTGACCTACGTCGCTAAATGCCTAATATGTAGCATTGTAGGTTTAATAATAGAATAGGGCGTGTCGTCAGGTCAAATAAGTACCTAGTACAGCTGAGTGCATACTCGTAACATTATTTATTTAACTTTTTGTTATACCACTGAATGCAGTTATACATTTATAAACATTAAATGGGCTCTTTCACTAACAAAAGCACTTACCCCTTTTTAGGGTTCCGTAGCCAAAATGGCGAAAACTGAACCCTTACAGTTTCGTCATGTATGTCCGTCCTTGATAGTCGTCCGTCCATTACATAGCCGATTTACTCGGAGACGATAAGCACTATAAAAATTGGTACAAAGGTGTATTCTGTGAACCACAACATGGTACCTATAAAATTTAATTTATGCATATAGGCATGTGGGATAGATACGGATAGGTATTTAGAAATAATATGTAGGTTTCTAAAAAACTTTTATATTTCAGTCAACCGTTTGTGTGATATTAGCTGTGAAATTAGTAAAAAGTGTCCCCCCCCCTCTAATTTCCAAACTATGAAGTAAGAAATTAAATAAAAAATGAGGTACCTAATATTTTTGGTGTGACGGAACAAGATAAGTTTAATGATTTTTGAGCTATCGCTGAAAGAATGTCTTGCACAAACAAAAGGACGTAAGTGCCGTGATTTTCTTATGAAGGTACGACCTTTTTAGTAAACAAGGAACCCTTATAGTTTCGCCGACAAAACGGTAGAATAAAATCTTGAAAATAAAATTGTTTAGGGTACCTCCCCTACATGTAAAGTGGTGGTGCAATTATTTTTTCTTCCAAACCCCATCGTGCGGGGTGTCGCTGGATAGATCTTTTAAAAATATTATAAGGTTTCTATAAGCATTTTTTGTTTCAAGAATCGGTTGGCGTGATAATAAGCTTTGAAGTGATAATTTTTGTTATGGTCAAGTGTCCCCCACCCCTGCCAGCTAAACGGTAGCTACTAGTCATGTGAAAAAAAATCATGGTAGTATATAGGTACGATGAATTTAAAAGGAAAACTATCACAGCTAAATAAAAATTACTAGTTAACGAGTAATAGTCGAACTTAAGAAATGTACTTCATTTCCTTAGATTTCATTTCCGTTACCCTAACTACTACCGAAACAAAATTTTGTTAGTCGTTGTAACCGGTTGTCTGGGAGAAATCGCTCTTTAGCGATAAGACTGCCTGTTGTTTGCCTCTACTTATTGTGTTTTTGTATTGTACTGTGTCCTTTAATTGAGGTGGGCATTATAGAGTATTTGTATTGTATGTATTGTACTTTGCAAAACCAAACTTTCGTACAATTTCCATTGATAGATAATGTTGTTAATTTTGTCAAAAACATAGTAAGTTATAAGTTCGCAAACTTTTTAGTCCACATAATGTAACGGGTGGACAACTACGGAACCCTACATTGTGCAATGTGCGTGGCCCGACACGCACTTGGCCGGTTATTTTGATTCAATGTGTTAGATAGGGGTTTTAACCCGTGAAACGTTTTGACGTCAGAGATGTGCATTACAAATATAACTCTATGTATAGTGTATATACGTCAAGTGTGTGTCAGTAAAAAAAATATGGACTAATTAGGCCATAGGACGCTCGAGGGGTTAAATTTGTGGACCACTCGTGATCGATACCTACGCGGAACTCTTCATTGTGCGTGGTATGTCACGCACTTGGCCGGTTTTGTATTGTGCATATTTTCTTTCGAACGTACGAGTTAATTTAATTTTAATGAACTGTTACTCCAAGTTCGACCCGAGTTTTGTTCTTAAATGACTGCATTATATTAATTTCAATGGATAATCTTAACTTCGAATCGTATACCTGATATAATAATAAACATTATCAATAGTTAGGTGAATGGGAAGTTAAAAAAAATGCCTTGTGACAGACGGACGGACGGACGGACGCGTGAGTGACAGCAACAGGGTTTGTTTTGTATTGAATAAAACCAAACAGATGCAATTTTATTACAATTTTGAAAAAGTTCCATTGTAGTGAATTTTATGCTACAGAGCGTTTGAATAGTAGTTTATGCAACTGGTACATAATGCCTAATTATGTACAGTTGCATACATTTCTTTATCTACACACATATTATAACTACTCTAAGATGGGTTCAGAAACCGTAGTAAATAAATACAATAATTGTGTTAATACAACCTTTTTTGCACGGTTGCGGAAATATCGAAATCAGAACTGGCAACCGATACCTGAATGTTATTTTAAAAAGTAAAGAGTCCCTATTCTGATGTGATCATGTCGTTCTAGCTCAAATTTCGTGCGATATATACTAAAAAAACATCGAGCTGACATTTCGCATCGACTGAATTTGAATTTTCAGTGATACTAGAATAGGGACATGTCAACTTTGACATTTAAATTTTGACAGTTTTGTGTGACGTTTTTATATTTTAACATCATAATATATGAGATTAAAATTTAAAATTATATAACTGCTGTAGCCTTAGCCACAGATAAGAAAATTGCCATAAATTCATTGAATGTTGAAATGAGAGTCATTTTCTACGGTTTCCGAACGCATATTAGAGGATTTATGATATGTATACCAGCGAAACGACAATGTTATTTAAATGTATTTATATACTAAATGACTTGTAATTTTTATTTTTATTTTGACATGTAAATGTACTTTACCAATAAATTATGATTATGATTATGATTATGATTATGTGTGTAGATAAAGTCATTTTTGAGACGTGACAGCCCCCATATAATGTAACTTGCACGTTTTATAAACCAAACAATAAAATATTCACTAGCTTCTAAGCTTTAAAAGTATTTGTAAATAACGACCGCTTTAGCTTAGTTGGTAGTGACCCTGCCTACGAAGCTGGAGGTCCCGGGTTCGAATCCCGGCCGGGGCATTTATTTGTGTGAATAGCACGAATATTTGTTTCTAGGTCTTGGATGTTTTCTATGTATTTAAGTATCTATTTATCTATATAAGTATGTATATCGTCGCTTAGTACCCATAGTACAAGCTTTGCTTAGTTTGGGCTAGGTTGATTTGTGTAAGATTGTCCACAAATATTTATATTTATATGCATCTTAACACCAATTACATGGAACTTGTATTTTTTTCTCATATTATTGTGTATAAAAACACGAAACGCAAACGTTACATTCTGCGCCTAAAAATCTAGTGCAATAACCAGAACCATCGTTAATTTGCGAGTGACTCGGTAATCGATCTATTTGAAAATACTATCGGAAACGATACAAAGTTTGCCCTTAAAAAAGCTTGATCAAGGCGCAATTCGTCATACTTTTGCGGTCTTTTGCAGTCCCTCGTTGTATTTCTTTTAAATTGTTAAATAATAGTCGTATAAATCGATTCCGGTTACTCGCCGAAATCGCCACGATTCGCTTTAGCCACATCACTTTTTTTGACATTTGACATGTGGTAAAAGAGGCTTTATTACAGCAAACGCTCTGTAGTATGTATTATTATCAAATTGATACTCCGGAGCGGAGGTTTAATCTGTTCATCGGTTTCCGACGAGTTTATTTTACTATTTTACATTTGCATTTATAATATTAGTAATTTTAGTAAGGTTGAATTTAAGTTTAAATCAAAATCAATTCACAAACGCCTTGGTATCGCCATACAGCGAGAAAACGCTGCCAGCGTTCTTGGCACCATGCCACGGGGGCCTTTCTTAGATTTTTAATAGTTATTTTTTACTTTTAATAGTTCAAGTTAGTTTTATAATTTTAGTTTGTAGGTTAATTTTATGTATCATGAATAAATGTAGTAAATTCACAAATACCTAACACACAACATTTTACTTGGCTCTGTGAGCTGTAGACCTCGTGAGTGTTTTTTACACAAAAAAACCATTGATTTTTTTTTTTTTTAATAAAAATTATATAATAGTAGTTTATGCAACTGTAACTGCTGTTTATGTAATTATGTACAGTTACATACATTACTTTATCTACACACATATTATAACTACTCTAAGATGGGTTCAGAAACCGTAGTAAATAAATACAATAATTGTGTCAATACAACCTTTTTTGCACGGTTGCCGAAATATCGAAATCAGAACTGGCAACCGATACCTGAATGTTATTTTAAAAAGTAAAGAGTCCCTATTCTGATGTGATCATGTCGTTCTAGCTTAAATTTCGTGCGATATATACTAAAAAAACATCGAGCTGACATTTCGCATCAACTGAATTTGAATTTTCAGTGATACTAGAATAGGGACATGTCAACTTTGACATTTAAATTTTGACAGTTTTGTTTGACGTTTAATATTTTAACATCATATATGAGATTAAAATTAAAAAATATATTACTGCTGTAGCCTTAGCCACAGATAAGAAAATTGCCATAAATTCATTGAATGTTGAAATGAGAGTCATTTTCTACGGTTTCCGAACGCATATTAGAGGATTTATGATATGTGTGTAGATAAACATTCTATATGTTATCAAACGACCTGCTCACAATATTATACTTCACGAGAATCGGTTGTGAAATGCGACCCTTAGAGGAGAACAAATCGAAATACGGCCGGAGAAACACAAATTCATTGATTAAAAAATAGTTTTTACAAATTTCCAAAAAAGTGACTCGTTAAAAAAATTCTATAGAGTTACCGAACAACCGGAAACCCGGACATACGAAAGCATTTTTGTCGAAGCTAAAACAGAGACCTTCGTTTCACTTGGTCAACTAAGAAACGAACATCAAATTGAACAGCCGTAAATAACGCCTCTTAGCTGCCGTACTACTCTCTCGGGCTTTTAAATATTAAATTTTATCTCCTTACGTAACCAATAGGAACGAGTATGATGTAGACACATTTAATTACTTGAGTATATTATGCTACCCCCACAAAAGGAGGAACCGTTTTAGAGTTTTATTAAACTAGAGGCGTATTTCATTTGGATTTTAATAATTGGATTTCAATAGTTGACCATCACCGAAGTTCGCATTTAAAGCTCCTAGCTCTCAATGACCTTCGATCTGTAACTCGCCGTTTTCTCGTATTTTTTATGGCTTATTGTATTAACAACAACGAGGTTTATCTAAATAGTATCTCATACTTACTTTAAAACGCACTGTCTTCGAGATATAAGTATGGCCTGAAACTTTGGTGAAAATGAGTTAATAATAAAAATCTCCCTTGCGTTGTTAGAGACATCAATAACGAACAGTAACATGTAGGTTTCATATAAATAAGCGCAGAAACAACATACTTCTATCGAAAAAAGAGCTTTTTTGGACCATGTTTGAATAAATCATTAAAAAAAAATATTCACTGTTTTCAAAATTCAACTCTTGCGAATGTAGATAAAGGATTGAAGAACCAATAACCGTTTGTGCCATAAATATGTCTAGTTTTGACGGAGGAACTCAAAACTCGTCAAAAATCGACAAATAGCGCGTGGAGCCCCTTAATGTGAATTTACTCATATATACGTTCTAATGGCAATGATCTGATATTTTATCTGAATCGGTCTCAGAGAGTCTAATCTTATAATAGTCGCAACATGACTACCTACATAGTTTGATTTTTGCCTACATTTGTCAGTATGTTTAATATTTATTTATAAAAGGTCTAAATATTATACGGTTAAAATTCAAAATATATATGTACCTATTAGTAATTTGGCATTTAGTCTATTATTATCTACTGATGACCAAAAATCATAAACTAGGGGATTTACACTACGAATGTTAACTAGAAATATGTGTCATTAAGGTGCACATATACACTCGGAAAACACCACGTAAGTAGCTCGTAGGTACCTTTTAACCATTCGTCTACGCGGGATATGTCATTATACTCGCTATTTGTGTACCTACGGTGTGTGTATAATTCAAGACGTGCGTGTAAAGGTAGATCCTGATAAATAGAAGCTACTAAAATACTAACTGTTTGAATTAGTCGCACATGGAACAGTCGCACAGTTAGTATATCAGTCAGATTTAGTTTTTTGTAGGTTAGGTTATATTATTTCGGAGCTTTAATTACTAGGTACCCTACACTATTATATGAAGTGATTTCAATCTATGGATTTACGAGAACTAATTTCGGTTCAAAATGTCTATAAAGTAACAATTTCCAGATCGCCAGTATAGTTTTATACAAATACGATCGAACAATCTTGATAACCCAGCCGCAAACTCTAGTCTTTTATCCAAACCAAAATCAACCCGAAACTTTCACGAATAACGCCTTGATGAAACTTTTTTGTTAAAGAAACTTATTTTATTGACACAGAGAACAGCAAGTGGTCAGTACCTACTTTATTATAAAAGTAGTAATATTATGTAACAATCTGTTCACTTACCTATTTATTATATCTATGACAAATGCTAACACTTCGGTATATATCGTTTATTGTCAGTAAGAATCGTAACCAAGTCTGTTTGGTGGAAATAGGTCATTTTAGGGAAAGCTGGACGGTCGAGGTTTTTTTTTTAATTCTAGTAAATTCGAGTTTTTTCTACTCAGAGTTGAAAGCACTTTAAAACCTAATAGTAGAAAAAGGTTGTTCAAAATTATACATATTATTTTTGGCGTTCCGTTACCACCAAACGAACTTATTATGGAAATGGTAACGAAATGGAATAAAAAATATTGGGACACTTTTTTCCCCTATAACATTCAAAATAACCCGATATTATCAAAATAAAAAAGGCGAGTGTGCTACTACCGTAAACTACTTATCCGTAAAATGGCCCAAATAGGGAAGATAGGGTATTGAATGTTAATACAGTTTGATTGAAACCCCGTAACTTAGTTCTCCCCAACAGTATTACGCTATGTAAGGCTTTTACTACGAAACAAAAACCTCGTATACTTGAATCAATATAATCAGTGTGACAAATAACGACGGTTCGTTTTTTTCGAACGGCGACGTAATACTCATTTTAGGCCGGCCCCACTTATGCGAACGTACGAAACAATGAACGGGTGGCAGCTGTTCATTTCAGTAAGCGATAGCAACGTTGCGGGAATGGATATGAAAGCTCCGCATGATTGCAGAGATCCTCCTCTGAATACTCATATCGTGGAACCTTTTGTTTCGAGTCAACGAAAACATTTTCATTTCCTCGGCCACATTGAAGCCCTGTTCGTAGTTTGTTTATCCTCAATTTGAGGATATTTGGGACGCGTTCAGAGCCTTTTGCAATTCTACGAGTTCTGATTTGGAATCTGAATATTTTTACGCCAATATCGGGGCATTGTTTGAATAGGCTGAATTTTAGTGAACGATGAATAGGGATTTACTTATTTAAGGCGCAAATTGTATGTATTTATACCTAAAATACCAATAAAAGTTATTAAAAAATGTTTTAAGATCCAAGATAAGTTTTTTTTGTTTAAAAGTAGTATATTGACTGGACCTAGTGAGTGTCAAAATTTTTCGCACACTTTACCGACGTTTTCACAATTAGTACTTACTTAATTACGTAATTTTGTGATTATTGCAAAAAGGCATATTTTTGTCACCGATATCCCTAGTTATACTACCTACCTACTCGAACTCCAAAGTTTAGGGCTTAAATGAGAAATCAGACTAGAATATTGTGATAAAAATACAACTTTAGAACCCGTTATAAATTCAACTCTAGGTATCTTGTTTCGTACGAAAGAGCGTCGGGACCAGTCGCGCCAATAAAACGCAAGCGATTCTCGCCTTTCCATCTCACCCGTCAATCGCCCGATAAGCCAGCGGCGACATTCATTGACAAGCTCTTTTATTCTGAATCATATAATAAAACTGTCGTTTTCTAATTCATGTCATTTTCAGAGCTTCCCAATAAGCCGGTGATCTTTGACGAATTTGGCAAAGAAATATCCTCGATCGCGGGCCCTTATAACGAAGGGGGAGATTTCAGACTTAATTGCACAGTGAACAAGGGTAAGTATACTTCTAACTCATACTTATTACTATATACTACAAAAAGGACAAAGGTGATTGGGGTCAAATATAGATTAGGCATTCTCTTACCTAGTAGTTTGTCAATAAAGAAACCACAGCATCATTTTTCCTTGTGTTTCGCTTCCATTTTTATTATCATAATAAAAGTTACCTACGGTTTTCTGAGATGAGATTCTATTATTCTCGCTTGGCAAATAAAACCTTTAGTTAGAGAGTTAGATACACGGTATAAAAGCATTTTGTGTTGCCGGCAGCGTCATGAGATTTTATGCTAAAACCTGATAGCTCGCGTGTGTTCTTGCGCGAGGTACTCGCAGGAAACTGAGGTAAAAGATGGCATATAAATTTAAAACGGCAAGCAGAATGAAGGCACTTTTGCGGTATATTTTTATTAAAGCAATTTCTCTCATGTTCATATGCGTTTTACAATTGTTTGTATGTATTTGTTTGTATTCAGGTTCTCTCGTGCATGATTTTCTTTCCATTACGAGTTTACTAGTATGTAGCTTTATTTTTACACATGGAAGCATAATTATATGTTTTGTTTTCTCATTTGGTATAAATATAAACATTTAAATTTTATCAAATATTCAGCATATAAATAGCTCATTACTGATTTGTATTTTCAGCTTCTGAAATATCAAATTAATGTTCATATTACAGGGTAGTTAAGTTGTAACGGATATTATGTTTTACTTACAGGTAACCCTACTCCTAAAGTGCAATGGCTACAAGGAGATACAGTTCTTGAAACCTTGGATCCTGGGATATCCCAACCAGGTCAAGCGAGGACGTTAGTCTTGGTTGTCAAAAATGTCACTCGAGTGCATTTGTCGTCGGTGTACACATGTGCTGCCGACAACACGCTTCTATCTAAACCTCAGACAACGTCGGTTAAAGTCGACGTTTACCGTAAGTACTTTCCATCGTGTAATATTTTTCTGATATATTTTTGTTTCGTAGTACGCAATATTACATTACCTCCCGTGTGTACAAAATTTTATGTGACCCCCTGGCCAGGAAGTAGGATTTTCCGCGCACGGAGAGTGCGGTATTTGCCACTTTATGGCCAGCGCGGTAATCACGTAACTTTTCGAACGTACGGTAGGAATATTTTAATGTCATTTTTGGTATGGGATTTACATTTAGATCGTACGTACTACCATTCGAAACAGTTAGGTGCGTGATTACTCAGCAGTTGTGACATAAAGTTTACCCCGCAGTTGTGACATAAACTATTTTTAAGTCTTAACTAATAGGTATCTCCCCAACAGGATGCATCAATCACCACTTTCCATGAATCTATATCGAAGTTTAGTTGTACTAATATATAACTGAATAGGAAGCGTAAATACTTATGTCCTTATTAGTAAATGTTCGTAAATTAAAAGGTAACCATTAATCACGCGTGAAACGCACGCATTAATATTTTGTTTATAAGAGTTTCGAATATATATTCCTATTAAACGTATCACCTAAAATCTTATTTTCGCGCAGCATAACGTTATACGGTGAGCGATCCTAATAATAAATAAAACGTACTTCAACACCGTTTAGTATACCTGCCCCTCATATATTTTTTGCAGGGATTGGCAGAAATCTTTTTTACGATCTTAACACGCCTAAAGCACCTCGTACTTACTTAACTATAAATTGTATTAGACATAAAGTTTGGCAACAGTTTTGGGAATATACCCTTTTCCATCAAGCGCCTATCTGAATCCTTTTAATGGGTTTGATGGTTTAATTTTTTAGGTAACTATATGGTAACTATGCACATGTTTCTTTAACAGTACGTGTATTTTTTTTATTTTTTTTATTCACCGTAAAGTAATATGAGTATTACATGGTATGTCAATACAACTTGTTATAAGTAAAATATTATAAATTAAAATAAAGTAGAATACAATTTCATTATTGTAGGTAGCTATAACATTATTCAAAATGTTGTGCACTATAACTATATTCTGGCACCTCAGTGCCAGAATATTTGCCTTTTAATATTATTATTAATATTATTTCAGAAAAAAATATATAATTATTACAGGAACCATGCCTTTTACTCATAAAAGGCATGGTTCCTGAAATAATTATATATTTTTTCTGATAACTATGAATTGGTAAAGACGTTACTTCTGATGGCAGTTTATTCTACTTTTTTTTTAAATGAGCACCCTGTTCCATCAAGCGCCTATGAGAAAGTAATTTACGTGCCTCAAAGTAATGTACGTGTACATTACTTTGAGTTTAGGGCTGACAAATGTTCTTACTCTATTGGGTATTTTACTTTTATGAAACAGAGCTTCTATAACATACTGTCTATGAAGCTGGAAGTCCCGGGTTCGAATCCCGGTCAAGGCATTTATTTGTGTGATGAACACGAATATTTATCTTGGGTCTTTGATGTTTTCTATGTGTTTAAGTATCTATTTAGATAAGTATGTATATCGCCGCTTAGTACCCATAGTACAAGGTTTGCTTAGTTTGGGACTAAGTCGATTTGTGTCAGATTGTCCACAAATATTGATTTATTTATTTATTTAACATTACCTGTCAGTGATAAAGATTCAGTACCTAAACGTTGCTCGTTCCACGCATCGAAGTCTTGTGGTTTTTGGTCCATTAGAAACTTTATATTTCCTACAAGCTGTTGAAATTGGAAAATAAACGTTATAATAATTTACCCGATTTTATTGAATTTTAAATTATCTCATTTGCGTTGAAATTCTCGATTGGTAATTTGTGTCAATTGAGTACTTACTTTTCAAAAGTTAACCATGGTGTCACTCTTAGAATAGTTTACCATTAAAATCTCACAAAAAGTTGAATACCTTAAAAAAAATCTTAAAAAGATTGTTTTGCAACTTCAAATATTCGAAAAATTATGTTTTTTTATTTAAAAGTACATAATTCATATCATAGGTACCAATAGAATTTTTATAAAAGAATCCTTATGTTAAAATAATGAAAATTTTCGAATGATATTTATGACTGTATTTATCTGTATTAACCAAACCTTTTTTTTTTTGCATTACGCATACCACTAGGGTGCGGGGACGGACCCTGGTGGTTATGTGGGACTCCCATGTCGGCTAATGAGGCCTATGGATACCCACTAAAAACCCCTCTATTTGCCGCCTCCGTGCTATGAGTATTAACTTTTTTTTTTTTTTTTTTTTTTTTTTTTTTTTTTTTTTTTTTTTTTTTTTTTTTTTTTTTTTTTTGACCCAGAGAAATGCATGAAACTGCATACCAATACGTAACCTAACCAGAAATTACGCATTGGTTATGTGGGGCTCTCCAGTCCAGAAGGGACTAGCCTACCCACTAAAACTCTGGGATGCTGCCCTCTCGTGCCTTAGTGGTGATGCCGTGGGATCGTACATTCTACCACGACATCACCGGCACCTTCGCCCTCGGGCGAACCCTCACCGAAAAAGCACACTGCAGCATGGACAGCGTGCTTTCCCTCACTGGCGTCCCTAATACACCCCCGGGGAGGCCCGGGACCGGCACCAGACACACGGTGTTCCGGTCGCACCCTCAAGGCACCGGGAGGGCAAATACCCCTACCCCGGTGCACCACCGCTACGGGAGGACATACGCCCCTACCCCGTAGCACCCCTCAAGAGGCCGCGGGAGGACAAATGCCCCTACCCCGCAACCACGCCGCATCCGATCCGGTTCTAGGCCCTCTGCCAACCGGAATCGGAGCAGCCACCTCGCAACGGCACAGGTCCCTAGTTACCCTGTCCGCAGTGCCCCCCAAACAGGCTACGGGAGGACAAACGCCCCTACCCCGCCTGTCCCTCGCCGCCGCACCTGGGGAGCCTTGCGACTCCCTGATGCGGAACCCCCCATCCCCCCCGTGTCAGGTTATCGGTAGCATCAGCAGGCGATCACTTAGGGTTCACTAAATGATCACCTGCCGTTGCCTCCAGGGCGCACCGGCCTGGGCTCTTCCCTTTCCCGCGGATCAACCGGATCAAGGGGAATTGGTAGAGCCCCGACACTCGAGGAGGTTACCTGACATAGCGCCCCATGAGTATTAACCTAACCTAACCTAACCTAACCTAACCTAACCTAACCATAGAATTATATGACCGAAACAAAATATCTCTCCTGTTCGAATATCTCTGACGTTATCATACGAACATATTCAGTTAATAGTCAAATAGTCGGAGGCGTTTCTTAGTTCTCTAGCAACGCGATTAGTAGAGTTTACTCTTATTTTAGATTTTTGTTGTGCTCTAATTGTAGTATTACACATAATTAATATCAGGACTGTCATATAGTCTGAGGCGTGAACTTATTCACGATTTTATTGTCAACCTATTTCGTATGACGATATTTTTTAGCCACGCTCTCGTTGGAAACCTCAAACATGATCTGCACAATACGTATTTTAATTTTAACAGTAGTTTTATTAGATAGATAGATAGATAAAAAAATATTAACACCACATTACAATTTAACCCTTAAATGCATGATTTTTTCTTTTTCAATAAAAACGCGATATTTGGTGCTTTAAGGTGTATTGATAACGGGAAAAACAATATCAAAATTCTCTTGTATGTTCTTCATACAATATTTATAAATTAAAAAAAAAAGATTCTTTTCATACTTTATCAACAAGTACAAATATTGCTTATTTTTATGCGAAATACTTTACTAAACTTAGCACTCAGACAATATTTATGATGTGTAGAAATACATTCTAGGCAGAAAAAGTACTTACTAAACTATGAAACTGCCAAAAACACTGATCAAAAAACCCCAATTTTCGAGACCATAAAAAAATGGCCGCCGTTTTTTTTATATTACCGACTTGTCGTTTATAAATCAATGTAAGGTTTATTGAATATATAGAACGGTTAACATTTTAAGAATGAAAATGAAAATATATTTATGTCACACCTGACCATAAAGCGGCAATTACCGCACACTCCGCGCGCGGGAAATCCCACTTCCTGGCCAGGGGGTGACATAAAATTTTGTATTTAACACGGGCGGTAATAAAGAAAGCCTCAGATCGCATATTTATCGCCCTTGGCTTCGGCTCGGGCGTCAAATACCTGCGATCTGAGACATTCTTTGTTTTACCGCCCTTGTTAAGTAATGTACTATAAATTACCTTGTGAATTATTGCCTCAATATTATTATAAATATACCTACAGTTAAATAAATCTTGAATTATTTGTTATGATGTATATAAATATATAAAACTTAGAACCTAGGAGTTGCAATATTAAATATTACCTACTTAAAACTATAACAATTTTACAAAGAAAAGCAGTGGTGCTGCTATAATGGCCGCAATTGGACACCACTCAGCATAATGCTCTGACATTATACAATGCCACAGCGCATTACTACACTTTACGGATTTTTTTTGTTTTAATAACCGTAAAAAATATAAATTTACTCTTGCGTTACGTGAAGTATCTTGAATACACACTTACCCCTCCTCACAATGTGAAACTGTTTTTACACAAAAAATATTATTTATTTCAACCTGTTTCACTTATATGAAGTACCTTGAATAACACTTACCCCTGACCCATAATCATCAGCCCACTTTCGTCCCCTGCTGTTGCTGGATAGGTATATAGGCCTCTCCCACACGGCACGCCACTGAACTCGGTATTGAGTTTTTTGTTTCCAACCACTACTAGCCACTTTGCGTATAGTCCAGACACTGGTTTAAGGCCGAACAGTCATAAAGATAAGCTAATTAGTACTACAAAGGAGCTTACTATTACAAAAGAGCATAGGTGATTTCTTACACACAGCATAAGCTAACGTAATAGTTCGCACTAAAGTTCAATGTGAAATGACACCAATAAAAACTTTATTGCGACAAAAAATATTTGACGGTAGTTGTTGAGATAATCTCTGTTTACGGAACACACCAGCTATTTTTGACCATTCGAAATAAGAAGTGCTATTGTTGCACAATTAGTTTTATTGCTTCGAGTTTTATGGCTATTTAGCCTTACGCGGCTGTCCAAATACCTATGTCCACCTGGTTGGAGGGCGTCCTACACAACGTTTGCCATGCCGTGGTCTCCATGCCAGAAGAGTGGTGTTATTGGAGTGAATCTTCTTATTTACTTAATACAAACACATTAAAGACGTCAGGCTTTCAATATCTTTTGTACTTTTGAAGTATTTATTTGAAAAATTTGTCTACAGTAAGACCACTGACAGTGGAGATTTTGTCCCGAGAGCATCCACTGTCAGTCGGGAGGATGGCAGAGCTATCCTGCAAATCCACAGGAGCAAGACCACCGGCCACGGTCACGTGGTGGCTTGGTGGGCGGCTGTTAAACTCCGTGACTAAACAAATGGTAATTAACATATTAATTGTAAGTTTTATGTCGATAGATTAGTAATTACGCTTTTGAGCACAGCCAGCACAGGCCGCCTCTCATTGATAAGAGGGATTTGGCTGTAGTCCCCACGCCACGCTAGCCCAGTGCGGGTTGGGGGCGTTTTTTATACAACGACTGTGGCAAATAAGCGTATGTTTGACTCACTAGTAGGGTTTGACTTGTAAAAGTGCCATTGCGGCCTACTTACAGAATAAAGTTCATTTTATTAATTTCATTTATTTTATGGTCCACCTGATGGTAAGTGGACACCGCAGTCTATAGACGCTCGCAGCTCTCCAAAGAAGTCACGTGCGCGTTGCCGACCCGTCCGTAACATAAATTTAAATTTCTAAATAACTACGCACGAATTTGAAAACAATTCTAAAATTGTGTTGTCTAATGTCAAGTGTTGAGTGTCTTCCAATGCATGTCTCATGGAACGCTCGTTTTAGAAAATCGTTGTCATTAGGAATTTCTTACGTAGGAATTGTGAATATTGTCACGCACCTGCTTTATTATGAAAATCGACGCCATGTAAAGAACTGCGGAGTTATATTGTATAGCAAAGCTATACTGTCTGTACTTCGGTTAGGACAAAATATAATTCTGTTGAATTTAATACTCATCTGACTATTCCATAGGGTTTTCCCCTACACGTGTCGAATTCCAACTTACTTTCATGTTACTAAATCCACGTGAATTCGGAGTTCAGAGTTATGATTTCAACATATTATTACCATTACTTTGATCTTGAAGCCCACACTTTGAGGCAATTACGCGCCCATGCGAAAACCGCCTATGTTCTTGTCGTCTTTGCAGTGTATTGTAAGCGATCTTGCGAAAAGCCGTGGACAGTGTACAAACATGTCTCTTAGACGATCGAGGGGATTCGACGCTGATTGGTGGAATAAATGGATCGGTGTGGCATGTGTGTTCAATTAACAAGGGGTCTTGCACGAAAGCAGTTTGAGATAATTTATCGTAGGCGTTTTCAATTTGTGTATAGCGAATATAGCCGTGTAAAATTGCAGTGAAGTTAACTAACATCCTCTTTTCTATTTAGGAATCTGAAGGTGGCAATGAAACGATGTCATTGCTGCGCTGGACGCCACTGAAAGAACACAATGGACAGGTGTTGACTTGCCGCGCACAACATCCAAAGATTAATCACTCAATTATAGAGAGCAAGTTACCACTAAATATATACTGTAAGTTAATAAGTTGTTTCATTATTATAATGTGATTAGTTTTAGTGTCATAATTATAGTGTATTAGTAATGCTTAGTTGACATTGTAATGCATATTCATCGCTACCATCAATATTACATTGAAGAAGCGGGACAGTAGTGCATTTATATCGTCGCTTTCGTGCATCCCGCGAGTACTCATTTAAATGTTTGTAAGCGCGCAGTACGAAAGCTGTACTGACTTAAGGCGCAGGGTAGGGCAAGGCCTTCCCCATACAAACTTTGTGCACGTTTTATTCGTCGGTTTTGGCACTAACAAATATAATATTTTTTTTGGTTGTAAATATTAGATATGCGAAGATTGTGATGTGAAAATTTTCAAATATTTCAAAAAAATTCAAAATTAAAAAAAAAGTTAATAAAAAAAATTACATCACGAAATAGCTATCAGAAAAATAAGCATACTGACCAAAAATCATAACTTTAATGCAAACACAAACGAAGTAAATCCTGCACAAAGTTTGTATGGAGAGAGCTTGCCCTACTCCTCCTCTTAATACAGATGACGGCTTTCTAATATCGTTTTACCGCCTCCTCACCATAATTCAATTAAAACATATACTTTGGCAGAAAATAATAGAGGCGCCGCTGTCGCTGATATGGCAACACGAATACTGCGACTAAATATGATACTTTATTTTCTAATAAAATATTTTCAGAAGGTTCGTAATATAGACATTCAATTCAGTGTAAGGCCTTTTAATTGATATTTCGTCTAATTAAAGACTGTTCATAGGCTAGACGGAATTTAAAGTCAATAAGAACACAGAAACTTGAGAAAACTTTATTTGTGCACGTATTTATTAAGACGTTTTTACAGAGATTTATGCGATTTTGTAAAGTGCAAATTTAATTATCACTTGTTTGCTATGCTTTAGAAAATTCACTATGAATCAAAATGAATAAAATAAATCGCAAGTACCAAGTTGATTATAGAAGGTTTTTTTAGATAAATGTAAACATATACTTCAAAATCTTGCTATATCCAGGACGCAATTTCAACCATAAATCGTGATATATATAATTTGTAATATCGTTAATACTCCAACTCCTAATAGTAGATATAAATTATTATCAACCCGTATTTTTACCACTTTTTAGATAAACGCTGATGTATGACATTATCTGATGATTTTAATGTGTTGCAACTATGATAAATCAGGGAATTCATTAAATAACAATAAATAAACAACACTGGTGAGAGTATAATGTACGAGTACCACAACATTGACAGAATCAATTTAGTCGAAGTTGCCAGGGTTAAAAAAAATTGTTTCGCTTCTAGACTTTTTCGACAAGCTTTTTTGTCTTATTATGCACTCACTCACTTATCATTATTGAAACCCAGTGTTCACTTTTTGTGCAATTTTTTCACTATTTTTTTCATACAGAACTTTTAGTATCTTATAAAAGAGTTTGGTGCTAATTGAGTATCTAATCTCTATGTGTGTAGACGTGCCCGTGGCAAATATACATCTGGGCGCCAAAATGAACCCTAACGACATCGAGGAGGGGGATGACGTCTACTTCGGGTGCGAGGTTGACGCAAATCCACCGGCTTATAAAGTGGTGTGGGAACACGACGTGAGTGCATTTTCTTTGCTGTTGTTTTGGATGCATAAAACAAGTACGTGACTTGTTAGTTACAATGTAGTTTTTTGTCGGGCGCTTTTAATACGAAGGTGACATTTTGACGTCGTTGATGTTTGTGCTTGTGAGACAGGGTTAAGACATAAGTTAGCAGAAGTTCGATAAATTTTATGAATGAGATGTAACGTGCAATTCTGCTTTTGTGTCAATATGGACACAGCCTACTAATAGCAGTGAAAAATTGCACTAGAGCTTGGACTCATAAATAACACTTTCAGGGTAAAACAAGGGGATCCGGATGCCCTAGTGAGGATAACACCTTAAATGTCGCCGTGAGTGATTACAGGTCTATAAAATGAATTTAGTTTATACTAAGATTACAAAGATAGAGGGCGCCACGTATGTTATTGCCTGCGACTTCGTCCGCGTGGAATTCGTTTATCCCGATAGAATTGAAGTAGGTAATTGCTACCTATTTACCTACTTATATCAGGCACTTGCCTGCTCATCGCTGTTTCATCCAAACTTCCACCCCCAGGATGAGTTCCGGTATAAAAAGTCTATGTCCTTCCCCGGGATTCAATCTATCTCCATACCAAATTTCATGTAAATCGGTTGAGCGGTTTAAGCGTGAAGAGGTAACAGTCAGACAGACAGATAGACAGACAGACACACTTTCGCATTTATAATATTAACTAGTATGGATATGGATGGATAGTATGGATTACAAAAGGACCTACAATGATTAGAACTTACACAATCTTTTAGTTGATTTCCCTGTTAATTGAAGAATAAATCGGTTAAGGCTTTGAGAAGTTCTGGGGGAACAAAAAAAGTTCACATACATACATACATACATACATACATACATACATACATACATGAAACCTGAAAACATTACACTCCTTTTTTTGGGCAGTCGTGTAAAAAACGTTAATGACATGGCTTATCATATTTTTTATCAATTATTATTTCAATAACAGAATAGAAATTCAATTTTCACACAGAACGTTTCGTTTATAACTAGCACCATTTCAATAGAGCGAACGTTTGAAGTTTCCGAGGCATTCTGTACACAAACCACGTTGGCTCATGACGATTGCAATAAAAAGCTAAAAAACCTGACGAATAAATGAAAACGCGGATTTTTTTAATTATCTACTGAGCTGGCCTTTTTGAATGCATACAAAGAGGATTGACTTGAATACTTTTTATGGAATTTATATACAAGTTGAATATTAACGGGTATTAAAATATGCTTTAGAGGTCGCGGTACGTAATACTGCTTTAATTGGAAGAGAAAATATGACTAGGTGAGAAGACTACTTGTATAAATTTAACGTTGTTACAAAACCCATATGTATACCTGGCTCCGTATACGAAAACAAAATACCGAGGTGCAATTACTAGCAAAGTAATTGCGAAATAAGTAATAAAATGATGATAAATAAATTATGAAATTCATTTTTGATAGGTTAGGTACCTAGTGTGGGTTGCCGAATGAATGTAAATTAAAGCGTTAAAAGTGTTTCGGTACCTAAATAAAGAATTTTTACTGTACAATAATAATCGTCTTTTATTTAACAGTCAAACAGTTTATTATAAAAGCAATCGTCAGCAGCCCTTTCCTTTAGCAATCATATCTTTTTGATTGCAGATTCAATGAATAAATTTAAAATAAACTGCTTTGTTCACGAACACATGAACATTCTCATTCTCCTTATTTTCTCGCCAATCTGAATCGGTGTTCAATCTTGTACAGTACCTACTTGTATCTTTAAAAACTTTTATGTTAACCCACTACGTCGTAGGCAAGCAAGACAGTTACATACGCCTATTAGGTATACGCAGGTCCCCTGAACAGAATGTTGAGTATTAGGTTAAAATTAATTATATGGGAGTATATGATGGTTGCGTAATTAATAGCGTGATAAACGGCAACATAAAGCATCTCATTCTAATACCTACCACTCGATAGTGACTTGACTCGATCTTGTCTTTTATCACGCTATCATAGATCCCCCTGTTTTGAATATAAATATTCCGTTATTATCGCATGTATTTTCTCAAATAGAACAGAAGGTTGATTTAGATTTCATTTATTTCATAATCAAGCCTTCATTATAAATTACATTAATGTCAATTTAAAAGAATCTCTATTTTGGTCGTCAAAAATACATTGAATAGAATATATCAATGGAAACATTACATAAATGTGTATTGTGTTGTATTCCAACGATGATAAAAGCGCACTGAGCGAAAAAAAAAATAGTAAGTTTTAGTGAAGCCAAGACAAGGAGATTATATACTAACGGTTACAATAGTAGCTTATGCAACTGGTACATAATGAGGGGCATTAAAACACGAGTGTGTTTTATGAAACGAGCCGAAGGCGAGTTTCACAATAAGGTCACACGAGTGTTTTAATGCCTAATTATGTACAGTTGCATACATTACTTTATCTACACACATATTATAACTACTCTAAGATGGGTTCAGAAACCGTTGTAAATAAATACAATAATTGTGTTAATACAACCTTTTTTGCACGGTTGCGGAAATATCGAAATCAGAACTGGCAACCGATACCTGAATGTTATTTTAAAAAGTAAAGAGTCCCTTTTCTGATGTGATCATGTCGTTCTAGCTCAAATTTCGTGCGATATATACTAAAAAAACATCGAGCTGACATTTCGCATCGACTGAATTTGAATTTTCAGTGATACTAGAATAGGGACATGTCAACTTTGACATTTAAATTTTGACAGTTTTGTTTGACGTTTTTATATTTTAACATCATATATGAGATTAAAATTAAAAATTATATTACTGCTGTAGCCTTAGCCACAGATAAGAAAATTGCCATAAATTCATTGAATGTTGAAATGAGAGTCATTTTCTACGGTTTCCGAACGCATATTAGAGGATTTATGATATGTGTGTAGATAAAATAGTTTAGTTGTTACAAGGGCAAATGGTTTTGGTATTAGTAAATAACTACTATTATCAAAAACTGGTTTGTAACCGTCAGTATATAATCTCCTTGTCCTGGGATTCACTAAAACTTACTAATAATTAGTATTTTTTTTTCGCTCAGTGCGGCTGTATATTTTTTACATTACAAATTGGATTGCTCTTGGCACTGGCCAACACTACGCCTCGGCCTCATCTTTGCCCCCTGGCTAGATGCAAATTGCCTATTCACTCGTGCCTTAAAGAGGTCCAGGTTATATGAACTCTGTAATCCTATTCCTGCAGGGTACGATTCTACAGTACAACGCAGCAAGTGGGGTAATAACGCACAACACAAACCTGGCTCTTCGCAACGTGTCCCGCCACCAGGCCGGAAAGTATTCGTGCACTGCGTCCAATGTTGAAGGAGACGGCAAGTCGCCAGTACTGCATATGCAAGTTGTTTGTAAGTCCTTGTTAAGGGTTGTAATTTGTTACGCAGACAGAAATGTAAGTTTACGGTTTCTGTAAAAATAGTTTCTAATCAACGAAAATTCTGCGAAACAATACATTCTATGAATTGAAATATTTTTTCTGCAAAAGAAGGGGACACTCCTAGTTAAGTCCTCGTCCTCGGTATGTTATTTTAACCTCGCGGTATGCAAGTTGTGCAAATAGTCACCCTAATTGGCGTGTGTTTTGATACAAAGAGTGAAACAGATTATTTTAGGATGTTCATAGGTACTTTATTTTCCTGTTTCACCTACTCAAGTTTTAACTTTTCTTGCATCGTTTCCACTACCCAAAGGTTGTCTGGAAGAGATCGCTTGTTAGCGATAAGACCGCCTGATGTCTACCATTGTGCAATTTGTTTCTGTTATTTGTTTTAGTGTACATTATTTGGTGAACAATAAAGAATATTTGTGTCATGTGTATGTGTTATGTATCTACCTACCTAATGTGTTAGAATATTATTAAAGTACAAGTGCGGTGAATCGTCGGAATAATAATTAAATATTGTACGTCGTTCGATCGTTTTAATAATTTCATATTTGTTGTATAATAATAATAGTACATTACTTACCAAGGGCGATAAAACAAAGAATGTCTCAGATCGGAGGTATTTTACGCCCGAGCCGAAGGCAAGGGCTATAAATATGCGATCTGAGGCTTTCTTTATTATCGCCCGTGGTAAGTACAAAATTTTATGTCACCCCCTGGCCAGGAAGTGCGTTTTTTCGCGCGCGGAGCGTGCGATAATGGCCACTTTATGGCCAGGTGTGACATAAATATTCTTTTTAATACAGTTGCTCAAAAAGTGGTACTTTATGTAGCTGTATATCGTGCGCAAAGTTGGATTTCGCGCACTAGTGCTTTTTACTTTTCCAACTTTTTTAAATTTATTGTTGACCCAAGCCAAAGGGCTTTAGGTTCAGTCACTTTACTTATTTATTTAATAAAGCAAAGGCCATTAAAAGTAACCTATAATATTTAAAACATTAAAAATGCATATTAAACAAGTTAAATGGTTATCAAATATTAAAACATCTAAAACTGTATTCAAAAAGTTGACTGATTGAGTAAATTAATGACCGGAAACAGTATTATGCGAGACCTCTAATTAATAGAGTATTATGGAAGACCGTCGCGCCGGATGTGAATGAACGCTTGTCTTTTTTCGACAAAAAATACATTTAGTTACTTAAAAATCAAATAGAAATTAATTATAAAATTAAAAATAATGATTTATTAATATTTACATGTAATTAAACTACCATGTGACATAAAATCTCCTCCAAAATAGTATTTGATTTGGCTGAATGCTGACAACCATGGCCTGTTGAAAAAAGTCAATCAATTAAAAGTTAAACCGACTTTTTAATTCCCGCTTTTTTGTACATGATTTCAAGATTTAATTTTGTAGTGAGTCGTATTGTTTTAATAATATTTTTGTGATATGTGTGATTTATACGATTGTTATATAAAGTGTATGTCTGTATGTAAACTACGCCAGATAGACCAGGTAAGTACTTAAAGCCCACAATGGCAAGTAAAAGTATTGTGTTTTGTATCTTTTAATTACTGTTTTATTTTAGTTTCTTTGATATTTTTTCGCAACTGTATTAAAAAACGTCGGTTGATACACGTGCGGAAGTGTCATTTTCACTCGTCCTGAGTCTTGTCCCTCGCCCGTCGGCTCGGGCCAAGACAACTCGGGACTCGTGCAAAATGACATACCTTCCGCACTAGCATCAAAATGTACTATTATTGCACCATAAATGAGTGATTAACATAAGTAATCCTTAAAACTAGTAGGTAACAACAGGCGGTCTTATCGCTATAGAGCGATCTCTTCCAGACAACCATACAACACAGAGAGAGAGAGTATAATACAGGTAACCGCAAACAGTATTAGAAGTAAACTGATTTTTCAATTAAGCTATAAGTAAGTAATAACCAGTAGCTGTAAGATACTTTTAAACATGGCATTATTATTTATTTACTCCTTATACCTACCTACTTATTAATTAGACTAGTACATACACTGGTACTTCGACTTATCATCTTAAGTCTCTGTCGCTGACTATATATAGTAGATTGTGTCTCACTCAAGGCACTGACTCAAGGGAGCAAAATTATATATTTATGGCGAGGGCGGTATATTGAATCCTGAGTGAATAGAAAGATTCTAAAGTAGAATCATGAGCGTAGCGAAGGATTCAAGTGTTTACGCCTAAGATGGAAATAATTTTGCTAGCGTGTGACACTTTCAGCTTTTCACACCGCCTATGAGGCCCGCTGCTAAAACATGAAAGTGTCTTACAAATAATTTTATTACCTAGTCCCATGTACTGCTTTTCACACCTTCTATGAGGAAAAGAGTCAACGAGGGAAGAAAAGTACGACTTTGATCCCACTTTCGAGGGTTGCAATTACTTTTTTCTGAAAAGCAGCCGTGAAAAGATTATTTCATTCAATTAATTAACAGATCTCCGATTAACAACAGGTAACCAGTTTTATTTGATCACCTTTATCAATAGGGTTATTTAATCCTGTTGAAAAAGATTCGTAACATGCGCGTGTAACTCATTGGGAAATACAGAACATATAACATAAACATGCAGATCATCCATTTATCCTTAATTATTAGTTGAGGTACCTACATGAATATCAATCACTCTGCGGTTTCTTTCATCTCTCTAACCCAAATTTGTTTCTGTATTTAATAAAATTCTCAATAGAGAACAAAAAACAAGTTACCTAACATGAAGATATTGAATAAAGAGATGTTAATGAAATAGAAGCCATTTTTTTAACTAAACATTATGCTTTTCTAAAAGCGTCAGTAATAATAATATATTCACCATATAACTACACTCACCAGCAGAAAATTTGGCCCAAAAACTTTTCGTCATTTCAAACTATAAATTGAATAAATTAAATAATGTTTAATTTATATAAAAAAGCATTTTTCTAATTTGGGCCAAATTTTCTACCGGTGAGTATAATTATATATAGTCACAATTTATTTCGGCATACTTCCAATAGCAGTGGGAAAACGTTTTCAATGAACAGCGTTTTGGTAGACCACTCTAAATGAAATATTGTTTATTTAAAATGCTTTTAAAGTTCTGAATTCGATACAACCGATACTTAAATTAAATGTGCTACCTTCTAGCTATTATAAAACTCGTTCGATTTACTAGGGCTCGATTTCCGAAATTCAAATTGGTCCCTAAACTAATATGTCTTTAAAGTATTAAACCTGGTATTTGATTATCTAAAGTTTCCTTACGCACGCTTGTAAACGTTCACATAGTATTTAACATCTCTCAGGTCGAAAATCTCAGTGGCCACCAATTTCTTTTAGGTACCACTTGTCATCATCTCATTCGAACAAGTGAAACGAATTCGTAAAACACTTATCACAATCAACAATAAGAATTTTGTGCAATAGGTAGTGTCAACAAAATACAAACCATGTGGATATTTAGTAGTAGTTCGTTCATGAAATCAACTTCCAACATTCGATAATAAGTTAGCCCCAAGTAAAGCATAAGTACGTCTGTATTTCAAAAACTTTTCCGAGGCAGAAGTTAATTTCAATTAGAATTTAATGATCTGATAAACTTTCAAGTACATATTTTATTAATCTCCCCAGACAGGCCTTTGTGTCGCAAGAGAGAAACAAAAATGATTGGGGCGGCCCTTCAAGAGTCTTCGAGTGTCGTGTGTGAGGTTGATGCCTTCCCTCCCCCTGCTACTTTCGAGTGGACGCTGAACAACTCTGCTGGCTTTGTTAAAGTCGATCCAGTAAGTATTCTGATATATAAATTAGATAAGTAGAGTTAAGGATACATTTTTCGTCTTATTATTTTTCGAGATTCACGGACATTACTCCATCAAAAAGAGCCTAGTTCTTAATTTAATAATGATTAATAATAATGAAGGAAAATGTAAAGAAGAACAAGTACCATTAAATCTTTTTTAGGGTTCTGTAGCCAGAATGGCTAAAACGGAACCCTTATAGTTTCGTCATGTCTGTCTGTCTGTCTGTCCGTATGTCAGAGGCGATTTACTCGGAGACTATAAGTACTACAATTATGAAATTTGGTAGGAAGATGCATTCTATAAACCGCTACATATAAGTGATGTGAAATTAGGGAAAAAAATATTTTAGGGGGGGGCACTCCATACATATAACAGGGGGATGGATTTTTTTCAATGCAGGTAGTAATGAGTGGCATTTTTGGGTAGGCCTTTAAAAATAATGACTTGACTTGACTTAAGATCCTATCCGACACCGAAGGCAAAAGATCGCGCGGTCGTTCACCAACACGATGGACCGATCAAGTGAAAGATTCGTCGTCCTCCAAATTTTACACGGTTGTACGAGACGCGCTGGACAGGAACCGGTGGCGTAATATCATCCGTTCCAGATGCAACCCTGATGCTGACCACGATCCTCAGATATGAGGGACCGACCAGAGAGAGAGAGAGAAGATCCTATGACCCCTAGATGGGGCAGAGGGCGTCAACAGTGACTCTCCATGTAGATCGATCTTGAGCTTCTCGCTTCATTTCGCTCCAAGACTAACGTAAAAATAATAGAGGTTACTAAAAAAGTTTTCCATTTAACCCGTCGTCTACCAGTCCCTGGGATCCCAGGGCAGATAACAAAAGACTGGCATTGTATATTTTTTTCGCCGGGAGAGGACGGCTTTCAATCGTTCTGAGATATTAGCTGCCAAAGTCGTACAAAACATGTGCCCGGGCCTCTAATTTCCAAACTATGAAGATTAAAATTCTGAAAAAAAAATTGAGGTAGGTAGTACATTAACAAGTACTTTCAACGACTTTTGGTTTGAACAAGATGGGATTGAGGGTTTTTGAGTTATCACTGAAAAACTGTTTTGCCCAAACAAAAGGACGTAAGGGCCGTGACTTCCCTATGAAGACACGACCTTTTTTTCATTCGAGGTATTTTAGACCTTTTCTCAACTGATGCTGGGAGAGTGATGCGCATGCAAAACGAGCTCTGCGGACCATACTTGGCCTAAATCAGAGGCAGTCCTGCAAAACACTATTTGTTGAGCATCGAATCATGACTAGGGCATGCTCCCGGTTCTGATTTTGTATGGTGAGAACCGGGAATTCCCGGTTCCGGTACTAGATTTGTAAAGAAAATGAGAACCGGGAGCATGCCCTAATCATGACGCATTACTCCCAGTATCTTTTTGACGTCATCATGTTCACACGAGAGCACCTGCCATAATTTAAGCGAGTGGAAGTGACGGGAAAATGTGTTCGCTGCACGGGTAAGCTTCGGACGATACCGCGTCACACAGTACTGCACGCTAAAAACGCTCGGGTTATTGGGCCGACATACTACGAGCTGACATTAAAATAGAAAAATGTGAAGCCACTTTTAAACGGAGACTGAAAAACCTTTTATTGGAGAAGTCACTTTACTCAGTAAAATAATATATTGACATCATTAAATAAGAGGATACCCTTGTGACTGGACTACTTGTCTTATTTTTTTATTATTATGATTTGGCATTGTTGATGATATTGAATTGATAGGTAATCAATTGATAGCACATTTTTATTTTTATTATTATTACATATATTGACATATTTATTACATTTACGAGTATATAATTAATTGATAGTTACTTCTGTAGTACTATAGGTAATTATATTGTTTTTTTATTGCTGATATTATTATTTAAATTGACGTGATTTGAATTTGTTCTTCGTATACCCAATCAGGTTATACAGAAGACTGAAGAGTACAACCTGCCCCTCTGTTTAGCGTTTGTGGACTATGAGAAAGCCTTCGATTCGATCGAAACCTGGGCGGTACTACAATCTCTACAGCGGTGCCAAGTAGACTACCGCTATATCGAAGTACTGAAGTGTTTGTACGAAAACGCCACTATGTCAGTCCGACTCCAGGACCGGAACTCGAAACCTGCTCCGCTGCAGCGGGGAGTCAGGCAAGGAGATGTTATTTCTCCTAAACTGTTCTCCGCTGCACTGGAGGATGTTTTCAAGAATCTGGACTGGAGAAGGCTAGGCATCAACATAAACGGCGAGTATATCACTCATCTTCGGTTTGCTGATGACATAGTAGTCTTGGCTGAAACCATGGAGGATTTAAGTACAATGCTCGATGACCTCAGTAAAGCCTCCGAGCGAGTTGGCCTAAGGATGAACATGGATAAGACGAAGATCATGTCAAATGCCCATGTAGCACCAACTCCCGTTACAATCGGACGCTTTACGCTCGAAGTTGTAGACGATTATGTATACCTAGGACAGACTGTCCAGCTAGGTAGGTCCAACTTTGAGAAAGAGGTCAATCGTCGAATCCGACTCGGCTGGGCAGCGTTCGGGAAGCTACGGCATATCTTTTCGTCCAATATTCCGCAGTGTCTCAAGACGAGAGTCTTTGACCAGTGTGTGTTGCCAGTGATGACATATGGTACGGAAACGTGGTCACTCACCATGGGCCTCATAAGAAGGCTCAAAGTCACTCAGAGGGCAATGGAGAGGGCTATGCTGGGAGTTTCCCTGCGTGACCGCATCAGAAATGAGGCCATCCGTAGCAGAACCAAAGTAACCGATATAGCCTTTCGAATCGCTAAACTTAAGTGGCAGTGGGCGGGGCACATTGCACGCAGAACCGATGGCCGTTGGGGCCGAAAGGTTCTCGAGTGGCGACCACGGACCGGAAGGCGTAGCGTGGGTAGACCCCCCACAAGGTGGACTGATGACCTGGTAAAGGTCGCGGGAGTCCGCTGGATGCGGGTGGCGCAAGACCGGTCATTGTGGCACTCTTTGGGGGAGGCCTATGTCCAGCAGTGGACGTCTTTCGGCTGATATGATGATGATGATGATGATACCCAATCAATATTGTTATTCTTTATTTAAATGAAGCTAACTATATTCTTTTGTATATTATACGCGGCAAATTGTAACCTATTATAAATATTATTTTTATCTACACACATCATAAATCCTCTAATATGCGTTCGGAAACCGTAGAAAATGACTCTCATTTCAACATTCTATTAATTTATGTCAATTTTCTTATCTGTGGCTAAGGCTACAGCAGTAATATAATTTTTTATTTTAATTTCATATATGATGTTAAAATATAAAACGTCAAACAAAACTGTCACAATTTAAATGTCAAAATTCTAGTATCACTGAAAATTCAAATTCAGTCGATGCGAAATGTCAGCTCGATGTTTTTAACACGCTTTTATTAGGTCGACCTGTATGTAACTATGTAATGGAATCTAAGGTAACTAATTTAACCATCTTCCAAGCATCGTAACGTCATGAAAATTGGCAGCTGTATGTGGTTCTGATGGCAATACAATAATATGGTACTGTCGAACTGATCTGATGATGGAGCCGGAAGATATGAACTGGAACTTCATGATGGAACATCGTATCATAACTCAATTTGACCCAAAACTCGAGTTATTGCTTTTTAAGTTAGGAGGGCAGTACCCCTCGCCCCGCAGTTACTAGGTGCTTTACTACGCATAAGTGCAATAACTTGCAAACATTTGCAATTTGTTTGGTATAGTCAAATTGTATTTCCCTGCTCTTCCTACGAATAAACGCAATAACTCTACTTATTTCCTTAAAGTCAAGTATACTATTAAGGACGAATAATAAGAATCCTTAACAAAAACGCAATAACTAAGGTTATTACGTTTATAATTAGAACATTAATATAAACCAATAATGAATTCTACCAATTATAAATGCGATAACTATACTTATTGCGTTTACGACTAGTAAACTAGGAGAAACAAGTTATAATCTCTGCCTATTATAAATGAAATAACTATACTTATTGCAGTTATTGTTAGCAATTGTTCATAATTTCGCTTAAAATATTTTTCAACCGAGTCATAAGTAGAGTTATGACGTTCTTTATAAGTAAACCTAAATTCACTTCCTTAGATATTGCACTTTCACTTAGTAAAAAGGTGTCAAATCTAAAAGATACGTAAAAACTGTCTAAGAACAAAATATAGAACTTTTCTTTCTGATTCCGAATATGTACATAACTCAATTTGACCCAAAACTCGAGTTATTGCACTTTAAGTTAGGAGGGCAGCATAGCTGTTGTTTGGATTTGTTAGAAAAGTCTTGTAATGAACTTTGACCACGATTAGGTTTCAAGGTCTGATAAGTCGACCTGTATGTAACTAACTATGTAATGGAATCTAAGGTAACTAATTTAACCATCTTCCAAGGATCGTAGCGTCATGAAAATTGGCAGCTGTATGTAGTTCTGATGACAATACAATAATATGGTATCATAGTCGTGTTTGCACTTGTGAGAAAGGTCACGTAATGAACTTTGAACAAGATCAGGTTTCAATTAACACGCAAAGCGTGTTTTTCTAGTGTTTTTAAACTATTAATTTATTTTAGTATATATCGCACGAAATTTGAGCTAGAACGACATGATCACATCAGAATAGGGACTCTTTACTTTTTTAAATAACATTCAGGTATCGGTTGCCAGTTCTGATTTCGATATTTCCGCAACCGTGCAAAAAAGGTTGTATTAACACAATTATTGTATTTATTTACTACGGTTTCTGAACCCATCTTAGAGTAGTTATAATATGTGTGTAGATAAAGTAATGTATGCAACTGTACATAATTAGGCATTAAAACACTCGTGTGACCTTATTATGAAACTCGCCTTCGGCTCGTTTCATAAAACACACTCGTGTTTTGTTGCCCCTCATTATGTACCAGTTGCATAAACTACTATTGTAAAACGATCACTATATGACTAGTAGTATAAACAAACTGTGTTGTATTATATGAAACAACTATTAAATAGTTTTTTTAAAAGTGGACTGCTAGGTGTCGGTACGGAACCCTTCGTTGTGCGTGATCCGACACGCACTTGGCTGATTTTTTAGAATAAGTAGGCCATTTAAGTATACCTACTTACCTAGAAAAAAATTAAAATCCTGATTATCCTAATCCTTTCCTCCTCCTGTACTGCGGTCGTCAAACATCAATTTTATTTCGAGAATAACATTGTATTGTACCAAAACCTGTTGTATTTAATATTAGCAGCGACTACGTAGAAGCATAGCGATATTCAAACATTCATCGGCAATGTTTTAAACAGAATGATTTCGTCAAATAGCTGTGAAGTCAGGCGATGCCGCGGGATGAGCCCTGCTTTATTTTCCTCCATTTTTGTCGAGACAAATACATATGAATTTTCGTATAAAGGATAAAATATGTCGCTTGAGGCCTACATTTCTGTTAGAAGCTAAAACGGATTTACGTGAGATATTTTCTAGGATGTGTGTGTACCTACATATTCTAACTAAATTTCAGAAGGCGTAAAAACCTTTCACAGTGCAATTCTTTTCTGCAATCGTAGAAGTATTATGACTATCTTCATAAAACTAAACATATAATCATAAAAAATCATTTGATGAAATTACAACTAACGAGAAATTACTAGCTTACGGTACATTATGACATCACGCCCCCTCCCCACTTACGTCCACTGAATAACATTATTCAAGTTTTTTTATTCCTATTATATACTTATACAAAAATCGATATACAATAAATACATGTATTTCAGGGACCTATAACAAGAATAATAATATATAGGTACTGTTATTCTTAAAATAATAATATGTAATGATAAATAGCTTATTATAATAATATATATTCTTGTTATAGATATAATACTCGTAGATGCCACCAGTATGTGCATCCGCGGCACACGGCACCGTTTTAAACCTGCTGCCAGATGGCTCGGGTTCGACGATGGTGCTGCCCTCCCGCATATTGATTAAAAACACTTTTTACAGTTATACAGTTTGGCGGAAAGCAATACTTAATTAAGGCTATTTTATACAATAAAGAATTTCATTAATAATACTCGTAGATAGACAATATATACGTAAATTACGTACATATATTGGAGGATCAAAAAATATAGGTATTCGACCGAACAAGAATAATTGTGTATGATTTTGACTTTAAATTAGGCCTATATTCACGCTTGGGCGAACCCATCTCCGAAAATGTCATTATATAACTGCTTTAAAAAACCAAAATGAAAACCATATATTGTTTGTGTTTCGTATGGTAATAAAGGCTAATAAATAATAGAATGCAATCGGCTTGGCTTAAAAATAATCGAAATATTTACTCATTTTTAAACCAATCAATGTCAACAATCTGCCAATAAATAATACTTTCGACGTTGAGCTTTGTATGAATAAAATCATGTTCATTTTTAATTTATCACTCCACTGTTAACTAGTTAAATAACGTTAAATATTATTTAGTACTTTTATCTCACGAGCGCGGGTGAGCCACGGTTGTGTGTTGAGCTATACCACAGAATAAGTAATAGTACAAGTACAGAAGTTTCTCTGCTAACAAATTCCCCGTTTAGGTATGCCAAACGTGCCTAAACGTGGCCATCTCTTTCTATCGCACGCAACGCGCTCTTTCGAGGCCCCGCCCTCAGCGCTAGGGTTACCACCAGCGAGAACCTATTTTAATATATGTACTTTATTATTAGTAGTGTTGTTTACAATACAATTACGAATAGTACTTTTAAGGTTCCGTAGCCAAAGTGGTGAAAACGGAACCCGTCCGTCCGTCTTTTACGTCTGTATGTGACAGCCGATGTACTCGGAGACTATAAGCACTACAAATACAATTAAAACATTTAGCAAGAAGGTGTGTTCTACTCGTATGAACTGCTACGTAAAAGTGATGTGAAATGACGAAAAAATATTAAAGTAGGGGTAGGCACTCCATACAATCATGTAACCATTAATTCGTGGAGTGTAACTGAGTAGATATAACAATAATGAATTTAAATAGCTGGTACATTAGTTACTTACGCCAAATTGCTGTAAAAACCGTTGTGTACCTATCATATCATAAATACAAACACTTCCTTGCCTTTCTTTCTCCTTCTCCGACTGTCCCGATGGGAGCAAAAAGAACGAGATGTCTACGTTCTTATTATTATTGGTGCAACCTGCTGCAATACAATAATGCTGTGGTTTTGACATTATTATTTAACACGAAACTACACGAAAAGAATTATTTTTATGATCGTACAAGCGCGTGCGCGTGCGATCCGTAACGCCTGCTCCGCAGCCATTGAATAGTCACACAATGTGTGAGCCGGCGGCCGCATGTACTTTGCGCGGCGCGATGACGTCACGGTAGTAAGCCCCTCCTGGCTATACATGCATTTTGTCTATGTGTGCGACAGCGTAGCAGCTATGAGTGTACATTGTCTATGTGTTCGTATGTGTCATCACTACAACCATGACTCGCCACCGCTCGTTTTATTTTATAAATAAAAGTACTATATCCTCGTATTTAAATCAAGCTTTTTTTTTTCTAGGAGCGGTTCACTGTTCAATCAAAGGAAGGCAGATCGGTATTGACATTCACCCCGGTTTCCGAAGTGGATTACGGGACGCTGTTATGCCGAGCATCGAATTTGGCGGGACAGCAAGTATCACCGTGCATGTTCAATATACTACCTGCCACTAGGCCTGAGGCGCCTTACAATTGCACCGTTTATAACCTGACTGATGACTCGTTGGATCTGGTCTGTGCTGCAGGTAAGCATTTAAAAAAAAATATTTTATATTGTACCAACTTAATTGTGGCTTTTTAGGGTTCCGTAGCGAAAATGGAAACCTTATAGTTCGTCATGTCAGTCCTTATTTAATTTAATTTAATTTAATTTTAATTTAATTTTAATTTATATTTTATTACAGACATCACAGATCCATAGATTGTTAGTTACAAATTGCTTACTGCTATGTTAGTATACACAGTTATTTTATTTTGGACACTGGAAAATGGGCACATGTATCGAAACCCAGTGTTTATAAAAGGGACTATCAAGTCTCTCCGCTATCTCTGCCAGAAAACTGTTGGCGCCGCCCCGAACTCGGCACATCTGGGAAGAAATGCGTTTCCGCATTATTGCATGGAAATCATCCATGTGAGCCTCCGCAAACATCCCAGATGCGCTGCAAAATCGGGGCAACCCCATCAGCATTCTGTACCCGTTATTAAATTGGACTCGCAAGGCACTGTATGTTCGTTTCGAATATTTGATCCACAGGCTTGGCTCCTTATGTCACAGCCGATTTATTAAGAGACTATAACCACTACAATTATGAAATTTGGTAAGAAAGTGAACTCTATAAACCACTACACTTATGGGACGTAAAATAAAGAAAAAAATTAAAGGCCGTGCCAGGATAAGCTAAGTGATTCTGCTCCCCTCGAGTTTGGGCTTGTAATTTTTATGGACGGTGTGGCTCTACATTAGTAATTAATGTGCAAAATTTGAGCACCCTAAACTTTATAGCTTTTGATAAAAAAAAAAGAAATATGATTATTCTTCGATATTTTTTTTCTAGCCATCCGATTTTAGTGTGCTTCACATATGTTGTACACTTACTAAAGATGATTATAATATAGCACAGAACTATTACCGCAATTATCACAGAGAAGATATTACATGCATATTTTGGATTTTTCAGTGAGAAATATCGTTTCAGATGTTTGGAATCCTCCATCACTCCTAATCGATAAATTTCATGCCAATAACAGTTATTTACACGTTAAAAACACGTTGAAATGACACAAATTAATATCCATGTATTTATTCACACGCAGGCGGTTTTAAAGCGCGGCGTTTTTTTATCGAGCACTGTTCGATTTTCGACATTGGGCGTTGGACGTTAAATTGAATTAAGCGTAGCCCCGGTTCGGACAAGCGCTTTTTCAACGCGCGTTATATTATAACCCGACGGTTCCGTAAGCTTAATTCGATTTAACGTCCAACGTCGAAAATCGTACAGTGCTCGATAAAAAAACGCCGCGCTTTAAAATCGCCTGCATGTGAATAAATAGATGGATATTAATTTGTGTCATTACACCGTGTTTTTAACGCGCGTTGAAAAAGCGCTCGTGCGAACCGGGGCTAAGTTGGGTACTTAAACGTGGTTTCTTAATCTTACCATGCGCTTAATTTTATTATTAAACCAAACTAATTCACTTAATTTCAAACAAAAAATAAATTGCCAGCAATGTACAGCGAAGTAAATTGACAACTCAGTACAAATGACGCCCTTAATGTTCTGTTTACTATGCCGTTCGGTTGTTATCTTGAGCAGTTCAGTAAGTAAATAGAAGGTGCAAAAATAATGTAATTGCAGACAGAGACTGTCGTTGCAGATAATTATAATTTGCTAATACATGGGAATAAATAATTGCTAATGTAACATAATTAGCATATTAGTATCAGGGTCAATAAATGTCTGCTTGCCGGTAACGCACTGTATAGATTTTAGGTACATCTTTTGTAGTTATTTTCATGTCTATAGGTAATCACTATTTATTTTTAAGTAAAGGTTGTTAAGGTGGTCTAGAACAGATAATTAGTTAAGAATTTATTTAAAGCTTAATTTTTTTTCTGGCAACATTTTAAATTTTACATCTTATGCTGTAAAACAAATTAAAATTCTAGTCTTCAACCGCCGCTGATCGCCGCATCGTAAAAATTTACACCTGAACCATGGATTTAAGCAAGATTTATAATTCAGGAAGATATATTCTATGCAGGGAAAGAAAGCTCTTGAAACTCTTGCTGGACTCTTCTCAGCTAGGCTAGGTTTAGTGAACCAGCGACAGAACTCCCAGTGGATCGATTCTACTGTCACCTCAGATTCGGTTGACGCCGCTGAACTAATTTTACTGGAGCGCTCTTAGAGTATTCCATTGTTTAAACCGCCCGCGTGGTCTTGTCGGAGGTTTGTCCTGGACTTTCCCCAGGCCCCTCTCCAACCGCGCACTTCTATCGCTTTGTAGAAATTTTAACAAGGTTCGACAAAAGAAGAGAAGGAGACTTTCTTCTATAAAATTATATAAATATTAAATTATACGTAAGTTACCTATTTCAATTTATATTACAAGATACACAAGAAAGGATTACAAAGCCCTATTGACTTTATTATACTAAGTAATGCAAATGTTGATTAAGGGTGGGTTGCGTCAACTTAAGACTAACTTTTATCGACCACTTTAGCCTAGTTGTTGACCCTGCCTACGAAGCTGGTGGTACGAAGCCCAATGAGGGGATTTACTCTGTGATAGCCACGAATATTTGTTCCTGAATTGATATTAATTGTTCCTTGTTTATTTAAGTATTTAAAAAGTTTAGTTAAGTTTTATGAGTTTAATATATATCATCACCTAGCCTAGCTCCCATAGTAGCCTTGTTTAGTTTGGAACGAAGTCGATTTGTGTAAACTTGTCCAGAAATATATGTTTATTTTTTAAGGTTGAATATCGCTTGACATGTTTCTAACCAGTACGCGGTTCTTAGTATTTTTAAATGTTTCAGTGACCCGTTTTATTATAACTTCACATGTTTTACTATTATGTTGGGTACACAGATAAACGGAACGAATTCGATTTGCGGGATAAGTGCGTTTTTTTAATTATTTAGTTTATTTTTGCATATATTTTTTTAAACAGAATTCATATTATTCACTTCAAAACTTCAAATGAATGAAGAGCTCAAATTATTATAAATTTCGGTTTACGACAATAATTGCCGCAGTGATTTACTCACGGCTTCTCGTTAACCTTCGCAAGCCCTCGAATTAATGAATAAACCTTCAAACAATGGTTTTGAGGCGCAATATAATTCTAACCTTCTCTTCAATTTATCACATGGAAAATAAAATTCAATAATGTTATTTTAAGTTTCCTTGGAACGCTAATTACTTTAGTGATCTTCAGTACCTCCCGCTTCCTTGATGAGAAAAAAATAGATTAATCTTGTAATTTCCTAAAGCACTCTCTGTTTAAAGTTAAGGTTACATAATTTAAATTAAAATGCCCCTTAAATTGATGAAAAAAGGCTTTGTCTAAAAATACATATTACTTTTATACAGTGTGTTACCCCGGCATGCCGACTTTTCTTTAAGATGAGTATTTAAACGTAGTTTCTTAACCTAATCATGCGCTTTATTTTCTTATTAAACCAAAATTTCGACTTTACTTAATTTCTAAAAAAAAGAATTGCCAACAAATGTACAGTAAAGTAAATTGACAACTCAGTTCAAATGACAGCCCTTAATGTTCTGTTTACTACGATGTTATCTAAAACACTGCATGTACGTACATTGAAGATGCGGAATTAAAAAAATGCAGTTAATTTACATAGTTATGATTAGCTAATACATGGAAATAATTGATAATCAGTTTTTAACTTCAAAGTGGTCGATTTAGAGCGATGTTTGAAACGGTATTTGTTAATGAAAAATCCAAAAAATACATTGAATACTAATGACATTAGGTCGCAATAGATAGTAACATTGAGAAAATGTCAAGATACCAACGTGTCAATTCAAACAGACATTACTTAAATAGATGAGCGACCTTTACGATAGCTGAATTCAGTATTCAACTGATAGTAACATCAGATCAGGTAACTTTGTACAAAACATCATAACCGCCTGATTAGTTTGCAAATTGCAAGTTATAGAGAAATGTGGCTAAAATTTGGCTACAAATGTTGTTAGGAAAGATGCGCTGAAGGCGTCTCCTGTGTTTAATGCTCTAAGGGAAAGGGTGATAAATGTGCGATCCGATTCTTTACTACCGCCCGTTATAAGTTAAAAAAAATTATATCACCCCTGGCCAGGAAGTGGGACTTTCCGCGCGTGGAGCGTGCGGTAATTGCCACTTTATGGCCAGGTGTGACTTTTTTTGCCGATTTAAAAACTGTTTTGCTGTAATATCGTAATATGATCTTTTTTATTTTTTAGGCTACGAGGGTGGACTCCAATGTATGTATATAGTCGAAGTATGGGCTAGTGAAGGACTGCTCGTTAATACTACTAATGGGAAAGCCCTGTGGAATCTAAGACGATTAGGAGCTAAGAGACAGCTTCGATTAATTGTTTACGCCGTGAATGCAAGAGGAAGATCTGAACCTGTTACATTAACTGTAGAAACAGCTCCCAGGCTTTCACCCAGGACTGGTAAAGTATTATATTATGTAGCTCTAGTATAAGTTTTTTCGAAACAAATCACGAACGAAAGTTTAGTCTCATTTTGTAAGGCAACGCGAGCAGCGCCTCTGGTGGCCTGAGGTGGTTATTATTTTTTCGCATATAAATTAAGGCGATTTCTTGACTTGGCGGGGTGGGATCGATATATGACATTTTCTTCTTTGACGTAAATTTACTGACGGCGCAACGATTCTCACTTGATGGAACACTGTCAGTATTACTTTTGCGCAGTAGTAATATCATGCGCAGAAGCGGAGCAGTACAGTATTCGCATCGTCCCGCTACCGCGCATCCCGCGCCAGTCAGGAAGCACACACATTTAAATGTAGGGGCGCAGTAAAAAATGGTACCGAGTCGAATGACAGCTGATACTGACATTTGACACTTTTCTCATATCGTACTGCCTCCGCACCGTCAAATCAGGAAGTCGCCTAAGACTAAACACAAACGTGTTCGTTTGTATTTTGTTTCGAAAAAACTTATACTAGAGGTACTGAACATATCACATGTACAATATACAAAACGAGAATTTTTACTGATAGGTTCTATTGTACCTTTGTTGTTGTCGAACCAAAAGCCAATAAATTCTGAATAGGTCAAGTATCAAGATTGATAAATTGTATTATTGAATTTTTGTGAACAGAGGCGCAAGAGGCGTGGGAGGTTAACTGGGCGCTGGGAGGAGTTCTCGGGGCGGCCATTACTGTGGCTATAGTGCTGTGCCTTGCCCTTATTGCCACGAGGTTACGACAGAGGGCGCGAGATTATGAAGGTAAGGATACCATTTTGTATTTTTTTGGTATAACTATATTTGTAGAAAAGCGATGTAATACAATTATACAAATTAGTCAATACAACTTTGATTTTTCCGTGCAAATGATAGTTTGTGTTTAAAATTAGAATCTAAAGTGATAACTGATAGCGCCTTATTTACCACGATGATGTCACTCATAACATAATCCGACGCCACCGAAGAAGCCTTTCTCTCTCTTATACTTAAAGTGAAATAATCATTGTTATTCCTGGCGCCTAATAGCAATGATTATTTCACTTGGCACCTACTTAGACAATGCATTCTAGATGTGTTGCATACTACAGTAAATAAACGTATATAATTAAATATTATAGTCAAATATACGATTCGGTTACCGTACCAAAACTTTTAAATGAGTTAATTTCCCATTTTGTATATTTCATTCTAGTATTTAAAAGGTAAGTTTCATTTTAATCATAATGGATTTGAGTTTTTTTATTTTTTTTATTAACTAATAAACTTTTTTAAGTACCGATGTAGATTGCAGGATTATGTATAGGTACAGTAAAGGGCATAAATATGTATACATTTTTGGACCTTATTTCAATGGAGTATGGTGCCCTTGTTTGTACTTGGAATCTATTTGGGATTTTACACATGAAAGTGTAAACATTGGCTTTTATTTCCACCATTCCTACTACAAGAGCGCTGTTTGAACAATCACGTCAGCTTTGTTTAAAACTGCCACTATTAGCTTGTTCCATTTATAGAAATTGCTGACATTTTTCATAGCTCCGTTCGTAACCGTATGCGAAATTGTAAAATTTACGTTTTTTATAATAGGTACGTATTTCATGTCAGAGCATTTGGCCTTTGATAATTGGGTAGTTGTTAAATTTAATTTTAATGCTGGTTCGTGATAATAGGCTCCGTTTCAAACGAAGCTAATTATCTACTGAAAGAAACGATTATGTATAAGACGCGTAATAACCATTAACGTTTGTTTAATTGGACTATTCGGCAGCAACTTTGCCCCTTTCAAAAAGAATAAAAAATTATGCCTCTTCTAATACATTTTTTTCTAAGAAATTTAACCATTTTATTGAGAATGCGATTCATTACTCAATTTAATTAGAGATGATATCGAGAGGGACTGACCCCTCTCGAATGGCAGGCGATACGGAGACAAAGATAAGAAAAAGGGTTGTTGAAGAAACCTTTTCCCAGGATTATTGCAATCTTAATTGAATGAACCAAACGTTATCAACCTTAATTTAAAATGTATCCAAGTTGAACAAGAAACATTTACGATCTATCGACAAAACGGAGAAAAGGATGAATATACTGTATGCTATTCAAGGTATTAGTCAAATTCCCTGTGCATATTTTAAGACACTGGTTTCTTTTTCTGCACTGACTGTAATGTGCTTATTTGTAATGTCTTACTTGTTATTCCACAGTAACCATACCTTCATTGAAGACTCATAAGGCGACCCTCAAGCGTGGCTCACCGTCAGGTGACGAACGTAACCCGGACTTAATACCTCTAAGCAAAGGTAAATATAATTAGTAGGTAATGCATTATTTTTCTTTTGAACCTGACTGTGGTTTTATAGACAATAAATCGATATAGTAGAAGAGCCGACGACACTGAACCTAGTACGATAAGATTCCCAGATGGCATATATATAATTAGGTGCGTCATTAGTCGGGGAACACGAAACGGTGATGATGCTGCAATGCGAAAAACCTGGCGAAGCTATTGAAAATTAAAATTGAAAAATGATGAAAAATCCGGTTTCTAGTATGATAAGATTCCCAAGTTTCGTTTGTTCCTCGAAACAGGGGAGGGGTAGGACTATACGATAGTCCAGTGCTGCAAGCCCTCCTGGCTGGTCTTGTCAGTGGCAGCAGTATGATAAGCGACCACTTTTCTAATGTATCTAGTATGATCGGATTCCTGAAAGAAACAGGGCTAATCTGAAAGATCAGCACTTTCTGTGTAAGAAAAACCACTGCTGCATTTTCCAAACAGTGGAGAAGGTGGTTGCTGCAGCGATTAAAGGAGCCGACAACACTGAACCTATTTCGATAGATTCCCAGATAATATATGTATATAATTAGTCGCGGCATTAATGGGGGACACGAAATGGCGATGCTGCAATACAAAAAAGCAGACAAAGCTATTAAAAATAAATTTTGAAAACATAAAAAAACCAGTTTCTAGTATGATAAGAATCTCAAGTTTCGTTTGTTCCTCGAAACAGGGGAGGGGTAGGACTATACGATAGTGCAGTGCTGCAAGCCCTCCTGAATGGTTTTGTCAGTTTCAGTTTCGAGGAACAAACGAAACTTGAGAATCTTATCATACTAGAAACCGGTTTTTTTATGTTTTCAAAATATATTGCACTATCGTATAGTCCTACCCCTCCCCTATTTCGAGGAACAAACGAAACTTGGGAATCTTATCATAAAACTGTTTGTTTTTTATTTTTTTTAATTTGATTTTTAATATGTTTGCCTGCTCATTTGCTTTGCAGCATCGCCATTTCGTGTACCCCCATTAATGCCACTACTAATTATATATATATCATCTGGGAATCTATCGAAATAGGTTCAGTGTTGTCGGCTCCTTTAATCGCTGTAGCAGCCACCTTCTCCACTGTTTGGAAAATGCAGCAGTGGTTTTTCTTACACAGAAAGTGCAGATCTTTCAGATGAGCCCTATTTTTTTCAGGAATCCGATCATACTAGATTCCTCAGAAAAGTGGTCGCTTATCATACTGCTGCCACTGACAAGGCCAGTCAGGAGGGCTTGCAGCACTGCACTATCGTATAGTCCTACCCCTCCCCTGTTTCGAGGAACAAACGAAACTTGGGAATCTTATTATACTAGAAACCGGATTTTTCATCATTTTTCAATTTTAATTTTCAATGGCTTCGCTAGGTTTTTCGCATTGCAGCATCGCCGTTTCGTGTTCCCCGACTAATGACGCACCTAATTATATATATGCCATCTGGGAATCTTATCATATTAGGTTCAGTGTCACCGGCTCTTAAACTATTAATGTATGGATTTATACAAAACAAGTTCGGGTGTCGTACTTTCATGACATTAGATTTCAGGTGTGAATTATATTATACTTCAAAATAAACATTAATTGTAACGTAATATGCTACGCAAAGAATAAGTTAATAATTAAATAAATATCTGTAGACAATACCTGTCTCAAGCTAAGAAAAGCATGTAGGTACTATGGGTACCAAGCGACGATGTAGCTAAGTACTTATATACATGTGACACAAGATCGAAGTACATAGGAGAGCCCTACAAAAGTGATAATCTAAGTTACGATCTATGCAATAGGCCCCTAATTGATATGAAAAATTCATTAATAAATTGAAAATATACAACAAAAGTAATTTCATCAGTTAAAGTGTTTACCAGAAACGCCGACGCGTTTGTCAATAGCTGGAAAGTATTTACGTCATGTCAGTGAAGCACAAATCGATTACTCATTTTTATTTATTACGAGACATGTAAATATGGAAAATGGTTAAAGGATATTACATGGCGGTATTTTTATAGAAAAAGAAAGAAAAAACATTCCGGCACAAAAACAATACAAAACATCACAATACAGAACATAGCCATGAAATGGCCCCAAACCAGCATAGTGCTAGCCATTGGGCTAGCGCTGGTCTTCCTTTGGGACCACATGAAGCTCTCATACATAAATCGCATACAAAAATCTTGGGTTTCTTTTGATATTTAATCCTTCATTGGTCTAAACGAAGTTTAAATTTATAACGTATACCTACTTGAATCTTGCGTCCGTCCTGTCCTTGGCTTAGCATCCACATTCCTAAACTTTAGACAAGGCATGTCCCATACGGATATAAACTTTTATGCCTTTACAGAGTATAAGTAAGTACGAGTATGTACGTACGAGCATATTCTCTGGAACACTGTTTTATACAACAAAACTTCTATCGTATAAAACCAGATGGTAGCAACAAACTGCTGATGCTGGAACTTAAAAGTAGTGTTTAGTTTGCGTCAAGGCTTCGACATTCCTACTTTAAAACTTTACTTATTAGCGAGCTATCTTTTTGCTGGCGTTGGTGTTTTCCCTGAGAGGATTAGCGGCCTTTATTTTCTTTTATTTATGTTTTGTTCGGGTTGATGGTCCGCGCGCCACCAGGCAGTGAATAATCAGATTACGAGCAGTAACAAGCAGAACTGTTGCTTTAAATGAGTTGGTGCTCAGGGAACCTCATTCTATGCAATTTCTTATTCCATCCTTGGTTTGCAGTTTATTTTGTTTCTATTTTAGTTTGCAACTATGATGTTGAAATTTATGTTACTCGCTGAGCTGAGGTTTGAGTTTGGCTTATGTAGATCGTTGTTGGTTTGTTTGTTGAAATTTCGTTTTCCTTTAACAGTCTGTAAGGAGTCTGTGTCTTTCCAAAAAAGTAGTAGGTACTTTTATCGTGACTTATATCACAAATGCAGTTATGTTATAAGATTTCCGGTGTGAATTATATTCTTCGAAATAAACATTTGAAGTAACGTTACATTAGTGCAATAAATAAGTAAATAAATAAATATTTGTAGACAATCTTACGCAGAATCGAACTAGTTAGTCTCAAACTAAGCAAAGCAGGTACTATGGGTGCCAGGCGAAGATTTAACTACTTATATGGTTAGATAAATACGTAGAAAAATATCCAAGATTCAGGAACAATTATACTTGCTCATCACAAAAATAAATGCCTTGAGCGGGATTCGAAGCCGGGCCACCAGCTTGGTAGGCAGAGTCACTACCAACTAGGCTAAACTAAAGTGATCTTCAAATGAAATAGCATAAGAGTTGCTTTTGTTGATTTTTCATCGTAGTCTGGAAGGTGTAATTGCAAGTAAATCAATTTGAATTTCAATTTGATTACCTATCAACAAACTTGGATTACAAATTAATTCATTTGTTTCCGTACAGTGCTAAAGCAACTCTCGGCAAACCAATACTTTCCTTCCAAAGGTAACACGTAACAAGAATTAAGGTATTTCATAAGATGTTACTGCGTTTTTCTTTTAAGTTTTGCGACTAACATTAGAGGAAAAACGGAATACGCAACCACTACGGGCAAAAGTTCTCGTTGCCCTTTCACCAGTCATTCTGCGTCTCGTAATTATGTGGAATCTGTTTTCGTAGTTGTTTTGCTTTATTCTTGCCTTAGTGTGCAGTACTATTAAACTTCTTTTCTATAAACTTTTGTTTTCAAGGCCTAAAGTATGTACCTATTAATAAGATACGATTATTCATTCACTCACTCATTTTAAACGTCTCTGCACAACAGATTAATGTAAAATTTCTGCTACAAATTAAACACCTATATCAGAATAATTAAACACGCTAGCTAAATGTGGGGATAATTCCTACAGACAGACATACTAGTTCCTGGTGAATACCCGTGTCTCATCTCAAGTTACCCTTGAATGTCCCATTTTACCTCATTTGACTGGAATCACCTCATCAAAATAAAAAAAATGTACTAGACTGATAACATGTGCTTAAATACCCCATTGGTCATAACACATTTTATACTCAAAGTCAGAAATTAAAAGACAATAACTTTAATGAAATAAATATATTAGTAACGAACATGACATGTAACTTACTTCCTTATAAATGCAAGAAAAACCTAAATTAAATATAAAATTAACTTAAAATATATCTAATTAAAATAAAAGGTAAACTACAAACTAAAATCTAATTATAAAACTAAACTAAAGTTAGTATTGAGTTTAAAGACAATTAATTCCTAATATTACAGTGAAAAAAAAAATTCTGAATGCATGTTGGTCGCCTACGTCGTACAACCTATATCTCTTATAATATTTAACAATTAACTCAGTTTCTTTAGCACTGTCTATTCAATTTGCGCTTCAATATTTTATGCACTTAGTTCAAGTAAAGGTACAAAATGTACAAAAAAAATACACTCACGAGCAAAAATAATGCATATACTTTGTATTGAACTTTCATAGAAAGTATACTCGTTATTTTTGCTCTTGAGTGTAACTAACTGCCTTTAAGTAAACCGGCTTCTCCTTACAGGCTTGAATGACCTTACACCGCACTGATTTTCGTGAAATTTTGTTAGCAGGTTTGATAATTATATATATTTTTTCGCATTTAAAGGGACTGAAATGTGACTGAGATTGAAAACTTATAATTCACTGCTAAGCTTAGTATCGTTTGTGTAGGTGTCTGCCCACCCGAACCACCGCAGTATTCGGTGGTGGTAGCGTCAGCCGAGCCGAAGCACTCAGGCAGCATTCAGAGCATCGCGCGCACGTCACCCAGCACGCCTATAGCACAGCACGCCGCTTACGCTGACTCACAGGTAGACGACTCATCACTTTACAAACACACAAGGTTTTGTAGGTGTCTACCCGCCTGAACCACCGCAGTATTCGGCGGTGATGATAGCGTCAGCCGAGCCAAAGCACTCAGGCAGCACTCACAGCATCGCGCGCATGTCACCCAGCACGCCTATAGCACAGCGCGCCGCTTACGCTGACTCACAGGTAGACGACTCATCACTTTACAAACACACAAGGTTTTGTAGGTGTCTACCCGCCTGAACCACCGCAGTATTCGGCGGTGGTAGCGTCAGCCCAGCCAAAGCACTCAGGCAGCACTCACAGCATCGCGCGCACGTCACCCAGCATGCCTATAGCACAGCATGCCGCTTACGCTGACGCACAGGTAGACGACTCATCACTTTTCAAACACACACAAAGTGAATTTTCTATCACTTGCAAAAATAAATAAAACGTTTTCCCGGGCATAAGACCTAGCTAGATTGATTGCTCGTCCCCGAAAACCCCCACATACCAAATTTCATCAAAATCGTTAGAGCTGTTTCCGAGATCCCCGAAATAAATATATATAGAAATATCGATATATACAAGAATTGCTCGTTTAAAGATAAATATCTGGGCGACCGAGCCTTGCTCGGCGTTTTCCCGGGCATGAGACCTAGCTAGATCGATTGCTCGTCCCCGAAAACCCCCACATACCAAATTTCATCAAAATCGTTAGAGCCGTTTCCGAGATCCCCGAAATAAATATACATATAAATAAATAAATATACAAGAATTGCTCGTTTAAAGATATAAGATATCTGGGCGGCCGAGCTTTGCTCGGCGTTTTCCTGGGCATGAGACCTAGCTAGATCGATTGTTCGTCCCAGAAAACCCCTACATGCCAAATTTCATCAAAATCGTTAGAGCCGTTTCCGAGATCCCGGAAATATAGAAATATATATAGATATAAATAAGAATTGCTCGTTTAAAGATATAAGATTAGATAAGCTGTTCCGTTGAAAACTTCAATATCTCAGCAGTAATAACTAGCGAAAATTAGTGGCCCCACAAACTGCATGCTGTAGACCGAGACCTTTGGGGGAAGGCATTGGTGAAAGGAGTGGAGTGATGCAACATGATAACGCTTGGTTCGACCTCTTGTCCCACAAACAAGATCTGAGAAACATTTCTACTAACACAACAGTCTAAACACAAACTTATACAGTTAGCCAAGAAAGTGGTCTACCACTTTGAAACACTAATATACCTATAAGTAACAAAATTTGATAAGTGGCTGACCACTTTTAAAGCCTAATATACATGTGATAGAAATTTAAAAATAATTAAATACAAGTAATAGAAGTTGAAAAGTGGTTGACCAATTTAAAAGCCTAATATACAAGTAATACTCGTAGAAGTGGAAAACTGGTTGACCACTTTTTTTGTCCGACTACTGTACGTTATAATAAAAAGCCTAATAGTTCAAGTAATGAAGGAAAACTTTGCGAAAGTAATTCGTGTAGTTAGCAAATACGTATACACGCATTTGGCATAGATGTAGATAAATATGTCCTTAACAACATACTAAAAGCCCCGGGGGATGTGGAGATAACGGGTAGAGGGGGTGCATTTTTTAAAGTTTTTCGTTAAATTCTCTTAAACCGTGGCACATAGCAAAAATGTTCTTAAACATAATTAATCTACATAAAATTCTCTACAAGAAAGGTTTTACGCACTTTTTCGCTAGGATGAATATTTAATGAGATTATAAAGGGGAAAATGATTTATAAGTGGCCTCATGGGTGGATCTCATTCGTTTGTTTCTCAATATTCTTAAAAAAAATGCAGTATTTATTCAAAGTTCTATTAAAAATTCAAACATTTATTCTGCAAGTAGGCCTCAAGGGCTCTTTTACAACGATACCCCACTCAATGGGGTAGATCAATTTTTTTTTCGCGCGCTCTAGTAGCTTTCTGGGAGCCCCCCTTAAAAGCATTTAAACATAATTTTGACGATGTGTATAGATGTGGGTCAACACGATGCTTAAAGAGTTGAAATTTGAATCCATCAATTTATGTAGTTTTTAAGGGGGGCTCCCGTACCTACGCTAAGATGTATCGTAAATAATATAATATGAGCGTGAAACCGAAAGAAGTCCATATATTTCGAGGTTTCGTAGCTGCCAAAATTAAAGTTGTCCCGACATTTATATCGTGCTACTATTTTTGATATTTGATATATATTTGATATTAAATATACTTAGTACCTAGAATCCATAAACACAAATTTAAAAAATCCAATCTTCTACACCACCCTACGCCCTTATGGGTAGATCACAGAGCACTGTATTATCCATTTTACTGTCATCCTATTATGTACCTGTGTATCACAAATAAAATACTTACTTACTAACTTACTTACTTACCACCTTTTGCAACATAGCCCTTGGCGTTGAACCTCTAATACTGACTTAAAAAGTTATTTATGAACATATTACAGTCAGTTATCAGTCAGCTATTTAATACAGTAAAAAGATAAGTCGTGTCTAAGTTTTCCCGATCGAAAAACATTATTTACTTATACATCTAAATTCACGGAATCCGTTGCACTTATGTGTTATGAATGAGCAAGAACAAAATGGTTTAATGAATGAAACTTCACTGTAGACGAATCAAAATTGGAAACTGCGAAAGCGGAACAATTTCCCCAACGGAAGCGTGGTGAATTTTACAGTCTAAGTACCTATGTGTTTTTATTTTATTACCATGCGGTCTCGGAATGATACCTACAGAAATAACGAACGTCAACTTTGAAGCACCCTACACTACGTCTAACTTGTTTATTTTTTACTGAAACTAGTGTTTATTTCCAGAGTGAATCCGGGCGAAGCGGTATCAACGGCGCGGTGAGGTCACATCGAGAGGTCGTCACGACGAGAACGCCCCTGTTGGCGGCTCATCAAGAGAGCTGCGTTTAAAATTGGTTGGCCACAAGAATTCGTTATAGTTCGCTATGATATGGATTATCTAGGTATACCGAATTTGAACAACTGTACTAAAGTAATGTGTTTCTTAGGGTATATATACTCTTACTTGCCAGAATTTCATTAGCCCGCATTCATCTGCCATAATGTTCAACTGCCATAATCTTGTTTCTTATAATTTGGTATGTTATTACTCATTATTTACCATATCGTCGGTGGGAATACAAAAATCGCTATGTAATTTTGACGTACTTTACAGGAGACACAAAATTAGTAGTTTATGCAACTGGTACATAATGCCTAATTATGTACCACATATTATAAGTACTCTAAGATGGGTTCAGAAGCCAAGCAAATGACCTGCATTGCTACCAGTGCTACTGGTTACATATTTATAGTAGCCGGTATTATATAACATTTGAAATCCTTATCCCCGAATTAGTCGAAATCAAGTAGGTGTAATGACGATTTTTCGAAAAAAAAAATTTTTTTTCTTAAAATTCAAAATTTATATAAAATTTGTAGTCCTTATCCCCAAATTAGTCGAAAACGAGTATGATGACGATTTTTCGAAAAAAAAAATTTTTTTTCTTAAAATTCAAAATTTATATAAAATTTGTAGTCCTTATCCCCAAATTAGTCGAAAACGAGTATGATGACGATTTTTCGCAAAAAAAATTTTTTGTTCGTTGTATATTAAAAATTAATATAAAATTTGAAATCCTCATCCCCAAATTAGTCGAAACGTGAGTATAACGACGATTTTTCGCAAAAAAAAATTTTTTTTGGTGTAAATTCAAAATTAATATAAAATTTGAAATCCTCATCCCCGAATTAGTCGAAATCGAATGTAATGACGATTTAAAAATATATTTTTTTTTTTTACTTAAACTCAAAATAAATATAAAATTTGTGATCCTTATCCCCGAATTAGTCAAAATCGAATATAATGACGATCTTTCAAAAAAAAATGTTTATTAATTAAAATTTGACCTGAATCTTTATCCCAAAAAAAATAACCTATATCGAGCTGACCTTTCGTATCGACTGAATTTTAATTTTCCTGTTCCAAATAAAAAAAAACATTAAAGTACTAAATAGGAAACTTTAATGAATATTTTATTACTGCTGGTAACCTTCACCACAGGTAAGAAAATTTTCATAAGTACATTGATGTTAAAATGAAGGTCATTTGCCTACGGTTTCTGAACGCATTTTAGAGGATTATGATATGTGTGTAGATAAAACTGTTTTTATACTCGTCTACTACAATATTACAATTAAGAACTTCATAGACTATTGCACAATACCATACATTTAAAGCTAAACTAAAAGTCTATGCTCTATGGAGTAATGAAATAATTTATTGTACAACTGCGCGGAGAATCGAAATATCATTCAAAAATAGAACGCCGTAATTTGATGAAAATAATTAAGTTTAAGGAGACTCATTTTATGAATATTTCAATATTTATAGTGCTTCCGGGTGATTCCTATTGCAAATTTTAACATTTCTTAATTTGTCCACACCGGGCCCCAATTGACAATATTTCATAATTTCCAAAAGTCTTAATTCGAAAACCATTTCGGTAAAAACGTGTGAAGTACACAAAAAACATTTTTTTAGATTTTTTTCTCCGTTAATTTTGGAAAAAATCTCAAATTACTGTAAACCGAAAGTTGACGTCATCTTCCTCGCTGTATTCAGGGAGACCTTAGTACAGAGTACAGACAATGCTCTGGAGTGGCTCTGGATTCTTGTTGGAAAGATGACGTCATATTTTACTTACGCCCTTTTGGAATGACCTACTTTTCAACGTGTTTTTTTTGTATGAAATAATGAGTTAAATTGAAAAAGAAAAAATACGGGTGGCTTAAATTTTTACCTATTTTTTAACTAGTTCATAAAATAAAATAGTTAAAAATATGAAATGTTGTCAATTGTTAACGACTCTTGAGTGATTATTTTTGACTTTAACTATTTTAAGAGTTAGGGACCCAGGTATATAGTAAACTGAAGTCAACAATAAATAACGTAAAAACGTCAACTTTCTGTTATTTTGTTATTTTAGTGGACTCGTAGAAAAAGTATTGTATGCAATAGTTATGTAACTAGCTTTTTGAGTGTCGAACCTTACTTAGACCACTCGGCAAGCCTTGTGGTCTAAACGCGGTTCTCGACTAAAAAAAGCGTTCATTATATAACGATTGTGTAAAATACTATCCTATATGATTGTTTATACTACGTTCGTTACACCAGATTTTTTTACTTTAATGGGTTTGACATAATTTTCACGAAAAAAATGATGAATGCCCTTTATAAATGTTTATGTTATTACCAAAAAATCAGAATTTAGCTACATAGCGACTTAATTTCGGCCTATTTTAAGTCGCCATGTGTCAAGTATACTAAATATTGCGATTTTTCCATAGGATTACAACATGGAAGGCGAAACATAGCGGGTTTTGAAATGAACTAATGCTGATAAAATAATCAAGTTATATTCAAGATTATCGTAAAAGTAATGATACGAGTAATATCTGTACGTGTCTGTTCATGTTTGCTTGTAAGGTCCAGGTCAATAGACATAAGAAATTATGTAAACAGACCAATTTACCTTCATTACTTCGTAATCACGCACTTTTAAAGAACAAACACAGTCTTACCAACAATTTATAGACATAATCCTTGTATTTGCATTAATTTTAAGCTATAATATCTTTTAATTATTCATATTTCAATAAACACAATTTTCGTTTACAATGACTAGGTATGTGACATTAGCTTGTCAATTTTTTTACTCATAAAAATGCTAGGAATCTATATTGTCATTGAAAAAAAGTTCGTTTAAGTGATGGGAATATCAGTATATCGAAAAAGCTTAATGTCATCATAGATTAAATTACAAATAAACTCACTTCTCATCATTTTCCATTTACTTTGCTATGAATTTTCTTTGCCCATTTATTTTTATTTGCTGCCATGAAGTTAAGAGCCACAAATACTCGCAAAGAATATTCAATAAAATAATTTCTCGACAGTCAAGTGGATTGATTAATTATTGTTATAGACTTTTGTCATTACTATTTTACAACAAATCCATAGACGACAAATGAATTGTCAGTCAGCCATATTTGTTTACATCATTTCCAATTTCTATTGACGCACGGTATACATATATGTATACCTTGAAAGAATGCAAGCTTACTATATTGCGCTGAATCAATTTTTGGACGACTATCATAATATAATAGTATACCAGGCTCTTCTTATATCTGTTACTATAAGGGTCACCAGACCGTTAACCAGGCCTAATAAGTTTACAAAGAATGAATGGTCTAAAAAATATGATACAAGGTTTGCCGGTACCGGAATACTAAAACGTCTATGCTCAAGCATTTAATGTTCAATTTACAAAAACACATAATTCAAAGAACAGAATTTCAATCAATGTTGTATTTAACTGAATTTTCTTTCAACGGTTTGATAGATTAGTTTCACTTAAAACTATCTTCATTTAACCGAGTGTAATGTTCAAATAGTCACAAATAAGGTAAGGTGACTTCTTGAACAGTTAACCACGTAAATTTCAAACCATCACACATCAAAATTATTCATACAAAACAACATTTTTTATGATCTCACACTCACCTAATAAAACATTGTAATTTTAAGCACTTTATAATATACATATATATTTTTATGTCACACCTGGCCATAAAGCGGCAATTACCGCACGATCCGCGCGCGGGAAATCCCACTTCCCGGCCAGGGGGTGACATAAAATTTTGTACTTAACACGGGCGGTAATAAAGAAAGCCTCATATCGCATATTTATCGCCCTTGCCTTCGGCTCGGGCGTCAAATACCTGCGATCTGAGACATTCTTTGTTTTACCGCCCTTGTTAAGTAATGTACTATAAACTGTCGGGTAATTCACTTCAGAAATATTCGCTATGTGCAATTGTGCAGCAAATTCTGACTTACTTTGACGGAAAACTATTCGCAAAATATCTCTATGTGATAAAACAAATCACATAACGATTTTATCGTCTAAACTTTGTTCCGCGTGCACATAGCGGAATTAGTTATTTTCAAAACCAATAAAGAAATCGAAAAATGATTTTGTGGGTTAACGTAAGACATTAAAAGGAACCAAAATATCAAATAGGTAATCGAAAAATCAATAAAAAAACCGTTTTTTTTTATTCCCACCGACGATTCAATAATCTCATTTTCCATAATTATTGTAATCCATAATTATCACATGCCATAATGTTATTTGCCATCCATCTCAACTGTTCGCTGGCGCTTCATCAAACTGTCAAATTTGACACGTATGTCAGATAGGTATTGTCAAGATTCGGTTAGGTTAGGGTTCACTTGCATACCTCAGAGCGGAATTAAATAGGCACCCATAGAATGCCATCAACACGCTGGCGCGTCGTCAAACTGTCAAATTTGAAATAACCCATACCTAAATAAAGCAATGTCTAAACATGTATTTGCAAAGTATTCTGATTGCTATATGAATATTTTTTTGGATATTGTATGTTTTGACATCTGATGAATTCGGAAAAATGAAAATTGACCATAATATATATTATATACTTTGATCACAAAAAATTATGTCTAAACATGTATTTAAAAGATAGAGTTTTTTGTATGGAATTTAAATGTACTATTAAATAATATTATCGCACTCGAAAGTATGGAATACAATACGTATGGCATTCGTATCATTATGCCAATACAAGTTATGTTCGGGAAATACAAGAATATGCCAATTGCCAAACAACTTTTCTAGTAAATAAAACATTCGGGCAAATGAAAATCGTAAAAATTAAATTATTGCATATGAATTTCGGGCAAATAATAGACAAACGTTTCTTAGCCTAAATTATGTCGTCAAAAAACATTTTTTTTAATGTTTATTGCTAAAACCGGTAATTTAAGTATTTTTTTCTATAATGCCAAACCGTGCAAAAGTAATTGAGTAAAACAAACAATTGAAATACATGTACTTGGTGTATTTAAAAATTAAGATTTAATAGGTATATCAATGTTTTTCAATATAATTATTATTGTATTGTAGATTGTAGGATACAAACTTAATCGTGAATAAAACCGCTTTTATTATTCATGACCATATCGGCATAAATCTGAGTTTTAGGAAAAATAAGGATAATATACAATATCTATTAAACTAGAAGCATTTACCTAATACTTCAGCAATACTAAAGCCCCTGCGAAGCTTATGTTACAAAGGCGTGTCGATAGATGCTGCTACAGTATCTAGTAAGTGTTACTAATTAAGTAGATAGTTGCTGTTTTCAAGATTATCCCATTGTCAAAGTGACCCCAATGTACCTTATGCCATTTTGTAAGAATCACGAGGTGACGTGTTTTAATACAGTTGAGAAAAAAATATCAAAGAAAAAAATTAACCAATAAAATTAAGGGGCAAATCAAAATGCTTTAATCACTTGGCGACGCATAATATGTATTTAACGTCTTGCATAACTCTCTCAAATGGAGGTCTCGCATTATACTCGTTTCCGGTCATTGGTCTAATCCATCAGTCAAATTTATGTTTTTTTTTTTATATTAGACTTTATCTGTTCAAATGTGTAATTGTATTGTTTAAAATTTCATTAAAAAATAAGGAAATTGATTGAATACAAAACTTTTTGTACGGATGTATGGCTCGAATAAAAAAAAAAGTAAAACCGACCAAGTGCGAGTCGGACTTCGCACATTTTAGGGTTCCGAACCAACCTCAAAAATGTGATTTATCAATATATTAGTATTTATTAGTAAAATAAACGCAATTATAAACATTATCACCAAATTTCAAGTTCATAGGTCAACGGAAAGTTAAAAAATTCTTAGGAACAAAATTTTTTGACAGACGGCCGACGGACAGACCGACGGACGGACGGACGGAGTGACAGCAATAGGGTTCCGTTTTGACCCTCCGGGTATGGAACCCTAAAAAGCACTAGTGTGAGAAATTCTTCCCGCTAGGCTAAAGAAAACTATTCGCGCGATATACCTACACTACAGCTTCAAAAGCGCCACTTGTTAGAGTCTGGCTAACCAAAATTTACTGACAGATATTTACATGTTGTATCACTAATTGTCTATGATTGTTTAAATGTCTGTTGTCAACACGTTGTCAATTTATGTCAATCATTCAAATTGGTCGCGGTTTATAAGGGGTTTATTGTGTTTATTTTAAATAATATTAACAATTACTATACCGATTGAGGTCCGCGAACTATTATTTAAGCCCGTAAATAATTACGACAATGTGCGAAGTGGACGTGAAGCGTTGTATAACGAAAAACTGCAATGTTTACAAGATGTAAACAATGTAGTAGGTTGGTGCTCTATTAATATTTTGATACTTTCAGTACTAGTTTTTGTTATACAACGACGGTGGTAAACAAGCGTACGGTCCACCTGATGGTAAACGGACACCCCAGCCTATAGACGCTCGCAACTCCAAAGAAGGCACGTTCGCATTTTTAATATATACCCTATACTATATAAAATTTGACGATTTACTGTGTTGACAGCAGAAGGGACAAATTTAGGTCCCACGCTCTCAACACAGTGCAACCCGGTAGCTCTGGCAACCTTGCCCACCTCTAGGAACACAACACTACTTACAATTACCTGACCTAACTAAGAACTAGACGTGTCATAAATCCTAGTTTTTCAATTTCAAGTATGGTACCACTTTTTTCCCCCTATTAGAAGTAATGCAAATATGATGTCACATTGTATCATACATATACTTTCCAAAAATCCAAACGCCATACTGGTACAAATCATTTGGCAAAAATTTAAAAAAAAAACTCTTTTGCAGTGGTATGGCGGCCATTCGGCCCCATAGGAAAAGTATGGCATGGTGATTTTCGTGAATAGCTTGACGATGAACGATAGCTGTGCAAAAAAAAATTAGCCCTGTACAAATGGTTTTTTATTTTTATTTTTTTATTGACTTGTTTTTACTAGGTCTTATTTACACTACAAATTCATTTTTCCAACTTGTTAAAATGGTATATGACGAGAAAGTGTAAATATATGTTTTTGTCGTTGACTGTACTCCACATATAGTGATAGAAATTATGTGAGCTGATTTTGAGTGCACATCAACCTACTTTTAACATGTTTCACTATAGGTACCTTAACTACGTGTGCACAGAAAATCAAAAATATTTTTTAGTATCAAAACTATACTTCCTACTACACAAAGTGTGACCATCTCAAGATTTTTTGAATTTCCCGCCAAAATTGTGTGTAATATTTCATTAGCCAGACTCTAGCAACTATATTACTAGTGGCTCTGTGAGCTGTAGTAGACCTCGTTTTTTTTTTTAATTTCCAAATACTATGTTAGGATATCGAACCTGCTTACAAAATTTCACGAGAATCGGTTGAGAAACGCTGTAGAGAAGGACAAACCATTGATTTTTTTTTTAATTACTCGACATAAATATTCTTTGTAATCAAACAACCTGCCCACAATACTTCACGAGAACCGGTTGTAAAATGCGACCCTTAGAGGAGAACAAATCGAAATTCGACCAGAGAACACACAAAATCATTCATAAAAAATTTGTTTTATTACATTTCCAAAAAGTGACTCGATAAAAAAATCTATAAAGTTACCGAACCTGCTCATAAAATTTCACATATTTACCATACATAGACAAAAAAAATTTTGAAAGTTTACAAAAATTTACTCAACTAAAAAATTCTATGTAGTCATTAAACCTGCTCACAAAATTTCACGAGAATCGGTTGAGAAATGCGACCTGTAGAGAAAAAAACGGCTGCAGAAAAATACAAAATCATTGATAAAAAATGTGGGGTTTTACTCTACAGGTCGCACAAAAAATCTTTTTATGTTCGAACCTACTCACTAAACTTCACGAGAATCGGTTCAAAAATGCGACCTGTAGAGGAGCACAACCGGAAATCCGGATATACGAAAGCATTTTTGTCGAAGCTAAAACAGAGACCTTCGTTTCACTAGGTCAAAAAGGTGTATGCTATTTCGACGAAATAGTTTTTCGTCAAATGTTTCTTCAAATTAAAACTTTGCATACTTACATATTTATTATCGTCCGTTTTACACTGTCAACTTTTAATACATTTACCAATTCAATTTTATTCTATTCAAAAAACCCTGAAACGATTTTATGTGTTTCTGTTTGGCACTGTGTTTGTCTGGTAGAGATGGCATTTGGCATTAAGTCCGCCATTTGTAGATTGGTTTTTGTGTGCAATAAAGTTTAAATAAATAATGGTTATAACATTTCAAATAATAAGCAGGTGGTGTACCTACTTTTACTATCACTCCCTTCTATTCAGAATGACATACATACTGCACTGTGCATCTATGGTTACCTACCAAATATAACTCAGAGGAGCTCTCTGTTAGGTACAACGACGAGCGAATCGAGGAGGAGTGTTAGGTAGCTCTGCGACCCTGTGTTAAAACATTAGGTACTGGGTAATTACTTGGTAAACAAGAATGCGCCAAATGATCATTCGCCGAGATTTATGAACATTATACCTAGATTCTGACATGATAAATTGCTAATATTCTTTATTTACGTATTGAAAGAATTAAATAGTAAATCAATAGATATTCATTATTAAGAGGCACCTTAATGTTTTAGAGTATTAACTGTTATTAAAAATCATGTATTCTCTAGTAGAACTCTTTTAAGGAGGAAATGACTGATGAGAACTCAATTGGTAAATAATATAATGAAATGGTTAGGCAATATTAATGCATTTCTTCGTTAAAAACCCTTGTTCACTAAGAGGGAACAAGTGTGGGAAGGCTCTAAGCTAATATAGTTTATCTCTATGAGTAATTATACTTTTAGGTATATGAATAATTATCACTAATGGAATAGTACAATTTTATTTCGTTTGCACATTTAACTAAATAAATTAACGTATTTTATTGTACAAAAATTGTTGTAAACAAAAATCATTGTAAATATAGATTTACGGATATTTATTACTTTTTGGTTAATAAGTAAACCATCCAGCTTTTGTTAATTGACATATGACATTAAATCAATTTATTTTTGAAGTAGGTTTTATAATTATTGTTGGTATTAGGTATATTCAAATATACATCATTCATAATTATTGCACGGACTGGTGGTACAGGACATTAAATCAAAGGTGGTAAAGAAATTGCTCATAATAATAGTAACAATAAAAATAATAATTTATGCACTAAGTAATACAATGAATTGTTGAATCCCGTTGCTTCGTCATTGGAGCTAAAGCGAGGAACATTTTTATTAAATGTGATTAAAAATGTTAAAACTGTAAAAAAAATGTGTTTTATTTAAGCAGAATCCCTTTTTTAATTGGGTTAATATAATTATTTCGCTATTAAACACGTCAAACAACAAAAATATAATTAGTAAAATCAGTCAAATAGCCCGCTCCTCGTCATTCCGGGTGCAAAGGTGCCCATCACGCTAGCCGCGTTACCGCGCTGGATCGCAATAGACAACCTTTGCATCAGGAACGACCCGGAACGGGGGTCATGCCCTCTCTCTCGCAAACGGCGCCCGACTTCTTTTTTAATTAATTAATTTATTTCACCCAAAATCTTACCTTAACAAAATATCTGATATCCTGCATCCTTCCAAACTGCATAACATAGTCGGCAGAAAAACAAATTACTCTCCACAACTTAAAAATAAATATAAAGTTACATCAGATTTCTTGTTGTTGTCATCAGGTACATGTTGTTGCTGTGCTTATATTTGACTGTAATATGAAAGAGAAAAAGATTTTAAACTGTCAAAAAAAAATGCTGTAGGCCCGAAGGCAAATATTTTTTGCAGAAATTATTGCAGCCTGCTTCAGGTCTGCAGATTTCATACTCACTGATTAATCAGTGATTAAAACTGCGACGTACCTACCTAATAGAGGAAAAATTCATGTGAAAGGCCAGATAAGCTAAATTCAACCTTCTTTGCGGAGGATTTTACCTTGAAGTCTAATTTTGTTCCCTTCGTTTTCTTAATATTACAGTTAAGATGTTGTATAATCTCATTGATATAATTTTCATTTATGCATTTTTGCATAGTAAAGATGTTAAAACGATAAATTTGACTGAGTTTAATAAAATTAAAAATGCCAAATAAATTTAAGCTTCGAAAGTTTTTAAATGAAAGCCAATGTTTTTCAAGGTGTTAATGAAATGCTCTTCGTTTCACCTAATTCATATATTTTTTTGAAAAAATGCACGAGAGCTAAAAATTAAATCGAGCTTATGCTACATTAGCCAGTTAGCCATGAGTATAATTAATGAAGGGTTCTACATACTAAAAAGAACGAAGGCAAATTTTTTTTTTCGTTACCAGTGGATAAAATAACGACTAATTTGTCAAGGTATCGTCCTGAAAACGAAAATATAGGGAGTAAAAAAAGTTCAAGTTAGGTACTTATTAGTCGACATACTTTGTGTACATTATTAAAATATTATTAACAACAATTGCCAGACTGGTAAGGAAACACCTTAACCTACGAACGCAGCGCTGTCACCCCTCTTCCTTGGACCTTACTTTAAGAAGTAAATCTCCTTAAAATGCCAAGCCATTTTTCACTGAAAGATACTGTTCACGCATAAAGGAATAGCAACGTAACACCATAAATTGAGTGGAGCTGAAAAAAATGCGATCTCACGTAATAAATCATGTATAAGTTTTAATCCGGTGCGAAGAAATATTCAGCTCATAAATATGGGAGAAGAAAGCTCGATGGCCGGCATTGTGCCGTTGATGCAGGTTGACGCGCAAAACGTTTGTCCCGCGTCACAGGCGGCAAAGTACACCGAACGACAGCAGACAGGATTTTAAAACATTAAGATTTTTTTTAAATTAAAAATGGGATTGCGCTCTGCCAGCATCAGATCTAGCCAGGAGGCAAAGATGAAGGCCGACAATGAAGCGAGCTCCTCACTCAGAAGATTTCATATTCATGGGATTCAGTAGCTTGCACAAAAACATCTTCCTTCCATATATCGGACATTCTTAGTGGCATACGTCGGTCGAATGACAACCCTTTAAGTAGTGATTAATACTCGTACAGACCAAAAGCGAGTAGTTTAAAAACTAAAACATCGTTTAAAAAATAATAAGAACACTTTTCTATTGGTCTGATACAAAGCTTACCAAAGCAAAAACAATGTTACATTTAAAATTTAAATTGATTTTTCACGTCTTTTGCTCGTATAGTTTAATTTTATGCTTCGTAGACAGTGCCTAAAATACAGTTTTATGCTCTAGAGCATAAAGTAAATCTTCGTCGAAGAACGCGAAGACCAAGGCAATCGGTTCAACAGCCACACGAACAACCACGTGCGCTGCGCCCGCAGCCTGCCAGCACGCGCGCGCGCCAGTCCGAGCTCCAGCGAACGAGGTCAACGACCGAGCGAATATTAATTTCTATTTCTATTTTATTCCAAATAATTACACAGTTTTAAAAGTACTTGCAAAAATATCACACTCCGGTGCTGATGCGAGCATCTCGTTGATGTACCTGAGACCGCGTACAAGTGGAGACATTCTATGGGACACGGTGCTTGTCTTAGGCACTGCCAGAAGAGGATAACTGCGGGGGCGGAGATTTACTTTGAGTTGCGATAGTGAGCGGACTAGCAATCGTACCAACTGCGTAACTAATTCTGGACAGTCCGAATCACCTCGCAAAACTCTAGCAGCACTCGTCATAAGTCCATAGTTACGTCGTACCTCCAGTGAATTGAATCCCAAGACTCCGAGCAGGAATTTTGAAGGGTACAAAAATGGATAGTGTCCGTGAAACTTCTTATACAGGAATCTTAAGAAAGCTTTCTGGACTTTTTCAAGAAGCAAGGTGTACGTGACCTCGTGCGGATTCCAAACGACGGAGGCTGCTTCCAGCTTGCTTCTTACCAGCGCTGTATAAACTACTTTTATAGCCCTCTGATCGTAAAAATCCCTGGTATTCCGAGTGACAAAACCCAACTTCCTATAGCAGTCGGCGGCTAATGCTTTCATGTGATCGTGGAAGTTGAGCTGTGTATCGAAAATGACGCCCAGGTCTCTGATAGAAAAAACACGAACTATGGGCTCCGACCCCAGCCTGTATTCCACATGCAAGGGACTCCGGGCACGGCTAAAAGTCATGACTGAACACTTCGCGGTGTTAAAAATTAGTTTGTTGGTAATGCTCCACTGATAAAGACGGTCAATGTCTTCCTGCAAAGATTTGCAATCTGAGGACTGTTGCACACCGTAAACTAGCTTTAAGTCGTCGGCATAGAGTAGACATCTAGCAGAGCTAGTGACTGAAGATAAGTCGTTGATCATGATACCAAAGAGAAGCGGACCCAATATTGAACCTTGGCTCACTCCAGAGCGGGTGTGATAGGGTTCCGAAACGAAGCATCCGTGTTGCACATATTGCTGCCTATCGCGTAGATAGCTGGCAAAAAATCTAAGCAGCTTGGGTGAGAAACCGATGCTACAGAGCTTACTTAGAAGTATGTCATTATCCACGCGATCAAAAGCTTTTTTGAAGTCAAAGTACAACACGTCAACTTGTATACCATTATCCAAGTGCTCCGAAATGGAGTCAACCAAAGTCAATAGGTTCGTTTCCACAGATCGCTTCGGCCTGAAACCATGTTGAGAATCACAAAGGTGAGGTTTAATTTGAGGAGCGAGAAGTATATTAATATGATGACATAACCTTTTTTATTTCATTTCCTTGCAACCGACGTGAAAAGTAGAGTGTATAACTCGTCCAAAGCCAAAAGCCATTTTACACTCGATTTTATAACCACCCTCGCTCGCAACGTCTCGTGTAAAATGGTGCATTTCATGCACTTGTTGTACAAATCTACTGTTTCACTTCTCATGCTCGAAAAGTGTGTCATTATTAGACTTGTGAAGCGGGGCTAAAGTAGTACATTTAAGCCCTAGGGAAAATATGTGTACTTACTTATGATTGACCAAATATTTTAATTTGACTAATCAATATAGGTACTTCACTTTTGTAGTGGTCTATGTTTTTATTTTAAATTCGTGTTTGTTCGGCCGCCAGTAATTTCGCCATTTACGCCATTTTGTTTATTGTGCAAACATTTTTCTCTTAATACTCGTATACCCTCAATTATTTTATTTATCTACCATTTATAATAAATTAATATGTTCTACCTTTGTTTTGATTATTATTACATCGTATGGCTTTAATCTTGCATTACAAATCATGTTACACAAATACAAATTACAATTTTAAGTCTAAATTCAGTAGCCAGGTCCTTCCTGCAGGGGTCAGCGCCAATAGGTCTCGTATACCTCCCGCAAATTTTCTTCTCGGACATTCCTCAACAATGTGGTGGATGGTTTGTGATGGCGCACCACAGTCACAGTCCGCTGTTGTTGACATTCCCCACTTGTGTAGACTGTGGTTGCAGCGCCCAACGCCCGTCGGGATGCGGTTAAGAGTGAACCAGATTTTGCGATTTTCCTTGAAGCCTGTTGGAGGTCTAGTAGGGTCTATGTTAGTGGCCCCAGCCTCATGCTATTGTTTTTTCCACTCCGAAATGATACTAAAAGGTTGCGGGTTCTGCAGCTGGCAGTCGGACCAAATTGGTTTGCGGGATTGTAGGCGCTGTTTAGGTAGGTTATAGAGCGTCTCACTAATAGGCAGGGTTTGAGTTGTTGCGTTGGTCCACTCTCGCACAGCAGCTTGTGTTCGCCTAACATCTGGTGGAGCAATATGTGACAGCATGGGAAGCCATCTGGTGGGCGTAGATATCAGGCTTCCAGATATAGTCCGCATCACTCTATTCAGTTGAACGTCGACCTTATTTGTGTGCGTGCTTCTATACCACACTGGAGCACAATATTCTGCTGGCGAATATACGAGCGCGATGGAAGAAGTGCGCAAAACGTCAGCTCGAGCTCCCCACGATGTTCCCGCCAGCCTATTAATAAGGTTAACACGCGTTTTCACTTTTTGAGCGACGTCTTCCAAGTGCGTCTTATAGGTGAGTGCCCGATCCAGCGTGACGCCCAGATACTTTGGATGGAAATTGTGGCGCAGCTTTTGGCCACAAAAAGTGGCATCGACTGCTCTGTTTGCTAGGCTGTTAGACAGGTGAAAAGCAGCAACCTCAGTCTTTGTGGGATTCGGGCAGAGTCTTCATTTGACCTAGTATCTGTTCAAATGTCGAGGGAATGATTTTTTTTATAAACAATATAGTATACCTCTACACTTAGTCATAATAGTGATATTAAGTGCAAAAATATTTCATTGACTCCAAAATGTACCTAATATGTTTCGCATGAAGTATATAAATCACCCGTTGAAATATCCTCACCCACTGTAAAACTTTCACTGTGCCTCCGCCGAGGCGTTACAACCATTTGTTACGTATTCAATGCTCGGCTTGCCCACCTATTTATCTCGAAGCCATTCACTGCCCAAGTCGTCTATCAATCTAAATCGTTTCTGTCGATTGATCAGATCTAGTTACGTCCATGATTCCTGGTTTGCCCGGAATTATGTTAATCTGAGGGTCTGTTCTGAACTGTTAAATCTCTTTCCGTTTCGGTCGTTTCTAGATTATTTGATTAAGCGTTCATCTACTACTCGACTTTCTTTTAACAATTTCAATTTATTCTAGATAATGTTAACACATTGTAGGATACAATACATATGGGCGTCGTCAAAACATATCCGTAACGTAACGTTAACCACAGATACATATATTAGAATGAAGTTACAGTCCATCACGTTTATCACAGAGCTAAATGGTAAAATTACAACTCACAATTTGATTTTTTTTGCACTTACAGTCAGACAAAACTTTTAATAGCTATTTATGATACAAGTTTTGATCGTGAAGAAAATGTGTAGGTACGTTCATTATTTGAAATAAGTCGTAGAAAAAGTATTTTATCTACACACATATCATAAATCCTCTAATATGCGTTCGGAAAAAGTAGAAAATGACTCTCATTTCAACATTCAATGAATTTATGGCAATTTTCTTATCTGTGGCTAAGGCTGCAGCAGTAATATAATTTTCATTTTAATCTCATATATGATGTTAAAATATTTAACGTCAAACAAAACTGTCAAAATTTAAATGTCAAAGTTGACATGACCCTATTCTAGTATCACTGAAAATTCAAATTCAGTCGATGCGAAATGTCAGCTCGATGTTTTTTTAGTATATATCGCACGAAATTTGAGCTAGAACAACATGATCACATCAGAATAGGGACTCTTTACTTTTTAAAATAACATTCAGGTATCGGTTGCCAGCTCTGATTTCGATATTTCCGCAACCGTGCAAAAAAGGTTGTATTAACACAATTATTGTATTTATTTACTACGGTTTCTGAACCCATCTTAGAGTAGTTATAATATGTGTGTAGATAAAGTAATGTATGCAACTGTACATAATTAGGCATTAAAACACTCGTGTGACCTTATTATGAAACTCGCCTTCGGCTCGTTTCATAAAAACACACTCGTGTTTTAATGCCCCACATTATGTACCAGTTGCATAAACTACTAGTATGCAACGGCAGGTTCAAAAAAAACTCGTGGTGTCCTTATTGCGATGTCCACCAGACTCACATCGTAACCCACACCACTCGCTTTTTTGGATCGTTCTTATACACAGTTGCATAAAATACTGTTATATCTAGTCAATACCTACCAGTAAGGGTAGTCATAAAGGTAGAATTATCTACGTCGTTGGAATTATCTGGTTTACCCTTACATAGCGTGAGGTAATGAAATTACTAAAGCAAAACCAAGTCTAACCCATAATCGTGACTCAGATTAGAAAGCTTTCAGTTTTGGGTGAAACTTAAATTTGTTTTAACGACTATGTGGGGTAACATAAAATGTGGCAACGATAACACGAAGTGCGAAGTTTGTTTGTATCTGCTCGGTGATCCAACAACGGTAAACTAACTTTATATGTGGTTAATTTACTGAGCATCATGCAGCGAGGCATAGGCACTTTCCTAAACGTAAAAACGATTTATGTACAAACACAGCTGCAGTATACTTCGTTCCAGTTTAGATGACGAAAATGCACGTTACGTTGGATTTCACAACTTTTTTGTTGCTAATTATGAAAGGAAAGATAACAAAGAGAGGTCATAAAACTAACCAGAGAGACGGATAAACATATAAGGGTGGATTTCAAAATCAGGCGAAAAGTTATGTTTCGGTCATTATAAAAAAAAGTTAACAAGTTTCAGATATAGAAACTTTTTTATTCATTGGCTAGTACTTATATATTAATAGTGCTTCAATCAAAACCACCAATAATTAAACAGTTTTCTTGGAGGAAAATATTTTATATGTTCAAAATCATCACCGTCGTGTGAAAAAATCCAAGTCTTTATGTTTGTAGTGAAAAATATCGCGTACGCAACGTACGATTCCGAAATTTTCGTCAGTTACAGTTTTTCCATGTTGCCTTTTTACATATAAAAAAATATTAAATAATTCCTTCATCAAATAAGTACAAATAAAATTATTTAAAAATTTAGTACCGAAATTCGTCAACACCGTCCGCGTATTATCAAAGTCGACGTAGTTTTGTATATCCGCGGTGAAACACATCGTGGGTGTCCCCTTCTGCTCCCTGAATTCGATTCGAACATCGAAAATGAGTGGACGTTTACATATAGGTGCACCGAACAGAAAAAATCAAAAAAGTGTTTTTGGGAGAAATGATTAGCCATGATTCGCGTCATAACCATCCAGGAGCCGTTAAAAGTAAGTACTTATATGATATTAAAACAAACTACCTAAGAAACCGTAACTCCAAATGAAGATTAATGACGTGACAGTGGCTTAGCAATAATACTTAGCGTTCAAGAATAATCTTTAAAAAGTTTGCAAATTGTCAACACCATACCCGTCATCACCGGTTTTCAAGCAATGGACGGTTATGATTCCATATGTATGGTGATGACGATTTCCTTTATTTATTTATTTGGTTTTGCGTATTATGCACTACGAGTTGTAAATATTTAACAAATTAATAAACTCCATGCTTATGTTTGGTGACGCGCGTTCGAAAAATATGTTATTACCCTGTTGGTGTTACGATTTTCACGTTTTAAATGATATTTTTGCCGCATTTTAGATTTGGACTCATAATATAGATTTTCTTCTTTTCAGATCGTCGGAGCGAAAATTAAATCAAATATGATACTAATATTAACGTCCTCGATAAAAAAACCATACACACTTTGGCTGTCAAGTATTACAAAAATATAAGATTATTAAGAAGTGGTGTACTTATAAGAGATGCGCCGAATATTCGGTTTTCAGCATATTCTATTTGATATACGTCGAATTTTCGGTAATTTTTCGGTATTCGGCGTATTCTATTAAAAATGCGCCGAATATACGGTTATTATTCGGTATTTAGCATATTCTATTAGAAATACGCTGAATATTCGGTTATTCGGTATTCGGCATATAAAGAATAATAACCGATTCGGCATGTTTTGGAATGTTCGGTCTTCAGCCGAATTATTCGGTTTAATTGCCGAATATTTAACAAATATTTTTGAGTGGAATTTGTTACAAGTTTCAAGAATATATGAAAAATGGCCTTCCTCACCGAGTAGGGTATATCGACGAGTAGAGCTCATTGAGTGCAAGAACATAGTATTTTTTGTTTTTAAAAATATTCAAAAACAAAGGAATGAGAAGCCACTTATATTATCATAAAATTTTACATTCCCCCTTTATTATCTCATTAAATGTTAATCCTAGCGGAAAAGTGTATAGAACCTTTTTTGTAGATAATTTTATGTAGATCATTTATGCCTCAGAAAGTTTTTTTGCTATGGGCCACCGTTGACAAGATTTTTATGGAAAACCGAAAAATAGAACCTTGAACGGCCGAGTATTCGTATTCGGTGAAAAACGTATTCGGCGTATCACTGGTAGATATTATTGATTTATCAAAAAAAAAAATGTTAATTTGCTTTTCTGTGGTTTATTTTATACCTACCTTTATACCAGCAACTAGTCATTACCATACAAGTGATATCATCACCGTCTATTAAAAAATCATCGCCGGACCACATTCGTCAACACCATCTCATGGTTCAATGTTACGAATCTTATAACTTCGAAAATACGCATTAAATGCTTGGCTAAATACTATTAAATTACTCAGAAAACATTCCTACATCATTTAGAATAGTTTTTGTCCCATTTGAAAGAAATAAAATAAAAAATATTTTTTTGTATGGTGAAAAATTTCTCGTTGAAATCCACCCATAAACATATTCAAACAATACATGCCAGTGTAGTTGTTTAACAACCCTACTTGAAGATAACAACTAAAAAATGGATGTTGGTAATGGTTGGTTTTAATTGCATTTTCACCATCTAAACAGGAACTTATTGAAATCTAATAAACTGGTTACTCACGTCTGTATCGTCGAATATCGCTCGACACGTTTCGGGCCAATACGTGGTCCTTAATCATGAGTAAACTGGAACTTTTACTCGCTAGCGACTGTGTAAACGATTTAGTATGGACAAAATTACAGCGCCTCTGTGGTGGTTACGCAATAGAACTAAGAAACGCCATACTAAATCGTTTGACGCAGTCGCTAGCGAGTACGGTAATGCAAACATTGCAAACTCATGGTAAGGGTACTGTACATGCGAGGCCTATTCCCAGGGGTCATATTCTGTTCGTTAGGTACGTTTTCTGATAACACAAATACAGTACTAAATCACTTGCTAGGATAGAGATTAATGGTTTTTTACGGAACACACAAAATGGAGTCGTAAAATATCCTATGTTACCCGGAATAACGTAAGGATTCCAACGATACCTCACACATCTAAATCGGTTAAGGCGTTGAGAAGTTCTGAGGAACAAAAAAAATTCACATACATACATACATGAAACCTGAAAACATTACACTCCTTGTTTGGGCAGTCGTGTAAAAAATAATGATCGACTCACGTCTTTAAGGTTGAATATCGCACAACATGTTTCTTTGTAACGCGCCAAGTGCGGGAAGCAAGCGGATATCGAAATTAAAAACACGACTGCATTAAAATCAAGTCCATAATTCGGCGGAGTAAACTGGCAGATGAGATGTTGCTAGGAGTAGAAAAAAATAAATAGTGACGGTATATAACGATAAAAATATGTCGATAAGTATAAAGTAACTAACTATACCCTCTTATTCACGAACAAAAATGTGCCAGCATTTTTCGGAATATTAAAATCGATATACTATTCGATAGGAAGTTTTTTCGATCAAGATTTAAGTCCTACTACTTTACTACCTAATTTAATAAATGTAAAAGTTTCTACTTTTCGGCAATCAATTGGCTCATTAAGTTGACAAAAAATCATAATATTTACAACTCATTTTAATTTGTCAAATTGAGAGCATTTTAGATTGAGAGAAACACTACTAATTTCGATTTTCGATGATCTCGGCAAGCACTAAGGGGTGCCCGATAAATAGGTCCGTAAGATCCGTACGTCTAGTGAGGCCTTAAGAGGAATGCCTAGCTGACCAACTTTTCAAATCTTGAATTTTTGACATAATGTTTCTGTCGCGCTGCTGGGAGCGGGAGCGGGCGCTGTCTATGTGTGAGCGCACGCACACAGGCGCGAGACGCGAGCTCGCGAATTTACTAACTGACCTGACCCAGCATACGATAAATTAGGCTGTAGGTACAGATCGCACCATAGAAAACGTCCCCGCTTGAGCACTTTATGAAAACTGTACAATAATTTCGTCAACTAAAATGAATCCACTTTAGCTCAGACGTTAACATGGTTGACACGCAATCAAGAGGTTCATGGTTCAAATCCAGAGATTGACAGAACTTTTTGCTTTTTATTTTTCTTACCAAGTAAATTAATGTAATGCTTTTATAATAAATGTTTATTTACGTCAATATATTGATAGGAAAATGAAATAAAATAACGCCTAAACTTTTTTTACTTTATTAACTTGAAATACTTAGCAATATCATATTGAAAATAATAGCGTTTTATCTTGGCATAAAAATATGTATATCTCTCATTATTTTACACATCTAAACAAAATAATAAACAGAAATAAGAACAAATAACAATATTGTTTTTTTTGGTTAGCTAAAATTGTGGTATATTTATTTGGCTGCCCTGCCATAATATTGTCTATACATATTACTATAAAACTTGCGTTACTTAGACAACTATTGACAGACAGTGCACAGCCTAAACCACTGAAGGCATAACCATGAAATGTGGAACATATATTCTTTAAGGTACGTAGACGTGTACTAAGAAAGGATTTTTCGAAATTCAACCCCTAAGGGGGTGAAACAGGGGTTGAACCGTTGTATGGAAATCGTTCATTTGGAAAGTCTTAGACTTGAAACTTTGTACAAAGGTTACTTATTAAAAAATAAGATAAATGATATAGAGTTGGTATAAAAATTCATCCCCTAAAGGGTTCAAAAAAGGGATGAAAGTTTGTATGACAAAAATGTTGTTTTTCAAGTAAGAAGTTTGAAACTTCGGTCACAAGCTTCTTATGTATAGTGAAAAACATTGATTATGGCATTTTTTTTAAATTCATCCCCTAAAGGGTTTAAGCGAGGGTTGAAAGTTCACGTGCGCAATGTGTGATTCTTTTATAGTATGGGTTTCTTTTGAACCCATTTCAAGATTTCAAAAGAGGATGTTCTCAATTCGGTTCATCAAAATGCAGATCTGATGATGGGATCCATGAGGAATCGAGGGAAGTCCTCAAATCTTATAGGCAAACATACAGTGATTTTTGTGTTTTTATCAACAAATCAAGCATTTTCATACAAGAATGTGACATTTATTCACCTTTATTCAAAAAGCGAGGGGATCTGATGCACAGACTGACCAGACAAAAAATTATGAACATGCTATACAAGCCACGAGCTCGCAAAATGATCTATGCAAAGAACATATTTAACATGTGCATAGTAATATATAACAAACTACCGGATGACATAAAATTACTGCAAGGCAATAGGTTTAAGAACAAAATGACTAGCTGGCTTCTGGACAAATGTTATTATAGTGTAAGGAAATACTTGGACCAAAATTGACAATGGTATTAATGAATTATTATTTCTGACATTTTAAATTATTATTGTTTTTTATTATCTAATATCATTATTATAATTTTGAATTTTGACTACCTTGACATTGTTCCGTAAAATTTGCTAATTATGTGGATATATTTAATTATTATTATTGTATTAATTATGTCGCTCCTACAAAATGTTTGCACGCCTGCATGCAGGCTGAATGCACTGGACTTTCTTTTATTTTTAACACCTTATTTATAACATGTATTCTGAGCAAATAAAATCTTTGAATCTTTGAATCTTTGAATCTTTGAATTTGATGAAGTGGGACTGCTGATGGTGTTCAGAACAGAACTCTTCAACGACGCATAGTTCACGTTTGGCGAATTGTCCTCTTTGCTGTGTTTGTTAAGCAAGTTAGATTTACAAGACAATCATTTGTCAAGCTCAAGTTCTGATGATGGGATCCATGAGGAATCGAGGGAACTCCTCAAATGTTAAAGGCATACATAAGTTACATTACACATTTTAGTATTTTAACAAACAAATCAGGCATGTACATTTAAATAAATTGACATTTGATGAAGTAGAACTGTATGTATATGATGATCAGAATGGAACTCTTCAACCACGTATATTTTTGTTTTTTACATTTTTGTCAAACTTGAGTTCTGGTGTTGGATTCCATGATGAATTGAGCGTATACTTACTCTTCTACCATTATAAACATACTTATAGCCATTTTTAGGGTTCCGTACCCAAAGGATAAAACGGGACCCTATTACTAATGCTCAGCTCTCCGTCTGTCACCAGGCTATATCTCGAGAACCGTGATAGTTAGACAGTTGAAATTTTCACAGATGATGTATTTCTGTTGCCGCTATAACAACAAATACTAAAAAACAGAATAGAATAAATATTTAAGGGGGCTCCCATACAACAAACATGCCGTTTTATTGCCGTTTTTATAGATAATGGTACGGAACCCTTCGTGCGCAAGTCCGACTCGCACTTGGCCGGTTTTTATTTCATTGTATGGAATCCCAGAGTGCACCATCTAAGTATAATAATCTTTCACCGGTCTCCCCGATTGAAGTCGGTTTATTTTTATTTTTTATTATATAGGTAATATGTAGATTTTTATTTCATTGTATGGAATTTAAGAGTGCACCATCTAAGTATAATCATCTTTCACCGGTCTCCCCCATTGAAGTCAGTTTTTTTTAATTATATAATATGTAGATCTATTAAAAAAAAATTAGGTTTATTTCTATTACATGACATTTTTCTTACTCTTAATCGCCACGAGTTCTACGCGGACGAAGTCGCGGGCAAAAGCTAGTGGGTTATAAAAACCTATGATTCGTTAATAACTTTACCACTAACTAAGTAGCATTTATTCCTATATCAAAGACAAGGGTTCCCAGGTCACCTTTCTATTCAATATTCTTCCGTTGTGACTCAGGGTTTTTCTTGTGATTAATAACTTTTCTGGTAATAATGATTTATCGATAATTTTTCACCACTAGCGTATCGACAATATATGTCAACAACTGTTGCCCATCCCTATTCCTTCTGTGTACGTATATTTAGAAACTGACTCCGCCACGAATTCGTGCGATAAGGACAACTGCAGCTCGGACTAAAATTCCCTTGCAAAAAACTGAAAAATCGAGGTTTCGTTCTCGACTGTTTCCTCATCCAAAACGCAACAATCAAGCAATCATTATAAAATTTTGGAAACTGCAAGAGCAAGAACTAATCTATGCCGCTACGTTTTGATTTTTTGGATATTTGTTGTCATATTTGTATACTGCGCCTTTTTATGGAGCCAATTCAACTAAGCCGTTTTTGCGATTTTTGGAGGGCTGTAACTTTCTTTAAAATAAAAATATCCAAAAAAACAAAACGTAGCGGCATAGACATTGATGATATTGATCTTATTTGAAAAAATCATTGCTCTAGGTTCAAAAACCAGGGAGGAAACAGTCGAGAACGTTTGTATGGGAAAATCGCAGCTAGGCTAGCTCTTAAATAATATCGATATGAACAGCACTGGCCGTACTGTGGCAACATTTGTGCATTTTGACTTGTCAAACAACTCCGCCGAATGGTGGACCAGAGTTTAGTGAGAAATGACGATACGAAGGCGATATTAGTGACAAAAGCAATTACAGGCCGATATCTTTAGCAACAGTGATCGCGAAAGTACTTGATAGTCTGCTTAGCACTCAGCTTGACTAATACCTGAACATACATCAAAATCAATTCGGCTTTAGGTCGGGTCTGTCAACCGAAACAGCTATTATGTGTTTGAAGCAGACTGTCAAGTACTATACGGATCGTAACACGGCCGTCTATGCGTGTTTTCTGGACCTCTCAAAGGCGTTCGACCTGGTTAATTATGACGTTTTATGGCAGAAGCTAAAAAACACGGATATGCCTACGGAGCTTTACCACATTTTTAAGTTTTGGTATCTTAACCAGGTCAACGTAGTGAGATGGTCAAACACATGTTCAGATTCATATAGGTTGGAGTGCGGGGTAAGACAGGGGGGGGGGGGGGGTCTCCTCGCCCAAGCTCTTCAACCTGTATATAAATGCGTTAATAGAGGAGCTCAGCAGCACTCATGTCGGCTGCCACATTGATGACTTATGTCTTAATAATATAAGCTACGCTGACGACATGGTGCTGTTGAGTGCCTAAGGTAAAGATCTTCCGCCTATACCCCCGATTAGTTTATACGGTACTCCATTGAATAGAGTAGAAACCTTTAAGTATCTTGGACACGTGGTAACCTCTGACTTGAAAGATGATGCAGATATTGAGCGAGAACGCAGGGCGTTGTCTGTCAGAGCGAACATGGTGGCCCGCAGATTTGCTCGTTGCTCTGCTGAGGTTAAAATAACTCTCTTTAGAGCCTTTTGTACAACCTTCTACACGAGTAGTCTGTGGGTCTCATATACGCAAAAGCAATACAGCGCCCTACGTGTACAGTACAATAATGCATTCAGGATGGTGATGGGGCTGCCTCGGTACTGAAGTGCGTCGGGGATGTTTGCTGAAGCTAGGGTGGACTGTTTCTACACCACCATGCGTAAAAGATGCACATCTCTGACGCGTAGGGTGTGGGGCAGCTCCAACGGCATCCTGAGGGCATTTGCAGCAAGGTTTGACTGTCAGTACCTGAACCATTGCCACATGATTCGTGTGCTGACAGGCAAGCCATACAGGTTCTATCCGTAGTCAATGTTGTGTTTGTTTTATTTTGTGTATCCCTAACCTAAGATTTAAGAATGATTATTTTATTTGATTAATACTAACACTTAATAATTTTGAGTAATGAAATGTAATTTTAATGTTAATTTTGTAACTGTATTGTATTCGTATGGACGTGGTCTGAAATAAAGAATTATGATTATGACTAAAAAGATAAAAACAAGTTTCCTAATAAAGAACTCAAGGAAATATATCTTGTTTGCAGTCGTGGGACCTAATTAACAACACGAAGCCCGGAATCCCACAGCAGCATATCCATACTAGCATAATGATTAAACTCATTCACCCAGTATGGCATCCTAAACGCCGATCAGAAGATAAGTTCGAAGTTCTGGTACAATCAATAACCTCACATACCAACATACTCCTTTTTTCGGACGTCATGTAAAAAGAGAAGCATAATAAATAAATAAAAAAAGTTGCATAACCCGCAACTTTTTTGTTTGAACATACTTGCAACATTGAATTAAAAGTTTTTATTCCTACAAACCCCTTCAACTGACCAACTCTTTTATGTTCTTTCAAATCCTTACAAGATCAGATTAGACTGAGTTTCCATAAAACCTTGTACCTGACCACGAGGGCGCCATTAAAACCCGTCTTATCTTATAAGCAGTAGGTATAGTGAACTAAATAACTGTTTCTCGGTTGAAAGAGCCTTAGATGTCCCCTAGGACTTCATGGAGCATTCTTGGAGATAAAATTAACTATTAAAGGACATGCTTGAAGACTAAGTAAGAAGAGAACGTGATATTGTAAGGCACAATATTATTTAATTGAAACGTGCTGGAATACATGCTGGCATATGTACACGAGCTGGGAATTACATTTCCGCACATGTATTGTACAAAAAAATGTTAAATATATGTTACGTCGATTATTTTAATAGTTTTATACAGTATAATAAGTGCTGGCGGTACACAAGGGCTACATATTGAAAATGCTGCAAATGGTGTTAAAAGCATGAAAATCGGCACGTTTGATCTTTAGGCCATATGAACCAATTTGACCAGTTGGACGAAAAAAAAACGAAAAGGAGAGGAGTTATGACATCTTTTTTTTTGTATGGAATTTAAAAAAAATGTTCTCAAACCTATCGTGTGTGGTATCAAAAGAAAGGGCTTTCTAAGCCAGTTCTAAAAATATATCACATCATTACATTTAAGTCACTTGTCTTAAATGAATAGAAAAATATTTCCAAAACATACCAAGTTTGGGGTCCTCCAGGTACATACGATACCGTTGAATTATTTTTTGTGAAATATACCTAATATGGTACCTAATATCCTCATATCTAAGATCAAGAAAGCAATTTTGAAAATATTTACATTTAGTTTTTTTTTTTTTCATTATTACTAAGTTTGCTTTGCAACATTCACGAAGGAAACTTGGCGGAAATAATTCGTGAATAAGCGAATTTTGGCAAGGTTGTAGGTACAGTTGACCTAAATAACATACGAAAGGACTGGTTGATGGGAGTAGAACTAAAGGGTGGGAGGATGGTGTAAAGGTCCCTTTATTAGTTTTTCGTAAAAAAACTCGTAAATGGTGTCTCATAGCAAAAAATGTTTAAAGACACAAGTAATCTACATAAAATTTTCTACAAAAAAAGTTCTATCCACTTTTTCGCTAGGATGCATATTTTGGAGGGGGTCCCTCCTACCCTTTAGTTCTACCCTGTCAACTGTACCTACAACTCTTGCAAAATTCGCTTAGTCACGAATTATTTCCACCAATTTTCCTTCGTTGATGTTGCTAAGTAAACTTGTAATAATTAAAAATTATAAAAAAATACTAAATATTATATTTTCATAATTGCTTCCTTGAGGTTAGATAAGAGGATATTAGGTACCAAATCAGGTATATTTTTCAAAAAATAATATAACGGTATCGTACCTGGAGGAGCCCAAACTTGGTAAGTTTTGGAAATATTTTTCTATTCATTTAAGACAAGTGACTTAAATGTAATGATGTGATATATTTTTAGAACTGGCTTAGAAAGCCCTTTCGTTTGATACCACACACGATAGGTTTCAGAATTATTATTTTTTAAATTCCATACAAAAAAAGATTTCGTCATAACTCCTCTCCTTTTCGTTTCTTTTTTTCGTCTAACAGGTCAAATTGATTCATATGTCCTAAAGATCAATCGTACCGATTTTCATGCTTTTAACACCATTTGCAGCATCTTTTGGCGTGCCGCTAAATAGTACCATGAGTCAGTTACACATCTACTAAGTGCGCTCGCTAACGTTATCTCGTTACAATCGTGTAGCTACGTTTCGACACGGAGTAACGTGCCTACACGGATCTATACCTAAGACGGATTAACTGCCAATCTAAATTGAACCACATTCCCGAGTCATAAAGTTAAAATCATGTTATAATAACAGAGCAGAGAAACCAGTCCAAGCGAGAGCAACCAACTAGTGGGTAGTGTCCCACTCGCACTTATACACTATTATTAGGGTGGGTATGATTTGGGCTGGCTTTCATGCATTACGTCGGCCCATGAAAATGTTGAGCATACTTAGAACCATGTCACATCAAAAAAAAAAATCGCTTTTTCATGGTTTTGACGGAAATATCGTAAGTATTTGGAACCTCTCCCGTTTAGGTATTTAATTGAAACTTTAAACTGGCTTTCAACAACCATTTTGTCAGTTGATTGTAAAAGTCATGAGTGACATTGCATTTTTAGAAGATATTAGTTTATACATTTTCACGCCACTGCTCGGAAATATGGCTATAGATGGCGGGAATTGGGGCGTCAAAATTGTCAATAGTAGTAGACTCATGAACAGGACAACTATTAACCTAAACCACATCTAAACCACACCTAAACCGCTACAACAATGTTATATTGTTGTAGCGGTTATAGGAGTGCTGTAGTCCAATCAGAACACGCCCGTAATTCATATGACACAAAATCAACCAATCACAACTCGTAAAAATTAGGTATTTTTTGGTGTCGCCGACTATTTTGGTATGAAAAAGAAGGTTATTGATAGGCGTTTTTAAGACTATTATGTGCTTTGAAAGGTTTGCATTGAAGATTTATTACATAAAAACGCCTTTGAATTATCTAATAACACACTGGCCATTAAGAACGTACTCGAAAAAAATGTAGGCGGGAGATTTTAAGGTTATTGATTGGCGTTTTTAAGATTTTTATGTGCTTTGAAAAGTTTGCATTGAACATTTATTACATAAAAACGTCTTTGAATTATCTAATAACATACTGGCCATTAAGAACGTAAGTTCTACTGGAAAAAAAATAAGGAGGAAGATTATGAAAAAGTTATTGTGTTGCTGCAACCAACAAACTATAAAAATGTATTTGATTTCCTCTCAGTAGACGTGAAAAGCACTATGTGAAGCCTCAGCCGAAAGTGCAATAGATGGATTTCGTACTTTCGAGGGCCTCCACTGCGCGTCGGCCCTCGAACTAAATCGTCTTCTAGCCTCTACAACAATGTACTATTTCTGGTGCTGCTGTCAAGCCTGCCATGTGGTTAAATAATTTAAATATTATTAAAGACAAATCTGTCAAAATAGCAGAACAGAGACAGACATATGCAATGACAAGACCACACCCTTTTGCGTGAATGTCATAACAATCTGTTCTAAATATAAATGTTTGAAAACCTAAATATCACGCCCGTCAATCGCCTTATTCTGCTTTAATCCGACAAAGTACTAAATTGCTCAACATTTTCCTGGGCCGACTGTACATTCGGTTCGGTATTTGTGCAAAGTCGTTTACTCTTTAAACGCGTCACGGGCAAAAGCTAGTAAAATATAAAGTAATGTTATGCCTTTCTGTAATTTTAAGTCCTCAACGTGTAAAAAATACGTTTGAAGTATCTTTGTGATAAATATTTTGTAACTGGCTCGAAACGCCTAAAAACTTACTTTGAAAATACATACTTAAACCTTTGATTACAAAAAAAACTTTCTATGTAAATTTATTTACTAGCTTTTGCCCACGAGTTTATCCGCGTATAAGTCGTTCATCGCGTTAGGATTATATTTATATTATTTTATTTCATTGGCTTACCCTACTTCTCGGTTTTCCATACAAATTTCCACCCCCATGTTTTCGGCATGAAAAGTATCCAATGTCCTTTCCGTAGATTCAAAGGCATCTCAAACTCCATACCAAATTTCATTTAAATTGGATCAGCGGTTTAAGCAGGAAGAAGTAACAGACATAAACACTTTCGCATGTATATTAACAGATATACAGGACTCAATTTACATTAAATATGTGACTTTACATAGAACCTATATTGAAACTAATACTTATATCGACAGATGTACTTGGTAACCCTAATTAGAACGAGACACCACCCACTAGTACTAGTATGACTCTCTGTCGGTCACACTTTTTCGGCGCAGTACTTAACCCGTCTTAGGTATAGATCCGTGCGTGCCTAACTTCACAGCACACAACGCTATTTATACTAGGCAAAAATCTATGTATCCAAGCCTTCCTATTGAAAATTTAGAAATAACCCTGCTAATTTGAAAAGTCACAGGATAGTGTCACGATGTGTTAAAGAATCTTGTATTTTTTTTGGTTATATTGTCAATGTGACACTGACCGACCCGATCATGTTTGTTACCAAAGAGTACAAATCTATCAATGGCAACAAACAAATATGGCCAAACGTTATTGTAATTATTTAGTAAACACAAAATACGCGACAATCCAAGTTTTGCCGATATACGAGTATGTTTTGTCGATTGGAAACTCTTATTATTTTACGTTCTTTTTACGTTCTTCAATTTGAGACGGGTCTCGATTGTAAACTTACGATGAGTTGCTATCGAAAACTTGAATCACGTTACTACAAGCGCTAACGTGTTTTCGAATAGATTTCATTCTGAGCAATTTTATTTATCATTACACGCTTGACCTTAGTTTGTACAAAACATTAATGTAACAAATATAAATAAATAAATTCCGTTGCGTACGGTAGTAAGTAGCGTAGCAGTTCCTATGCTCAGAAAGGTATATTTTTTAATCTAAACAAATTAATAGATAGGTCTGCGTTTTACCACTATTAAACATAAGGGATATTGTGGTCTAGGATGGAACACGCTCAGCTAGTAATAACCGGTAATTTCTGAGTATTAATTATGCATCATTATAAAAACATTTAAGGCAAATGTTCTATGGGAAAAAACCACGATAATGACACTAAATTCCAAGTGATAAAAATAACTATTAATACATGCCAACCTTATAATTTATTAAATAAACTGCCGTTATTAACGATAGCGTCTAAAGCATAACCTTCTTTATATTGCCACACAAGCCGCCTTTACGATGTCATTTATAACGGTTAATGCGATAATACCTTCAATATTTCAGTGACAGTTTTATTGGATTTAAAATTATATTGCACCTTAAGGAAATAACTGTCTGCTCGTGTTATGGCAGCCAATTGCGATTGTGATCTGGAGTGTATTTTTTGTCCGTCTGCCGCAGAAGTGAAGAACATTTTTATCGATTATAAGGCAACTCAATACACACACAGATATATACCTCAACTCGTCTTGGCGCGCTCGTGCCACGACAAAGCACTGTAATTCAGCGCCGGATCTAGAAATTTTTCGAGGGGGGGGGGGGGCAAAAATGCCGCCCCCGTCTACATATATTGTCTTACAAATTGTTACCTCTACCATTTCAGAACAGTAAAAGTAGCTACTAGTTATTTACTCTAAAATGGGACGGGTCATAAAGTTATAACACTACGTATATATGAAAACGCGAGCGCGAAAATTTTCAAACATTATGATGCAGATGCGGAAAATACTTCATACGCATCAAGTTGTAAAAGAACGCGAGCGCAGCGAGCGCGAAATTTTTTGTCCTGTCAAGACGTATTTTGGCCTGTCAAGAAGTTCGAATTGCCGCCACCCTGCCGCCCCTAAATTTGCCGCCCCCTAAACTTGCCGCCCAGGGCATGGACCCCGGCTTGCCCCCCTAGATCCGGCTCTGCTGTAATTCGAGTTAGTGTTTTGTGGTAATATTGACTAGTGGCTCTGTGAGCTGTAGACTTCGAGTGTTTTTTTTTTAATTTCCATAAACTATGTTAGATATCGAACCTGCGCGGTAATCACGTAACGTTTTCGACCGTTAGTACGATAGATTTAAATGTCAAATCCCATACTAAAACTGACATTAAATATGTACCAACGGTAGTACAGTATATTCTATGTAAACAAACAACGTGCTCACAATATGTCACGAGAATCGGTTGTGAAATGCGACCTTTAGAGAACAAAAAGTGACTCGATAAAAAATTCTATAGAGTTACCGAACCTGCTCACAAAATTTCACGAGAATCGGTTTAGAAATGCGACATTTAGAGGAGAACATACCATAGACAAAAATTTTTTTTTGAAAATTTACACAAATTGACTCGACAAAAAACGTTATTAAATTTTAATTTTTATACCTGCTCACAAAATTTCACGAGAATTGGTTAAAAAATGCGACCTGTAGAGGAGAACAACCGGAAACCCGGACATACGAAAGCATTTTTGTCGAAGCTAAAACAGAGACCTTCTTTTCACTCGGTCAATAATTGACTTTTGGCATCCTGTAATAAACATGGTACCTAATTGCCTAATTTAGGTACTGTTTAGCAGTACCAATAGTTTACTGCGACACAAACGCATATTGCTTGTATCAGCGCAACCTAACGTGTATATAAGTATAAGGATAGGAAAAGATTTAATAAACTTTTCTTTACGTGAGTACGCCTAGCTCTCATTGCGACCACAAACTCTGCCTATTTCACCACTATCGTGCTATATTGGAATCCTTATCTATATTTTTGTACATTCACAGGTTAACTCATTTTGCTTGAACGATGAAAACCGTCACAGGTACTTAGACTGTCACTCTTAAAACAAACTTGTTTCGACTAAACTTTGTCACAGTGTCTTGTCGAAACACAGCCCGCCATTTCATTAAGTTAAGTATAAATAAAATGCTGCAAATATAATAATGTATCTCAGACTTTAAATACCTACCTAGGTGTAACTTCTCGGTGGTCCTCGTTATAAAAATAGAATAAGACATTATTACTATTTGAACGAGAATGTATTTTCATCAAAATCAAACTGATCCGACGTTTTGTTCTCTCGAATAGCAAGTAAGTTTTATGCAATATTATTAATGAATACTTAAGTACCTACTTACTTGAAATTTCATAAAAGAAGAAAATAACTTTGCGAGTACAATACTTCTAAAATAGTGTTCATTTAGTAAGGTTTTTTACCTATATAATGTATATTCGAATAAGTGCCTTACTAAAGTTTTTTACCTATAGGTACATAGATATTGGAATACAAAAAAAACAAAATTCCTATTCGAATAATGCCAACTACATGCAAGAGGGGCTATAATTAATGTTTAAGTTTTCCATCTATAACTAATTTATTACTTACGGCATAAAACAACAGCATATTTTATGAAAAGGAAAGACAGCGGTCAGTGGCTTCGATTTCGTCCCTGGCACCAATCACACCTTTTTGCCAAGTATATAATATACAATATAAAGGAAATTGAGTACTGAAATGGCTCTTGTTGGGTGGCGACCACTTAAGCAGATTTTTCAACTGAGTGCTTTCGCACTCCCTGTCTTTAAGAGCCCACATAATAATTATGCACTTTTGCCAATGTTTATCGACCTAGTCAACATCTATATTGATTAAATATCTGTCCTTTCAGTATAAATTAATCTTGAACTATTTTCCTCCAGTCTGTTAAAAATGAAAACACGATTTGCAAAATTTTTCGCGATACTTTTATTTTTCAAACATAACCCTCTTTTTCGATGTTTTTGGTTGGATCTTTAAAACCCTCCCATCTTTAACAATGATTTTTGGTTAAGAGTTGTAAAATGATAAGTTCTCAAACCTGATAAAAAAGATTATCCTTATAAATGTACACATTTAGAATAAACATCAATATAGTAGAGAGCGGGATGGTTAATTGAAAACTCACGCGTGTTAAAGCGGGACTTTTGCAATGCCATCTACGCCCTCTTAAGGCGCTACACTGAGAAATTTGGAGACTTTGAAACGCTGTCCTGCCCAGATTAGCAAATAGTAGGGGCTGATTTTCAGATATATGATTCTTGACTATATGATTGTGGTACTGACAATAGCGAAACATGATTGCTTAAAATTTTCTCGTTAGAAAATAAATCCAAATTCGAGTCTATATTTTCCTTTTTTTCCTCAGCCTACTAAAACAACGCATTATTAAAAGACACGATTAAGTTAATATGATGGTATTTTACCTCACTAGATGATGTACTGACAAGAGGAAATTTAATAAACCTGCACAGAGTCAGATATTTAATGAGATTTGTCTAAAAAGCCATTCTCGGAGAGGGTTGCATCCCGTTTTGTAGTGAGCGAAAAACAAAGGGTGTCTCTTTCAATCGATATATCGCCTTAAGACAACACGACAGGTTGCTAAGTTACGGGCCAGCCACAACGGCAGCAGTTTTCCTGATACATTGCGTGTAATCCCAACTAAACGCAGTGCGTTTCACGTATCAACCGTGCAATTTGCAATTGTATCAAAATTTCACACGTTCAGATTTTGGATTATGTGAGTTATCAATATCTTTTTAAATTTCGCAGGTTAGTTCGTGCGTCAGCGAAGAGCACGGCATATCGAGCTACCACTAACGAGCGAGCAAAACAAAAATGTATGATATTCAAGGGATTTAAGCTGAAGAAGGTTCTAAGAAACATTCTAGGGCGCGCTGCAATGACACACTGTGGCTTACGTGTACAATCAGCAAAAAATGTGGTCTACCACTCTACGGTCGAATTCATTTGAACGTCATGAAACAACAAGGTCGATTTCCCCTTGCAATAATATTATGACAGTGACAATTGCTCCTTTTATTTATTACATGTATTTACATCATGTCATGTGCAAGTTCAGATGTCTAGAAATCTCACTATTTATTGAAGCCCTCATTATGACGTGCTTTATTATTAGCTCGTTCAGCTCTTGTTAAATTACGAGGCCTTACAGCAGTAGGAAATCAAGAAATTAGAATAATATATAATAACACGATTGTTGAAGATTACGTTGACAATAATACTTGACACTATTTGGCAGTGATACTTTCTTTTTCAGTTGCAAAAAGATTTTCTTGAAAAAGATCGTAATGGTTTTAACTGAAGAGAAGAATATATAACATTATTGCAAAATAATTGCCTATTGCATTGATAACAAAGATCAAAATAAAATAACCCATGACTTTATACGTCAGGCATCTCAGATAATAGACGTACGTCAATTTGTGCAACTCTTACACGCCGTTAGAAAAGTCAACCCTAGCCATAGACTTATAATATAGAAATAGACACACAATGCCGAACAAAAATGACGAAAAATGTGTCACTGATTGACACTGTCAATTACATTCCAATAGCTGATAATAACGCTTACATATCAAGATAAACGATAAGTACAAGAAAGAACTTACGGTTGTGAGTGTTAAGTGTCAAATTTGCAAACACAATAACCAACATGGTAAAACCTCTTAAGTAAAATGGCACTGTTGTATACTGGCTATCAACATGTCAGTCTGTTTAAGTCATAACTGTCAAAATGAAACAGTGAATGTAATGGAGTCGCTTTGGTTATTTATATATATATTTTTTTTATTAAATACCTATGTTTGTTATATCGAAAAATCAATATTATAAATAAAACTTTAGATTTCAAGATCAAATTATTCTGTTGTTATCATTTTAATCCTTTTATATATACATATAAAATAAAAAATAAATCAGTCTTCCAAGGCCTGAACAGTAAAAAATACATAAATGTTACAAGTACGTTGGTCATTAGCATTACAATTGTACAACAAACGCGATGAGGGAGCAGAGTCGGTCCTCACAAGTTTTGTCTACACATATCCAAGAAAAAGAAACCAATTCTATAAGATAATAAGTTATCAATAACTAAAACTCTTTTTAACATTATAAATAAATAATATACTCACCGGCAAAAAAATTGGCCCAAATTAGAAAAAATATTTTTTATATATTAAACATTATTTATAGTTTAAATCACGAAAAGTTTTGGGCCAAATTTTCTGCCGGATATTATAAAAAAATAAAAAAATATTGACCTAATAGAGACTCCTCACATTTTGTTCCTTTAACTTGTACTAACAAAATTATTTATTCAATACCAGGACATTACGAAAAGTTTACATAAATTTTGTAATGATATCAAAATAACTAATCTAAAGAAATATATTCCATCCTTTTTCCTCGTTTTGCTGTTGCAATGGGAGCATTTTTTCGCAGAACATTTCGTCATTGTTGGTAACTGTCATTGTCTGCCGTCAACCCGAAAGTACCGCAACGCGGTACATTTGCGGGTGCCATTTTTTTCGCCTGACTGTGTATCTAGTTCTTTTATAGTACATCTATGACCCTAGCGATAAATTTAGATCTCAGAGAAACTTTTGTCAAAACTGGTAGACCACTTTCTTGGCCGACTGTACATACTAATGTAATGTTGTAATGTAGTATACCTACCTACTAGTAAACCCAAGCATTATTTAATCTACAAAATCAAAGTTGCTAAAGTCATATTGTCAGCCGCCTCATGCAAATTATAATAATAATGTTCTTGATCCATAGACTGAAGTAAATGCGAGGCAACACATTTGAAAATATAACTTACTCCTAATTAGGGTTCAATTTGCAGACCATATTCACTCTTCCTTTCCTGGCAAAGTTATAGGATACAATTTTGTTTTCTTTACATTGAAAGGTAAGAAAATTTAATGTGGAACATGTTGCATTATAAAAATAAACACATAAAATTTATTGCCATTTAAAAAAAAACCGGCCAAGTGCGTGTCGGGCCTCGCGCAAGGTAGGGTTCCGTAGTCGTCCACCCGTTACATTATGTGGACTAACAAGTTTCGTTTTTATTCTACTGTTTTGTCGGCGTCATTAATATATTATACTCATGCTCATACTCAATAATGGTTACTGAGATAAACGGTGGACAGACGGACGGACGGACATGGCGAAACTATAAGGGTTCCTTGTTTACTACGGAACCCTGAAAATGAAGTTGATACAAGAACAAAACAACGCCTGAACTTGACTTATCAAACAAACGAACGTCGACTTATCGAAGGGCGGGAACTTAAAAAGGTAGTGAAATAGCTGTTGCGTATCCTGCAATCATTACAGCTGAGTTTTATGCACAACACTAAAACGGCAGGGGCAAAGACAATGCCCCCCCCCCCCCCCCCCCCCCGGGAATGGCCACTCACAGTTAGAGCCGATGTTAAATTTTGTAACAGTGAGGTTTCCATTGTCAATAAATAGATTACGGTTGGGGGATTAACGCCCTGAGAGCCGTCATCACCCTATAAAGGTTAATGGCTGTTTCGGCAGGATAAATTTCCTTTATGAATAGGTACATCATATTTGAAATTGTTTAGAAATCACTCCGAGTTATGTAACCTTTATACCTATTAGTTAGGTGCTTCGATATTATATTTTTAAGAAGGTGAATCTCAATTATCTCTGGTCCTTGACAGCGAGTTGTATTAGAATACAACTCGCTGTCAAGTCGCGAATTGGGCGACTCACCGTTGCCGCCTCTCTCGCAATGGGTTTGAAACCGGTTAATCGCTTTATGCTCAACACGTAAGCCCCATTAAAATGGTGCGAGAAATTGCATACGATTTTCATTACATTGCAGCGTTTGATTGTTTTCGTCCTACCTCAGTAGCCAGCAGCCCCGCAATGTAATGAAAATTGCAGCAAATTCTTGCACCGCCTAAATCGGACTGTACTCGCGAAAATGAGACGAATCGATTCAGTATAGCCCTCGTAAATATTTATTTCAAATTGAAGATAAGGACGATTAGGTACTTCCCTAGTAGATTATGTAACGGCTATGCATGTATAAATTTTATGTAAGGTAGATCTAATTGTAATTTTAGATATCAAAAATTATATTTCGATCAACCTTATGCACGCACGAAAACGTTACAAGTTAATTTAAATTATACTAAAAACCTAAGTTTGTTTCACTGGTACGTGACCACTACTATACTAGGTACTTAGATCTAGGGCAACCGGGGTTTCCGCTGGCACTGTCTGTGTCTAGATAGTGATATTTAGTGCATATTTACCAACAGAATACGCAAGGTATTTAACAACGGTGAAATAATATATTTTTTCACATCTCATGCTCGAAAAATGTGTCATATTAGACTTGTGAAGCGGGGCTAAAGTAGTACATTTAAACGCCAGGGAAAATATAATGATAAACCTGAACTATGACGATAAAGAATCCCTGTTGCCTATCATATCATGATAGTTCTTATTATACTAGGTAGGTACTTATTACTACGCTCGATTTAGTTCATAAGACATTGCATCTGGCGTCTTCCTCTGGTGCAGCTCACTTATTTTTTCCCTTCATATTCCTACTCGTTTTCCTACCCTTTGCGTATGCTGTATTGCTTACACAACAATATTTAACTAATTACGTTTCAAACCAAATCACAACTATACCTACGAAAACTCACACTGACACAATCACACCGCATAGGTACTTAACAATGAAACACCCTCACAATACACATGCATTGTCGAATAATTTAGATATTTAACCTACTATAGGTGCAAGAAGTTCTGCCAGATGGAATTATTCACTAAGCATTACAGCTTTGTTAATTCTAGATGTAAGGCAAGGTATAGTATTCGATTGTAGGTAATACATCTTTAATAAGTGATAGTAATTTTTAAATAATATGATTAATTTTATTATATCTAGTAGTAAGTTCACTATTGGGACAGATTAGATTAGATTACATATATTTATTTCCTTTATAAAATTACACAGTATTTTACACTTTTAAAACAAAATTGATTCACAAAAGGATCGTCAACAGGCATAAAATAAGAAAAAATATAAAACAATAAAAGAAATCAAATAATGTCGCATGTCAAAAATAAATTAATGTACACAGACAATGCTATAGTCAGCGATAATCAATAGGTAAATATTAATATTGACAGCTAGTCAGATAGATATTCGAGCGTCGTTCCTCTCGGTAAATGAGGAAAGTTTGTAGCAGGGCAAGTATCATATTTGCCAAAGTTTACTTACTACCTACATAATAATATTCGTTCTTATCAAAAATGCGGCTAGCTTGGTCAAAGCGGGTGATATGCTGTGATAAATACTTGGCTATGACGAAATTTAAACATGGTTTGTAAGATTCTAAGGACGGTACTTTCATAAAGAAGGAAAGTAAGTTTACACGTGCCAATAAATTGTCAGCGACACACTTCGTAGCGGGCATATCTTCGCCTATATTTTCCCACAAGGTATTGAACTGTTGACGCAGTTCTTTATGTCATATAGATACTTGTTTTAGACATAAAATAAGACTTTTCAACTTAATAATAGTATATAAACAGCAGTAGTACGAGTATCTTATAACGCAAAATATATCACAACCCCTAGACTATACACAAGAAAAGCAAAACAAGACAAATAAAGTTAAAAAATGTAAATACTAAGCTATGTACCTACACGTTGTATTGTATTTACAATTACAAGTTTGTACATAACCCAATCCAAGTATTCAACGACTCAATGTTCTGACTAAATATACAATAGACGCCACTGTAGCCGACTAGCCTGCGGGTAAGATTAAAACTAAAATTATACGTGTACAAAAGAATACTGTAGGTAATAAAATAACAATAAAACTGGTTTAATAATTATTATTCAGTCTGTGTGAAAAATAGAAGTCACTGACCTGAACATTGTTGAGATCTGTAGTGACGGTAGAAAGTTTGTGTCGAGACAGCCTCGGAGATTCCGCCGAGTTGGCCGGATCCTTTCAAACTTTCAGGTAGCTTTGAGGAAACGGCTCGTGCGGAAGCGCCACACAGCAGCAATCAGTATAGAGGCCTGCGAGAAATTATATGGCTTAGTGGAAGACCGAATCCCATCCAAGCCTCAATTTTACTAGACCAGCTGCTGAATGCTTGTGACGGGTTAGAAAAATAATTTACATACAGCACACAAACAAAACTTGTATATGGTAAATACCTGGTAAAATACAGCACACAAGAAAAATTGCAATACAATAAATAACTATTAATGTATTAATGTACACATAATACTATCAACTAAAATGTAAATAGGTACTGTCGCAAACAATATAACAGCAAAAATCTATTTTTCAAAGTGACAGAGCAACCCGTAGAAAACTCTGCTTAAAAAACAAAACACGGCCGTGAAAATTTGATGTTTTTTTTTTCTTTATAACTAGCCAGTGCGCCGGCAGCCGCACCGCGAAGGTTTGCCGCGTTCCAAAATGAAATTCTACATTTCCCCATACTTCAAGCGTAATACTTTAATTGTCCTGACGGAAATCCTAGTAATATTATAAATGCGAAAGTTTAGATGTTTGGATGTTTATATGTTTGTGGCTCAATCTGCTGCTTGCTAAATAGATTACGATTAAACTTGGTTTATAACGAGCTTATAGCCTGAATTAACATATACGATACTTTTTCCCGAAAATCGTCCTTCAAATTATTCTATATTATCCTACACGTGGTAGGTATAATGTTACTATTTTCGTTTTAATTGAATTAATTATAATTATATGTATAACTGACATGTGACTGAGTGCATGAAGTTCTGTGAGGTGATGGATAAGCGACCGTCTTCTGTATTTTATTGATTTAATATTATTAATTTCGCAGTGTCTTAGGCTTAAGTCCTGTAAAACTGTGTAATTCTTTGTAATAAAAAAATAAAATAAAATGTAATATAACATTATGAATAAATGATGATTATGATTATCATTAATGGGATGTACTAGGGAGTGGAAACTGGTTTTCCCGTATATGAATACTTAGGCGACTTCCTGACTTGGCGAGGCGGGATCGATATGTGACATTTTCTTCTTTGACGTAAACATACTGACGTGGCAAAGATTCCCAGTTGACGGAATAGTGTCAGTATTACATTTGCGCAGTAGTAATATCATGCGCAGAAGCGGACCAGTACTGCCTTCGTATCGTCCCGCTACCGCGCATCCCGTGCCAGTCAGGAAGCACTCATTTAAATTAGGGGCGCAGTACTGCCTCGACTGACACTTGACACTGACATTTGATTTTCTTTTATCTTATTTTCCTTTCTTTTATATTATTTTCTTATATCGTACCGCCTCCGCACCGACAAATCAGGAAGTCACCTTATGCACAATATTTTTGCATTATACCGTTAGGCGTTTAAACAACTTGCATGAGACAGAACTTTAGTAGTAGGTAGTGAGTCAGATCTTCTCTTCTCAACACTGGTTCTTAAATACACAATAACTTATTTTATGATTTTCTGCATGCTCCAGTAACGTGTTTATTATTATTAAAGCCCCATGGTCAGTGCCACGTTTTATTATAGGTAATATCCCTATCCCGGAGATCTCCGGGCACATACCAAAAAAGTGTTACTGTTTTTTGAAAGCGCTCGTGACTCGTTTTATACTGGGTGTCCCATATCTACCACGCCACAGTGACACCGGAGGTAGGTCAACTCAAGAGGAATATAACCAGCCTAACATGACCTCAGTAAAAGTTGCACGGTTTTCGAGTGGTTTCCTCTTGAGTTGACCTACCTCCGGTGTCACTGTGGCGTGGTAGATATGGGACACCCTGTATGATATTTAAGTTAATATATACATGAAAATCTTAATCATGACGTGTTGACCATTTTCAAACAGTACCTCTGTCTTCGTCTTAAGGGCATCGTCAAAGGTATCTAAAAAGTTTAATTAAAAAGTCTCGATGTCACCCTGCTAAATGAGAGTTGCAAAGTTGACTTTAGCACATTTTTTTTTAAGCCCCGTGTTACGAGGCCGTGGTACGAACCCACGACCTTTAAATTGCAAGTCGCGTTCCTTTCCGTTCGGATTCATTGGCTTCAATTCAATGATTTAATAACTAGAAAAGTTAAATATTACAGGATATTTCTTAGTAATAACGGATTTCATACACATTAGGTCAACCATACATTATTACATTAAATAACATACAATAAATATTAAAATAAGAATCATTAAACTTTCATGTTAAAACTATATTACGTAGTACAATGTAAAAGTTATTTATAAGAATTTTGAATAAATATTCTATTCTATATTGTAATAAACGGTTAAAATTCACGTATTATTTGTCACTCCGGGCAACATGTTTCAAACACATGTTTATTTTTTATTTTTATTAAAAATGGGATTGCTCTAGGCTAGCATCTAGCAAAGCGGCAAATTATGTGGCCGACGGTGAAACGAGCTCACCCAGATGCCTATTCACTTAGATACGAAGAAAGGGAGCAGCAGGCCTGCGTGGAACCGGGACGAACAGTCGACCGACAGCTAGGCCTCGCCCAGTAGGCAATCAAGACGACCCCTCCAACCATAGATAAGAATGTAATGACTGGAAATAGATAGCTAACTTCCAGCATAATGTGATCCCAACTAAAGCGCCACCAAGTGCCAAAGTTAGTAACTATTATCTTGGATACACGTGAAAAAACATACAAAAAGTGCATCCGCCGCTGGGGATGGAACCCAGGGACACTGACTTTAAAGGCAGTATACTTAACCACAGGGCCACGAGTGTGATGCCAGTACGCGTAGAATTTATAAATACCTTTTTAAGACTGTACGAACAAAAAGTTGGTATTTTAGAAAATATAAGGTTTTTTCTAACGTCATATCTTTGTTCGAGTGACTACATTGTTAAAGTAAACTTCTGTTTTGTATAGATAAACTCTTATTCTAGACCATAGCGTTGCTAAACTTTTATTTTTATATACGATTATTTAAAACAGCCAGGTTTTCGTCGGAGTGTTTTGCAAAAATACGCGTCAGAGCTATCTTTCAGGTACAATATTTCCATTTTAAATTGTCAAAAACGATTGGATGTTTATCTTTTACAATAGGATGTATAGTCTTTTAGTACATAGCGATCGCACTAGTTCTGAAATATTGGTTTTTACTATCTAAAAAACACTACAAAATGTCTAAATCGGTTTGTTTAAACATTTTTTTTCTCACATATTTAATAATATTTTGGAAAAATCTTATTATTATAAAACTACAGGTTTTGCTTGATATATATATATTTTTTAACGCTTATGTATGACCCGCTTAATTTAGACGAATTTATGATTGCGTTGTTTGGACCAGTTTTCGAATTATATGTATGTGCAATTTCAGATTTTTAGACCAAGTAGTTTCTGTGAAAAGTAAATTAAAGTAAAACTAGTCCCCGAAACACTCCACGTAATTGTCATTCCAAATTTGACTTTTTTCCTGACAAACTTATTCCAATTTTGTTGATTATTTCGCGTACATGCACCATTCGACGTTTTTACATTACTGATCGGTTATTTTACTTAGGTATAGTGATTTCAAGAAAAGATGTGATTAAAAATTAAAATATTAAAAAAAACGTTGTCTTTTTTTCAGCCAAAAAACATGTTTATTTGCGGTGTGGACAGGTGCAGACTTCCAGCTCAAGACTGTAAAAAATTATAAAGATGACCGGGTTTGGAAGGAAAAAATGGAGCCTAAATTAATTCTTTTTTATCAAAAATGTCTTTTGCCAGAAATGGTTGACGGAAGAAAAAGTCTATCGATGCCTATTAGGGACATACGTACTTAGTAATAGATAATTAATCAGTGCGTAGGTACATAATGTTAATAAAATAAACACTTATAAATAAAAAAAAAAAAAAAAATGCATTTATTTCGGACTAAGTGTATCCATAGATTGTTAGTGTTGACAACTTATATAACTATGTTATTACTTAAACTTAAGTGATGAGATGTCCAGTGTCTCAGTAGGCCACTGTCCCATCTCTCCGCCACGACGGTCAGGAGACTGTGGCGGCTGCCGCGCACCCTGCGGAGCGTCGAGGCGCAGCGCTTGCGCAACGTCGCATGGAAACCGTCCACGTGCGCGTCCGCGAACATGCCCGACGCACTGCAGTATCGCGGCAGCCGCAACAGCACCCTGAACGCGTCGTTGTATTGTATAAAACTCATCAGTTTTTTCTTACCTCACTCTAAACTCTATAACAATGATCAAGACTTGTCAGTTCAACCGGCAGCACTCGAACCGCACGCACACAGTAATCGTTTTAGTGTGTAGCTAAACATGGCCGCTCGCCTCCTGCGCGGCTGCGATGAGTTGCAACGAAATGTTCGTACCCTCTTAACAGGCGACATTTAGAAGACAATTCGTACAAATTTAATAAGACTAGGTGGCGCTATTATTAATTCCGTCAGCTTTCTTCTAAGATGAACAACCATGGCCCACGTGCACTTGGAGCTCGCACGAGCACTTGGAGCGCTCATGGCCCAGCGGCGCCTGCGTACCGCAAGCGGTATGCAAGGTTAAGCAATGTCGGGCGGGGTCAGTCCACACGTTACTAACTGAGCGCTCACATGCTTTGGAAGGCACGTTAAGCCGTTGATCCCGGCTGCTGTCTGTGATAGCAGTCGTTAAGCCAAGTTCTTCACACAGGTCACATTATACAGCGCTGCCCCGTGCACTCATACTCGGGTCCCCCAAAAGATCTGTATAAGTTAAGAGGCCTTATAAGAGTATTCCGCAAAATGCTTGGTTTTTGATCAAAGCTTCTGGCGCAAATATCCATAATTTTAAAGAAATTATTGAAGTATTTGATAGCCCGTTTCTTATTCTTAATAGTAAGATTACTTAACGTTTGTTTTTTAATCGTTAACCTTGGTAAAAACGCGTTCTCTTGGCTGGGTTTTTCAATATTTTGCGGTAAGGCGTAACGTTTTCATTCTCGATTTTGACGTGGAAAGGACTTATTTTTGCACAAAATGAACACATTTCAATTCTACATATGATAAACTAAATAGTAACGTCGTTAAATAAGTAGGATTCATTTATAATTTAGGTTTAAATAGCATCCGAATGTTGCCTAGTTTATGTATAAAAACAGGCTTACATTTTATTTTTTCCACACAAGTTGCGTTAACATTTTGCTCTAAAGATAAAATTGTTGCAAAGAGTAACTCTTCTTGTGTATCAGATATTTTTTAAATCATAATTGGACTAAAAGTAAATTTTGTAAAATTTTTTAAACATAGCCCATAATTCCCATAAATTACGCTGCATTGATGCACCGCACTCAGACGGCGCCGAGCGCTCTCAGAGGTCGGACCTATGTCGCTTTCGCCGATCGCGCGATTTTGCGAACATCGGAATTACGTTTCACAGAATTCCAAGACACGCTGAACTCGTATACCGTGATTTAATGAGTTTGATCCTTAAGTATTTTATTTTGTGATTTTCACTCAACTCCTCATATATTCATCACATCATAACACCACCGTGTTTGGGCTTGTTGGATTTGTCTTGATGAGTACTATCGGAATAAATAAGGCTAAGGGTCTCATGATGGAGTCAGGAGATAGTCAGTGGAACTGGAACTCCTCATATGGTTATCACAACACCGCCGTGTTTGTACTCTTTGGGTTTGTCTTGATGAGTACTATCGGAATAAATGAGGTCCAGGGTCTCATGATGGAGACAGGAGATGGTCACTGGAACTCTTCATATGCTCATAGCAGCACCGCCGTGTTTGGGCTCTTTAGATTTTCTTGATGAGTACCATCGGAATAGGTTAGGTTCAGGGTCTCATGATGGAGTCAGGAGATAGTCACTGGAACTCCTCATATGATTATCACAGCACCGCCGTGTTTGGGCTCTTTAGATTTGTCTTCATGAGTACCATCGGAATAGGTGAGGTTCAGGGTCTCATGATGGAGTCAGGAGATAGTCAATGGAACTCCTCATATGGTTATCACAGCACCGCCGTGTTTGGTCTCTTTGGGTTTGTCTTGATGAGTACCATCGGAATAGGTGAGGTTCAGGGTCTCATGATGGAGTCAGGAGATAGTCAATGGAACTCCTCATATGGTTATCACAGCACCGCCGCCGTGTTTGGGCTCTTTGGGTTTGTCTTAGTGAATACAGCCGGAATAAATGAGGTCCAGGTCTCATGATGGAGTCAGGAGATGATCACCGGAACTCTCCATATGCTCATAACAGCATCACCGTGTTTGGGCTCTTTGGATTTGTCTTGATGAGTAACATCGCAAGAGTTGAGGTCCAGCATCTCATGATGGAGTACAAAATGCAAATACAAAATCATTTATTTACCAAAAATTTTCAAACCAAACTAAGTAACAATGACACCCACACTAGGCAAAGCCTGTATCGTCAATCGTGGGTTTCAAACACAGATATAAATTATTAGTAAGGTATGCGGCTACAGATATTAGCAGGTAGGTAGGTAGGTAGTCAGGAGACGGTCTCCAGAATTCCTCATATGCTCATCACAGCAGCGCCGTGTTTGAGCTCGTTTGATTTTCCTTGACAAGTAGACCTAGATTAAGTCCAAGAACTCACGAACTCCTCAGATGCTCATCGCAGCACATGTTGCCTGATTTCGTGTAAACATGTGACGAATACACCTATATATATATATATACATTAGTTTAAGCATTGTAAGATGAACTTTAATAATTATAAAAATTAAAAACACGACTGCACAAAAAAGATAAAAACAAGTTTCATAATAAGAAACTCAAGAAAATAATATTATTTATCATTATTTTATTTCGAACTTTTTTTGCTTGAAACACATACATATATATATATATATATAACATATATAACATTATAAACGTGGCAGTTTGTGCGGATGTATGTACGTTCCGCTTAATTTCAAAACTACTGGACTGATTTCTATGAAACTTTCCAGTATTGTAGCTTAGACATCAGAATAGGACATACGCTATAATTTATTTCAAAATTCATCCCCCTAGGGGGTTTAAAGGGGGTGGTCATTTTGTATGGAGAAGAAAATTATTTTTAAGATAGAAACTTAAAACTACTGTAATAGACTAAACATTAGTATGGAAGAAAACAATTTTTAGCGTTTTTCGAAATTCACCCTCTGAAGGGGTGAAAAAGTGGTTGAAAGTTTGTATGGGGAGCAATTTTTTTTACACGAGAAACTTGAAACTTGACTTAGCATTCAGTTACTTAGTTTTTGAAATTCATCCCTTAAGGGACTAAAAAAAAGGAGGTTGAATGTTTGTATGGTAAACGAGTAATATTCTAAATGAGACTATACAAAAAAAGTCGTTTGTAGTAATATATAGAGTAGGTTAGTAACTAGGTAATTAGATCCAAACATTAGGTAAAAAAACTAGACTACCCGTGCGAAGCCGGGGCGGGCCGCTAGTTATATATATTTCTGAAATCGTCTTTTCAAATGCTTCATTTTGATGCCCCACTTGTTAGGATAGCAAACAAATTTTTTTTACGGAACAACAATAATGGAGTCCACAGTCCACCATATTGTTTTTCTTGAAACTTCACATATCCTATGTCACCCGGGATGACGTAAGGATTCCAACCATACCTCACACATCTAAATCGGTTAAGGCGTCGAGAAGTTCTGGGGGAACAAAAAATTCACATAAATACATACATGAAACCTGAAATGAAACCCATGAAACTCCTTTTTTGAGCAGTCGTGTAAATAATAAAAATAAGCAGGTTTATATGGATAACTTCTTTGAAAACTCAAAAACTGCTGAGTTACAAACGTGTTGCCTAATAACCATTCATTTCACACAATTTTTTTTTCATATTAACAGATGAGGGTAATTTCACTACTCGCGGCCCTGGTAAAGCGTAACATCTCCATGGTAATAGTCCAGTTTGAGAGTAGGACACCCCAATTTATCCAATTTCTTTTTTGGGTTCCGTACACAAAGGGTTAAACGGGAACCTATTACTAAGACTCCGCTGTCCGTCTGTCCGTCTGTCACCATGCTGTATCTCAAAAGCCGTGATAGCTAGACAGTTGAAATTTTCACAGATGATGTATTTCTGTTGCCGCTATAACAACAAATACTAAAAGACAATAAAATAAATATTTTAGTGGGCTCCCATACAACAAACGCGATTTATTTGCCTTTTTTAAAGATAATGGGACGGAACCCTTCGTGCGCGAGTCCGACTCGCACTTGGCCGGTTTTTTCCTATTCCTTCACTTAGGAACCCGTACCCGTGCCCCGTTTACTACCCGTATTTACGAATAACAGATGATGATATTTTATTAATTTACCCAAAAAAGTTGATTGATAAGTATTTAATTTTTTTATAATTTTTATCAGGGTCTGTACAGGTTTCAGGTCGGTAACCCCTGTGATATGTCAATCTATATATTATCTAACATGTAAATGTCAGTATTGAATAACAGATAAGGGTAGAATTTGCCTCTCGTATCTTAGACCATAACATGTTATTGGTACTAAAGCATGTTAGTTATTCATATTATTTATGACATAATGACTAAGAGTTTAGAATAAATGTATCATAATATCTATTATCCTACCAGACCAGTCCTACCACTTATGACTATTGGCCGGCGAGAAGCCAGGGGCGTTTTTTTACGTATAAATATTATGGCGACAGACAGTAAATAATGACATTGCATAATTATTTACGCGGAGTTTCCACCAAATCTAAATATATTGTCCGAGGTGAACAATACACATCACTATTAGGCCTTTTGAACGTTAGGACAAATGACCTTATAACAAAAGTTGATAGGGAAAAAATCATTTTCCATCAAAATGTGTGAGGTGAATCACAAATGAGGCTTCAAACGTCAGGATATATCATCAGTATGACAAACTATATGCGAGAATACAAAAATATTGTAAGACAAAAACTTTCGATTTTCCGATAGCTACTTATGTATAATATACATTTTCTTGAAATGTAGTACATATTAAAGTTCTGCTTTCAAAAAATCAAATACATGTTTAATTATACATTGTTAACAACATTAACAAACCTTAATAAACAATGTAAACTTTGAGACTGACGAAACGATCAAGACTTTACGTCCGTGTTGAAACGCACACATACGCGCTGTAAGTGTGCTGTAGAGCAGAGCGCTCGTATGCCGAGCGCTAACGCCATCTATCGAGTAAGATTTCGTGAAAATGATGAACGCTCAAACTTATAAGGAACCTTAACACCTGACGCTATTTCTTGGCTCGGGACCCTGAATGTGGACTTATAGTTTTTTCCTATTGCATGAAACGTTTATGTGTGTACATACGCCATACGATTAAATAAATAAAGAAAGGAGTGTTTAAATTTTTAAAGGGTCGGAAACGTACATGTGACAACCCCGGGAGTTGCAAGCGTCCATAGGCTGCGGGGACCACTTACCATCAGGCGGGCCGCTTGTTTTCCACTGACGATAAAAAAGTAAAATCAAGAATACAAAAGACGAAATAAAACTGCGAAGTTGAATCGTTCAAGCAGAAACCTACGCGTCATCCTCACTCCGCTCTCGGAAAAACGCCCTCGTTGCATGTCCTGCCTCAAGTTGGCGTGCTATAATTAAGAAGTTTGCCTCTACGTAACCGCTATTTACCAACTGTGTAACTAGGTAGCAATTTCTCATTTAATCACTAAGGAAATTAGCTGACGCGCTTGATAAGAATTCAGGACGAGTTAATTCTGGGTTCTTTCAATACATAGCGATATACAATGTTTTGTTACATACACTTTTATACTCTGGCTAAATTTCTTTTAATGAGGCGTGGGTTTAGGTAAGGACGCTGTGGGTCTGTCCTCGAAAGTGGGTCTAATAATTTCTATGGGAATTAAAAATGCCCCCTGTAACGAGTAACTACCCCTAGTATTGTTAGCCGGAATTTACCGATTCGTCAGCTCTATATGGTGAAATTAGCGCATCACTAGGGACGCGTCCAAAAACAAAAGGGAGTCAAATTGACAGCGGCGGTTGATTCTCTTCGGCTTATGATAAAATACTAGAATTCTTAATATTTAGCCTAAAAGTATATTAATTCTAGATTTCGAATGTATGGAAAAAACGGCGAAATATGATTATGCTGTATTTTACCTTACGCGCCTTACGCGGCTTGAGCTTGTGTGTTTTACATTTGTACCATTGAAATTCACAAATGCATAAGCATGAACAATTGAACATAGATGGCTTGTATTGGTCACCCTGCAGTTTTCAAATCAAAATTGAAATCAGACATACCTAGTACCAAGTATCTGTACAGAATTATCGCTGAATAAACACGTAAAAATATTAAAATTACTCCAATCTTAAAACAATTGCAACTACAAAAAAAACTACAGAAATATTTAAAATATAAAACTTGAAGGTGAACTGAGAACAAGAGGGACAATAATTTCCTTATACGAGTACCTATTTAAGTTGATTAGAATAATCTCTCTAAGAATTGATAATTAAGAATAATTCGGGTATTTTTTTTTCGGTTAACGCATTCACTGCCACCCTCTTTTCCTGGACATTCGGCAGGTGCCGCACTTTGCTGTGTGCCCCAAACGCACATGTGAGTTCAACCGACTATTTTAAGTCTAAGGCACTAAGGCACAGGGTACAAGTGTCAAATATTATGAACGCGTCTGTGCGTCGAAGGCACTGCGTGAAAGTCACGGTGACGCATATATGCGGCGGTGGCAGTGAATGCGTTAACACTGACGGTGGCTAAGAGGCATATATACGGTCCATCCGATAGTAAGCGGACACCGCAGCCTATAGACGCTCGCAACTCCAAATGAGTTACGTGCCGTTCCTTTATAACATTTGAGGATTGACTGTGTAGACATCAGAAGGGACAAATTTAGTTCCCTCGCTCTCAACACAGTGCATCCTCGGGAGCTCCGGCAACCTTGCTCACCTTGCTCAGTTACTTTTTGTCCTTCATTTCTGCATTGGTTTATAATCTGACGCGTCGTAGTTCACATTTGTAGGGGGACATAAATACATACACCTTTTCAATTTCAAACATTTACAGCAAAGAGATGTCTCAAGAAACACACAAACAGGAAGGAGGGGGAGGGTAATTACTCACAAGCGCTCAAAGTGAGTGAAGGCCCGTCGAGGAGTAGGTACCTGACGTGAACCCTACAGCGTTGTAGCGTAACGCTTCGGTCTGCGATGTGTGTGTAGTCAAAATGTTGTGGGAGAAATTATCGTGATGTCTTTCACACCTCTTTTGATTTTTTTTGTAGTGATACTATAAAGAATTATGTATTCATAAGTATATAATTATGTAATCGTTTACGATTACCATTAAACTTTACCATTTTTACGCCAAAAAACTAGTTTATCGTACTTTTTTCGAAAAGTATATTTTTATAATGAATAGAAGGGGCACCCCCTTTTGTTTTTCTTTTTAGTACATGCCTTGTGAACGTTTTGTTTTGTAAAGACGTCAAATACGCTGGTGAGTTTGGTTGCTTAAAGGATATTCAATTTTCCATCACGTTAGATTACGATTATTGAGACCATATGAAACCAGCGCCAAGCACTATAATTTAAGGCGAAGTTCAGCGCAATTTTCAGCAGGAGATATTGGGGAGACGCACTTATGTACAGAGTTATGCTCTGAAGTTTACAATGGCAAAACTCACGCCAAAATACGAGAATGTTATTATCGGAATAGGGAACTAATATATATTATATGAATTACATAATTTCTGCTCCTAGGCAAGGCTGACTTTATTTAGGCAGAGATTTACTAAGACCCCGAAAAGAGTATTCGGGCTCTAGGCACAAAATAAAAAAACCGGTCAAGTGCGAGTCCGACTCGCGCACCGAGGGTTCCGTACACAGTTCTTGAATATGTAGTTGTGTACCCGTCCCGACCCCATTAATTCAGGAACAATCTTAAAAAAACATGACAGCACCATCTATCGGCGCATTGTGTTACTAATTTGCGCGACTGAATAACTTAGTACGTATGTTGGTTTTTCAAGGATAATTCTTTATCACATCAACCGATTTCAATAATTGTTTTTTTATTTGAAAGAAGGTATTTTCAACGTAATTTTGAAAATTTAAATATAAAACAAAAATATATACAAAGGTGATTAAATTACAAACTTAGTATAGAAGAGTTTTTTGATGATTAAAAAAAAGAAAAACTAGATAGAGCTATGGCTATAATTTTCCTGTAAAATATACATGCATATTAATGTTGTGTAATAATTTCAAATTTTTTTCTTCGTAAACTTCGGAGATAAGGGGGGGGGAATGGTATTTTTTTTTACATTTTCCCTCGTAAATCGAAATTTCCCCAACGAAAAAAAAAAACTAAAAATTGTTTTGGAATGTACAAGTCAAGCCCTTTCATATGATACCCCACTTGACATAGTTGCCAGACTTTAAAATTTTGAACCCCCTTTTATCTGTCATTATTCACAGAAAATAAAATAAAATAATTTAAAAAACCATCTTCTATGTATCTGGGTTACCCTTGTTTATAACTATTCCAAATTTCAAATCGATAGGATAAGTAGTTCCTGAGATATTTAGCGATGTGACAGACAGACAGACAGACAGACAGACAGACAGACAGACAGACAGACAAAGTGAAACCAATAGGGTTCCTTTTTTACCTTTTTGGTACGGAACCCTAAAAATATACAGAAGGTCCGTTCCCGCCGTTCTTGAAAATACATACCTAAACTTGCCCGACTCACAGGGTTGCTTCTGTATTGATTCTGAATTTTAAAAAGGAGTAGGTATATTAAAAATTCTTTAACATGACATTTAAATATGAACCAGCGTATCTTGGTAAATAACCGGCCAAGTGCGAGTCGGACTTCGCACATTTAGGGTTCCGAATCAACCTCAAAAATATAATTTATCAATATATAAGTAACTATTTGTTGTTAAAATATACGTAATAATGAACAAGTTCATAGGTCAATGGGAAGTCTAAAAATTGTTCGGAACAAATTTTGTGACAGGCGACGGACGTCTGGGCGACACCAATAGGGTTCCGTTTTGACCCTTCGGGTACGGAACCCTAATAAATTGATGCGTGACCCGCTGCGAGTTGTGACTTGTGACCGGCGGCGATCGAGAGCGCGAACAAAGAATATACCTAATTTGCTACTTACTTAACTAAACCATAAAATTCAAAATTCAAAATTCAAACATTTATTCTGCAAATAGGCCACAAGGGCACTTTCACATGTCATAATGTTAATGTACAATTTAAAAAAGTCTTACAATATAAGCATATGATAGATTTTTCGTGAGAAAATATTAATTTACAATTTAAGAAATATATCAATAAGAATTTAATAAATTTTTCATGTCAAAATATTAATTATCTATCACAAACATTACAATTATAGTAAAATTGAGAGATGTATAAGGTCTCAGTCTGAATAACAAAATTTAATATAATATCTCAAAGATGTAAATGGTCTCTGAGCGTCAAAATATTCTTAATAATGACTATTCTAACGTGCTTTGAGATGTACATGGTCTCAAAGCGTCAAAATAAAAATAATAAGTTTTAAATATAAAAGGAAAAAAAAAAACAATTTAATATAGAGGTGTCTCTCAGAGTCAATGTCAACAAAAACTAATCCATAACAGGGTGATGTCTCTCGTCAATCTCCAAGAGAAGACACAAGTATTAAAGTAGTTACTATGTCCTTGCAATATATGCATAGTACTTAAATACTGGCGTTTTACCAGCGAACGATAGATTTATTTATTATTATTATTTATTTATTAATTACAATTTGCACCTTAACAGCTAAGGCCAGAGCGGCACAAATAACAACAGTATAAGAATTACACCCACAAGTATAACAAACATTTGCATGAAAACTACACACAGGAAATAGTACTTTTAGGCATCTCTCGTTCAATCACTCTCTTACATTCAATCCTCAGTCGTCCAATCGTACTCGCAAACAGGTCGCACGTAGGCGTTGCTTCGAGCACGGAGTTGAGCAGCGCGAGCGCGCGCGCGACCGCGAGATGAATGTGTAATGGTTGATCGTCGTTATCAAAGCGGCCAGTTTCAAAAAATTACCTACCTGTTGTAACTACTTATACCAACACAACATGACAAACAGTTTTATTTACCTTTCAATATCGTTTGAAAATGTGAAGAAAGTGTAGGCACAGTTTTTTGTTGCATTTAAACAATAAAATACATTCCAACTGTTATAATATCGGTTATTCATTTTGACGTACGTGACACAAAGTACCTACGTCGCGGCGGGGACGTCAAGTGATCAACGCGCGCACAACTAGCACTTAGAACGTAGTGGTTATATTCTCTTTGCTAGCACTCGCGACGCGACAGTGACAGTCGCGACTAAGCTTGTCCGAAATCAACCGAGAATGCTTGTAAAAGTTACGTCTGTGTGCGTGCGACGAAAATGGCACTTTGTACTGAGCGGACTCTCTGCTCCGGCGCGCGCCGCCGCTATTTACTTTGTGCTCTAGGCTAACGGTTGAACTTTAAAAAGAGAATAAGAATAAAATAAATAGGAATAAATAAAATATTTTTGGACAATCTTACACAAATCAACTTAGTCTCAAACTACGGTGTCCCCTTGTTTTACAGAAAAATGTTTCGTAGAATGTATTGTTTCGCAGAATTTTAATTTCGTAAAGACTTTTTTTTTCCAGAAACCGATAACTGTTTTGGTATGGTTGACGAAATATAAGCTGCACCGATTCGCCATACAAGTTGTTCGAGGAATCGGTGCAGCTTATATTTCGTCAACTTTACAGTTAAAATACCATTGTGTAGAACCCAATTAGACCAACCAGAAAAGTAGGCCAACCAGAAGGTTAGGTTAGAACTGCGAACCTTTTAAAAAAAAAATCTTTGAAATGTAAATTCTGCGAAACAATAATTCTATGCAACTTCTGTTTGCGAAACAAAGTACAACCGAATTACAGACAAGGACATGCCGATGATATCACCTTTATTCTGACGACTGACTTTAGCATAGTTGGTAGTGACCCTGGTTCGAAGCCGGAGGTTCATAATTCATAATTCATTTATTGCAAACCATGGTAATTGTACAGCTGTTACAAAATAATATATTTCAGACACACATGGCACCCTGTTAGGGTATGGCATATCATGTTACTTAAAAACTAGTTATATGCTACATAATTTGTTACATATAGTTGTTTAAGGCCTTAAATTTATTATGTCGCGTGTAAATAGTATGTAGAAAGGGTGTGGTATGAGTTATGTATACTAAGGCATAAGAATAAAGAAATAAAAAATTGATTCGAGACTTGTTTATGTAAAATAATCCTGCATAAATTCTTGTACTGAATAATAGGTTTTTTTTATTAAAAAGGATTTTAGTTGTTTAATGAACAGATGTTTTATTTCTAATACTTTTATATGTTTGGGTATCTTGTTATAAATTTGTACTGATCGATAATATGGGCCTTTTTTGTATATGTCCAAAATTGATTCAGGCAAGACAAGTTTATCCCTACCGCGTGCACTCTTGTTAAATTCAAACAGGTGGATATTATTTATGACAAATGTGGCGACCTCTAATATATACAGGGAGGGAAGTGTGAGTATTTTAAGGTTTTTAAAATGCGGTTTACAGCTGTCGGTTTGATGGATGTTAGTTAATATTCGGACACATTTTTTTTGGACTACGAAGAGATCGTGAGCGTCACTCGAATGGCCCCATAGCAATAGGCCGTATCGTAGCCAGGATTGAACGTATGCATAATAGGCGGACAAGGCGCACTCTGAATGTGTGTTTGACTTTAAAATATTGAATGCAAATAAGAAGGAGGATAGTTTGGATTTTATTTTGGCTATGTGTCTTTTCCAGTTGAGGTGAGTGTCAATGGTCAGTCCGAGTAGGGTACATTCTGTCTCTTCTTTGATGTTTAGGTTCCGGTTCCGGTCGGGGCTATGGGCGCTAAGCAACGATATAGATAAAGTGTAGTTAGTGCTAAGTAAAGTTTGGGGGTTGTACTTTGTTTCGCAGACAGAAGTTGTATAGAATTATTGTTTCGCATAATTTACATTTACAGGGTCACTACCAACTAAGCTAAAGCGGTCGTCAGAATAAAGGTGATATCATGGGCATGTCCTTGTCTGTAATTCAGCAAAAGGAATCACGGCCCAGGATGTACATATATCATGTAACAAACAAACTCACGTCAAAACTGTTTAATAACAGAAACGGCCACAAACAAAACCAATATACGCAACCGATAACAGCTGTAAACATCGCAATGGCGGCACTCGAGCCGTAATATCCTGACAAACTTTGTCATTGGCCTTTATTGCCTACCGTTACGGTGTCAGCGATGTATTGCGGGCAACTCGTTGTTTGCCTAGTTGCGATCGAGATAGTTCGCTACTTTTTCCACTCACGGCTAATTAGCGATATTCTTAATATTGTTACGAGCGTGAGGTTCGCGTAGATAGAAAAATGCACTAATTAAAACGAGCACTTTATTACGGGATTATTTCTCACAATTAACACCAACGCACACAAAATGTACCTTAAAAAATTCACAAGTCGCACAAAATTTACACTCACAATTCACACGAGCTGCACTTAAAAAGTCACTAGTCGCACTAATCGCTTATAATCCTTCGCTCCGATTTATCTCTTCGATCGCACTGTATCGCAGTTAAAAGCAAACTGACTCCTCCGGTGGTGGAGATTATTCTGCACCGTGCAGAATAATCTACAACCGAACACCTAGGAAGGGGTGCAGAGGTGGGTCTTCCTGCGCTGGGCGCATTGAGAGCTGTTGCGGGTCGCGTCACCGCTAACGGCGGGACGGGCTTCTGGCCGTCATTTGGGGGACGGCGTCTGCTGCTGGTGTGTCTCGTGCGGCTGGTGTCCATCTGGGAAGCCATTTTTTTAATCAAAGTGAAAATTGAAAAATTCACCACCACAGATGGGATTTGAAGCCACGACCTTTGGAATCCGTCCATTGCTCTACCAATTGAGCCACCGTGGTAATCCCCCGCCTGCAATGGAAAGACCTTCCCTTATTACTTTGTCCTTAGACATTAAAGTTCGTTTCTTCGAAATGCTTTTTCATATGATACACAAACATGAATTCAAGTAAGCGGAAACGAGTAAATTTTTATTAAACAGGTTATTCTGAGAAACTTATTGGCCATCCCTAAATGCTGCTAATCAACTTAACCAAATATTTTTCTGGCATGTTGTCCCTATTTATTTCGTTCATAAATGATGATAAATATGATGTTGGGGTGATATATGTGCGAGTTCTGCAAATTTCCTCTCCCTCCTAGTCGTATGTAATTTGAATATGAATGTTTAATTTGTTTACATCAATCACGTAAAAACAACGGAACGAAATTTAATGAACTGCGGCATTTATAGCATATAATAGTATTTACATGTTCGTATTAAGGCGATATATCGATTGAAAGAGACGCCCTTATGTTTTTCGTTCACGACAAAACGGGATGCAATACTCTTCGAAAATGGCTTTTTTAGACAGATCTCGTTAAATATCTGACTGTGTGCAGGTTTATTAAATTTCCTCTTGACAGAGTTTAGATGAGGTAAAATACTATCCTGTTAACTTAATCCGTCGTCTACCAGTCCCTGGGATCCCAGGGCAGATAAGAAAAGAATGGCATTGTATATTTTTTTCGCCGGGAGAATCGTGTCTTTTAATAAAAATAAATAAATATTTGTGGACAATCTTACACAAATCAACCTAGTCCCAAACTAAGCAAAGCTTGTACTATGGGTGCTAAGCGACGATATACATACTTATAGATAAATAAATACTTAAATACATAGAAAACATCCAATACCCAAGAACAAATGTTCGTGCTCATCACACAAATAAATGCACCGGTCGGGATTCGAACCCGGGACCTCCAGCTTCGTAAGCAGGGTCACTACTAACTAACCTGAAGCGGTCGTCGTGTAAAATGGTTTCGTTGGCTCAACCATGCGCTATGGCCTTATTTTTTGGGGCAATTCATCGTACAGAGATATTTTATTTAAAGCCCAAGCAAGCGATGTATTCGAGCAATTTGCAAATTGAAACCAGAAGAAAATTGTCAACCTCACTTTAAATCTTTAAAACTATTGACTTTATCGTGTCGCTACATTTTCGAATGCTGTATGTTTGTTAAGCATAATCAGGATTTATTTCCGAAAAAAAAAAACACTACACAGACTTTTAACTTTCGGCACAGAAAATATACAGTCAATTTGAATGTGGGGAACACGGCATTGATTGGCCCCCAGAATATTTAATAAACTTCCCGAGGCAAATAAAGTAGACCCCGCAATTAGTTTTAAACATCTACTATCTAAATATTTAATTGAGAAATGTTATTACAGCGTAAATGAATATTTAAAAGGTCTTGACATCTAATCCATATTGTAGCTTTTGTGACTTTCTTTTATTTTACTGTATTTTCATTGCATATTAATTTTTCATTGTATTTGACATTCTAATTATAAGACTCATTTGACTATATTATATGACATATTATTTGACATTGTTCAGCATTAGTTAATCTTTAAAAAAAATCATAATTGGACATTGTATTTACTATTATTTAATTTTGATGAAATTTGTTTGCAGTGCAATGATGCAATGATGTGTATCCAGCAACCACACTTTCGTACGCCATAAGACACGACATAGCTGTACCATATATATATATATATATATATTACCTCTGTACATCCCTAAAACCTATGTTGACGAAAAATAAATTTCATTCTTCATTCAAAATAAATAATAATGCGTTGTTTTAGTAGGCTGAGTAAAAAAAGGAAAATATATACTCAACTTTGGATTTTTTTCTATAGAGAAAATTTTGAGCAGTCATGTTTCGGCTATTGTCAGAAACACAATCATATAGTCAAGAATCATATATCTGAAAATCAGTCCCTATTGTTTCCTCGTCTGGGCAGAACAGCGTTTCAAACATTCTAAATTTCTCGTTGTAGCGCTTACGGCACGTGTGCTTTTCTTTAAGTAGGGTAGGTATTTTAAAAAGGGAGGTTCTTAACCTGACCATGCACATAATTTCATTATAAAATTAACATTTCGACTTCACTTATTTTCTAACAAAATTTAAGCTGCCAGTTATTTGTTTATCGTATGGCAATCATTTAGAACCGTGAGATCTTCAAGAAGACAGTCCGGTTGCCAGTAATGTACACCAAAGTTAATTGACAACACAGTAGAAATGACAGCCCTTAATGTTCTATTAGAATTACGATTAATAACGGGATATTTACCATGTATATTTGTATATGTGAGTTTCCGATATATCGGCACTGTTGCAAATATGCATGGTAAATATCCCGTTATTAATCGTAATTCTAATGTAAATGACCATGTGAGCTTAAAACCTTAATGTTCTGTTCTGTTTGATGTTTACTACGACGAGCGGTGCACCTAGTACATTGAAGTTGCGGTGTTAGGAAATTTAATTTTGCAGTTAATTCATATAATTATGATTTGCTAATACAGGGAAATAACTGCTAATGGAACATATTATCATCAGTTCCAATAAATGCCCGCTTGCGGATAACGCACTGTATAATTTTTAAAAACATGTCATTAGGATTTACAAATTGAAATTATATTAATTTCAAAACTTGTTTAATCAAAATAGCGTAATAGGTTCGAGGATAAGTGTCCCCATTTCCTACCAAAGAAAAATAATATGTCAAGTTAAGTACCGATGTGGAGTTGAGTATTATATAATTCGACAACATACGTAAAACGTAGGTATGTAATGCGACCATGAGGACGCAAACCTCATTATTTCACATCACAGCTATCATATAAAAATATAGCTATGAATATATGCTAAAATTTGTGACCCATTGTTTGTTGAGGGCAAATCAATTCAAATCACAGATTCAGTTCAATCGGATTATTCGATTTCGAGTTCCGAGCGCTTAGTAACCCACCTGAATAGAATGTATACCTAAGGGTAAACCACATAGCAATAACACAAACGAATTAGGAAAGAGTACATGGCCTCTAATTTTCCTAAATAATGCTAGTTCCTTCTATTATGGGCTTAATCTGTGCGAAAATGTTTCCTGGAAGGTTGTTGGGAAAATACGGGGTGTTATTATAGTAGTTAAGGGGAGGTAGCCCCATTGCAAATATCCCGCTCTACCACGTGTGAGTTTGCAATTAACCACCCCGCTCTCTACGGAAAAGTCTGCTCGTAGTTTTCGTAAATATTTAAACATATTCATTAAGCCAATCATTTTATCAAAGGAAACCATACGAATTTGTCTATAACTATTTAGGATCTTTAATTTAGTACAAAAATTAAATGAAAAGTATCAGTAATATTGCCGTAATATTGAAAAAAAACCGGCCAAGTGCGTGTCGGGCCACGCGCAAGGTAGGGTTCCGTAGTCGTCCACCCGTTACATTATTTGGACTAAAAAGTTTGCAAACTTATATTTACTATGTTTTTGAAAGAACTAACAACATTATCTAAGGTATTAATGGAAATTGTACGAAAGTTTGCTTTTGCAAAGTACATTTCTGAAGTTCGACTATTACTCGTTAACTAGTAATGTCTACTTAGCTGTGATAGTTTTCCTTTTAAATTCATCGTATATACTACTACCATGATTTTTTTCATGCCTAGTAGCCACCGTTTAGCTAGCAGGGGGGGAAGGGGGGGGGGGACACTTGACCAATTATCACTTCAAAGCTTAATATCACGCTAACCAATTCTTCAATCAAAAAATGCTTTTAGAAACCTTATAATATTTTTAAAAGACCTATCCAACGATACCCCACACGATGGGGTTTGGCAGAAAAAAAAATTGCACCACCACTTTACATGTAGGGTAGGTACCCTAAAAAAAAATTTTAAAGATCTTATTCTACCATTTTGTCGGCGTCATTGATATGTATACTCATGCCAAATTACAGCTTTCTAGCACTAACGGTTACTGAGAAAAACGGGGGTCGGACGGACGGACGGACGGACGGACGGACATGGCGAAACTATAAGGGTTCCTTGTTTACTACGGAAACCTAAAAACCAGTCAAGTGCGAGTCGAACTTCGCACATTTAGGGTTCCAACCATCCTCAAAAATATGATTTTTTCAATATAATAGTATTTGTTGTTAATAAAACAAAAATTTAAAATTTAAAAAACCCCCCGACATAATGACTGATGATCTTCAAACGGCTGAACAGGTTTTCATGAAATATGGCTAAGAACACTCGGGATAAAATTATCTATGACACAAAAAAAAACTAAACGAAAATCGGTTCATCCGCTTGGGAGCTACGATACCACAGACAGATACACAGATACACATAAACACAGACAGACACGTTAAACTTATAACACCCCTCTTTTTGCGTCGGGGGTTAAAAAATAAGTAATAATGAACATTGTCACTACATTTCAAGTTCCTCTCAAAACTAGAAATATTGACCTATTTCAATGGGGAAGTTAAAAAATTCTTCGGAACAAATTTTGTGACAGACGATGGACGGACGGACGCGTGGGCGACACCAATAGGTTTCCGTTTTGACCCTTTGGGTACGGAACCCTAAAAACATTCCATAAAGGGTCAGCTTTGCGATTTATTTCTATCGAGTGAAATTCATCGGGACACTTAACTGAATACGATTTCGACTACACACGATCCTTATCTAACACATTTAATAGTACATTTTGATGCTAGTGCGGAAGGTATGTCATTTTGCACGAGTCCCGAGTTGTCTTGGCCCGAGCCGACGGGCGAGGGACAAGACTCGGGACGAGTGAAAATGACACTTCCGCACGTGTATCAAACGACGTTTTTTAATACAGTTGCGAAAAAATATCAAAGAAACTAAAATAAAGCAGTAATTAAAAGATACAAAACAATACTTTTACTTGCCATTGTGGGCTTTAAGTACTTACCTGGTCTATCTGGCGTAGTTTACATACAGACATACACTTTATATAACAATCGTATAAATCACACATATCACAAAAATATTATTAAAACAATACGACTCACTACAAAATTAAATCTTGAAATCATGTACAAAGAAGCGGGAATTAAAAAGTCGGTTTAACTTTTAATTGATTGACTTTTTTCAACAGGCCATGGTTGTCAGCATTCAGCCAAATCAAATACTATTTTGGAGGACATTTTATGTCACATGGTAGTTTAATTACATGTAAATATTAATAAATCATTATTTTTCATTTTATAATTAAATTCTATTTGATTTTTAAGTAACTAAATGTATTTTTTGGCTAAAAAAGACAAGCGTTCATTCACATCCGGCGCGACGGTCTTCCATAATACTCTATTAATTAGAGGTCTCGCATAATACTGTTTCCGGTCATTAATTTACTCAATCAGTCAACTTTTTGAATACAGTTTTAGATGTTTTAATATTTGATAACCATTTAACTTGTTTAATATGCCTTTTTAATGTTTTAAATATTATAGAAGGTTACTTTTAATGGCCTTTGCTTTATTAAATAAATAAGTAAAGTGACTGAACCTAAAACCCTTTGGCTTGGGTCAACAATAAATTTAAAAAAGTTGGAAAAGTAAAAAGCACTAGTGCGCGAAATCCAACTTTGCGCACGATATACAGCTACATAAAGTACCACTTTTTGAGCAACTGTATTAAAAAATACATTTTAATCTTTATTTACACACTAACAAGTACATTTCCTTAGATTTTCCTTTTGCGTTGTACTCTGTGGCCCGTTGCAAATCCAACGCTAGGTCATCAATCTTCAGCCGCTGTTTAGGCCATCGCTGATAGCAAATGGCTTGTTCTAGAAAATATGGTGCTATTCTGTTTTGCTCTGTATTTTTAATTCTCTTCAAAATGATTTATGAAAATAAAAGAAAGTCTATTATTTCAAAATAACGCAACATCTTAAGTTTGCATTTAAAAACAGCAAATAAAGAAAGAAATCACTATAAATATTTGTGGACAATCTTATTCGCAAATCGACCTAAATAGTCCCAAATTAAGCAAAGCTTGTACTATGGTTAAGCAACGAATATATAGATAAATACATAGAAAATATCCAAGAACAAACATTCGTGTTCATTAATGTGGGGAAACTTATTTTAACTCAAAACATAAAAAATGAACAAAATTTATACAGTTAATGAAATCAGATACAAATTACCACGGTACGGTAGTAATAGTTTTCACCTTTACTTTGAAAACATTACTTATAGTACGGGAAGTAGTGCCTAAGAACGTTTTTCGCTATGGGTCACCGTTTATGAGTTTTTCATGAAAAACCGAAAAATGGGACTTTCAAACCCCCCCCCCCCCCCCCCGTCCTACCCCCCAGGGGGTGGCGGATGGCTGCCGGGCTAAATTAACTTAGATTTACCTATATTACATCTGTGCCAAGTGAATTCATCCGATACCAAAATGTGGACCTCATGACACTACTTCCACTATTATTAGTTTCCATTACCTACTCAATGACTTACTAGTTATCAAGAAGCCAACTGACTAACCATTTAAAGCTAAACTAATACGAGGCGCTAGACAACACATTAAAAGCGGGATGTGCGCATATTGGCCAAGTTGCTAGCACGTGCGCCACATGTGCCGTCGAGGACTTATCGCTAACTCACGTTATCGTCTTTGTCGGTTGGAGGACGTATTCAGACAGCTTAAACATTCACCAGAATTGTGCACCATCAGGCACCAGGATTAGTAGGTAAGAAGGTAGTTCACCGACTGAAACGAAGGTCTCTGTTTTAGCTTCGACAAAAATGTAATAAAACAATTTTTTTATCAATGATTTTGTGTTTCACCCGCCGAATTTCGATTTGTTCTCCTCTAAGGGTCGCATTTCACAACCCGGTTCTCGTGAACTATCGTGAGCAGGTTGTTTGACTACATAGAATATTTATGTCGAGTTATTTAAAAAAATAATTAAAAAACAATTGAATGGTTTGTCCTTCTCTACAGCGTTTCTTAACCGATTCTCGTGAAATTTTGTAAGCAGGTTCGATATCTAATATAGTTTTTGGAAATTAAATAAAAACACTCACGAGGTCTACACCTCACAGAGCCACTAGTATATATTTACTTGAATTTAAACTTTCGTGAGTAATGTTAAAAGTATACTAAACGGTTTTACGGGTGTGGGTGTACGGGTGTACGGGTGTATTATACTAATCGTTTGAAACTCACGTATTAACCTCAGAGCCGGATCTAGGGGAGGGGGGGGCAAGCCGGGGTCCATGCCCCGGGCGGCAAGTTTAGGGGGCGGCAAATTTAGGGGCGGCAGGGGGGCGGCAATTCGAACTTCTTGACAGGCCAAAATACGTCTTGACATGACAAAAAAATTCGCGCTTGCTGCGCTCGCGTTTCTTTATGACTTGATGCGTATGAAGTATTTTCCACATCTGCATCATAATGTTTGAAAATTTTCGCGCTCGCCGCGCTCGCGTTTTCGTCTATACGTAAATGTATTGTGTTATGACCCGTCCCCCCTTAGAGTAGATAACTAGTAGCTACTTTTACTGTTCTGAAATGGTAGAGGTACTTAACAATTTGTAAGACGATATATGCAGACCGGGGCGGCATTTTGTAGTTTTTGCCCCCCCCCCTCTAATACACTGCGCGACATGTTTCGAACTCTTCGTTAGTTATTCTTCGGATTGAGCGCGTTCGCTACGAATCCGTAACGTTAACAGTACCCTTACCATGAGTTTGCAATGTTTGCATTACCGTACTCGCTAGCGACTGCGTAAACGATTTAGGCGACTTCCTGAGATGGCGGGGCGGGATCGATATGTGACATTTTTTTCTTTGACGTTTTACTGACGTCGCAAAGATTCCCACTTGACGGAATACTCGTACTGTCAGTATTACATTTGCGCAGTAGTAATATAATGCACAGAAGTGGACCTGTACTGCTTTCGTATCGTCCCGCGTAAATGTAGGGGCGTAGTAAAAAGCGGTACTGAGTTGACTGACAGTTGACACTAACATTTGACAGTTTTCTCATATCGTACCGCCTCCGCACCGATAAATCAGGAAGTCGCCTTAGTGTGGCGATTCTTAGTTCTATTGCGTAAGGGTACTGACTTAGAGGGATCGTCCTAATACAACGCGACTACGCTTCGATCGCGCGAGTGAAATTCGCGAATATATTGAACTCGAATAGGTGTCCTAAAGGGATCGTACTAAAACAAACGCGACTACGCGATTATCGCGCAAACTCGCGACTTTTACTAGTAAATACTCTAAGTAAAAGTCACGCGATCGCGCGATCATCGCATAGTCGCGTTTGTATTAGGACGTTCCCGAGTAGACGATCTCTCCGCCGCCCGCCGCAAGGCTCGTGCGCGCGCGCCGACAGGGCGGGGACAGTTTTGTGTTGAACACGTCGCCCGGGGTAACAACTAATACGTGAGTTTTAACCGTTTAATATAATATAGTATTATATATTTTAATCGTATGGCATTCATTGCACAGTCGCTTTACTTAATCAATGACATCTAAATTATTCGTCCTTTTATTAGAGAATAAGTAAATGAGAGAAATATTTTATCATATCAACAAAAAGATGAAAATACAGAACATCATCATCAATATATGTAAGAAATAGGATCTTGAGAAAGCGGAAAATCCCTTGATGATAGATACAGAAGATCCCACTTCCTGGCTATGGAGAGACATTAAATTCTGTACTTATCATGGGCGGTAATAAATAAAGCCTCATATCGTATATTTATCGCCCTTGCCTTGGCTTCGACGCCCAACACCTGTGTACTGAGACATTCTTTGTTTTATCGCACTAAGTAGGTATATGCAATATTCCTACTCTTCTTCTTTTATAGTGAGCGTTTGTCAACGGATATTCTTCACCGACTTTCTCTCTTTATATGTTCTTTATCTTTCCATGACACTATTATTTATAATTGTTTTATTATTTGACTTTTAAAACGTTTGCCCGAAATCGCCTTTTGAGGGCAGCGTGCCCAGAAAGCTGGCAGCACTGCCACGTTGTATGGCAACACTGATCCTTTGTGCTAGATAGGATCCAGCCTTCTGGTCACGCGTTACCTCCACCAGGCGTTTGGAGCATTCTTTATATAGGATGTGGGCACTTTCCGCCCACAGCCGTTCTCTATAATTGTTATATGAAGTGGTGTCCAAACGTGTTTTCCTCTTTGAAAGTCAATTGCATTTAAGGGCACCTACTCCTCCCGCAATTTTTTTTACACAAGATCTCATAAGTCAATGGTGTATGCAAAGCAAAAAAAAGCATTTAATTTATTTTCGTTGCATTCGCCAGTCACCAATCAAATTCGTTATTTAATGCATGTGTTTAGTGACATATGGTTTACTTATTCACTTGAATCATCTTGTACGTTTTTTAGGCCTATGTTATTCGTACGTTATACATTGCTGATATAATATCAAAGTTTGCTTACTAGAATAGTTCCGTACGAGTCCTAGAGTGGACAGCGTCGGTGGTAATTTCCACAGAACTACCCTCACAAAGTTCGTTACAGTTTGTCACGATACCGATATTTGGATAGTTGTGAACTTTAGTAACTAGTTTGTGAGAAGTGTACTATTACCATATTAAGAGTATCGACCTATATTGTATGCCCCGAATTTTCATTTTCATTAAAAAGTTACTATTATTTTTTTGTAGTTTATTTTTAATTTGCTTTGAGATTTATTTTTGGAATAGTACTTGAAATAACTGAGGTTACGTTAAGCCGATAGGCCGTACTAATTTCGTCTTTAATTCACTGAAATGGTATGTTTCATGGGAAGATAAATCTAGTAAGTTTTAATCACTATAGGTTACTTCAGTATAGGTACATTAATATTCTCCAAAAATTGTTAAAAAATGTAATTTACAGTTTATGCTAATATACTTGATTAAATCGATACTATAGTGAAATTCTTTATTGTATAAAAGAGCCTTAATTAAGTATTGCTTTCCGCCAAACTGTATAACTGTAAAAAGTGTTTTTAATCAATATGCGGGAGGGCAGCACCATCGTCGAACCCGAGCCATCTGGCAGCAGGTTTAAAACGGTGCCGTGTGCCGCGGATGCACATACTGGTGGCACGTATTACAGCATCGCTGATTCTTGCTCTGAGCCAGCCCAGTATGGTATTTATGCTGCGATTCCAGCGTTCAGATATTCTTTCACTCATGTGTTTTATGAAAGAGGACATTTGAGGTGCAAAGACTCCATCAACTGATATACTTGATTAAATGATATTACTTCTAACTTTTTTTTGCGTATACACATTAACAATACCCACATTTACTACCCGCTTTTATGAAAAAAATATTACTAGTTTACTATAACTATGATGTATGTTTGTTGTAAAATGACATTTTATCAATAAAGATTCTGATTCTGATTCTATTATTTAGTTATTGGTTTGCTATTATTAGTTTTACTTCTCCGTGGACGTGGACGTGCATGCCCACGGTAAAGTATAAAAAGCGGTTTCAAGCGATAAGTTCCGCTAGGGTTTACGCTAACTTTAGTATATCCAGCCATGCATAGAGCCTTCGATAACCATCGGAGATTATCGAGAGATCGCTCAAAATCATATCAGTCGTCGGGATCGATAGCCACTATCACGCTCCGGTACACCGAGCTGATTACCCCGCAGCCTAACACCCCATCGGAATCATTGGTGATTTGAAGAATATCTTCAGTTTCGTGACGCTTTCAAGACATTTGATACACTTTCATGGGTTATTTTATTTTGACCTTTGTTATCAATGAAATAGGGTATTATTTTGCAATAATGTTATATATTCTTCTCTTCAATTAAAACCAGTACAATCTTTTTCAAGAAAATCTTTTTGCAACTGAAAAAGAAAGTATCACTGACAAATAGTGTCAAGTATTAGGCAAGTATTATTTATTGTCAACGTAATATTCAACAATCGTGTTATTATATATTATTCTAATTTCTTGATTTCCTACAGCTGTAATGCCTCGTAATTTAACAAGAGCCGAATGAGCGAATAATAAAGCACTTCATAACGAGGGCTTCAATAATAGTGAGATTTCTAGACATCTTAACTTGCACATGACATGACGTAAATACATGTATAAATGAAGGGAACAATTGTCACTGTCATAATATTATTGCAAGGGGAAATCGGCCTAGTTGTTTCATGACGTTCAAATGAACCTCGAACGGTGGCAGACCACATTTTTTGCTGACTGTACTAGGTCGTCTACGAAATGACGTCGATGGTCGTCGTAGACGACGAAATGCGTACATAGTTATATATATATCCAAGACTCGAGAATAAATGTTCGTGTGCTTATTACACAAATAAAACCCTGACCGGGACTCGATTCCAGGACGCCCCCGCTCTTCCGCCCCCCGGCCCCCGCCTTCGTAGGTAAGTGGTATCCATGCTACTCACTTTGTACATATACATAGGTATTCAACGATTATGATTAAAATATATACATGTATTTCTTTCGTGCCTCGTGAGGAGCGCTCGTGGCCCAGCGGCGCCTGCGTACCGCTTGCGGTATCTAAGTTTAAGCAGGAGGGGGCTTACTACCGTGACGTCATCGCGCCGCGCAAAGTACATGCGGCCGCCGGCTCACACGTTGTGTGACTATTCAGTGGTTGCGGCGCAGCGTTACGGATCGCACGCGCACGCGCTGCTGCGCTGTTGTACGATCATTAAATAAATCGTTTCGCTTTGTATCCCCTGCGCGGTAATCACGTAACGTTTTCGACCGTTAGTACGATAGTTTTAAATGTCAAATCCCATACTAAAACTGACACTAAATACGTACCAACGGTAGTACATATTATCGTTACGTGATTACCCCGCTGGTTACATGTATGGAGTGGCCCCCTCCCCCTACTTTAATATTTTTTCGTCATTTCACATCACTTTTACGTAGCGGTTCATAATCATAATCATAATCATAATCATCATTTATTCATAATATCGTATTACATGTCAATTTTATAGTTACAAAAGTTACAATCTTTGTAAAGTTAGAAAAAATAAATAAATACATTATGCCTACTACATGTAGGATAAAATAATGTCGGAAATTAATACAATGTCAGAATAATAAAATAAAGCAAAATCAATGTCAAGAATAAAAATGTAGAATAATGCAGGTACAATTTCACACTAATAATAATAATAAAATGTCAAAAACTAACCTAAGTAAATACTATGCTTATACTTAGTGAATTCAACAAAGCTATAAAAAGTGTGCTCGATAAGCCAGCGTTTAAGACGCGATTTAAAGGCGGTCAGCGACGGCGCGTCAGTGACGTGAGCCGGCAGGCGGTTGTACACTACGGGCCCCATCACGTGAGTGAGTTTGGCAGATTTCGCCAGCTTATGCTTCACTCCGATGAGTCTGTTGGCATTGCGCAGGTTGCGACCGTGGACGTCGGCACCTCTCGGATATTCGTGTAAGTGACTGTGACCGCTGGGGGGCAATTACATATAACGATGAGTGGGAGATTGAGATGAGAAGAGATATGGGTGAGACGAGAATTGAACGTGGGCGAACTATATATGGGCTGGCTTACTTGATGGAAGGTGAAGCGGTGAGATGGTATAAATTGCGTCTGGGTGCTGGTGGTGTGAGCTGATGGATGATGCTGTCGACTCCGACGGCTGTGAGCTGATGATTTCTTCGTGAAGCACTGGGTTTAAGAGCTGATAATGTTCACTCGCGTTATATGGGCAGAATAGTTCACCAATTGTCACAAAGCAAGAATCACTCGCGAAACTATATATTGGCCAATATGAATTGCAGTTTTGTATGGTATCGCGTGCGCGGGAGCTGATTTGAGGTGGTACGTATCCGCTTCGAATGCGTGTCGCTCGCAGACTGACGCCGCGCTGGCGTCGTTGAGTGAGCGGAATGAGCCGGGCGAATGCGTGAATGAATGAATGGACCGTCGCACCGTTCAGGCGCGAACATCCTGGGGGGCCCGGGGGAGAGCCTCTTCCTGAGCTGAGTCCAATGGCAGCCTGGCTATCTTGAACACAGGTCTGCGCAGTTGTCCATGAGCGGTGTCCAGATCCACCACTCGAATCACTCCATCCTTGCCGGGTATTGTGCGGGTAATCCGGCCCAGTCTCCATTGCAGTGGCGGCAGGTCATCTTCCTTGATGAGTACAAGTTCGCCCACTTGAGGAGGGGATGAGGAGGAAAGCCACTTAGAGCGGGTTTGAAGTGTGTGGAGGTATGAGTTGGACCACTGAGTCCAAAAGCGTTGGGCCAGAGCTTGTATGAGCTGGAAGCGTTTAAGAGCAGAGAGGGGTCTATCGTCAAAGGATAGCTCGGGCAGAGCAGTGAGAGAACGGCCCGTAATGAAATGTGCAGCAGTTAATGGTTCCCTGTCCGAGGGATCGGAAGAGAGTGGGCAGAGAGGTCTTGAGTTAAGAACAGCCTCGATTCGTGTGAGAAGTGTGGAGAATTCTTCAAAAGTTAGGTGCTGTTCACCGATTACGCGATAGAGCAGTTGTTTTGTAGATTTAATATTAATCTCGTGCAGAGCACCGAACCAGGGTCCCTTGGGAGGGTTCAGCAACCAAGTTACCTGCTGGTTGGCGAGTTTGTGTGTGATTGCGTCATTATTGGCAGAGAGAAAGTTCTGGACTTCTATGAGCTGATTTCTAGCACCTACATAATTTGTGCCGCAATCTGACCTAATGAGAGCTGGTGTGCCACGTCGTGAGACGAATCTTTGTAATGCCGCGAGAAAGGCTTCTGTGGTGAGTGCGGAGACGGCCTCCAAATGAACCGCCTTTGTTGAGAGACATACGAATATGCATAGGTATGCTTTTAGGAGCTTAGCGTTTCGTAACGTACTTGATTTAACGAGAAATGGGCCGGCAAAGTCGGTCGTGACTTGACTGAATACGGGTTGTGGTGTAACCCTGTCCGCGGGTAGGTCAGCCATGTACGGGGCTGTAGGTTGAGCGCGACATCTAAAACATCTAATGCATTTGAATACCCGGAAGCGAACCACGCGACGAGCGGATAGTATCCAGAATTGCTGGCGTAAGATGGCGTGTAGTGTGTCCGCACCAGGATGGCAATATACTCTGTGGTAATAGTCAATGATGAGATCTACGAGTGGGCTAGAGCTGGGTAAGATGAGCGGGTGTTGGGCGTCGTAACTGATCGACGCGTGAGAGAGCCGACCGCCGACTCTCAAGAGACCGTCTTTAATGAAAGGCGAGAGCCGTTGGAGTCGGTTCGTGCAAAGTTTATTGGTTTGCAGACGATGAATGTCTTCTGCGAACTCATTCTGCTGAACAGAGCGGACCCAGAATAAAAGAGCGTCCCTGCGTTCACCGGCCGTGATCGGTCCGGAGCGTCGCTCGGTTGAGCTGTGTGTGCAATTAAAAATGAAACGCTTGAGGCATGACGTCACTCCAATGAGTTTGTCAAACGAGCTGAAACGAGTGAGCAGGTCGTGGTCCACATCAGGGACTGCTATGTGGGCTAAAACCTTTTTTGGCTTAAGGCCTGGTAAAATGTGGTGACCCAAAGCGGATGGCATTTGTGGCCAGGTGGAGGGAGGCTCCTTGAGCCATCTGGGAGACCACCAGAGGTCATGAGTTAAAAGAGATTGAGCTGATATTCCCCTGCTTGCACAGTCTGCAGGGTTGAGGTTCGTGGGAACATGCCTCCACGTTGAGCTGGTTGGACTAGACATTATTTTAGCCACTCGGTTGGCTTCAAATGTCTGAAGACGATGAGGAGCTGTGTTGAGCCATGCGAGCACTATGGTGCTGTCGGACCAGCAGATATGTTGGTCTATTTTGATGTGAGCAGATAGTTGGACTGACACTCGAATCATGAGCTGTGATAAGAGAGCTGCAGCTGAGAGTTCCATCTTGGGGATTGAGAGACGATTCTTGAGAGGCGCGACCTTTGACTTGGCAATGACCAGGTGTACATTGACATGTCCATCTGCATCGAGCTCGCGCAGATAAACTACGGCTCCATAACCCGCCTCTGAGCCATCTGAGAATCCGTTGAGCGAGTATGTGGACGTGGGCTTGTACTTGCAAATGTGCCGAGGTAAGCGTATGTTTGAGAGTTGAGGAAGGTCTTGGGAAATGTGTTGCCACTCTGTGTGGACTTCATCGGGAGTGGGTTCGTCCCATCCCAGTTTCAAGAGCCATAACTTCTGTAAGAGGAGCTTTGCGCGGAATATTACGGGTGTTACCCAACCGTTGGGGTCATAAAGAGAGGCTACTGTGCTGAGAATAGAGCGTTTTGTCACTTGAGTCGGTGCGGGGAGAGAGATGCGGTATGTGAACTCATCTGTTTGAGGGATCCATTGTATGCCGAGTACTTTAATGGAATTCGAATCTGGGCTGATGTCAAAGTCTTTCGGCATGTCACACTGGTCATCTGGGAACCGATCGAGGAGCTGAGGTGAGTTGGAGGTCCATTTGCTGAGCTGGAAGCCACCTAGGGCGAGTAGGTCGATCAGCTCGGTTTGAAGTGCTTGAGCAGACTCCACTGAGTCATGACCACAGAGGATATCATCTACGAAGATTGAGTGGCGTAGGACCTGAGCAGCCTGTGGGTAGTGATGACCTTCGTCATCAGCCAGTTGGAGCAGAGTGCGGATTGAATGAAACGGCGAAGAACGTAAACCGTATGTGACGGTGTTAAGAGCGTAGGTGAGCAGAGGCTGGTCAGGTGAAGACCGCCAGAGAATGAGCTGATACTGCCGTTGATCGGGATGGACGAGTATGTTTCGGAACATCCTTTTAATGTCAGTGCTGAAAACTACGGGATGTGTTCTAAAAGACATGATGATGTCAACAATATCTTGCTGAAGAGCTGGACCTGTGTGAAGGCAGTCATTTAGGCTGACGCCGTTGGAGCTTTTGCTGCTCCCATCAAATACCGTGCGTATCTTCTCGGATCCCGATTTGAAGATTCCGTGATGTGGGATGTAGAAATGAGGCTCATTTGCGAAGGTACTTGGGTGACAGGGTGACATGTGTCCGAGATTGAGATAGTCTGTCATAAAGTCAACATATTTTGAGCGGAGTGTCGGGTTTGCCTGAAGCTTCTTCTCGAGGTTAAGGAACCTACGTAGTGCTATAGCATGGGTGTTGCCTAAGGTCGGCGCATCTGGGAGAAAGGGCAATGTCACCATGTAGCGGCCTGAGGGTTCTCGAGTAGTCGTGGTGCGGAATATTTCTTCGCACTGTTCGTGTAATGGGCTGGTGTGTACGTGAGGCTGGGGTTCCTCCGTTTCCCAGAACCTCTCAATACTCTTACAAATATCATGAGTGGATTCCTCAGATTCCGGTTGTGAGCTGATAACATGAGCCGAGTTGGATTGCTTCGCTGGTGTGGCACATAAGTCCTCGATGGGTCCTATCAATGCGAAGTCAAAAATCGTGCCGAAGGCTATGGGCTTCCCCCGGCCTAACGAGACCTTAGTCCCGTCCAGAACTTGGCCGAGAACGTCTGAACCTAACAAGAGATCAATTGGAGCTGGAGTATTATATTCCTGATCGGCTAAGGGAATCGGCGGTTGACCTCTCACAGGTGCAATGTGCGGGACCTTTTGTAAAGGTAAGTAACCGGTGACGTTATTCAAAATGTGTGCTGTAGCCGTGATCGTTGGTGTGTCACGATGTGTAGGTCGACATACTATTGTGATGGATGCCTTAGACTCTTGTGTGTGTTGATTGCCCACTCCTGCGATTTTGAGTGATGTTGAGTTTAATGGTAAGTTTAAAGTTTGGGCCATGCGCTGAGTTATAAGTGTGAGCATACTGCCGCAATCTAGCAGGGCTCGAGCTGAATGAAACTGACCATTTACGTCTGCTATTTTTAGCGAGACGGTGGGCAATAATATGGGCTGATTTGCTACCTGCTCTTCATGCTGTGGGTAGTTGCATGTGGAATGATTTGCTACTGGAGCTGATCTCGCAGAATGGGCTTGTGATGTCTGAGTCTGGGCTGAGCGTGTGTGTTGTGTGTGTGGGTGTGAGCGTTGTGGGGGTGAGTGTGTGAGCTGATTGTCGTCCTCTTCGTTATGCTCCGTTATCGTCGATAGTCATTGCTGACCACCTTGTCGTGTCCTACTGGGCGAGCGAGAGTGAGTCGATGGCTCGTTCTGCGGCGTGGGTTTCGGTTGTGAGGCGTGCGCTGATACATGTTGGGGCTCACGAGCTGGGCGCGTTCTGGGCTGATCCCTCAGATGAGGGGGTAGGAGATGAGCGGATGTGTGAGTGGGGGAATTAGCCCCGGGGCGGTGTAGTGATGTGTGGTGGCGAGGGTTGCCACACTCTTTGCAAGCGTTGGTCGACTTGCACTCGTTCTCATAATGGGGACCTAGGCAGCGGCGGCAGCGGTTGCGCGCCTGAATGAAGTCCCATCGGCCTTGAATGGGTTGGTCGTTGTAGCGCGGGCAGGCGATGAGCTTGTGGCCTCTTTCGGTGCAGTATGGGCAGGGCATATTGTTTTGGGTGTTAGGAGGCGGTGGTGTGGGTTGAGCTGAATAGACCGGCCTGTGCTGAGCTGGGTAGTCTAGTCGGGGCCTGACCGGGTTTATGGGGCGGAATTCCCGGTAAGCGGGTTGTCGGGGCGGGCCGCGTGGAGGGTTTATGGGGGACTGTCTGCGGTATGGGGCCGGTTGGGGGGAGGGCTGAGTAGCGGGGGAGGGGCCTGAGCTGGACCACTCGGTCTCCACACAGCGTGCATGCTCTTCCAGGAAGGCGATTAAATTTTTGAGGGTGGGCAGAGTCTGGCGTGAGCCATATTTGCGTTCGAAGAGGGTTCTGAGTTCACCCTGTAGTTTTCTGACTACTATGGATACGAAAACGTAATCGCTCTCTTGCATGGGCAGATCTAGATTATTGAGCGCGCACTGCGCTGAAATGAGCGGGGTGAGGAATAGTGTGCGGATGTCTGAGCGCGCGTGGATGTTGGGCAGGCCTAGGATAATATCGACAAATCGATCGATGAGGACGCGCCGATTTTCATACCGTCGAGTGAGGATGTTCATAGCCACGGCGAAGTTTTCATTTGTGAGCTGAAGGTGTGACACCATACTGCGTGCCTCGCCTGTGAGAGATGAGAGCAGATAGTGAAGTTTCACGGCATCCGAGATGGTGGACATGTCATCCGTGAGACTTCGGAAGATTGCGATGAATGATGGCCAATCCTCGACCTTTGAGCTGAACTTGGGCAGGGTTATCTTGGGGAGCATGGCTGTGGGCGTGGCCGACGTTGAGGGGTGGGAGGTTTCTGGGAGAGCTGATGCCACGCTGAGTTTTTCAAATGTCACCAGTATGTGTTCGTAGTCGGTCATGGCGGCCTCATAATTTGTCGTGTATGTGTCTTCAGTCTCGTCAGTCAATGTCTCGTCGTCCAGTATTTCGTGGTAAATGTCCTCAAGTTTCGTCTTGTGGCCGTCCAGTTTTGCGTACCTGGCGGTGAAGTCTGTCATTGTGTATTTCTTTGCGTCTTTGTTTAATACGGCGTCGCCTATTTCTTTGAGCTGTGAGATTGCCTTGGCTGCCTCACGGAAGATGGCCGCTTGTGATTTGGTAGGCATTGTTGTTTAAGAGGGTACGAACATTTCGCTCCAACTCATCCTAGCCGCGATCTCCCTGCGAGCGGCCATGTTTAGCTACACACTAAAACGATTACTGTGTGCGTGCGGTTCGAGTGCTGCCGGTTGAACTGACAAGTCTTGATCATTGTTATAGAGTTAGAGTGAGGTAGGAAAAAATGTGGTGAGTTTTAAATGTTTTTATTTTATTAACATTACGTACCTACGCACTTATTAAGGTGGTTCGATTTTCATACAAAAAACGATCGACATTTATTATCTCATTACACATTATTAATACTTAAATATGTGTTAATCTATTTACTTCTGACTATTCATTTTCGCGAAATTCATACAGAAATTACGCAAAAAACAACGTTAATTTTTTATAAATTTTACGTTTGGGAGCGTGATAACTGTCATGTACATTGTGACGTTCGGCCTGGTACTTTAAATTACTTTCCGCAGAAACTACTTGGCCTAAAAATCTGAAATTGCACATACATATAATTCGGTAACTAGTCCAAACAACGCAGTCATAAATTATCGGGCGCTCGTTAAGAATAAAAAAATATAAATGAATATGAATATGAGAGTAAATTTACACAAAAGATAACAACCAGTAAACATATGTTGGGAGACTATACAAACGATTTTTAGAGGTGCATGAACACGAATTAATCAACAAAATTGGAATAAGTTTGTCAGGAAAAAAGTCAAATTTGGAATGATAATTACGTAGAGTCCACGTGTTACAGGGACTAGTTTTACTTTAAATTACTTTCCACAGAAACTACTTGGCCTAAAAATTTGAAATTGCACGTACATATAATTCGATAACTAGTTCAAACAACGCAATCATAAATTATCGGGCGCTCGTTAAGAATAAAAAAATATAAATGCATATTAATATGAATATGAGAGAAAATTTACACAAAAGATAACCAGTAAACATATGTTGGGAGACTATACAAACTATTTTTAGAGGTGCATGAACATGAAATAATCAACAAAATTGGAATAAGTTTGTCAGGAAAAAAGTCAAATTTGGAATGATAATTACGTGGAGTCCACGTGTTTCGGGGACTAGTTTTGCTTTAAATTACTTTCCACAGAAACTACTTGGCCTAAAAATCTGAAATTGCACATACATATAATTCGATAACTAGTCCAAACAATGCAGTCATAAATTATCGGGCGCTCGTTAAGAATAAAAAAATATAAATGAATATGAATATGAGAGTAAATTTACACAAAAGATAACAACCAGTAAACATATGTTGGGAGACTTTACAAACGATTTTTAGAGGTGCATGAACACGAATTAATCAACAAAATTGGAATAAGTTTGTCAGGAAAAAAGTCAAATTTGGAATGATAATTGCGTGGAGTCCACGTGTTACGGGGACTAGTTTTACTTTAAATTACTTTCCACAGAAACTACTTGGCCTAAAAATTTGAAATTGCACATACATATCATTCGATAACTAGTTCAAACAACGCAATCATAAATTATCGGGCGCTCGTTAAGAATAAAAAAAAATAAATGCATATGAATATGAATATGAGAGAAAATTTACACAAAAGATAACCAGTAAACATATGTTGGGAGACTATACAAACTATTTTTCGAGGTGCATGAACATGAAATAATCAACAAAATTGGAATAAGTTTGTCAGGAAAAAAGTCAAATTTGGAATGATAATTACGTGGAGTCCACGTGTTTCGGGGACTAGTTTTACTTTAAATTACTTTCCACAGAAACTACTTGGCCTAAAAATCTGAAATTGCACATACATATAATTCGATAACTAGTCCAAACAATGCAGTCATAAATTATCGGGCGCTCGTTAAGAATAAAAAAATATAAATGAATATGAATATGAGAGTAAATTCACACAAAAGATAACAACCAGTAAACATATGTTGGGAGACTATACAAACTATTTTTAGAGGTGCATGAACACGAATTAATCAACAAAATTGGAATAAGTTTGTCAGGAAAAAAGTCAAATTTGGTATGATAATTACGTGGAGTCCACTTGTTTCGGGGACTAGTTTTATTTTAAATTACTTTCCACAGAAACTACTTGGCTTAAAAATTTGAAATTGCACATACATATAATTCAATAACTAGTTCAAACAACGCAATCATAAATTATCGGGCGCTCGTTAAGAATAAAAAAATATTAGTTTGAATTTTACAATTAAAGGAAAGATCCGAAATGTTCACAGAACGTCAAGAACATAGAAGCACATATCCAGACATAGAAATATCACTAGCAGCAACAGGTAATAGGTAACATGGTGCCTTAAGGTATGATTCCGCTGCCGACTGCATACAACAACTGCACCTTCCGCCGCACTCCAAATTGAACTGTAATCATAAGACTAAAAGTCCCAATTTAGAGTGAGCGGCGTGTGCTGTTCCGACACTTCTCCGCTCATTTCAAATTGAGCTTTTTACGCATACTATTACGGTTCAATTTGGAGTGCGGCGGAACGTGCAGTTGCTGTATGCAGTCGGCAGCGGAATCATACCTTTACCTTTTAACTTGTGTGGCCGTAGTACTGTTGGATTTTTTCGTCCCAAACAATTTACGTTTATTGCCCATTTCTGTAAAAAATCATATTACTTTATTGCTTTGAGAAGATATAAAATACCAAGTATCAAATTATTAATCTGTAGCGGACGCGCTACATCTACAGAATAGCAGTATCGGTGTGAGCTTGGTCACCGACCTTAACGCACCGAGGAGAGCGACACGTGCGTTCCTTGGGAAGGCCCGGCGCGTAATGAATCGAACAACGTTGTCGCGCGCTGTTATATTGTGAATTATAGTGGTTTTTAAAAATTCGTCTAAATTAAGTGGGTTATCCATAAGCGTTAAAAAAAATAAGAAATATCAAGCAAAACCTGTAGTTTTATAATAATAAGTTTTTTTTTTCAAAATATTATAAAACATGTGAGGAAAAAAATGTTTAAACAAACCGATTTAGACATTTTGTAGTATTTCTTTTAGATAGTAAAAACCAATATTTCAGAACTAGTGCGATCGCTATGTACTAAAAGACTATACATCCTATTGTAAAAGATAAACATCCAATCGTTTTTGACAATTTAAAATGGAAATATTGTACCTGAAAGATAGCTCTGACGCGTATTTTTGCAAAACACTCCGACGAAAACCTGACTGTTTTAAATAATCGTACATAGAAATAAAAGTTTAGCAACGCTATGGTCTAGAATAAGAGTTTATCTATACAAAACAGAAGTTTACTTTAACAATGTAGTCACTTGAACAAAGATATGACGTTAGAAAAAACCGTATATTTTCTAAAATACCAACTTTTTGTTCGTACAGTCTTAAGTGTTGAGCGGAATTGACTTCTAAACAAAAAAAAAAAATTATTAAAAATATATGTTTACAAATTGAGCTGATAATGTCACACCCTGTATAGTGTGGACGGTGTGATCTATTCTGTGTAATTGCTGAGGAATGATTTTACAATTTTATTTGTGAAGTGAAAAAAAAATAAATAAATGAGATGGTTTTAATTTCTGAATGTGAACACCCTGTATAATGTGTCGTGTAGGCTTTGTACCTGTGCAAGTGTTTGTGCGGAGCGAAGTTATGATTTACAAAACAAAGAAAATTTTTTTTTTTGAAAGTATTTAATTTGAGATTAAAAAAAATCCATCTGTATTACTGTATTTTGAAACACACTGTATACACCTATACTATCTTCTTATACTGTACTGTTTGTGCTGATTTAAAACAATGTGTTATTGTAAATTGGTTTTTATATCTTTCGTGCTGATCCCTAAAACTAATACTTTTTATTCTAACTAACCACTTGATTGCGGTTTGTTTACTTAACTAAACTATCTTAATAAGTAACCTAATGAGCGGATTATCTATCAACAATACGTTGTTGCGACGCAAATTACGTAGGTAAGTATTTATTACAATGTTGCAGGATGATGCAATCACACGTTGCTTTTACTTGAGCGATTACGTCTTGCTTATTACGTATTTAAACTTATTCTACACACTTTTTTAATATCAAATATGAACGTATCGAAATTGTTTGTTTATGGGAATGGAATTTTAAATAAATGTGGATTGGTACTTTTTATAGTTGTACCTATGTGAGAAATGTATGGAACAATGGTGGGCGGATGAATATTTTGTAAATGTGGGTGGGTTTTAATCGAAATGGGGCACTTTTGGGGCGAGAAAAATTTGAGCAAGGGGCTTTTCCAAAGGGGTTAAGTAGGTTACGATGGACCAAAATATTTCGAAAATGTGGGGGCACTTTTGGGGCAAGAAAATTTGAGCAGGGGGCTTTTTCCAAAGGAGGTTCAGGAGGTTACGAAGGACCAAAATATTTCGAAAATGGGGGGGCACTTTTGGGGCAAGAAAATTTGAGCAGGGGGCTTTTTCCAAAGGGGGTTCAGGAGGTTACGAAGGACCAAAATATGTGACCGCTGGGGGGCAATTACATATAACGATGAGTGGGAGATTGAGATGAGAAGAGATATGGGTGAGACGAGAATTGAACGTGGGCGAACTATATATGGGCTGGCTTACTTGATGGAAGGTGAAGCGGTGAGATGGTATAAATTGCGTCTGGGTGCTGGTGGTGTGAGCTGATGGATGATGCTGTCGACTCCGACGGCTGTGAGCTGATGATTTCTTCGTGAAGCACTGGGTTTAAGAGCTGATAATGTTCACTCGCGTTATATGGGCAGAATAGTTCACCAATTGTCACAAAGCAAGAATCACTCGCGAAACTATATATTGGCCAATATGAATTGCAGTTTTGTATGGTATCGCGTGCGCGGGAGCTGATTTGAGGTGGTACGTATCCGCTTCGAATGCGTGTCGCTCGCAGACTGACGCCGCGCTGGCGTCGTTGAGTGAGCGGAATGAGCCGGGCGAATGCGTGAATGAATGAATGGACCGTCGCACCGTTCAGGCGCGAACAGTGACATCGCACATACACGCACACGCACGCCACCTGGAATATCACCACTGAAGGTAATGTGAGTATTCCAAGTGACTTAAAGTGCGGTCGCGCAGAATCTCTTTGGCCTACCTGTACAATCGCTCTGATGGCTCTCTTCTGCATGCGAAAGACACGCTCCCATTCGGCAGCGCGGCCCCACAGCTCTACACCATATTGTAGGAGCGAGTGTACAGTGGCGAAATAACAAGAGCGTACCACATCCCTGGGCACCACTCTCGCCAGCCGACGTAGCGCGAAGCAAGCGCTCCCGAGCTTGGTACACACTTTCTTGATGTGCGATGCCCACTGAAGCCCCCTGTCCAACTCGAAACCGAGAAACGTTGTGTTTTGGACTTGGTCTATTTTGGTGTCATCTACAAAAGCGTTTAGACTCCGTGGAGGCTTCCCGCCTAGGTGGAAGTGGAGGAAATGGGTTTTTGTAAGATTCAGAGCCAAGCCATTGCACCGGAAATATTGCGACACCTGACATGTCGCGTCATTCAGCCGTTGCTCGAGTTTTTCGATGTCGGGCGCGCATACTATAGCGGCAACGTCATCGGCGTACATAAATATCTCTCCTGCTGGTACCGCCTCTGGCAGGTCGTTGAGAAGCAGCGAGAAGAGTATATTAGACACCGACGACCCCTGCGCCACTCCCAATGCATACGAGTAGAACACACCTTCCTGCCAAATGTTTTAATTGTATTTGAAGTGCTTATAGTCTCCGAGTACGTCTGCTGTCACATACAGACAAAAAGACTGACGGACGGGTTCCGTTTTCACCATTTTGGCTACGGAACCTTAAAAGTACTATTCGTAATTGTATTGTAAACAACACTACTAATAATAATAAAGTACATATATTAAAATAGGTTCTCGCTGGCGGTAACCCTAGCGCTGAGGGCGGGGCCTCGAAAGAGCGCGTTGCGTGCGATAGAAAGAGATGGCCACGTTTAGGCACGTTTGGCATACCTAAACGGGGGATTTGTTAACAGAGAAACTTCTGTACTTGTACTATTACTTATTCTGTGGCAGAGCGAACAAATTCATTATAGTATGCGGAGATTTTAATGTAAATATTTTAAATGATAATGTAATATCTTCTAGATTTCTGAATCTCTTCAGATCGTTTAATTTAAAAAATGTATTTTATGAACCTACCAGAGTGACATCTTCCACAGCTTCATGCTTAGATAATGTATTCGTAAATTGTGAAATTTTAGCAAATTATATCGTAAACATCATAAGATCTGATCATTCTGGGCAAGAAATTTTATTTCTGCATAAAATATTATATACAGAATTAGAAATTAAAACTCGTCCAATAACACGTAACCGTTTATTACAATTTAATAATAGGTTACTAAACCAATTGTTGAGTCAGGATTTAAATTTAGTTGTAAATGACACGTGTAACAGTTTTTACACCAGGTTTTTTGCAGAACTAGTTGCAGTTTTCGAAAAAAGCTTTCCCGTCAAAGTTATGAAAGTCACTCAGAGGTTTAAATTTAGTGATTGGGCAACAGAGGGCATTCGTAAAAGTAGAGAGAAATTGTTTGAATTGTATGAGCTAAAAAACCTGATTCATACCGAGACATTTCAGGAACATGTTAGAAAGTATTCAAAAATATTTAAAAAAGTATGTTGGGCCGCGAAAGTCAATTTTATTGGCAATAAGATTAAAACAGCTAACGATAAAGTTAAAACAATTTGGAATATTATCAAAAAAGAATCGGGAAAAATTAAGCACTCAGATAAGAAATATACATTGCTTACGTCCAATGGAGTAATCAGATCCGATGTTGAAATAGCCCAAGAATTTGAAACATTTTTTACTACCATTCCTATTAAAATAACTGAAATACTTAGTTCATCTTCTGATAAGGCCAAAACTTTACTTTGTAGTAATGTTAATGAATGTCAATCTGAATTTAAATTTCAACACATAAGTCCTGAAATTATCGTAAGAACCTTTAAGCAGCTTAAAGTTAAATCTACTGAAGACCTGTGGGGGATGTCTGTTAAAGTATGTACTGCGATCATAGTTACACTGGCACCGTATTTGCCATTTTTATTTAATAAGTGTTCGGACGAAGGCGTCTTTCCCAACCTAATGAAGGAAAGTAAAGTTATACCTTTATTTAAAGCGGGTGATACCAAAGACCCTGGTAATTATAGACCAGTTTCTATCCTGCCCGTCCTAAGTAAAATATTTGAGAAAGTAATAATGACCCAACTTCTTAATCATTTCAATGGGAACAAATTATTTCATTCCCAACAATATGGTTTTACCAGAGGGCGATCTACTACTGACGCGGGAATTGCCCTAATCAAGAATGTATTCGATGCATGGGAGGAAAGGAAAGACGCCATCGCTATTTTCTGTGATTTATCGAAAGCGTTCGATTGTGTAGATCATCTGACCTTGCTGAACAAGTTAAATCACTACGGAATTAAAGGGAAAGCTCTGAAATTGATACAATCCTACTTATCAGACAGAGTTCAAAAAGTTCTGGTGAACGGGGCTCGTTCGGCAGGGTCTGAGGTTAAGATCGGCGTGCCTCAAGGCTCGATATTAGGTCCTCTCCTTTTTTTAGTTTACGTCAATGATCTACCTTTTATGGCGGAACACCTGTCTAAGATAATTCTTTTTGCACTAATTTTTAAAATTAATAGAATATCTCAAGATGTAACCGAAATAAATAATGCCCTTCAGATGGTACATGAGTGGTTCACTGCTAACAATCTAGTTTTAAATCCAAATAAAACAAAATGTATACATTTCAAGTTACCGAATGTTAATTATCATATACAAGGACTCAAAATTAACAATGTTATGTTAGAAATAATAGACAAGACAGTTTTCTTAGGCATGACAGTAGACTCTAGACTTCAATGGGGACCTCATATTGCAGCACTTTCCAAAAAATTAAGTTCAGCTGCATACGCTGTAAAAAAGATTAGACTACTCACTGACGTAACCACTGCGAGACTTGTCTACTTCAGCTACTTTCATAGTGTCATGTGTTACGGCATGTTACTATATGGCAGAGGAGCTGATATCGAGTCGATTTTTGTTCTACAAAAGCGAGCAATTCACGCTATATACGGCTTAAAGACCCGTGACTCTCTCAGAGAAGTGTTTAAAAAAATTGGAATTATGACCGTGCCAAGTCAATATATTTATGAGAATATTATGTATGTTAGGAAAAATCAAGCGCTATTTCGTAGAAGATGTGACATTCATGACATAAATACTAGGAATAAATTTAAATTAGTAGCAGTTAGAACTAGGTTAAGTAGAGTACAAAAGTCATTTGTGGGTCTATGTACACGTTACTACAATAAGCTCCCTGACCAGATTTTGAATATGTCGGAAAATAAATTTAAGGCCATTGTAAAACAAACATTGATAAATAGAGCTTATTATAAACTTGTCAAATACTTAGATGATAAAGAAATATGGACAAATGTAATCGCTATACCTTAATAGCACTACAACTATTGTAGTACTTGTATTTTTTTCAACCTCTGACATTCAAAAAGTGTTCTATACGAATTTATTTTGAATAAATAATCTTTGACTTGACTTTGACTTTGGAGGCCTTCGGGCGGCTTGAGAACTTCTAATAGTCAAGTTTCCCACTCACTCGACAAAGCCCAGTAAGGTCTAGTTTCCCTTCGGGGTTGGAAGGTCAAATGGCAGTCGCTTTCGTAAAAACTAGTGTCTACGCCAAATCTTGGGATTAGGTATAGCGGACCCCAGGCATCCTTCAGGATGCAACTGTACTGGGATAACGCTATAGGAGGATGATGATTTCTTTCGTGGCTTGGTTCTGAATACCAATTAAATAGATCTATGTAAATTACCAACTACTACGGTCGATTTAACATTCCCTGTTCGACTGGTCCAGTTGGAAATTGCCGCAAACACCAAGTTGGTCGGATAACTTGACGACGGAATAACACTAATGGCAGCAATTTAGTACCTAACTACGTTCGGTCTGGTTAGCGTTCTTTGATCATAGATTGCTTGGTTTAAATAATTTTAATAAGCGGTATAATTATTTACTAATATTGGGACGTGTTAGGTAATTACATGAAATCCCCGGTGGCTTGCCAATGTACTTAAATAATAACAGCGTAATGACGTAAGTTTATGTTATAGGTATATTTTAATATAATTTTTGAAGTAATAATCCTTGAGCTTGGGTTAATATATGCCTAACGTTAGTATTACCTAGCCGCGATTAGAAAGGGATTAGAGGTGATAGTTTTTCCATATACTGACGTCAAAGTGTATATGTAACGACAGCTATTCTGATCACAAACTAATCCCGGTCTTGTAATATATAAAGTTACATGATTACCCTGTACCTCTAAGCAGATCATGTTATATTTAAATAAGCTACTTAGCAAACCCAAAAGTGCCCAAAATATGTAGATATAAAACTTTTATACGTGTTAAATTCCATGGTATTGTTTTAAAGCTTGCTTGATTGAATTCCTTATAAACTGGGGACTTGTTTTTTACATATCTAAACAAAATTTTGCATACTGATAACCTTTTAGTAAATGACTATGGTTCGCTCAGAGTGTATTTTAATTTTGCACGATCTTTGATGATATTTTGCTAAGATTATCATGCTTTTATGTTAAACGTTACAAGACTAGTTACTTAGAAGGGTTTTTCATACCCCATAAAAAGTTTTTGGTCCTTGTCAGGAGGATTTTAATAGAGCAGTAAATAAAACTAAACCCTCGGACGACGCATTACCTCGGAAAGCTAATAAAAAGGTGAGAACATTGCTTTGCTCTACAAAAATCACGTCCCTTAAGGATTGGGAAGATAAGAGCATCAGGGTAAGTCTTAAGTAGGTACCTAGTCCAATGCATGTCAGATTTATGTGTAAGTCAATTGCATGCATTATAAGCCTCGTTCGAATAAGATTAAGATTAGTAAACTCCTGAAATCAAAGTTGCATACTTCAGTCACTTAACCCTGAAATCTCGTTTGTTCCAATTTAATGGTGTCTTTGAACGAAGTTCAAATTCTACGTTTGAAAAAAAATGTTCTTCCATACCTTTTTCACCTCTTCAGAGGATAAATATTTTACATCATTTACATGATAACACTCTTTTAAGAAAGTCCGTAGTTTCGCTCATCCCTGTAAACAAAAAAATAAAGACGTTAGTGGAAGCCAGCGACAGCGCCCTAAACACATCGATATGTGATTGGAATGCAAAGCCACTAACAAAATTACACCTCGAACTTGAGACCGATCCGAGATTTAACAGATATTTGTCATCAAGAACTGAAGTTTCTTTCGTCAAATCCATGCATAAAAACTGACCCTGTTTCAATTATAACTATATCGATTAAACACAAACTATTCGCGGTCGCAAAATGAATAGCAATCTTATGACAGAGAAAACCCGTTTTGCGACCACTACGTCTGGAAAAACAGGAGGTATATAATCATGACAAATACTTAAATGCCCGGGAACACTAGTGAAAAAAAACTGGTTTGATTTATAATTTTGTTTTTCTGATTTTCTTTGTGTGCTCGACAAAAGGTCGCGGCAACAATCAAGGCCTCTTTTTTCATATGACGAGGTGGTTTTGTTTCTAAATAACTGTAGCAGGAAAAAATCCAATTGGCGGACTATTGCCTTAAAGCCTTTTTCTACCAGTCAACCGTTGGGTCAAACAGAAACTATTTAGATGCGGGATCATAAAAACTGATACCTACGCAAAAGATAACCAATCACATATTTATATTTAATCAAAGTACCTATACCTATTATCTATTAATAATGAGTAATAACCGTAATTGGACGCTCAGAGACCACATACATCTCTTGGATATTAAATTAATTACCTACATCTTCTCGAATTCTCAGTAGACTGACAGTATGTTGTAATTCAGTTTTCATTTAGGTAATGACATTTGATTTTCTTAATTTGGGTCTTTTAGAAATAATATTTTGTAAGATTTAACTTGTGATAATGCCCTTGTAGCCTTAATGTACTAGGTACATTTACTCCAAATAAAAGTATTCCACTATATGTCTATTTTAAATTTCTCACATAGCCATAGCTAAGTCCTCTACAAATAAATACATTGACAATATTTAAAAACTAAACTCTAAAATTATAAACTAACTTACAAATAAACTAACTTACAAATAAAAAATTTGCCCCAAATCACCTTGTGGGGGCAGCGTGCCCAGAAGGCTGGCAGCATTGCCACGCTGGATGGCAATGCTGATCCTCTGCGCCAGGTATGATCCAGCCCTCCGGTCACGCGTTACCTCCACAAGGCGTTTGGAGCATTCTTTAAAAACTAAATGTGCGCTTTCCCCCCACGGACCCATAGTCTCTACCCCAAACGGCGCAAATTGGTAGCCATTGTTTAGGGCTGCATATTTGCGCCGCTTGAGGAGTTCGGCTGAATTTGCAGCAGAGCCGGCTTTTGTGGCGGTGCCACGAAGATGAGACAGCGCCAGGGTATCGGCACAAGTTGCGTCCCAAACCATCGGCCGTCCCATCTTCCAAGGCACGAGAGTCATTCCGTCGGGTCTTTTTCCGTCGTCGCGGGCAAGGCCGGTCGGTTCCAATATGGCCGGCGCTCCCGCACTGGCTAGGGCCCGACGGATGACATCATTCAGGTTCGCATGTCGAGTGGCACGGCCTGCGCTTCTGCCGCAGGATAAACCGTGGTGACCCAATTGGTCTACTGGGTCACCGCAACGACAGCGGTGCGGGGCAACGCAGGCCACTCCCAGGCGGAGAGCGACGGAGAGGCGAAAAGTGGTGTTGTCCAAAAGCGTCCCTACTGATGAAGAGGGCAGAGCTTGCAGCCATTGCCCGGATTCCCATTCAGAAACAGCTAGGAGTCGAGCACGCTCTGTGAGGCTGGTTGCCGTTTGATATAGGTCATCCCGTGCCAGCCTACAGAGCGGCTCGTCCCAAAGCCGCTGAGAACTAGGGTTCCCAGGCATGTCAGAGTTTGGGCAAGCAACGCACCACGCATTTTTGGCCTCTGTCATAAAAGGAATGTTAATTTGTTGGGTTGAACACTTTAGAATTTTAGAAGTAAGATTCAATGAACTGTGTACTGATGATAGATACGCGGGAAGCGAAACGCTAGAAATTTTTCTAATGCCTAGGCCACCGTGCCTTATTGGCAGGGAGGCCTGTAACCACGAGCGGTCATCCAAATTAATATTTATGATTGAAACCAGTACATTCTGAATAATTTTGTCGATTTTTTCTAAAAGCAGGGGAAATCTCCAGAAGTGGCTGCACCTTAAGACATACGTAAATTTTGGTACGAAAAGACAGTATCGAATGATTGCGTACGCTACGTGGGCATTTAATTTTGACAGACGGTCCGAAACGTCATTGAGATTTTTAATTTTGATTTCCAAAAAGCCAGGAAATGATTCGTCTAGGACTGGTGCTCCTAGGAGGTGTAGTGTATTCTTCTCAATTACTTTGATATTAGGAGCGAGGTGACGAAATTTGGATAAAGCAAGTGCTTTGTCTTGAAAATTTTCGGAAAAGAAAAGTTCACACTTTGAAAAGTTTAGTTTTAGTCCGATACTGTCAAAATCTTGTAGCCTGTTTGCAGAATAAATATGAGTATTGTTTTGATTTATTTTACATTGTTTAATCGTAATTATAATCTTAAATACTTCACATAATAACTTTCAAATCTATTGCTGAAAATATTCTGAATTTATGGTCTATATACATATTATACATACTTGTACTCTATATTCCATTCTCTAAAATTCCAGCCAGTATCAGAAGAAAAGGTTTTCTGTCCGGGGTAATCTCAGGATCCGCTGCATCGATTTAAAAAAATTTTTGGTATACGAGTACATGTATATTTTTATCCTCGCCACAACTTAGGATACTTTTTATTTAAATGCAATAGTTAATTGATTTTTCGATATATGTGACCTCTTTGGATTTTAATTTATTTTTCATCGCCGTCATATCTGTCACTGTCAGTATGGTTCGTGGCAGAAAAAAAGGCAGTTGTCAAATTGGTACCTGCTTAAATGTACGGCCATGATAATGCACGAAGAGGGCACGAAGTTCGCCGGGTCAGCTAGGTAGTTATACCTAAATAAACTATATAAACCTATTGTCAGGGTCGACAGAAAATCTTTAATGAAGACAGAGTGGTTGGTTTATGCTTAATATCTAAAATTAAAGCTGAGATTATGAGATCATTCCAGAAATTTTAGAAAATTAAAAAGGGAGAGTTCTACTAATGGGTCTAAATATTTCAGTGAGCGTCATAAAAACAATGAGATTCAACAGTTTTATAGCGATAAATTAATAACATTCCTGGCGCGCCTCCAACACTACAGGCCGAGATAGGAGCAGATCTGATAATGGAATGCCTCGCTAATTATTCGACGGATTAAATTAGCTATGCCGTGGTAATATCAGACAGCTGTGGATAACGCAATGTGCTGTGTCGTAGCGTCGCAAGTTGGCAGTAGGGGAATTTTAAATCTGTTATAAAATCCATGAAGATGATAATCACCATGTCTCCGTGTTTTGAAAAAACAAGTTAGCGCATAATCGTATAAATAGGTACCAAAAAATATTTCCAAAGGGAGATTAAGTAAACAGCCCCCTGGACGTGTCAAGTGCGGTGCTACCAAAATGGTTTTTGTTGCTCTCAGGACTTGCTGTAGGTACCTATTAGTATGCATGTAAAACATACCTACAATCCGAATTCACACAAACATGCTCAATTGCTCAGCGCATCCTCGTGATACTGGTGATGTTAGATATTTCTGTTTACGAACATACTCGTAACATACATACGTCAATGTGTGTGTATGGCACTGGTCCCAACGCCGGCGAGTAGCGATTACTCTTGAATTTAAACTTTCGTGAGTCATGTTAAAACTATATTACACTAAACGGTTAAACTCACGTATTAATTGTCACTCCACTCCGGTCACTTAATACGTGAGTTTAACCATTTAGTGTAATATACCTAGCAATTACTCTCATAGTAATTCTACTCCCTAGCGAGAAAACGAATAGTATTACTATCAGAGTACTCGTTAATCGCCGGCGGTGGGACCAGTGCCATACACACACATTGACGTATGTATGTTACGAGTATGTTCAAAGTCAAGTTCAAGTCCTCCCTGTGTCGGCGATGTGCGGGACATAACAAAACAATCCTTTTGTTTGTTTTTTTTCACCGGGAGACCTCAGGAGAAGTCCTAGACCTAATACTTTTGTTTAAAATAACCATTCTTTAATAACAGGTTTAAGTGGGTACCTACTCGTATTTACCGCAAAGCACAAAGAACAACAATTCTACATTCACTCACTGGTAATATGCATAATCAAACAATTGGCTTGCGTGCTTTATTTTCACGGCTTAATTGATATTGTTGCTATAAATGTTCACTGAAATAATTAAAAGTTCCGATGGTCACTATAGCTCTAATGATGTTCATTATAATGATGGTCATTATAGCTCTAATGATGTTTCCCAGTTTATCGTTATGCGCTTTGTTGAATCAGTTGTTTTAATTTGTAACTACATACAACTGGTTAAAGGGGTATAATTTTTACATTTTCCGCAATATAAATTCATAGAAATTCCCCCACTAGGATAAATACATGCATTGAAATAGCTAGTAACATAGACAAAGTAGAAGCTAATACGCATCAACAACTGTGCCTGTCTGACCATGACATGGCTCAGACAATTACTTTTAGTGTTAAAAAGAAAAACAAATGTTTGACCTAGTTCGATTATAAATAAAAGAGATTTTAATAAAGAGAATATTTAATCCAGTCGATATGTCCTAACAAGGGGAGGGTACCTGGAAAGTGCTCGGTAGTTGATGGTATTTTATGGGGTTATTTGGGGGTACACAAGGAAGACTACCCTAAGAGGGGGGGAGGGGGAGGGGGTAAATGTGTGACATTTTTAAGATTTTCGCTTATACCTCTGAAACTATGCACTTTTTGTATACTATATTGTACAACAAAGTTGAAGAGCATTAAATTACCTAAAAGTTAAGTGGTCGACCAGATTTGTAGACTTAATATTAACGGCAATATAATAATATTAGCCTTTAGATCTGAATTGGTGGTGTTTGAGTTGAATGGTATTGTTTTTTCTTTTTTTCTTTGTTTCACAAAATGTCACGCAATTCAGTGTGCCGTAAGGCATAGGCCTCCTCCAATTGTCTCCACTGGGTTACACATTAACGGCAATACAGCCGATCAAAGATAGAAAAAAAATAATGGTGGAATTACAGTAAAGTTACTTACCTACCATTATTTGTGTGTTAACTATGTCGGATTTATTATTTTTTCTCAAAAGGACATCATGACAGTCTCTCACATGAGAATCACAAAAATTATAATATAAATATATGTATAACTAACTTTTTGCCGCGACTTCGTCCGCGTCAACTTCGACTTCCTATTTCACCCCTTGGTGGGGTGATTTTCGGGATAAAAATTATCTTATATGTTAATCCAGGCTGTAAACTAGTAGTGTACCAATTTTCATCAGAATCCGTTCAGCCGTTTTTGCGTGACTGATTAACAAACATCCAAACATCTAAACTAGCTCGGACTCATTAGAAGCGATAGAAGTGCGGTCGATGATAACCCATAGTAATTGATAACCAATAGTTGTAGTAGTACATTGTTTGACAAGGGTCTAAAGTAAGCCATGTTACCACGAGATGGTTATTTTCCCGAACGTAGTGAGGGAAAATTGTTCGAGTGGTAATATGGCTTTTAGGCCCGAATTATACACTCTACTTTTCACTTCGATTACGAGAAAACACATAAACACAAATTATCCACATTAAATGAATAATTTATCTCTTGGCGGGCGTATGTCTAATTTGCGTATTCGCCTCCCTTTCTTTTGCTATATTAAGGAAAGAGATGCAAAATGCCCTTTTTTTTCTTTTAAGAGGCGAAATTGCTTTGACCACGGACACCGCTTAATCTTTAGAGAACGGAAAAACGACTTTCCTGATTGGTCGATTTTAGTGCAGCTGTATTCTGATTGGTTGATATTTTTACCTAATATTTTTTATCTGTCAAATTTCTGTTCTGTGATTGGTGGATTTAAAAGGTGAAGTATTTTGATTGGTCAAATTAAAATGGTTTGTATACATATTTTCCCTAGGGATTAAATGTACTACTTTAGCCCCGCTTCACAAGTCTAATATGACATGACACACTTTTCGAGCATGAAAAGTGATAAATACATTTTGAATAGTACCCAATGGTATTTTATTATTATCATACGGCCTTGAAAAATAGCCCTGCGTTCGTTCGTTGCAAAGTTTAATCTAAATTTGGTAATGGTAAGCAGTTCAGAAATATAGATATTATAATAACAGTGAATATTCAGATAAATTAGATACAACAAAAAACAGGTAAGAAACCCCTGACACCTCGTAAAGCCTTTTAATACTGCATTCCGCACCCTGTTCCTCGAGTGAGGATAGATCAAGTGGTCTCGTGCAAAGAGACCCTCCTCAACGAGAAGTGGGGGTGGTGTGGAATAAATTCAGCAATAGCTCCCAGAACAATTGAACGGTGGAAAAATATTCCAATCACACGTAATTTATTATTGGGTTGGAAGACGATTGAGTGGTTCTCTGGAAATTAATGTTTATGCATGAGGGGCTTTATGGTAATAAGGAGGACTTGTGTACCTACCTAATATTATATGAGTGAAATGCGTTAATATTCTGTTTGTATTTGTTTTGAAGTTTGTTTATTATGTTCAATGTAATCTGGCTAGTTGCTGGCCAAGAGCAAACCCATATTACCTGTCTATATGCGCTTGGCGTCGGTTATTAAATAGTTTGTTAGTAAATAATTCTTATTTTTGTATTGGTTGGCGTAGCAGCAAACTTTGGTTCATCCCGTTTGCATTATTAATTGCAATCCTATATATTTCGCTCGCTCTATCACGGTATATTGACCCTTAAGATAAATAAATATTATGTTTATGCTCGTATAATGCTTATTGTGGAGTTGGGTTACTATGAAATTTACCACGATATTGTTTTCTGTTAAATCTATTCAGTAGCGGCGGGTCACTGAATAATGAACGTAAATACTAGGTAATTAAGAACGAAAGCTCCACATACGGGTAATTTATTCGGTCAACGGCAGAATAATACAATGAAAGAAGTTATTGCCTCGCATTTTTCCATTCAGATTGTGGTAAGAATATTAATTTAATTTGGTACTTGGCCGTCTAGCTTTAATTTTTTTATGAGAGGTAGGGCACAGCAAAATGTCATCTTGCTCGAATTGGGGCAGCCCAACTGGGGAAGTACCTCCGCCTTGCAGAAGACCACAGCCATAATAAGATTATTTACTGTGCAAGTACATATGTAGTATTGTGTTCCTGAAGGTAAGCAAGGTTGCCAGAGCTCCCGAGTCCCGAAAGTGCACTGTGTTTAGAGCGAACGACCCAAATATGTCCCTTCTGCTGTCAACACATTGAATACTCAAATTTTAGAAAGGGTTGGCAACGCGCACGTAACTCCTTTGGAGTTGCGGGTGTCTATAGACTGCTGTGTCCACTTACATCAGGTGGACCGTCCGCTTGTTTGCCACCATAGTTTAAGTTAAAAAAAATATGTTGACAGTACTATTATTGACATTTCAGAAAAAAACGGCCTAATGCGTGTCGGATTCGCGAAAGAGGATTTATTCATACCATACTCGCATGATTCGTGGCTAAGTCTTGAAGTGTTCGCTTTTCGTAAAATCGCGTAGTACGTGAGTGGAATAAACTACCAGAGACAGTGATAAGTGCCCCTTTAAGTAAACAGTTTCAAAAATAGACTAGATAAACATATTAAACACAAAACCACAGGATATATTTAAAAAAAATAATATAATAAACACACACTTACACACACACCGCTTAATAATGCTTATGCTTTATGTGCTGTGCTTATTATTATTTTTTCTTATTTTTTTTTTATTAAAAAAAAATGCAGTGATATACACGCATCAGCTTGTAGCTGCTAGTGTATAATAAATAATAATAATAATAAGTAGCTTCAACATCATAAAGTAGGTATAAACTACAAAATATAAAATATTACATCCCTAGCAAAATTTTAACAACTCCCAAACTAAAATATTGCCGCTTAGTTCAGACATAGCATGCTCCGCAGCACTTACAAAGTCGGGGCACGTTACATATTTTCTTTTTACCCACTATAAGCGCCTAACTTTGATAATAACGGGTCGGTGGGCGATTAGTGAACCAATTAAAAGGACGTTAATCTTCCAGAGCAGTTCATTTTACGCTAGTTTCTGTGAAAACAGTTCACTAGTGCTAAAACGTGACTAACACCTCTATCTATAGACGGCAATGTAAAGTATCTGTATACACAAGGGTTCTGCAAACACGACGCTAGCTCAGGGACGATGCTTAGTTAGAGGTACGAAGATTTCGCCATAGATGGCGCTGATATGAAAGTTAAACAACGTCCTGATTCAATAAAGCTGTAGCGAAACTAATAGTACAAAGTACTTAGTAAGTAAGTAGTAAGTAGTAGTAGTAGTAGTAGTATGCAATCGTAGTTAATGTATGCGTCTAGACCACGAGTCTTGCCGAGTGGTCCAAGAAGGGTTCGAGACTTAAAAAGCTAATTATATAACTATTGTATAAAATACTTTTTTTATGAGTCCACGAAAATAACATAATAACACATAAGTAGTTGACGCTGAAACAATCTTATTGGTGTAGGTTACACAGTGATTAATATGACGTGATCTACTCATATGACAATATGTATCAACACGTGGGTATTGATAAATATTGAAACCAAGTCTACATAATTCTGAAATTTACGATAATATAAATAGTATTGTAATAATAATCACAATGAGGCCGGTGCATGGTGCCCCATTAAGATTGAAAAGAAAATCATCGGTGTCCTTGATCGCCTTTGGCTCCTTATTTTAAATTTGTTCTTGGGTCTTGGATGTTTTCTATGTATTTTAGTATCTAATTAAAAAAAAAAAAAAAAAAAAAAAAAAAAAAAAAAAAAAAAAAAAAATGTATAAAAAATGTAATGTGTGTATGTATGTATGTGTAATGTGTAATGTGTGTAATGTATAAATGTTTCTTTTCTTTTTTTTTTTTTTTTTTTTTTTTTCTTTTAATTATCTATATAAGTATGTATATCGTCGCTTAGTACCCATAGTACAAACCTTTGCTTAGTTTGGGACTAGGTTGATTTGTGTAAGATTGTCCACAAATATATATGTATATATTTTTTTTTTATATTTTAAATCTCGACCAATCACGAGGCATCAGATAATTCAGATATTTTTTTTAATAATTTCGGCCAGTATTTAGACGACAGTTTAAGTAGGTAAACAATTTGACAAGTGCAGTGATATCTTCCAATTCAGAAGCGCTGGGAAGCAGCACCACCAATATGGACTTTTATTCACAAAATGAGTCTCCTTAAACAAATTATTGGGTCCATAAATGGAGAATGATTTTTTTTAATAAATACGGTGTTCTATTTTTGAATGATTTTTCGATACTGCGCACAATTGTACAACCAATTATTTCATTACTCCATAGAGCAGACTTTTGGTTCGGCTTTAAATGTTGTATGGTAGGTATTGTGCAATGGTCTATGAAGTTCTAATTCAAAGATAATAGTACACGAGTAGAAAAAGTAATATGTGTATTTGAGTAACAATTGTGTTATAAAGATTTTTTTTTGTAGGTACCTACTTTGAGTTACGGGAAACGGTAATAAATTAAATCTCATAGAACACCTTGTTCCTGATGTGATGACAGACATTTTTTTTTTTGATAGACATTGATTATACAGGTGAATAAAGTTGCGGACGTCCGTGAATCTCACCCCTTTTTAAAGTAAATGTAGGTAAGCATTTTCAAAATGGCATGGCCACAATTTAAATGTCAAAATTGAGAACTCGTTTCTTACAACACAGTGTGTAAATAGATGATGATATTGTACCCTGCGGGGTAATCACGTAACGATATGTATTACCGTTGGTACGTATTTAATGTCAGTTTTAGTATGGGATTTGACATTTAAATCTATCGTACTAACGGTGGAAAACATTACGTGATTACCGCGCTGGGATAAATAAACCCACACTATTTATAGGGGTATTTAAATAATATGCTAATTTTGAAAACTGGTGCAGCGACAAATAAATCCGGTAGCTTATACTGTAAATACACGAACACCGCTAATCTACCGGAATTAGCTGTTTATCTGCTCTGACAAAATATAGCCTCGGTGGGGAATTGATTTTACCATTTGTCATTGTGATTTAAAGCACAGAATATTCGTACAGATTACGTGTCAGCTTTGGAATTCATATACCATCCGGTTTTAATAAATAATGAACCATTCCTGTTTATTTCAATGCACTGAGAAAAAAACACCACCAGGAATTAAAAAACCGATTTGTAACTGGGGAAAAAATGAAGTTTTACTATTAATTACGGAAGTATTACGGTTTTTATAAAAGTTATCCATTTCTACAAACAGCCTAGTAATCCTTAATCTAATTTCAACAAATGGGCTTTAGTCAATGTAGCATAAAACAATAGTAGATTATACACCTAGGGGATAAAGCACTGTTTTATGTCACGGGCGCGATATTGAATCCTGAACGTAACGAAGGACTCCGGATTTTCGTTAAATATTTCGTTAATTCCCGAGCGAAGCGAGGGAATTAAGACTGAGTCCTGAGTGTAGTGAGGGATTTAAGCGTCGAAGACAAAAACAGTTTTATCCACGAGGAGTATACTCTACTTTTCACACCTCTAGCGAGACAATAAAAAAACCAAGGCTACTAGAGACTTCTAGGTTTAGACTTCTAGGGACTAGAAGCTTCTTCTAGGTTTTGCCCGCGACTTTGTCCGCGTAGAACTCGTTCATTGCGTTACAATGTAATTGCTTAATTTTAATTGCTAGAATTTAATTTCAGACGATTACCTAGTAATCGCTCTTCCATACAAACTCTACTACTACTACTATCTACTTAAGGGATGATTTCCGGGATAAAAAGTATCCTGCCCTTCCCCGGGACTCAAACTACTTCCCTACTACATTTCATCTGAATCGATCCAGCGGGCTTAGCGTGAAAAGATAACACAGACACACTTTCGCACTTATAAATCTTATAATATTAGTACTAATGGATTTTTATAGAATCTGAAATTTTAGTCTGTACATATACTTACTGCAGCGTCTTGTTAGATTCGCGTGTTTTGTTTTTATTTTCATAATGTGTTCCATTCAGCTTGTGGTGGCCAGTACGAATACGTTCGATTTTAAAATTTGTTCGGAGCGGCATCCCGCCCGCGCAGTGTTTTGTTTGGAACGCCGCTGCGCCGCCTCCCCTCCGCCGTGCGGACTTGACGAAATTAGACTTTAAGGACATAACAATAAGAATTACGGTAAGTTTTGCATGATATATAATTTGGCTTTGTCGAGCAGGTGGTGTGAAAAATTCATTACTTATTACAAATCACTGTAATTCTTATAAAAGTTCCCTATATTTAAAAAATTATATTGCCTATTTTTAGAAAAGCCATTTGCGATTACAAACGTAACATATGTAAAATCAAGTAACAGAATTTACAAAAGTCATTTTATTGCTATATTAGAATACATTTCTCGTCCTCGGATTAAGTTTTATTTTAGAAATAATACAACAGAGTGCATTTGTAATAATGATCCGTTGACAACAAAGTACTAACGAGTCTTTAAATTTATTTATATTTCTTTTTAGGGTTCCGTACCCGAACTACCCGAAGGATCCATACGGAACCCTATTGCTGTCACTGACGCGCCCGTCCGTCCGTCGTCTGTCACAAAATATTTTTTTAACTTCCCATTGACCTATGAAATTGAAATTTGGTGATAATGTTTATTAGAGGTATTACGTATGAAAATCAACTTAATTTTGCGGTTGGTTCGGAACCCTTTTGCGAAGTCCGACATGCACGTAGCCCGTTTTTTTATATTGGTTTATCCCAATATTTGTATAAAAAGCTCATAGATCAATGGGAAGTTAATTTAAAAACGCTGATTTTGGGAGTTTCTCAGTCCTCTCTTTGCTAATATTTATTAAAACAAAAATACAGTAAGATTTATATACTTAACGAGCTCTTAACAACAATATCCTACTTAATTTTAGTTATGGCCTCTTAAAATTATAAAAATAAATTGACAATTTTCGTGGCCTTCGATTAACAATATGCTTTATACTGTGAAAATTCGAAAACTGCAACTGTTTGGCTATAAAACCTGTATGACAGACGACGGACAAACAGCCGGACAGACGGACGGGTGAGTGACAACAAGTAGGTATGAATCCTTAAGTGGGAGTTACAAGTCGTGATAAAGTTTGGCCTCACGATGGAAACTGTTCCTTAGGCTACTTGTAACTTATACTGAGCGAGGCCAAACTTTCCACGCAAAAAATTCAAAATGGCGGCTATTTTAATTTCCAAATTTTTTTATTTTTTTTAGAACTCAAAAATGCTTCGTGCTACACAAAAACTTTGTACGAGAATTATGTTTTGCATAAATTTAGTTATAACTTTGGTTATTATCATTTTCTCGATAAATCTAATAGTTCATGAGAAAAATGGTGTTTAATATTGCGTTTCTTGTTAAAACACTGTTAGTCAAAAGGCTTAGCAAAATCAAACTGCATCGTATGCAGAAATCAATCAATCTTCTCCAGTGATACTAGGAACAAATATAAAGGATTTCATCCGACGAAATGAAAATTTCATCGACGGGAATTCAAAATGGCGGTCATTTGCCAAAGGGGGAGCCGCATTTTTTAAAAAGTGTATAATTTCAAAACGGCATCTGCTATTTAAGTAATATGGGTATCAATCGATTGGTATTGACACCATTAATTAACATAAGAAAAAAACCATGTAAAAAATTAAAGATAGCGGCCAACTAATATCAAAATTGTAAAATTTTCATTCTTCTTTTTTTCGTTATATTAAAAATAACAACTAAATGTCCAACGATATAGTCAATTTATATATTTACATAAATTCTCATAGTATTATCTACGCGACAAAACAAAAATTATGACAATCCGTCGATTAGTTTTTGAACTATATGAATTACAAACGAGCCTCGGCGACTGTGTCAGTAGTTATAGAAACAAACTGCACTTTTGTAATGAAAGCAAGTCGCTTTTGCACAATGGTATTAGTGAAGAGACCAAACTTGATTATTTTTTCGATAATATCTAATTTTCACCCGTCAGTAACCGAGATTACGCCACTTCAAAATTATAAGCCTAAAACGTTCTACTAAGTTAAAAGGTAGACAGATTTGGACAAAAAATGTGGCAATCGATAGAGAAAAATGTGCTCAACTTAAAATAAAATAAGCTTTTTGTTACAAAAGTCAAGAAATTTTTTTTTCTGTGTTTAGCAATAAACTTTTTATTTTATTTTTATTTTTTTGATATTTATACTCTGTAAAATCCTACACTTTGTTTTTCTACGTTTAAGAACATTTTAATCTATAGTACATTGTGCATGTGCATTGTGTGTCATAGTTGTTTTTTATATTGGGGAAACTTTCTGTTGTGTGATTGTTTTTGGAAAAAAATATTCTTTTAAGGTTCAAAAAATATATAAGGTATGAATAAAAGTACTTATAGGGTATGAATATCAAAAGTTTATTGCAAAAAAAGTTTTTTTTTCTTAAGTTACGTTAAAAAAAATCACAGCGTTATTTTTTATGTTGAACAACATTTTCCTGTATCGATTGCCACATTTATTGTCCAAATTTGGCCACCTTTTAACTTAGTAGAACGTTTTAGACTTATAATTTCGAAGTGGCGTAGTCTCGGTTACTGCTTGCTTTCATTACAAAAGTGCAGTTTGTTTCCATAACTACTATGACACAGTCACCAAGGCTCGTTTGTAATTCGTATAGTCCAAAAACTACTCGACGGATTGTTTTAATTTTTATTTTATCGCGTAGATAATACTATGAGAATTTATGTAAATATATAAATTGACTATATCATTGGACATTTAGTTGTTATTTTTAATATAACCAAAAAAAGAAGAATGAAAATTTTACAATTTTGATATTAGTTGGCCGCTATCTTTAATTTTTTACATGGTATTATTCTTATTTTAATTAATGGTGTCAATACCAATCGATTGATACCCATATTACTTAAATAGCAGATGCCGTTTTGAAATTATACACTTTTTAAAAAATGCGGCTCCCCCTTTGGTAAATGACCGCCATTTTGAATTCCCTTCGATGAAATTTTCATTTCGTCGTATGAAATCCTTTATATTGGTTCCTAGTATCACTGGAGAAAATTAATTGCTTTCTGCATACGATGCAGTTTGATTTTGCTAAGCCTTTTGACTAACAGTGTTTTAACAAGAAACGCAATATTGAACACCATTTTTCTCATGAACTATTAGATATATCGAGAAAATGATAATAACCAAAGTTATAGATAAATTTATGCATAACATAATTGTCATACAAAGTTTTTGTGTAGCACGAAGCATTTTTGAGTTCTAAAAAAAATAAAAAAATTTGGAAACTAAAATATTGAACATTTTGAATTTTTTGCGTGGATAGTTTGGCCTCGCTCAGTATAAGTTACAAGTAGCCTAAGGAACAGTTTCCATCGTGAGGCCAAACTTTATCATGACTTGTAACTCCCAATGTCCATTTATAAGGGGATTCACACCTAGTTCTGAACTTATTTAGACGTAGTTTTAGAATACTTCAACACAAATTTTGGCATACCTAAATAGCAGCGTTGGTAATTACATATTTAAACATAGAAGAAGAAGAAGAAGAAGAAGAAATACATTTATATGGTGTAAATAAAGAAAAACAATAACAAAATAGCAGGTACTGCACAAAGTATACACCAAAAAGGTTGCCACTCAGCATATGCCACGACTGACGTCATGACGCTGATTTTCAGGACAACCAAAAAATAAATATATACTACTTAACCTAATTATTCTATTCTAATCTAGCTGGTGACATCACGACCAGTCTTTCTAAACTAAATTAACTGTAAATAACAATTAGCCTAGTCCAAATGACGTTGACATTGTATAACACTAAAACAAACAGGATTTGACGGCCCAAACTAACCTAAAGATGTGAGACTTATACAACCTATGACAATGAAAATAAACAAATCAAAGCTACCAACCTAATAAAGTGAAAAACAAACACATATATAATATACTCCAGCATGCAGTGACGGTGAGATAAATATTTTATTATTTACTTATACATTTAAATTAATCCTTATTGAACCTCCTTAGTTTTCTATTGAATATTCTGCCCCTCAAGTAGATATACACGACATTTTAATTTAAAACTATGGATCGATTCAAGCGAACGGATTGGTGGAGGCAGATTATTCCAGCACTTCGTGGCAGCATATTTAAAACTACCACGAAATGCAGCTGTATGGTGCTGGGGACATACTAATTGGAGATACCTTAAAGGCCTGACCTCAGAGGACCTGGCATTATGCGCCCAAGTCAACTTGTTGTACAGGTACGATGGTAGCTGGCGCTTCACGACACCGAACATCAAGGTGGCTAGATGCAGTTTTTGACGCGTAGACATTTTCAGGATACGATGTTGGTTTAAATATGGTGTTACGTGAGAGCGCGGCGGAATATGAAAGCAAAAACGCGCGCAAGCATTTTGCACACGCTGCAGCAGCCGCTGCGTGCGCGTCAACAGGCGCGGCCCGTACACGATGTCGCCGTAATTCAGTATTGACAGCACCAACGAGTCACAGAGTCTAATTCTCAGCTCAACATCCAGAAATTCACGAATCCTATACAATACTTTCAGTCTGTAGAAACAGTTTCTCACGGTGTTGAGCAGATGTGTTTCATAGCGCAGTTCACCATCCATAATAATTCCTAGGTTGCGGGCTTCGAGCACTTGTTCTAGGGGATCATTGTTTATGTGTACCATAAAATTGGCTTTGGATATAATTTCAATTTGCTTTTTAGACCCCAATATGATGTATTTAGATTTTGTAGGATTTAGTACTAGTGAGTTTGACTGTGACCACTTATCTATGCGCTCGAGGTCTTCATTAAGCTTATTAATTTCTGAGCTAACATTTTTGAAATTGCATGGGATATAAATTTGCAAATCGTCTGCATAAATATGGAATTTCGAGTGATTAATTACGTTTGCTATGTCACTACTGTATAAAATAAACAAAATAGGCCCCAAAATTGAACCCTGAGGCACTCCTCTGGGCACAGGACGCAGATCGGACACAAGGCTTTTACCGTTTTGTCCACATATTTCTACCAACTGTTTACGGTTAGTGAGATAACTCGCGAACCATTTTATAGTATTATTATCGAACCCGTAATATGCCAGTTTAGAAAGCAAAAAGGAAGTGTTAATTGTGTCAAATGCCCTTGAAAAATCTAAAAGTGTGAGTACCGTGGCCTGGCCCTTGTCCCGAGAGGATAGAATGTTGTCCGTTACGTCAAGCAATGCTGTGGTGGTGCTACGGTGCTTACGAAAGCCGGATTGTACTTCTGGTAAGATGTTATTTACCTCTAAGTAAGAAGTCATCTGGTCACACACTGATCTTTCTAAAATTTTGGATAAGCACGGCAAAATGCTTATTGGTCGCAGGTCTTTCATAGACACCGGGTTAGAAACTTTGGGCAGTGGACGTACCAAAGCAGTTTTCCAGGAGTCAGGGAACGTGTGTGTGGTTATTGACCTATTAACTATGGCGGTGATGACTCCTAGGGTACGTGGCAAGGTAAGCATTAACATGTCCAATGTAACACCATCAGTTCCTTGAGCATTTGAAGACAAGTTTTTAATGATTTTGAGTACTTGGTCTTCACTGACTGTAGTTAGACAGAAAGATGACGCAGAATAGCGATTAAATTCAAAAAAAGTCAGATTACTTATAGGAATATCAGAACTGCCAGGCAGGTCGAGGAAATGATTGTTAATAATATCAGGATCATTGAATTGAGTCGGTAACTCCTTATCGGTCCGCTTATCTCTTAGCACATCTTTTTTAAGATTTTTCCACAACACCCTTGAATCGCCCATATTCGCATTTATGCGATGATTAAAGTACGCTCGCTTTTCGTTAAAAATGGCACATGAAACAACACGTTTGAGATCTTTGTAATATTCTTTATGCACTTCTGTTTGACTTGACCTATACCTAGCATGAGCATCATTTCGTAAGGCCATCATTTCTTTTATAGTATAGGTGATCCAAGGGTAGTCGTGCGACTTAATATATATTGTCTTAAGCGGTGCAAAAGTATCAAAAATATAAAGAATATAGCTGTTAAACATATCAACCATTGCGCTGGGATCCGACAGACTAAGAATATTTTCCCACTGAGTCTCATTAAGCATCTTTTCGAAATTGCACAAATCTATATCTTTAATGGGCCTAAAAGTGATAAACTTTGGAGTAGGTTTATCCATCTTGATGTTTAGTTGGCATGTAACAATAGCATGCGAGCTAAGGTCCGGTATGTAGTTTACATTCACATGACACACAGGTGCGTCGGTACAAATGAGGTTGATCATAGTACCGCTGTGCTCCGTGAAATGAGTAGCTTGCTGCGTATATTGGGCGAGTTTAAAACAATTTAAAAAAATTGATAATTTTATGGTGTTGACGTCATTTACCGCCAACATGTTAATATTAAAATCGCCCAATAATACAATATAATCAAATCTCGCAAACGCGCTCACAGAACTAGTTAGGGCATCAATAAAAACATCGACATTTAGCCACGGTGGTCGGTATGCCGTGCCAATTACAACCTTCACGCCCCTGACATTAAGGCTCAACCACATTTGTTCAACCGGTGGAGTGACAGGGTGAGTGCATATACGTGCATTAACTCCGTTCTTAATGAAAAATCCCACTCCCCCTCCCCGCGACCGCACCGCCGGTGGCCTCGGCTTGTGTTTTAGTTTATACCCAGGCACTACGGGTGCGCGGGCGTCTTCGCCTTCTCGAAGCCAAGTCTCGTTAATCGCCATAATATCCACTGAATGTGACTGCATTGCTACTATAAATTCTTCGTGCTTGGTACCCAACGAACAGGGATTAAGTAGACCTACAAATAATTTATTCTTTTTGTTCATCATGGCGAAGTATAAACACAGTAAAACAGGTAAGACATTTGTTTACACAGATTTGCGATTTTGATATTTATCATTATGGACAGATTTACGATACACAAGTGCAATTGAAGGCTAGTATACGTCTTCTTGTGAAAAACACCCAAGTTATAATTCTCTAATATATACATAATAGGTGTACACGACACATATAAATTTGTTTTTAAACCACAGACCGTTAAACCTATTTTTTGCCAAAAACCTCTTTGATATCTTCCCCAGCTCTAATCCTACGAGCCGGCTCTCCACTCTGACGGCGCACGTACACACGCCCGTCCCTGGTCCACGAGTAGCGCCAGTCGAGTCTCTTGCACTCTTGACGGGCAGTGTAGAGCAGCGTCCTGTTCAGCCTGGTCAGCCGCTCATTCAAGTAGAACCGAGCGGCACCCCCGGGCACGCCAAGGTCGGATGTGTCAGCCCCACGGCGCACGCGCGCAGCACGCAGCAGCTCGTTGCGGGTCCCGCGACGCGCGAGTCGAATGACCAGCGGGCGCGGGCGCCCGGCAGCAGGCGCAGGCGCCGGCGCAGCCGCTGGACCCGCGACGACAGATGGCGCCTCTGCGCTCGCACCCAGTCCGGCCGGCCCAGGTCTCCTTAGCCCCACCCTCTCGGCAAATACGACGTCGCGCTCCTCCAGGCTGACGCCGAGCTTCCGCGCGACCAGGCACGTGAGGTGTACAGGATTCTCGTTCGCCTGCTCAGGGATACCCGTCACCTCAATATCATTGAGAAGCAGGTCCTGATCGCGGTCGGAAAGCTCCAGCTTCAGCGCGGCAACGGTCGCCGCCAAGTCGCTAACGGCCGCGCCGCCCGCCGAGCGCTGCTCCATCTGCTCCTCCATACGCAGCACCCTCTCTTCCACTGACGCGATCCTCTCTTCCACTGCTTGGAAACGTGCCTGGAAACTCTGGACGAGTTGAAACATCTCCGCCATTTCGTTCCTAAGGCCCCCTATGTCGTCTCTCGTCGCCCTGGACTCAATCCTGAGCAGACGAAGCTGCTCCACGACATCCTGCCGCTCCCCAGGGGACAGCGCCCCCGCGCGCTCGGGATCGGTGGGTTTGTTACATAAATACCTACATCACACATCTAAGACTCAATAACAAGATATCCGTCAGGAAGTCAGGATTGTGATATGGCGAGGAGCCTGTTTTAGATTTTAGTTATCTTCAAAATTATTTAAGTTATTATTGTATTATTGTATTTATATAAAGTAAGTTAAATATTGGTGCTTAATATCTCGCGAAATAATCTTCACTGATGTTTTATACCAGGAACCGCTTGTTTTGTAGACAGGCCTAATTCGTTTTTTTTTTTCATTCGCCTGATTTTGTGCGCCAAGCCAGCGATTTGAATGCAATACGTTTCTCGAATGTACCCTTAGATTGACGTTTCAGGGCCGAACACCGCTGTTGCGTTTGCATTTATTGGTTTGGAGTTTTTTCAAATCTTCAAGCTATATCAGAACCATCCAATACTATCCATTAGATCTTCTATAATAGGTAGCTATAATTACCGCACACGTGTGGGCTGACGAAGCATTTAATACATACGTTGTACGGAGGTAAAGGTTTTATTAATAAAATGTTTAAATATGGAGTCAATTACGTAGGTAGGTACCTACATAATTACCATAAATCGACCGTTTACTAATAACCATTACGGCCAATGTTGGGATCTGTATAACACGACTGATAAAGATTTCAGCGCGTAGCGTATGTGTACTGTTCTACTAGAATTGAAAGTACTGGGCCCCTTTTGCATGGTATAGGTATGTCTTAATTCATTGCATTGTCCTGAGATATGATTACGTATTTTTACAGTCGATTTATCCTTACGTGCCCTATTATCATCGTGTAAACAAACTAAATTTGAAGACAGTAATCATTATCACACTTTCCTCTAGGATTACAATACTTTGCGAACTTCTTTAAGTATACAACAACATTTTAAGTGATGATTATAGTGTAATCACTACACATGTAATTATCACACTTTCCTCTATGATTACAATACTTTGTGAGCTTCTTCAAGAATACAACAACATTTTAAGTGATGATTATAGTGATAACACTAGAGGAAAGTGTGATAATGATTAATGTCTTCAAGAAGAGTTTGTTTACGATAGGACACGTAAAATATACACCGTACCTAACGCTTTCGAGAGTACGAAAGGTTGATCTAAATGGAAATTTTCACACTATAATGACATTACCTTACCAGGTGGCTTCCACTAAAAAGCGATGTATGCATTGTTTCGTTCATCTATCCATCGTCATTTGTGCATTGCGATCTCCATGCTATGATGCTAATGCATTCATGCCGTCATAATAAAATGCAAGGGATCGAACTCACTCACTTACGGTCAGGCCGATACATACGTTTGGCAACCAGAAAGGAAACTAATTCCTTACCTACGTAGTTCTAAAAAACAGCCAAGTGCTTAAAAACCGGCTAAGTGCGTGTCGGACTTCGCACGTTTTCGGTTCCGAACCAACCGCAAATTTATGTTGGTTTAAATGGAAATAAATAAGGAACAATCATAGAAAAAATATGATTTGTCACTTTATGAGTATTTGTTAGTAAAATATACGTAATAGAGGTGAGACGTATTTACGGGAACAGGTTTTTGGAATAGGTTTTGGCATGGACGCGTAAGTACGCGATCCCGCTCGCGCGTCTTTTAGCGTATCGAGTACTAGGACGACTCTGAAGACTCGAAACGTCTAAGAGTCTTTATGTTCCGCGCTATTCGTATTCGTATGCGCGTTCGGATTCTTTCGGGGCACCTCGGGTCGGGGTCGGTTTAGCGCGTATTTGGACCTAGTCTTTGGATCTAGTCTTTTTGTGGACGCGTACTCGCAAGACTCAGTACGCGTTTTGCCTAGTACGTCTCACCTCTAATACGTAATAATAAACATTATCACTAAATTTCGAGTTTGTTAGTAAGATAGGTAAACGGGAATTGAAAAAATCTTCGGAACTAAATTTTGTGACAGACGACGGACGGACGGACGCGTGAGTAACAGCAATAGGGTTTCGTTTGGATCCTTCAGAAACAGAACCCTAAAAAATGTTGAACAACCTAAATGGCAAAACAATATTGTCAGGCGCATACCTAAATAATTAAACTGAAAAAAAAAAAAACTTCACACACGAAGCGACACAATCGATGTTGTCGAGTACTGATGCCGCACAGATGGTTAACGTAAATATTTTCGTAAATTGAAATTTGAAATGGATACAGTTATGGCTCGGATATTGCTAACTGAATGTCGGACGCATTTGAGACAGATTTTTGCTATTCGGGGCGATCCTATTTAGTTGATGTATTAAAGTTAACTGACCAAGCTTGTTGCGCGGCTTTTTTATTGTTGTGTGTATTTTATGTGTGAGGACGCCGGTTGCTCATTCATAGTTGTACACACCTGACGAAGCCAGCGTAGCGGATTTGGATTTATCTGTGTATTTTTTCTGCTTGTTTTGTTAATAAAATGTTTAATTGGAGAGTAATGCAATTAAATTTAACACACACGGTTATTTTCTAACAGATTAATACTAATCATGAAACATCACAGCAATCCTTGACGGAAGTACTATTTGTCGCCGCACCCTGCCCTTCCGGTGAGCTTCCGGTGCCAGCTTATCACAATGTCTTGCATTATTAAAGGCAAAACCCTTCAAAAGGATAAAAAGTTATTTCTTTTGCTAAAGCAAAAAAAGTGTTTTAAAAATGGACTGTAAACGTTATTTATTTATTTATTTATTTAGTTTAAGGAGTACCAACAGCTAATAAAATTAACATAGAAACTTAAGTAGTAACAAAAAGCCAATTATAGGAACTCACAGATAGAAGCAGAACAAGACATTTAACAAAAATACTGCGCACTTATTCGCACTATGCTATTCAGAATAAAATATTAAAATGGTCCTTTAATGTGCTGCTTTTTAGGGTTTCGTACCCAAAGGGTAAAACGGGACCCTATTGAAATTTTCACAGATGATGTATTAATTCTGTTGGAACCAAATAAACTGTCATTTCAGGCAAAGAAAAGTGTTTTAAAAATGGAAAAACGTTATATCTCTAAAACGATTAAACGATTATTTTTGTGCTGCTTTTGTAGTGTAATAAGTTTTGTATTGTCATAAATGTACCCCACATATAAATAATGTTAAATGAATCGTAGTTTTTGTGATGATTTTCATGAAATGAAGTGTCATTTCGGGTCATTTCCATATTTATAGAAATAGAAATATTTATTTGCTATTGTAGAATACGTTACATATAAGGTATTAAAAAATACAAAATGTCTATGCACTAAGAAAAACCTCAATGAAAACATTAATATTATGTATATTGGAATAATTTGAATGTTGAATAACGGGTATAGCAGTTCACTTACTAGTTGTACATGATTACAGCTAATTCACACTAAGCGGACAATTTTGGGTCATTATTTTTTCCTATTTTAAAAATAAGAATCAAATAAGACAATTATTGAAAACGTCCCACACAGAGTGACAAGTAGATTAATTGCTCTAGTGTATGCGTGTATATTAATTTTAAACGCATACCGTCTTGTCTATTTGTCTACTCATTTTATATAATTAAAAAAAAAAAAAATATTAGCCTTTTAATCAATAACAAAAAAAAATCTTAAATACTATCAAAACTAAAGCAGGCCTGTGAGGCAGTGTACCGAGGATTCCGGCCGCCATTTGATTATTATTTGATTTCTTGTCAACCATAAAATCACGCATGGCATGCTTAATTAATTCCTATGTCACGTTATTAAAACACGCGTTAGTATTTAACTAGTAGTTCCATTACAAGTATGGACGCAGGTTAATAAATGGTTATCTTACTTTGATTATTATTTCCCAAAGAGGCCACTCAACGTCCAAAAATGTACCACTTCAAGAACCCTCCCAATCAAATGCTGGCCATGCATTATTCAGCAACTTTACTAATTGAAATGCAACGGCCCTCTGCGATGCTAATCGCGAATCCCAACATAAATCATTGGCCCTTTTGAGCGTTTCTAGTGATAGTGAACAGATTGATAAACATAGAATGGATATTTTAAGTGGGGACGCAGAAAACGTTAGAGTCGCGGTATTAATGTCCATTTTCAGGGTTCCGTATCCGCAGGGTCCAACCCTATTGCTGTCACTCACATGTCCGTTCGTCCGTCGTCTGTCCCAAAATTTTGTTTCGAAGAATATTTTAACTTTGAACTATGAACTTGAAAGGTGGTAATGTTTTTTATCACGTATATTTTACCAAATAAATTAGATTTTTACTTTGAAATTTTGCGGTTGGTTCGGAACCCTTAATAATGTACGTAGTTCTCCACGCACGCACTTGGCCGGTTTTTCACAATTTCAACTAAGACAAGACTTTGTTACACATAGGGAAACTTGAATGCACTCTAAAAAAAATTGGCATATTACACATTTTAGAAAATATTTTGCATGTGATTTTATCAAATTTTGTTTTCTGCTTTCTGCCTGCAATCTTTTTGCAAGTTGGATGGTAGAGAATGACTCATGGCATTAATTCCGGCTTTCATTGTGTTCAAATATAATTATTTTGAATTTAAATTGAATTCATTCTAATATTTTTGTCGAGATTAGCTCACATTTCATTAGGTTAAGCTGAATAATGTGTTTAGTATAAGAATCTTTTTCTGTAATAAAGTTGCTGTAAATATCTTAAATGTGTAAATCTAGCTTAATCTAACCTAAGTCAATCGTATTGTAAACTAATAAATCGTAAAATACTTACCTTGTTTACTTACCTCCGCCGTATCATACACAGGTGACGTTCCTCTATGAAGCTGGTGCATTAGTACTCGATAGTCGAATGAATAATTAATAAAGTCAATATAAATACAAATACCAGTTTTAGACAAACCTTAGGCAGGAAACGGCAATAACCGTCATAAAGGTTGGAATGGCACATCCATACCTCGAAATACTGTTGTAACTCAATAATATTATTTGAATAACTATATCATGTACAAATCTGTCGAATTACTGATTGGTTAAATAAACGGCATAGCCGCCTTGAGTTGCTACACGTTCATTGGCGGATAAGTGCGCCTATAAATAGAGCGCGCGCCTTAGAAAGTTACCTCATTATACACTCGTCAGCCAACAGTGCAACAACTCTCTGCGACATGTGAAAGTTATCAAAGTGTTCTTTCTTCACCTCCCGCCTAAAGCTACATTCTACAATGGTCCTTCAGCAGCCGAATATCAGCGGGCCAGCAGTTATGAAGAAAGAATAAAGAAGAAAGAAGAACTGTCACAGACGTTCAATCGTAAACGAGACAGAGTAGTCCGCAAGGGCGAAAATCTTGTTGGGCTAGCCGCCGCTAGCTATTCTACGGAGGAAGGCCTATGGCTATCCACGTAGACGGAAAAGTAACGCGGGTGACGCAGTCTTAGTGATAGCGAATCCTGGGCGACATTCCGACCCTCCCCGGGCATTACCCTCACGGTGCCAAGTAGTGTCGCGGGCTCGTTGGGCTCCGGGTCTTCGTGTGCATTCGAGCGTGTACACCGCGCCACGGTGGTGGTTCGTCTTGCTCGGCTGTGTGTGCTGGTACACGCTACAGGTGGTGAGGGACTCTATGCCGTCTAACGGACAGAGACCAGGCCGGTGCAGCCGTTTGGCAATTCCTAGCCAGCGGTGGGCGCTCACTCATCTGTAGTGTCACTGCCAGAGCAGCTCCCCCTAAACCTCCTAAATCCTAGCCGGCTCCCCGTGGTAGCAACCCGGCTAGGCCCTAGGGCACCAGTAGGCAGCGTCGTGCAGGCCTATACAGGGGGCAAGCGCGTGCGCATAGGGACGGAGGAACGTTACAGTGTTTTTGTGAAGTGTAAATTGCCGTGAAAGTGTTAATTAAGTGCCACGTATTCGTTCAAATGAGTGTTAGAATCACGGGATGTTTACAGTGTTAATTGCGAATGAATAGTTCAAGTATTAGTTGATTGATGTGTTTTAAATTACCGCGTTGTCGTTTTTGTGTTTTTCTTTTATGCTGAAGTGTTAATTTTGTTTTATATTTTGTCGCTGTTTTGATCACTCATTTGTTTTATTGTGTTAGGTACGTCAATAGTTATTAGATAGGCTCCACGTGTGCAGTATGAGCGATAGCGCTTACCGTGTGTTACGCAGTGGTAAATGGACGCCGTTATCCTCATCGGGAGGCCACACTAATAGCACCTCGACCGGTACTGACGTTGCGACCGGGACGAGTAATACTGACGGTACAACGACGAACACAAGTAGTGAAGTGACGCGGACGGACAACAGCGACATGTCAAATAACACGGAAAAACCGAACGACGCGGACGGGCGCGAGCAGGATAGGGCTTCCGTGCACAACTTAAACGAGACGGTCGTGCCAGTACCTAGTGTACCCCCCACCGTTGTTCAGGGGGTTTCGACGCGACTTAGTATCTTACGTGCGGAAGTAGCTTTGCGTAACGCGGAATTAGCACGGGCTAATGCGGAGGCCGCAGCCGCCCATTGCCGACTTGAACTAGCCAGGGCTGAGGCCGCCCAATCCGAATGTGGTTCTGTAGCCAGGGAAGAACCGGCAGTAGCTGAGCCGGCTCACCCCGCGCCCCCTCCCGCCGCCGCGACAGAGGGGCGCCTCGAAGGTTGGATCGAGGAACAGAATCGCATCGAACATACAGCAGTGCGCACTAAATCGAAAGAGCGGCCGGCACCGCGGCCGGCAAAACGTGTGCCCGTGGACGAGGTTAAGTTCGAAAATAAAGACGTAGAATTGTTATCGGCTCGTTTAGAAACTGCGATCACGCGCAGTAAGCCCGAGTACACGCCTCACAGGCATATCCCCGAGCTACCTAGCTTCGACGGATCAATTACAGAATGGATAGCATTTAAAGCGGAATTCTACGATACGGAATCTTCATTTTCGGACGTAGCCAATGTCGGGCGCATTAGGCGCGCATTACGAGGTGACGCGAGATATGCAGTAAAAGCGTTGTTATACACCTCACCCGACCCGTTCGAGATCATGGACATGTTAGAAATGCACTTTGGAAACTCCGAGGCTATAGTGTTAGCCGAGATAGAAGAAGTGAGGAGATTGCCTAAACTTGCTGAGGACAATTCTAACATCACCATGTTCGCGGGTCAAGTAGCAAACGTCGTGGCTACTATAAAATCATTGAAGCAGGAGCAGTACTTACTAGCGCCGGAACTAGTAAGCCGACTCGTAGATAAATTAAATCCTATGATGCGCTACGAATGGAATAAATATCGGGTAGCTAACGCGAGCACGCCGGGATTAGTAGCAATTTCCAAATTCCTGTCGGATAGTAGTAAGGCCGCGGGACTGACGTACGCATCTGGGGCGCGGAGGCCAACCGTGAGGCCTCGACATAACGTGCACGCGACCGTACACAATGCGTATCGCTCGCAATCGCGTTCACCTAGTAGGGATAGGGATTCATACACGGAGAACTATCGGGAGAAAAAACCGCATCATTCGAAACCCAAGGCGGCATACGTAGGCAAGCCACCGAGGAAACCTACAGCGCAAAATAGGCCACGCCCCCCGGCGACAGTGCCGGGGGACCTGGAGCGCAAACGATGTCACATGTGTAATGGTGAACACGCGATCGCGAGCTGCGCCGACTTCGTTAAGCTTTCCGTGAACGAGCGATGGAGCAAAGCCAAAGAATTTAAACTTTGCTATCGATGTCTAGGTACGCGTCATGTTAAAACGTACAAGTGTTCGTACAACCCGTGCGGCAAGGGGGATTGCGAGGCTGCGCATCACACCCTGCTGCACGGATTTAAGCGCGAGGATAGTAATCGCGGGAATGTAGGATCGATTAATCACCTTAACGACGCGAAAACCTACCTGAAGGTGGTTCCCGTGGAACTAACCGGCACGCTAGGTACAGTAAGTACGTATGCATTAATGGACGAAGGTTCATCCCTCAGCCTCATAGAGAGGCACGTAGCTGACCAAATCTCGCCACGTACGGACAGCGAGCAGCTGTCGCTAGGCGCGATAGGGGGAAACACGGTGTCCGATAATGATTCGTGTAGGGTAGACGTATCGATAAGGGGACAGCTATCCCGCGATTTAGGAAAGTTGTCAGCGTACACGATTGACCGATTAAACCTAAGTCCGCAGACCGTATCTAGGGATGTTCTAGATAAGTGCCCGCACCTGAAGGATGTGCGGGACGAGTTATGTTACGAGAACGCGGTACCCACGGTTTTAATCGGCCAAGACAACTGGCACCTTATCGTAACGAGGCAGCTTATCAGCAATGGGAACAGCTTGCCGGTAGCCTCGCTAACGAAATTGGGGTGGGTTTTACACGGGCAACTAGATAGGCCACGCAAGCCAAGCGGTTTAATTAATCATTTAACGTTGCGTAACGACCAAGAGGCTTACGACTTAATTAAACAGCACTTTAGCATCGAATCTCTAGGCGTGGAACCTAAAACCCCTAAGGCCGACCCCGACAGACGCGCGCTCGAAATCCTAGAGCGTACGTGTGAACCTATACCCGGTCAAGATAGGTATAGGGCCGGATTATTGTGGAAATCGGACAACGAGTCTCTGCCGAATAATAGGGACCAGGCGCTCAAGCGGCTTCACACGCTCGAGCGTAAGTTAGATAAAGATGAATCCATAAAGGCAGAATACTCGAAGCAAATAAAAAATCTGCTAGACAAGGGATACGCGGAAAAAATAGACGCGCCCATACATCCGTCCAGAGGCTTCTATTTGCCCCATTTCCACACGATCCACAAAGCTAAACAAAAAGTAAGATTAGTTTTCGACGGAAAATGCCGAACCGCCGGCAAAAGCTTGAACGACGCGCTTCTGTCGGGACCGGACCTGCTACAGTCTCTATTCGGCGTTCTGATTCGATTTAGAGAAGGAAAAATAGGCGTAATAGCGGACGTAAAAGAGATGTTTTTACAGATTAAAATTATAGAGCAAGATCGCGACGCCCTACGTTTTTTATGGAGGGGGGAGAGGCGGTCGGGCCCCGTAGAGGAATACAGAATGACAAGTCTCATTTTCGGGTCCAGCTCTTCACCCACGACCGCGATTTACGTTAAAAATAATGCAGAGCGCTACGCTGAGCAATATCCGCTAGTATACGATACGACCTTACGAAACTTTTACGTAGACGATCTGATAGCTAGTTTCGACGACCCGGTACAGACGACGCAGCTGGTAAACGATATGATGAAGGTATTCGATAAAGCCTCATTTACCCTGCGCGGCTGGGCCTCGAACGCGCCGGAGGTGTTACACGGCGTAACAGACGTGCTAAAGAGCGATGTTTCTGAGATAGGCCGCGACGAATGTGAGCGCACGCTAGGCTTGCTGTGGAATAACAGGGCGGACACGTTAGGCTTCAACGTGAATTTCAGGAACACGCCGAGCGATATTTTAGACGGCAGCGTAGTGCCTACGAAACGCCAAGTGACCGCGGGCGTGATGAGTCTCTTCGATCCTACCGGGCTAATATCTCCTATTACCGTGACGGGTAAAGTATTGATTCAAAGGATATGGAGAACCGGGATCGACTGGGACACGCAGATCACGCGCGACGATCACGCGGCATGGCTAACTTTCGTAAACGGTATGAGAAGTTTGCATGATATACACGTACAACGGTACGTACCCGCGCGGGGTAGAGCAGTCGTAACACATACCTTCTCGGATGCGAGCGAGAACGCGTATGCCTGCGCCGTGTACATGGTAGGAACAGACGATACAGGCAAACGGTGTTCCACGTTAGTCGCGGCAAAGGCACGCGTGTGTCCGCTGAAGAATGTCAGTATCCCGCGGCTCGAACTACAGGCGGCTACTATGGCGAGCCGTCTCACGCAATCGGTAAAATTAGAGTCGAGCTATACGATAGAAAAATCATTTTATTGGACGGACTCTAAAACGGTACTCGCGTGGATAAGGTCGGACCCGCGAACTTTTAAATGTTTCGTAGCGCATCGGTTATCGGAAATTGAGGACACCACATCCCCGAGCGACTGGAGGTGGGTCCCTAGTGCGTCTAACGTCGCGGACGACGCGACGCGCGATATTCCCGCGGATTTTAACGCAGATCACCGATGGTTTCGCGGCCCCGATTTTATCCTATTGGAACCCGAGCACTGGCCAGTAGAAAAACAGAGCAATGCGCCCCTCGCGCCGACGGGCGAGGAGCGCACGGCTAAGCCAGTGAACGTGGTAGTAAAACGCGACGAATTTCCATACCTACCAGATGTGAGTAGGTTTTCGAAGTACTCTCGCCTGCTGCGCGCGTCCGCCCGCGTCCTAGTCGCCGCGGAAGCTTTCAAGGCCGCCGCACACGGTCAAGCGTCAAACCCACTCGTAACAAACGATAAGCTCAAAATCGCCGAACTTTTGTTAATTAAACGAAGTCAGAGGGAATCGTTTAGGGATGAAATTGTAACAATCGAGGCTGGGCGGCGTACTCCGAAGAAATCGTCACTGAACAAACTAGCGGTGAAGATCAGCAAACACGGTATCCTGCAATTAGATGGAAGATTAGACAGAGACCAGTGCACGCCAGTCCTACACGCTAAAGCAGCACTGACAAGATTAATCATTGCACACTACCACGCGATGTTTAATCATGCAAATCACGCTATTGTCATGAACGAGATCAATCAAAGATATCACATAATAGGACTGCGCGGGGCCGTACGGTACCTTAGTAACAAATGTCAATGGTGCCGCGTGTACAGGGGGGTACCCACTAAGATCCCCCTGGGCGACCTACCTAGAGAAAGGCAGCTAGCTAATCAACCCGCCTTCACAGCTACGGCCTGCGACTATATGGGACCAGTACAAGTGACTGTTGGAAGAAGACATGAAAAGAGATGGGTAGCACTCTACACCTGTCTTACCACTCGTGCTGTACACCTAGAACTCGTGCCCTCGTTATCCGCGTCATCGATGATACTCTCGCTCCGACGGATGATGGCCCGCCGCGGCCAGCCGACTGTACTCTACACAGACAACGCAACTTGTTTCTATGGGGCTGAAAGAGAAATAGCCGAAGCAATAGAGGCCGCCGATAACGAGATAAAAGAATTCGTCACAGCGAAACTTATAGTGTGGAAAAAGATCCCCCCAGGCAACCCATCGGCCGGAGGCGCCTGGGAGAGGCTAGTTGGGGCGGTCAAATCCGCTTTACGCGTCACACTCAAGGAGAGGCATCCACCGGACGAAGTCCTGCATACACTGCTACTAGAGGCCGAGCATGTGGTTAACTCCAGGCCGCTAATTCCCGTGCGACTGGACGACAGACAGGAAGCCCTGACCCCTAACCACTTTCTATTAGGGCGGTCGAACGCGATGTCACCCTTCGGAACATTCAGCGATAACAAAATAGACGAAAAATCATGGAAGACGGCGCAGGCACTGGCCGACAGATTCTGGTCTAGATGGACCAACGAATATCGGCAGACGCTGCGACCCCGTAACAGTCACGATCCCACGCACCAAAACGTCAAGATAGGAGATGTGGTACTCATAGTGGACGGTACGATGCCACGCAGCACATGGCCGCGAGGCGAGATAACCCGTGTATACCCAGGCCCAGACGGCAAAGTCAGAGTCACCGAAGTCCGCACAGCAGCGGGCCTCATACGCCGTCCAGCCTCCCGTCTCATAGTCTTAAGTTAATCATGTATATAATCTCTCCTATTTTTATGGTGTTTGCACACGTGGGGCGGAATGTCGAGATTAGCTCACATTTCATTAGGTTAAGCTGAATAATGTGTTTAGTATAAGAATCTTTTTCTGTAATAAAGTTGCTGTAAATATCTTAAATGTGTAAATCTAGCTTAATCTAACCTAAGTCAATCGTATTGTAAACTAATAAATCGTAAAATACTTACCTTGTTTACTTACCTCCGCCGTATCATACACAGGTGACGTTCCTCTATGAAGCTGGTGCATTAGTACTCGATAGTCGAATGAATAATTAATAAAGTCAATATAAATACAAGTACCAGTTTTAGACAAACCTTAGGCAGGAAACGGCAATAACCGTCATAAAGGTTGGAATGGCACATCCATACCTCGAAATACTGTTGTAACTCAATAATATTATTTGAATAACTATATCATGTACAAATCTGTCGAATTACTGATTGGTTAAATAAACGGCATAGCCGCCTTGAGTTGCTACACGTTCATTGGCGGATAAGTGCGCCTATAAATAGAGCGCGCGCCTTAGAAAGTTACCTCATTATACACTCGTCAGCCAACAGTGCAACAACTCTCTGCGACATGTGAAAGTTATCAAAGTGTTCTTTCTTCACCTCCCGCCTAAAGCTACATTCTACAATTTTCAAAATCTATCATCATCTATCTCCAATTTACACCATTAAGTTTGTGGGTTGATATTCGAGATAAAAGTATTTTTTGTTTTAATCTCTTTGGCAAAACGTCTTCATATAATCCGTGTAGCTGTTTTTGCGTAATTGACAAACAGGCTATATAAATATCCAAGCGTCCAAACTTTCACATTTGTATTACTTATGTAAGATAAGAACAGCATGCATTTCATCTAATAGATTTGGGGAATTAGGTGAAAAATTACGTAGGTATGTTATGATTTATATCGATACCTATCTCAAAGGAACCCATGTTGTAGTTTTGATTCTGTATTTGAATTGTATTGTAACCCACACAACATTAGGTAGTAAACTCCGACACATTGCTCCATTAAACATAATTTGGAACAAAAGGCAAAGTTCTACAAATAGAGCATTAAATCGTCTGTTATTCAGATATTCTATTACTAATGATTTATATCCCTTTCATTATTTCGCTTGGTTGAATCCATTTTGTTTCCAATTTATATTCCGTTTTCCAACTAAGTTTAACTTTCATGGTGTTCAATGGGTGTTTCAATTTGTTTACAAAGTTCTCTTTAACTACTGTTGACTGTTGCATAAAGAACGACTAGCGAGGGAAATAAATTATTATTATTTATTACTCTCGTTATACCTACATGCCAGAAATTAAAAAAGACAGGTAAACGGAAATTAAAACCTGGCAGCGTATTCAACCATAAAATAAAAGTCATCAATACATTCCAGAAAAAAATCAATTAATGTACAGTCGGGGTAAGAAAGGTTCGTCACCTTAAAGTCGACGTTAAATTTGCTTGCACCAAGGCAATTAATTATCAGTCCTGCCAACGTTTAATATCCAATAACTTCGTTTGCAATGATAGTGACAGGTCTACCTTACAGTTTGAATTAAGATTTAGGTAAAGATATTTCGCTAAGCAGCTTGGTCCCAATAAAGCCTAATCCCAATAAGGTCTAGTTTCCCCTCGGGGTTGGAAGGTCAGATGGCAGTCGCTTTCGTAAAAACCTACGCCAAATCTTGGGATTAGGTAGCGGAACCCAGGTATCCTTCAACATGCAACTGTACTGGGATAACGCTAGGAGGATGATGATGTTATAGCCAGCTTCGTGATCTGGAATTATTGCAGGTCTTTCATCGATAGTTAAATTCCTCGGTATTATCAAATTAAATAGGTACGATGCAGCGTTATTATTGATTGCAAGAATTACAAGAGAAACCTTGACACTGACAATTAAATAGAACATACGAGTATTTGATTGTTACTCGGATTCTGTTTGTCGCCGTGTTGGTGAACACACAGTGCTCTCAGCGCGACGACTAGCATAATCCATTACCGAACAAAACCAGTTGCCTACTGTCATAGCGTCGTTACCGAACGACGTCTTTGTACACGTGGTTGGCGAAATCATCATAAATTTGATGGAAAGCCATTTAAAAAAAGTGAAGTGATTGTTACTCTTACGAAGTTATTTATTTTGACTAGGTCATTAAAAAGGTTTGATGTTGATTTGAAACTAGATATAGGTCAGAGGTATATACAATTTTAGCGCTTGTTATCATATCAAATAAGTATAATTTTATATGCACTTGTCTACTTAGTGCTTTGTGTTTAAAGGGTACTAAGAGTCTATGACTTTATAAAGGAACTAGCTTTTGCCAGCGACTTTGTCCGCGTGAAAGGGATGATTTTGGGGATATAAAGTATCCTATATGTTAATCCAGGCTATAATCTCGTTGTATACCAAGTTTCATCATAATCCGTACAGCCGGTTTTGCGTGATTGAGTCACAAACATCCAACACACACACTACAACACACTAACTTTCGCATTTATAATATTATATATATAGTAGGATATTAGTAGGGTTAATTTAATAACTGACCAAGGTTTTCGTACCCTGACTTTATGTCAAACGTTAACGAGCTAAAGTATTCAGTATGCATTATTATGTCCGTACGTTTGAAACAACTGCAAAAAACATAAAAATCTTGGAGAGACATTACTCCCAATCAAACCAGACTTATTAGTATGCGCCCTCTCGTTATTATTTTAATGATCTTCTTTAATTAAGCCTGCTTAAGGGTGCTTGTGTCGCAGTATTTTTTATTTTAGTGGCAGCTTCAAAAGGTACACTCGCTTAGGTATTTCACAATAGAGTATTTGACACATGTTAAAATTTGTAACGTGGTGTCACTTTATGGATAGTAAACCATCAACATACTCGTATCACATTGAATTGAAAATTGTAAACTTTTACGAAAATAGAACAAATATATTTAACAATATATTGATTTAAACTTACACGATTTTCACACATTATTATTGGGGAACGGGATTTAATCGCGTACAATTATAACTAATTTACCTTTTTTAAGGTAAATTAGTTATAATTGTACGCGATTAAGTCCCGTTCCCCAATAATAAGATATTTAACATCGAAAATTCGGCAAATTATGTTTTTTTTTGTCATCCAAAAGTCAAACAAAAGGTATCAATAGAATACTTATGTAAAAATAAATAAAAAAATGTATGGCAACTATGTACCGAAACGCATTATTTTACGACCAAAATAGCAAAATACTTATTTTCCCATACAACATTTGGTTCGATACCGGGCGTGTGACGTAATCTGCCCGTGCCAATTTGTAGGAGCCGTTTGGGCGGCCGCTAGCGGCGAGCTAGGTTCATCTCTATTTTGTAGTTGGTCCCATATAGACATTTGATCGTCTATGAAAACTGGTTCGAATAATGGCACCATAAACTTTTTTAGTCAAATAGTGTATTTTCTCAGAATAATTGAGTAAAAAAGCTACGGTAGCCTTAGTGGTTTAAACCCCGATATGGGGTTCATATGGGTTCGAACTCTGGCCATAAACCAACCAACCAACCAAGAAGTTTTTCGGAACCACATGTACCGAAAACAGCTTTTCGGTAAAGGAAAACATCGTTAAAAGACCCGCATACCAAGCAAATGCCAAGAAAATCAAAGAGTAAGTTAGCTACCCAAAGGTTGTCTGGAGGCGATCGCTCTTTAGCGATGAAACCACCTGTTCTCTCTCTGCTTTATCTTACGATGTGGTTTCTGAACTGTTTGTATTTTTATTGAGGTGTGCAATAAGGAGTATTTGTATTGTTAAAAGTAAACATAAAAGATTAAGTAATTATATTTATCATCGTAAACAAAATAAACACTCGTAAAAATAAACAATCAATTCGACCACTTCATCTCACCGTTACCGTGCAATAACTTTATGCAAGTAAATGATTAATAATACAAAGGCCAGTGTAGATAAGCCGATACAAAACATCTTCACAAACAAAATTATGGCGCTTACTGCCACACCTCCTGTATTTCACACCCAGCACAATGTACTTCAATATTCGATATCCCTGAATCAGCAAGCCAAGCAATTTTTCCCGTTCGACCGTCGTAAAAACTGAATTGAACGTTCATATTCGCTTGTATCTTAAACTAGGGTCGTGCGTTGCGTTAACGTAAGTTCGCTGTCATATTTTCTTACAATATCGATACATATTTTTATGAGGGATCAGCTATGTCACGATAGTACCAATAAAGTTGCTCTGCCAATAAGTTTTCCTCGTACGATTTTATGACGATGTCCGGTTTATCTTATTTCCTTTGGGTGTTCAATAATGTATGTCTAATACATAGTTGTGACTTGTCGCACGTTGATATATAATCACTGAAAACATACGTATTGGTTGATGCGTTCTCTAACGCGTAGTTAAAATAAATATAAAATGGGCTGTCGTTAAATACGTCTTAATAAGCATTGTTATTTTTTTTACTAATAAGATTTATTTTATTTTCGGAAAACTAACACATATTTGAAGAAACTAATTTCATTGGTTTGGGGTTTTTATTACATAATTTAATTATTAAAATTTATTAAAGAAGTCAGGTATGACTTTTCCTAAATTACATGCTGCGGCTGATTCATGAGAGTAAAGTTGACCAAGCACCATAGTCTATATAAAAAAAACCTTTGTCAACATTGTCATTAGTCATGTCACAGTCACGTTTTATCCAACTTTCTGACTACGGCGGCGGTGCGATTACGGAACGTTTTCGACCGTCCGTAAGGTAGATCTTAATGAGTCAATTTCACCAAACGGGCATTTTTGTCAAATTCCCATGGAATTTTGAAATACCAATAATATATAGAAAATTTTATGTTGATAATTTGATAAAAAAATTAATAAACACAAATTTTCTTACGGGGTACTTATACATATAAAATTACGGAAGTTATTGCAATTTGAAAATTTGACCAGGGCACGGGAATTTATCTGTCCATGGGAATTTCCTTTTCTTAGAAAAAATTGTATTAAAATTATTATTTACCAACTAATTTATCAAGAATTATAAAGTTCAATTGTATCGAAGTTATTTAGCCTAATATTACCAATCATGGGTTCAAGTTTCAACCGAGGAAATTTATACTAACCAAAAATCTATATTTTAAGTTAAATTTCTCTTTATACAATCACATAGCAACTCGTTTGCAGAAAATCATACAAGTATTAATATTTAAAACTATCACTAAATGCAGATGTACATATAGACGCTCTCAACTCCAAAAGCGTCACGGGTACGTTGCTGACCTTTTTTAAAATTTGAGATGTCCGCTTACTTGTTTGCCACCGTCGTTGTATATAAAATGCGTATGTATCGATATATATACCTACATGATTTTATGTACATAACGTTCATTGACTTTGTTTATTGATTCTTTTCAAATATTTAAGAAGCTAAGTGTAATTGTAGAAGTTGGCCTGTTTTTTTAAATAAACGCATAAACTACAACTCTAGTCGATATACTTGGTACAAATTATATTTATTTATGCATTTCATCCATAATTATTGTTATTAAATGCGGTTTATTAACAAAATAAGTGACCCTTCCCATTTCCCGTGCCCCAAAATCAGCTGTTTTGGGTAAACAAGCTATGGGAATTAGGACACGGGAATTGGAAATCGATATAAAAAAATCATAAAACAATCAAATCACATGTTAATAATATTTTAAGTTATCGTTTATATAGAGACACCAAAGTGCTTTATAATGCATACATATGTTAATGATTACTTATGTAAGAATTTGAATTTCTAAGGGCCACCGAAATTGCAAGCAAAAGCAAAAAAATTGTCGCCCACCCAGAAACCGAAGTACTTAGGTGGTCTACTCGAACTTAATGCGGTTTGCTATATATAATTTTTTTATCTGTAATAGCTGACATTTGAGAGCACATGTGAAGCAGGACGCGAAGCTGATCAAATGTAAACGATGGCTGCCAGGGACCTTTGAATTTTGCCGACAAAATTTAACTCTCGCGCTCGGACGATTTTTAAACATCAATTACAAGTTATTCACCACAGTGAAGTGAATAGTGTCTGTGCTCAGTGATAGTAAATATAATCGAGTTAAAGTTTTTGACACGAAATCAGTGATTCTAATGTACAGTTTTTGATAGGAATTTTCGATTGATTCAAAACTCGGCATCTAGTTTTGAATCAATCGAAAATTCCTATGACGACAGGGCACGGAGTCTTAATTTGAGCGTTTAGGTATTTTTTAATGTATTTTAAAAACAAATAAGTCAGTGAATTTGAGTGGACCTCAACGTGGAAACATGTATTCTTTATGAAAAAAAATAAATGGTACGTATTATCTCATGCTACACTACGATTTTCAGCTCGGACACAAAAAAAATCGAGTTCAGAAAATGACCCTAATGTCAAATCCCATACTAAATAGGTACAACCTGGGTCAGGCCGTATTTTTTGTCACTTAGGAGACTAAGTTTTAGTATGACATTTAATGGGGTTATTTTTATTCTATGTAATAATATGTATACTTACAAGGGCAGCGCATTAAATAATTATTAAACGGGAATTATGTTTGAAATAAATATTTTAATGTTGAAAAGTGCTTAAAATTTGCTTGTACCTTAGTCAGTTACCTGATATTCTATAACACTGTGGGCTTCTACTTGACTTTATCGTATGTATGGTTATATTGTTAAAGTTGTGTATTAATAGGCTGTCTTCAGTCCTTTTTTTAATGCTCCACTGATTGGAGTTAGAAATTTTAGAGGAATTCCTTTTTCGTAAAAAAAAAAATACGTTTTACGTAACACGTTTTACATAACACGTTTTACGTAACCAATATTTATTATCAATTTTCTACTTAGCCGCTTGGTAATATCCAAATTCTTATCATGGCAACACTGCCGTTAACATATTATATCAGTCTCAAACCCGTAACGATCATATTATTTTGTCAGTCAGCAATTTTCTGTGCTACCGTGATTTCGTCATTAAGTTTTTGGATGGTTTTTCGTTGATTTGAAAGGTAAGTTTCCATATTTTTAGTTGCAAATTCATATGAACGTATATAATTCATCAAGCGTAATTGAACAGTATCTGTTTTCATGGGATTTGTGAAAAATCTAGTGAGATATCGTTATTTTATTGTAAACTTACATAACACTTACGTCACACTTACGTATGATTTACGTCACAGTAATATTACTTTTTTACTTCTTTTTCGTTCCAAATTGTGACTAAAGATATTTTATTATCTCAAAAGAAATATTACATTTCACTTAATGAGATTAAGTATGCATGCACTAAGTAAATGTTAATAAACATTTACGTAACATTTTACGTCACAAAGAGGCAAAAAATACGGCCTGACCCACCTATGAACCGCACCATCGCACCGCTCGCCGTCAGCAGGCATTCATCCTCAGACTTTAGAACTTAAATGGTCGCGTATGGTACGGTGTCAGAGGAATTTCCTCCCTCGCACGCTTTGGTTGTGGAACGGGCTCCCTGCCGAGGTTTTCCCAAGGGACTACAAATTGGGGCTCTTCAAGAAAGGAATGTATACATTTTTAAAAGGGTCGGCAACACGCATGTGACGCCCCTGGGGTTACAAGTGTCCATAGGCTGCGGTGACCGCTTGCCATCAAGCGGGCCGCACGCCTGTTGCCACCGACGTGGTATATAAAAAAGCATCATAGAAACAGGTTGGTAACAATTTACCTGACACACTATTTACGTATAGTAGGTTGTTCCATAAGTCTTGCAAAAGTGTAACTTCTTATAAAGCTTTTTCAAAATAAAAACCGTCACTGTTAATACACTTATGCTTGCGTTCAAACCACGTATAAAACATAATCTTCCACTGCTCCTTTGTGACTCTGGCGCAGGCCTCATTCCATGCACTCAATAACTGGTCATCAGTCGTAAACCGTCGTCCTTTTAACTGGTTCTTGATCAGAGGGAAGAGATCAAAATCACACGGTGCAAGGTCGGGGCTATAAGACGGGTGGTTCAGCACAGTAAACCCACATTGCTCCAAAAACTCCCGAGTTTTGGTCGCTCGACGATCAGGAGTGTTATCATGTAAAAATAATTATGATAATTTATTTAAGCATTGTAGAGTATTAATAGTACATTACTTAACAAGGGCGGTAAAACAAATAATGTCTCAGATCGCAGGTATTTGACGCCCGAGCCGAAGGCAAGGGCGATAAATATGCGATCTGAGGCTTTCTTTATTACCGCCCGTGTTAAGTACAAAATTTTATGTCACCCCCTGGCCAGGAAGTGTGATTTCCCGCGCGCGGAGCGTGCGGTAATTGCCGCTTTATGGCCAGGTGTGACATAAATGTATTTTATAAAGCCAAAATAGCTGTGATATCAGAATATAGTTATAACCTGGGCAAGTTAATTAGGTATAAAAGAGCAACGAAACTCCGGTCACTAGAAAAAAGTAAAAATTTAATCGTGCTTAAAAGCACCAACAAATATGGTCAGAGGACTGTTTCTTACCACAAATCCTAAATAGCTAGCCTAATGAAGTAATAAAACAATTAGAGGACAAACCCCATAAGGAAAAATATATAGCTAAAAACGTTTATGTAAAATGAACACCTACATAATGTAAAGACTAATTAACCCGTCGTCTACCAGTCCCTAGAATCCCAGGGCAGGGAATAAAAGAATGGCATTGTTTATTTTTTTCGCCGGGATGGACGGCTTTTAAGAAAACCATAGCTTAACTCATAATTTCATAAGTTAGAGATTGCGTTAAGTTTTTTCCAAAATGTTATTGTAAAAGAATTTATTATTGAAATAAACAGTTAAAATTTTAAATATTTTAAAAATTGTTAAAGCGCCAAACTGCCCAGCAGACGCGAGCTTCGCCGCAGTTTCTTCAGTTCGCAGATGAGTTGAGACAAGCAAAGAAATTTCAGTGTACCGGTAGCATTGACAGTCTTCTCCTTGATTAATACAACTCTGGCTACAATACCTTCCCCACTCCAAAGACAACTTCCACTGCAAGACTTATGGAACAACCTACGTACCTAGAGGTATGTAATCGTTGACATGGGTAGCAGTAATTTCTAGGTGGAAATGTCACTGAAAGCATTCGGCGAGCAAGAAGCTAAAATTTTAGGGTTCTTTACCAAACGCATACAAAAGGAACCCTAGGAACTACTTGTGACTACTTGAATACAAGGTTAATCCACGGTATTTTATTGAGTGTAATTGAGTTTAAGCATATAAGTATTGTTACGTATTTATTACGTACGCAAAGTTTTAGTACGGTATAATAATTAAATGTTAAAATTCCCGTTTCCTGGGTTCGTAACACAAGTGTCATCTGGCGATGAAAAGTCAAGGGTTGTTCTAACCGAGGGCTTTTATGCATCGTCTGTAAAAAACCGGTATTCGCTGGGTGCGCGATGACAGCGCCAACTAGCGGTCACAATTACGGCGGACTTAGAAATATCCAATGGCTGGCTATCATTACGAAAAGAAGTAAACAAACAAATAATTTCAATGAAATATCGTAATTTTCATAATATATTCTATTCGATCACGTAAATCTATAGTGTCTATTTCACGCCTAAAATGGCTAGGCTAAATCAATCAATTTCAGGTAGTACACAGGGACTTTCTCATAGCTGACCTCACGAGAAATAAGTAAAGAAATAAACAAATATAATCGAATAACGCATTTCATATATATTTGAGACGATCATTTATGACTGTAGTGTCGTAAATAATGCAGACTTTTTGTGTATTTTCAGTTAAACATAAAAACTCCAATGAAGTGCGCACTGCAAATCATGTCATGTGGTTTTGGGTACCATGGCGATCGATTGGAACTGAAATAAAGCAACAAATAAATTATAGTAACTTAACCGTTACTTCCTACAGCATACAAAATATAATATTAAAAATGTTGCTTTATAGGTTAGCTTTCTTACTTTTTCCTCGACAACGATTGTCCATTTCATTTGTTGTGCTCGTTTCCAACTTGCTTGTTGATATTTATAGAATTAGTGGTCACTGTTTGTGCCATTCTTCTTGCAGTTAACTACGCAGCTGGTTTTGTAACGCATGTTTATTAATTTTTACTTCAAATGCACGGATATGTAAATTTCGCTAGTAAAAAGTGACAGTCGGTCCGCCGAAAGTTCCTTTTTTGGCCACGGTGCGCGCTGCGTTCGATTCGTGGTTCCCCCACCACCTACTTCGCACCCAGCGAATACCTACTTACGATCGACGTCTAACTATTGAATATAAACCTCTACGACTTACCTACTTGTGGCAGGATTTCATTAGATTGACACAGATGGGTCTTGTAATAATTTTTAATAATTTGTTAAAATAGGTACATTAAAAGTTGTATAAGTATTATCCTATAAGAAACAGAAGGGTTTCAATAAAAATACAATACAATACAATACAAATATTCTTTATTGTTCACCAAATAATGTACACTAAAAACAAATAACAGAAACAAATTTCACAATGGTAGACAACAGGCGGTCTTATCGCTAAGAAGCGATCTCTTCCAGACAACCTTTGGGTAGTGGAAACGATGCAAGAAAAGTTAAAACTTGAGTAGGTGAAACAGGAAAATAGAGTATGAACAACCTAAAATAATAATTATGACTATGAGAAGCATAAACTTACATAAATACATAGATATGTAAACTTACATACACATAAATACAATAATTAAATATTAAAGAAGCTGTCGCAACAGTCTGATAAAAACAGCACACATAAAGACAGAACCTACGAGTAATTACGGGTGAGATAAATAGTACTCCTTTAACATGCTTTTGAAAACGGGAAGAGACTAAAATAATATTTTCTAAAACATGCATGTTTATGCAAAATAACAAAGGTTAAAACTAAAATCAGAAAAAAAATTACACCACAAGTGGTTACCGTAAATAAATATATAATATACAATCATTTCGGCCTTTCTCAAGTTTTGCATTCGTAGCCTAATTGACAGGATTATTTTTGTTCCCTGGTTACTCTTGTGTAAAATGCCCGAAAAGGGAATTAATATTAATCAATTCAATTATTTGTCAATGATCAATTTAATCACTTTGGCACTGTAAATGTAAACGCAGAAGCGGTTTTAGAGTCACTAAGAACTAAAATACCTATTCCACGGTTCTGGCAATTAGAAAGCAGGTTCGGTCAAAGCTATTGTGTTAAGCACATATCATACTGGCCCTAATTTTTAATATAAAAAAGTATGACTAGGTTAAACACAGAAAAACTACACTGACTTATATTTCCCGGTACGATATTAAATTTTAAGTGCAATAAGCAGGTAAGATTTTATCATTTTTGATTATTTTCAGATATCCTGAAAAGCTACTGTCAACGGGACCCTATAACTGCGAAGTAAAGTTGTACAAAGGGTCCGACACGACGGGAGGAAATGAAGGCATCGTCAGCCACCGCGACTTACCCACTGAAATGAGCAATGTAATTTCCTTCTGGATCATCTGACGAAAAAAAACTTAGTTCATTTTTTTACAACTGAGTCTTAATGGAAAATTTCTTGAAATATATATATTGTTTTATTTTAACCGGTCTGAATTTGTTTATATACGAAGTAAGACAAGAAAAACGGTGGCACGCCTTAATAACACATGTAAGTTACTTAAGCATCATTTTATGATTATGTGAGTGATTATTATTGGGGAACGGGACTTAATCGCGTACAATTATAACTTGTTCCGTACTGGAACACTATTTTAATCTAGTTAAATTTATATCGTTATTTTCTATGACAGAAGACACAATCTTGTAGGTATATTTATTTTGTTTTTCGATTATGTATGGTATCCCTACAAGCTTCGAGCGATTTGCTTCTTCTTGTCTGGAAGCCGTCCTCCCTCGGGGGTGGCAACACCAGCGCGCGACTAGCGCCACACGCCGGAAACGGATATACAAGATGACATGCACAATGTCAAATGAGTACGCTATAATTCGTTACTTAGAGCGGCTGCGCAAGCATCAATTTTCTCGCTATTAATCGTGTGTGCGTTGTGGACCTTTCTCCTTGGAAGATACGTTTACTAGTGACCTGTGGACCCCTGTGTACGTCATATTCAGCTGAACACTACCCCTGAACCTGCAAGCCTAGCCCTCGGGACCCGAGGCGGTGGATGGACAGTTAGCGGTGAGTCGTTTGATGCTAAGGGAATATCGTACATAACTAATTTACCTTTTTTAAGGTTTTGCCCGACGTTTCGAATGTATCACAACATCCGTTGTCGCGAGCTGACTGGCGTGAGCGGGTATCAACATCTTCTAGCCGCACGGGTTTTCCGAACTACCCGCACTAGTGAGAATGTAATTCATAAAGACCAAGTGCAGTTTTACGATTCACATAACATGTCTAACAATATACTAAAACGCTTGAGCTGGTTCATGGAAAATAGGCGTTTCATCATTTTTTTATCTTATATGGAAAAACGGCTTCGCGCTGTTGGGTTTTTCAGCATTTCTCTCACAGTTTTGGTCATATCCAGAAACAATAAATAGTTATGTAAAGCTGATATACTAATTACTATTTATGTGCAACATAATTCTCGGGTACCTGTTCTAGTTATTCTGTTAAATCTGGAAACCCGGAAATGTTTTCCTTACTTTTTTATTATTTTGCTTATAGTTTTGAATTGTCTCAATGTATTGAAACTTAATTCTCAGTCTCTTTGCAGTTTTACGGTTCACATAACATGTCTAATAATATACTAAAATGCTGGAGCTAGTTCATGAAAAATAGACGTTTAATCTCTTTTTTATCTTATATGGAAAAACGGCTTCGCGTTGTTGGTTTTTTCAGCATTTCTCTCCCAGTTTTGGTCATATCTAGAAACAATAAATGATAATGTAAAGCTGAAATACTAATTATTATTTATGGGGAACATAATTTTCGGGTACCTGTTCTAGTTATTATGCAATATCTGGAAACCCGAAAATGTTTTCCTTACTTTTTTATTATTTTGTTTATAGTTTTGAATTGTCTCAATGTATTGAAACTTAATTTAGGTATACGTTATGGCATATTTATTCAGCTTTCATTTGATACCATACACGTGTATGTATGTTGCATAGGTTGGGTGTGATTGCCACTTTTCCAAACGTTTCGGCGGCAATTTTCATGACGTCATTACTCGGGAGAGCGACCTTGGAGAGATTGTCTCCGGCAGTTTCGGGGTCCAGGAGATATGCCTGATAACATACTAAAAGCCGGCGCTGGTGGCCGGTGGCGAAGTGTTTGTTCGACGGAAACCCGTAACAACACGCACTATAGGCAAAACTCAATAAAGCAGTATTTTTGAAACATCATGTCTCAAAAACTATAAGACATACGGAGCTGTAGGTAGGCTCAAATTGTTGCAAATTTAATGTACTTTAAAAATGCCATAGACAAGTAATGTCAAAAACCCATAGTTTTTGAATTGAACTACAATACCTGAAAAAAGTCCGAAAATTTTGCAGTTTTTCACGTATCATACAGGTAGCACAACTTTTTTTTGCTTGCAAAATGTAGTCGCACATACTCCTAAGGGGTGCGAATAACATACCAAAAATGCAGCTTTACATCTCGCTTTGCGATTTTAGCTTTTTTATTTGTAAGATTTCACTGGCCTAATTGTTCCGAAGAATTTTTTAACTTCCCAAATACCTATAAACTTAAACTTTGGTAGTAATGTTTGTTATTACGTATATTTTACCAAGAAATACTAATATATTGATAAATTGGATTTTTTCTTTGAAATTTCCTTATTTTTCCTTTAAAAACCAACTTATCTTTGCGGTCGTAACCCTAAATGTGCGAAGTCCGACTCGCACTTGGCCGGTTTTTATGAAATAAATAAGTTTTTACTTTACTTTATTTTACTTAACTTTTTTACTTACTTTAAATTATTATTACATCATGCGCATTAAACAATAATTATCTCACGAGCTCAAATAATCAATAATCATTGTCATCATCGTCGGAGGTAAAATCATCGCTGCCTTCGTCTTCACTATTGATGACAATATCATTTAAAATACTACTGATATGATACTTTAGGTGCTTACTTATGTAACAATTTTCTTATGAGTGTGTCTAATAACAACAATAAGCATCGATAAATAGGTACTCAGATAATTCATTTAATGACTTCAATTTGAACCTTGTTTAAGTTATGATAAAGTCCATCGATACCTACGGTCTCTTAAGTGTGTTCCCGTTGTATTATAACTACGGGTTAATTTATTTGTAGGGAAACAGGTTCCGATCAAAATTATAACCAGGTAGAAATAGCTATTACTATATAGTTATGCACGTTTAATTACTTTTGTTAAATTATGTAGTTTTAAACTTATATTTTGAATTACTTTCTTTATTTACGCTTTACAGCGTATAAATAGTACAAGTGGTGGGCTTAATGCAGCAAGTTATTGTAGAATTTCTTTGATTTTGTTTTTCAAGTTTTGAGCAGAATTCTTTTTTTTTCTACGGAGAGTGTTTTTTTTTCAGAAATGGATTCCTTGTCCTTGAATTATATGAAAACGGTACCAAACATGACCTATTTACTAAACTTGTTTATAAATAAAATAGCTTCATGCCAGTACGCAGCTCCACCGCTAAATGATTTTTTTAAACACATTTTGAGATAAGATTTTCCAATATAGTTTATATTATATTTTCTATAGTTTTCATTATTAATAAATTCACAAACGGTTTATATTTATAAATTTTGTATAAAATGGGCTATTAAGTCATATTTTTCTTATAGTGCATTACTGCGCGGTTTAATTGTAGGAAACGATTTTGTGCAATTTCAGTAACAAAAAAATTCAAGTTTTTATGCAAAACTCTGTTTTTTTCTATGGACGCGTGAAAATTGTGTTCTAGAAATGAATTCCTTGACCTTGATTTATACGAAAATGATACCAAACATGACATTTACTAAACTTCTGTAGAAAGCGAACTCAGAGTGCAGCGCGGTAGATGGGGTGTTCAATGACGTCTGTCAAGGTGTTTCGGCAGGATAAGACTTGGCAGACTTGTATATTCTTGAAAGGACGGTTCATACCTACCGGCTGGAATTGGGTCTCGTGGTTGTATCAGATGGGTTAAATTAGGGGTCCCGGTGGCCCCCTTTGAAAGCGTCTGCCAGGCACTTCCGGCAAGAAAAATACTGGCAGACTTCGCTTTTCTGTATCTACATGTAAATTTCTAACTGTTGCCATAACTATTATTTCGGTATCAAATGGGTAAAATGACACCCCTTTTTTCGCACCGGAAGTGACCGTTTTTTTGTTACTTTCGGCAAGTTCCACCCTGGCAGACCATTAGATTCGGACTCAGCATCACTTTTATGAGTCACCATTGTGCACCTCATCGTAGTATCAAGTAGGTCAGAAAATTTTCGGTCCGCTCTCCACCTATTAGTAATGTCTTCCTATTTTCTGTCAATTTTGATTACTACTTACTTACTGGCATACAAACAGTCTAGTTAAAATAATAATAGCCCTATAAAATCTGAACAGGGATGCTTTTCTTACCTTCTGCTACTGAAAGTTATTCAAATTTCTACCTTGTGTAGGGGGGCATAGATAACAATTTATGGCAGCGAATAAATAAGCGTATGTTGCCTTCATAATAACAGCTATGCTTTAGATACAATAAAGATTCTTACCCATCCCTGCGGCTCTTGACAAATAGACTCATACAGAGTCCAACCATAGCATGGCTTAAGTCAATAGTACTTTCCGGGAATGAATAATTCTTAATAGGTACCATACGTTTTGGTTAGGCATTGATTAAGTACAAAATAACGGTTGATATAAAACTGGCTATTTTTAACTTTTGTAAATAGATAACATTTTTTTATGGACCGATTTATTTAATCGTATGGCGATAGTCTACAATAGGAAAATACTTATAATGATTATTGTAAAATTGATAAGGCAACATCCAGGTTCTGTAGCCATTGCACGGCGTCGGATGTCAGGTGCATAAGATCTTCCGGGCTTCCTGCGTAGGCGCAAAGTGGACACTTTTGTATGATGTGTGCCATGATTTGGTCTTCGGTGCTGCAGTTGCAGAGCGCGGAATCACTCCATCACCACTTATGCCGGAAATAATTACACCGCCCATGCCCAGTTCTTAGGCGATTTAAGCGACACCAATAATTCCTGGAGAGGTCAGTCTCTTTAAGCTTGACTGTTGGGTCGAGATTTGCGGCCGGGGTTCCGGCAGCTTGCTTCTTCCAATCTTGTTTCCAGAGCGGCATGTCGAACTTGGTTTGACTAAGAGTCGCTGCCGTCTCGTCTTAGGTGGGTTGGTGAACTCCTGGTATAATGGGAGAGAGGGACATGACCTGATCTTCTCTGTTTCTCTTAGGAGTGCGTTGCGTCTTCTCAGGTATGGCGGTGGGATTTGGCTAGAACAGGGAGCCAATGGCATGGAGTAGATTTTACTGTCCCCGTGATGCATCTCATGGTGGCATTAAGTTTGCAGTCTACCTTTTGCACGTGGCAGCTCTGAAGCCAGACTGGTGAGCAATATTTTGCGGTGGATGAACCGATTACTCTCGTTAAACATGTTACGTAGTGTAAGTAACTAATGGTGAATTTACATCGATTGTATCCGATAGCGTTAACGCTTTCCGCTTTTATATTGGTCTCATCACACAAATATGTTTACGTATAAGTTGTAGTCAGGGCACTTGGTCTCTCGGCAAACACTAGCTCAGCCACTTCAGTAAAACTTGCCGCTTCTGCCTCGTCGCGGCACATATTTGTGCAGCCTAGGTAAACTTTCTCGAACAGGGTTATGTGATGTACATAATATTGCATATATAAATTATACTACAGTCAGGAGTATAATAAATGGAATTATAGCATTGGAGTGTAGGTATAAAGTGCCCTGTGATAGAGCAACAACTGTAGAGTAAATTTTAAATAAAAATGTTGTAACGACTGATGTGTGATATTGATATAGGAGAGATAAAAAGTAAATTGCTAATGTTTATTTATCGTGTATCAACAGATTTACCAGTCTATGAACATGGTTTTTTTATATGATTGATATTTACTTACGTAGTTAAAGTTGAATGTATCATCATACGTTATATCAAAACGTAACTTGTTGCGGGCAAATAAATATAAATGTTTTTTTTTTCATGGATTCCTGGGGGTTTTAGCAAATGCTACGCCACCCCCGTAATTATTAATAATGTTATGCACGCTTGGGTGCAGGTTTTCCGATGGTGAATAGCGTTCGTCACATTGCCATAGCTAGTAGTAATCTGTATAGTCTAGACTTAAGCCCCATTTACACGGTACAAGAAATTGCATGCGATTTTCATTACATTGCAGCGTTTATCGTTCTCCTCCCATTTCAGTAGCTCTCAGCCCCGAAATGCACAATGTAATGAAAATAAGCCTTATAGTGAGTTTTAAGCGGGGTATACGAGTAGCCTGTACCTGTAACCAGCGTGGTAATCACGTAACTTTTCGAACGTACGGTACGGTCAATAAGAATAACATTAAAATATGCCTACCGTACGTTCGAAAAGTTACGTTATTACCCCGCTGTACTGATTAACAAGCTCTAAAGGTAACGGAAATGGGTACACTGTAACAGTAGGTCTAGTATAAGTATTTTCGAAACATTAACTAATTCGAACGCGTTTGCGTTTTGTCTCAAAATATATGAAAACGCTCTCACCGAGTTTGAAATACGCGCGTTCATCGGTTAGCAACAAATGTTATACTCGCTGTTTTAGTTTCCACTAGTGACCACCGGAGGCGCTGTTCACGTTTACATACCACTTTCATACATTTTGAGACAACACGCAAACGCGTTCTAATTAGTTAATGTTTCGAAAAAACTTACACTAGATCTATTGAACCTGTAACAGGTTCAAATAATAATATTTGTACGTAAGTGAAAAATGCCATTCATAGGCTCGTTGCGAGCCGTTTGCAAACGGTTTACAAACCACGACGTGTACACTGGTTACTGTAACCATTATGTAGATTACAATTTACACCTCGCTAGCGAGTACACGGTAGGGATCGTCATAATACAACGCGATTTACGCGATTATCACGCGAGTAAGCGATGCGACCATACATTTTACTATGATATGGTCGCATCGCTTACTCGCGCGATAATCGCGTAAATCGCGTTGTACTCGTATTAGGACGATCCCTTAACGATACAGATTTTAGTCCGTGTCGCAAATTGCGTGAAGCGTTCATAATAGTACAAGTATTTCATACGTATGAACGAGATGTCCACTCAGCTGGGTCTATTTTTCATATCCCAATTAAATGTAGTTCGCGTTGGTAGTGATGTGAACGTATTGCGACCGAAAACTACAAACACACGATACCTTTCTTTTTTCTGCATTTTCGAATCAAATCCACAGAATGCCTAAGCGTGCCCAATGTGCAGGCGTGTGGCCGTAAAATCTATAGTCGGATCTTTGAAATTTAAATAGACTTTTTTAACAGTGAATCCTTTACATTATTTTGGTACAAAATGTTTAAGTGGGCTTGCATGTTGCTGGCAACTCTATTCTTGGCTCGATAAAGTAATTTCATTTGACTCATCATCCGCGCCAGCTTCATCCGAAAATCCGTTAAATTAAGCACTTGGCACAGTCAGATATTAGCCGCGGGTGTGGATTTAATGATAGCTATCGTAGTTTTACGATTATATATTAATCATTATCATCACACTTGCTTGTAACGGGTCATAATCAATTGTTACAGTTCCGAAATAGTCATTCAAATTTTAAAATAAATGATAAAAGAAACCAAATAACTAATTATAAATCCCTAATAAAATCGGCATAGTACGTCGATTTTCCGTCGTCCAGTATGGGGAGGCACTATTATGAAAATGAAATACGTAAATAGAAGTAGAAAGAGATAAAAGATGTCTACTGAAAACTATGTTTTTTGAACCATATCGATACTCAACCTCTGAAATATATATAAATTATCCGAACTCCCGAGTGTGTGCACACATACACACTCAATACACGCACGCACACAACACACTTTCGGACCAGACATTCTCACACGTACTCCATTTCACATAAGTTCTTTAAATTGTAGCAAAATGAAAGATTGACTACTTAATTTATAAGTTTATCCAAAGCATTTAAAGTTACATTTAACTATAAATGATTTTTTATTATGTAGGTACTATTATTTGGAAGAGCGAGATCTCCTGATACAGGCATCTCTATATATATATATTTTCCAAGTAGGTCTACTATTACAGCACTTTTGAAAAGTCAAAATACAAATAACAATATAAAAAAGATATCAATAATTCAATAATACCTTCTAGGAGACCTAAGTCCTTACTGTACCTAAACCAAACCCTATTTCTTAAATTTTCACAATATGACGTCTCATCGTGGCCTATGTCGCCATATTGAATTTTGATTACCGTCATTTTTAGGGTTCCGTAGTAAACAAGGAACCCTTATAGTTTCGCCATGTCCATCCGTCCGTCCGTCCGTCCGTCCGACCCCCGTTTTTCTCAGTAACCGTTAGTGCTAGAAAGCTGTAATTTGGCATGATTATATATATCAATGACGCCGACAAAACGATAGAATAAAATATTTAAAAAAAAATTTATTTAGGGTACCTCCCCTACATATAAAGTGATGGTGCAATTTTTTTTTCTGCCAAACCCCATCGTGTGGGTTATCGTTGGATAGCTCTTTTAAAAATATTATAAGGTTTCTAAAAGCATTTTTTGATTAAAGAATTGGTTAGCGTGATATTAAGCTTTGAAGTGATAATTTTTGCAATGGTCAAGTGTCCCCCCCCCCCCCTGCCAGCTAATCGGTGGCTACTAGGCTTGTGAAACAAAAATCATGGTAGTAGTATATATGATGAATTTAAAAGGAAAACTATCACAGCTAAGTAGACATTACTAGTTAACGAGTAATAGTCGAACTTCAGAAATGTACTTTGCAAAACAAAAATTTCGTACAATTTCCATTGATACCTTAGATAATGTTGTTACACAGTAAATATAAGTAACATAGTAAATATAAGTTTTCGAACTTTTTGGTCCATATAATGTAACGGGTGGACGACTACGGAACCCTACCTTGCGCGTGGCCCGACACGCACTTGGCCGGTTTTTTTATGTGTGTTCAACAGCGACTGACTTTAGTCTCACCTGATGGAAAGCGACGACAAGGTCTAAGATGCAGCTCGCTGGTTCAGTAATAGCCTCTTCACTCTTGCCTTGAAAAGGCTTAAATTTAGTGACATTCGGACAATTAAGACAAATTCATTGACGTAAGAGTTATCAAAATCGGTTCAAAAGTGCCATAAATAAACATAAGTACGTTCATATAAATACCTACCTACAATACCTAACCTAACCTAACGCGTCGAGTGAAGATCAAGATATTCGGGTCCAACGTTAAATCCGTACTGCTATATGGGTGTGAGACGTGGAAGGTCACCAAAGTCATCTCGCACCAGCTACAGGTCTTCGTAAACCGCTGTCTCCGCCGAATCCTTGGTATCTACTGGCCCAATAAAATCTCCAACGTAAATCTCCTGGACCGCTGCTGTGAAACTCCGATCGACCAGCAGATCAAGCGACGCAAATGGAACTGGATTGGCCACACCCTCCGAAGAGATTCCGATCACATTCCAAAGCAAGCGTTCGATTGGAATCCACAAGGAAAGCGCAAGCGTGGCCGACCCAAACAGACCTGGCGGCGAACAGTTGTAGAAGAGGCGAAGAAGATCGGGAAGACGTGGAGCGAGATAAAGCGCGAAGCTCAAGACCGAACGGGATGGAAGATCACTGTGGACGCCCTCTGCCCCATCCAGGGGACATAGGATATTAAGTCAAGTCAAGACAATACCTACATCCTTCTTTGCTTAGCGCAGTCGGGGAAAAATACGCAGCGCCATCTCTAGTATCACTTCTGGAACCACAATTTTCAATTTAATCAAAGTTCAGAACAGAAGTAATTATTTTTTGCATGGTCTGTTGCGCTCAGCCGACTGTACTTACAAAAGTTATTCTGACTACACAGAAAATACAATTACTCTGCAGCCAAAAATGTTTGTTCACAACTATAATATTCAGTTTGCAATCATGATACCTAAATATTTATAATCAATAATAAACTGGTCAATCACGTCTTTAACGTCGAATATCGCTCGACACATGTTTCGGACCAATACGTGGTCCTTAATCATGAGGTCTAGCCGCAACGGCCTCGCGTCTAATACTCAAGGCTAGTGTGTAAAAGTAAAGACCACGTATTGGTCCGAAACGCATATGTCGAGCAATATTCAACGTTAAAGACGTGAATGACCCCTTTATTATATTTCAATAAACCTATTTAACTTAAAACTTGATTAAGGTATACAAAACTGTGTAACTATGTTTTGAATAAAGCTGAAATATCGCTTAGCACTTACGTATTTAAAAAAAAAACCACTGGTTGTCGGTGTATTTTGCTAGAATAAAATCTACTCCCCTATCTCGCAGGCTATTCTAGCAATACCGAAAATGGACTGGGCAAATAGGAGACCGAACGAAATTGAATTTGTACTCCAGCGGTCGGGAGTAGCGACGTCGCCTAACGTCCCCCGGGACCATCCCGGGACAGTTTGGGCCCCAAACCAGCCCGATTCCAAATTCAAACCATTTGACAGAACAAACTGGTGATGGCGGATGGAGATTTGTTCTTAATTCAAATATTTTACGGCCAATGCACTGTTAAATGAGTCCTCGAGAAGTTTCCATTGAAAGGAAATTAACCGAAAGATTTGTTTCAAGTTTATTTCTACTGGTTTGAACGGAGGAAAATCATTAGCAACATTTTATAGCCGTATTTAACAGCCGTGCATCCGAAATGCATAAAATTTTAAAAATTCAACGCCATAGGTGAACCCACGACCTCTGGAATCCGTCCATTGCTCTAACTAACTGAGCTACCGTGGGTAATGGGTATCCCTAGTGATGGTGAATCTTTCAATCATTACACTCTTTTGTAGTGACATCTATATAAGGATAGATTCTATCGTTTTTATGCAGTGCAGTCGTGTTTTTAATTATTATTTTTTCAATAATTCAAATAAGCTTCGTGGTTAAAACCAGGACCTTAAAACCCAACATTGGTCAAAATTAAAAGGAACACAATATTATATACGCTCCAGTTGTGGTAAAGCATTTATTGCATTTTTGACGTTATGATTCACCTAACATAATATACTCACCGGCAAAAAATTTGGCCCAAATTAGAAAAACTCAATTTTATATATTAAACATTATTTAATTTACTCAATTTATACTTTGAAATAAAAAAAAAATTGGGCCAAATTTTCTGCCGGTGAGTGTAGTTTATAGCGACAAAAGCCAAATAGTTTAAGCCCTTTTAACCCCAAGCCGTTAGTCTATAATGTTACACTTACCTGCGAGCTAAAACTAGCGTGCAGCATGTTCAACATAATCTAGCTAAAATAAGGCAACACTTGAACTGTAAATTTAGTTTTAATGCAGCATAAGCCAGTGTCCGGATAACTAGCCTAGCACTTACTGGTACGTAGTGCTTGGATTGGGACGACACATGCAACCACATGAACAGTAGGTGGATTCGAAATTTTAATCATATTTAATTTAGAAAAATAAATTAAAAAATAAAATCGGCTCCAAAATAAAATGAACTAAAAAGTATAAAATAATTGCCTGACTTGTAATAGCTCCATATGAGACTACGTTTCTTATTAAACAATGTAGACGTATTGCAATTTATGAAGTTGGTGCCATCCAAATAAATTGCCTGCAGTCGACGAAATGGCACCGACTTTTACAAGTCAGGCATTTTTTTTAAATTTTTAGTTCATTTTTATTTTGGAGCGGGTTTAATTTTTTACTTTTTTTTATTTATTTTACAATTTTTAACCTCCGACGCAAAAAGAGGGGTGTTTTAAGTTTAACGTGTCTGTGTATCTGTCTGTGGCATCGTAGCGCCCAAACGGATGAACCGATGATTTTCGATTAGTTTTTTTTAGTACCTATAAGCTACACTATTTTACTACGAAGTTCCGTTGCCTACCTTCCGGCTTCAATAAACAGATCAGATTGATGGTAACATTACATGAGCACCGTTTAAATTAGCTTCGTCATTGTCGCGTCAGTATCTTGATCGAAATGGCACTCATGAAACAATAGGAGTTTTGGATGAACATCCGCGGTATTTTATTTATTTATTTATTTTATTTATTTCTCACTGACAATGCTGACATCGCTATATGTTTCCCTTGAAATTTTGAGGAGTTCCCTCAATTCCACATGGTTCCGGACATCAGAACCAAATTTTCGTAACAACGGGACCAACTTAGCTGTCAATAAAACGGATGCTAATTAATAAGGTTTAGCAACACGCTATTTATTACTAATACATTTTTATTGCTCCCATCTTTTTCACGGTTATCGCCGTATTTACCATCATCATCATCATATTTAAGCGCTTGGCTCTTGTTGGTGGAGTAATTGCCAGCTTATTCTGCATTCAGCTTTGTCCTTTGCTTCTATATATGACGAAGCATTTATTTTATATTTTATTTGCTCCATATACAAAATTCTAGGTCTGCCCCTTTTTATTTTCCCTCTATCTTTCCCTCTATTATTGTTCTAATTCAGTTGTCATAGCGTATGATATGTCTTAACATCTTTCCTCGTCTGTTTTCTATAATGTTTAACAGAGTCCTCTTCTCTTTAATTTTTAATAGGCTGACCGGTACGGCGTGACATCGTTGGTAACACTGCGTAACTTAGGTAGTCATTGTGAGATTTATTAGTCTGTCATTAGTCATTAGCATTGCATGATTTAGTATATAGGAAAGAAGTAGGTGTAAGTTCCGAACCTGTAAGTGAGAGAGCGCAACACTCGCCAACAAACTGTATATTATACAGTTTGGCGAGATCAAATAATATGCCTACTGTAATATACATATATTTTATATAATTAAATAAATTAAAAAAAAACGTATTCTTTAGTTTTCGTCTCTGTCCAGGTGATTCTGCTGAGCTGGATGTGTGTTTACCACACATTATATTTAAAAGATCCTGACATCAGTAGGCCAGTTTCTAGCACTGACCAAGACGTCATGCCTTGAAAAATATGTTTACTGTGGGTGGGTTTAACGTTAAACGCAACGAACGAACATACTAGCTTGTATTAAGGTAGAAAATTAACTCGACAGTATATTCCAAGTAAGCACAAAAATATACTTGTAGCCAGGTGGAGTGTTTCAGTTAAGATACCTAAGTAAACCTTTTCTTAAAGTTTATTGGTATTCTCTATGAAAATATAGTGGTTTAGTTCCCGTACTTTTATAGTATGGGATTGGTATAAAACCTTCACTAGGTCCTCAGTTATTGTTATACTGGCGATAATTATAGCAAGTGTCCTCCGACCCCGGGTGGTTCTCATCGTTAAAGTTAATTGATGCCCCCACCGGCCCGAAAGTTATGGTGAAAGTGAAGGAAATCTGGGTGCAATTGTCGACTTCAGTTTATACTTGGGTCCCTGACTGTTAAAAAAGTTAAAGTCATAATATAAATAATCACTAAAGAGTCGTTAACAATCCGGTGTGGACAAATAAGTTTTTTTTTTTAAATTTTGGAATGAGAATAAACCCTCCTAGATAATTATCAGTGAAATAAAATTGCGATCACAATAATATCATACGCGGAAGCGAGTAGGTTCTGTAACTCTAGTATAAGTTTTTTCGAAACATTAACTAATTCGAACGCGTTTCTTGCGTTTCGTCTCCAAAGGTATGAAAGTGGTATGAAAACGTGAACAGCGCCTCTGGTGGTCACCAGTGGAAACTAAAACAGAGAGTATAACATTTGTTGTTAACCGATGAACGCGCGTATTTCAAACTCGGTGAGAGCGAGCGTTTTCATACATTTTGAGACAAAACGCAAACGCGTTCGAATTAGTTAATGTTTCGAAAATACTTATACTAGAGCTACTGCATTCGTACACCTCGCTCCCGCGCAACCGACGCCAGTCAGGGATCATTCATTTAAATAATTGTAGGCGCGTAGTAAACAAAACCGGCTAAGTGCGTGTCGGACATCAAACATTTACTACCGTTCCGAACCAACCCCAAAAATAAATTGGTTTTAATAGGTTACATGAGGAAAATTTTAAGAAAAAAATGATGATTGATCTGATGACTGATTTATCAATATATTTGTATGTATTTGTTGGTAACGTATATACGTAATAATAGACATTATCACCAATTTTCATGTTCATAGGTCAATGGCGTCAATGGGAAGGTAAAAAATTCTACGACGGACAATGTATTCCATACTTTAATAGTAGTTTTCACACCACCTGCTCGTCAATGCCCAATTATATATCATGCAAACCTTACCGAAAGCAAATCATTATAACCCTTGGCTTAAGCCGGGTAGTAATATCGTACTGAATCTCATTATAACCCGCCGGGTAATAATGTTATTTCACTTTTCATAGTTCTTATAGTTCTGTCATTAAAGTCTAATGTCGTGAAGTCCACTAAGCGGCGAGGAGGCGGCACACCAGCTCCGTGTTTTGTTTGGAACGTCGTGTTCGAAACAAAAGACTGCGTCGTCGGCCGCCGCCTGTAGCGCGTCAAGCGCGTGGTTTTACTACTGTACTGAATATTTGTAGAATTACATTTTGGAGTTTTCTTATACATTATTCTCATATTTAATTACATTTTTAAATAAAATCACTATGTAATATCCGTGCCTCGGACGTAGCTAGGGCTGGCCTTCCTCCCTTCGCAGCAGTTGCAGCAATGTAAATAAATACATATGTACTTACGTGTGGACAGTCTTACACAAATCTACCTAGTCCCAAACTAATCAAAGCTTGTACTATGGGTACTAGTCGACGATATACATATACCTATAAAGATAAATATATACTTAAAATACATAGAAAATATCTAAGATTCAGGAACAAAATACTTGTGCTTACCAAACAAATGAATGCAAGCAGTCGTCGATGTACTAGGTATTAAATACCAAAAACAAGATCCGCGTGAGTTATAAGACGCTTAATTATACGGAGTAAAACAGATTCTATTAAAATAGATACTAAAATTTGCTGCGATTGACTGATTTAATTCTGTTTTTAGTAGCCTTGGTTTTTTTATTGCCTCGCAAGAGGTGAGAAAAGTAGAGTATACTCCTCGGGGATAAAGCTGTTTTTGTCTTGGGAGCGCTTAAATCCCTCACTACACTCAGGACTCAGCCTTAATTCCCTCGCTTCGCTCAGGAATTAAGTCAGTTTGGGGTCCTTCGTTACGTTCGGGATTCAATATCGCACCCGTGACATAAAACAGTGTTTTATCCCCTTGGTGTATAATCTACTATTATGCAACTGGTACATAATGAGGGGCATTAAAACACGAGTGTGTTTTATGAAACGAGCCGAAGGCGAGTTTCATAATAAGGTCACGCGAGTGTTTTAATGCCTAATTATGTACAGTTGCACACATTACTTTATCTACACACATATTATAACTACTCTAAGATGGGTTCAGAAACCGTAGTAAATAAATACAATAATTTGTGTTAATACAACCTTTTTTGCACGGTTGCGGAAATATCGAAATCAGAACTGGCAACCGATACCTGAATGTTATTTTAAAAAGTAAAGAGTCCCTATTCTGATGTGGTCATGTCGAGCTCAAATTTCGTGCGATATATACTAAAAAACATCGAGCTGACATTTCGCATCGACTGAATTTGAATTTTCAGTGATACTAGAATAGGGACATGTCAACTTTGACAGTTTTGTTTGACGTTTAATATTTTAACATCATATATGAGATTAAAATGAAAAATTATATTACTGCTGTAGCCTTAGCCACAGATAAGAAAATTGCCATAAATTCATTAAATGTTGAAATGACAGTCATTTTCTACGGTTTTCGAACGCATCTTAGAGGATTTATGATATGTGTGTAGATAAAAGTTTTTTTCGAATACAAGTAAGGTCGTAATACTGCTTTAAGAATAAAAATTGTACGCTCGAAAGCAGCATATATATGTATTATAAAAATTAAAAAAACGACTGCATTAAGAAGATACAAAATATATTTCCTTGAGTTTTTTTATAAGGAAACTTGTTTTTATCTTCTTAATGCAGCCGTTTTTTTAATTTTTATAATTATTACTTTATTCCGAACTTTTTTTGCTTGAAACATATACATTATATATATGTTTGGAATCGTCTCTTCAAATGCTTCATTTTGATACCTCCCTTGCTAGGAAGGAAAAAAAAATTTTTTTTACTAAACAGTCAAAATGGAGTCTACAGTCCGCCATATTGTTTATTATTGTAACATCACTAGGGTGTCCCTTATTTTACGATTTTCAGAAATTCATATCGCATACCCCCTAAAAATAATGATACTAAACACTCAAAAAAAAATTTTTAGGACATTCCTGTAATGGGAACCCGTGCCGACTTGCAACTGAAATTCCCATACTAATTACTATGGAGAAATTTGGTCAGACAGTAATTTGATAATTTTTCAGTGGTTTTCTGTATGCATCGAGATTTTTTTGTTAAATAATGTTTAATAAGGGACACCCTAAACATCACATATCCTATGTTACCCGGGATGACGTAAGGATTCCAACGATACCTCGCACATCTAAATCGGTTAAGGCGTTGAGAAGTTCTGGGGGAACAAAAAAAAGTTCACATACTTACATACATACATACATGAAACCTGAAAACATTACACTCCTTTTTTTGGGCAGTCGTGTAAAAATAGTTTACAATCAATAAATACTTTACTTTACATTACGGGCAAACGGACGCATGAGTGACAGCAATAGGGTTCCGTTTGGAGCCTTCGGGAACGGAACCCTAAAAAGCGGTATACTGACTCAATTGACAGCTGACAGGTTTATGACACCGTATCGCCCCCAAGCTCGGCAGTCGTCTTCGGAAAATACACGGTAATCCGACAAAGTTTAACCACGGATTTCTGATAATATTACGAGTAAATAATGTTATATCAACATGCGTTCATTACTCATGTTAACTTAATTAATTTTCTGGATCAATAAAAAACCATTTAACGATGGTACTTACTTCCTTGTGAACGAATCCTTAGTCTAAGAAGTGGGAAAGCAAACTTCACACTTCACCAACGACGACGTTAGTGACGTTTTAAATCTGCCTTACGGCCAGTATACCTACCTACGTTAATGACCAGAAGAAGTTTGCACACTTGCCGACTCTTTGCTATTTAGAGAACAGAAGTAAAATTAAAGCAACAAGATAAATAAAAATAACAACAATTAAATAAATAAATACAAACAAACGAGATAAATAGATGATAAATTGTTTGACTAATATTTGTGATTAAAAGCAGCATTCATACCTACATTACGAGTGTTATAACGAAAGTTATAACAAACATAAGTAGTTAATACATTTATCTGACTAATGAAAACTCTTTGCTATTGAAACATAAATTTAACATAAACTTATTCGTACCTACTCAAAATGATGGCAGCTGGCAGGTAAGTTTTCTATTACCGCTTCCGCGTTGCGTGTGTGTGATGTCACGTTATTAAGGCATGGTTACCCTTGAGATTTTTCAACTTGTGGATTGCCGAAATAATTTAATATCTCGAAAATTAGGCTTTATCCAGCAATGTTTGTAAGTATAACCCTTGGTCCAAATAGGCACTAGAATCGTTGGTAATAATCTGTCTTGTGTGACTCGTTTCCCACCGTGTAGGTATAGAATAACACTCTCAAGCGGCTAACGTCCAAGAAACATTAAATATACAGATTTAACGTGTTTCAGATTATTTCGAGTAGCGGTGAGATATTTGACACAAGTTCTCGAATAAAACAAAGGTTTATTAGTCCCCGGCTTGTAATAAAACCGCTGTACAGGGTTGCCAGCCTAACGTGCCGCGTTTTGTGGCATCGTAAGCCTGACTTATTACCGCCGAAGAATACCAGGGCCACACGATGTTAAAAGAAGCACAAGCAAGCCTTCAACTTCTGAATATACCAAAATAAATATCTTTGTCATTTTACAAAAACCGGCCAAGTGCGTGTCGGACCACGCGCAAGGTAGGGTTCCGTAGTCGTCTACCCGTTACATTATGTGGACTAAAAAGTTCGCAAACTCATATTTACCATGTTTTTGACAGAATTAACAACATTATCTATGGTATCAATGGAAATTGTACGAAAGTTTACTTTTGCAAAGTACATTTCTGAAGTTCGACTATTACTCGTTAACTAGTAACGTCTACTTAGCTGTGATAGTTTTCCTTTAAAATTCATCGTATATACTATTACCATGACTTTTTTCACATGCCTAGTAGCAACCGTTTAGCTGGCAGGGGAGGGGGACACTTGACCATAACAAAAATTATCACTTCAAAGCTTAATATCACGCCAACCAATTCTTTAATCAAAAAATGCCTTTAAAAACTATAATATTTTTGAAAGAGCTATTCAACGATAGCCCACACGATGGGGTTTGGAAGAAAAAAAAATGCACCACCACTTTACATGTAGGGGAGGTAACCTTAAAAAAAATTTATGTCACACCTGGCCATAAAGTGGCCATTATCGCACGCTCCGCGCGCAAAAAAACCCACTTCCTGGCCAGGGGGTGACATAAAATTTTGTACTTACCACGGGCGATAATAAAGAAAGCCTCAGATCGCATATTTATCGCCCTTGCCTTCGGCTCGGGCGTAAAATACCTGCGATCTGAGACATTCTTTGTTTTATCGCCCTTGGTAAGTAATGTACTATTTTTTAAAGATTTTATTCTACCGTTTTGTCGGCGTCATCGATATGTATACTCATGCAAAATTACAGCTTTCTAGTACTAACGGTTACTGAGAAAAACGGGGGACAGACGGACGGACGGACGGACGGACGGACATGGCGAAACTATAAGGGTTCCTTGTTTACTACGGAACCCTAAAAAACAGACACTCTAGCAAGTAGACTATAAAGCTGTATTTATGGCGGTCCTCGTGTCGATGTGGTATCGATTTCTCACTGGATAACGCGTAGTAATAAATAACACAGGCTACTAATTTAATATTTAAATACAGAAAGTATATTTGGTCAGAAGCATTTTACAAATAATTGTTATACCAGAAATGGATAATACCAGAGCAAAGGCATTTTCCCATACGAAAATTGTTTTTTCAGAAACCATTATTTTAAAGTAGTACAGCTAAAATGCCGTTGTGTAGAACCCAATTAGATCTACCAGAAATGTAGGTTAAGCTAGGTTAGAACTACGCAACTTATTGTAAAAAAATGTTTTCTATGAAATGAATATTCTGCGAAACAATACGTCTCTGATACCACAGTAATGGATATTTCAAATCAAAGATCATATGGATTATTCTATAAAAAATTAATGAGTCTTATATATATTATAAGGGTTACATTATATTACAGTCATTACATCATTGTCCATTACCGGTGGCTCTTGTCTGGGCTCTTGTCCATTACCGGTGGTGTCACCCCAGTGTGAAACTGATGCTGTCTGCGAAAAAAAATCCGACGTTTCAGTTTATTTACAATTTAATGGATAATCACAGCATCATAAATACCTAATGTAATATTCCTATTTGTTACTGTTTTTTAGCCGTTGCCTCCCAGCGAAAAAAATTAACAATAGGATTATTTTGTAATGAGCCCTGGAATCCCAGGGTTAAACGAATGCATCATTTTAGTAGCTTTTATATCCTTTTTAACAATATGAAATAGTAGGGTAAAAAAATTGAAATAATATGTATAACATGCCTTCCTATCTACCGACCTACGTATCTAGTATTCTCTTTTTAAATTCCTTCTTAATTTCACTCAGACAGGTGGGTAAATTTTCCAAGTAAAAATATTAAGTAGCAAATAAGAATAACATATTTAACAAATCACAAAGCAACAGAATAACGTTATGCATGACAGAGCAGGCACAACTGGGATCTAAGAAGCTTTGAAAGATTTTTTCTAGTTAAATCTGACTTCTTTTAATTCCAAAAAACCGTTTACGAACTGGGTTTTTTATACATTTTATGTTTTGATTATTTGAGTTGGTTGAGTGAGTGGTTGGTGTCTAAATAATCAGTTTTCAATCGTGCATAAAGTTGATCTACAAGATGTAATCTCCTCTCTCCTGAAAGCACAATAACTGAAAAAAATATTACTCTTTTGGCTCAATTTTAAAGTGTTCTTTCAATCTTAAAACATTCATCGCCAAGGAAACGATAGTCCCAGTTTCTAGACAGTCTTTGCTACATAGGCGATAAACCAGGTGATCGGCTATGAGTCTAGCCGAGCGCGTATTACTCATTGGCAAAGAATGGTTTTTTTTTAACATGGCTTGGGCTTTTTTTTTTAATTTATTTATTACAAGAAAATAGTAACATCAATGTATTTTTAGTAATCTGCCAAACTGTATGACAGTTTGTTGGCAGAAAACATTTATATGACGGTATACACACTATTTAAGATAACGTAATCTATATTTATGTACTTATTTAAAAAAGCAAGTTATTATTAAATATTTATTATTTTAATATCGGGCCCAATAAAACGATAGGAGTGCGCGGTTGGAGAGTGACCTGGGGAAAATCGAGGGGGAAACCTCCGACACGACCACGCGGGCGGCTTAAACACTGGAATAATCTAAGTTTTTGCGCTCCAGTGAGATTGGTTGAGCGGTTTCAACCGAATATGAGGTATCAGTGGAATCGAGCTACTGGGAGTTTTGTCGCTGGTTCACTAAACCTAGCCTAGCTCGGAAGAGTCCAGCAAGAAATTCAGCTAGGCTCAACCTGAGTCAGATCAATGAATTTTCAAAGTTCCAACATTGGGTGCGAACCCTTTACTAAACACACGGCTATAGTAAGTCACTACCTCTCGGACATAACAACTTTGCCACATTTCAGTATGTTATCCCTCCCTCTGTGGGCTCTTTTAATTACTGTCCGACCTCCGTGTATCATAAATTTTAATGGAGTACGAAATGCGAGCGCCATCTAGTCACCGTAGCAAATTGCATTTTAGAATTTAAAGGTAACTCTACTGTATTCGTAAATTGAAATATAAATGGTTATACATTTTTAAACATTTGTACCAAGGGCCTGATACGCTTTGATAGAGGAAGATAGCTTTATTGCGATTCCTATAAGAGGAAGTAGAAAAGAGTGCCATGTTTTGTCCCTATTACCGACCAAGGATTTTTTCATGGTCAGGTTTTAGGTACATGCACACTTCCATAAGCAATACATTGGACATGCAAACAGGTCAAATTGCTTAGTATAAATTTTATATGAATAATCATTCTCTTTCCCCCGGTCGCTCGATGGCGCATCTATAAATATGTACTTAGAAATAGAGAAGTATTTATTTAGCACACATATAAATTGAATGGCTAACTGTCGTAACGAAATAGTAAAAATTAAAATGTAGGCATAATTAAGTCTTTAATTATGTAGGTACAAAAAAAAAAGGTTTTTTCCCTTAATTCAATATGGGCACAACTCAAAAATATGCGTGCTGACTTATTGTAGGTAAGAGATCGATGATTTTTCAATAATTGCATAAGGGCATATATAGTCTAGTGTATAGTTTTAATAATGTATCACTAACCTTATATTCAAGATTTACTTATGTATAACTAACATTTATGGGTGCAAGCCTGAAATTTTTTTTTTGAATGGAATTGAATATGTAGAATAACTCTATTTTGAGGCTTTAGAGGATTATATTCCTTGTGATTCGCCAAAATCTAAAAAACCAAAAATTTTGAATTGTGCCCTTATTGCAGTCAAGAGACGATAATATCATTGTTATAAATCCTGCTTCGATTACAGCAAACTTAAAAAAAATGCATCAGTAACATATTGTGTCAAATGGAAGAAATTTTTCTTTTTGAAGTGGATATAATATTATGCCAGAAGAAGAAGAATACGTATCCTAACCACAATTCATTTAGCACAATTTTATAACATTACAACATATGACGCATAACTATAACTTTAACAACTATTAACTTTGTAAGATTACGTACTATATGACGCTGGCTGTACATAATGGATGCGATTAATTCTTATCTAACTTCTTCGAAATCTGATCGGTCGATATTATTTTCAATAGCACATTACAAATTTTGACATAATTAAAGTGAATTCATCACAATATTATACGATATGACGTGTTCAGGCGTTGCAATCTTGCAATATGAAGGTAGATTGCGCCTCGGTTATGGCGGATTTTACGAGTAGAGATGCGGCAAAAGCACTCTTCTCACTAGGAGCGCCACTCTATTTATGCTATGGCGGATTTTACGAGTAGAGACGCGGCAAAAGAACTCTTCTCACTAGGAGCGCAACTCTGTGCTATGGCGGATTTTACGAGTAGAGACGCGGCAAAAGCACTCTTCTCACAAGGAGCGCCACTCTGTTTGTGCTATAGCGGATTTTACAAGTAGAGACGCGGCAAAAGCACTCTTCTCACTAGGAGCGCCACTCTGTTTGTGCTATGGTGGATTTTACGAGTAGAGACGCGGCAAAAGCACTCTTCTCACTAGGAGCGCCACTCTGTTTGTGCTATGGCGGATTTTACAAGTAGAGACGCGGCAAAAGCACTCTTCTCACTAGGAGCGCCATTCTGTTTATGCTCTGGTTGAATATCCTCTTACAAATCGGTTTTTGGTGTGATTTCCAGTCTATGTGTGTGGACAATTTATATTTACCTACTATAGATTCAGAACGGACAGTGTCGAAGACGGTGCTGGCCAGCCCGCAGGAGCAGCAGGGATATCTAGGTTAGTGGTCTGACCCATCTTGTTGGAATGCAATGCCTGTTAAGTATAGCTTCTAGAAATCCGGGACCAGTCTAGCTATCGAAAGTTTGTTCCTTTCACGAACAATATGCATACAAATATTTGAATTTAAAATATGTTTTGTATGTGTGGACTGTGGATAAGAGAATAGGTACGATATCAATAATTCGGCATTTACATCACGCCTAAGTACGTGCAAAGGCGCTCCACTGTCTCTAACTAAACCAGTTAGAGCACTAACAAAGTTCGCACCGGCTACTAAAACTACACCAGGATTAATTTGTCAAGCTTCCTTGTTTCGGGGTCACTACTATTATTATATTATATTCATGAATAAAGACACGACACATTCAATTAATTTTATGGTAAAATTGTAATGAATGAAACATTTCAAGAAATACCTGTTATTATTTTTATATGATGACTATTTGATTACGGTGATGAATTCAGTTGTTTAAGAGGGCGTAGTTCCATTAGAAATGACCCGCTCTAACACGCGTGAATTTGCAATTAACTATTCCGCTCTCTGCGGAAGGTCAGCCCGTACTTTCCGTAAATATTGATTTTTACTGTAAACGTGTACAATATAAGGATAATCTTTTTTGTCAGGTTTGAGAACTTATCATTGTATTTACAACTATTAAACCAAAAATTATTGTTAAAGTTGGGAGGGTTTTAAAGATCCAACCAAAAACATCGAAAAGAAGGGTAACGTTTGAAAAATAAAAGTATCGAGGAAATTTTTGCAAATCGTGTTTTTAATTTTAGCAGCAGACTGGAGGAAAATAGTTCAAGAGTAATACTGAAAGGATAGATATTTAATTACTATTGATGTTAAGATCTATTTCGATAAACATTGGCAAATTTGCATATGTGGGCTCTGAATTTAAACATAATAGCATTAGACTTTAGTTAATACTTACTCGACGCTGCTAGGGGCGTATGATGGTCGCGCCGCGCGATAGTGTGATAGACGACAAGATAAAGCATCTGTCACTTTCTGTCGATTAGTATTAGAAAGTAACAGATGCTTTATCTTGTAATTCGGGGTCCTGATAACTCAGTAATACAATCAGACTATTGTGTCTATAGATTGATATGCGCTGTGGTACCGGCGTCTAAAAGCATCTTTCATTCCCATGCGTGCCGTATGACGCAATTGAGAATATTGAAATATATTGTTTAAGCAGTCATGACGTATTATACTGAAAGGATTTTGCTGACTTCGTATCTATTCTTTTTTCCTTTTACAACTCGGTTTTTAGTTTGTAAAAGGTTTTTTATTGAAATGTAGTGAAATTTTTGTTTTTCAAATTTTCTACGCACTATTTTTGCTTTAATTTGTGATTTCTATATGCACTTAGCGTAGGCAGGTTATGTGACCAGCTGAAGGATTATTTTTAAATTAAAGATAGGTATTAATAATTTTAACGTAGGGTACGTTAAAATTATACCTGTGACTTGTAAGTATGCATTTAATTTGGTAGAATAGTTATTTAATTGAAATCCATTAAGATAACGTGAAAATATCCTTTCAGTTGATCAACTCGGCCAAGTGGTCGTAAACAGGCACATCAAATTAGTTGGTCGCTAAGTTCTTGAAATATAATAAACGGATCCCTCACGTTCACGTCTTTATCGTCGAATATCGCTCACTGCGCTCGCTGCTTTATCGTATGTCTGAGACTCACGGAAATTTTTCTATTTAAAATGGTCACTAACTTCTTGTAAGTAAATCCGCTTCGTCAAGACTTTATAGAGAATTTCTGAAATCACACGCATCCGCCGACTGTATTTAAAGTCAGATACATAGTGTGAAGCAGCAAATTGTGGGAACTTCTGCAATTCAAACTCCAGTATTATAATCTGCGTATTCCGGAGGGCCGTTTTTGCCTCACTCCGCCCATTAAACGCTGTATCTACTGCGAACACTCTCCGAGTCTCGTAAGCAAGAAACATTGATTCTGTATCTTATTAATTTATGATTGTTGTTGTTTTTTGGGAATATGAAGTAGACGTTGAAGCTGTTGCGAGGTAGGTTAACAGCAGTGTTTTACCTAATACAATCTTAAATATAAAACTCCTGGAGTCTCAGATATATTGAAATATAATAAACCGGTCAAACGCTCGACATGTTTCGGACCATTATGTACGTTGTCCTTAATCATGAGGTCTAGCCGCGACGGCCTCGTATCTCAGATCTCGTAATGGTTGGAAATGTCGAGCGATATTCGGCGTTAAAGACGTGAATGACCCGTTTATTAAAATACAAAAAACAAAAAATACAATCTAAGAACAAACAATGAAATACAAACTTAACCAAGGCAAAAACAGGCTTAGTCAGCGGGTAGGGTGTTCAGAAGGCAAGCTGCTGCATTGCCACGCTGAATAAGAATGCTTATAGGCTGGTTAATACGTATCTCCGAGCAATTCTTCGGCTGAGATAGCAGGATCGTGTTCAGGTTTTACGTCGAACAAACATGGCCGGAATGGAATATGCCTACTCATAAAAGGCCAATTGCGCTGGTGTGGACACCTTGTACCTATGGCACCCTCAAGACTGCCCAAAGCTCTTTTTAGGGTTCCGTAGCCAGAATGGCAAAAACGGAACCCTTATAGATTCGTCATGTCTGTCTGTCTGTCTGTCTGTCCGTCCGTATGTCACAGCCGGTTTACCCGGAGACTATAAGTAAGTACTACAATTATGAAATTTGGTAGGAAGATGTATTCTATGAACCGTTATATAAATGTGATGTGAAATAAGGAAAAAATAATATTTTAGGGGTGGGGGGGGGGGGGGGTACCCCATACATCTAACCGGGGGACGAAATTTGCAAGTAGTTGTGTGGGGTATTTTTGGATAGGCCTTTCAAATTGATATGGAGGTCACTAAGAAAGTTTTCCATTTAAGTCAATCGTTGATGACAGGCTATTATGATGTGTTTAACACGTTGCCCTAAACAGTTTGTAATTTTATCTTATTAAGGCCGTGTATTACCACTTTTGAGTTTTTAAAAACCATCTGAGACATAGAATATAGTGTCTTAAAATCTAAAAAAAATATATGTGTTACATAAGGATATTGTCTAGTCAAAATCGCAGTCAGTTACATGACCTGATGAATTTCACTCGATAGAAAAAAAACGCGAAGTTACCCCTTTTTGGAATGTTTTTTCAATACTACGGCTATATTACTGATATTTAACATTTAATTTTTGTACTCAATTAAAGATTGTAAATTCGCAGGGTTTGCTTTGATAAAATGATTGGCTTAATGACTATAGCTAAATATTTACAAAACTGCGCGCAGAGCTTGCGTAGAGAGCGGGATGGTCAATTGTAAATTCACGCGTGTTAGAGCGGGACATTTGCGTTGGGGATACCTCCCCTTAATAGGTTTTCCCCACCCGCTAAACAAATCAGGCATGAAAAAATTTATTTCACTCCAGCCATAATCTACTTACATTGGCTTATCCATACAAGTTATTATTTTAATGCTCGTCTTGTTTACCTACTTACTTCGTATAACGTTTCTATCAACACTTTTTAATACGTAATTTTTCCTTTTCAAAACGGAACTGATACAAAACACATATTGTTATCTTATGTTTTTCTACGAACAGGGACTGAACGCAAGGGGAGTTATTCGGCAATAACAGTTTTAATCTTAACCCGCCGCCCTGAATCTTTATAACGCAAATAAAATCACAACCTTTGTTACCGCACCAACTATTCGACCTACTGATAACCTATCGAAAAAAGTGGCGAAAGCGTTGGAATCGGCCTATATTGAGGTTCCTTGCAATCTTAAGGCGCGGCACATGACGCTCGTAAAAAATGTGAATGGCATATTGAAATATTTCGCGCGACCCTTCGCTCCCAATTTTCTTTCTGCTCCGTCTAACTCTGATATAACTGGACCAACCGGCTGGTACCCGTTTCATTATTGACGACTTCGCATTATTTATTTAGATCTACAAAGACGTGTCGGCCATAGTTTTAATAGAATAAATCATGATAATTTACATAATTATTGTAGAGTAAACTTGCCCTATTCCGAGATAAAACGGTAATTGGAAGAAAAAGTCAACTTTGCATTCGTCTAATCGGTCCTTTGTTCACAGTATAGTGAAAGGAGATCCTTTCTATTCTAAGAGATACAGCGAATTTTTTGAACCTCGTCGACTCGCGTAAAACAGTGATAATCAGCTTAACTCCGTGATACATTGATGTATTGTTATTATTTAAGAAATATTATTAATCTCTGTCTGTAATTATGTATAATCAATGTATGAGCTCAATTTGCTTCAATTAAATGTTTTTTTTTTATTATTTATTAAATCAATATTAATACAACGTGCTCGTGAGGAACCCGTAAGGAATAAAAAATGTTATATGAACCCAGGTCGAAATATGATTTTTAACTTTTTCTAAGTTTTCATACATAATAAATTAATTATTTTTGCGCCACCAGTAAAACAATGCCTTAGGATAAGCTGCCAACGTTTGTTATTGTATCGCTCAGGCTGGCGCAACTAGGAAGAAAATGTGACTTTTGTATGGTCTGAGGCATTAAAAACACAAAAAACATGGCGAATACCGATATCTCGCTCTCTCAGTTAATCTATCTCAGTCACATGCCAATGTCACTTAATGTCATTTCCGTTCTGTTGAAAGGAGTCTTTACTTCAATACTCAAACTCTCTGGTTTAGGCTGTCATTATTTTCAGTTGTCAAGAAAACAAACGTAATAAACATTGTCAAATTAAAATAAAATATTGTTCTGGTCGATATTAAAATAAAATATAATGGTTTTATCGTTTTAAACACGCGCTTACTCTGAATAAGATTTAAAAGGATATTCGGTCCAGCCATGGAAGTCATCTCGTCAAAATATTCAATCGGAAGTCTCGAAGGCAAGTCAAATTGGTCGACTTGGAAGTACAAAATACTTATAATGTTACGTGGCACCGCAGATGCCATGAGTGTGTTTGTTGGAAGTCTGACAAAGCCAAAAGATATAGAAGAAGGAACAGGTGACGCAGCAGTTCTCATAAGATACATACATACAAGTCCTTTGTAGATGTACGCAAGTTTCAACCAAATCAAGAACGAGTGCTGATGGATTTATTAATACTTTGGCTAGCGTAAATAAATGTTAATAAAATTATTTCATTGTGTTATTCTTTTGGCTAGTAAGTACCTATGTTCAAAAACTGAATAGATTCGTCAATTATTTCTGTGGACGTCACTGGTCATCATTTATCGATATCGATATATAGGATATCGATATATAGGATATCGATATCGATATCCCTATTGCGTTGTTATGTTGGCATGACGTAGTTCCGCGTTTTCTTTTTTATTGTGGTTCAAAATGTCTGCCAAACTGTACTTCAATGTCATGTGATGACAATATTAACAATGTCACTGTCATTAAAAACCTTGTTCTAAGTCCCGTCTCTTAGAACGTAGTGGTTATATTCTCTTTGGTATCGCTTTCCAATAGAAAAAGAAAATCGGAGTCAATAAAATTTCCTCGTCAATCATAAATCAAGTTCAAGTTCAATTATTTCAATTATTTATTTGCTTTTGACACAATTAGATGCATGCAAATACAATATAAGTCAATAATAAAAAATCAATATACAAAATAACAATAAAAGTCAATAATTAAATAAATTCAATTCATAATCTTTCTTTATATATATAATTCTTCTGTACGTGTGTTAGTTTCATATCTCCTCCTAAACGGCTGCACCGATTGGGATGAAATTTTGTGTGTATATTTGTGTTGGTCCCGGAAAGGTCAGTTGAGACAATTGGACCCGGCAGGGGGCGTCGTTTTCGTGTTTTCGTTAAAAAACGGATCTGCTGAACATTTGTGTATCATAGATAGCGTAGAACAAACTCTTTGGCATTTGACGGACGGTGCTCAATAAGACATGCGAAGTCACTTGCGTCACTGACATATTTCCATAAGTAAGCGAGATTTATTTACAAGATTGAATTGAATTGAATTGAGATTTATTTATTATTGTAAAATTATGGTAGAGTGGACGTAACGCAATTTAATATATAAATAACTCTTTAATTATAAAATCAGTAAAAAGCTTCAATACATAAACATAAAACGTAATATGTTGTGGAAATATTGGTCGTCACACACGAAACTCGAATTGTAAGCAGTTTACACGCGGCGAACAAATATGAATGCAGAAAAAATGTTTACGGGAAAATGCAAGTGTAAGTGACCCAAATTACCACACAATCCACACAACGGCTTAAATACATTACGTATTACATACGGCCTTCTTCGGCCTAACACTTTAAGGCAAAGACAGGTGCGCCAGAGAATCAGAAATCTGGCACAGTCTTCAAATTATTGAGCACTGACTACCACAAGGCGGAGTGGAAGATACAGTCGAGTTCATTGATATAAAGGTAAGTATACACTTTTTTACCTAATCAAATGCGGTCGCCTACAATTTGAAAGCAAAAGCATTCGATTAGGTAAAAAAGTGTATACACATAAATGAACTCGACTGTGCCTAGAGCTACACAGGCGCTTCAACGGGGCCCGTACAGGGCCCGACATAGACTGCTCGCGTCTTTGAACTGGGTACGTTGTCGACATTTGTCGGGCATGCCGCCGTCCAGGAGTGTCACTCAGGCATATCATTTTCGGTTGTGGTCATCATCCTAACGGCAAGTACTTGGACAAAGATAAACAGTGTCCTTTTTTAACATGACTTTGGCTTTATAGGCCGGGCCCAATAGAGTGATAGGGGCGCGCGTTAGGTGAGTGGCCTAAGGAAAATCCAGAGGAAACCTCCAACACGACCACGCCGGAAATACCCTAAGAGTTTGCGCTTCAGTGAGATTGGTTGAGCGGCTTCCAGCTTTATGAATAACAGCCCAGTATTTTTATCTCACGAGCGCATAAATCCTGCATGGTTTGAAAATACAATTCGACCAGGTAGGTGGCACTGCTTTTCCGGGCAGGACGACGTCTGCCGGGTCCGCTAGCATGTCAGCCAAGAATATCGCAACGGCCTTCTTCGGCCTAACACTTTAAGGTAAAGACAGGTGCGCCAGAGAATCCGAAAACTGGCACAGTCTTCAAAGATTGAGCACTGACTAGACTACCACAAGGCGGAGTGGAAGATACAGTCGAGTTCATTGATATAAAGAATAAGTATACACTTTTTACCTAATCGAATGCGGTCGCCTACAATTTGAAAGCAAAAGCTTTCGATTAGGTAAAAAAGTGTATACATAACAATGAACCCGACTGTACCTAAAGAGCTACACAGGCGCTTCAACGGGGCCCGTACGGGGCCCGACATAGACTGCTCGCGTCGGTGAACTGGGTACGTTGCGGGGAAGCCGAAGGTTTTGTCTGTGCAATCGCAGACGAAGTTATCATGCATGACGAAGAATTTCTGGAAATATATCCTAAAAGCGGTACCTACTGTCGACATTTGTCGGGCATGCCGCCGTCCAGGAGTGCCACTCAGGCATATCATTTTCGGTTGTGGTCATCATCCTAACGGCAAGTACTTGGACAAAGACAAACAGTGTCCTTTTTTAACCTGACTTTGGCTTTATAGGCCGGGCCCAAGAGAGTGATAGGGGCGCGCGCTAGGTGAGTGGCCTAGGGAAAATCCAGAGGAAACCTCCAACACGACCACGCCAGAAATACCCTAAGAGTTTGCGCTTCAGTGAGATTGGTTGAGCGGCTTCCAGCTTTATGAATAACAGCCCAGTATTTTTATCTCACGAGCGCATAAATCCTGCATGGTTTGAAAATACAATTCGACCAGGTAGGTGGCACTGCTTTTCCGGGCAGGACGACGTCTGCCGGGTCCGCTAGTACAATATAAATAATTACAATAGTTTGTTTAAAATTTAAAACATTAGCACAAAATTATACCTAAACTTAAATAATGCTATGTCAATCGAAATAGTTTGCATAATATTCGTCAATAGAATAGAATGGTCTATTTAAAAAATAATCTTTCAAATTTTTGACAAATAATTTTATATCGTCACAGTCCTTTAAATCTTTGGTCAACTTATTATACACTCTTATTGCATAATAACCTAAACTATTGTTAAAATGTGCATAACTGGAGGCGTTTAATGTTAATTTGTCATTATTCCTTAAGTTATAGTTCTGGCTTTGCCCGACTGTACAATATAAATTCTTATTACGATGGATATAGAGACATATTCGATAGAGATATAATGAGACTACGGTCAAAATTTTATTTTCAATAAACATATGTCTATGTGTGACAGGTATTTTAGAGCAACCTTCTATAATTCTAAGAGGTTTTTTTTGTTTTAATAATATAGAATTTATATTGACTCCGTTTCCCCAGACCTCTATACAGTATCGGATAATGCTCTCGAAATAAGAAAAGTATACATTTTTGAATATTCCTTTATCCGAGCTATTTGACAAAGTTTTTAACGCAAAGCATGCAAATGGTTTCAAAGCAGGATTTACGTAATAGTGTAATCAGAACTCTTTACTTAGGATTTACTTATTTAAGGCTTGCCTCACACTACTCGCACAAGGCGTGTTTCCGCAGCGTTTTCCATAAAACTTTGCTATCAAACTCCATCATGGATACAAACAGATTGGCCACTGAGAAATTCCCTTTGAGGGTATTTTATAAGTCATTTATTATTTTAATGACTTCAGTTTATGAACGATGGGTGACATTTGCGTTAATGTGGTCGATTATAATTTAACGGTGCAACGAAAGTAATTTAGTTCCAATAAGGGTTTAGCCAGAAATCACGCGAGCCACTTTTAGACCCCCCTCCCCCCTTGGTGATCTTTGGTGAGGTTCTAGACGATCCCCCTCCCCCCACGAAACCTCACGTGTATTTTTTGAATTTATCATCAATCATCTCTCATGATCTTTCTTAAGTAAATGAGTTTTTAAGTATGGTATTAGTTGATCTTGTGCTTATTTTGGTAGGTATATGCGTTATGAAAACGAGATTGTGTAATTTCTCCTATCTTTTAAGAAAATGCTAAAATCTACATTAGTAGATATCATTTCTCGGTATTGTAGGTGCAGTAAAAAAATACACGCGAGGTTTCCTTGTATCCCCCCTCCCCTCCCCTCCCTCCCCCCACCTGATCAGTAGTTGTCAGTAGTGAGGTTTTCGTAACCCCCTTCCCCCCTTTTGAAACCTCGCGTGTTTCTGGATAAGCCCTAATCTTTTTTATAAAAGGTTGGCATAAAAGTTGAAGGATGTCAGACGGCCGATTGAAAACATGCAAGTGCTATTGAGGATTCCAGTTCAGCGGTCACGTATTTCAACAATTTCAAAGCAGGTCCCGGCTTTGCACTTAGCTGATGCAGTAATTTACAATTCCTGAGAGTATTCATGTTGTGTCGTGTAATAAATGAGCAATTTGATTAATGGTTGTGATTATTTAATAATAAAACACTTAGCGGAAACAATTTTCATAACGTGAATATTGTAATACAACCTTGAGTTTTTCTTAATTTTGAATTTCACAAGAAAAAGTTACTGATATGGTTGTACCAAAAACATTGATAGTGACAGGAACGTGTAAGCAAATGCGTATTTCGGGAACTTGAACCATGAACAATCATAATCATAGTTTGGCTAAATTTTGTGTTACGAACTCTTTGTTTATCTTCGTTTTTATATGTTTTTTTAATATTCAAATTCGAAATTGTATTCTTTTCTATTGTCAGTGTGTCAACTAAGATTTTGGTGAAAAAGCTGTCGCAAATATTATATTCCTGAATTTCTATCTGTTTGGTAAAATAAACTACAATACAAGGTAAATATACTTTCATTACACCCAGTCTCAGGAGTACAGCCCATTCTCCCGTCGTTTTCATATTGAATATAAATTTATTAATTTACACTTGATGTTACAAAAGATGTTAGTTGGATCAGTGACCGGTAAAGATTGAATTCTAACTTTTTAACCCTTAACCTACGTGCGGTCTCTCAGACTTTCAGGATTTTAAAATGTTAATAATTTGACGTGACTGCGGAGTATTGACCTCTATGGCCTTGTACCATTCCATGGGGGCCTCTCAGTGTCAGCCATGCCATAAACGCGATCGGACGTGTATTTTTTTAGATTTAGTGAGCATCAAACTTTTGTCGGCGGTCTCTGAGACCGCACGACGTAGGTGTCTGCGTAGTATTTTTCGACGGTCTCCGAGACCGCACGTAGACTGTGTGTCTTTATTTCTTAATAATCTTTACTACACTTTGACAGCTTTTAGGTCTCTTTTTCAGTAAAACATCGTTCAGTTACTAGTAATTGAGTTACATGTCACTGCAATTACATGTAATTGAAATTACTAAGTAATTTGTAATTGAAACTTAAAAATTTAGTGATTCTATTTCTCTACTAGACAGTGTCAAAGAGGAACAAATAAAATTGAAGAGATTGCACGATTGTAAGGAAATATGTCCAGCATGATAGTAGGGCAAAATAAAAAGAATTGAGTAGTTAAAAAAGTTTTTTTAAGTAAATAAGAAGTCATAGCGATAAAATCTAATTTAAAAAGTTCATTTATATTTAGATGGAGATTTAGGAATAAAGTGTGATATTATTTGTTAAGGAATAAGATTTCCTAATTTGTCATTGAGTATTATAATTATTTAAAAATTATAAATACAAAATATAATTATTATCTAATTAATTTCTATAGCATTATATATAACATCATAGATGACATCGTACCACTGAAGAAAGTTCCAGTAGCTAAAACCCCAAAGTGGTTCTCACCAGCTTTGAACAGGACTCTTAGAAGGAAATGTAAAATCTGGCGCCGCTGGAAAATATACAAGTCTTTGGCAGATTACGCGGAATTCTCATTACTTCGAAAGCGAGGTAAAATTCTATTAGTGGAATAGGGATGTTGACACCAAATAAGAACATCAATGAATCTGAATTTTCTCGAAAAAGGATCAAATTCTCAATCAAATAGTGAAAAAAGTAATCCAAAAGAATAAATAATTTCATAATTATAAGTATTCAAAGTTTTAGGAGGAGGCATTTTCTGTCCTTTTTCCGCAAAACGCCCCGTTGTATTGAACGATCGTCATTTAGTATGGCGCTCTAGGTCAGTGACGTCACTGACCTGTAGCGTTTTCTCTCTCTAACTAAGAACATTCTAACGTTACTAGTTTTGTTATTTTTTGAGATATTTGAATAGGATTTTCACTTTTTGGCATAGTTTTATGTATTCTTTCGTATGGAGTAATAATAAATTTTGAGTCAACATCCCTATTATACCCTAAACACTGAGAATAGTATTCAAAATAACATCAAGTCATTTTGGGCGTATATAAATGCAATAAAGAATAACGCGGCAGGCTACCCAGCGACGATGTTTTATGAAAATAAAAGTTCTAGTATGCCAGAGGAAACAGCCAAATTGTTTTCAGATTTTTTTCAGTCAGTGTTTGAGCCAGGAGCAAATATAAATTACAGCGATCTAGAACTAATGCAAACTCCAGAACATGCGATAAATATTACCAATATTCATTTGAGTGAGTCTCATATATTAAAAAAAATTCAAAACTTAGATATTAAAAAAGGCGCTGGTCCAGATAGAATTAGTCCATATTTCATCAAAAATGCAGCCCACGCACTAGCCAAGCCGCTATATATTATCTATATATATAAAGTTGATGGGTGACTGATTAATCACCGCCCCGCCGAAACTGCCGGTCCTAGAAATTTGAAATACATAAATAGACGGGATTTTTGGAAATTCCACCCCTAAGGGGGTAAAACAGGGGTGCAAAGTTTGTAAGGGGGGCAATAATTTTTTAAAGGTATAGACTTGAACCTTTGTACAAAGACTCCTGAAAATAAGACAATGAAAGTGATATCTGCTTTTTCAAACCTAAGGGGTTGAAAATAGGGGTGAAATATTGTATGGGGAGCAATTTTTTTTTAAAGTGAGAGTCTTCAAACTATGTTTGAAAGTTCCTTATCCTTAAAAAAAGTAATTTCAGCGTTTTTCGAAATTCATCCCCTAAAGGGGTTAAAAAGGGGTTCAAAATTTGTATGGGGAGCTAATTTTTTTTTAAGTGAGGTACTTCAAATTTCTTACAGAAACTCACTGTTTAAATAAAACAAAACTGATTTCTGCGTTTTTTGAAATTCAACCCCTAAAGGGGTTAAAAAGAGATTCAAAGTTTATATTGGAAGCAAAAATTTTTTGAGTGAAGGACTTAAAATTTCTTACAGTAACTGTTTAAATTAAATACTACAAAACTAATTTCAGCGTTTTTTTTTAATTCATCCCCTCAAGGTTTTAAAAAGGTCTGAAATAAGTGTCTTTGTTCATACAAACCAACATTACTTTAAGAAAAATTGTGATGTCATAACATATAACAACCGTATATCTAGACAAGGAAACCTGTTAACTGTACCTAAAACCCGTCTAAAGCAAACAGCTGGGAGCCCTTACCTTATGTGCATCAAAATATATAACAAATTACCGAGAGACCTAAGAGAATTTACTTTGAGTCAATTCAAAAAAAAATTATATGTCTTGCTATGTGATCTAAACCTCTACTCAATTAGAGAGTTTCTGAATAAGAAATTTAGTAATAAGTAACTACCTATTGTCCTCTAATGCTCCACAATGACATGTAATTTTTTTTTTTTTTTTTTTTTTTTTTTTTTTTTTTTTTTTTTTTAATTTTATATTAATTTTTATTTTCTGATGTTTAAATTTTTTATTTTATTTTAATTTTAATGTATACTAAAATGACATGTAATTTTTGAATTTAATTTTAATCTTTAATTTAAATGTATGTAACTAGAATGCGATGTAATTTTTTGAATTTAATTTTTACTTCTTAATTTTTAATTGTTAATGTTAATTTCGATTTTTTTATTAAATTAACTTGAATTTTTAATTTTAATGTAATTAGAATGTTTAATTTTAATTTTTATTGTTTATATCCTTATATTATTTTGTCGATCTAACCATCCACAAAACTAAGACAAACATTTGCATGCTTAAATAAGTAGAATACGGAGAACTGCTAGTATCTACGATGTAACACCCGATGTAACCCGTATTCCGCAAATAAACATTTCATTCATTCATTCAAGGGGTTCAAAGTTTGTATGGGGTTGGGGAGCAACATTTTTTTAATAGAGAGACTTCAAATTTTTTACAGAGTCTCTGTTTAAATACAACAAAACAAATTTCGGCGTTTTTTTTTAATTCGTCCCCTCAACGGGTTAAAAAGGGGTTCAATGTTTGTATGGGGAGCAACATTATTTTAATTGAGAGACTTTCATTTCACAAAAAGACTGTTTAAATGATTTCAGGATTTGTGGATTTGGATAGATGTTTGAAACGAAATTTCTACAGGTCCATAATTAAATACGTACAGTAACGAAGAGAAAACGACAAGATACGTGTTATACCGTTTCCTGGATATTAAGATGTTTTAACTAAAAACCGAGCTCTACGCAGACGAAGTTGCGGGCAACAGCTAGTTTTCAATAAATGTCTTCAGTATGGCACCTTTCCTAACTACTGGAAAGTATCGCATATTACACCTATTTATAAATCGGGTTCAAAAACTCAGGTGACAAACTATAGACCAGTCTCAGTACAATCCTGCATACCTAAAGTCCTGGAAAGCCTGGTACACGATGTAATCTACCCGATCCTAAAGAGTTCTATTTTGCCGGAACAACATGGGTTTATGAAAAAAAAATCCACAGTTACAAACCTGATGTTGTACACTAATTTTCTTTTTAAATCAATGGAAAAAAGGGAACAAGTAGATGTAATTTTTACTGATTTCCGCAAAGCATTCGATAAAGTAGACCATTTACAGTTACTGAAAAAACTAGCATATAACGGAATCCGCGGGAATTTATTAAGATGGTTTGTATCATATTTGACCAATAGGACTCAGGTGGTGGTAATAAATCGGTTTAGGTCCAATCTAGCTGAAGTGACGTCAGGTGTAATACAGGGATCAATTTTGGGACCATTGCTGTACGTTATTTTCATAAACGACATAAAAGATTGCTTCAAAAACAGTAATTTCTTAATGTTTGCGGACGACTTAAAGATCTTTAAGGTAATAAAAAATGTTAGTGGCAGTTCTCTGCTTCAAAAGGATTTAGATGCTTTTTGGGATTATTGTGTACAGAATAAACTACAGTTAGCGGAAGATAAGTGTACGCAAATGTCATTTACGAAAAATAAAAAACGGGTAAGTAGTTAGGTTTCAATATAACATAGGTGATACAGATATTATAAAAGTACAAGTGTTGAGAGACCTTGGCGTCATATATGATGAAAACTTACATTTTAATACACATGTCGACAAAACAGTTGGTAAGGCGTACAAAATGTTAGGATTTATAACTTGATCAGCTAAAGTATTTAAAAAAGCAGACACATACTTATTACTTTACAAATCACTTGTGAGGCCGCTCCTGGAGTATGCCTCAGTAGTCTGGAACCCTTTGTATGACAAGTACTCGAGTTCCATTGAAATGGTACAGAAGAAGTTTTTACGTATGTTGCATAGAAGGCTAACTGGGAAAAGGATGTCCTATAATGACCTACTAAAAAAATACAATCTGCCTTCACTATCGGTTAGTCGCAAAATGGCAGATGCAGTTACACTTTATAAAGTATGTAGAGGGTTATACGAGAGCAGCGAGCTGCTCCAGCTCGTGCAGTTCCGCGTTCCGCCGCGCTGCGGCACGCGCTCCGCCGCGCTGTTCGCACTGCCCGCCACCACCAGCCACGCTGGAGCCCGAGCGCCCCTGCACCGCATGTGCAAAGCGTACAATAACGACCTCGTCTCGGTCGATATTTTCAATACGTCGTACAACCAGTTTAAAAAACAAGTTGTGAGTGTGCTTTCCCCTAGGGAATGATAATAGTAAATAGTTGTGAACAATCTTACGTTAATCGACCTGGTTCAGAGCAGCAATATTTGCCCTGTTAATAATAGCATAATTGTTAACTTCTATAGTGTAGTATCCTCTTCTTTTTTTCTTTTTTTAAATGTATACCGTTAACTTATGGCAACACCAATTTTTCTAGTTTGTATATCTCAGTGGGAACTGTTGAGGGGGTGGATGCATGTTTAGTTTTAGTTTATAGTTGTAAATCTTTATGTACATTCATCTCTGTTTGTTTCTCCAAATAAATAAAATAAAATTAGAACAAATATATATTATATCGCAATTTTAATAATCCATATCGTAATTTGAGCTCATTTAGGGAAAAATGGGATATTGTTTTATGATATACAAGTTTCTATTTTGTCATTATGACGACCTATATATTAATTATTAAAAAATATAAATACACAGTGCAATTATTACCTAATTCAATTACCAATATCGTAATTGTAATTGAAAATGCAATTACTATTAACTTGCAATTGGTAATTGAAATTACATTTCGTAATGGTGCTCAAACAAAATTATGCATTGACTGCCGTAAAAAATGGTTGTTTTGAAGGCTCGCAATTTTGTAAAAATAAATCGTTTTTGAACCAAAAAAAATTTTAGTAACTTGTTCGATATAATATTAAGAAATAATATTAATAATCTTCATATTTTGTTTCTGTATTTTGTTATGTCTCTTTCTATAGGTTACCTAATTTTTTTATATAAAAATGGGATCTACTAAAATATGTTAAGATAAAAAAAATATTTTATACAATGTTTTTGTTTTGGTTATGGCTAATAAATTATTTAAAGTATTAAAATTTTAAGTATTATTATAAATATCAGAAAAGCACATAGATAGTTAAGGGTCCATGCTACGGCAACCAATGTTGCCAACTAAATAATGTTGAAGTACTTTTTAAATTAATATGTACATTTTCATCTTGACATAGGTATTGCCGTTATTTCCTTAATTATTATTTTTAAATATAGTAAAATTAAATAAACACATTTTGATTAGTACAATAATATCACTCACTTTTAAAAAAAATGGCTTTCCATCATATTTATGATGATTTCGCCAACCACGTGTTCATTAGACGTTGTTCGGTGACGACGCCATGACAGTAGGCAACTGGTTTCGTACGGTAAGTAGTGGATTCAGCCCGTCGTCGTGAAGAGCACGTGTGTTCATAAACACACGTGCGGCGACGGGCGAAATCCCCAATAATATCTAATGACCATATAATAGGTAGTTTTTCTTTTCCTTTCAACTGATAGTCAAACGTTTTTGCCATTTACTTACATATTTGCTAACAAACGGATTTGATTTATCAGTCAACCACGTCAGTTGAGTTAGTATCGATCTTGCAACATCGCAATCATAAAGCTGATTTACACTGGAGATAGTTATAAATCTAAAATCATTAAAGACTATTGTGTACCTATCGTGCGAGCGAGAACAGGCATCCCGGAATATTCTTGCGTGCGATAGAGACAGTAGTAATTTCAAGAATTTCAAGCGGAATTAGTGCTTCGGGCGCCAACGTTTGTCACCCTTTAAACCTTTATCAAATTAGACAATTTTGGCTTTGATCGATTCCTCACATCCTCACAGCTCACATTAACTAGTTTTACTTTTGCTTTGACAAAAACCCAGGACGAATTTGTCGTGTCAAAAAATCGAAACTTTAAGGTTTCATGTTTTCAATTGTATCCAATATTTCCAAATAATCAAAACGTATAAACCTAGTATTTAATGATACTTACATCATTTCCAAAAATCATATAAATCGGTTCAGGTTTTGGGGGGTCGGAAAACGTTGGCGCCCAAAGCACGTTTTTGTATGGAAAAAAATTGCTACACAATCCTCCAAGCTTACTTAATACGACATTTTATTTTCTAGACATGATCAGGAATACTCTGGTATTTATTATGCGGGTTCGTCACGAGTACTTGTATACTTATTTTATCTACCTACTCGTAACCGAAAAAAAAACTCTCGAGATCATACTAAATTCTTTTGCCGAAAAACAAACAAATCTCGCGAACGTAAACTGAAATGCAAAGTAAGGTTGTTTAAAAAAAGAAAATGGGGTAATTTCGCCAACGCAATCTCATAAAATTATTTAAACGCTTAGTAATAAAAACAGGCATACGACTGCTATAAAAGATCTTAATTGCGTGTGGAAATACTATGGGAGAGTGAGATTCTTTTCGCATCAAGCTAAATAATGAAACGCCTCGTAAAACATTTGAGGGAGGTAAGTAAACTCGCTAGACTCTGACATAATATCAACGCACAGCGCAAACCGCTGGTTCTAGAGATTCCACATTTGGCACGTGGGTTCCTTATAAGGTGTAGGGGTGCACTAAGGAAGGATTTTTCAAAATTCATCCCCTAAGAGGGTGAAATGGGACTCCAAAGTTTGTATGGAGAAACAAGGTTAGTTTGATTATTTTATTCGAAACTTCACAGGAGTACTCCTAACAATAAATGAGTAAACACGTGTTTCAGCTTTTTTGAAAATTCAATCCCTAAAAGGGGGAAATGGGGTGTCATATTTGTTGACATTGACTCTGAGAGAGACCTCTATATTAAATTGTTTTTTTTTTTTCCTTTTATATTTAAAACTTATTATTTTTATTTTGACGCTTTGAGACCATGTACATCTCAAAGCACGTTATAATAGTCATTATTAAGAATATTTTGACGCTCAGAGACCATTTACATTTTTGAGATATTATATTAAATTTTGTTATTCAGACTGAGACCTTATACATCTCTCAATTTTACTATTATTGTAATGTTTTTAATAGATAATTAATATTTTGACATGAAAAATGTATTAAATTCTTATTGATATATTTCTTAAATTGTAAATTAATATTTTCTCATGAAAAATCTATCATATGCTTATAATGTAAGACTTTTTTAAAATTGTACATTAACATTATGACATGTGATGTGCCCTTGTGGCCTATTTGCAGAATAAATGTTTGAATTCTGAATTTTGAATTCTATGTGTCTTAGATTTCTTGATCTTAAGTAGGTTAAGTATTATCATTGTAATAAGCATATTTTTGTGAGAAAATGGCTGACTGTCGAGTTTCTTTCGGCGTTTCTTCTCGGCAGTGGCCTCTGTGAAACGCTAGTAGGGTTTGACTTGTAAAAGTGCCATTGCGGCCTACTTACAGAATAAAGTTCATTTATTTCATAGTCTGAAAATCGACAATGGGTATTGTTTCTATGGTTTATCGGGTCTCCGATTACGAAAACAACAATGATTTTAAAATCCAACTTGGCGGACGTGAAATACCATTTTCTCCTGTCGGGTGCGATGGGGTCAAAATGTCTAAATATCAATATAGGAGTCGTTCTTATGGTTTTTTTGGGACGTTAATTATAAAAATGGCATCGATTTAGATTTTTTTTATTGTGGACATGAAAATTCTTGAGAAAGTATGTGACGTATTGAGTGCAATTCAATCGGTCCAGTAGTTTCGGAGCAAATCGGTTGTAACAGGCAGCCATACGTGATTGTGAGGTGTGTAACGAGAACCGCGTTATCCTAATAGATTTTTAAATTTGTATTTGCCGACGTAACAATTCAAGAATTTGAAATTGAAATTTTTCTTCACCAAAACGTATACCGAAATCTCTAGAATGTAACAAATACTTTTCCGAGCCGCATCTAAATCGGTTCAGCCAATCGTGAGATAATCGCGAACAAACACGGGTCAAATCAAACCGAGATCATCCTTTTTTATAGACGGTTAAAAATTACGTTTAGTACGCGGGCGAAGCCGCGGGAAAAAGCTAGTTTTATATAAGATAAGCTCAGCAGCAAACATGTGCCCAGGTATTTTTCTGTTGGTTTATGTTGCATGTATACAAACATGTTACTAAATGATTTTTGAAATTGTATATTGTATCTAATTTATGACATGTAGAGGTAAAAGAGGCCTTAAGGAAAAATAAATCTTTGATTTTGATTATGTGTTGTTTGATTAAGTGGGCTAAAGAAGTGACCAATTGGTATCCTAGAGAGGGAGAGAGGAAACGGGGAAGACCACCATGAAGATGGGAAGATGACATGAAGGCGATAGCTGCCACATGGAGGAGCAAAGTCCACGATCGGAAACTATGGAGAAGCCTGGGGGAGGCCTATGCTGAAAAGCAAGATAGTCTTAAATAAAAATAAATATATTTTAATTTATTAAAACTTTAATGTCAAACTTTAAATGTAAGATTGTCAATAAAGGCTATTTGAAATTGAAATTAAATGTGTTGTTGGGTTCGGTGGTAAGGTCGCTAGAATTCCTGAGGATGCGTTGTGTTGAGAACCCGGCATAGGTATCTATCTAACTTTACTGTCAACTCATAGAATCCTCAAGTCAAAAAAGGTCGGTTACGCATTTGTGATTTTTCTGAAGTCACAAGCGCCCAGGATAAGCTACAATGCCTGCTTACCATCAGGCAGGACGCAAGCATGTGTGTCACCGTCTTAATATACTTATAAAAAAAATGAAAGAAAAAACAATCCAGCAAAAATACGTATTAGGGCACCCTTTTCAATCCATTGTTAGGTCACAAAGGTAATAACTCTTTTTTTATACTACGTCGGAGGCAAACAAGCTGACAGCCCCCCTGATGGTAAGTGGTTACTGCCGCCTATAGACGCTTGCAACACCAAAGGCGTCACTCACGCGTTGCCGACCCATAAGAACCCTTTTCACGACTTTTTTAAAGAGCCCCATGCTGTAGCCCATTGGGAATAACTCGAACATTTAAATAATAATTATGGCCTCAATATTTTTTTATCCCAATACAAAGAAACGTCCAATAATAATCTAATACCAGCAAAAACAAGAACAGAAAAACATCATATTCTTTCCCTTTGTCTCTGGTAAAATGAGGAGGATTTGAATACTTTGTCAAAATTAAATGAGACTTCGAGCATTGAGATCAAAAGCTTCACAGATGAGTAGGTTTGGAAGAATATACTCGTATACATTTCGTTTGTCAAACAAAAGTCGAGCAAAGTAATAAAATATAGAAGATAATATTGTGATATTTGTGATATTGATCCATTTGTATCGTCTAGGGCTCGGAAAAGAATCGGCTGTTGAATACTGTATCCTTTATATTGTTTTTGTACAACGACTTTGAATCCATACTAATATTTTAAATGCGAAAGTGTGTCTGTCTGTCTGTTACCTCTTTACGCTTAAACCGCTGAACCGATTGAGATTAAATTTTAATTGGACGTAGTTTGAGTCTCGGGGAAGGACGATCATTTCAACAAAGGAAATCGTCCCTTTAGGTGGAAGTTTGTAAGAAAAGCGATAACTAGGTAAGCTCCTCGTATAAAAAATAGCAATAACATTCTAACGCTATTGCTCAGGATTTAAGCCTAAGACTTAGGCTTAAATCCTGTAAAACTGTGTAACTTTTGGAATAAAAAAAATCATAAACATGAACTTACCTGTAAAACACATAGTGACACCTTGAAAATCCTCCGCAACTGAAAACAAAACGCAATCGCCACTAATCACCATTTAAAAACCCGGAAAAACTAAACAGAGTCCCAAATGCGCACTAATCGTTACCCATATAGCTGGCTCGCTAAGCCGCACAGACACCGAGCATGTGCATTGGTACCGTAGGGTTAGACGTAGATCAGCGAGGCCGTGCGAGGGATTTGCAAAATTTATTCGCTCGCGTCGACAGCGTTCCCTATTCCTGCGATGTAACACCATGTACGCTATGGAAGTGGCATAGCTTTTGCAATTTTTTTGTTAAGTCCTTCCACGATTTTTCTTAGCAATCTTCAGTTACGACAGGGCGACAAAGAAGAATGCTACGTTATGCCGTGTACGGACAGCGCGTACATTGGTACGCGTAGTCGGTTACGCGTGTCCTGGAATGCCATGTGCATACATGCGTACTTGTACGCGTAGCTGCAAGTATGGACATGGCGTTCCAGGACACACTTAAACCGACTACGCGTACCAATGCACGCACTGTCCTTACACGGCTTTAGGTGTCGCAAGGAATTCTTGAGCGTTCGGCCCAGTGGACTATTTCTCATTTTTACCACTTGACGCTTCGGGCAGTGATATAAGTGATTTTTTAATTAAATAGGCATAGAAAAAATAATTCTCTTTTACTAAAAACCATCCCTAAGTAATTAGAATTAGAAAAAAGACATGTTCTCGTATTCCGATGTAATTATTTACTTAGCACTTCCACGAACTCTCTCTCGCGGCCGGTCCCAAAGCGCCCATTTTCCGTCGCATGTACCCTGTTTCGATTACATTGACGTCATGGTTTCACTACAAAAAGATAAGTATTGGTTCCTAATGTGGGTTTTGAGTCTGGGGAGGACGTAACTTATTCACGGATAATAAAAACGTACACTTTCGATTTAAAGGTAAGGTTCAACGTTAAGAGGTGATTATGTTTGTAAAGGATGGTCTGGAAGTGGGTTATTTCGCCAGTTTTTAAGGACCATGCCTAGGAGTGGGTGGACATCAGAGAAGTTCGAAAGAGGTACCAATTCGAATCAAAATGTGATATGAAACCAATTTTTTGGTAGCTAATACGTGTATGCCAAGATTGCCAACTTGGAATTATCACATTAGTGCTTTTTACCTTTACGAGACATATTTTTTTGTTTGTATTTGCTTTGCGGTGCCATTTACACTCTTGCCTTGACCACAGTCTAAATTAATAGCGTTACGAGTTACGAGCTAAAACACCTCGTGACTCGTCCAAAATTACAATGATACTACGTACCGATATCGCCGGTTCGGTTTCGCCGGAAGATCACCGCCGGCTCCCTGAGTCGGCATTATGCTGAGGCGAGACCTTTTCGTGACTTTTTTGTTTGTTTCGTCACAAATAAATGTTTTTCTTCTTCTTCTTCTTTGATATAATTGCCAAAATTCGGGAGAGCACGGTGTTCAACAGACCGGTTTGTTGGTATGAGTAAACATTTTCCAGTATAGTTTAGGAAATAATATGAATCGGCCGACCGACCGGACCGCAATATAGGTAACGGACGGCCAATTCATTTATACTTTCCGTAATTGTATAAATATGTTCTCTTTTATATGTGATGGTCAATCATTGGTCACGTACAGTGTTCTGTATTCCGCAGGTCTATTTTGGGTCTATTTCATTCTGGCTTCTACGTATTAATTGAAATTGGGATGTAAGTACTTAAGAAGTATTATGTTCTAGAAAATTTAATATAGACGATTGTATACGAGAAAATTTGACCGTAGTACATTTATAATAGACGGATAAAGATGGATCTTACAGTATAATGAAATGAAATGAAGTTATGTTATATGAGAGATGTAGGTTTTCTAGTTTTGCAGTTCTTATTACTACACAGCTGGTCCCATTAAATCATAACATGGTAATAATTACACACATTAGGTACACATAATAAAACGAAACAAAAATTTAAGATAAGGAGCGAGTGAAATCCAATATATATAAGTACATATTAATGCATGTTCATAAAATTTAATAATTATAAAAACATGTATTCAGTAGCCACTGTTTCGGAGCATGTTTCATCTTCACCCATATTTAATAAATGTGTTAAAAAACCAAACATATAAAAACCACACTCGTGTTCTAATGCGTCTGATTATGTAACAGTTGCATAAACTACTGTTTACAGCAGTCAAGTAATTTATAAATAATACTTAGACCTTCAGACCTCAACCCTATACACATTGCGGGGGCATTTTTGGACATGAGACATGAGTTTCAACCTTGCAGGTTTCTCGGGTATAATGCAGGTATCATTAAGAAGTCTAATCCATACGCACCGTATTTTGCTTAAATTAACAAATTCAAAGTTGGCTGAGGTAATCCCACAATTCCGCGTAAACAAGACACGGTGGCACATTTTGCTTGAATTTGCATAAGAGACGTGACCCATTAAATAGTCAGAGGTTTGACAACACCGCACTCCGCGACTTAGCGCCATATACATACCTACGCACTAAGGCAATTAGGGTGACGCATTTTACGCCTATTTAAATTAAGCTTACCATTTTATTAAACATCGCTCCATTTTCATTAAAAATAACATGGTACTATAAAATTAACTAAAATTAAATTACAATTTAATATTGCGTTCCATCGTGTGGGATTACGAAGCGGACTCCGGAAACTCCGGGTATACTTCATGATGCAACTGTACTGGCATGAGGCTAGGAGGATGCTGATGATTGCGTTACATCATTGCTGCTGACCTGAGTTTCTTGCTGGAATCTTCTCAGCTAGGCTAGGTTTAGTGAGCCAGCGACAAAACTCCCACAAGCTCGATTCCACTGACACCTCAGATTCGGTTGAAACCGCTCAACCAATTTCACTGGAGCGCAAACTCTTAGAGTATTCCAGTGTAAAACCGCCCACCTGGTCGTATCGGAGGTTACCCCTAGATTTTATCTAGGCTATCCTATCGCTTTATTGGGCCTGGCTGGCCTATAAATCATGGCGATGCAACGCTTTTTTTTAACCTGACTGTGGTTAAAAAAAAGCGTTGCATCGTCTCTAAATGTCAGCCAGGACCAGAAAATTGAATACTCATTAAGTTGAATTCCCAATATGTATTTTTTCCCGGAACGTTGTTTTTTTTTTAGTTTCGCAAAATGTTGAATTCTTATAATGCTGAAATATTAAAAAGTTGAATTCTCAAAATGTATGTACTTTCCCAGAATGGGTCAAATCAAAGCATTGAGGAAAGAAGACTTGGTATATGTTCCCATTGAGAAATTGCACAGATTATAACATGTATGTGGATCATTGTGAACTGTGTAGGATAATTTCGAATTAGAAAGCTTTCAATAAGAAAAAGAGCCGCCTTAAAAAAATTGCCATACCAACGCTTAAGAGGAATGCCTAGCTGCGATTTTCCCATACAAACGCTCTCGACTGTTTCCTCCCTGGTTTTTGAACCTAGAGCAATGATTTTTTCAAATAAGATCAATATCATCAATATCTATGCCGCTACGTTTTGTTTTTTTGGATATTTTTATTTTAAAGAAAGTTACAGCCCTCCAAAAATCGCAAAAACGGCTTAGTTGAATTGGCTCCATAAAAAGGCGCAGTATACAAATATGACAACAAATATCCAAAAAATCAAAACGTAGCGGCATAGATTAGTTCTTGCTCTTGCAGTTTCCAAAATTTTATAATGATTGGTTGCGTTTTGGATGAGGAAACAGTCGAGAACGAAACCTCGATTTTTCAGTTTTTTGCAAGGGAATTTTAGTCCGAGCTGCAGTTGTCCTTATCGCACGAATTCGTGGCGGAGTCAGTTTCTAAATATACGTACACAGAAGGAATAGGGATGGGCAACAGTCGTTGACATATATTGTCGATATGCTAGTGGTGAAAAATTATCGATAAATCATTATTACCAGAAATCATTATTATCACAAGAAAAACCCTGAGTCACAATGGAAGAATATTGAAAAGAAAGGTGAACTGGGAACCCTTGTCTTTGATATAGGAATAAATGCTACTTAGTTAGTGGTAAAGTTATTAACGAATCATAGGTTTTTATAACCCACTAGCTTTTGCCCGCGACTTCGTCCGCGTAGAACTCGTGGCGATTAAGAGTAAGAAAAATGTCATGTAATAAAATAAACCTATTTTTTTTTATAGATCTACATATTATATAATAAAAAAAAACTGACTTCAATGGGGGAGACCGGTGAAAGATGATTATACTTAGATGGTGCACTCTTAAATTCCATACAATGAAATAAAAATCTACATATTACCTATATAATAATAAAAAAAAAACCGACTTCAATCGGGGAGACCGGTGAAAGATTATTATACTTAGATGGTGCACTCTTGGATTCCATACAATGAAATAAAAACCGGCCAGCAGTCCCACTTCATCAAATGTCACATTCTTGTATGAAAATGCTTGATTTGTTGATAAAAACACAAAAATCACTGTATGTTTGCCTATAAGATTTGAGGAGTTCCCTCGATTCCTCATGGATCCCATCATCAGATCTGCATTTTGATGAACCGAATTGAGAACCTCCTCTTTTGTAATCTTGAAATGGGTTCAAAAGAAACCCATACTATAAAAGAATCACACATTGCGCACGTGAACTTTCAACCCTCGCTTAAACCCTTTAGGGGATGAATTTAAAAAAATGCCATAATCAATGTTTTTCACTATACATAAGAAGCCATTTTTGTCATACAAACTTTCATACCTTTTTTGAACCCTTTAGGGGATGAATTTTTATACCAACTCTATATCATTTATCTTGTTTTTTAATAAGTAACCTTTGTACAAAGTTTCAAGTCTAAGACTTTCCAAATTAACGATTTCCATACAACGGTTCAACCCCTGTTTCACCCCATTAGGGGTTGAATTTCGAAAAATCCTTTCTTAGTACACGTCTACGTACCCTAAAGAATATATGTTCCAAATTTCATGGTTATATCTTCAGCGGTTTAGGCTGTGCACTGTCTGTCAATAGTTGTCTAAGTAACGCAAGTTTTATAATATGTATAGATAATATTATGGCAGGGCAGCCAAATAAATATACCACAATTTTAGCTAACCAAAAAAAACAATATTGTTATTTGTTCTTATTTCTGTTTATTATTTTGTTTAGATGTGTAAAATAAAGAGAGATATACATATTTTTATGCCAAGATAAAACGCTATTATTTTCAATATGATATTGCTAAGTATTTCAAGTTAATAAAGTAAAAAAAAGTTTAGGCCTTATTTTATTTCATTTTCCTATTAATATATTGACGTAAATAAACATTTATTATAAAAGCATTACATTAATTTACTTGGTAAGAAAAATAAAAAGCAAAAAGTTCTGTCAATCTCTGGATTTGAACCATGAACCTCTTGATTGCGTGTCAAACATGTTAACGTCTGAACTAAAGTGGATTCATTTTAGTTGACGAAATTATTGTACAGTTTTCATAAAGTGCTCAAGGGGGGACTTTTTCTATGGTGCGATCTGTACCTACAGCCTAATTTATCGTATGCTGGGTCAGTAAGTAAATTCGCGGGCTCGCGTCTCGCGCCTGTGTGCGTGCGCTCACACATAGACAGCGCCCGCTCCCGCTCCCAGCAGCGCGACAGAAACATTATGTCAAAAATTCAAGATTTGAAAAGTTGGTCAGCTAGGCATTCCTCTTAATTTAAAAACTGTACTGCCGGATGAATTGCTGCTCGAATTTCTCCGGCCAACCGTAATCTAAGATTGAAGAAATCGCTGGACCCAGCACATCAATACTGCACATAATATAATATGCAAATTCAACATTTTCGGATTCAACAAGCTGCAAATTCAACTTTATGCATTTTCGACTTTTAAGGAATTCAACTTTATGCAAATTCAACGTTTTCATATTCAACATGCTGCAAATTCAACTTGTTGAACCCAACATTTTAAGAATTCAACTTTCTGGTACTGGATGTCCTTAAAAACCTTTTTGGTGTAAGTATACCCACTGTATTATGTACAATTTTATTTGTTAATTTTACACCAAATAAACGCATTTTTTCTTCTTAAAAGAGGATGAAAACATAATTATAGTAGGTACTCATTATTATTTCCATATTGTATCGTTGTTCGTTGCTTACATGTGTTATTGTGTGATCATACAAAAAATAAATATGTACATTCAAACAATTCATTCTCGCGGGTGGAGCCGCGGGCAAGTCTAGTATTAAATAAGTCCAGTTTTCAAACTCCGTTTATAAGTAAAAAACTTATTGTACGTATGTTTTGGGTGTGTGAACTTGAATATAAATTACATACATATTTCTATTAAAAATCTGAAACACAATTTTCACAAACAAAAGAAATGCCTATATTTATTCGAAGAGTTCACATCTACATGCATTGTCATTGTTGGCTAAAGGCTAAAACCTCAAATATTTTACTTATACCTACTTCTTACTTAGGCGACTTCCTGATTTGTCGGTGCGGAGGCGGTACGATATGAGAAAACTGGCAAATGTCAGTGACAACTGTCAGTCAACTCAATACCACTTTTTACTGCGCCCCTACATTTAAATGAGTGCTTCCTGACTGGCGCGGGATGCGCGGAGGCGGGACGATGCAAAGACAGTACTAGTCCACTTCTGCGCATAATATTTACTACTGCGCAAATGTAATACTGACAGTATTCCGTTAAGTGGGAATCTTCGCGACGTCAGTAAGTTTACGTCAAAGAAGAAAATGTCACATATCGATCCCACCCCGCCAAGTCAGGAAGTCGCCTTATAGTTATTAGTAACCGTTACTAATAGCACAAAATAAAAAATATACAGAAGGTCCGTTCCCGCCGTTCTTGAAAATACATACCTAAACTTGCCCGCCTCACAGGGTTGCTTCTGTATTGATTCTGAATTTTAAAAAGGAGTAGGTATATTAAAAATTCTTCAACATGACATTTAAATATGAGCCAGCGTATCTTGGTAAAAAACCGGCCAAGTGCGAGTCGGACTTTGCACATTTAGGTTAGGGTTCCGAATCAACCTCAAAAATGTGATTTATCTATATATTAGTATTTGTTGTTAAAATATACGTAATATTGAACATTGTCACCAAATTTCAAGTTCATAGGTCAATGAGATGTCTAAAAATTCTTCGGAACAAATATTGTGACAGACGACGGACGGACGCGTGGGCGACACCAATAGGGTTCCGTTTTGACCCTTCGGGTGCGGAACCCTAATAAATTGATGCGTGACCCGCTGCGAGTTGTGACTTGTGACCGGCGGCGGTCGAGAGCGCCAGCAAAGAATATACCTAATTAATTATAATTAGGTACCTACTTAACTAAACCATAATATTACTTAAATATTGGCGTTTTACCAGCAAACGATAAGATGAATGTGTAATGGTTGATCGTCGTTATCAAAGCGGCTAGTTTCAAAAAATTACCTACCTACCTAGTTATTGTAACTACCAAAATGAGAAAAACGTTTTATTTACCTTTCAATATCGTTTGAATATTTGAAGAAAGTGTAGGCACAGTTTTTTGTTGTATTTAAACAATAAAATACATTCCAAATGTAATAAATAATAATATCGGTTATTCATTTTGACGTACGTGACACGGGGACGTCAAGTGATCAACGCGCGCACAACTAGCACTCGCGACAGTCGCGACTTAGCTTGTTCGAGATCAACCGAGAATGCCTGTAAATGTTACGTCTGTGTGCGTGCGGCGAAAATGGCACTTTGTACTGAGCGGACTCTCTGCTCCGGCGCGCGCCGCCGCTATTTACTTTGTGGTTATAGTAAGTAATAGCCTGATTAATTTTTAATATCTAAAGTACTGCCACTGCCATGGTGAAATGTAGGTATGGCGCGTGCATTTGTTTCTTACCAATTCGTTCAAAAAACTTATAGATAAAAAAACCGGCCAAGTCGGATCACGCACAACGAAGGGTTCCGTACCTACAGCTAGCAGTCCACTTTTAAAAACACAATTTAATACCTAGAATCAAAAAAGGTCGTATCCTCATAGGCAAGTCACGGCACATACGTCCTTTTGTTTGGGCAAAACAGTTTTTTTCAAAAACCCTTAATCCCATCCCATCTTGTTCAAACCAAAAATCGTTGAAAGTACATCACCTCAATTCTTTCAGAATTTTAATCTTCATAGTTGAAGTACGACTTTGACAGCTAATAAATATCTCGCCAACGATTGACTTAAATGGAATGGAAATGGACTTTTTAGTACCAGCTCTATATTAATTTTAAAGGCCTATCCAAAAACACCCCTTACAACTATCTGCATTGAAAAAAAAAAACATCCGCCGGTTACATGTATGGGGTGCCCCCCCTAAAATATGTGACGACCGCTTTAGCTTAGTTGGTAGTGACCCTGCCTACGACGCTGGAGGTCCCGGGTTCGAATCCCGGCCGGGGCATTTATTTGTGTGATGAGCACGAATATTTGTTCTTGGGTCTTCGATGTCTTCTATGTATTTAAGTATTTATTTATCTATATAAGTATGAATATCGTCGCTTAGTACCCATAGTACAAGCTTTGCTTAGTTTGGGACTAGGTTGATTTGTGTAAGATTGTCCACAAATATTTTTTTTTTCCTAATTTCACATCACTCTTATGTAGCAGTTTATAGAATACATCTTCGTACCAAATTTTATAATTATTGTACTTGTAGTTTCCGAGTAAATCACCTGTGACATACGGACAGACAGACAGACTACATGACGAAACTATAACGGTTCCGTTTTAGCCATTCTGGCTACCTAAAAACCGGTTAAATGCGGTGTGGTTGTTTTTATAAGGAAATATACGCAAATTTCGTATAAAAAATCTGATTTCCTCGTAACTCGTTACCATGGTTACGTCTCCTAGGAGGTCACTGTATAAAACAGCGATTTTACAGACTTTAATTCTATTAGACATGATTTTAAGTGATGGTTATTTATTATAAACCCATTCTGACGTAGGCCAACGCTTGAGCATGCTAGAAGTCCATATTATAACATTTTTTCTAAGAAACTTAGTTACAAATGTCTCCTGGCTGACGGGACAGAATAACAACAAGGAAAAGTTGATTGACCCAATTTAATAAACATTATCTCCAAATTTCAAGTTAAAAAGTCAATGGGAAGTTAACACATTTTTCGGAACAAAATTTTGTGACAGACGACGGACGGGCGGGTTCCGTTTGATCCCTTCGGGTACGGAACCCTAAAAAATAAAAAGGTTTATTGTAGAACCATTGGCTTGAGCGTCATTCAAACATTCAATACCTAGGCTATATGAAACCGCACACAGACCGACAGTCCGGAAACAAGATACAGAACTAATAAAACATGAACAAGGCGCATATAAATCACTACACTCGGTTCTGGGATAGTAGAGGCTACGGTTGCAGTTTCGAGTTGGATGCGTTGTTAGAAAAACCAATCTGGAAACAATAGAAACAATTTCTGTAATGGCTAGTATTGTTTTGACTAAGGGCGGATTGATTTTTATTACCTAGCCGAGATAAGAATGGGATTATAGGTGACAGTTTTTCCACATTATTAACGTCAAAGTGTAAGTGTTTAAAACTACACTTTAAACCACACAATATTTATTTATAAAACAGCGAATTCAATATACATATTAATTGCAACACGTTTTTTCACCGACTCGAGTGTTTTGTTTTTTATTGATTATTTTTCTGTAATGTTTGCGGCCAGTACATTTTCAATGCCCAGAAAGAGGTTTTATAGTGCATACATTTTAAACATGCCGCGGCCCAAGGACTATATGGGTCCTTTATAACGTGACAAAAACAAAACACATAGTACTACACATATAGTGAATTAGCCAACAATATTCGCATTAAAGCTACGAATTTGAAGCATCAAGAGACACAGTGCACAAATTAAGTATACAACTCATAAAATTAAAGGTAACAGTCGTGTATATCATCTGTATCTCTATATGCATCGTTGAAATGCTAAGTACTAAACACGCAAATAACAACATATGTGAATAGGTAACTCGTTTAAAACTATAATTTAATGAAGCATCCAAATAAGTCTGAAAGTTCTAGTCTGTAAAATTGTATATAAACACGCTTTTTTGCAGATTTCTATTATATGCTTCACTAAACAACTCATAAGATAACATTATGAACAATGATATCAAACATACAATATTAGGATGACAAACTACATCTTACGTTGTATGTGTGTCTACACGTTTAAATATTTTTTTAAACAAATGACAACTATAATTACAATCAATGACTGTCAATGGTATGTAAGAGTAATGTGATAGAAAAACTGTTAGTAACACATAAAACTTAAGTAATCCCTTCCGATATGAACCGACTCGAAAAAACTTGAATTATCTACATTAGTAGTGAAGTGGGTATATACGTTTAGTGCAAACATTATTATATAATTGAAATTATCAATATTGATAAATACTTCATGTAATTATACAATTACTACTTATTGTGGCTATGATAACTAATAAGTAAATCGTGTAAATGGCTTTAGGTTCCGGTTGATATCGAAAGTGATATCTGGTAGGTTAACACTTAAAACCTATATAGAGCACAGGTTGTGAATCTTTTAAGATCTAAACTATTTACACATTGGCGGATATTTACCTATGTAGGTAACAAACTTGTGACAATTAGAAAAACAGAAGTATGATGCTAATGAAATGACGTCTGTGATATACATTAGCCACAGGATGATGGAACATGAAATGTACGGATATGTAGTAGTTACTCGTTAGTAAATAAACAATAGTTTATCAACTGCCTTACAAGTTCAAAACGTGAACATGAGACAAACTTGTCAGGAGCTTTTTTAATCTTGAGTAAAATCAAGCTCATCTCATAGTGCGTGATGACCTTGTTGTTATCAACCGCGACGCAGGCGGCGCTAGAGGCATGGCGTATATACATTTCAGCTGTAACATCCGCGTTACTTGTTTCCGATCCACGTGAAAGCTGAATGGACTTAGTGTGTTCTAAGCTATAAAGGTAAGTGTCCCATTCAGTTTTCAGGCATTCGGTAAGTTCGTCGTCCCATGCTAGGTCGGCTAGATGTGAGTTTTGTATAAGACACTTTAATTCAATCACACTAGGTGCTAGCCAACTTAGCAGGTCGAGCGTCTTAGTTACAATACACATAACAGTGGGGCTCCTGATAACGTCGTTATCAGTATGACATGGCACGTAAACCGTCTCTAACACATCCCTTTGTGGTTTCCAGGCAATGCCTAGCACTTTCACTGCATCATGCATTTTTGTATAGGTACACTGAACTTTCGAACACTTTTTCCGAAACGAAAATTGACACCTTAACACTGGCACTGTGGGTCGACCACTTGTACGAACGAAAGATTTTCCTTTCAGGATTTCAGTCTCAGGAAAATCGTCTTGTTCAAGTTCATTATTCGCCTGTCGCAGGGTTAAAGCGGTTAGCTGCTTATCGTTTTGTAACCCGTTCTTTTTAGGTGTAGCGCTGTCGTCAAGCTCCGTAAGTGGTAAGTGCGCATGCTGAAGAACTGTGAGAGGTGAGTTACAAGCTTTCTTATCTTTTGTCTTAGTTTCAGTGGCGACATTCTTGTGAACGAGGGACTCACATTGCTTCACGTAAGTATTGCAGACTTCGTGAGGCTCCAGTTTGTATTTACAATATTTACATATGTCGTCTATAGGAAGCAAGCGATTAACAGCTATAGTTCTGGACTCGTCAGAGTTGGAAGCATCTTTAAATGGTAAGTGAACCTCGTGAATACAATCAGTGTTTTGAGTGTGAGTAATCTTGATATGCTCTTTACACCGAGTCTCAACTTGTGGAAGTGGTTTCACGTTCGGTGAGCAATCTATAGATTTGTTCGGTAATTGGTCATTCTCAATTTGTGTGTCCATGACAAGTTCACTGTGTGAGTGTGAGCTAAGCTGCGTAACGCGTCCGGATACGAGCCAGCCTAGACGTGAGTTCAATGCGATCAGTGAGTCATGTCTTCTAAATCCATTGAGAATGATGTGTGCGTGCACGTCGGCACCCAATAGCACGTCTATAGACCCTGGCTTGTGGAAGTGTGGATCCGCAAGATCGATCCGCTTAGATGAAGGCCAGGTATCTACAGGGAACGCCTGTGATGGTAAGTCCGATGTTAGTCGCTTGAGGACGTGCGCCTCAGCGGTCATTGTGTGTGTTGAGTTTCTTACTGCGTGGAACTTCAAATGGACCATTGATTTGGTTGTGGCTGTTACATTAGATATGCCTGTGATTTTACTACTAACTGCCGTGTGCTCGAAGTCAAGCAACTGAGCCGCTGCTTCAGTAATAAAGCTTGCCTGGGAAGCCTGATCGATTAGAGCTCTCAATATGATTGTGCCATTGTTCCTCGACTGAACTGCAATTTGAGCGGTTGCTAAAATAACTTGTGAGCCTTGTGCCTCAGCCATAGCGACTACGGGGTTTGTGGGTAGGCTGGATTCAGTTGTGGTTGATGCTTGCAGGTTGTGTTTTGGCTCTGGTGTATTCTTGCTAGGGCTTGTGAAGTGCAACAGAGTGTGATGTCGTCGATGACATTTCTTACATGTAGTGCTCTGTTGACACGCATTTAAAGAGTGGCCCTTGACAAGGCAATTGAAGCAGATGCCATTTTTCTTAATAAAATCATGCCGTTGAGGAACATCTAACAATGTAAAATCTTTACAGTGGCAAATGTAGTGATTTTGTTTGCAGTAAGTGCATTCGCTGTTTACTTCTGTGACAAAAGACTTCATATTTGTGGGTTTGTGCTGTGTAGTATTTTTAACTAAGTGGATTTTCTGCGGTGGGTCTGGTTTGTGGGTGACGTTTACCATTTCTATAGATCGGAAACGACTTTCTAGGAATGACGATAGAAGTGTGAAGTTAGGTATCTCTTGTGATGATCCAAGCGACTGCTCCCATTGTTTGTGTGTGTCTAAGTCTAACTTGGATACAACTAAGTGTACAACTATAGCATCCCAAGTGGTAGTATTTACGCCGAGGTTATCGAGTGAGTTTAAACATTCCTTTGTGGTGTCTAGAATTTCTTTTAAGCTGCTAGAACATTCCGTGCTTATCTTCTTTTGATTTAACAGGCGGCTAAGTATAGTGGTAACGATCATACGTTTATTGTCGTATCTACTCTCGAGTGTGTTCCAAGCTTTTTCGTAATTAGCCCCTGTTAGTGCAAAATGTTTCAGAAGTTGTTCAGCTTCTCCTGATAGACTCGTCTTCAAATAATGGTGCTTTTCAATATTAGTTATATGCTTGTTGTCGTGTATCAGTGCCTTAAACAAATCTTTAAAACTCATCCAGTCATTATAGTCTCCTGAGAACTTTGGGATCGACAGCGAGGGTAAATGGGTTCTAACCGTAGTGTACTCGCAATCACTCGCTGTAGTAAAGCTCTGTGCGCTGCTATTTGATGGGATTTGTGTTTGACCCTTAGAAAAAACCACCAAGTAGTCCATTAGTAGACCCTTAAACTCCATATATACATCCTCAGTTTCCTCGTACAGGCTATTTACATCGAAACCTAATGGCTCTAAATCACTTGACGGAACTGTTGAAAGTATCACATCGTGTTGTTCTTGATATTTAGACCAATAAGCCTCTAATGTTTCCAATCGTGTTTGTAAATATCCCTGTGTATATCTCGATTTGGAATCCTTTTTGGTATTAGTATGTAACTTGACGATTCGTTCCGATTTAAGTGTCTTGCAAAGTTGAGCCATTTTCGTAGAAAAGTATATGAAATCACTACTGAATAAGTCCAGAATTTACTTTACTTTGTACTAAAGTTCAAATTAAATATGTTTGTATAGTAATTTAGCACTGTAATAATGTTTGAACAACGGTAATAGTTCAATACAAGTCCACAAATTCACTGATGCACGAAATCAAAAGCAATATTTACAGTCTAATCTTACCCACTCGCAGTATATATCACTTAGCTATTTACACTATGATATTATTTACACTTATTTACAATCCGATTACGAAGGACCAAACTGTTTAAAACTACACTTTAAACCACACAATATTTATTTATAAAACAGCGAATTCAATATACATATTAATTGCAACACGTTTTTTCACCGACTCGAGTGTTTTGTTTTTTATTGATTATTTTTCTGTAATGTTTGCGGCCAGTACATTTTCAATGCCCAGAAAGAGGTTTTATAGTGCATACATTTTAAACAGTAAGTATGTATATAAATTGACACTATCCCAAGAAGTTTAGATACATACTGGAGGTTGCGCGCTGAACATTCGTTCGAAGCTAGAAATTTGAATGACGTCACCGTTATCTAAACGTCACCGTTATTATTTATTTATCGTATGGCATTTAATTCGAACCGTGAGATCCGTTATCAATCGTAATTCTAATTTAAATGACTATGTGAGCTTAAAACTACATTATACTATTTAAAATATTTCACTGCCATTATCCCGGCCATATCTGTATCCAACCGGTGTCAAAATGTAGCTTGACGACGGTCTGAAAATATTATTAAACATAGAGAAACCCAATATCTAGTTTAGCCTGCGCACTCAATTACTTTAGCGTAGAAACACCAGATCCGAAACGTTTTTTATTGCTCGCTCAGATCGTTCCAAACTCCCAGGAGCTCCCCACAAATTACAGCATTCGAGGCTTCGGCAAAAACGAACAACACAATTTCGTGGAGATTAATTTTGATGCTAAATTTTTACACTCGTGAATTTTGCAGTCAGCATTCAGTTGTTACATCTGTGACCTGATTTTGTTTGTAAACAGCATAGGTGGGCATTAACTCGTTAATCCGTTAATTAACGAAGTTAACAAAACGCTTAACGAATTAACTTTTAAGTTAACTCCGAAAATTATTAACGGACTCAATAACTTCCGTTAACTTTGAGTAGGTCCGTTAATCGTTAATTAATTACCTACTTTTCGCCAAAATAATAGGTATTGTACTATGCCGCCAACACTTTCTGACTGACTAGGACGTCCATCGGATGATGAAAATCCGAGGTCTATTTGTGTGCCTATATTAAACTTGTATCCTAATCACGCATTATACGGTGCTTGCCTGAGCCTATGTATAGTAGCCGAGTGGTTCATGAGTACCACTCTCAAATATGAGGTCCTAGATTTTCTTTCTGGCCTTTGAGTTAACGATTGACGTTAACTTCCGTTAAATCTTTCAGAATATAACGCTTTAACGTTTAACGAAGTTAACTATTTGATTAACGGTGCCCACCTCTGGTAAACAGCAAGGGCCTGATACGCATTGATTGAGAAAGATAGAATTATTAAGATTCTTTTTTTTAATGGGATTGCTCTTGGCCAGCATCTAGTCAGGGGGCAAAGATGAGTCCGATGGTGAAGCGAGTTCACTGAGAAAATGCCTTAAATAGGTCCAGGCTATATGAACTCGGAAATACAGATGCCGGCAGGGAATTCCAATCAGTTCGGTTCAGTTCAGTTCACTTTTATTGGTAAAAAATAAAAATGTTTATAAATCCATAGCATTGCGCATTATAAAAGATGAAAAAAGCGCTTGGTTCTAGTAAAAGGAATTTCAACCAAGTAAGTGTGGTAACCTGCCGTACGTCAGGATATCCAATGGAAGAAAGGGGAAGACGGTATGAGCTCATGGAACTCCTAAGCACACTCACCAAAGTATAATTTGTAGAAGACGCATAGACACTTTGCGTCTATAAGCTAGGCTCTGCAGCTAAGATCCTACTTCCGTACTATCGCCAATTAGCCTCCTGGCTCTGCGATCCACCGAGTTGAGTGCGGCAAGTTGTTACTTAGCCGCGCCATCCCGAGAATTTTTTCATGGTCAGGTTATAGGCACAGGCTCACTTGCATAAGCAATACATTAGACATTATATGCAAACCGGTCCAATTTTGCGTAGTATATATTTTAATTCTTTCTCTTACCCCCGGTTGCTCGATGGCGCATCTATGACTACTTGCTTTATACCTACTATATATATCTAATAAAAAAAGGAAAGTTTTTAATGTAGTCAATAGAAATGTTTATTTTGCATTGTACAATAATAAACTTACGTTGTTATATTAAGGTTTATGGTAGCAAATGCACTGGCAGAGCATGATGCCGGCCATATCATATCAAAATCAATGTATGAAACTATAGGTCTATTTTAAATTCCTCACATAGCCATAGCTAAGTTCTCTTATGTTTTTGTAAAGACTGTTTGTTTCTAAATAAATTTAAAAAAAATCTATGGTATACAGTATGTCGTAATTTTCATGTATTTTGCGGAATAAATTACAATAACAGAGATATGAAACAAATAAGTAATATCTCACTGCTGTCAACAAGTTAGTCTTTGAATTGAATATAACACTATGCTATAATGCCACGCAATATCACATTGAGCTTCCTGACTTACTACAAAGTTAAAGATATTCACATAAACTGCGATGTTTTTAAAACATTTTTTTCTTGAAATTTTCGGTATAAAAATTAAGGTATGAAAATTTGCTATTTTCAGGTGTCCGAATTAATATATTAAGGCCCGGTTTTATAAAGATCTGTTAGACCTTATTTCGGTATGTTATGTCAAAAAATGTACTGAGTTACTGCATGTGATCTGACATTTGGTCTAACGGATCTTTATAAAACCCGGCCTGTATTTATCTCAAAATATACCCCCTCACAAACGTGTAACCAACCTATTTTTATCGACTTAACGTTAATTAAATTGTTTTTTAAAAATCGTTTTCCCTTATTATCTGTAACTTTGATATTTACGTCTGTGGGGAAAACTGGGAAACGGACAAAAGACCGATATAAACTGGACTAAAATAAAGTAAAATAAACTAATTAAAATGGTTGGCGAGTGTCGGTTTTAAAGCGGCGTTGGATATAAAGGCGGAACATTCAACAAGAGATAATTGGGCTGGTCTGATATTTCAGTATGATTAATAACATTATAAATCAACCCCCAAAACGCTGCCTTAAAGTGAAAATAAAAACGACACTAGAGATTTTACACAAGATAATATATTTGCATCCTTATTCTTATTCATTCATTGTGTTATCGATTTTGTTTTTTGGTTTACGGTATACGGTACATGTTTTTGGAAAAATGAGACTAGGTATTTGACCGAGTGAAACGAAGTTATATATCTGCTTCAGCTTAGGCGAAACTGCTTTCGTATATCCCGCCGATGGATTTTCGCTCTACAAGTCGCATTTCTCAAACGATTCTCGTATAATTTTTTGAGCATTTTCGAAAATTATACATCATAATATTATTATTAACGAGACCTGAAAATATTTAAATCTATTTTTTTATATGATTTTGTATATTTCTTCTTGCGGATTTCATTGTAGTAAATAAAAATAAATGGGCAAAGGTAATAATCATAACACAGTAAATAAAAAACAATGAGTTGTGCAAAGTTGAGCAATTTTTTCAACGTTTATGAATAGGGGGGTCTATTTCTTGTTCGTTGTTCCAATGTTTTTATTGGATTAATATCATGATTTGTATGCCTTATATTATCTATTGTTTAGTATGTCGGAGCACAGTTAAAAAGGGGGGCTAGGCGGTCCAGGCGCCTAGTTACCAATTCGCTCCGGTGGCATGGTGTGGGTATACTCGAGCAATAAGAAGACGCTCGTCCGCTCGGCACGAGCTCTGGCAGTAGAATGCCTGTGCCGTCCAACGGCCGCATCCAAGCTTGACAGCGCAGCACCTGCGGCTGCCACGGCACCTGTGCCCGCTGCGACAGCTGATGGTGACGTCATGCTTGCGTTCGGTAGCGTGATAGGGACAAGAAGCAGTTTTACTTCTTCGACAAGTATTTCCTGTGTTTATAGGATTTTAGACCTAATTTTATTGCCGGATCAATGCAGGTACGCACAAAAAGCCTTATCAATTTATGATCGGAATAATGTAGCTGTATTCAATCGAAATGTCTACAAATAATCGAAATACCTACTTGCGTAATATTTTTATGTCAACATTATGCCAATTTTAAAGTATCTGTTATGACTATTGCTTTCCGTGTGTTACTTTAAGTGGTTTCCTGCTGACAAGTATATATATTAAAATGGTCAACTTCACATTCGATTTTCTATAGGTATATTATCGTGCTATTGAAAAACAGATTTCGGTTAAGTTTCGACTTATACAGAAACGTTTATATAAAATACGATTAAGTACATTATTGAACTATAGTAACGATAGGATAAACTGGATAAAGTGTTTTTTGAGTTCAGGCAAATAGGATAATAATGGAAAGATACAAAATTCTCGGAATACCTGTCTACGAGACACACCCAGGTCTAAGACCCATTTTGGGATGAAACAAGGTATAAAGTAAATGAATCCTGAAATAAGAGATGCTGGCTAGATGTTGGCCAAGAGAAATCTCATTATTAATAAAAAAAAGAAGAGGATACAAAGGTGTGCTCAAGAAAAAGTATTATACCTGTAAGTATAATAAATACAAATAAATTATTTTACCGCGAAAAACCAAATGCTTATCAAAACTGGTTCTATGGTAATATTTGATGTCGACATATTTTGTGTATACGTCTCAAGAAGGTTTCGTTTTTATTTCATCTTTCCCAATACAATTAATCAAAGCTGAACGTGAAAAGGAACGTTACAATTTATCGTAAAAATTTAATTTTCAACTCTATGGTCACAGATTTTATAATACTCTATGGTCGTATGGTTGCCATGGTTATTTTTAGATATTGAAATAACACGTGTGTCAATAACGTGTCAACATATTGAAAATAAAACAATCGTAAATAATTATAAGATTTTCTGCATTATTCTTGTGAAAAGCAGTTATCAGATACGCCGCCGAGTAAAGTAAGTATTTTTTAATTCATTATTTACTATCCCCGTTCACACCGATGCGATGTTATATTTATATTCCAATCAATTGATTTATTTAGGTAGGTAGTCTGTTTTACCGGGTGGTTATGCAGCTCATACATAAATGAATATCAACGATAACAGTTGATTACTTAGCAATATAAACGTTTGAGTATTGAACTACGTGAGCTATACGATAAACGAATATGAAGCCCACTTTCTTCATCGTGTTGTCTTTGAAATAGTTATAGTAGATAATTAGGGACATAATTTCAAAAATACACACATACCTCCTACGCTCTCATCTCATTATTTAATGTTATGTTTTGCAGGTACATAGTGCATACAATCGTGCCACGTCCTCATGCTGAGAAAAAGTCAGGACAGAGGTATTTTCAACATGGATGTCAATTGTTGGAGAAAACAACACTTAGCCTGGGCCAATACATGAAATCAGGAAGATATCTACAACGTGCGTCCATTTCAAGGTGAAAAAAATGGATACATCTTTTTGTAGACGATTGTACTTCACCAATTCGTTTAGCAGTTAGTGATTGAAGAAGTTAAACAAATCGCTATCAAGTTATAGGTAATCGTATTTAATCCTTCTTTTAATATACTACTCATAAATAAGTTAGTCAAAAATAAATAAATGATATTATATATACAACTTAATTTTATTAGTCTCCTGACTGGAATAATTATTTGTGTACAAATCACTTAACCCTTTCAGTACGGCGTGATTATAATTTGTACTCAAATTTGACGAGTTAACACGCCAATCCGAGAAAGATTTTTATAGATAAAAGTAAACAATAAAATACTGTTCATGTACTACGAGTATCTACCTACTGTGGCATCTTAACCTTCCCGTATAAACTTCCCCATTGTCATACTAAAAAAATATAGTGAATTATGACTTCTGAAAAGAATAACTTTATTACCATTATTCAATTTAAAATGTGGGAAATTGCCACGGGAAGTTTAGGATGTCACAGTAGGTAGATGGTACAGTCGAGGTCAAAAATATCTTTACAATTGAGTGTGACAAAAATATCTTTACATTTAAATAAGTTTACACACTACATGACGAAAAACATGCTTACAACGTATATGACAGTTTCATCTTTTCACTTAATGCACCAAAGTTCTGTTTACAATTTGTCTTTCATAAAATTATTTACACACATTGTTACATAATAGGTTTACATTGCATGTTACAGAATAAGATTTACTGTCAATGTGCCATAAATAGGTTTACTTTCATTATGGCACTTGGAACTTTACGTTCAAGCGTACATTGTTTTGCTTACAACTCTTGTTACGTAAATATCTTTACAGTTTGACACAAACCACCGTTCTTCTTTCAATTATGACGTGTAGATCGCAAAATGTGAGACAAACATATGCACTGACAAGTCTGCACTGTTTTCGTGAATTGTCAGTTCATTTTATTCAAGTTTGTTTCATATAGCAAGAACATTAAGTAGCTTATTGGAGATTTACATGTTGTATACCTACATATTTTGCAGCTGTTAGGAACTGATTACATATTTAATGGTTTTATATAACGGGAACAAATAAAATGATCACCTAAATAACTTTTGATATCACCAAATTTTCGAAACCTAAAATAAGGCTCAACACTCAAAAAAATGTATCGTTCATCAATCTCGGGTCACCTAAACAGTCATACCTATTATTCCAGCAGTTAAAGCTATTTTATTTACTTATTGTGTTCCCAGAAATTTTATAATCGCATCAAAAAATTGTCATTGTATACATACCACCAAAAATACTAAACTTACACCTAATCTCGTGCATCATTTTTGAAGTGAAAACTTCTTTAGCGGCGCTGAGCACTTTTTGTGATGGGGGAAAATTATTAAACTCGCGACGATTCGTAAGACCAGCTAGTTGACCCCTCCTAGTATCATGATTGCGATGTTAGGAGGGGTAAACTCAGCTAAACTCAGCTGGTCTTACGATTTACGATGCGTAAGACACAATGATACTCGGGGACATATTATGTATATATGTGAATGGATTATGCGAATATGAATATGAACATGAGTATGAATATGAATATAAATACGGATACGGATTTACGGATACCGATACCGATACGGAGACGGATATGAATATCTTTGTTATTTACTTTCTTTATTGAGTTTTCACTTCTGCCTGCACTCCCGGAGTGCAACCCGTTGTTTTTTTTTTTTTAATGTGTCTTGAAATGGACGCTTCATTCTGATTGTCAGACTGGCGTGACGTCACGCCTGCTTCCTTGTACTGCCGATGCCGTTGTATGGTAAATTAATGAATAAATTAATGAAAACATTTATTTCAGACGCTTGTCCATATTGGTTAGTAACATGTTTAGCTTAGAAGTAGTATTAAAATATACATGAATATTTAAAAATAAAAATTATGGAAAATTATGATAAATAAATTAAATAAAAAATTAAAATTGAGAATAAAAATAGTACTTATGTCAAAGTTAAAAACACTAAAAAATTATAATCAGAATACTTAAAACTTGAAATATTTATGCAAAATAAAATAAATAAAATAAAAGTAGAATTTAAATTAATTAAACATTGTTTTATGGAATATACATAGAGGTCCAAAAGCAACTTCATGAGGGGACAGTCCAGCCTGTTTGCCAATGCGTGAAGTAAAAACGAGAATTAGCCGATTTGCTCGTGAAATTTCATTCATGTTCATAGTTGCCGTACTATTAATTATTTATTGAAACATGAGAATTCTATTAGTAGCTTTTAATTTACATTTGGGCTATAAAAAAAACAACATTTTTGCAAATCTTTGTAGTCGCATATTTTTAAGGTTTTTGATTAATTTATCGAATTTACTATTTATTGTGATAATTTAATGGTTTCCTATATGTAACCACACTATGTTATAAATTGTAACTCGAGTCATCTACCCATTTCTACTCCAAAATTCCAATTTAAAACAGGTTCTAGATTCCATTGCAATTAACATCCATAACAATAAAGGTAATCTGCATATTTCACAAGTAGCATATAAATTAGGTGGACTCATTACCAGCCATCACGAAATCCTACCCACGCCTTACTTCGTCGTAACATTGAATATTCAGGAGTAATTATTATATTGTGAAACGAGTAAAAAATCGTTTTAGTAGGTTACTTCAATAGAGTTATTCTGGTACAAAAGAAAGAAAATGAACATACTGCAGCTACCAGACATAAGTTTCGCAGACAGAAGATTATTGTTTCATATCTAGATGTAATGTTTCGCAGAACTTTTATTTCAAAGAAAATATTTTTTTTAAATAGTTGCAGTTCTAACCTAACTTACTTTTCTGGTAGATCGAATTGGGTTCTACAGGAATTTTAGGTGTAGGTGCATCAAAAGTTAACGGTTTCTGAAAAAAAAAAGTTTCTATGAAATTCTGCGTAACAATACAGTCTATAAGATAAGATAAGATAAGATAAGATTAATCTTTATTTGCAATAAAATATGGTACAATGTGGTGGAGTGTGTTATATTCTAGTAGTATCACATATTTAGCAACAACATTTATGAAACATTTTTCTGCCAAACAAGGGGACACCACTGGCAGCTCATACACAATGTTGGTTATATGGTCCGTCCGTCCGTTCGTCCTTCCGTATATCACAGTCGATTTACTTGTGGACAATTTTTTTTCAATGCACATAGACGTGTAGGGCATTTATGGATAGAACTTTAATTTTATTTATTTATTTTATTTGGTTCACCAACAACTGTTTACACTAAGTATCAGTTAATACAACACAAGATGTTAAAGTACAATTGCTAAGCGTAACAGTTACTTACAGGTAAACACCACATGCATCATATAAAAAAAAAAACATTTACGTATACCGTTAGTAATATAACCGCAGACTTTACATATTAGGTACAGTGGGTACATACAATTACAACTAACACTGTTATTTATTATACAACATTTTTAGCCAAGCAGGAGCGGACAGATTTTTTAAATTGATGTGAAGAGTCAAAGTGTATATCCGTTACGTGGCTACAGCTATTTACTACCTTGCATAACCTTGATACAGGCGAGTTGCTGCCGTGGACAGTCCTTCGAAGCGGAGGGCAAAGGGGTGTTATCGGGTAGCGGGGTATTCTAATAGGAGCTCTAAAGTGCAGGAGGGCTAGGAGTTGCGGACAGTTTATGTCATTTCTCAGTAATTTATACAAGAACATTGCGTCCGCAACGTTCCTGCGCAGCGATAATGACTCTAGTTTGAAGAGTTTGAATCTTTGGGCATAAGAGGCATATGATTTGGCTTTGCCATCCGCAAACGTCAGGTGCCGCAAGAACCTCTTTTGGATTCGCTCCAATCTTAATGAGTGAGTAGCATAGTGTGGACGCCACACTACACTACAATATTCTAAAATACTCCTTACTAGGCTATTATAAAGCAAAATTTTGGTTTTGCTACGTCGAAACATCTTGGCATTTCTAATAACAAACCCCAGCATTTTATAGGATTTCTTGGATATATGTTCCACTTGAGGGATAAAAGTGAGTTTTTTATCAAAGACTACTCCTAAGTCTCGTATTGTGTCAACTTCTTGAAGGGTACTGCTGCAAATACTATAATTTGATTGGACGGGATTATGCTTCCTGGTAAATTTGACATGTACACATTTTTTGGCATTTAATATCATTTTGTTATTAGAGCACCAGTGAACAAGCCCGTCCAAATCACTCTGTAGCAAATCAACATCCCTATCTGAGTCTATATAAAAATTAAATAAAGGTTTTTAAGAAACTTTTCCATTTAAATCAACCGTTGCTGAGATATTAGCTGTCAAAGACGTAAAAAGTGTGCCCCTTGCCCCCTCTAGTTTCCAAACTATGATTTAAATTTTTGATAAAAATTTATGTTGTGTACGGTTTTCTTGAATAGGTAAATATTTTGAATAGGTATGTACATAATAAACAATATTGTCAATCTCAATTAAATATCAATTCAAGGGAATACGCTTCTGACCGACTCAAAGTGACGCAACTCCACAACGTTGGCATCAGTGCGTAAATCAACAACAATTAACGAAACATTTGAATCCACTCTCAACTCGCTGTTAAATAAATAAGCCTGCTGAAGAACTACCTAAGATAACAAAACTCAAGAGTAAAGTACCCGAAACAAACTAAGTTACAGACTTAAATTGACGTCTTCTTCAAAGAGACTCGGAATATTAATATTTAGATGGTGGTTTTGGTGATGGCAAGAGTACATAAATAATATGTCCTATATATCATAGTATAACATTTTAAACACTCGCGCTTTGTTAACATACTTAAAAGATTTGTTGAAACGGATCTAACGTTTTGGGGTAGTCAAATGTTGTGTAGCTATATCTCCGTTGACAACTTGCTGAGAATCGAGTTCTGCCGCGAACATGACGGGGCAACGCGTGTCGAAACGTCGGTAAAAAAGGTAGGTAAATACATAAATATCGCGTTAGACCAGTTTAAACAAATTTTTTAGGTACATTATAGTAGGTGAGCTTACAAGACAAAACCAATCCATACTAATATTATAAATGCGAAAGTGTGTCTGTCTGTCTGTCTGTCTGTCTGTTACCTCTTCACGCTTAAACCGCTGAACAGATTTAGATGAAATTTGGTATGGAGATAGTTTGAGACCCGGGGAAGGACATAGGATACTTTTTATCCTGGAAATAATCCCTCAAACTGATAAATTAGATTCAACTTCCAATCTATGAACCGGATCCATGTTAGGTATTTACAATGCCCACGAAAATTCGTCTCTGCAGAACCAGTGAAAGCCTGACCTCCGAACATGCTCACAGTTTTCACGAATCTCAGGTTCAAGATACAATTGGGACGTATGGTGAGGTGAGTCTAGACATTTGTAAATGTAACGATATTATTTGACGTTTGACATGTCAGAGACGTGTGTCAAGTGTCAATATACAGATCATAGATATAATATAAACTCTTTAGTTATAGATGCGCCAACAAGCGACCGATGTTATGTCTTTCTCATACTTGCTAATTTTCATAAATAATTTGTACTACGCAATTTGGCCGGTTTGCATGTCCAATGTATTTGCTTATGGAAGTTTGCGTTTTGCCTATAACCCGAGCATGAAAAAATGTTCTGTTGGTGATAGGGACAAAACATGCCACTCTTTTCTATTTTCTCTTATAGGAATCGCAATAAGACTCTCTTTCTCTAGCAAAGCGTATCAGCCCCTTGGTCAGTATACAGATGTCATTCGTTAAAGTTGAAGGAAGCTAATGTAGAACTACACTTGCACAATTTACTAATTTGAGTCTTAAAGTGGCAAGATAAAATAGGTATTTGCATGATTTAGATATGATTTATTTATTCTTTCCACCGTAGTTATAAACTGAGTAATTTCGCCACCACTTGATTATGATGAGCTATTAAGATTGTCGACAAAGACAAGAAAAAGAGGTCGATAGGATGACATTAAACGCCTGGAAGAGCTATTGGTCTATGAATCACCCAATGAAAGGCGACCTACCTCTTTCACTTAAACGTAGGCTCATGGCCATGAGCATACTTCCAGTTCTCACCTACGGTGCACAAACTTGGTCTTTGACAGAAGCCCATAAATCCATACTCGGGGTTTGCCAGCGAGCCATGGAGCGCAGCATATTAGGTGTAAAGTTTGTGGATCGAATCCGGAACACCACACTGCGCTCCAAAACTCAAATAGTTGACGTAGCTCGGAAAACAACCCAATTAAAGTGGGCTGGACACGTCTACCGGATGCCGAATTAGCTGTGGGCCAAAAAGACCACAGAGTAGATGTCCCACGACTCAAAACGGAGACGCGGTAGACCACGCCGGTGGTGGCGTGATAATTTGGACTCTTTAAAAAGGAGACTGGGCAGATAAACAAGACCGCGAGGAATGGAAAAAGAGGGGGGAGGCCTTTTCCCAGCAGTGGGACATTTTAGGCTCAATAAAATATAATAATTAAGGTTGTCGCACACATAAAGGCTCGGCACCAGACCGGCGCCGCCCCAGTTCTTCGTTAGAAACTTCATACTGCAACGCACAGTTAAGGTTTTGGCACTACGTAACCACTACGTAACGGCATCGCCCCTGCTCGGGACAGGACCACCAGCCATGGTGAACAGACGCAGGCGAAACGGCCTACTTCAAACGTAAAAAGCCCTCAACCAGTGGACACCTCGCGGCAAGCGCGGCACCGCCACGCGGCCACCTCGGCGCTGCTGAGGCACGATGCGGTTCCGTGCTTGCGTTGGATTTACGTGAGGTGAGGCCGCGCCGGTCTGGTGCCGAGCTTTAACTATGTGTGTGTCAACCTTTATTATGACAGATATAGTTCGAATGTCTGTTACTCTTAGAGCAATTAATAGGTACTATAAATTGCGTATAAAATAAAATAAAATTGAAATACTTTGGCACTAAGAAATTTTTATTTGCTAATATAGCTTTCAAAGTTGTACAGCACTACAGTCTATCTAACCTGTAAGCAGGCTTGCAAATGATTAAAAATTATTTACATTCGTGCTACATTACTTGATGGAATTTTCAGCACCTGCATCATAATGTTCGAAACATTTCACGCTCGCTATGCTCGCGTTTTCGTCTTTTTTCATCTTTTACTTAATGCGTATGAAGTCTTTTCAGCACTTGCGTCATAACGTTCGAAATTATTTCATCTACGCTACTTAATACGTATCAAGTATTATCCACACCTTCATCGTAATGTTCGAAATATTTCGTGCTCGCTACGCTCGCGTTTTCATCTACCTACACTTGAGGCGTATGAAGTCTCTTCCGCACGTGCATCATAATTTTCGAAACATTTCGCGCTCGCTACACTCGCGTTTTCGTTTCCATACTTGATGCGTATGAAGTTTTTTCCGCACCTGCATCATATTAATTTTCATCTACGTTACTTGATCTACATCCATATATTAAATCCTCTGTCATGTGTTTCATGCGGGCGCGTTGAGCCGGCGTGCGCAATGTTTAGTGAGATTGCCCGGCCCGCAGTACCTGGTGACGGCGAAATACGGTATAGAAGTTGATATGGACCGAGTTCTACGCAGACGAAGTCGCGGGCAAAAGCTAGTCATACATACTTTTATGTTTATGGGTACAACTTACACATTCCACTAAACTTGTGCAGTGTGTTAGCTTAGGTATTAGTAAGTTTGTAGACTCGCTAGTAAATGATGATTAATTATTCTGTACAGTCACAAACTGGATAATGTATCCCTGGACAGGTTTTTCAGGACACGATTTTGAATTTTCACTCATTATTATGAGTTTACTCGCGACCTATTAAATGTTGTTACATATTCAAAACGTCGAATTTCTACAAAGATGTATAAATAAATACACGATTAGGTCCCTTTTATTAATAACTTGAATTTCATTTGTTATGGGGCTTAATTCTTACTCGAATTATTTGTTGTATTTAAGAAATATATTCAGAGTTGGAATATTAAAGCGGAGTACATCTTCAAGTGTGATTTGCACTTAGATTCGCAATCAGTTTTATTGAATAAATGAAACTTAAAATATATATTACATTTTAAAAACATGAACCAACTCCACCAACCGTGAATATGTATTCCGCGCACAAAAGAAGTGTATACGAGCTATATGTGGATTGCGCCCAACTGACACATGTAAACCTCATTTTATTGACTTACAAATTCTGACATTTCCCTGCCTATATATTTTAGAAATTGCGTTATTTGTAAAATAAAATCCTGAACAATTTCGACATTTCTCAAGTTATAGACTTCGTCACCAATTAGTAGCTGCCACGTCAAAAACGAGGCACTTGTCGAAAAATATATTAGGCATGGCCCCAAAAATTTTCAACAAATTACCAATTGACATAAGAGATATATATAATTTTAGTGAGTTTAAAAAATCTTTGAGTAAATTTTTAACACAAAAGGCATATTATTCTGTAAATGAATATTTAAATGACATAACTAATGAATATATAATTTAATATAAGGACTTTTTAAATAATTAATGTAATGTAATGAATAATGGATTGTTTTGTAATGTATTGTATTTAATAAACAAATCTAGACTAAGTAACCATATAATTATTTCGTTATTAAACACGTCAAACAACAAAAATATAATTAATAAAATCAGTCAAATAGCCCGCCCCGTCTCATTCCGGGTGCAAAGGTGCCCATCACGCTAGCCGCGTTACCGCGCTGGATCGCAATAGACAACCTTTGCATCAGGAACGACCCGGAACGGGGGTCATGCCCTCTCTCTCGCAAACGGCACCCGACTTCTGCCAAGAAAGTTGAGACTAAGTTAGAATAAGAAACCCTTTGTAATTTTGTATGCCGTAAGGTAGATCATAGTTGAACTTTTTTTAATCCCAACATCTTGTATACCTATGTTTCACAAATAAAACATTCTGATTCTGATTCTGATTCTGATTCTGATTCTGATTCTGATGAATATACACTAACTATACCTAAACTAAAATTAAACTAAATATTTACAAACAAAAATAAAATAGCATGTTGAAAAAAACTGAGAAGGTTGGCGGCATTGTATTGCTGGATGGCAATAGCAATTCGTTGGTCGAGATAGGCGCCAGCCCTTTGGTCTCTAGTTACCTCAACGAGTAGCTTAGCCAGCTCCTTATATTACATATATAACATAATTAAAATAATACCGTAAACTGTTGAAGAGGTCTGGAAAATAAGAATTTGCCAGACGAGATGGTTGGCACTTCGCAGGGCAAGGCTTACCGAGGCCTGCCAAGTGTCGAATCAGGTATCCTCGTTTTCCGCCAAGGTTTTAAACAGCTTTTCTCAAACAATATGAGATAATAATACAAAACGTCCCCATATATTTATATAACAACGACAGTGATATGTTCACTTAATTAAGGGCCTATCGTGCGGGGTAAATTCTCAGCGCCTGTCAAATTTCGATTTTTTTAATTATTTACCCCATTAACTGACACATGCATTATTCACGCACACTACCTCATTTTGCTGGGTCGGGTCATTGACCCATGTTTATGCCAACTTATGACAATATAGATTTTGAATATTTAAAGGTTTCTTGGTGCATAAGAGAAGTGTAACAAAAATCGTCAAGTTCTGATCTGTAACCAAAACTCAAGTATTAGTTGTATCTGAAAATGTCATAAATTTTGAATTTGTGGTAGTAAAATACTCAGTTCCTTGTTTGTAACATAAAACTTGTCAAACCCCTGTAAAATGTATTTTGTTTTGCCCCTTCCTCACACACTCATTTTTATACAAATTAAAACAGAGAAAGAATTTTCCTAATCGGTTCGTGCATGTTATGACTGTTTTATGTTTATGACTTAGGTACTTATTTTGAGAGTTTACTTGGTGATTTTCATGATACGAACCTAACAACATATACGTACCTTAAATAGGTTATTTTACGCAAAACTTTTCATAAATTGGTTATTTTCTGTTTATCAGTTGGTTAACTCTAAAATGGACACTGATTTAATGCAAGTTTTAAGAGAAGAAGCGGTAGTTTTATTACAATATATATATAATAACTACTGAAACTATTTATACGGCACGGGATAACTGCAGCAATATTGTGAAACAACTTTGTATTTGAGGAACCAGTACCTACCCAACCTTATAGGTAGTTCTTGTTATTCACGACCTCCCGTCGTAACCCAATCCCCAGAATTGCGCATAGAATAGTATGACATTCCCTGTGGAGGGGCGCATCCTCGTTATCGTGAATGACAAGCACTATAAAACCTAATGATATAACAAATATCATCAAGAAAGTCATTGTAACAGTCTGCAATTGTGGAATTTGGCCGGACCACTACTGTATCAGCTCTGACAAATTAACTTTTATACACTTCTTATAAGGTCCATAACTGAAAGGAATAATTAGCAGGGTGCGTAAATCCCATTATTTCTATTAGTCTGTTTGCGCTCCAATTTTTGTTTGAGCTTGGAGTGCATTCTCTGTGTCCGTTCATCTTTCTGGTAAACAGGGGGAGGTGGGGAGTGCTGCATGTGGTGCGGGGGCACATGGTGGAAGTGTGCAGGGTAGCCCGGCCCATAAAAGTGCTGAGGTCCACCCGCACCATTCGCTGGACCCTGCAAACACATTAATGTTTGGTTACCAAACATTTTCTTTACTTACATTTTACCTCTAATCTATTTTCTGGGGTAAACAACGTAAAAAATCTTTCTGGATATATAATTAATAATACCTACCATTTTTGTAAAGATAAAAGAGCGAGCTGCGAGCCGTCGGACTGAGCTGGAGCGAAGCTAGAAGCGTGGCTGAAGATAGGAAGGCGTGGCGCAATCTGACGGAGGCCCTCTGCACCTCCGGGGTGCCATAGGACGTCAACAACAACCATTTTTGTACAGTGTTACACAACATATACAAGTTGTACCTTAGCAAATCAACTGTACTTATATAACTATATTTTCCTACACTTCAAAGCATGAAGTTTGAGTCTTATCAAACACAATAACATGTACCTAACAAACAATTTTCACCTTGACATATGGTATTGAATAATGGAAGCCATTCTTAACAATAACAATAATGATCTTAACACTGACTTTTGTTTTACAAGAGGGATCTTGAGATTCATCTGGATTACTCATGTTATCTCGAATTATATGCCTTTTGATATGTTGTGGTGAACGTAAGTGCCACGTACGTACCACCGCCTCGATCGGCGGTCGCCGGCGATAACGTTTAAGTTCCCAACTAGTTACTATCGCAATCCGCCACCAATATAATAATGTACCAATTAATACTAAAAATTCCATGTTAAAAGATTCTTCAATAGCCACACGTCAACATTTATTTACCCTACTTCAATTAATGCAATCTTTGTGTGTGGTATACATTTTGTATTTGTATACGAGCAAGCTGTCAAAAAGCGTGTTTTTATGAGATGTCAAACTGAGAAAAGCAGCATACGTCTCCTCCCATTGAGGGCCGGAGCCCATCTGCCGGCAAGAAAACTACGGCGGCCGGTCAAATTTTCGGAATTTCCTTTGCATTGTTAAAAAAATCTCCACATTTTGAAAATGTTAAACACATACGACCTAGATAACATGTAGTTTTGTTACTATTCAAAAATTGAAGACCTTTCATAAAGTATTAACGTTGTAGTTTGCGTTTATTTCCTTTAGTAGAGCTAACTTTGGATTGATTTTTTATGAAGAAAACTATAAGTAGGTAATTGTGTTTCTGAAACACATGACGTGTAGAGTGTATCCTTAAATATCATATATAGGAATTACAGAATTCAAGCTTTAGTAATAATAATACAGCAAGTGATCAAACCATCGCAATTATTCAGAATTTTGCTCGGTGCAGTCTTAAGCTAAATGCTTTTTTCTACGTATTACTTGAAACGCGATGCGTATTTGTTATTCAAATGCAATACAAATAAGTGATACATATGAATAATACTCCTTACTAAGGCGACTTCCTGACTTGGCGGGGCGGGATCGATATGTGACATTTTTCTTCTTTGAGGTATACTTACTGACGTTGCAAAGATTCCCACTTGACGGAATACTGTCAGTATTACATTTGCGCAGTAGTAATAGCATGCGCAGAAGCGGACCAGTACTGCCTTCGTAGAGGTGGGTGATAAATAACTTCACGATGAAAAAATCACGGTGATCCGCCGTTAAAAAGTAACAGTGTGACTTGTCACGAAGTAACAACGTTACAAAATAACGTTGTTACTTAGCGACGATATCACTGGAACAGTGTGTAAGCGACGCGTCGCGTCGTGCCTCGTGACCGCTGTTACTAACTGTAACTGTGACTGCGGTGCGCTGTCACAGAGTAACATCAGTTGTTACAAAAATATCAGTAACTGCCGGGAACGATCGACACGCAAATGTCGTGACACGAAATAACCGAAGTGACAAAGTCACGGTGATTTTTCAATGTGATTTTTTTGGAACGGGAATAACAATAACGGTGATCGAAAAGTAACGCTTTTCCCCATGTCTATGCCTTCGCATCGTCCCGCTTCCGCGCATCCCGCGCCAGTTAGAGGTGAGACGTATTTACGGGAACAGGTTTTTGGAATAGGTTTTGGCATGGACGCGTAAGTACGCGATCCCGCTCGCGCGTCTTTTAGCGTATCGAGTACTAGGCGTACGACGACTCTGAAGACTCGAAACGTCTAAGAGTCTTTACGTTCCGCGCTATTCGTATTCGTTTGCGCGTTCGGATTCTTTCGGGGCACCTCGGGTCGGGGTCGGTTTAGCGCGTATTTGGACCTAGTCTTTGGATCTAGTCTTTTTGTGGACGCGTACTCGCAAGACTCAGTACGCGTTTTGCCTAGTACGTCTCACCTGTAGCGCCAGTCAGGATGCACTCATTTAAATGTAAGGGTAAGTAAAAAGTATTACTGCGTTGACTGACAGTTGACACTGACATTTGACAGTTTTCTCATATCGTACCGCCACCGCACCGACAAATCAGGAAGTCGCCTAATAGTATAAATGCGAAAGTAATTCTGTCCGTGTGATACACCTCTTTAGGTTACTGCAGACAAACTGTTAACACAGTTTTGCAGGGAACTGTTCTAGGTTAAGTTTTATATCGTTTTCTGGTTAATAAAAAAATAAAAAAAGCTTAAACCGCTACACTGAGAACATAGGATACTTTTGTTATGAAAGGGGGGGTGAAAGTTTGTATGGAAGTACGAGATAAAATAGTTCCATGTAACATAATAATAAGAGACTACATCCCACGGGAATCTGGTCAGTACATACATATAATATTCTTTGATCTGGTCGAAGTCATGGCCTTTTATACGGTCTTGTGGACTTAAAGTGCCGTAGTATACAAACGCAACGTAGTATGTAAACACTTGCGCCAGTTCTCGAAAATGGTCATGCCTCGTTCTCACAAAGCTCGTTTGCAAGCACAGAAGACTCGTAACTAAATACATGTGCCTGCATATAGACAAGTTTGCTCAGCAATTTATGAGACTATTACTAGAATTCCGGGGCTGTTAAACAATCTCTCGGCTAAATGAATGTTGACTGACGGTATCCAGCGAATCCGGCAAATGCAGCTGTGTGCACAATTAGTGCGGTGCGGTCCGGTAGAATGGACCGTGGAATTTATTTGAGTTGCGTTTCAAACTTAATTACTGCAACGACGAAGACTAGATTGGATTGTGCCTTACAACTACAGTGTAAATGTAAATGGTTTTTCTAGATTTCGACGAATTTACCCAAAAATCAGCAGCACTAGGCCCCTGTTTAAAACCTGTGTACACATTGTGTAATAAGGGCCGATTTTTCAATACCCAGGTGAGATACTCGTAAATGTTAACTCTATTTTTTTTCATATGACATTAGAAAGTGACAGCGATTATTTTGATCGACGGATAATTTTATCTGGCGATTGAAAAAAATACCAGAGGAATACTACCCTAGGATATCTAATACTATTAACCACTTTTGTCTATTAATAATGATAATATACATACTATCGGGGCGTTTGGTCGGTTTGTTTTAAAGCTAAATTTGTTTTAGTTTTATTGGCGTGATGTTTTCTGAAATTGTGTGTTCATTGTTAATGAATTAATTCATAATGTTAAATCACTTTTGTATAGCTTGTAAGTTTTCATTTAAGTGAACATGTAATTTTGTTCTTATGAGAATAAATTCATTAAACCGAAACCGAATTTTATTTTATTTTACTAAACGGTTAAAACTCACGTATTAATTGTCACTTCGGGCGACATACCCATACCCGTTCGGGCGATAACCGTTTGGTAAAATAAAGTTATAACATGTCTCACAAAAGTTTAAATTCGAAACCGAATTATTTATAATTTAGTTTATAATTTTAGAGTTTAGTTTTTTTATTGCTATTGTTATAATAGATTGTACATTAGATTTTAGTCTTTTTGTTTTATTACCCATTATTTTATTTATTTACCATTATTATAATAAATAAAAACTGTTAAGTAGGTATCAAAGTAAGTAAAAGGGGTAAGTATTAACCAGAGCAAATAATGAAACGCATTTTGAAATGATATCTCTTGGTGTAAAATTGCTACTTTTTGCGATAGCGATATATGTATAGCCAATCCGTATTGTTAAAAAATACCTATCGCAAAATTAGTAACAATGATTATTAATATACAATATAGGTAGTAGCTCATTCCTTAAGACGTAGGTATCAGTCTTATGAACGCACTAAGTTTTGTATTGTTTTCTGTTTTTATTTTCTGAACTGTTAAAAACAAAAGTCGTGTCGCAAACCACATTTTTTTTATAGGCTCAGTTTTATTGTTGACAAACCTTTTGTGTAGGAGGTGTTTATTTTCGTAATAAATGATTCGGTTTCGTTCAAATTATACTATTATTAAATTTATAATTTATTGCTTTAATATATAATTTTCATAATGCCATGATAAAAATAAAAACGAAAACTTTTATGTGCCATAAACAAACGTTAGGCCAGTAGATATAGTTTTAACTACGAATTTATAAATATCAATGAGGATAAATTGGTTCCATATTGGGTTGCATAAATTTGAAAGCCATAATGTCGGTGTGCATAACCACTTTGTTCATAATAGTCTTTGCGCATAAATAGTGTTAGTCATAAATTGATCCGCATAAATTCTATGGCCATAATGTTTTTACGCATAAGTAACGAATGTCATATAGTTTTGGAGCGTAACAACCTAAATCATAATCAATAAACAGCATGATGTTTTTATGCATAACGTATTTTGGTGCATAATATACCTAAATCATAATTAATCGACAAGCAATGCAAGCAAGCAAGCACGCACGCATGCAAGCAAAACAAATACACATGCATGCAAACGAGCAAGCAAGCAAGCACGAATGCATGTGTTATATTTTTTAAGAATAAAGCAATGTAAAGGCAGAGCTAGCTTAGTTAAGGACTTTGGTTTGAGGCTACTTGTAAATTGGTAAGGTTGTCTATATTAAAGGAAATAAAGGAAACTTAAGAAACCTTGTAACAGTATATTTGAAAATAACTAATTAAATTACCCAAAGCGCAGTAAGTACCAGTTTAAGTTCATAAATATGGTTTACCTGACGGGCTAGCTAAACTAATCATACATACCTACTTGCTATGGCACTAAATAACAGGCAATAAGAAGCATTTATTAAGTAATAAAATAAATTGCATGATTTTAAAGGAATTATCATTATTTTATTATTATTTAAAATCATGCAGTTTAATTCACATAGTTTAGAATAAAATCACATAGCAATAGCAAAATTTCAAGAACAAAGTAGCAATTTATTACAACAAATAAAATGGCATAAATATAGCAACAAAAGTACTTAACTTACGGTTCGGCACCTTTCGGTTCGGCAGACTTCGAAGGAATGTGCCCTGCTACGCTCTGAGGGAGCCTTTTATACCCAATGGTACCGCCATTTTGACTTAACAACTATCGGAAACGAGGAAACGGGCACCACTTTGACACAGTAATTAAATTGATACTTTTTATACAATTAATATCGTTTTTATAACTTATTTAATTTTATTTTATTTACAATATTTATTAACAAGTATAAATCTTATTTTCTTAATGTAGCACAAAGCTATAACAGACTGTCACTGATTAAATGGACGAAAATTGGCGCTGCACGATCATTACTTCTCTTATCCAAATAATTTGGTAATTATTTGGATAAAAGTAGTATAAAAGTTGTAGTGTTATTATTTAAGAAATTATAACTATTGATTTATTTAATTCAAGTTGTAAATAAAAATTTCAAGATTTGTCACGTGATCGATAATCAATGACAGTTTGTTATTCAGAACATTTTAGCATCATTTTAGGAATAATAATCTATCACGGCCATACTGACAGTACTTCGTCCTCGAAGTACTTCATGCAAAATCATTAACAATAATAATTATTATCGATGTTCTATTATAGATATATTTTCAGAAAAAAATGTAGTTTATATGCTTGAATAGTAATGTTAGCCCCATTCAATCGCTGCCATTGAGGTAGGCCAACACCAATCAAGCAATCGACCAGCGAATGGAATGGGTATTTGCCAGACACATAGACATGCCAATTACGTTCACCCGCTGCCAGTGAGAACAATTGACACCAAGTATTTGGCCGACCAGCGAATACCCAGTAGGTTTTCCAAAAACAAATGCCAAATCATACATAGACATACCGATCACATTCACACGCTGCCAGTGAGGTTAATCGGTACCAAGTATGTGGCCGACCAGCGTTAATAATTTTTCTTATGCTAATGTTGCAAGTGTAACGTGTGTACATATATTTTTACATATTTACAGGGAAATCAATGAAATAAATTACTATTAAATTATGTGTTTGATTGATTAATAGCATCTTCGACAACAATATTTTCCTCTACCCATTCTCCTGGCCAATATCTCAACTTTTCTTTAGCAATTACAATATTTCTTAAATTACCGGTACCTTTCAGAGCAAAGCGGTCGTTGGGAAGTATAGATGATATTTCGTAAGGCCCTTTGAACTTCTGGCCTAACTTATCGTTACGTCTGTGACTCTGATTAACATAAACTAAATCTCCTATATTATAATTCTTGTTATTTCGTCTTACTGAATCAAAACGTTGTTTGAATTTTTCCGATATCCGTAGTAAACGTTGCCTAGCGAGTTCGCGATCAGCTTGCATATTTATAACCGGTTCATCATCTTCGCTAAGGACCTCATTTAGACGAACTTGGACACATGGTATATTTGCCTCTACGCCTATGAGCAATCGTAAGGGAGTAAATCCGGTAGATTTCTGGATAGTAGTATTTATAGTTTGCTGTACTTTCCAGAGACCGTTCGGCCAGTCAGACGATTCATCATGCAATGTATTTAACATATTAGTAACAGTTGCTACATATCTTTCTACTTGACCATTACTACGAGGTGTGCCGGTAGCTATCATGTGGTGTTCGACATTTAATTCTCTGAACAATGATTGGATCAGGCGAGAGCTAAAATTCGTGCCACGGTCAGAGACGACCAATGAAGGTGTACCGAATAATGTGATGGTTTCTCTTATAATCGGTACTAATTCCTCGGCATTTAAAGATTTTAGTGGCTTTAGCAAGCAGAATTTTGTGAAACCATCCACTATCAGCAACACATGCTTGTAACCTTCATCAGTTGTGGTGAACGGGCCAGTGCAATCTAAATGTATAGTATGAAATGGGACAGCAGTTTTATCAATTGGGTGTAAATAGCCTTGTTTTGGACCGGAATGACCTTTTCTCTCAGTGCAAATTAAACAATGGGAAATATATTTTTTGATAAAAGCTGACATTCCAGGGAACCAGAAATATTGTCTTATTTTATGTATTACCTTTTCGTGCCCCACATGACAGTTTTCGTCGTGAAAAAGTCTTAAAATACTCAACCTATAACCTTTAGGGACAAACAGCCTTGACGCGTCGGGATTAATGTTATAATACAATAAGTTATTTTTTATTATATAGCGGTTGGGGTCTAAGTCACCAGAAGCTAACTGTGTCATTAAATTTTGGGTTTCTAGATCATTATCTTGTGCTATTTTTAACCACGATCGTGAAATATTATCATCGTCTATTTCAATAACGTTAACTTCTGGTAACGAATGACTCCTCTTCTGTGTGGACTCTACCGGGTTACGGCTGAGGAAATCTACATGGCTGATAAATTTACCCTTTTTATAAATAATTTCAAAACTAAAATCTTGCATCAGGGTCCACCAACGAGCCACTCTCGGAGACAAATCCCTTTTGGTCATGGTTGATTTTATGGCGTTACAATCTGTAACTATTTTAAAGTCTATGCCAAGTAGATAATGTCGGAAATGTTTCAAAGCGTTGTAAATGGCTAAGGTTTCTAGGTCATAGGAACAGTACCTAGACTCTGCTGGGCTAGTCCTTTTGCTGTAATATGCAACGACTTTGTTTACATTACCGACCTTTTGTAACAGTATCGCACCATAACCAATTGAGCTGGCATCCGAATGTAGCTCCGTTGGTAGCCTCGGGTCAAAAATAGTAAGCAATGGTTGGGAAATTAGATGATCAATCACATATTTTCTAGCAGCAGCCTGTGCAGGGCCCCATTCCCACTTTTGATTGTTTTTCGTCAATTTTGTAATACAAGCGGTTCGCGCCGCAAAATCGGGAATAAATTTTCTAAAATAACTGGCAAGACCCATGAATTGCCGAACTTGTTTGACATTATTGGGGACAGGAGAGTTAGCCAAAGCTTTTATTTTATTCTCACTTGGTCTGACACCATTGTGTGAAATGTGTCTGCCCAAATATTCAATACTTTCGACAAAAAATTTACATTTTTTAAGATTGATAGTGAAACCTGCACAACTGAGGGCGGAAATTGTTTGTTCCAAGTATTGCAAACCCTGTTCGACGGTTTCAAAAGGGATGAGGATATCGTCCATGTACACTAGTAGGAATTTAAGGTGCTGCACAGCCTTAGATATTGCTCTTTGGAAGACGGACGGACCATTACAAATTCCAAAGGGCATCCTGAGAAATTCATAATGCCCGTCCGGCGTTATAAATGCCGTGTATTTAGTGGAGTCTGGTGAAACAGGAATCTGGTAAAACCCATTTTTCATGTCAATGGAGATGTAAAATTTTGCACGTCCTAGTTTATCAATTTGGTCCTCAATGAGAGGGAGAGGGTATCTGTCTCTTTCGATTAGTTTATTTAATGCTCTGTAGTCTATACACATTCTATCTGATCCGTCACCCTTTTTAACCAAAATCATTGGGCTGGAAAAAGGCGACTTACTCTCTCGAATGATTCCTTTATTTAATAAATCTTGCACAATATTATTTACCTTCTCTCTCTCTATTGGGGCCAACCTGTATGGTCTATAGTAAACGACGTCATTTTTCTTAAGTTTGATATTTAATTCACCTGTGTTTACATTGCCAACTACGTCAAATACGGAGGGATACTTTTGGAATATTGTTTTGATTTTTTCTTGCAATTCATTATCTAAATGGGCCAATGTACTAGAAAGATCGGTTAGGTGTTGCAAGTTATCCACTTTCTCTACAAAATTGACCTCCATATTTGAAGTTGGCGATGTTTTTCGAGCTAAACGAGAACCTAAAGCATCTGTAATAATTTCGATATCAGAATATTGTACAGCGTTTCTTCCTATTAGAAGATCGTAACGACAACCTTTGTCTCTAACCACGTAAATATCAAGTTCAATACACACATCGTTTGACCTAATTGGGGCCTTAATTTTTGCAAATACATCTAAGCTACCTTCACCTATTCCACCTAGACGTAAATAACATGGTAAGAAGGGACATCCAAGGCGCTTTGCTACAGATTCCTTAATTATACTACAATTAGCTCCCGTGTCCAGAAGTGAATTAACCTTTTGGTCATATATAAACACTTCTGTCAGTTTTAATTCGGATTCTCTAAAAAATTAATTTCCTTAGTTGTGGCAGTATTAGTTACATCACTAGATTTTGGTTTGTATCTACAGATTGAATCTGTGTGGCCTGGTTTTTTACAAAACGAGCAATATCTTTTGTTAAAATCGCCAGTTCTTTGAATTTGTGATTCCTGGCTATTTTGGGAAGTTTCCCTTTTTAAGCATTGCGCCTTGGTATGGCCCTGTTTACCACATGAAAAACATTTCACGTCACTGGATCGGTTATCTACTTTGGGACGTTTAGAAAAGCTCGGACCAAGGTCCTTAGAATCCTTCCCACCTTGCTCTGACGACCGTTTCTTAGCTTTAGCATATGATGAGAATAGGCTAATCAGTTCAGAAGTTGTTTTGATGTTGCTGTTAAAAGATGCCATTTTAACATTTACGTCTGTTATTCCACCACATACCAGTTCTATTAGTTGTGTCTCAGTAAAGGTAATCTTAGTACTTTTAAAAAGCCTAATCTTCTCCCTAGCATATTCACAATAGGAATCGGCCGTGTCTGATGAATATAATACGGCTTTTTGCAATTTTTCGGAAAGATTTTTCTTTTCCGGGTACAAGTCCGTTATTTCGGTACGAAAATTGTTCCATGAACGGCCCCCTTCGGGGTCCCAAGTTTCAAACCATACTAGTGCAGAACCCTTTAGGGCTTTACCTGCCTTGGCAACAGTAGCGATGCCGCTCCAGCCGAACTCCTTGGAGAGGGCTTCTATCTTGGTGCACCAGGACTCGGCGCCACTGTCGCTTGTAGCAGGATCGAAGACCGGCAAAGCGATGTCCTCGTCCTTTCCGCGGCTTCCGGAGACAGCATCCTTGATCGCCTTGAGGAAGTCCTTCAAAGAATCCAGATCCAGGGCCATCTGAAATTAGTTACATCAATCGTTATAGGGTGTGGCTGGAAACAATCCTACTTCTGATGTTATATTTTTTAAGAATAAAGCAATGTAAAGGCAGAGCTAGCTTAGTTAAGGACTTTGGTTTGAGGCTACTTGTAAATTGGTAAGGTTGTCTATATTAAAGGAAATAAAGGAAACTTAAGAAACCTTGTAACAGTATATTTGAAAATAACTAATTAAATTACCCAAAGCGCAGTAAGTACCAGTTTAAGTTCATAAATATGGTTTACCTGACGGGCTAGCTAAACTAATCATACATACCTACTTGCTATGGCACTAAATAACAGGCAATAAGAAGCATTTATTAAGTAATAAAATAAATTGCATGATTTTAAAGGAATTATCATTATTTTATTATTATTTAAAATCATGCAGTTTAATTCACATAGTTTAGAATAAAATCACATAGCAATAGCAAAATTTCAAGAACAAAGTAGCAATTTATTACAACAAATAAAATGGCATAAATATAGCAACAAAAGTACTTAACTTACGGTTCGGCACCTTTCGGTTCGGCAGACTTCGAAGGAATGTGCCCTGCTACGCTCTGAGGGAGCCTTTTATACCCAATGGTACCGCCATTTTGACTTAACAACTATCGGAAACGAGGAAACGGGCACCACTTTGACACAGTAATTAAATTGATACTTTTTATACAATTAATATCGTTTTTATAACTTATTTAATTTTATTTTATTTACAATATTTATTAACAAGTATAAATCTTATTTTCTTAATGTAGCACAAAGCTATAACAGACTGTCACTGATTAAATGGACGAAAATTGGCGCTGCACGATCATTACTTCTTTTATCCAAATAATTTGGTAATTATTTGGATAAAAGTAGTATAAAAGTTGTAGTGTTATTATTTAAGAAATTATAACTATTGATTTATTTAATTCAAGTTGTAAATAAAAATTTCAAGATTTGTCACGTGATCGATAATCAATGACAGTTTGTTATTCAGAACATTTTAGCATCATTTTAGGAATAATAATCTATCACATGCATACAAGCAAGCAAGCACGCATGCATGCAATGCAAGCAAACAACTACGCATGCATGCATGCAAACGAGCAAGCAAGCATGATTATTCAAGGCACATAAAAAAAAACCTAACACCAGAACTAACCTAACCTTACCTAACCTAACAGAGTCGGTTTTGCTCCGGAAGGTTTTGCTCGCTCGCTTCGCTCGCTCGCCCGCTACACAACTTTGTTTGATTGTACTTTGTTGTAAGTTTTAACACTGGTTAAACAATTTTCTATGTTAAACTAAAATTATAGCGCTTGATTGTTTTGTTCGCTCGCTTCGCTCGCTCGCCCGGTAGCCAGGTTTTTGTGTTATTTTAATATTTTTATAAAACTTTTAACTCGTTCCAGACAAATTTATGCATTGCAATTATTATGACTACAAATAATTATGATCTTCAATGATATGACTAAAAATTTTATCTCACTCAACATTATGGCTTAAAAAAATATGACTAAGTGCAGTTATGACAATGAAAGTATTATGCGCAGGATCATTTATGACAAAAGACTTTTATGAGCAACAAATTTATGCGAAATGAGTTATGACAATTTTTATTCCACTAGAGGTGATACCGGATAAATTCTTCTGATGGTGGTGAATGTCGTGACATAATAAAAACTGAAATAATTTTTATTAAAATTAAACAAAAATCAAGCAATCAAAATCTAGTTTTTTACACCGCGTTTGATAAATAAGTTCTATAAATTAATAGTACATTACTTAACAAGGGCGGTAAAACAAAGAATGTCTCAGATCGCAGGTATTTGACGCCCGAGCCGAAGGCAAGGGCGATAAATATGCGATCTGAGGCTTTCTTTATTACCGCCCGTGTTAAGTACAAAATTGTATGTCACCCCGGCCAGGAAGTGGGATTTCCCGCGCGCGGAGCGTGCGGTAATTGCCGCTTTATGGCCAGGTGTGACATAAAATATAATTCAGCAAGTAGCATTACCAAACTGTTTAATGATCTGAATTTGACAGTGCAGAAAAAACACAAGTTACATTTTGAGATCGACACTAAAATGATAGATTAACACTTGAAAAAACAAAAGTCGTTCCTTATTTGCATGTATGTTATGCTTTTATCACGATAATAGAAATGGAGACGCGGTTTATGTGGGTTACTAGTCCATTCCAAAATTGAGCTTTGTAGCCTTAAAATTTGATACGAGTATGTACACAGGAAAGACGCGAACCTAAACCTGTTTATGACCCAGATTACGTCCCGACTCAACGCTTCACATCCCACTCAGGGTATAACTGCAAGTCTAGTAACTAACGAATACCGCTTCGTAATCGAATAAAGCCTCATGCAAATTATGAACACACGCGAATCGCAATACGAACCACGCGCCAGCCTGATTCACACAATACACATTTCGCTTCCATATTTGATTTTATCACAAAGGATTATAAAATTGGAGGGGAAGGTGCTTAATAGGGTAAAACATTTCAAGTATCTTGGGCACTATGTTACGGAGGACCTTAAAGTCGATTTGGACATGGAGAGGGAACGCAGAGCATTGTCGGTTAAAGCTAATATGTTGGCACGTAGGTTTGCCAAGTGTTCGGATCCAGTGAAAATCACACTCTTCAAAGCGTACTGTACGTCTATGTACGCGGGTAGCTTATGGGTCAAGTATAGCCAAAAATCGTACAATGCTCTGCGGGTCCAATATAACAATGGGTTTAGAGCGCTACTGGGGTTGCCACGCTTCTGCAGCGCGTCTACGATGTTTGCTGAAGCTCGCACGGATGGTTTTCACGCCATCCGGCGGAAGAAAGTAGCATCGCTGCTAAGCAGACTGCGGGGCAGCAACAATAGCATTCTTAAAATGATTGCCGGGTGTTTTGAGTGCCCGATACAGTTCGATTTGATTAAAATTGTCAAATCGAACTTAGAATTTAATTTTTAAATATATTTTTATTAATTATTATTATTTATTTACTAACTTTAATCGTAAGCCACTTAGTTGTACATTACTAACAAAATTGGATCATTGTTATCTGTAAATAAATAAATTTGTATTTGTATTTGTATTAAGGTATTAAATTCAATAACAATCAATGTTTCATATGAAGGTCTAAAGTTTAGCGAGGGAATAAAATAAGCGCCAGTGCCTGATGAATAAGCGAATAGAGAATATGCATGCGGAATCACTAGTAATAAGATGTCTACCTATATTTACGGAGAGTTAGTGCCTAATTAGCAAGCTTGAAGTTCAAAGACGTACTCGAACGTAAACCACCACAGTCAAACAATGGTCTCGGTCTAAGGCGACTTCCTGATTTGTCGGTGCGGAGGCGGTACGATATGAGCAAGTTGTCAAATGTCAGTGTCTACTGTCAGTCGAGGCAGTATCGCTTTTTGCAGCGCCCTTACATTTAAATGAGTGCTTCCTGACTGGCGCGGGATGCGCGGAAGCGGGACGATGTGAAGGCAGTACTGGTCCGCTTCTGCGCATAATATTACTACTGCGCAAATGAAAATACTGACAGTATTACGTCAAGTGGGAATCTTTGCGACGTCAGCAAGTTTACTTCAAAGAAGAAAATGACACATATCGATCCCGCCCCGCCAAGTCAGTAAGTCGCCTAAAGCTGCGTTCTAATTATGCAGCTACGAAACGCGTGTCGACGCATGTGGATTTGTAGCGCTCCGTTTCACGCTTCTTGCTATTGAATTTTAGCTACTGTAGGTATATTTCTTTTGATGCTGAGGACCTTAATTCATATCTGATATAACTGGTTTTTTAACTTAGTATGTATAATGTCTCTGAGCGAATCGGGGATATTTTAAATAAATAAAAATTTCATATATTTATTTTTTTGACACAGACCGTTTATATCTCTATTTTACTTTGTGACGATTGTGTTTTTGTAATTACATTAGGATTGGTTATTAATTACACTGTATCTTTGTGACTATTGTTAATTACCGATTGACATGTAAACGTGCCCCTGTGGCCTATTTGCTGTTAAATGTTTAATTTTGTATTTTTTTTTGATAGTGCGGTGAACATACTTTGCACTATACTGGAAGAATTTACAACCATCAGTTTCTGTTTGTAGATATAATAGTATTACTGCTTTTTTTTGGCCTAATAAAGCAACAGAAATGCGCGGTTGGAGAGTGGCCTGGGAAAAATTGAGGGGAAACCTCCGATACGACTACGCGAGCGGTTCAACACACAGCTAAGCAGGCTCTAAGAGTTTGCGCTCCTGTGAGACTGGTTGAGTGGCTACGGCTTCAACTGATCTATTACTTCTACCCATTCCAGGCCAAAGTAAAATGTGTGCTACGCCGTAGAGCGTAGCAGCGTTGCTATGACTCATAGTGGAAATCGGTCGTAGAGGCAGTTTCTCTGTACATAGCACACCTTAATAACTATAACTAATGCTGAAATATAATAAAACCACAAAAAAAACGATCTTTTTGAGATTAGATCCTATTCCTGACGATGTTCTCCTTTACCAAGACATAGCATATTTAAATTTACTGTTTACGCAATTATGTAATTACTGAACAAATTATATTGTAGAAAAATGAGATTCTTGGAAGCTCTGTAGGTAAAATGTCATGAAACCATTTGCGTACGGAACGCTTATTAATTTTAATATCTGGGCGACCGAGCCTTGCTCGGCGTTTTCCCGGGCATGAGACCTAGCTAGATCGATTGCTCGTCCCCGAAAACCCCCACATACCAAATTTCATCAAAATCGTTAGAGCCGTTTCCGAGATCCCCGAAATAAATATATAAATAAATAAATAAATATACAAGAATTGCTCGTTTAAAGATATAAGATTAGTAGACGTAGTAAAACTATTGTACTAAAAATAAATTTACAGACATAATTTACAGTACCTAAAAGAAGTTTAGTACAAAGGCGAACTTATTCTAAAGAGATCACTTCCGGTTAACCTTTGAGTAGATGAAAGGAAAAGTGAGTAAAGGTAGACAAACAGCAACATGTACAAAAAGGTAGGCACAAGAAAGATAATAAACCTACATACATATAATACAGGAAAATTATAAAGCTGTTATACGTGAAAGGAGAACAGAAATCGTAACTGCATAAAAAAGAAAGAAAGTAAAAAAATAATTATTATAAAAATTAAAAACACGACTGCATTAAAAAGATAAAAAACAAGTTTCATAATACAGAAATCAAGGAAATATATTTTGTTTGCAGTCTGGGGACCTAATATTCTGGTTTTACTTGTATGTAGTAGGTCCCCCGACTGCAAACAAAATATATTTCCTTGATTTCTGTATTATGAAACTTGTTTTTATCTTTTTAATGCAGTAGTACGTGTTTTTATTTTTTATAATTATTATTTTATTTCGTACTTTTTTTACTTGAAACACATACATTATAAGCTACGGTAGCCCAGTGGTTCAAGCATGCGGCTGTCAAGCGGCGGTCGTGGGTTCGAATCCCAGCTCGTACCAATGAGTTTTTCGGAACTTATGTACGGAATATCATTTGATATTTACCGTTAGCTTTTCGGTGAAGGAAAACATCGTGAGGAAACCTGCATACATCCGCGAAGAAATTCAAAGTTGTATGTGAAGTCCCCAACCCGCTCTGGGCCAGCGTGGGGACTACTGCCCAATCCCTCTCATCTATGAGAGGAGGCCTGTGCCCAGCAGTGGGACGTATATAGGCTGATGATGATGATGATGACATACATTATATATATATTTGTAATCGTCTCTTCAAATGCTTCATTTTGATACCCCACTTGCTGGGATACCAAAAAAAATTTTTTTTACGGAACACACAAAATGGACTTTACATTCCGCCATATTGTTTTTATTGCAACGTCATATATCCTATGTCACCCGGGATGACGTAAGGATTCCAACGATACCTCACACATCTAAATCGGTTAAGGCGTTGAGAAGTTCTGGGGGAACAAAAAAGTTCACATACATACATACATACATACATACATACATACATACATACATACATACATACATACATACATACATACATACATACATACATGCATGCCTGAAAACATTACACTCCTTTTTTGGGCAGTCGTGTAAAACACATTTTTTTTATAATTGGAGAAGTATGAGAGAATTTTGTTTTGTCTTCAAAGTGAATTCTGTTTATTTAGTAGGTAAGGATTCTGTTTAAATTTCTTTTATTTTTCCTTCTAAAACCATCACAGTTTATGTGATAATGCAAACTTGGGTTCTCGGTGAAATTCTGCAACGCAATTTGCCATTTGACGCGTTACCTCCGCGGGGTGCGCGCGCGGTGCGATATCGGGCGAGAGACCTATGCAATTCACAACTTGTTTCGACTGACTGGTGTCTAGTATAAATTGACCTCGACTTTCATAACAAATGATCTTATTGGGAGGTGACGTGAAGCGGTCAGTAAATTATGTTGTGAATACTGACTGTGTGCTGTGAGACCCATTTAGGTAATTGATACGTTCGCCTCGTCAATTTAACGATGGTCCTCTACGTTTACATTGCACTTGGATTCAAATCGGTTTGCAATCAGATGTGTAGGTATATATTATGGCTGTGTTTTGAAGTTAGAGTTAGAAGGTATTTGACAGGCATGCAAATTAAGTAATGATTTGATAATGAATGACTGCAAGTCGTAAAAAACATCCTACCACAGAGTTGAACACTTAAGTATTAAATACAATAGGTACTTGTGTTGTATATTTCCTGTATGTAAACAATTTATACAAAAGAAATGTATTTTTCTTTCTGAATAATTTTCAGAGTATGAATACCTGAATAGAAAACATACAAAAGAAAAAAGCATAATAAAATTGTATATCAAAGTCGTAATCAACCTTTTATAAGGAAAACACAGAATCAACCAGAATGTTGGTGAAATGGAAAAGCTTAAAGCGGTGACTGACAAACAGAAAGAACTCCTAAAATGTACGACTACACATCCAAAGCAAAAATCACAGAAATGTCTACTACTACAACTATATATTTCGTGTCTTCTGCATGACGTACATGATTCATGTGGCCACATTTCACGCTGTGAATAATAAATCCAGTTTTATTATACAATTCTACCTTGAGCTTTATAATTATAATATTATTTTTCTTTGCTTTTATGCTTTGCTAAAAACTCTGCTGAGTTTTCATGGTTTACCTTAAATCTAAAAGGTTTGATTATATATTAAGGGATCGATATTAATATGTAGTAAAACTTTACATTAATTACCTACTTACACATAGCTTGATAACTCATTTTACTTAATTAGCATGCAACGTAAACATTTTCTGAAACCATACGGCATCGCGCAGGCGGGTAATATCTGTCTCTCACAAAGTCCGCTGGATTCTTCCTCAAAGCTGTCATTTCAAGCTTTTTCACTTCCCTCATTGTTCACTTCCAACAAAGCCCGCTGTTGTTTTTGTTTACTATAGCCATTGTTAGTGTCTTATCTGCGCTAGATCCAGTACATAAATGCTACCGGGATGTTTCAGCTTTGTTTCGAGCCGTGTTTGATGCCTTTGATTTTCAAAGAAAATGTTAAACAATAAATCCTGATAGGTAAATATTTTTTATTTTTAATCTTGTCCAAGTAGGTAGCAAGAATACTGTTTATTGTTTTTTTTAAGTTCATATGGGGGATATTCACACACAATGGACTTAGTCCTAAACAGCCCTGTATAATTATGATCATCTAGTGTAGTATAGACAATTAATATAAAGATTAATAAACACTTATATAGCTATGTAGGAAACAACCGTGTCTCAGAATCAAATATTGGTTCTTATCTCATCAGTCATCACGCAAATAAAAATAAAATATCTTTACCAGGATTCGAAATCAAGACCACAAGCTCCGTAGGCATAGTCACTCCCAACTAAGCTATACTATGTAGTTGGTTACGCCACCGTATGATCAAATTCCCTTTCGCATCGTTTACAACCGCTATGGAGGCTGCTTCCTCTATGGCCGCATATAGAATAAAGACATGACAACTGTCGAAAAAATATCTTGCCTACCGCCGTCGACAATATTGATATTATATTCCGCGAAATTATCTTTTTTTATTAGATTAATAAATATTTGAGACAATCAACAAATCAACCTAGTCCCAAATTAAACAAAGCTTGTACTATGGTATGGGTACTAAGCGTCGATATGTTACTTACTTATACAGATAAAAAAATACTAAATACATAGAAAACATCCATGACCCAAGAACAAATATTCGTGCTCATCACACAAATAAATGCCCTGGCCGGGATTCGAACCCGGGACCTACAGCTTCGTAGGCAGGATCACTACCAACTAAAGCGGTCTTCTAGTCCTAATTATCGCCGCTTATTCTGCTCTACCGAATTATGTATGCCCGCAATTCAAATATTAATCGCCCGCAATATTTGCCTGCCTACATCAGTTTCAGAGAGGTAGGGCACAGCAAAATGTCATCTTTTCGAATTTGGAGCAGCCCAACTGGGGAAGTACCTCCGCCTCGCAGAAGACCACATAATTAATAACATTGTTTACTATACAAGTATGTAGTGTTCTGTACCTGGAGGTGATAAAGGTTGCCAGAGCTCCCGAGGATGCAGTGTGCTGAGAGCGAGGGACTTAACTTTATCCCTTCTGCTGACAAAGCAGTGAATGCTCAAATTTTATAGAGGGTCGGCAACGCACACGTGACTCCTTTGGAGTTGCGAGCGTCTATTAACCATCGAACTGCTACAACACAGACACCACGGGAGCTGCAGCAAAGAATACAAGGTAAGCAGGCTCCAATCTCAAAATTTGTGTTTTGTTGGTTTTCTTCTAAATTTCTAGCGACCCGCCCCGGCTTTGCATGGGTACAAATTATAAATTCAAACCTTCCTCTTGAATCACTCTATCTATTACAAAAACCACAACAAAATCTGTTGCGCAGTTTTAAAGATTTGACCATACAACGGGACAGACAGCAGGAAGCATCTTTGTTTTACTATGTAGTGATACTGTGGCGTAACCGTGCCACATTTATAACATGTCCTGCTTAGTAAGTTAGTATAAATTGCCTATTTACACGGCATATTCAGTAGTCGTAAAATTTTATGTTTTATGAAAATAATACGAGTTTTATATAGAGGTATATTTTATCTAAGTACACACTACACACATATCATAAGTCCTCTAAAATGAGTTCAGAAACCGTAGGAAATGACCAACAGTACAACATTCATTGTATTTATGAAAATTTTCTTATCTGTGGTAGAAGGTTACAGCAGTAACATAATATAATTTCGATTTCCTATTTAGTAACATACAAATATTAAAATTTGGAACACCATACAAAACCAACAAATTTAATTTTAATAGGGGGGCGGGAAAAAAAACTGATCTCATCAAGTGGGGTATCGTTGTTTAAAGCTCGTTGAGTACATTCAGAATACCGTATTTTTAGTTTTTAATAATATTGGGAAACAAAGGAATGAGCCCACTCATAAGGCCAATTATAATTTCCCCCCTTTAAAATCCCATTCACTACGTGACCTAGTGAAAAAAAAGCATAGAACCTTTCTTGTAGAAAATGTTATGTAGATTGTCTAAGAAGATGTCTAAGAACATTATTTGCTATGCATATAAATAAATGAGCGTTTTTCAACCGATAAGGACTCTTAATCTTTCAAGAATCAGACTCTGAATCAGTAGGTACTTTATCAATAAAATATCACATTTCAAAGTCTTAAGTTCAGAACTAAAGTACTTTCAATGATAGAAGCTCCATAAGTTAATCTGAAGTATTTATTACACAAACGTAAAAACTGAACATCACCAAAAGTATTATCAAGACGAAAGTTTCTAAAAAAGTATTACGTAAATCTGGAAAATGCGAAACCCTGTCCAATATTTCAGCCGCGCCGATCGTTTTAACCTTGTTACACCGGCTGAAACCAGTTTTGCTCGAATTAGTAAGCAGTTCGAGCGAGCGTTGCAAACGTTGCGTGACCGTGCCTCGACCTTTGGGCATGTGTGCATGCCTAATATAATTGATGCTCGCTTCTCTTCAATTTAGCACTGCATTGAAATGGTGAACAGCGAAAGCGATGTAGCTGCGTGCTATGTGCCTTTGTCTAGGTGCGCTTAGGAATGTACCGTTTTATTATTGACCGAGGGATTATTAATATTTATGTGACACCTGACCATCAAGTCCGTACTGTCTTCCCGAAGATCTCGTGGTTCGGATTAAATGCCATACGATAAATAAATAAATCAAGTGGCAATTACCGCACGCTACGCGCGCGGAAAGTCCCAGTTCTAGTCACTTGCCTTCGGTTCGGGCGTCAAATACTTGCGATTTGAGACATTCTTTGTTTTACCGCCCTTGGTAAGTAATGTACAATTAGAGGTAGGTAAGTATAGTTTTAAGCAATTGCTTAATAAATCATTAAATATTGTACGTGGTAGGTACTTAAAGTATAAATATCTGGGCGGCCGAGCTTAGCTCGGCATTTTCCCGGGCATTATTGATATTGATAAATATTATTGATATTGATATTGATATTGGCATGAGACCTATTAGCTAGATCTATTGCTCGTCCCCGAAAACCCCTACATACCAAATTTCATCAAACTCGTAAGAGCCGTTGTTTCCGAGATCCCCGAAATAAATAAATCAATCAAATTACAAGAATTGCTCGTTTAAAGATATAAGATAACCTATTTATATAAAACTAAAATCTTAGTTTTAAAACTCGACAAACTAGTAAATCAGTGTTTAGACGTTTTAAACCAATTTTTAGAGATAGGTTTTGTTTTAAAACTACACTTTGAAGGTTGTCATAAGATGCCAAAAATGCAATGTAAGTTTTGGGCAAATCATTCAAAATAACTGTTAATATAACCTTTTACTTGCTGCTTAGTGCAGTTGTGCCTACTACACTTCACGTCCATATATCACCTCTAATATGTTTGTATCTACCTTTAACATTCAGAAATCTATACATTGTAGAAATATTTTATTATAAGTTTTCCGACTGCGGCTTTGCGTTTGACGGCGCTCGCTTAAATTACACAGTTTATTTTTAATTTAGGTAAGTCGAGGACAGTAACGTGTCGGGCGAGCTACTATTAAATAGTCCGGAAACCTAGCATTGTTGATGGCCGAGGGCGATAATGTTATGTCACGCAATGCCGGCAACAATGAGCCCATCCAACACTGAAAGAAACGCGTCTTTCCATTGTCCGCTATGAATTATAATAAATTGCTCTTACCTTTACAAATTGAAATCGGTTATATTTATTACAGTCACGTTAACGTTTTTTGTGATCTTAATGGTTGATTGTCATGCGTGATTTAGGTTCATTATGGGTGTCACGGTATACGAACAATGCTTTGTTTACACGGGATTCATTTATCTCTATAATATAAAAAATCTACAGCATAATATATATTAAAGTAGAGAACATAAAGAAGCTTAGTTTTTTCTTTTATTTATCTGATGTCAAAGTAATATATGAATATAAATATTTATGGACAAATCGACCTAGTCCCAAACTAGGCAAAGCTTTGGGTAGGTACGAAGCGATGATATACAACAAATTTACTTATACAGATAAAAATATAATTAAATACATAGAAAACATCCAAGACTCGGGAATAAATATTCGTGTTCATCATATAAATACATGCCCTGACTGGAACTTCCAGAAGATCGTTTTCCTTTCATTAAACAATTTTTAGTAATTTTAACTACTCAGCGGTAGACTTTTCAGATCAAAGCAGAAGATTGTGTTTCAATCTTGAGTGTAATAACGAGGGACTCAAGTGTTTCTCTAAATTTTGTTAGAATTAGACCGGTTTCCTTACTATGCTTTCCTTCACTGAAAAGTCACAAAAAAAGGAAGTCAGAAAAAAATTGGTGCAAAGATTTTATTTCTTCAAATGAGGGAAGTACAACTTTGATTCTGACTTTCTTTCTTTTGTGGCTTTTCCGTGCAAGAAAACGATCTATCTGTCAGCTATTTTGTTTCGTTACTTCAAATAGGTAAGTGAGCGGTGTAAATGAACTGGCCTGAACTAAAAAATCAAAGCGAAACTTTAGACCTACTTACATCAGATCAGATAGCCATACCAGTACTGCCATGATTTCTGACACAATAGTGCATTCATAACATGAGTTCATATGAGACCGCCGTTGTTCAATCAAAACCCTGAGGCTGCCTTTCAAGCAGAGCTATGCTATGCAGCTATGATATGAGGATGTGACGGATTTCTGTTTCCACCAGTGCTATGCTATGTGAACCGATGAATATTGGTGGATGTTAACGCATCCACAGCGACATAGCATAGCATAGGTCTGTTCGAAAGGCGGGTGCGGGGCTTCAGGCTTGAAGCGTGTTGGTTTGCCAGTTCCTAAATAAAGATGCTCCAACAATAACACAGATAATACTCACTGCCGAAAAAAACAAAAGCATCCGCAGCCCAATTCACTTGTATTAATCCCCGGCGCCATTGTCTCAAAGATTACGAGCCCCGTAACCAAAGCCATAAACAAGAGAACTCATCAAAGGCTATGATGTCCCCTCCTTTAAATTTGCCACCTTTCGCGTAACAACAAAGAGGGATAAAAATTCTTATCACAGAGCACAATGGGCGTCGGTAAACAATATCTGACCTTTTTTGACTTCTTTTGAGGTGCTATGAGAATGAGATTGGGGGATATCTGTTATTTCATTTGGTTTTCAAATTTTAGCGTCATAATTCTTTTTGTATTTTCTAGCAATCTATTAGGATCTCATAATATTTATATATTGTTACTGTCTCCTGTATTATAAACTAACGTGCTTTTAACTTATAATATTTTTCACACCACCTGCTCGTCAATGCCCAATTATATATTATGCAAACCTTACCGAAAGCAAATCATTATAACCCTTGGCTTAAGCCGGGCAGTAATATCGTACTGAATCTCATTATAACCCGCCGGGTAATAATGTGATTTCACTTTTCATAGTTCTTATAGTTCTGTCATTAAAGTCTAATGTCGAGAAGTCCACTAAGCGGCGAGGAGGCGGCACACCAGCTCCGTGTTTTGTTTGGAACGTCGTGTTCGAAACAAAAGACTGCGTCGTCGGCCGCCGCCTGTAGCGCGTCAAGCGCGTGGTTTTAGTACTGAATATTTGTAGAATTACATTTTGGAGTTTTCTTATACATTATTCTCATATTTATTACATTTTTAAATAAAATCACTATGTAATATCCGTGCCTCGGACGTAGCTAGGGCTGGCCTTCCTCCCTTCGCAGCAGTTGCAGCAATGTAAATAAATACATAGATTTAGATTTAGATTTAGATTTCATTTATTTCACAATCAAGCCTTCATACTTACATAGGTGTGGACAGTCTTACACAAATCTACCTACCTAGTCCCAAACTAATCAAAGCTTGTACTATGGGTACTAGTCGACGATATACATATACCTATAAAGATAAATATATACTTAAAATACATAGAAAACATCTAAGATTCAGGAACAAAATACTTGTGCTCACCACACAAATGAATGCAAGCAGTCGTCGATGTACTAGGTATTAAATACCAAAAAAAAATCCGCCTGAGTTACAAGACGCTTAATTATACGGAGTAAAACAGATTCTATTAAAATAGGTACTAAAATTTGCTGCGATTGACTGATTTAATTCTGTTTTTAGTAGCCTTGGTTTTTTTATTGCCTCGCAAGAGGTGAGAAAAGTAGAGTATACTCCTCGGGGATAAAGCTGTTTTTGTCTTGGGAGCGCTTATATCCCTCACTACACTCAGGACTCAGTCTTAATTCCCTCGCTTCGCTCAGGAATTAAGTTATTACTCCCTCGCTCCGCTCGGGAGTAAAATTTGGAGTCCTTCTTTACGTTCGGGATTCAATATCGCACCCGTGACATAAAACAGTGCTTTATCCCCTTGGTGTATAATCTACTATTATACATTCAAAAATTTTATGTAAGCGATCAAATATACACTTATTAGTATTAATAATGAAAACTATAGAAAAACATATTACCTAACAAAAATAAAACTAAATACAGCTAAATTGAAATCTAAATATAAAACTAAAATAAATTTAAAAAAGGCTCCCGCGGCATTGTGCCGAAGATACTGGCAGCATTTCCTCTTTGAATGGCCAAACTTATTCGTTGGTTTGTGTAGATGCACTAGGTTTAATTATCATTTAGTTTGTAAGTAGTTAGGTTTTAGACTCAGTTGAGTATTATTTGTAATTTTATTTTGTTTCTTTAATAAATGACCCATTCAAAACTCAAACATTAAAATAATAGGAGCTGCTTCCACGTTCAGTTGTTCTGATGATGTCTTCAGATGCTACAATCTACATGTTACCTACAATTTTAGTGAGTTGTTTCAACAGGTATAAACAATGTAGTTGTAGATTATAGACACAATAAAACTGCACAAGATACATATTTTGCTAATAAGCAAATTTATTATTTCAAGAAACTTTACACATATGTATTTTAGATTAACGATATGTCAAGAAGTCTTTGAAAAGGTTAAAATTCATAATAGTAACGAAATTAGGCATTTGCATTAGAAAAAGACACTTCATTCAACACAATTTAGACTCACGTCGAAGTAAATTGTACGTAAGGTAAACATTGCAATTTTCGACGCCATAAGGTACATAGTGCAAGAAATCGCATGCAATTTTTATTACATTGCCGCGTTTGATCGTTCTCGTACTACTTCAGTAGCCCCCCGCTATGTATAAATCGGTCTTTGATGGTCAAAAGATGACACTATCCTGATGAACGTCTTCCTAACTCTATTGAAATAAAGAATCATTTCAAAAATTAAAAACACATAGTACACACAGTACACATAAATTGAAAAGTAAAATATAACATTTCCCATAAATGAGTTTATTCGTGTTAAGTTTAGGTATCTATTTACATATATACAATAATCATTAAAAGATTTGCCTAATATATTTAATAATATTACCTTATCTACATCAATATCATAAATGTGTTCAGGTATGATTAGCAAATGACCACCGTTACAACACTAAATACATAATTTCATCGAGCGATGTCATAATAATAAAGTAGTAAGATAATATAACATTTTTTTTTAATTTTTCGTTATGATACTGGTGCGTGCTTAGAAAAGAGATCAACGCGCACCACTTTTGTATTGAACAGGAACTTTTGGATTTCAAGCAATAGTTTCTGAACACATGATAGAAGATTTATGGATATGCATGTAGATAAAGTAGTGTATGCAATTTAATACATAATTACGTCTTAAAACACTTGTGTGTTATCCTATTATGAAGTCGTGTTTTATGAACCCTCATTATGTAACAGTTGCATAAACTACTATTAGAATTTATAATTCATAGAAATTATTTACAAATAATTTTAATGAAACACTTGACAAAACAATAAAGATAAAAGTAAAATTTATAGTAATAATACACATCAACAGCATCACAGTAAATTCATTTTTTGTTTAAAATTAAATGTCGTACAAAGGTATTAGATATATTTTTTTATATCTCAGACTATATTTACCATTATTATCCTTAATTTATTAAACTTACTTACTTACTGACTGATATATTCTCCAAAACCGAGAAACGTTTTTTATACCTATTTTGTAAGTATGATGCATTTTTTCTTTACAAAACTTAAATCATATTACTATTAAACCAGATGTTCATAAAGTTTCAATTTAAACAATAACATAATTTTCAATAATTATCTATCTAAAAATAATTCTATCTCCAGAATAAAATATTTATAATTTAATTTGTTATTAATAACTTTTATAATTAAATGGTTTTATTGTCCTAAGTTTTAGACGAAACTTATGTTTTAAAACGAATTCTCACACCATACCACTTGAGATAGGTACACTTAATCTACATGATAGCAAATGAACACAATACTTTTCAAAAACAAAAGCAGCACTAAGAGACAAAACCAGTCACAGGAATAACATTAAGTACAACATTTTTAACATTATTGAGCCAAGACATTTGCAAACATTAAAATTTTGATTATGTGCAATAGATATGAAAATGTATTATACAGTTTATTCATTTCAAACATCTGATGTATCTACGTAGCTATTTCAAACAAAGTGCATAATCTGTTACCGAAAATTCTATTAGTAATATTGAGAATTTTACACGAAGATTATAAAGCCACCCAATGATTTTAACAATCCCGAGAAGTAATACAGACTGATAGGTATATAATAAAATTTTCGCAGCTCACATTGGTCTAACCTGATGTGGTGAGTGTATATAACCCTATTTTATGCAAAAGGAAACAGTAGACATTCTTCAAATGTAATCATACCTTCGATGCCTTACCCTTTGCCTAACCTAGACCTGCCTTACAACCGATTCAAAAATAGAAATAGAATACATAGGCCTGTTTCCCTTAAAATAAATTGAAAAACGCTAATATAAATTCGTGTTCTGTCCTCTCGAATTGCCTGCGCGATCTTTGTCCAAAACGTCAAGTGACGGTGACTAGACGCAGCTCTCTCGCGTATTCGCAAGGAGCGGGGTCCTCGTGGTGACGACCTCACGGCGTCTTGACAGAGTGCCGCTTGTTACGCTGCGCCGATCGTCTGCTAATGTCCCGATGCTCTACATAAAAAAAAAATGTTGAATATTATTTATGTTCAATTTATTTAACAACATCTAGACTAGGCCCCTTTTTTACCGATTTATGGAACGGAGATTGGCTCTATATGCTATCCCGCGGCTCAGTCCGTAATTAAAGCGGGTTTCATGGGGACTACTAGCAAGTTAATCTGGAAATTATCTAAATGTGCCGTCTTGTGCAATCTATCTGATTAAACCCATTCAGTAGATCCACTGTGTATCTTGAGTCTAATGAGATTTTTTTTACTGAAATATCTCAACAGATCCATTATAAATTGCAATGTGTAATGGAATGCAATGTGCAGACATTGCGATTCAAAATGAATCTGTTGAGATGTTTTCCTTGTTTTCAATACACACAGTAACTTTACTACAGGCCTAGCTTATTTGGAATAAGATCGATTGAATGTAATGTTGCCAAATATTCAATGAAATATTGCAATTCATAATGGATCTGTTGAGATTTTTTCTTTCATTTCAATACCCACAGTAACTAGTACAGGCCTAGCTTAGTTTGGCATTAGATCTGTTAATGTATATTGTTGCCAAATATCTATTGAATCTAATATGAATTTACTCATTAATTAAATACACACTGACAACTATTTTAATCAGCATTACCTAGAGAGGTACATTATAGATAGGTTGATCACCAGCAATTAAACGTGAGTTTAACCGTATGTTTATATTGGGATGATTATTTCTAAACACTGAATCTTGTTTAGGAATTATATTTAAGTTATTAATTATATTTAGAAATTACATATGTAGTTATTTTTAGTACCTACTCTTATCTTAAAGTTCAGTTGACAGTAAATAATTTATTTTAGCTGCAGCAGCAAAAAAAAACTTAAATAATAAGGCGATATATTGATTGAAGGAGACGCGCGTACGTTTTTCGTTCACGACAAAATGGGATGCAACACTCTGCGGGAATGGCTTTTTTAGACAAATCTCTTATCAGAGTATGTTTGAGGTAAAATACCATCATGTTAACTTAATCGTGTCTTTTAATAATGCGTTGTTTTAGTAGGCTGAGTAAAAAAGGAAAATATAGACTCAACTTTGGAAATCTTCGAGAAAATTTAAAGCAATCATGTTTCGGCTATAGTCAAGATCATATATCTGAAAATCAGTCCCTATTGTTTCCTTGTCTGGGCAGAAAAGCGTTTCAAAGTTTCTAAATTTCTCGTTGTAGCGGCAGTCGTTGCTCATAACCTACAAAGATGTTAAAACAAAGAGGTCATTAATGGTATGATTTTTTGTTTTTTAACTTGACGATGCCTGTTGCTGATTATAATCATTGTATGGATTGACGAAGTGTGTTGCGGATGCGTGTTCTATATTTTGGACGAAACCTGCGTTGTGAATTTGGCTATTTTTATTCTTATTTATTATTTAATAAGCATTATGCTTTTTGGTCTGTTTAAATATATAAATTTCATGATAAAAAGACGTCATTATAGGATATCTTATTTAATAGATTGCTGATGTACTAATCTATGTCAATGCCGATTTACCTTCAGCATTGTGAATTTTCCGCTGATTAGTTCTTTATTTCTTTTTTTATTCAATTTATTTTAAGAAAAATCAGGGATCATCATATCACTCTGAATGAAAATGTCTCCAGTGATAACGTTTCAGAAACATTTCATCAGTTTCTCAAATTGTGAAACTTTGCAGCGTATAAAGACTTGTAATGTTTATACGCTGCAAAGAAAGCAAAATGTTGTTTAAAGAAATGTTAGACTAAGGTTTTGAAATACTTAAAAGGTTTGTTTTAACGGGTCTAACGCGATATTTATGTATTTACCTTTTTTACCGACGTTTCGACACGGGCTTCACCGGCCGTGGTCGCGGATATGACTGTCGTCTCAGCAAGTTGTCAACGGAGATATGGGTACACAACATAAGTAAGTACTACTTTAGTAGTACTTTTAAGTATGTTTACAAAGCGCGAGAGTTTAAAGTGTTATAAGGTTTTGAAATGTTTCCGTGATGTAGATAACGTGAAATATATATTTTTTTGATTGATCATAAATTGGTTATGACTTTGTCCTTTTGTTCTGGCTTGTAAACTATCTAAATTTAAAACTAATTCATAAAACGACGACGAAAAAGTTTCAAGTACCTCATAAGAGTCACTATTATAGTAACCGACAGCTCAGCAACAATTTATAAAAAATTCTGTAACTGAAGTAAAATTAAAATTAAACTTTCACTTCGGAAAATAACAAGCTGCCGATCGCTAGTTACGGCTTCATTTTTTATGTATCTTAGTCTGACGTTCTACCTATATTCTTCCTACTATTATACCTAATATTCTTCGCCAGGTATTGCAACGTTACATCGGTCAGTAGTGTGGGTGACACAACAAATGCACACGATATTATGTGTGAGTAGCAGGCTGTCATCTTGGAAAGGACCACCAGGCACACGAGAGAGAGGCAGGCCAATAGGCATGATGACTCAAAAAAAATTATTACTTCAATAGAAAGAAGACATAAAACTATGCCAAATAGTGAAAATCCTATTCAAATATCTCAAAAAATAACGAAGCAACAACGGTTAGAATGTTCGTAGTTAGAGAGAGAAAGTGCTACTCGAAGCGCGCCATAGTAAATGACAATCGTTCAATACAAAGGTGAGTTTTGCGGAAAAGCGACAGAAAATACCCACTTTTAAAACTTTGAAGACTTATAATTACGTAATTATTTATTTTTTTGAATTACTTTTTTTGCCATTTGATTGAGAATTTGAGTCATTATGTAGAAAATTTGGATTTATTGATTTTCTTTTATAGTGTCATCATCCCTATTGCCCGGTGGGCATACGACATAGTACAAGTGGCTGGCTATCATTGGATGAAGACAGCAACTGACAGAGAGACCTGGAAAACACTAGAGGAGGCCTTCACCTTCGAATAGAGGGATTCTTGCTAATCAGCACTAGTAAATAGTGATTAGTTAAAGATAATTTATTAAAGCATTTAGTGAATAGTTTCTTTTTAAATTTATATATTTTAAAAACATGTGTGTATTTTTGTAATTTTTTAGCAAGAAATATAAGGCTTTTTTTTAATTAGCAGTGTCGCCAGTGGTGTTATTATGATTCTTCCCGAATGTCACTCACAGGATACATGAGATTCGGGAAGTATCACAGGATACATATTTTATTAAATTATTACGTACATTCATGTTTAACTTGATCTATTTTGTATGCTTAAACAAATGAATTACAATTGTAATGCGTAAGTTATTATTTTGCATGATGATGGCAGAAAAAAATCCTTAATTTTTGTTTTGTTACTATAAAGTGGCAACTCGACTTCGTGTCACGATCCTAGACTTTGTTTTTTGGACCGTGACTAAGCCATTGGATCTAATATTCGTGTTACCTGAATATCAGACGCAGGCGTGTTTGGCGTGTGCAGAGTGTTGGACCGTAAGTCGTTATGCAGGCTATGGGCGCTTCGAGAGGACCCCACAGGCGGGGACATCACCGCCCCGTAGGGCGGAGGCTCCGGTGGCCTTTCCGCGTCTCGGTCGCAATTGAAATCTAAACAACAAAGTACAGTATGTATGTATGTATGTATGATACTTTATTGCATAAGAAAACATTTACAAAACACAAAATCATAAAATACAACACACATAATTATGTAAGAATGTTATATTTTATATACAGTTTCGTTCAGATATATCAGGACGAACAAGGGACTCATAAATATCTGGACACGGCTTTATTTTAAAAGCACCAGAGTGCATGTTCACGTGTTTTTAGAATATCCTGACAAATAACCCACCGAACATCGCTCTGTGTAAGACGAAGCAAGTAATTTCAGGAAATCTTTGAATGCAGTATCACTAACTTTTAACAATCAAATCTACAATATTTGAGGTACTTTCCCTTCATGTCGCATAGTCTTGGGACACCCCTGTATATTTGATGCCGACTGTACAATATTATTGTTGGGTATTCCAAAGTGACATATTGGAAACTGTTATTTAGCGGAGCGTTAGAACCGAACTGAATTTGAATATGAATTGAAATCGTAATGAAGGTGTGGCTCCTACTCGCTCAAGCAAATTTCTATGAACGAAATTCATGTTTATAATAGAACCGTTTACTGTTTAGAATAGTTTATTTTCAACTTAAACACACGGGATGATAGTCAATGGATCCCAAACTAGGCCGTGCCTGTATCTAGGGAACCAACAATGTTTTACGTATTGACACGTGTGGTTTAGTTACAAAATTTTGTTTGAAAGAATGTGGCAAAGAGTAACTTTAACAGTAGTAGATATAGAGGGAAAAAAGTTACTCCCTATTCTATTAATTTTGTACCTTTAACAATTGTTTTAGGGTTTTTTATAGATTGTCTCTTAACCCGTCATCTACCGAGTCCGAAAATTATCTTCCACATGTTATTGTTATGTAGGTAGGTATGTATAGTTTTTTTTTCGGTAGACTACAGGCAAAATACAATTGGTCAACGGGTAAAATGCAAACTACAAGTAAAACAATATAGGTACTAAAATACATGAATTACAGTATAAACAACACAAATAATACAAGTAAGCTATTTACGGGCTTCTATTTAATATTTTTTTTGCCGTTTCAGAATTGATGATTTTTTTATTAGGACCACAACTGATAATATATCTAAATAACACATAAGTCTCTAATATATAAAAAAACCTAACTAAGATGTTTAGCCACTTATAGGTGGTGACCACAGTTCACATCTGTGTGGAACAGAGTTGACAGAGAAATGCGTTCTTGCGTTGTAACAAGACACAGGATATCGAGTATACCTAGTATATGTAGGTACACCGATCAGTAAGCGCCTGTCAAAATGTTCATAAGTAATTGAAACGTACCTTTACCCAGGGGCACCACGTCGGGATTTTTGTCATCAGGTTGAATGGGCGAATGGTTGTTGCTCTGAATTGATCCTATGTACGCCTTTACCGTCTGAATCGGAGCTGGAAATATGAAATATATGTTAATTCGTGCTCGACTTTAGATAAGTTAACTTTACAACTTCACCTATTACCCTTGAGAATAATTATTTTATAACTATGGCTATTGTTATGTATTGTCTAAAATACCTATACCGAGTCTTAAAAAAAAATCATACTTTTTCAATTCAATTCAAATAATTTATTTCAGAATAAATCCATATATGGTTAGTTACATTATTATACTTATATCTATGTTAGTGAGGTTACATAATAAATTAAATTAAATTTTAAAATTAAAATTATTAAAATTAAAATTAATTCAGTATTACTTAAAATTAAAAGGAACAACTGAAACATAACTCGATGTGACACAGATCAGGGCTATTTGATATATTTAACAAGTGTCCTGATCTGTGACACCCAGTGACAAAGAATGGGACAATTGTACCTATCTGCTAACACCTTCAAAATGCTGTTTTGACTGTTTCTGACACGGTCCATCAACGATGCAATCCTCTTTCTCATGATCGCGTGAAACCCATCCGTGTGAGCGTCCGCGAACATTCCAGAGGCACTACACCATCTTGGTAGTCTCAACAGCATTCTGAAGGCGTTATTGTATTGAATTCGAAGGGCGCTATAAGCTCGTTTCGTATATCGAAACCACAGGGCGCTAGAGTAAAATGATTGGCAATACGCTTTGAATAGAGTGACTTTCACTTCAGCAGAGCATCTAGCGAACCTGCGGGCCAACATATTACTCCGAACTGATAACGCCCTCCGCTCCCTCTCCATGTCACTGTCATCACATAAATCACTCGAGACTATGTGACCCAAGTATTTAAAAGTCTCCACTACTCTTAATACCACCCCACCAAGAGTGACTGGCGGAATGTAGTAAGGCTTAATTCTTCCTGCCTTAAATACCATCACTTCACTCTTGCTGGAGTTGTACATAAGCCCATGACTAGTGGCGTACTCTTCACACCTGGCCACCAACTGCCTAAGTGCCCCGATAGACGGACTCAGCAGCACCATGTCATCGGCATAGCTAATATTATTAACAGACATGTTTTCAATATAGCACCCCGCGTGCATGCCACTGAGTCCGGCTATCAGGTCATTCATATACCAGTTAAACAACCTGGGGGACGTTAGACCCCCCTGTCTAACACCACATTGCATCCGATATTCATCAGACAAGGCCCCGGCCCATCTCACCTGATTACTTTGGTTATTGTACCAGTAATTGAGAATACCTACACACTCTTCAGGTATACCTGCCTCCCTCAGTTTCCGCCAAAGCAGCTCATAATTGACTCTGTCAAATGCCTTGGACAGATCCAGGAAGCAGGCATACACTGGTGTTTTTCTGTCCGTATAATACGCGACAGCATGCTTCAAGCAGAGTATAGCACTTTCTGTAGACAGCCCAGTCCTAAAACCGAACTGGGCATCATGAAGTTTAAGGTACTCATCAAGTGTGGCATTGAGCATACTGTCGAGTATCTTGGCTGTGGTTGTGGCAAGTGAAATCGGCCTATAATTAGCCCCGTCCGACAAATCCCCCGTTTTATTCTTAACAACCGGTACAACAATGGTCTTCATTAATGCCCTAGGTAAGTAAGCATGAGTAACACATAATTTAAGGAACATAGAAAGAATTCTAGGCAGATGCACTCCCGCATACCTAAAATGCTCGATACTGAGGCCATCGTGTCCTGGTGATTTACCTCTTTGCATTTTATTTATAACATTAGCAGTCATTTTCGCAGTAAACCACATTTTACGAGGTGTATCGATGGCCCCAGTACCCAGTCCATTTGCAGGACGCGGTGGAACCAAAGGCAACAGGGACTCAACAGTGAATTGCTGTCTAAATAGCTCAGCAATGTTTTTGTGCCCGCTCTCTGTACCTATCGTCGCAGGCAGGCCAGGCCCCACATTCATGTTCTTTGTTTGTTTCCAAAATTCATTAAACTTGTTGCCGCTATGACCGAGAGCAAGACTATCCATTTTTAACTGGTCCTCCCGGTCTTGGCACCATTTTAATTTGGCCTTGAACTCCTTCCTACTATTGTTCATAAGCTCAAACAGCCTACCTTGGCTCGGTTTCCCCACATTCACCCAGTTCATGAAGTGCAGCCTGGCCTCCCTATGGGGCCCAGCAACGTGCTTGTTCCAGCCGGCAACGTATCCACCCCTTCTGCGCCGCTGTTTCCTGTAAGTACTTACCGCAGCATCAGTAAGGGTGGATATGACATCCTCGTACATTTTATCCAAGATGGCATGGTGAGCCGGATCCCTGCAATTCCCGTCACAGCAATCCTGAAGTACTTGTGGGAAGTCAATACCTTTTAGACGTTCATTGCACGAATTACGATATGCATCTATTTGATCATGATCCCTAACTCCCCATGCCACCCCGTTTTCAGAATTATAAAACGATATCTTAGGCACGGGTTTTAATAACTCCATATTACACTCCACAATCACAGGAAAATGGTCAGACCATAGCACGTCATACTTGACATACACTTTACTAATTGTACTATAAGCGCATTGAGTCACTACGCAGTGGTCTAACCACCTTCTAGACCCATGAGCGTCGCTAACGTAGGTATAGGTATCAGAGTGCAGGCCCATCAACTCCACATCCGCACAAATCCATTGCTGTTCATTACAGAAACTTATTAATTCCCTATAAAACGGTTCATTTGGATGGGAATTAAAATCACCTAGAATGTACATTGCTTGCACATCACTATTTTCCATCATTATGGACGACAAGGTACCTAAACATTCAACAAAAACATGCATATTCTCATGTGAATCTGTGGGCATATACACATTACATACCAAAAAAGACTTTCCGTTACATAGTATTTTGATAGCTGTAATTCTATTATTTTCACAATCTATGATAGATACTGATTCAAATGCACTTTTTCGATATAGAATACCTACTCCACCGTACGGCCTACCAGAGATCATCCCCTCCGACATGTCCATGGCCGACTTTCCCGGCCACTTTGCCCGAAGACATCCGCCATGAGCCAAATAGACGCAAATTTAAAACAGCACTAAAAAAGTACCTCCTAAACACACTGTAAGACCAGCACACAATGTATTATAGTTATTTTTTTTTACGTCACCTACCAGCCAAATAGATTTATAGAGACTCGCACCTGCAGACAAACTGTTAAAGCATAGTTTTGCAGGGAACTATAATAGCCTAAGTTTTTTATTGTTCTTTGTTTTAATAATAAAATAAATAAAAAATAAATAAATAGTCTTCACTATCGTCTTCGCATTTTCCCAGTTTTATTAAAGGTCCGCTTACTTATGTACTTATTGTCAAAAATTTGCGGCAATAGTTTTACAAAAGCGATCGTCGTCTCACCTTCCAAATTAAGGGAAAAAATAATACTTTTATCCCGAAAATAATACCTCGAGTGGCTTATTATTCACAATTTCATCCTACTACAATAAAGCTAACATTTCCCTTCTTATTTGCTTGCCTAATAAAACCTAAGTATTTTCCAACAGTTGAAGTTTGCTGATACTTTCCGTTTTCTGGTTTAAAAAGTTCGGCTATCACGCCACAGCCTGGCACTAGACTGGTACTAAATTCAGTCAATACAAGATTGATACGTGCTATTCAACAGTTTTGATTCCTGTAATGGTATTTGGATAAGCTTGTCGATAACATTATAATGTACAGTCGAAGAATTTTAATGTTTGTTACTTTTGGACTCTAATACTAAATCGGACTCTAATACCTAGTAAAAGAGCCCGAAATTGACAAAACATTCAAACTACTCGACTGTATCTACTTTAGGACAATCAATGAGGACGCGCGCTAATTTTCATTGGTTACTAGCATAATATATGGATTATGTGTACGTAGAGGGTTGGTTAGGCAGCCGTGTAGTCTCGGCATAGAGAAAATGTCTCGGTCAATTATAATGTCAATACTCCTTGAATAAATAATAATAAACTAGCTTGTGCCCGCGGCTTCGCCCGCGTACTAAACGTTCGCGTTCCTAAGAAAAGTTCAGAGCTGAACCGAAATAAACCGGTTATTACCGGTATATTAAAGACCGGTTCCGAGCCTTGGCTGTGTGTCAGTCCGTCTGTTACAACCGATTTGGTCTGAAACTACTGGACCGACTGAATTCCAATTTGGCACACATACTTTCTAAAACTTTCATGTCCACAATATGAAATTTAAAAATCGATGTCACTGTTTTCCCCCTTTTAGGGGTTGAATTCTCAAAAACCTGAAACACGTGTTTAATCATTTATCGTTAGGAGTACTCCTGTGAAGTTTCGAATAAAATAGTCTAACTAATCTTGTTTCTCCATACAAACTTTGGACCCACATTTTACCCCCTTAGGGGATGAATTGTGAAAAATCCTTCCATAGTGCAGACCTTATCCGGAACCTACGTGCCAAATTGTTAATTTCTAGAACCAGCGGTTTGGCCTGTGTGTTGATATGTCAGTCAGTCAGTCAATCAGTCAATCAGTCAGTTTCTTCTTTTATATATTTAGATAGATAATAATAATAATACGATAGGCGGGTTGTCGTAAAAGGCGACTAATGGATGTTAGCGCGTCGCATGTGGAGCCACAGCATGAACAAAAAAACCGGTCAAGTGCGAGTCCGACTCGCGCACCGAGGGTTCCGTACACAGTTCTTGTATATGTACCCCTACCCGTCCCGACCTCATTAATTCAGGAACAATTTTACAAACATGACAACAACATCTATCATCTAGCGCATTTTGTTACTAATTTGCGCGACTGAATAAATTAGTACGTAGGTTGGGTTTTCAAGGATAACTCTTTATCACATTAACCGATTTCAATATATATTTTTTTATTTGAAAGAAGGTATTTTCAACATAATCTTGTAAGATTAAATATAAAACAAATATATATGCAACGGTGATTAAATTACAAAATAAGTAAATAAGAGTTTTTTGATGATTATAAAAAAGAAAAACTAGATAGAGCTATATTTTTCCTGTAAAATATACATGCATATTAATATTATGTAATAATTAAAAAAAAAACTCGGTAAACTTCGGAGATAAGGGGGGGACGCTACATTTTCCCTCGTAAATCGAAAATTACCCAACAAATTAAAGAAAAGAAGAATTGTTTCAGAATGTACAAGTCAAGCCCTTTCATGTGACACCCCACTTGACATAGTTGCCAGACTTTAAAATTTTGAACCCCCTTTTATCTGTCATTATTCACAGAAAATAAAATAAAATATTTAAAAAAACTAACTTCCATGTATCTGGGTTACCCTTATTTATAATTATTCCAAATTTGGTTGTATACTATAACACTCTTAACAATCATTCAGACACTAGTGGCCTTGATTTTCATACTGTCTACTGGCCGCCACCGCGGCCGCCACCGCAGGCAGCTGCAGTGTGTGATAGGCTTTACTTCGCCCTTACATTTCAATGAGCGCATCCTGACTGGCGCGGGATTCGAGGAAGCGTGGCGAAACGAATGAAGTACTGGAAAGCTTTCGCGCATGATATTACTACTGTGCAAATATAATGCTGTCAATTTTCCGTCAAGAAAGGAAATCTGTGTTACATCAGTAATCTCATGTCAAAGAAGAAAATGTCACATATCACTCCCGCCCTAAGTCAGGAAGTCGCCTACCGTCTCTATGTAAGTAAGGCATGAGTAGTCTGTGCAAAGTACGAGATGGGTCGCCAGTACAGCCAGGTACAAAAATATTGGTAAATGCAACTTATAACAAAACTTTCCGCCTTAATTCGCTTTTTAAGAAAACCTTACTAAGTACCTATTAGCCAGAAATTGATAACCCTTTATGTATTCCCAAAATGGGTTTCCATTTTTAATGAAATTGATATAATATTGTACTTAATTTAAAATTCACTAATTTCTTTGTTCTTGGTTTAAGTGTCAAGAAAAACAAAGTTACGAAGTTCAGAAATATTGCCCCTGAGAGCACCTTTTCCAGAATAAAGAAACATAAAGTAATAGTATATGTATATTAATTTAGTTTATGTAGCTGCAAAGTAAATGTATACATTTGTCTTAGTCTAATGTAACTTCTTTCTAAGATCCCGGCCATTATCTTACACGATACTTAAGTAAACAGTAAATAAAATGGTGCGTATTTAAACCATGTGAATACCTTTTGAACCTTTCCCTCGTCTTTAATAATAGAATAAGAATAATTTATTGAAAAACATGTAGTACAATAATAATAACTATAGGCTAGGAGCTTACAATTAGATGCTAAATAAATAGTACGTGCCTGAGCTAGGAAACCCTGTGTTTCAGGCAAAGAAGGGCTTACAATTACTTAAAAATATTCACATGCAAAAAAAAAAGAGAAATACAATTTTAGCTTAATATGTAGTACAAATAAATAACAAGAAGATTATATGCTATGTTGCAAGTAGTAGAAGTAGTTGGTATGTTCTCGTATTCATTTATTTGAAAAAAGTTTCTTTTGGATATTTGAATTAAGTAATGGCTTATGCCGATCTAGGAAATAACGAATTATTACATAAGACAGGAGGGCACAGCGGAAAGTCATTCGCTTTAGTGGGCCCGGCATATAAAGGCTACAGTCAGGTTAAAAAAATAGCCATGTGCGAGTGTAAACTCCGCACATTTAGGGTTCCGAACGAACCGCAAAAGTAAGTTGGTTCGTTTTCGCGCCCACATTATAGTTGTATGGGAGCCACCATTCAAAAACAATAAGTTTTGACTATTTGTATGGCTATGGGCCACCAAGAATCAAGATGCTTATAATGGGGTACAACAGTTTGGCTGTAAAGCTGTGTGACAGACGGACGCGTGAGTGACAGCAATGGGGTTCCGTTTGGACCATTTCTTCTTTCTTTAAAATTAGAACCAACAAGTACCTAAGCCCACAACCGCCAACGAGAATTAAAATGGTTTTGCCAATGTTCAACTTAATTTTAATGAGATTAAGTTACAAGAAAAACCGGCTAAGTGCGTGTCGGACTTCGCACATTTAGGGTTCTGAACCAACCGAAAGTTTAAGTTGATTTTAATAGGAAAAATAATAATATTTAATAAAAAAACAAAACGATTCTTCAACATATTAGTATTTGTAGATAGAAAATACGTAATAATAAATATTATCACCAAATTTCAAGGTCAAAAATTCTTCGGAATAAAATTGTATGACAGACGACGGACGGACGGACGCATGAGTGACAGCAATAGGGTTGGACCTTTCGGGTACGGAACCCTAAAAAGTGACGAGCATTTCATTTCTCACTGTGCCATCGAGCGGGCCAGGGCAACTGCAGGTACAGTCAAGGGCACCAATATGTATTCATTTTTCACCTTACTCCATTGAAATAAGATCCAAAAATGTATACATATTTATGCCCTTGACTGTACGTATACCTTGACTGTAGGTATTAGTAACACATACTTGAAGTAATCCCCTCATTATGTAGGTATGAATTATGAGAGGGGGCACTTGAAATTGCCTATACTCATTATTATTATTTTTTTATACTACGACGGTGGCAAAAAAGCGTACGGTCCACCGGATGGTAAGCGGACACCGCAGCCTATAGACGCTCGCACCTCCACATGAGTAACGTGCGCGTTGCCGACCCTTTACAAAAATTAAGAAATCACTACACATTAAACCGTCTTATACCTATCGAAATAAATAATGCATATTTTGTAAAACACGTTCTATTTTAGTTTCGTCAAACCAATATGACTGTAAACTACAGTATAGGTACTATGTAAGTGGCCGATTCGATACAAACTACTAAAGAAAACTAACGACTAACTACGTTTTAATGTTGCGCGAATGCGTTAAAATGAAACTATTTTTCACCCTTACTTAATATAAACGTCATCACATGGATAGCTTGAAACTAAATAAAACTGTCGTAAGCAAGTGACGAAACATCTGCAATTTCAGTAGAAATGCAGCGGGACATAAATCACATTTGTAATGCAGTGAACGCAGAGCAGGCGTTCACAAATGCGAGCCACGCTACGTATCTACTTCTATTCTCGCATGTTCCCTATCGAAGCAATTCCGACTTATTTGTGTTCTGACAGAATACACATTTGGTTTGATACGTCATCTATTTCCAGTGTAACCTACTATAGTATTTTCATTTGTCTTGGGCAGCAGCTTTAAACAAAACAAGGTAATTGACAAACTTCTGCTACATTTTTGTAAGAATTTCTCATTCCTGGCCTGGAGGTTAGCAAATCTAATTATTATTATTAAATTCCGATTAAGGGTGATAAATGTCGGTTTGCGTTATTAAAAAAACCAGCCAAGTGCCAGTCGGACTCGCGCACGAAGGGTTCCGTACCATTATCTATAAAAACGGCAAAAAAATCATGTCTGTTGTATGGGAGCCCCCTTAAATATTTATACTATTCTGTTTTTTAGTATTTTTTATTATAGCGGCAACAGAAATACATCATCTGTGAAAATTTCATCTGTCTAACTATCACGGTTCCTGAGATATAGCCTGGTGACAGACGGACAGCGGAGTAATTAGTAATAGGGTCCCGTTTTACCCTTTGGGTACGGAACCCTAATAAGCGATACTTCATGTAGTTAGATCGTTTTACTCATTCGTGGCCCACAAAGGCGACAAACATGTGCTACGCCGTAGCGCGTAGCAGCGTTTTTTCCGCTCTGTAGGGGAAATCTTACGTAGAGGCATGACGCATAATTATGTGTCGTCATGGGCCTTGAATATGTTAACACCAACCTCCTAGTTAGATTTTTGTATTTAAGACTTATGTGCTATTTAGATGTATTATCCGTTGGTGGTCCTTAAATAAAGAAAATACAATAAATAAATAAATAAACCTCGAATATTCTATAGAAATTTTATAAACAAACATGTTACGTAAACGGTACGAATAATCTAAAGAATGCTACGCTTGCATGATGTTCATGTACATGTGCATTAGTCCTATCGGTACGCAAAAAGATTCTGCAAATGGTGTTAAAAGCATGAAAATCGGTACGATTGATCTTTAGGACATAATATGAAATATTTTGACCCGTTGGACGAAAAAAAAACGAAGAGGAGAGGAGTTATGACTACTTCTTTTGTTTGTATGGAATTTAAAAAAAAAATGTTCTGAAACCCATCGTGTGTGGTATCAAACGAAAGGGCTTTCTGAGCCAGTTCTAAAAATATATCACATCATTACATTTAAGTCACTTGTCTTAAATTAAAATTAAAATAATTTTCAAAACATACCAAGTTTGGACTCCTCCTGGTACGATACCGTTGAATATTTTTTTGTAAAACATACCTAATATGGTACCTAATATCCTCATATTTAACCTCAAGAAAGCAGTCTTGAAAATATTTAAATTCAGTATTTTTTATAATTTTTCATTATTACAAAGTTTGCTTAGCAACATCAAAGAAGAAGAAGAAGAAGAATCAAATTTGCCAGAGTTGTAGGTACAGTCGACCTAAATAACATACTAAAAGGACTGGTCGATGGGGGTAGATCTAAAGGGTGGGAGGGGGGTGTAAAGGTCCCTTTTTTAGTTTTTCGTAAAAAAACTCGTAAATGGTGTCTAATAGCAAAATATGTTTATACACATTACACACAAGTAATCTACATAAAATTCTCTGCAAAAAAGGTTCTATACATTTTTCGCTAAGATGCTTATTTCGGCCGGTTCGGGATCGGGAATGAAACAAAGGAATGAGAAGCCAATGATAATTAAATTACCCCCTTTAAAATCTCATTAAATATGCACCCTAGCGGAAAAGTGTATAGAACCTTTTTTGTAGAAAATTTTATGTAGATTGTTTCTGTCTCTTAACATTTTTTGCTATAAGACACCATTTACGAGTTTTTTACGAAAAACTAAAAAAGGGACCATTACAAATTTAGTTCTACCCCCATCGACCAGTCCTTTTAGTATGTTATTTAGGTCGACTGTACCTACAACTCTGGCAAAATTCGCTTAGTCACGAATTATTTCCGCCAATTTTCCTTCGTTGATGTTGCTAAGCAAACTTTGTAATAATGAAAAATTATAAAAAAATACTAAATGTAAATATTTTCAAGACTGCTTTCTTGAGGTTAGATATCAGGATATTAGGTACCATATTAGGTATATTTTACAAAAAAATATTCAACGGTATCGTGCCAGGAGGAGTCCAAACTTGGTATTTTGTCAAAATTGTTTTTATTTTGATTTAAGACATGTGACTTAAATGTAATGATGTGATATATTTTTAGAACTGGCTCAGAAAGCCCTTTCGTTCGATACCACACACGATGGGTTTCAGAACATTTTTTTTAAATTCCATAAAAAAAAAGAAGTCGTCATAACTCCTCTCCTCTTCGTTTTTTTTTTCGTCCAACGGTTCAAATTATATCATATGTCCTAAAGATCAATCGTACCAATTTTCATGCTTTTAACACCATTGGCAGCATTCTCCATACAAAGCCCTTCTGTGCCGCCAGCACTACATGCTTTTCATGTGCGATGAATAGCAAAATATTATGTACGTAAGAAAATTTCGCACTTTTTCATTAAATGCTTATAAAACTGTTTGTACACTCCCGCTGGCAATGCACTTATTTACAAATGAGTGAAATAGCATTTTAGAGAAAAAGTTACTCCCTACATTTGAACAGAAAACTGAACTCGTATTCCAACAAAAAGTTTTATTCAGCTTATAACTCTACGCTTTTTTCACTAAAAGCATGATATAAAGGTGACAATTTAGCATAGTCACAGACTAATAGGAGTAGTATTAATGTCACTAAAACACCGTTCATTAAAACTAAACTTTGTCCGTTTAGGTTTCTCTATAGGTTATGCCTCACGCAATATAGGTATTAACACAATGTTGTTTATAATACTTTGTATATTAATATTTAATATAGAAAAATAGATGAATTAATCACATCAGGGGGGCTAGCATAACATGCATCTCGTCTCTACTCGCGCGCGAGATAAGCTACCTGTCACTTTTTGACAGGAGTATACAGACAGTGACAGGTAGCCTATCTCGCGCGTAGAGACGAGATGCATGTTATGCTAGAGGGGCAGCTCTCATGAATGGAAATCATGGAAAAAACAATATTAAGTACCTAAATCTATAAAATTCTATAACCTATACGGAGATGACGCCTAGATGGAGATATAATATATTATTCCTGCAATATTGACATTATTCTACTAGATCTTATATATTTAAACGAGCAATTCTTGTATATACGAGTATATATATTTATTTCGGGGATATCGGAAACGGCTCTAACGATTTTGATGAAATTTGGTATGTGGGGGTTTTCGGAGACGAGCAATCGATCTAGCTAGGTCTCATGCCCGGGAAAACGCCGAGCAAAGCTCGGCCGCCCAGATATTATTTATTTAAAATTATTCGCCTTTTATACTTTATGTGTATGTTTGTGTAATTTTTTATAATTATTCTTCATTAAACCACAGAAAACTAATAATGTGCAACTCAAGCCATGACACATTCATATCCCTGTTTGATCTAGTAACTAAAATCCCTCATATTGGTAATTGACATAATCATTATCATCATCATCATCATCAGGGCCCGTACTTTTCATGCCGATGACATGAATTTGACGTCACGCTGCATATAAAAAACTATTTCCTTTGTTTTTATACCTACATTTTATAAAATGGTATTGTTACCTACCACATTTCAATAATTACGTAGAAAAAATCCTCTTTAACTTAAAGCACGTCATCCTTCTTGCATTAATTCCCACGCAGGGAAAATCTTTCATCTTCGTGTTCATACTAATGCAATATTCATAAAAATAATTTGTTTTGCAATCGTATTTTTGTTTTTGTGTCGCACGTTTGGTATTTTTTTCCAATTTCTCTGTTAAAGAGAAAATTTAGAATCTATCAGGACACATTTACGTAAGTATTAATTATTCCACTTGTGAATAATAGATTACTTTGAAGTAATTTGTACATGATTAAAATAATTGACGACTAATGATAAATAATTTCAATAAAACTATTTGGGATCATATCATATCCTATATGAAGCGTGACGTTAAATTAATGTCATCGGCATGAAAAGTACGGGCCCTGATCATCATCATCAGCTTATAGCCGAAAGCTTCCCACTGCTGGGCATAGGCCTACTCTCATGCATATCATGGATCGGGCCGTAGTCCCCACGCTGACCTACTGTGGGTTGGAGATAGGGTTGCCAACCGTCCCGCCTCAGGCGGGACGTCCCGTTTCCAGCACCCTAGGCGATGCGTCCCGCAAAGGATGCGTGCGGGACGCCAATTGTCCCGCTTTCAAAGCCTCGGCAGAATTATAGGAACTGGAGCGAGCATTTTGTTTCATTTCAGGAAAGAGTGCACAACTTCGATAAATGGAAATAAAATTTGTATCGTATCCCGCTCCCGGAGGACCGTACTCGTAATAAGATAATTTTAGTTCGGAAATCATCCACTAAGAATGTATATCTCGCGGGAATAAATAATGTATCCTACATCACAATTATACGTTCACAATATTGATACGAGTGCGCAAGTCCCGCATAGCCAAGTCCCGCAATTCTACAACCAATGTCCCGCAAATCGGAGCACATAAGTTGGCAACCCTAGTTGGAGACTTCACCTACAGCTTAGAATTTCTTTACATTTAAACATTTCTGTTGCCCTGTAGCTCTAGTATAAGTTTTTTCGAAACATTAACTAATTCGAAAATGTATGAAAACGGTCTCACCGAGTTTGAAATACGCGCGTTCATCGGTTAGCAACAAATGTTATACTCGCATTTTTAGTTTCCACTAGTGATCACCAGAGGCGCTGTTCACGTTTTCATACAACTTTCATACATTTTGAGACAAAACGCAAAAGCGTTCGAATTAGTTAATGTTTCGAAAAACTTATACTAGAGCTACTGTTTGCATAGCGTAATTAATTCCTGAGATAATGAACGCTTTTATACTTTATCTTCGACGCCCAACGCACGGTAAAGCTTTATAGTTAGATTCATAAATAGACCATAGGATAGACTTTAATTATGAATGAAACCATAGAGTTTTATCGTGCCGTGGACGTCCACGGTAAAGTATAAAAGGGCCCATTTAGCGATGTGACAGATTCGCACCATAACTGTAAGGGTGCAACTTGTCAATTCTTTGGTACTAAATCCTTAATTAACACCAGCGGACAAGTCAAAAATAAGAATAGTTAAAATCTCTTTTTAACCTTGTAAGATACTAAAAAAAATTACTTACTTTGTTTATACAATAACACAAAACGAAAACATACTCGTAGTTATGCAGCACGTATTTTAGAAGCGTGACGCCTTCACCTTTGTTAAATTTTACTTGTAAAAAAAGATTACGAAAAAAAAGAAACGAAACGAAAAAGATTACGAAAAAGATTACATGCCTTCATACTGCAAGGGTCGATGACGCCTCCTCCTCGCTAGTAAGGCTATGACAGCGACCACAAGTAGGGTCCCCGCTGTCCCCGCGATGATGCCCAAAGCCCAGCCCGCCTCCATGCTCGTGCCATTTGTGGTTTTCGCTTCTGTTTTAGACAAACAAATTTGTAAATATAAAACGTTACGTTAAACGGGTCGACAGAATTTATTTTAACGTTAAGGTATATGTATGTAATCAGCGCAAGGTTAAATTGGTATTGATATTCTGCAATATTGCATCGGTGGAGTAACATTACACGCATCGATAAGTTCCGCCATGAGTGTGTGCGAGGATTATTCAAGGTGGTCTATAGATGCAAAGGTGAAAGAGGACCGATTGCTCTGGTACATCATGAGACGCGAAGAAACCCACAAAACGAGTCCGTAATCTTTCCGAACGACCTAAGGAAGGAGGCAGGACATCCTCTACATTGGTGGCAACGTGCAGAGAGAAATCCACAAGCAGGAAATAAATCCGCAGTCAACCCAAAACAGACTTCTTTGGCGCAAATGTACGAGGTCCGACCCCAGCTAATAAAGGGTAAACAAAGAAGATTAAGCATTATTGCATAAGCAGTAACGCTGCTAACGTAAACTTCTTTAATTAATGAAAAAATTGATTTGATTAATATAGTATGGGTTGCCGCATCGTTACTGACGATTTCTCGACACGTTTGAGACGTTAGTGCCGTTAAGTAAGCCTGAGTCTTCTAGGTAGACGTCGCTGTACGCCTCTCTAAGGCGATTTAGAAGGGAACGGCTGAGGAATTTGGGGGACGAGCGGGATTGCTTCCGTAGCTCAGAGGCTAGAGTGATTAACCGCGTATGCCAGAAGGTCGCAGGTTCGAATCCTGCTCGGAGCCTATTTTTTAAATGTTTCCTATAATTAGAAATTTGTATTATGCTTGTTCACAAACGGGCTTACGGAAATAAACTCACCAGTATGCAATGCAAGTCTGGATAACGTAAGTACCCTCAGCGTCGTGACTTCAGACCGCCCCCTAGCGTTGGCTGCGTAGAACACGAGCCTCACAATCCTCCCCGAGCCAAGTCCTCGCAGCTTCCACACGGGAGACATGGCTGACGCGTTCTTCGTTAAGGTGCCCTGTTCCCAAGCCTCGACATAGTAAATTGTATGTAGTCCGCCATCGTAACCTGACAAATATAACACATTACAATCTTATTGACTTTACTACATAGAAATGTTAAAGGACGATACACTAGTCAGGGCACTAGGCTTTTTAGGGTTCCGTAGTGAACAAGGAACCCTAATAGTTTCACCATGTCCGTCCGTCCGTCCGTCCGTCCTACCCCCGTTTTTCTCAGTAACCGTTAGTACTAGAAAGCTGTAATTTGGCATGAGTATACATATCAATGACGCCGACAAAACGGTAGAATAAAATCTTAAAAACATTTTTTTAGGGTACCTCCCCTACATGTAAAGGGGTGGTGCAATTTTTTTTTTCTGCCAAACCCCATCGTGTGTGGTATCGTTGGATAGCTCTTTTAAAAATGTTATGTTTCAAAAAGCATAAAATTTATTTGATTGAAGAATTGGTTAGCGTGATATTAAGCTTTGAAGTGATAATTTTTGTTATGGTCAAGTGTCCCCCCCTACCTGCCAGTTAAACGGTGGCTACTAGGCATGTGAAAAAAATCATGGTAGTAGTATATACGATGAATTTAAAAGGAAAACTATCACAGCTATGCAGACATTACTAGTTAACGAGTAATAGTCGAACTTCAGAAATGTACATTGCAAAAGCAAACTTTCGTACTATTTCCATTGATACCTTAGATAATGTTGTTAATTCTGTCAAAAACATAGTAAATATAAGTCTGTGAACTTTTTAGTCCACATAATGTAACGGGTGGACGACTACGGAGCCCTACCTTGCGCGTTGCCCGAAACGCACTTGGCCGGTTTTTAAACTTAAAGAACGTAGTCTAGACGCAACGCAAACGCCCCATTTTTAATAAATAAATAAATGCCTTATTGACGTAACTATTTTATAGAAAAGCCTAAAAGGATACTCTGAAAACATCAACTGTAATAAAAAATGTCAGATACAGTTAAAAACCCAATCACAAAACCGGTTTGTAAAGTTTTACTCTGAACAATAGCGAGGACCATTGGTTGAATGCAGTCGAGTTGAGCAGGTAAACTAGAGTTAACAAACCGCAGCTCGTCAGAGCAAGCTTAGTGCGGCCATTGATGCACCTTGTTATTTTCTAAATGAGTTTTGCTCTAGGCGCCCATCGACTTAGTTATGAAACCAGGCACCTTGGCCAACAAAGCAACCATTGACTGTGTGATTCGAAAGGCTTGGTTCCATGAGCAAATCATGTGGGTAGGTACTTATAAGTAGGTTCATAAAAGTAGAGATTAAAGCGGACGCCGCGACGCACATGCCTGTTGGAATTGGTATAACTGTTAGATTAATTATTTATTCCTGTTTCGTCCAGTCCAACTTAAGTCCAACAAAACATGAAAAAAAAACGTAAGATTGTTATAACTTGAGCAAACGTAATAGGTGTTCTATCAGTTGTCAAACACTTTGGCTATTTGAGCTATCAAGTGAATTCAAGTCGCTTTTTTGTTAAGCGGAGTAACGTTCATACTAGTTTAAATGCATTGAATGGATATATATTTATGTCATTCATACTTTTTATGGGTTAACGTTTTATGAGCTTTACAAACTTAAAGCGCCACTTTTATGAAATTTTAATTTTATATTGATTTGGTACCTCAATTCAACGACTGAAAGTTCAAGCGGCGAAAAGGCTCTAAGCTCTGAAAGCTTAGCTAGCAAGCAAGGCTTAGCTAGCTTTGTAGACACAAGCTTTACGAGGATTCATGTTATTAATTTAGGTGAATTATATATATAGCAATTCATGCATTCACACTTAAAACGCCTCCGTATTGGATCGAATCGATGGAAGCCGATACAGTTGCCATAAATTCGTTCAAAGTCAAAATGACTATGCAATTATTAAGCGCTTGTTTGAAAGATGTTAGTTTTAGGTAGGTACTCAACCAAATTCGGCATATTATGTGATCAAGTTTACGTAGGAGTCGAACAATTCAAATTGGGTTTCCATTTTTATGTACAATGAATTTATGTAACTGTAATACCGCCGTTGATGACCGCTTTAGCCTAGTTCGTACCTGCTTACGAAGCGGGAGGTTCCGGGTTCGAATCCCGGTTAGTAGGTAAGTATAACGTCACTTAGATAGAAGGCGGTCGAGAGGTTAAAAACTGTGCCCAATAAGTAAGCACAAATTCACGCATACGTACACAAACTAAAGCATGCAGCATAAAAACGTGATTTTCACTCCATTGCGACACATATACATGAAGAGTATTGTACTTAGGTACTTGTAGTATAAGTTTTCTCGAAACAAAACACAAACGAAAGCATTTTCGTAAACTGTGCATGGTCTAGTTTGGGCAAAACCCGGCTTCATTTAATCTTTTCTATTCGTCTGAGGTTACAATATTAATCTTTTACAACTTACCTGGCATGCACCGCAGCTCCACTGAATCGTCGGTAAGATTCACGGAGGAACAATTGAAAGGCGAGTCCGGCCGCACCGCCGGCAGGAGCGTATAACGACAAGGTTCTATTTGCTGACCAGCTAGGTTCGTGGCTCTGCATGACAATGTGCCGTAATCCCCGTCCATAGTAGGAGTGTGAGTTAGGATGGACTGACCGTTGTTCACCGTGAATTTTGCCTGCAAAAGTTTATTTTGTTAGAAGCCACTTAACTACAGTTAGAAGACACGCGACTTCCAATGTGGAGATTCAAACCTACGATGGGTTCGAATCGTTACAAATGCAACATAGGTTGTACATTAAGATAATAAATACTGGCTGATTTGATTTACTCAGTTAACATTAACATGTACTCAATTCATGTGATTTGTAAATGGGCCGTAACCCTTTTCAGGCCGCACCAACCTACCTGGTTTTGCGGAAAACAAAATATATATTCAAATTTGTTATGTATTGGAAAATCATTTAAGCGCAAATAACTTTTCGCCGAAAAACAAATCGATTTAAACCTTAAATTTGGGTATTAAGGTTGACATTTTAACTACACATACACGCATGTGGTCGATAAATCGCTGGTCGGTAAATGCCTGGAAAAGGGTTAAAACTCAAGTTTTTGATCTTTGGCTAGATGCTGGCCAAGAGCAATCCCATTAAATAGTAAATAAAAATCGAATAGTTTCGACTAATTACGAGTGTAGTTACACATATAGTAGTAATTATCTATTGGTAAATCATACAAATGGGTCATAAACACTTGCAAAAACAAAAGTCGTCTCTCCTGTGGTCAATAGTTAACGGCTTATGAGCATGTGAGTTATGATTTTATTACATGGATTTATAGAACCGGATACGCCGTTTATGCGGGTTACTAGACCAATCCAAAATTAAGCTTTGTAGCCCTTAACTTTTGATATGTCCACAGGAAAGACGCGAACCTAAATCTGTTTATGACCCAAATATCTTGTGAAATAAGATATTAGTTAATAAGAAACGCATTTTGAAATTAATTGTTGTATAATATAGAAATCTTAAAAGTCCTCGTCTTTGATGGGACAGGGCTAAAGGAGGGATCATCAAAGTGTAGCAGACGGGTATTTAGCGGGCGACAGGTCCATATGTGCCTCCCTCTACCATTGCGCGAGGTCTCAGTCAAGTGGGCGACCTATAGCTAAATAATTTACACCTTGTATTGTATTTTTTTTTATTATGTGCGCCACCACACTGTTATTGGCCAGTTACGGCAAGCCAGACGTGAGAGTCCTGCGGGCTCTGCTGGGGTCCACTCCGCCGGCCAACAAACGGAAAACGGAGAGAGGGGCCTGACCGACTCTTGGAGGCAAGGGACCCAAGGGACGCCACTACCCATTCAGGTCGCCACAAGCTGCCCTGGGGTTTATTATTATTTTTACGTACCGACTCAAGCTCTACGGTTCCCATAGAGTTGTTGAGAATCCATTGAAAGTTCTTCGGCGGCGGGAAGGCGTCCACTTCGCACTTCACCCTGGTTGCTTCATTCAGCGCTGCGCCGACGATAGCCGGCACTTTTTTCTTACACACGGGTTTATCTGCGATAGAATTAATACGTTTAATCATCATCATCCTCCTAACGTTATCCCAGTACAATTGCATCCTGAAGGGTCCCTGGGGTCCGCTACCTAATCCCATGATTTGACGTAGGCATTAGTTTTTACGGAAGCAACTGCCAATGACCTTCAAATCCGAGGGGAACTATAGACCTTATTGGGATTAACTAGGCTTGTCAAGTGAGTGGGCAACTTGACATTAAAAATTATCAAGCCGCCCGTAGGCCTCTAACTTGGCTTAACGACTGCTGTCATAAACAGAAGCCGGAATCAACGGCTTAGCGTGCCTTCCAAAGCAAGGGAGCGCTTAGTTAGTATAACCATCATAGCGGTCACCCAGCCTAGAGAACTGACCGCGCCCGACGCGACATTGCTTAATCTCGCATACTGCACGCGGTACATGTTCGAACGAAAAAAACATATTTTTGTCTCATTAATTCCCCTACCAAATTTCACGATGTTCCGATAAACAATACTCGAGCCATCGTCGTTCTATTATGGAAACATAAAAACGCCTGATTATTCCAGTACACTCGGAAAAATTAAGGCTCACCCATACCATACCGCCTTCCCCCTTCTTCCATCGGACATCCCTACCTGATGGTTCAAATTCCTCTTACTCGAACCAAGCGCTTTTCATCATCTTTTATAATGCGCACTGCTAAGGTTTGGAATTCCCTGCCGGCATCTGTATTTCCGAGTTTATATAACCTAGACCTATTTAAGGTATTTTCTAGGTGTTCTCGCTTCACCGTCGGCCTCATCTTTGCCCCCTGGCTAGATGCTGGCCAAGAGCAATCCCATTATTGATAAAAGAAATTTAAAAAAAAATGCTTTATCGCAGACGAGACGTGCACGTATTTTCGAAAATAGCAATAAAGTACACTACATATTTAAAAATATCTATCTAAGCACTTTAAATAATGATATGCCAAAATGTTTAACGTACACTTGGGTGATTCAATTTACATTGAGAATTATTGACTACATAACCTAAATAATATACTTTTTCCAATTTCAATAACGTCATAGAAAGCACTATATGAATTGTTTAATGATGGATATAAGCTACACTAATTATGTACCTAAGTTTGGTGAATTGCGGCTATTTGCAAGTCACGCATGTGCATGTGCATTCAATTTGCTGCCAATGGCGTGTGAAGCCGTGAACTGCCGGTTTGACAGCCCGCATGGGATTTAGTAGCAAGATTGACTTTGAGATTCCTTGTGATAAATGTCCCGCTGCCACTGCTTTGAAAATGTTAATGTTATTACCATAGGTAACACACGAACAAAATGCTACGAGTATCATAACAAAATGATACCTAATACACGAAAGTTTTTCTTTATAATAAATTCATTAATAAGTTAAGTGTCACTTTTGCTTTATCAGTAGGTACTTATTTAAAAGCTTACGGAATTCTATATCTATTATTTTTTAAACGAGCTATCCAATGATACCACCAAAGGTTTCATTTGGCTCTGCGGCATAGCCAACTTTTAAGGAATCCATACCAGAAAGGTAAAAAAGGCACCCTTAGATATGGTGTGATTCTGTCTATCTGTCACGTCGTTAAGTATCTCAAGAACTACAGTTAGTTCTTGAGATACTTAGCGACGTGACAGACAAGTAACTTATCCTATTGATTTGAAATATTTAATAATTATTAACAAGGCTGTAATGAATTGATTTTTTATTTTATTTTGTTTTTTAATACTATGAAGATCTTAAAATAACTACAATCATTTTGTGTGAAATGTGACATAGCTTCTATTTATGTATCATATATTGGTGTTTAGTACCTACTTTAAAATTACCTACTGAAGGGATAATAAACGTTGTCAGAACAGAGGTGATAAAGTATAATTTCCCTTGGGTGGTTAAAATGCTGTTTCTCGCTGTTTCAGTGGACTCCGCTCCGCCTTAAATATTTATCGTAATATTTTACTGTTGGGAGTAGCCTTTAAAAAATATGGCTCAAAATCTGCGTTTTATTTATGGCCGTTGATATTGATAAGGGGAATGGAAAGAATGCAGTGAAATATTGTTTTAAATATGATTCATTGATTACGAGCGCAATGTAGGCACCTACGCTCGTTAAGTCATTAGTCGTTATATCATTACAATATTCATGCTTACACTTACAATATACAAATACAAATGGTTTATTTGGCAAAAAAAGGTGTTTACAAAGTAGGAACTTATCTATCAGACTCCAAACTAGGCTGAGCCTGTATTTTGGACGTCTGCGAGAGCGAGTAACAATAATAGTAGATTATACAATAAAGAGGTAAGACAAAAAACTAAGTACTAATTACAGATTAAAAAATAAAAAACACAGATGGCTATAAAGGGTAAATTAAGGGTGCATACATACGACATTATTTTTATTGGACTTAATAAGAACTGTCAAAATGACAATGTGCTGCCATTTTCACGATTTGAAGTATTCGCTTAATTTACGGTAGCTCCGAAACAACTTTGTAGCTATTTTATTTTCATTTTCATGAATATCTCAATAACGTGAATATCCAGTCAAATGCACTATTCAGACGAAGCATAAACCAGACGTTTTCATGCATTCACCACGCTAGCTCGTGCACGGGAAGTTGTGAAATCGATCATTGCTTTGGCATCTGTAGTTAGAACTCTCAATGGAGCGAAGTTAGCCCAGTTTAGTTCTGCGGTTAACTTTTCTGTGAACTTTTTTAGGTTCCGAAGTGAGTTCATTTTGATTTCGGTTAAAATACTAATCATATTTGCTTAGCTGGTTCTTGACGAATACGAGACCGAATATTACAAAGGTCGTGCATTTTGATTTAGAAAAAAAAATCTTATTCACAATCCGTGCCATAGGAATAAAACCCATCAATAGGTAACATAAAGGTGAAAACGGGAGCCAAGTTCAATGTCAGGAATACACGTGGTCGACACGTACTTCGACGACAAATAAACACAAAGGACATTCTAAAATAACATTAAAACTAATTCCTGTAGTTTTTCTACCTGCTTACTACTGCTGTTACCACAATGCTTTTGCTATGAATAATGAAAATATGAGTTAAATTTGAACACTCAAATTATTTACATAACAAGCACGACAAATTGCTCAAAATTTGACTTGGCAAGTTTTTACTATAAAGGATGATTCACGCTAGACCGTTCCGTGTCCGGGCCGGCCCGTCGCCGAGCTTTTTTGTGTGTCAATATGCTACACGTTCCGCGTCCGGGCCGGCCCGAGCACGGGCCGGCCCGTGCCGAGCCCGTCGCTCGGCCACCGGGCTCTTCCGTATGCTAACGTCGCGTCTCCGGGCATGACCGGCCCGTGGCCGGGCCGGGCCGTTTTGTGAGTTGCGTAGCAACTAGCGAGCGGCCGGCGTGTCAGGCATGGCATATGTAATGTCATTACAAGATTGTCACATACGTATCGCAAGAATGGTCAAGCAGCAAGCAGTGATAAAGTGATTACTTAATATATAATATAACATCTGGTGCTGGTGGAGATGATTCATTGAAGAAGAAGAGGCAAAATGTTCTCTGAGATAGTTTGGTGTGCATCCGCTTTGGCGCTCTCATGGGGTAAATGAAGCAGTTATTTATTTTCACATGTCAAGTTTTTTCCCGTGCTATTAAATAATTTTCGGAGGCCTAAACCCACCGAACAACGACTAGCTAACGGGCAGCAGCCAGGTCTGAGGCTGATGATTATCGATAGGCAATAATAAAAAAAAAATACAAAATTGAGTGTTACCTAAGCCGTATCATTTCCTCTTCCTTCATTAAAAGTATTACAATTTAGTGGCGAGTAAAGCATACATGGATTTATTACTTACAAAGTTTGTGGGTTCGAATCCTGACTAGAATCTAATATATTAATAATTCGTTCTTCAAAAATTGTGTGTAGTAGTTAGTTAGTTACGCAATATGTGTATTTGCGAAGAAATTGAAAGGTATAAATAAGGGAACTGTTCCAAGCCGAGAAGTGGCAAAGTGCGATTGATGAGAGCAGGCCTGATGTTGTTGATATTAGGTGCCAGTAATTTGCTTGGAGTTGTTGGTTGAGGTAGAAATATCTACATGAATATATAACTATATGTACGAGTATGTGAATTAGTTAAATCAAAAACCTAGTTATATCACCTAAGTAGCTTACATCATTATTTAATATTTTGGTTAATTTTAAACTCAACATGCGGTTGCCCACTTTATTTCCAGATTCCTGACTATGGGGGATTCGTTCAAAATAATCAAAACTTTATATGAATGTCAAGCCATCTCTTCTAGCCAACCATATCTATGGAAAGAGTAAAGAATGGTAAAGTTTGTAAATGCGCAATATTATAAATTTATATGATCTGATGCTGAAGAGAGGAGGTGACCATAGCAACTACTAAACTGCACAAGCTATACTCGTCGTGTCTGGGCTCATTAGAAGCTTCTGAATGACTAGTTGATGACTGTCATGCCGTAATGGCCTGCCACCGTAACCTATGAACGTTTACAACTACAGGAAATCATTCGCCGACTCCTATTTATATTTTTTATAGTTGTACATCATCATCATTGGCCTTGTTCATCCATGAAAAGATAATTTAAGCAGCTTCCGTATGCGTATGAAGAGGTGCGGCACTTATCTAAGTCGCTTGTAAGGCCGATACGGGAGCGACAGCAATTTTGTAAAAAAGTTAAATTTGCGAGTATGTATGTAAGTTTATAGTGAAATTCTGTGATAATGATAAAGTAGGCGACATTTTACTTGACCTTAAAAAAAACTTAGTATTTGTCCGTCTGTTACAGGTAGTTTTCTTAAAGAGCACAGACAGCTAATTAAAACATTTACCTTTCTACTTATCTATAATTCTTCTGTACGTGTGTTAGGCTCATATCTCCTCCTAAACGGCTGCACCGATTGGGATGAAATTTTGTCTTTTTTTTATATATTTATTATTATATATATATAATTCTTCTGTACGTGTGTTAGGCTCATATCTCCTCCTAAACGGCTGCACCGATTGGGATGAAATTTTGTCTTTTTTTTATATATTTATTATTATTATTATTATTATATATATATAATTCTTCTGTACGTGTGTTAGGCTCATATCTACTCCTAAACGGCTGCACCGATTGGGATTAAATTTTGTGTGTATATTTGTGTTGGTCCCGGAAAGGTCAATTGAGACAATTGGACCCGGCAGCTGGCGTCGTTTTCGTGTTCTCGTTAAAAAACGGATCTGCTGAACATTTGTGTATCATAGATAGCGTAGAACAAACTCTTTGGCATTTGACGGAATAAGACATGCGAAGTCACTTGCGTCACTGACATATTTCTGTTAGCAACATAAAACCTATTTAGATAAAATAGGTAAATAATTGTCTATGATAGGAACAATTGAATGTTGACATAGATAGGCAATTATTCTTTCTTCTTCTTCTTCAACCCGAGCTGTAATGTAACTCGCTATTTTACAATATATTTTTATAATATAAATACGGAGTTTTTCCTCAATCTACGTGCCCTCCTAGTATAGTCCGTGGCCGCGCCATGGTCCTTCGAGAAGAGAATTGAATTGAATCAGCGCCGCGAGACGGAAAAGGAGCATCGAGCACGCAATTACGAGTGCATCAAAAGGACTCTGCGAGTACGAGGTACATTCAATTCAACAGCAGAAAAGAGAAGCAGCAAAATCATCATCATTGTTTGCGCAAAAATGCTATTTACTGTGTGTGCAATATCTTAATTCCATCACACTAGTCATCATCAATCGCATTCAGAGATGCAACGGGCGTACGACACTTTATAACGCCACAAAACGCCAGCGACGGTGCTGCAAAGCGAAATCGACCGATTCCACGACTGTTGTGTTCCGAAATAAAGCCACTGAATTTATACAATTTATTTTATTCGAGCGTATGTTCTCAGGTACAAACCAATACAAGAAGAGATCCGTTATACGCAGATACTACATTCTCCCGGACTTATATAAAACTAATCTAGTTTTTTATTCACATAAGTATTTATAAGAGTGCACCAAAAATACTATTATTTAAAGATGTACATCTCAAAGGCACTAGTTAACTTAAATCTAATATTCACATGCCTATATATATCAAACCAGTAGTTTAATATATCTTGGCATCATTTATAACAAATGCAAGTAATACTTGGCCTACGATATAAACTAACTAATTGCTATCGACATCATCATTACAATACACCATCTGATCAATATGGCGTTTCCAGGTCATCCCTTGTACCTTAACTAGGTAAGTTAAATTTGGCACCGATTCCGAGATAATGTTGCCCACTATCCACGGTTTACCCCCTTTACGGTAATCCCTTACCATAACTTTTTGTCCTAATTGGAAGTCAACTTTCCTCCGAGGTGTATCTCCCTCCTGTATAGCCGAGTTACCTTCGACTAGAGGTACAGGAGGTACTAAACCACTAAATCTATTCCTCAGTTCCCTCCCCAGCAACAATCGAGCAGGCGTAATGCCTGTGGATCTTTGAGGAGTGGTTCTGTAATCAAATAGAAATAAATTTATGGCAGAATTAATATTATAGCCACTTTCTCTAATTTTAGTAACCGCTGATTTAAAAGTTTGCACAAAACGCTCCGCCTCCCCGTTAGTTGCTGGGTGGTATGGTGGTGAAAATGTTTGTTTAACATCATGTACTTTACAGTAATTTACAAACTCAGCACTAGTAAATGTAGTTTGATTATCAGTCACTAATTGGTTAGGATATCCCCATCTGCTAAATAACTTATCTAGGACATCAATTGTTTTGGTAGCAGTCATGCTTGACATTTCGAAAGCTTCCGGCCATTTGCTGTAACTATCAATTATAATTAGGTACATCTTATTGTAGTATGGTCCTAGGAAATCTGCATGTACTCTTTGCCATGGCCCTAAGGGTTTTGGCCATGGGGTTGGTGATTTAACAGGATTTTTATAATTTGTTAAACAAATTAGGCAAGACTGTCCGATTCTTTCTATTTCTGTATTCAAATTTGGCCACCAAAAATAAGAACGAGCTATTTCTTTCATACGAACAATTCCGAAATGTGTTTTATGTAAGCTTTTCAGGACTGCTTTTTGAAGTGATACTGGTATTATTACTCTATGTCCCCAAAGCAAACACCCTTGCTCTAAACTAATTTCTGATTTTCTGTTGTAAAATGATAACAACTCTGTTGAGATTGTTTTCTTATCCGGCCAGCCGTGTCTACAATATTTTATAATTTTACTTAAATGAGGGTCTGCTGTTGTATTTTCTTGTATGGTTTTGTAATTTGGGGAGTCAATTTCGGAACTGTTTGTATATATTAATTGTGTCAAATTCTGCACATTACAAATGTCATGGTAAGTATGTTTTTCACTTTTTATGTTTTCAGGATTTCTGGACAAAAAATCTGCTGGATTATTGCTAGTTTTGATGTGCTTTATCTTATATGTGAATGCTGACATAAATATAGCATAATGCTGCAGCCTCTTAGCTGCCATTTTTGGAATACCTTTTGTTGGTCCAAAAATCCTAACCAGTGCTGAACTATCTGTTTCCAATTCAAACTGTCGACCATATATATAATTGTAGAACTTTGTAACTCCAAACACAATGGCCATGGCCTCCTTGTCTATGACTGCATATTTTTGTTCAGTTGAGTTAATTTTTTTACTGGCGTAGGCTATAGGCTTAACTGTCCCATCTGTTTCACGGTTGGACAATATGGCTGCCAACCCGCAATCCGAGGCATCACAAGTTAAAATAATTGGCAAATCGGGATTGTAATGCTTCAAATTGTCTGCCGATGCCAATTTTTGTTTTATTATATCGAATGATCTTTGACATTCCTCTGTCCATTTAAATTTATTTATTTTGGTACATTCATACAGTGGTGTTAAGAGTAAAGCCATGTCCTTAAGGAATCTGGAATAATAATTTACTTTTCCTAAAAATGACTTTAACATTGTCAGGTTTGTCGGAGCAGGGGCGTTCAGCAGTGGTTCAATATTTGATTTTATAATGCTCATTCCATCTTTATTGATGCGAAAACCAAACACATCTATGTGTCTAGTGAAAAGTCTACATTTTTCTGGTTTTAATTTAAAGTTACTCTCTTTTAACCTATTTAGCACTTGGACTAGAATTTTATAAGTTTCTTGTAAACTTTTACCAGCCACATAGATGTTATCGATGAACACAATAGTATTAGGTATTCCTAGTAACTTTTTACACATTAATCTCTGAAAAGAACTTGGCCCTGTATTGACCCCAAACGGTAAGTATTTGTATTTGTAGGTACCAAATTCTGTGACTATTGTGGTTAAATCTTGACTTTCTTCCGTCAAGGCAGACTGTAGGTATGCCTCCTTCAGATCAAGTTCACAGTAGTATTCCCCCTGTTTTAGTGTTTCAAAAATATCCTCTACATGTGGAAGAGGGTAGTGATCTATTTCTAAGTTTGGGTTTAAAGTTACCTTATAATCCCCACATAGCCTCACTGAGCCGTCTGGCTTCAAGATTGGGACTACAGGTGTACCCCATTGACTCTGCTGTATTGGCACAATACGACCGTTTTCCTGTAACCTTTCAATTTCAAGTTTTACCTTGTCTCTCAGGGCATAAGGCACTCGTCGCACTGGTAGGAACTTTGGTGTAGCATTCCCTTTTAATTTCAAAGGAATTGCTTCACCTTTATAATCTCCCCACCCTGGGCTGAATACTGTTGCGAACTCCTGATTAATTAGTTGTTTGGCATCTGAAACATTTTGTACTATTATGTTAGACTTACAGGAAGCCACATCCTTGAAAACAGGTGGCCACATTTTTAATTGTTTTAGCCAATCCCGCCCCATTAAACAAGGTGTTGACCTGTTTGATATGTATATATTTAACATTTCATTTGTATTGTTATATTTTACAGGAATGTTCCGAACTATACCTAATGGTTGTGACACTGTTTGATCAAAATTACGAAATGTCACTTTACATTCTTCAATACTATAATCTTTTAAGTATTTTTCCTTAAAGGTTATTGGCATGACAGAAACTTCCGCACCTGTGTCCACTTCAAACTGCACTTTTTGTCCATTACCTACTACTAACTCGACTACATATGGTGGTATTTTACTTACTTTGTCAAACCTATAAGTTTCATATTCCTCATACAAAGTTTTCACATCCTCCAAGCCTTGTTCTTCTGGTTGTTCCTTACTAGTCACCTCCAAAACATTCTGTTTGAACCTGTTTCGTGGACACATTTTGTAAATGTGTCCTTGCTGACCACACTCCGAACAGTATTTATTTTTTAAAGTACACTCTTTTTTTATGTGGTTTTCTTTACCGCAGCAATAACATTTGCTTTTTATATTTTTATTGTTTGTTGTTTTTGATACTGTATACTTTTGCTTCATTCTTGACTTGGGTTTTATGTATGAGATGTTACTGGTATCGCCTTCTCCATTAGAATGCTTGTAGGCTGCTTCAACAGTTTTTGCTAACTGTATCATGTCTTCTAGTTTCATATCTTGGGCTTGTTTCAATAATTCAAACATAATAAGTTTGGAATGCACCCCTTCAATAAATTTTTCTTTTATTTGATCATCTTCGTCCTTAAAACTACATTTTCTCGCTAATTTTCTCAGGTTAAAAACATAATCTTCGATAGATTCTGACGGGTATTGATTTCGTCTCCTGAATTCAGCCCTGTCCAGTAGCGAACTCCGTGTTTGTGTATATTTTTGTTGTAACTTCTCACATAAGGTTTTGAAATTTAATGTGACCGGTTTTTTTGATTCGCACAACAACTGTAACGTCTCAAACACTCTGGGAGTTAGTTTAGTGAGCAGTAATGGAACTTGTTTTTGATCCGGCACATCGTTTAACAGTATTAACGATTGTAGTTGTTGTTCGAACACCTCCCAATTTTCTCCATCAAAGGGTTTTATCTCGTAATTACTAGTCATTGTTGTTTTATTTTGATTATAGTTTGCTTCTTGCTTTTTTGGTTGTGATACCGACGCCAACGCGTATTTGTTTTGATAGTATTCACTCAAAGTTCTTCTCAACTCGTCTACTGTTGGATTTTCTGGGCATTGCAAGCCTACCTCCACCAGTATTTGCAGTAAAGTCTCTTTCGTACACCGATAAATGTACGTTCTTTTCCCCTGTTTGATTAATGATATTATTTCGGCTTCAGTTATTTGTTTTTCTACGTTGGTTGCCTTGTCATTGTCGTCGTCAGACATGCTAAACGTTTCATTTCACGTTTTTCCGTTGTTGTTCATAGGTAATGTTTGACGTGACTTTTGTCAGGGTCTCATTCAATTTGTGATAACCTCAAATTTTCCGCCGCCATTACCGATCATCAGTAAAGTAATTAATTTCTTACTTTTGATGTTTTTTTTGTGCTCTTCCCGATTGTTTAGTCGCTGCAGCACGTAGTTTCAAAATCCTCGTCGCCAATGTTGTGTTCCGAAATAAAGCCACTGAATTTATACAATTTATTTTATTCGAGCGTATGTTCTCAGGTACAAACCAATACAAGAAGAGATCCGTTATACGCAGATACTACAACGACGATTCGACCGAGCGACGCAATCTTTATCGTCGCGGCAACACTACGCTACGCTGCGGGTCAACGTACGACCAACCGCCATTTTTGTTTCAACTACGCTTGCATTGCATTTGGAACAACGAAAAGTGATTTTATTTTAACTAAAGACGTTTAGTTTAGTGTTTTAGCGGTAGTATTGTTATAGAAGTGAATAATTGTTGTAAAAGTATTTGTGTACGTAGTGTTTCACATCCAATATGACTGATGCAGAACAAAAAGAGGCAATTACGGCCAGAGGCCGAGCAAAAGCCTCAATCACTCGCCTGAAAAACTCTTTAGACAAGGAGGCCTTACTGAAGGGCCCCATCGAACTAGTGCTAGTGAAAAGGCAGAGGTTAATTGACGCTTTTGCGGATTATGAGCGCTTGACCGACAAAATTGTGTCCATGTTTACGACCCCCCCTTCAAGCTTAGTCGCGGACGATGACGAGGTTGAGGATAATTACTTATTTCTACTAGCACAGCTCGACAGTGTCCTGAATAAAATGCAGCAGAACGTAGCTGCAAATAACACGCCGTCCACACCGTCGTCTCCATCTAATGCCCCCGGTCAAGGGACAGGTCCAGGTCATATAAAGCTACCAAGCGTAGTAATTAAGCCGTTCACTGGTAAGTACACAGAGTACTATGAGTTTACTAGCATGTTTACAGCAATGATACACAGCTCGACATCATTCACTTCTGTGCAAAAACTATATTACCTCAAAGGTTTTCTAAGTGGTGAACCATTAGCTTTGATAAATAACTTGCCACTGCAGGATGAAAGCTATCCTGAGGCACTTAAACTTCTAAAAGAGCGGTATGACAACAAGGTTCGAGTTGTCCACGAACATATCAATGCTTTAATTGATATGCCGATTGTCGCCAGATCAAACGTAGCTAACCTGCGTGAATTTATTTCAGCTGTAAAGCAGAATTTAGCGGCACTACGCAACTTGGGTGAGCCAGTAGACTCGTGGAGCTCAATAATTCTGTGCATCCTTTCTCGGAAAGTTGACAGCACGACTTATAGAGCCTTCCAGCTAGAGAGAAATGACACATCTTCACCAACAGCTGCTGAGTTCATTAGCTACATCGAAAAGCGCGCTCTCGCAATAGAGAACTCTGACACCAACATTCAGCGGGTGCCACGTCTAGCCAGCCATGCAGTTGCAGTCACCGCTGTGCAGAAACCGGCCCCAGCAGAATGTCTTTATTGTAAGTCAACCAACCATAAATTATTTAAGTGTCCTACTTTTATTATGGCTTCTCCTAAAAAACGCATGGATTTTGCAACTGCAAACAAATTATGCATAATTTGTTTGTCAAAACACATGCGAAAATGCAAATTTCACTTCCGCTGCTCAGTGTGCAAGTTACAGCATAATACATTACTGCATCAAGAGGCTAAGCATGATCCATCACTTCCTGCACTAACTCCCTCTGTAACTTTGACTGCGACTTCCCGCCAGGGTCATGTGTTGTTACCCACTGCTCGAGTTAAGTTGATAGCTGAATCTGGGTTAACTATATATGCACGAGCCCTGCTTGACAGCGCTTCGCAGGCATCGTTCGTGACACAGAAGGTAGTAGAATTGTTAGGAAAACCGCTAAAAGATGCTAGCACTACAATCACTGGCATCACTAACCAGAAACAAACTGTTGATAAATGTGTAAACTTAGAAGTGCATTCTATAGTTTACCCTTTCAAAATAAATGTGAACTGTCACATTGTAAACACAATAACATCCAAATTGCCACAAACGCAGTTGGATTTGTCACAATTTTCATTGCCGGAGGACTGCAAGCTTGCCGATGAAAGTTTTTACAAGCCGGGTGATGTGCATCTTTTGCTTGGAGCTGATGTATTCTTCCAGATTCTCCTGCCACAACCGCAGCAAACTGATGGAGGAGAGCCGGCATGTAACCAGCCCCTCATCTCTGCAGGCAGCGAGCAAACTGCAACTTCGTGCAACTCTAAGCCCCGGAGCCCATCACTAGTGCATACTTCATTCGGCGTGGTCGTCGCGGGACAGACGCAGCTACCTGCGAACTACAATCAGGTTGTGTCATTATTTTGTAAAAATTGTGATGATAGTATTAGTGAGCAATTGAGTGCATTTTGGGAAAGTGAAAAAGTGCCTGAAATCTTCCCTGAAAAACTACCAGAGCATGAATATTGTGAAAAGCTTTTTAGGGATACTACCAAGCTAGAGAATAATAAGTATGAAGTCTCTTTGCCCATTAAAGTTCCCTTAGAGCAGATTAACTCTGAGTTAGGAGATTCATTTCACTTAGCACTCAATAGATTTCTCAATCTTGAAAAAAGGCTGCATATGCCTAAAAACGAAACGCTTTTGAATGAATACAAAAAATTCATTGATCAGTATCTTGATATGAATCATGGTTCATACCATGACATGAATAAGTATGATTTAGCTAAGGATCCTGTCTTCTTCCTTGCTCATTTTGCTGTGATCCGACAGGATTCACGCACAACAAAATTACGTTGTGTGTTTGATGGATCAATGCTTACAAATAAGAAGGTTTCGCTGAATAATCTGCTTTTTAATGGTGCTGTAGTGCAAAGAGACCTCTTTGACATACTTACCTTGTTCAGAACTGACAAGTTCTTTTTGATTTGTGACATTAAGGCAATGTTCCGCTGTATTAATTTAAATCCAGCTCAGCGATCACTGCAAAACATTCTCTGGCGGGAGACCCCAGAGCAAGATATAAAATGCATTCAGCTTAATACTGTTACATACGGCCTTAGATCATCAAGTTGGTTGGCCACACGCTGTCTCAGTGATCTCGCAGAAAGGAACGAACAATCTTTGCCTCTCGCAGCTTCAGCCATACGAAACAGTACGTATGTCGATGATATATTGGTATCTTGCGATTCTGAACAAGAGTTAGTACGAACACAATCACAATTGGTTGAAATGCTCAATATGGGAAGTTTTCAGTTGCACAAATGGGCATCCAATTGCCAGCTAGTACTAGAAAATGTACCCGAAGACAGTCACTACTTGGGAGAAGTAGACCTCCAAAAAGATCATGCGTTCGTGAAGACATTAGGTATACGGCTTGACGTGAAGTCTGATGTCTTCAAGAGCACATGCCCCGAGCCTTATAGTAGCCCAAACGATTCAAAACGCGACATTTTAAGCTATATAAGTAAATTCTATGATCCGCTGGGACTCATAGGTCCAGTTTTCGTTCGCGCGAAGGTTATTATGCAAATGCTTTGGGCCACTGATTCGAATTGGGACTCTACTCCTCCAGATGATATACGTAAAGTATGGACTGACTTTATTGATGACCTCTCTCAGATGCAGCCGGTAGTTATACCGCGTTGTGTCAAACCTCGGCAAACTGTAGTTAATCAGTTAATTGGCTTCGCTGATGCTTCATCAGTGGCATACGGCTGCTGCTTGTACTTGCGTACCATAGACGAGCACGACAATGTGAATACTGAGCTATTGTGTTCAAAGTCTCGAATCAATCCAAGTAAAAATAAGCTCACGACGCCGAAGCTTGAATTGAACGCTGCAGTGCTGCTATCTAGACTGGTCAAAAGGGTACACGACACTCTTACTACAAAGATAGAGATCCACGTAGTACATCTCTACTCTGACTCGCAAATAGTCTTAGCATGGCTTAAGACTGACGTCACGAGACTACTGACTTACGTCGCGAACCGAGTCAGAGCTGTAGGGGAGTTGACAGATGGGTATCATTGGCACTATGTGCATACTAGCGATAATCCTTCAGATTGCCTCAGTAGGGGTCTTCAACCCCAAGATATCGCAGGTCATGACTTATGGTGGCATGGGCCGACATTTTTGCATGATAAAGATTATAACTTTTCAGAAGTGTCACCAGTACCCACAGAGCTCCCTGAACTAAAGCCTGTTCACACTAATGCTCTGTGCCTTACAACCACAGTGCATAACGATGTGTTTGACATTATAAATAAGTTCTCCACTATAGGTAGAATGACGCGTGTTCTTGCATATATTCTTAGATTTTGCAACAATGTAAAGCCTACATCTCAAAATCTACAAGGTTTCATCACCGCAACTGAACTAGACAAAGCACTCATGCTACTAGTAAAACATGAGCAAAGTCAATTCTATTCAGATGACATAAGGTTGCTACAATCTCACAAGCAAGTCAAGGGTAATTTAAAACCACTGGCACCCTTCCTTGATAGCGAAGGCATGATTCGTGTTGGTGGCCGCTTGCAGAATGCATCACTTCCATTTGCAGCGCAACACCCAGTTATACTGCCAAGGCAGTCAGCGATTACTGAAGTCATTGTGAGAAATGAGCACCTATGTTTACTGCACGCAGGGCAAAAGTTAGTCTTGTGTTCCCTTAGACAGAGATTCTGGATAATCGATGGTTTACGCACTGTGAAAAAGGTAATACATAAATGTATTATATGTTTCAGACTGAAGGCGGCTGCGACAGCTCAACTGATGGGTTCCTTGCCGACGGCGCGAGTCACTGCTTGTCGTGTTTTCCAGAGGGTAGGCCTAGATTTCGCTGGACCGGTATCAGTCAAGAACAGTCGCATTAGAAAACCAGTTATTGGTAAGGGATACATAGCCCTATTTGTATGTTTCGTCACTAAGGCGATTCATCTTGAACTCTGTAGCGATCTAACCACAGAATGCTTCCTTGCCTGCTTCAAGCGCTTCATAGCGCGGCGCAACCTGCCCAGCGATGTCTACTGCGACAACGGCTCCACGTTTAAAGGCGCAAGGAATCAGTTAGATGAGTTCTATCGCTTGCATGCCTCTCAAGCCCATCAACAGGCTGTAAACTCGTTTGCATCCCAAAAGGGCATTAATTTCCATTTTATTCCGAGTTACAGTCCTGTATTTGGTGGACTATGGGAGAGCGGCGTAAAGAGTACAAAACATCACTTGAAACGAGTTGTAGGCAAGACATTGCTCACATACGAGCAGCTCAACTCGGTGCTAGTAGAAATAGAAGGTGTTTTGAACTCTCGCGCTCACAGCAGTAACAAATGAGCCCGGTGATTTTTCTTATATCTCTGCTGGTCATTTTCTCACTGGAGCAGCGCTCAATACTTACCCAGAACGAGATGTAAGCAACAAACCTACAAATTTGCTTAAGTTTTGGACCATAATAACTAATATGAAACAGACGTTCTGGAAGTATTGGAGCAAGCATTATTTAAACCAGTTACAAAATCGACCAAAATGGCAGTCTGTAACGCCTAACGTAGCTATAGGTAGTTTGGTCATTTTGCGTAGCGATAACTCACCTCCTCTCGAGTGGCCGATGGCCAGGGTTACCAACTTGTTCCCGGGGAAGGACGGAATAGTCCGCGCGGTCGAAGTACGGACGTCAAACGGTCATACTCACAACAGGTCTGTTACAAAGATCTGTGTACTGCCTATAGAAGTTTAATAGTCACTGATTTGCTCAAGTGCCTAATAGGTAGATAAAATAGTTATTTGTATATGTACACAATAATATTTTCATATACCTACTTTATTTAAAATGTATTGTGCTTGATTTTTACTAACAATAACTTGTTTTTGTTAACTACTGTTATATTTCTGTGATATTAATGCACAGCGAAAGCTTACAAATGTTATGTAATACATGCATACTTACCTGAGTTACTAGACAATGTTAGTTAATAATAGTAATGTTACTTACCTTTGTATGTTGTTGCACTCAATACTTACCAGTGTTGCATACATACCAGTATGTGTACGTTGTACCTAATAGTTTCTATGTTTGAAACATAAGTTTTAGTTATTCAATGTTAAATGATTTATTTTCTCAAGTGTAGTACTTAGTAGTGCTCAATTGTACTCGATAACATCGCCTCTCATTTGTTTATTATGTAACACTAAACTACAATGATAATCGAATAAGTTTTTAATGGTTTAATTGCTTTAATATATTATTTTCATTCTCGAGGCGCAGCTATGTTAGCAACATAAAACCTATTTAGATAAAATAGGTAAATAATTGTCTATGATAGGAACAATTGAATGTTGACATAGATAGGCAATTATTCTTTCTTCTTCTTCTTCAACCCGAGCTGTAATGTAACTCGCTATTTTACAATATATTTTTATAATATAAATACGGAGTTTTTCCTCAATCTACGTGCCCTCCTAGTATAGTCCGTGGCCGCGCCAATTTCTATCAAACAAATGGAGTAAGCGATATTTATTTATTATTGTAAAATTATGGTAGAGTGGACGTAAGGCAATTTAATATATAAATAACTCTTGAATTATAAAATCAGTTCAGTTCACACGCGGCGAACAAATATGAATGCAGGAATATGGTTTACGGGAAAACACAAGTGTAAGTGACCAAATTACCACACAATCCACACAACGGCTTAAATACATTACGTATTACATACGGCCTTCTTCGGCCTAACACTTTAAGGCAAAGACAGGTGCGCCAGAAAATCCGAAAACTGGCACAGTCTTCAAAGTATTGAGCACTGACTAGACTACCACAAGGCGGAGTGGAAAATACAGTAGAGTTCATTGATATAAAGGTAAGTATACACTTTTTTACCTAATCGAATGCGGTCGCCTACAATTTGAAAGCAAAAGCATTCGATTAGGTAAAAAAGTGTATACATATTAATGAAGTCGACTGTGCCTAAAGAGCTACACAGGCGCTTCAACGGGGCCCGTACGGGGCCCGACATAGACTGCTCGCGTCTGTGAACTGGGTACGTTGCGGGGAAACCGAAGGTTTTGTCTGTGCAATCGCAGACGAAGTTATCATGCATGACGAAGAATTACTGGAAATATATCCTAAAAGCGGTACCTACTGTCGACATTTCGTTGCTTTTCTAAAACAACGCAGTATCTCGAAATACTACGTTTTGCAACTAAGTAAAGGACGGGACGCGGAACACACAAAAGTTTATCGTGAATAAAACACCCATCGTTTTACGTTAAAAAATGGCCAGATGGCAGCATTGTGCCGTTATGCCATTGGTCGAATTGCGATGCCACTTTTGTGCAAGACCGTCCGCAGGCCAGATGAGACGTAGCTTTTCACGTTGACACCAAGATATTTTGCTGACTACTGGCACATCGAGAAATAATACGCACACATCCATTTACTTTTTTCTGCTATAGTGTCGTATTGTGAAATAGTTCATCAATGCACCATGAAATATTTGTGTAACAATGTAATATTTATAGAAGGGCCATTATTCAAGAGAAAGTAAGTACAAATATTTGGACTTATCAGCAAATGCGCTTGTGTTTACGAAAAGCGTAGATGTGAGCAAGGTCTTGTTAGCGAAATAGGCCTGTATACTTGATAACACTGGATTAAGTATTCATGTAGTAAACTGAATTAGTTCGGATTGTTATTAAATTTGTTTGTTGTAAAATAGGTGAACTTAATGATTTAGTTGAAAAAAATATTATTTTCAGTAGTTTTAACAAGCTTCCTGTAACACTAAACTACACTTACAACAAGTAAGACTCTCAACCCCTTTTTACTCTTCTGGGTACTCTTACAAACACTATCTATATACAGGCGCAATTTTATTGGTTGATATAACCCGCATACGGGGTGAAGGAATTTTTTATCGGTTTTTGAATTGATCGATATACATCATGATGCATTTTCAGACATTTTTATTGATCAAGAGGGCCCGGCTCCCCGCATTGGGGAGCTATGGCACGTATTTCGGAAATCTCTCTCGTATCCCTGATGCGGGCACTAAAGACCAGCCTTATTTCACTGGTCGTTATACCGCATTCAGTTAAACGACTGTGCTATCGACTTATGCCTTCATTAGTCGTTGTACCGCATGTGGGGGGCACCTACATTATGCATTGGACGACCACTATAGGGATGTTGACTGAAAAAATATTATTACTCCATACGAAAGAATACATAAAACTATGCCAAACAGTGAAAATCCTATTCGAATATCTCAAAAAATAACGAAACTACAACCATTAGAATATCGTTAGTTCGAGAGAGAAAGCGCTACAGATCAGTGACGTCACTGACCTCGAGCGCCATAGTAAATGACGATCGTTTAATACAGAGCTGCGTTTTGCGGAACAGGGACAGAAAATGCCCCCTCCTAAAACTTTGAGGACTTATAATTATGTAATTATTTATTCTTTTGAATCACTTTTTTCGCTATTTCATTGAGAATTTGATCCTTTTTCGAGAAAATTCGGAATTATTGATTTTCTTATTTGGTGTCAACATCCCTATTAATAGCCTAGTATGTAGTGACCCTGCCTAAAAGCTGGTCCCTGTTTCGAGTCCCGGTCAGGACATTTAATTGTATCATGAACCCGAAAAATTGTTTTGTATGTTTTTATTTTATTTATATGAGTATTATTGAGTATGTATATCGTCACCCGTGGTATAAGCTTTGCTTGGTTTGGGACTAGGTCGATTTGTGTAAGATAGTCCACAAAAAAATATTTATTCCTTTTATTCATTGCTCTGTCTGTTATTACTTTATTAACATATACATCTAATAATCCTAATCTCTTGTATGCCTTCGAAACCCGGACTTGGTGTCTCTACCGCAAGCACAGACATTATGAACATTTCCTGGTCAGATCGTGTCAGGAATTCGGAAATTCTACGCCGTGCTAATGTCGACGATATTGAAGCCTATCTAATGCGTAGGCAGCTACGATGGTGTGGTCACATCTACCAAATGTCTGAAGACAGAATAGCTGATCACATCTTTTATTCTGAACTGCAAGATGGCAAGATGAAAACAGGGCGGCCAACTCCGGCATTATAACGATGTGCTGTAGCGCCACACGCGGAGACGTGATGTTGAACCATCGTGCTGGGAGTTTTTGGCTCAAGATCGGTTAAAATGGAGGCATATATAAAGACGAAGTGAACTTGACGCTAAGCGTGAGGATTTGAAGGCCCGACCACCTGCGGCCATTCACTATAATTATGTCGAAGGGGTGTCGATTTCTGGGGAGAGTGCTCGCACATTAACTGCGAAGATAGGATATCTCAGTCACCTGAGAGCTCGTGACCGACGCTCTCACTAGCCAGGCTCTTCTTTCTAGACACCGAGGTCGAAATCGGCCAGGAGGATTATGATGATGATACTGATGAACCTTTACAGTGATTTTTAGTTACAGACATGGACACGGTTCCAAAGTCTACAGATAAATCGAAATCTTGGTAAAAGACCGAGTCCAGAAACATATAGGTACCTATACTACCAACGCCCTAGATCCCAATAACGAAACTGACCACAACAAAAAAGTTGTCATCCAAAACCTTGACAGAGATGCAATAAACATGACTATTTTTTAACAAATTACAGTCATTGCTTTAAAACGGATTCGCCAACAAGGGATCCCTGTAGCAGAGTAAAGAAAGAAAGTACTCTTTGCATTAATTTCCATAAATACCTACAGTACCTAAATTTTTAGGATGGAATCAATTTCGTCACCATCAAATCACGTTTTGCTGTAAGATTATATTATGCACATTTTATACATTGAGAGCCAGATAAGACAATGCAAAAAGATGTCATTAGATAATTTCAGATGCTAATATAAGTGCTAGGTATAACATGTTAATGCTGCTAAAGTATGCCATCGCATGCTTTTATTCAGCTGATAAACAATGTTATCACATAATTTCAGCTGCTATAAGATGCAATCGCATATAAATTTGACGTAAATTGACTAATTGTGCTACTGTATCACTATATTAATGTTTCGTTAAGAAAATAATTTGGTAAGAATACCAAGTAGTGGAGGTAATCAAAAATATCCCATTGTTAGCGATATAATAGTTAGGTATATTTTTTGTCACAAGTCCTAATAAGCCGCTGTTATGCAAAGTTAAAAAATGTTTATGGTATATAACACGTAATACTCCTGTATTGCTAATACATATTATATAAAAATATGTCTTAAAGTCGAATGAGCCGTTATTCATCAAAACAATAAACCATCCTGTTTCATTATTTTGTCTTGTGACGTTATTGCTTATAAAAACGTTTCAACAACCCATAATTATTGAGTCACAACTCTGAATATGTTACTAATTTTGGATTTTTAACTCTATTTTTGTTTTGTTTTGTAGGTTTTCTTTGGTTTGTCGTATACTCCAATAAACAATGAAGGTATTACAAAAAGAGGATTTGTTTTTTGTTAGTTTAAATAAAAGTTATTACAAAGTAACTTTTGTAAACTTTCAAACCTCTCTCCTGAAAAAACACGTTTTTTGAGATACAGTGTTGTTTCAGAAAAGCAACGATTTGTCGGGCATGCCGCCGTCCAGGAGTGTCACTCAGGCATATCATTTTCGGTTGTGGTCATCATCCTAACGGCAAGTACTTGGACAAAGACAAACAGTGTCCTTTTTAGGGTTCCGTACCAAAAAGGTAAAAAAGGAACCCTATTGGTTTCACTTTGTCTGTCTGTCTGTCTGTCTGTCTGTCTGTCACATCGCTAAATATCTCAGGAACTACTTATCCTATCGATTTGAAATTTGGAATAGTTATAAACAAGGGTAACCCAGATACATAGAAGATGGTTTTTTAAATTATTTTATTTTATTTTCTGTGAATAATGACAGATAAAAGGGGGTTCAAAATTTTAAAGTCTGGCAACTATGTCAAGTGGGGTATCATATGAAAGGGCTTGACTTGTACATTCCAAAACAATTTTTAGTTTTTTTTTTCGTTGGGGAAATTTCGATTTACGAGGGAAAATGTAAAAGAAAATACCATTCCCCCCCCCTTATCTCCGAAGTTTACGAAGAAAAAAATTTGAAATTATTACACAACATTAATATGCATGTATATTTTACAGGAAAATTTTAGCCATAGCTCTATATAGTTTTTCTTTTTTTTAATCATCAAAAAACTCTTCTATACTAAGTTTGTAATTTAATCACCTTTGTATATATTTTTGTTTTATATTTAAATTTACAAAATAACGTTGAAAATACCTTATTTCAAATAAAAAAACAATTATTGAAATCGGTTGATGTGATAAAGAATTATCCTTGAAAAACCAACATACGTACTAAGTTATTCAGTCGCGCAAATTAGTAACACAATGCGCCGATAGATGGTGCTGTCATGTTTTTTTAAGATTGTTCCTGAATTAATGGGGTCGGGACGGGTACACAACTACATATACAAGAACTGTGTACGGAACCCTCGGTGCGCGAGTCGGACTCGCACTTGACCGGTTTTATTTAACCTGACTTCGGCTTTATAGGCCGGGCCCAATAGAGTCATAGGGGCGCGCGCTAGGTGAGTGGCCTAGGGAAAATCCAGAGGAAACCTCCGACACGACCACGCCGGAAATACCCTAAGAGTTTGCGCTTCACTGAGATTGGTTGAGTGGCTTCCAGCCTTATGAATAACAGCGCATAAATCCTGCATGGTTTGAAAATACAATTCGACCAGGTAGGTGGCACTGCATTTCCGGGCAGGACGACGTCTGCCGGGTCCGCTAGTGTAAGTATATATTTTTTCTGTAGCATGATTGCCATTCGTGCAATTTACAAATAATGAAAATCGATTTTACTTTTCTTTATCTGTTTTTGCAGACTTCCCCATTAATTTGTGTAATTTCCTAGACTCTACATGATTAATGTATTTTCCGTTCCCGAAGGGTCCAAACGAAACTATATTGCTGTCAGTCACATGTCCGTCCGCCGTCTTTCACACAGGTTTTACTGTGAAATTAGCAACACCGTAGAAACTTTAAAAACTAATTGACCGAGTGAAATTAAGGTTCAACTCTGACAAAATGCTTTCATATGTCGGGATTTTCGTTTTTCTCAACCGATTCTCATGAAAATTTGTGAGTAGGTTTGATAAGGTACAACAACAACAACAACAGGCTTAACAAGCTAAAAAAAAATCACATCGGTGATTTTCTTTAAATTGAAGTATTTCATCGATTTCATCAACCGACAGATTTGGCTACAGTAATTAATTATGTTAACGGCCCTGTCATACGATAAATAGTTACGGAGATATTAGTCACCGCCGTCACCGAGGTAATAACGTCACCGGGGTGAAATAAATAGTCACCGTGATGATATTAAGGTTACCGAAATGATACAAAGTGTCACCGATGTGATATAACAGTCACCGAACTTACAGTAGGTATTTCAACATCACCGTCAAACAGCGAGGGACGACAGTCATGTGACATTCCGTCTCCTCATATTAAACTTGATTCTACGCAACTTTCTACATGGCAATTCGTATTTTCAGACTATAGAAAAAAGAAAATGAAAAGTTTGCAAGTTCCGTAACAATAATCGTACGTCTTGTATCAGCGACAATCATCTTGTTATCGAGGACTTATACCAAAAATCTAAGCAGCATCAAATTAAATCAACTACGGTAAGGGCTAATAAATAAGTACTTTATCTACACACATATCATAAATCCTCTAGTATGCGTTCGGAAACCGTAGAAAATGACTCTCATTTCAACATTCAATGAATTTATGGCAATTTTCTTATCTGTGGCTAAGGCTACAGCAGTAATAAAATATTTCATTTTAATCTCATATATGATGTTAAAATATTACGTCAAACAAAACTGTCAAAATTTAAATGTCAAAGTTGACATGTCCCTATTCTAGTATCACTGAAAATTCAAATTCAGTCGATGCGAAATGTCAGCTCGATGTTTTTTTAGTATATATCGCACGAAATTTGAGCTAGAACGACATGATCACATCAGAATAAGGACTCTTTACTTTTTAAAATAACATTCAGGTATCGGTTGCCAGTTCTGATTTCGATATTTCCGCAACCGTGCAAAAAAGGTTGTATTAACACAATTATTGTATTTATTTACTACGGTTTCTGAACCCATCTTAGAGTAATTATAATATGTGTGTAGATAAAGTAATGTATGCAACTGTACATAATTAGGCATTAAAACACTCGTGTGGCCTTATTATGAAACTCGCCTTCGGCTCGTTTCATAAAACACACTCGTGTTTTAATGCCCCTCATTATGTACCAGTTGCATAAACTACTATTTTTTTTGCCCCAGACCCCACCCAAGACCAAGCATTATTATTTACTGAGCCTTGTAGTTGATGCAAGGATTGAAATATGAATTTATCTATTTGACGTAGGTATAAACGTTCAAACGTTGTCTAATACTCAACACACAGCCATGGCTCACCCGTTCTCATAAGATAAAAGTAATAAGAATAAAAGAAAGAATAAATAAGAAAGAAAGAAAAAAGAAAGAAATAATAAAGAAAGAAAGAATAAGAGTAGAAGTAAGAATTCATGGTTGGCTGGTAGAGAATGCCATTTGGCATTAAGCCCGCCATCAACATCATCATCATCCTCCTAGCGTTATCCCAGTACAGTTGCATCCTGAAGGATGCCTGGGGTCCGCTACCTAATCCCAAGATTTGACGTAGGCACTAGTTTTTACGAAAGCGACTGCCATCTGCCATTAGCAGTAGGTATATACTCAGTATTTGGCATTATATGGTATCGACCCACGCCAACGGCATTAAGGGGCTTGAGTATATGTAGATACCAATGTTATGTATTTATGTAAGTAAGTATTAAATAGCACCCACGTGTCGCGATACCTATCCCCATATAAATGTGCGGATTAAATTCAGTGTGCTGAATGGATCCCTATAACCACAAAATGGTGGTATGAGAAATGTAATGACTTTTCCTCTCATCCATACTAATATTATAAATGTGAAAGTCTGTCTGTCTGTCTGACTGATACCTCTTCACGCTTAAGCCGCTGGACCGATTTGGATGAAATTGTGCATGGAGATATTTTGAGTCCCGGGGAAGGACATAGGATACTTTATATCCCGGAAATCATACCTTAGAGTGGAAGCTTGTATGGAAGAGCGATAACTTGGTAAGCGCCTGATATAATAGCAATAGCAATTACATTCTATCGCGATGAACGAGTTCCACGGGAACGAAAACTAGTATTAATAAATAAAAATTACGTGTCGCTTTTAGCAGCATTTCATATCATTCTTAACAAAAACCCTATTTTCCCTTTCCCTCCTTTATAGTTTCGTTATGTCCGTCCATAAGTCCGTATGTCAACTATGTCAGACCGTCTGTCCGTCTGTCTGTGCGTCTGTCCTCGGCTTAGCTCAGTATCCGTTAATTAAATACATAGTTCTAAATAAATTTACATACACTAACAAAATGGTAGATTGAAATCTTGGAAAACATATTTTTTGGGCTTTTTAGGGTTCCGTACCCGAAGGGTCCAAACGGAATCCTATTGTTGTCACTCATGCTTCCGTCCGTCCGTCCATCCGTCCGTCCACGTCCTTCCGTCGTCTGTCACAAAAAAAATTCCAAATAATTTTTCAACTTCCCTTTGACCTATAAACTTGAAATTTGGTGATAATGATGATGATTTGGTTATATTACGTATATTTTACGAAACAAATACATATAAATATGAATACATATAAATATATATATGGATAAATCACATTTATTGACGTTGATTCGGAACCCTAAATGTGCGAAGTCCGACTCGCACTTGGCCGGTTTTTTCCTATTATCTACGTAAAGTTTGTGTCAAACACTAGTAAGTATAAGTTTTTTGAAATTTGACATATAAGATAAAGGATTATGTTATATCTTTAAACGAGCAATTCTTGTTTATATCTATATATATATATTTCAATATATCTATATTTCTTTATTTCCGGGATCTCGAAAACGGCTCTAACGATTTTGATGAAATTTGGTATGTAGGGGTTTTCGGGGACGAGCAATCGATCTAGCTAGGTCTCATGCCCGGTAAAACGCCGAGCAAAGCTCGGCCGCCCAGATATTGTATGTTTATACAGGGTGTCCAGTAATAAATGGACAAACTTCTAACCACTGATAGAGCTCCTGAGGCTGGTCCAGAAAATGGACATTTAGGTTTAGTAAGAGTCCCTAGGTTTCCGAGATAATCGAACCTTTTATTTTCTTAATAATTGGTACCTTGTTTCACCTTAATGAGTATATGAGGGTTAATCTCCAGAACTACAGATTAGATTTCAATTTATTTGTCATCAACCATACACAGAGAGTAATAATGTGATTATTGTCTTGTTTTTGCAGAGCCGATCAAATGAAATGAAGGTCTCCGCTTCAGCTTCGACAAAAATACTTTTATATGTCCGGATTTCCTCTTCAACGACGAAAAGTTCACGTTTGGCGATTTGTCGTCCTAGCTGTGTTTGTTAAGCAAATTCTATTTTCACGACTAATTTTTGTCATGCTCTAGTTCTGATGATGGGATCCATGAGCAATCGAGGCAACTCCTCAAATGTGAAAGGCACAGGCATTTTAGTATTTTCGTCAACTAATTAAGCATTTGATGACATTTGATAAAGTGAAAATGATGATGATGATCAGAATTCAACGACGCATAGTTCACGTTTGGCGATTTGTTCTCTTTGCTGTGTTTGTTAAGCAAGTTAGATTTACAAGACAATCATTTGTCAAGCTTGAGTTCTGATGATGGGATCCATGAGGAATCGAGGGAACTCCTCAAATGTTATAGGCATACATACTTATAGTGATTTTAGTATTTTCATAAACAAATCGAGCATTTACATTTAAATAAGTGACATTTGATGAAGTGGAACTGCTGAAAATGATCAGAATGGAATTCTTCAACGACGCATAGTTCACTTCTTCGTTATGTTTGTCAAGCAAGCTAGGTTTTCAAGACACATTTTTGTCAAGCTTGAGTTCTGATGGTGGATTCCATGACAAATTAAGGGTACTTACTCTTCTACCATTATAAACATTTTACTTATAGCCATTTTTATTTCATTGTATGGAATCTAAGAGTGCACATTGAAGTCGGTTTTTTTTTCTTAAAAAATATTTGTGAACGAGCTTAGCTTAGGTATTGGACCTGTCTGATGGCAAGCGATTGAGGATTCTTAGTGTTGACTGCTACTGCTAGAGGCAAATTTAAGTCCTTCACTTTCAACACAGCCCATTTTCGGTAGTTCTGGAGGCCTTAATGAGCACCAGTAATGCAACACCATACCTACACATTCAGTGCATCGTTACTATGACTGCAGCAGTCTTCTACGACTGTAAGGTAGATAACAAGATAAGTTTCCAGTTCGACTGCTCCAAATAACTTAATAATTGACTTACGCCTCGTACATTACGTGCGTTAATTTACATATTACCTACTATGATGATTTTCAGTGATAGCATCTATCGGATTGTAAAATCTTGTTTTTTTCAGGAATGCCTAAAAACTGCAAACAGAAGTTTCTCTTCGTCAACTTATGGCTTGCGACAGTCTTCTTTGCAACGTTGAAATTGTCACACCGCGTCGGCACACCCAGAAGAACATAACAATATTTCGATACGTCCTCCTTAAACACAGATGTAATAAACCATATTTATAGCCTGTTTCTTTATTAGAAAACTATGGAAATTAAAGATTGCCGACGTGTTACTTGATGGTTACTTGCCACAAATTATAGTCGTTCTTTGCACTTTCGTCAGTACTCAGTACAGGTTTAATAATGTATCGCTACCTGCTTTTATAAATAATATGTGGGTGACCGAGCTTCTATCTAGATCGATTGTTCAACCCCAAAAACCCCCACATACGAAATTCATTCAAAATCGTTACAGCCATTTCTGAGAACCCCGAAATAAATAAATATATGTACAAAAACTGCTCGTTTAAAGATATAAGATGTACATCCATATCACAGGAACATTTTGGATAGTTCTTTTAAGGCGCAGGGGTGGGCAAGGCATTCTCCACACAAACTCTGTGCACGTTTTATTCGTAGGTTTTGGCACTAATGAATGTAATATTTTTTTTGGATGTAAATATTAGATATGCGAATAAAGTGATGTGGAAATTTTCAAATACTTCGAAAAAATGAAAAAATTTAAAAATAATATCAATGAAAAAAAAAATACATCACGAAATAGCTAACAGAAAAATAAGCATACAGACCAAAAATCATAACTTTAATGCAAACACAAACGAAGAAAATCCTGCACAAAGTTTGTATGGAGAGAGCTTGCCCTACCCCTCCTCTTAATGTTTCGATAATGGGATAAGGCAGGTTCATGCATTGTGTAATTTAATTTTATCAACTACATCACGCTTTGAACGCCAGACATGCAAGGTTATCTAAGGCCTCGGTCGTTAAATAAACTGACCGTTATGGAAATTCCCTCTATTGACATCATTAATAGATAACACATTAAAAGGATCAATCAGTAAAATCCTAAACGTTTCCCTCGATTTTCATACTTGGTCCCAGGCAACTCTGCCAATAAAATATGGCGGATTAGGTATCCGCTGTACTGGTGACCTGGCTCTTGCTGCTTTTCTCTCATCTGTACACAGCACCGCCACGCTCATCAGTGGAATTCTTAATGTTTCCAATCCCGCTGATGTAGTGACGGGCTTGGCCGATGCAGAGTCAACTTGGGAGATCGGGAATCCTGGTAAGAGCCCACCTGCTGAAAAAGCGAGCCAAGCTGCCTGGGACATTTTAAAAGTCAAATCTATCCACAAAAGTCTTTTAAAACAGAACCTTATCCCAACCGAGCGCGCTCGATTACTGGCAGTGTCCGTGCCTTAGACTAGGGCCCAAAGTCTACGAGCCACATTCCTGCAGCCGCTGCGGTGGCTCGGTTGACGCCCTCGGTCGCCACGGCCTATACCTACTGCCAGTCAAGTGCCGATCGGTCAACGACCTCATCCACCGGGCTATCGGCTCCGCAGCTATCCCATAAACTCTGGAGCCAGTAGGTCTGTCCGCTGCTGATGGCAAAAGACCTGACGGGTGCACAATAGTACCGTGGCCAGATATATATTATTATACTCTTTGACCGTGGCATCTAGGTCGACCTTTGGCATGGGATGTGAAACGTGCCCAAACTTTACTGTCAAGTGTCGTTAATACGCTTTCTTAACATATAATTACATATTTTCGGCACTTGCAGTAGAGACCCTGGTACCCTGGTCGACAGAAACTAAAGAATTAGTCAAAAAAGTTTTTCAAAAACTGATCGGGGTCTCAGGTGATCTGAGGGCTGGGCTCTTACTTCGCCATGCGGCTGAGCCTGGCCATTCAGCAAGGCAACGCAGCGAGCGTCCTGGGAACGATGCCTCTGGCAACACTAGGAGGAATTGAGGACGAGCGATTCAAGTTGTAATTATTATTATTAAATATTATTGATAGTAATTTATTTCATATTATTACATTACATTATAAATTACTTGTGGGTATTATTTGTGGTTTTTAGTATTTTTATTGAATTTTCATTTTATTAAAAACTTGTTTTGGGATCGCACGATGCTCATAGGCGTCAGTTACACGGTAAATATTATCAAGCGATACAGTATTGGCCTCTCTGTCACTTTCATGTAAGTGAGAGAGAGGTCAATACTGTATCGCGTGATAATATTGACCGTGTAACCGATGCCATACAATATCTTAGAAAACAAAATTATGTACTTACAGTCACAATCGTGCAGAACAGTCCTTAAAACCATTGTCAGTCAGTATATCAACGTCCTTATGAATTTGTGTGCCGATTCTTTTTTTATGCGCTAAACACCGTGCGAACCCCAGCCCGGCTAGCATGAAAATCCGGACCAAATATATGCTCCGATATATAACCTGAGATCCTGAGATAATTCTAAGTGCGGCGGAGACTTTATCTCAAATAGTGTCATGTTAATATTGCAACGTTAATTTATCTCCATACACAAAACGAGAGACATCTATGAGAGAAGGCCTGTGCCCAGCAGTGGGACGGTATACAGGGTGGATTTTCTTTTTGGGTCAGTGAGGGCAGCTACCAGATCCCGTGCTGCTACGTGAAAATGGTTTTAGAAGATCTTCCTTTGATTTTGAATTAATGAAAAATGGCGTTTGTAGATTTTGGAAAAAACATATAGGGTGCGAGAAAAAGGTCATTTTTGACAAACTTTTTTTTTTATGCCAATCGATTCCATTGCTATCCAATATCAATAGTTTCCAAGGGGTCAACTTCCGGTAATGTACTAAAAAGCCAAAAATTAAAGAAAACTTTTCCCATACATTTATTATGGAGAAAAATATTTCTTTACACATTTTTCTATCTTGCTTATCAGTCTTGCTACGCTTAAGGAACATGATATTGTATGAAAACATAACATTAAAAGCATTCAAAATGTCAAAACACGGGAATTTTGAATTTCACTATTTCTCCTTAGTAACGTAAATGTATGGGAAAAGTTTTCCTCGATTTGTGGCTTTTCTAGCCGGAAATTTTTTTTTGGTCAAAAATGACCTTTTTCTCGCACCCTGTATGTTTTTTCCAAAATCTGAAAACGCCATTTTTCATTAATTCAAAATCAAAGGAAGGTCTTCTAAGACCATTTTCACGTAGCAGCACGGGATCTGGTAGCTGCCCTCACTGACCCAAAAAGAAAATCCACCCTGTATATGCTGATGTTGATAATAATAACACGAAAATGTGTATAGTGTACAATTTTAAGTAGCGTCCCGAGTGACATATAAGTTTATGTCAATAATTTAGCATTGATTTGACAAATATACGATTGAACGTCCGACAGTTATTAATCATTTATTTACAAGAAAATATATACAAGAATACAATAATAACTTAAATAAAATTAAAACTAACTTATATGTCCGACCATTTATATGTCTGGGTATTATATTAAAAGATTCACGTATATCTTTTACCCAAATTTGACGGTAAAACGTGACCATAAATAATGTCATTTGACTATCATCCTAGCCCGGCAGCCATCCAGCAGCTAATATAAACCGACTAAATGCAAGGTTGAATGGTCTTCCATATTTCACGTATTAATATTTGACGGTTTACAGCCTACGTATTTTTGACGTATATGCCCGTGCCCCGTCCTCGCCGCGCCCGTCGACGGTGCATTGTTCTAGGTCCACGTTCCGTGTCCGGGCCGGCCCGTTTCCGAGGGCCACCGTCGCGCTTCCGAGGCCGGCCGTCGCTTGACGGCCGTCAAACGGATGCATTGTTGATAGAGCGACCGTTCCGTGTCCGGGCCGGCCCGTGCCCGAGCGTCACCGTCGCCCGGCCGGGCCCGGCCGGGCGACGGTCGCCCTCGGAAACGGGCCGGCCCGGACACGGAACGGTCTAGCGTGAATCATCCTTAAGTATTACTAAATGATTATTCAATATCAAAAATTATACAAAAATCCTAGGCACCGTCCCCGAAACTTACTATGTTTGTTTACTAAATTTTTGGCTATGGCTATCATAGAATTAAATGAAATAAAATGAACTTTATTCTATACTTAAGTAGGCCGCAATGGCACTTTTATTAGTCAAAATCTACTAGCGTTAAAAATAGGTACCTATTTACAATGTTTAAGTTCCACCAAATTCGAGAAGAGGAAAAATAAATTGTTAATGCTTTGGCAACTCTGTAAAAAAATTTTGTAATTGTCAACGGCAGTGAGTATTATATTTTTTTTTTATAAAAGGGTAGCTTTTTTATTGTTCTAACAAAATAACTGGATACACCGGGCCATTTGTACAGTTGCCTGTAAGGTGGACCCGGTAACGTCGGACCTGTTGTTGTACAATAAAGTGCTTACATACATACATACTTCTTGTATTACATCTGTCCATCTCCTGGGTGCACGTCCTCTGCACCTCCTTCCATCGACACGCCCAGTAATTATGCCCCTTTCTAGCGCATCCGCGTCGCGCCTGACCATGTGACCGAAGAATTTGAGTACTCTTTGAGTACAAATGGTGGACAGCCTTGTTGTTATATTGAGCTCCTGTAGGATAGACTCGTTAGTGCGACGTTGCGTCCAGGATATCCAGAACATTCTTCGCCAGCACCACATCTCGAATGCGTCTATCCTCCTAAGGATCCGCGCTTTTAGCGTCCAGGTATGTGATGCGTACAGGAAGATTGAGAAGATAAGGGTACGCATGACCTTTATCTTTTGCGGTGGATTCCCCGGTTCCTTCAAATCTTCTCTAGCCTCTTCACAGCAGATTTTGCCATTTGATCTCGTCTGACCATCTCCTGTTCACCGGCCCCATCGTTGCTGATTTGCGATCCCAAGTATACAAACTTGTGTACTGTATCGAGGTCACACAGATCATTGGTTCTCACTGGACTGCCATACTAAGAATGACATTTAGATATGCCTACCGTACGTAATTACCGCGCGGGATGGTTAATTGTAAACTCACGCGTGTTAGAGCGGGACGTTTGCAGTGGGACTGCCTTGCCTTAAGCTGGCTCTGGTGACCTTACTCGCCGCCAGCAACACAAACCATGATGTTTTACATACCTATTTGACCATTGTTTGACCCTAAAGAAAAGTTACTTAGAGGAGCGCTCGTGGCCTAGCGGCGCCCGCGCACCACGTGCGGTATGCAAAGTCAGCCCAGCCCAGGTCACCTCTTGTCCAGGTCAGTTATTAACTGAGCACTCCCGGTACCTTGAAGGCACGTTAAGTCAAGTTAGAGACTCTTGGGTGTTTTAACCATAGTATGTCAATAACATATACGTAATTCTAAATTTGTACATCTACTTGCAAATAAATATTATTTAGATTTTTATTTTATTTTAACAGGAAAATTCGGATGGCGGTTGCTTCCATAAAAAGGGATAAGGTGAAGATCCCGGGCATCCTTCAGGATGCAACTGTACTGTGATAATACTAGGAGGATGACGAAGTTCTACTTACATATGACTTGTAAGTTGACAGGCGCAGAACGTCCGTCACCCTCGACATTAGACGCGGTGCACACGTATCGTCCAGAATTCTCCCTGGAGACGCCCTGAAGAGCCAGATGTGCCTGCCCGGCAATCACGCCTGCTCTCTGGTTATGAGTCATTACTTGACCCTGAAAAAAAGATATGATTGGGGCTTCCTGACTTATTATTTTATTTTGTATGGAGGTGTCTAAAAAGGTCCGTTGTGTTGACAGTTACAGACATATGCAAACAGGTCCCTCACACCCAGCACAACGCATCTACTCATACTTACGTTATGTTCCCATACAACTTTATAAGCTTGTGGGTGTGCTCGGACAGTGCAATCAAAGTATACGTCGTCTCCTTCTTCTATATCGTTAGGATTCAACTTGGCACCCAACTGTAGTGACACTATCGGCATGTCTGTGAACGAAAATATGCACTTATAATATACTTATTATATAATTAATATTATGTATATACCTATACCTACTTTATTATTCGGCATCAGCTTTCAAATCTTTTTGTTATTACTTAAACTATCATGGAATTAAGTCATAACATTATTGAATGAATCACAGTATAGTAAGTGTCACTGCTGTTAACTCATTATGGCGCAATGAAAGTGTTATCGATCATATAACTGTAAAATTATACTTTGTATAAGGTAATAGTTTGATGGATTATAAATACATACACATAAAGACTGATCTTACCCGGGCGCCAGACATAGCTTCAAAGATTTGCACACATCTTTAAAGTCTTTGCAAACACACTGACGCAACCGGCCAGGCCATGCTTTGTAAATATTTGAATGATGTGTCCAAAAACCGACACCGCATGGCAAAGTGCACATCTTTGTTCAAACTTTGAACACATATATAGTCAAAATCCCTTGCCATACATAGCAGCAAACGTGTGCTCAAACATTTGAAGCTATGTGTAGGGCCGGCTTTACCATATCTAAACATCGACATTCAAATACGCAATACACAAAAATTAGAGGTTGGTATATTCCTTAACGGAACATAATTTCGGTAACTACCCTACTCTGAATAGTTAAAACTACTCCATTTTGTCGCCGTGTTGTCCAATATTAAAACGAATAGCAAAGTACTTGCGTATAATATTATGGATTCAATCACGCGACCCTTCGAATTTAAATTAGCTTTGTAATTTAAGAGTATAAATGTAGTGACGAGTTCTAAATGTAGCGTGGACGTCCGAACTAAATGGAACAGGACAGCCGCCCTGTAATTTGTCGAAAATGTCGTAAATATAGGTACGCATCCGGGAGAGCTCGCTCGAACCAACACTCTCTTCATGCTAACTAACACTTTAGCACCTTGTGCAGGTGGATAAATGAGAATAAGCCTTAAAGTTCATTCATAATGACGACCGCCTTAGCTTAGTTGGTAGTGGCCCTGCCTATGAAGGTGAAGGTCCCGGGTTTGAATCCCGGTCAGGGCATTTTTTTGTGTGATGAGCACTAATATTTATTTGTTCCTGGGTGTTGGATATTTTCTATATATATTATTATTATATCGTCGCTTAGTACCCATAGCACAAGCTTTGCTTTGCGCCTAGGCTGATTTGTGTAAGATTATCCACAAATATTTATTTATTTATTCAGTCAAGTGTTAAGTTTTAAGTGTAAGTGTGCTTATGTATAGTTTTGGCGGATGAATGCCCTGGATCTTTTCTAAAATTGTGAGTTATATAATTATAAATCATATTAAAACATCACGCTGAGGAGTAAAATCAAAGAAGTCCAATTTTAAAGTGCAAGTGCGTATACAAGTTCACTTTGCGTTATCGATCAGTGTAGTTACCGATTCAAAAAATAGCAAAGAGAAGTAGGTTCATGTAGTACTTAATGCAATTTATCGTCATTCTTATGGAACAGGGAATTAAGCTTATGACACACCGGCTTGACATTGATATTTTGACCGGATTGACATTCTGCATTTTAAAGGTTACAGCACGGTCAAATTGGATCGTGTCTTATGTTATGACCAGGCCCCTATTTCACCAACTTGACAATTGTCACCTTACAATGACAATTCGGTTTACATTACCGGGCCGGTAAGTATCGTATTGGTGCTATCTAACGGCCATCTTTACGTGACGACTCAGAAGTGTACTTGGAATTGTCATTGTCAGATGACAATTGTCGAGTTGGTGAAATAGGGGCCTGGGGTCTGACAAAAAGTGCGGATGACGTCAAACCACTTATGATTTCAAATAGTATTTTTGGTTTTCATAAACAATTATCACTTATCATTTATCAACCTCTTTATTAACCGATATCGCCACTTGAAATGAGTAAGTACGTTTTTGAACCATAAATTGACTTCATTAGCTATTTTTTTTTATTTTATTTTTTAGTAGCTATTGTATCTTTACGATTATATTTAGCTAAAATTTATATTACTAATGCATAAAAAACACAGTAAAATGTCATTTCAAATAATCGTACCTTATGCTGACAAGTTTCGTGAAATTTATTGTATTCACTACATTACCCTACCACTTGTATTATTAATTCCATGGATTTATTTACGATTATTTTGTTACATGATTAATACTACTTGGTTACTACATGTCACTCGGAAGTTTAAATACAAACATCACCTGTGTGAAAGATTACGTCATTTTTACGTCATCCACACTTTTTGTCCGACCCCTGCTTATGACTAATACATTATGAGACGGGTTGACCAAATTGTGGTATCCATGTACGGGTTTTGATTTCATTTTACAAACAAAACCTGTTGTTCAATGAGGTAGTAAAACTGAATTTAATTATTACTATTCGACGGTTAAAACTTTTTTTTCTGTTTAAAGAATTTTATTCTCAAAAGAAATTATACATTTCACTTAATGAGAATTTATACTAAACATAGTTAGATCAGTGAGCATTACAAGATACATAAAAACAAACACGGAAAAATTTAAATGTAAACATTTTGTGTCACTGTAATTGTCAATACACTAATTAGGTACTAAAATGTAGGTAGCATTACAAAAGTCCAATAGTGTATAAGCACATCACAGAACAAGTTCACACCGGTTTATAGAAATATATAGCCAGCTTGATGGTGAGCAGACGCGAGGTAATTAAGTAACGTTTGCGTGTGTGTGTGTAAGGTTGATCTAAAGGTCATTTTCCATATTCAAATTTATATGCATACAAAAAATGACAGATCTACGCATATCTAACGGAAGTTTGACACGTTACGTAATTAGCTAGCTATACCCTTACCATGAGTTTGCAATGTTTGCATTACCCTACTCGCTAGCGACTGCGTAAACGATTTAGTATGGACAAAAGTACAGCGCCTCTGGTGGTTACGCAATAGAACTAAGAATCGCCATCGCCGCTAGCGAGTCTTAAGGGTACTGTTAGGCTATGCGCGACATTCTTAGGTTGCTGATCTACAGAGCCTACATAACCTATTTAGGAGTTACTAGAAACATAAAAGAGTATAATTTAAATGTTGTCAAGGGGATGCGTCCGCTAACGAAATTATAATTTTCAACATACAACGATATAATTTGAGACATTAGAGCTGTTTCTGAAGTTGTAATAACTTCGCGGTAGATTTCTCTATGAGCCTCCCTAAGACTACTTGTAAATTAGCAGAGTGTAATGCTTGAAAGATTCGCCACCACAAGTGATACCCACGGTAGCTCAGTTGGTTAAGAGCAACGGACGGATTCCAGAGGTCGTGGATTAAAAACCCACCTGTAGCTTTTAATTTTTAAAATTTTCACTTTTATTGAAAATACAAAAAACTATGACTTACAATGCAAACTAAGCGATTTGGTAGTTTCAATCATGACGTGTTCTAAGGTGGTGTGCGTGGCTCGGCAGGTGAGCACCCTGCCATCGTGCTCCATACGCGGCGTCCAGCGCAGGAATGAGACTGTTTCATTGCCGTTTTCGGAAATCTGCAACAATTGCCAAAATAAGTGTGGTTAGTTTGACCGCCAAAGCGATAGTGTGTCGTCGTGCCCAGTATGCCAAGCACTGTTTTTTTGATGTAATGTCTAAACCAATAAAAACAATATAAAACAGTTCATAAATGTTTTTTTTTCATGATCAATGTTGTTGGCGTGGTGGGCACGACCACACACAACCACTTTATAGGTTCTTGGCGGTCAAATGGTTAATCTAGTTTTCAATGTATTTTTTTGGTGAACAATAAAGAATATATTTTGTACTATTGTATTGTATCGAGTTACACGCATAATGACTCTTCTGACGTAAATGTATTACGTACGGCAAATTATACAATTCGGCTGTACCACTTTTTAGGGTTCCGTACCCGAAGGGTCAAAACGGAACCCTATTGGTGACGCCCAGACGTCCGTCCGTCCGTCGTCTGTCACACAGGTTTTACAGCCAAATGGTTGGAGCTACAGGCTTCAAATTTACACAGTATAAGCATCTTGTTGGCTCGAAGCCATACAAATAGTCAAAACTTATTTTTAAATGTTTTTAAGGGGGGCTCCCATACAGCTAAAGGGGGGCGCGAAAATTTTTTTTTATCCTACCCTACACTGGGCGAAAAAAATACGAATTATTAGTAAGTTTTAGTGAATCCCAAGACAAGGAGATTATATAGGTACTAACGGTTACAAAACAGTTTAGTAGTAATTAGTAGTTACAAGGACAAATTTTTTGGTATTAGTAAATAACTACTATTATCAAAAACTGTTTTGTAACCGTTAGTATATAATCTCCTTGTCCTGGGATTCACTAATACTTACTAATAATTAGTATTTTTTTCGCTCAGTGTATCGAGTAGGGTATCGTTGTTTAGAGCTCATTGAGTAGATACTTACTATATTAAATATTAATTTTAAAAAATATTGGAAAACAAAGGAATGAGAAGCCACCAAAGTCACCTTTTTTACGAAATTTTGTTCCGAAGAATTTTTTAACTTTCCAAATACCTACAAACTTAAAATTTGGTAATAGTGTTTGTTATTACGTATATTTTACCAAGAAATATTAATATATTGATAAATTAGTTTTTTTCTATGAAATTTCCTTATTTTTTCTATAAAAACCAACTTAACTTTGCGGTCTGTTCGAAACGCTAAATGTGCGAAGTCCGATTCGCACTTGGCCGGTTTTTTTACATTACGACTAGGCGGATTTTCATTCAGCCGTATTCAAACCGCTTAATCGTAGACCCGCCGTAATACAAAACAGCTCTGTTTTGTAAAACGCCTAGTCATAATGTAATATGGCGGATTATACAATTTGCCTGCGACATAATTACCTCTATACAGAAAATGATACTCACGCTAAATGGCTCTTACGCAAAGTGACACGTACGCAAAATGACACGCAGTCAATGGGTGCGTAGAGGTAGATTAGGTTTTTTAGGTAAATATACATAATATACTCGTACAGATGCGTCAGGGTTAGAAGGAAATCTTTTAGGAAATTACCCTAATTACCCTTTGGAGAAAAAAGCGACGAAGTAATTTCAGGAGTAAAATATTTAAAAAAATAATAGACTTAGTTTCGTGAATACTTTCTATTGCCGGACGATTCAGAGAATAACTTAAAATCTTGATGATAAAAATCATATATTGACTAATTATTTTAAAATTGGTGAACGCAGATAAATTATTAAAAGCACTTGCATTCTGTATTGAATAGTTTGGTTTGGATCTAAGAAAGGTCTGTCGGAAATATTATAATCAAGGGCTTCAATCTATAGAGGTGTGTAGCCAAACTCTTACTTTTCTGTAGAGGCAAAAACCTTTGTTTGTAATTTGCCGATTTTTTTATAAATTTTCAAAGTGCGTTTAAATTTACCGCCACGTTGCTGTGAAATACTTGGTTTTTGCGTAAATTTTTGTGAAAACTAGTAATAATGTGCGTACACGTCTTTTTATCTCGTTGAAAAAAAATTACCATACCATTGAAATTACAAAAAATTTAGGACTTGTTGGTATACAAATTAATTAGTAGTTGTTAAAGTCCCTCGTTCTTTTCCACCTTTTATTTTTATGGCTATGTCCTTACGTTAATATGAGCTTTAGATGCCTGAAATGAATGGTTTATTATTAAAACTATTGATATTATACTTAAAACTTACCTTCTGTGGTGTATCAGAAACCATTTGTTTTCCTTCAAGCCACCAAGTGATCACGGCTGGAGGCCGCGCTCCTACGGCACGACAGGCCAGCTCCGCTTCCTGCCCCACAGACAGCGGCTGTTCTCTGGGTAGAATTTCCACCATAAGTGGCCTCACTGTGAACAATGGTTTATTGTCGATATAGATAAAACAAACATTCATCCTCAAGCACTTGTTCAACCACATTATGCGTTCCGAATCCGAAAAGTCCCATACGAATATTGGATAAAAATATTCTTGGGACTAGTCATGGCCTATGCGAAAGGTCATAGTTACTTAATTTCCCATTAATTTTCCGGTATTTTGGGATCCCGTTATGCCGGAATTGTATTCCCTAATTGGGATGTTGAAACCAAATAAGAAAATCAATGAATCCGAATTTTCTTGAAAAAGGATCAAATTCTCAATCAAATAGCGAAAAAAGTAATTCAAAAGAATAAATAATTACATAATTATAAGTCTTCAAAGTTTTAGGAGGCGGCATTTTTTGTCCCTGTTCCGCAAAACGCACCTCTGTATTGAACGATCGTCATTTACTATGGCGCTCTAGGTCAGTGACGTCACTGATCTGTAGCGCTTTCTCTCTCGAACTAAAGACATTCTAACGGTTGTAGTTTCGTTATTTTTTGAGATATTTGAATAGAATTTTCACTATATGGCATAGGTTTATGTATTCTTTCGTATTGAGTAATAATAAATGTTGAGTCAACATCCCTATTGTAGGCAACGGCGTAACTTGCGGCTACGTAAGCTAAAGTCAGATTCTCTGAGAAGTTTGACAATTATTTGTAGGATAATTGTAATATTGTGGTCGTCATAATTATGAAAGTGTGACAATAACTGACCCGTCAGGCGCGTCTAATTGCGGAATTCTGAGAAATATGTGACATTCCATGACGAAAAAGGGAATCCCTAATTTTACCGAAAATTGTTTCTTCGATTATCAGTTCCAACTTTCGTACAAGAATCAACTCATCGAATTTTACTTCATTATTTAATTTGTCCATCGACATTTTCGTTGATCAAATCGCTTTTGGTATAATTTTAGTTTAATATATTCTTATTACATAGAAAATTGTTTCACCAGTATTATAATAATATACAACAAACTACACACAAACTTGGCTACCGGGCGACATAATTATGCATAAACATGTATGTGTATGTTTATGTCGCAACAGGATTGCCGGAATGCATGAGCCAGAACTGATCATTTTTTTACAATAGGGATGTCGACTAAATTTTTTTTATTAGGTACTTCAATAGAAAGAAGACATAAAACTATGCCAAATGGTGAAAATCCTATTCAAATATCTCGAAGCTACAACGGTTAGAATGTTCGTAGTTAGAGAGAGAAAGTGCTACCTAACCGTGACGTCACTGTTAAGTAGCGCCATAGTAAATGACGATCGTCTTAAAACTTTGAAGACTTATAATTACGTAATTATTTATTTGTTTGAATTACATTTTCGCCATTTGATTGAGAATTTGAGCCTTTATGTAGAAAATTTGGATTACTTGATTTTCTTTTATAGTGTCGTCATCCCTATTTGTGTGGTCAGAAATGATAGGGTATTAGTAAAAAATGATCGGTTGTGAAGCTTCGCCGGTCGCTACCGCGGAAAGCTCGCTTCACTCACTCGGCGTGCGCGCTGTAAGGTCGCAGCTCTCCCTAACACTCCGCCTCGCATCGCTCGTCGTCGTACCTAACGGAGACCTCCTTAATTGTGCCTAATTCTCATTGTGTCTAGGAAATTTGACTACAAAACCTGCCTTTATACAATACGGCCCTGTTTTGTAAAACAGCTAGCCATAATATAATACGGCGGATTAGGTATACCAATTCTGCCTGCTATACATAGACATCCTCATAGACATCATCAAAGAGAAACTTAGTGCAAATTAGTCGTATTACCCAATTAGGTTGAAAGGTTAGATGGCGTTCTCGCAAGATCTGCCTAAGGCAATTCGTTACCGGTTCGCTTTGCTGTACGAGTTCTGACACAATTATAGCAATATTCAGCTATGATTTATGTATCGACCCGTTTGTATATGAATATGTTATGGAAAACATTGGTAAACCATTGCGGTTACCCATTAAGGCGCAGGGTAGGGCAAGGCCTTCCCCATACAAACTTTGTGCAGGTTTTATTCGTCGGTTTTGGCACTAACAAATATAATATTTTTTTTGGTTGTAAATATTAGATATGCGAAGATCGTGATGTTAAAATTTCCAATATTTCAAAAATATTCAAAATTATAAATTTAAAAAAAAATTACATCACGAAATAGCTATCAGAAAAATAAGCATACTGACCAAAAATCATAACTTTAATGCAAACACAAACGAAGTAAATCCTGCACAAAGTTTGTATGGAGAGAGCTTGCCCTACCCCTCCTCTTAACGAGTTCAATTGCGGTTTATTACTAAATAAAGTCAGTACCGAAAATGAACAAAAACTATAAAGGCTTTTAAGACTAGCAACTTACCATCGTTTATTCTGCTTAAAAATATCTTAACCCCCATTAATCATAGGTAAAAAGGTTACTATTTAACATTTTTTCCTCAACTATAAATAGTAAAATAGTTAATGAACGCAAAGAAAGAATGTGAAATGAAAGCCTGCTTTTAATTAAACTCTCAGAGTAAAATTCTAACATTTTAGCTTAAAAGCTTATCCTCAGCAAAATAGATGGTGTTATGTATTATAATGGAAAATAATTTCCTATCTGCCAGCAACGAATGGTGTTGCTGAGAGGACAATGCGGGCAAATAAAAACTAATGGTCCCTCCGACCGCGAACTCACCTACACAAAAGAATTTTGTAACAGCCATGAGCTGTCATATCAGAGGTAAGCCGCGCCGCAGTCGAGGCAGAGGCATCTACTATGTTAATCGCTCGGATTTATGTGGACTCAGTTTTGCAATAACAGTGAATGAGCGGTTGTCGGCAGGTTAAGCGGGCTTTATGAAACTTTCCCCCATTCCACGTGTAGTTACGTGGAACTGGGTGAAACTATTTTTGGTGTACGTGAAATTGCGGAGATTTTGGGGGAATATTTGAGTTTACTTGCCATCGTAGTGCACTTTGTTGTTTTTGTAAGTGCCTAGAGGTGTTAGTCGAATAATTATTAAACTGTTTTGATAGAGTTTGTCTTTTGTAAAACTTGGCTTTTGGAAAGGTAAAGGAAGGTAATAGTGGCATCTGTACGGAACAAGAAAAGGGAAAATACGGCGTTTAATGAACAAAAGATTTCCTTTGGCAGGGTTGATATCTATAGTCTAAAGATGCATTTACGAAGTAGAGCCCCCCGGATTTTTCACGTGGTAAGAAATTGGGGGGTCCAAACATAGCAGCCGACCTGTACATTTCAAACTAAGCTGACTCCTTTCTTATATCTACTAAGGCAAGTTTGGTATCGTTTTCGTATAAAATGAATACACCGACATCATTTCTGATCGTACATTTTACTATTTTGGAACAATTTTCTGACTAAAATCGCAAATTTATACATTTTTATTTTTTACTTTTTGATTCAGCGCTCTGATATTGGATGTAAAAATTTAATTAAATAATGAAATAAATACTATAAGAAAGCTCGTTTTATGCAGATTCTAAATATATAAATATCAATATAGCTCTGCCTACAAAATTATGACAGAAAAAATATCATGGGTCGCAAGACGGCTGCGCGGGCGGATCGGTAAGTACCGAAATACGTTACTAGCTACTGGGTACAGTCACCGAATTGAAATGTTTTCCACTTTTAAGAGTAAAAATAACTAATAGAGAATCTTCCCTGAATATACCGACGTGTCTGACTAATAACAATGATAGTTCCTCTAAGTTATTTTCAGGTTTTAAAACGATGACTGGGATAAAAATTACACTGTAATATTTTATGGATTTTAGTTTCAGTATGCATGCGCTTAGGGCAGCCTATCAAGCAGGTCACTTGTGGGGACAAACTTTAAATGACACACAATATATACCCTCCCTAACAGACGAGTGGATAAAAGGAGGAACAGTGGCAGCCCGTATGGACAACCCAACACAGAATCTGGAATGCGGCACGAGAACTTAGCTGCAAGAACAGCTGCAGAGGCCACTGTCCTTGAAAGCGAGAATGAATGCCATGCACGCTGCTTCAAGACCTGTGGGTAGTCGCAAATGCGATTACTGATGGTTTTAAATGTGTGTCCAGTGTGGACCAGGGGTTTCAGCAAAGATGACGTCGAGGAGGCCGAAGAAGGAGAGTACAACATCTTTCATTCCATCAGTTTATACTGGTCCTGGGTTTAAAAAATCATAACTAACTTCAAAAAAGATGAGGTCCTGTGTTCGACTGTAAATATTTTTTAGATATGTTCACAAATATCTTTGCTAGTTTAAGACCGATTTCGCGGTTTTTTTTTTGGTTTGGAAGGGGCTGCCTCTATGATGTTTTCTTTTAAATTTGGTTAAGATCTCATAATGGGATCCATGAGAAAATGGACACTCTTCAATTTACAAAGGTATCTCCGCGGTATATGAATGCTAATTATTACTTACAAGGTGGACCAATATCATTTTTTTAATTATTATTAATAAGGCAGTACTTTTAGGGTGATCCAATATTATTTTGGACAGGATCCGTTAATGTTAGTTGTCATTTTTTTTAAATTTAGCCGTTATCCATATAATTCATGGAGTTCGAATTTGTACTATCGTTTGTAGGGGCCTATCTTTAGAAGTAATCAAACGATTTTAAAAATTCTTTCTGTAATAGAAACCTACATTAGTCTTTAATAACGTAAGCTAAGACTTTTTGTAAATCGTTAACTCGTACGAAGCAGGGCGGCTCTCTAAAATTTGATAAATTTTTACGTGAAATTTTAGGGCGAAATTGATATATTTCATTGTTTTTTTAATATTTTAAGACGTGAATTGGCATGAAATATGTTTTTATTGAGTTAATAAACCCACCACTACGATTCCAAGATCACAAACTATGTTTTTTAATTAATTTGATTTTTTGTTCTATCTTTTAATTTTTAATTTTTTTAATACTTCCACAGTAGGTATATTTCTGAAATATATATTTTTAAATATGATATTAACAGGGTTTTCTGAAGACCTATTTTTTTTCAAAATGAGTAGGTGTTTTTTAAAGTTATGGCCATTTTTCTGTTTTCAGTATGAATGAAAAATTACCTATTTTTTGTTATTTTTCGAAAATTTTGTATGGAATGGTACAAAAATAATTCCAGAAATGAATTTAGCATCCTTGATTTACTCGAAATTGACACCCAACTTGACCCAGTAGCTTAACTGGCGCAGAGATCAAGATTAACCTGGACTCAGCCCCCCTCAAAAATTTGACATAAAAAATTTCGAGGGCTCTACTTCGAAAATCCATCTCTGGGTTCTAAAGGATGGGTAGGTACCCTGATACAGGAAATCTTTTGTTCACGAAATGCCGTATAAGTCCTCTTACCGAGGCCACTATAAGGGTAAGTGATAAGAAACTTTATACTACTACTCTAATAATTGGGGTATGCTTCCAGGGAAAAATAATTTAAAAAATATACAATAAATACTTTATAAAAAAACTTCTTTTTATTCCTGTTCCCGATGGGGAACAGTATGCAATAAACTACAATTTTCGGCACTGTACACTGAATCAAATTCAATAATGTTGGTACAATTTTGGTTTTTACAACAGTATTCTGAATTTGACATGAAATTTACTGAAACAATTATTGTATTTATGTAAACACGGTTCAACACACAATAGTTTTTCCTTTACATCCAGGATATATGCAACGCTGACGTTTTTCGTTCCAGATAGGAAAGTTGGTTTGTGCAATCTAGTCAACCGTCGCGAGGAGGAAGAAGCGCCACATATGGTCGTTTTGCCTTTTCAGTTATTAGATCTTCCCTGCTGGGAGTAAGTTGATCGCCCAACCTTCGATGGACCACACACACCCACACTGAATTTGAAATTTCTTAATTTTTGTGGTGTGTGTTCTTATTTCTGTTCTCCGAATCTTTTATTAAGGTACCAACTGTTTATGACGGTGAAATTAAAGAGAAGGTAAAATACCATTATATGAGATACCATTTTCTTGTCTTCATCTTAATTTTATCTTTCCCAATAAACGAGTCTAATCTCCCATATGTTGATTGTAATACCCCATGTAGCTGGTATAGATGGAACAGATATTCTATTGATACTTATGTGGTACGGTAAGTTTTGCAAGAAACAGAAAAAATACATATATTATCGATATCGATTGCCCCCAAAAAGTTCGGAACTGCAATCAACATAATGGAAAGGGTTGACTTGTTAGGCTCGTTTTTTAGGAAAGACAAAATTAAGATGAGGTAAAGAAAATGGCATCTCAGAATCATCTATTATCTTCTCGATATCACCGTCATAAATGGTTGGTTACTTTTAAAACAGTCTGAGAACAGAAACAAGAAACAATAAATTTCAAATACGATGTGGCCAAATCTTCGTGTATGTGTGGTCCATCGATGACCAAGAAAGTTGGCCGACCATCTACCATCAGAAAAGATCTAACACGAACTGAAAAGGCAAAACGACCAAATGAGACGCGAACTCGAAATTTGACTTGATCACTCGATAGGCGCTAGGCGGCGGTATAATGCCACGGGGCATTATACCGCCGCCTAGCGGCAATGTAACGAACAAAGTAGTAGCCTAGTGTGGTTTGTATCTTTTTACGTATGTACTGCCTACCTCAATCTTAGCGTAGTTAACGATTAGGTATGTTGGTTGTGCTTAATCGGGAACTGTATGCATTGTAGAAACCGCTCTAATAATCTGAGAAAATTACGCCGAATATGGGCAATTGGGCAATCAGGGGAAATAATACCGATAGTTTTGAAAATTGGTACAGTTATACAGTACGAAAAAAATTTCCCCCTATCGAGTGGGGTATCGTTGTTTAGAGCTCATTGAGTAGATACTTACTATATTTTTAATTTAAAAAATATTGGAAAACAAAGGAATTAGAAGCCACCAAAGTCAGCTTTTTTACGAAATTTTCTTCCGAAGAATTTTTTAACTTCCCAAATACATATAAACTTAGAATTTGGTGTACAGTCAAGGGCACCAATATGTATACACTTTTTCACCTTTCCATTGAAATAAGGTCCAAAAATGTATACAGATATCCACTTAGATAATAGTAAAAAAAATAGAAGCCTTCCACTCTGTCATATTCCAACTACATCCAGCCTCATATCTCACAGCAAGCACGTATTAGATGACGTAGTGCGCCGTCGGCTAGGGTTGTCACCGGTTATAATGTCCCGCGCGGTTAGTTAGACAAATGACCTAATATCAGGGGTGTGACACACTGGTGTGCTAGCGCTGCGCAGTGCGCACCTGTGGAAATGGTATAAATGGTGCAGTAAAGCAATTTGAACGCTCTAAAACGAACGTCGATTGCAACAGCTTTCTCTAGTAAAGAGGAATGTTATGTAATGTCGCTAATACAATAATGGCAGCAAAATTGCAGTGGCTGTTGGTGTGACCCTGGAACTTGAAAAATCTTTAGTTCTGGAATCTCTAGCATTTTAAACATATTAATGTTTTTTGAGGTCGGTTTTATTTTTTATTAATCAAAAACCTTATGAGTTAAAACTTGAATGACAATTAAGTTTAAAGACAACAACCATTTTGCTCAGAGGCGTGAATCATCATTTTCACGCCTTGCCTCCCTCGGTTTAGTAATGTAAATACTTAATAGTACTAGTGGCTCTGTGAGCTGTAGACCTCGTGAGTGTTTTTTTTATTTCAAAACTATGTTAGATATCGAACCTGTAGAGGAGGACAAACCATAGATTTTTTTTAGATTATTCGACAAAAATATTCTATGTAATTATCAAAGAACGTGCTCACAATACTTCACGAGAATCTGTTGTAAAATGCGACCCTTAGAGGTGAACAAATCGAAATTCAGCCGCAGAAACACAAAATAATTGATAAAAAAATTGTTTTATTAAATTTTGAAAAAGTGACTCGACAAAAAATTTCTATAGAATTACCGCACCTGCTCAAAAAATTTCACAAAAATCGGTTGATAAATGCGACCTGTAGAGGAGAACAAACCAGTGAATACAAAAAAAATTAAATTTACAAAAATTTACTTGCCTAAAAATTCTATGTAATCTTAAAACCTGCTCACAAAACTACACGAGAAGCGGTTGAGAAATGCGACCTGTAGAGGAAAAAACGGCCGCAGAAAAATACGAAATCATTGATACAAAGTTTGTTTTTTCGAATTTTAAAAAACTGACTCGACAAAAAAATTCTATATAGTTACCAAACCTGCTCGCAAAATTTCACGAAAATCGGTTGATAAATGCGACCTGTAGAGGAGAACACAACGACGAAAAAATTTTTTTTTTAATATTTACAAAAATTTACTCTACAAATAAATTATATGTAGTCGGGCGTTTTTCAAAAAAAGTGTACACGTGACGAACCGGAGAACGACTTTTTTTCTTAACACCAATTTTGAAATTTCTTTGCTTATTCGATTCCACATAAGTTATAGTGTATTATTTGCGAAAATGGCATGAATATATTAATAAATATAGAAAATATCGGCATTTTAACTTCAGATTACGGTGGAACTAGTTCCGGATAGTCACAATTATAAAATTCATTATAAATTGATTGTAGTGTTTTTTGGACCAGTTTCAGTTTACACATTTGAAATAAAGACAACAAACCATTTAAAACGGGCTTAATTTATAGAATTAATGGAAAAAATAAGCTTGGAGGATAAAATGAATGTCCAGTTCGTCACAATCGCATCTAAATGACTGCTAAAACATGTATTTATTAGTGTTAAAATAGTACTAATCAATAAAAAGAAAAAAATAATACATTAAGGAATATTCATTTAGTAATGTAAACGCTTAAAAATGCGAATTGTTGAACTACAGCAGCCAGAAATAATTATTTTAAACACTCCAAATCTTGTGACAGTGATTAAGCGGAATCTCATGTGACTAACTGGAAATTGTAAGGAATAGTGTACACATATTGAATATATTGAAAGAAAATACCAAAAAGAATGTATTGTGTGACTAACATCGTTTATTATGTATTAAATCAATGTATAATAGTAGTTTAATTAGACATTAAAACACTCGTGTGACCTTATTATGAAACTCGCCTACGGCTCGTTTCAAAAAACACACTCTTGTTTTAATGCCCCTCATTATGTACCAGTTGCATACATTACTTTATCTACACACATATTATAAGTACTCTAAGATGGGTTCAGAAACCGAAGTAAATAAATACAATAAATAAATAAATAATAAATTAAACAATAATTGTATTAATTTAAATACAACTTTTTTTACACGGTTGCGGAAAGGTCGAAATTAGAACTGGCAATGGCTACCGATACCTGAATATAATATTATTGGGATAGGATATTAGGATTATATAGCCGAAACACCTTGAATTAAATGCAGCCCTAATAATATAAATAATAATCGTAAATGCTAGGTATAATGTTGTACCTATTATAATTAATAATTATATTCCCTTAAGTAGGTGCCATAACCGTTTTGTACTTCTGTATTCTGTACTCTGTGTCTGTGGTGTTAAAGTGGCGTACGCATAATCCAGATAATAAGTCCAGATTACATTAGAATTTTCAGTTTATTATTAATGGTGGTTTTTTTTTATAAAATTGAAATTATTATTTACTTTTTAGTTATTGAAATATGATTGTCGTTTACCGAGACCTTCCCCAGTCTGTAACAAATACTTTCCTGAAAACCGCATCAAAATCGGTTCAGCCAAATGCGAGATAATCGCTGACAAACATACATGTATACAAACATACGGGTCAAACTAAGAACCTCCTTTTATTTTGTAGTCGGTTTAAAACACCGGTCACATTTCGTTTGTGTACTAAGCTTAATGACTCCAGTTAGTCACAAAATCGTTCCGGTAGGTATGTCACGTTACTATCCGGATGTGACGGATTCTACCGCAACTATTTAAAATCAAGATTTCAACTTGTTTTGAATCTATTCAATGTGGTTTTTGTTTCGTTTCGGATACTATGATAGTCTATTAAATGTCTAATTGCATTTACAAAAGTTAATTATAATCTACTTACCGAAAATACTGTGACTGAGTCCGAATACTTTTTTTGTGCACCAACACTGCGGCCGCCTTTCGTCACCGTTTTGAAGGAGCTGACGTTAAATACGTAATGGCGGTCAATGTTTATAGCATTCTAATGTTGCCAGGATTGAAAAATAAATGCGTTTTGGGGAATATCGATTCCACAAGTATTGTTAAAATCGCTGTGACAATAACCGGAGGTTCCGGTATGGTCGATTTCTCCCAAGAAATCCCAACAGTGGAAAAAGTAGTTTTTTGGCATTAAATACCATATTCTTTAATAAATAAAGCACATTTTAATATCTTGACTCATTACTTTACCTGTGTGACCACATTGAATATTCACTCGATTTTTTTTCGAGTTTCTGCAAGCCTCTAAACATGACTGAGTCGACGTGTGACATACACATTTTAGCACTTTTCGTATCTTTATTTTGTTATAAATCTAGCAATAAATATAATATTTATCGTTTTATAAATATAACATAATTGCTATAATCTACAAAATCAAAATATACCACTCATATACCCAAATACGAAAGGGAATATTTTTAAAATCACGTTTAAAGTTTGTGACACGCAAATTTTGCCATGTACACTTTTTTTGAAAAATGCCCAGTCATGGAACCTGCTCACAAAATTTCACGAGAATCGGTTGAGAAATGCGACCTGTAGAGGAAAAAACGGCCGCAGAAAAACACGAATTCATTGATACAATGTTTGTTTTTTTGAATTTCCAAAAAGTGACTCGACATAAAAATTATATATAGTTACCGAACCTGCTCACAAAATTTCACGAAAATCGGTTGATAAATGCGACTTGTAGAGGAGGACATACAAAAATCCGGCCGGACATACGAAAGCATTTTTGTCGAAGCTAAAACAGAGACCTCGTTTCACTCGGTCAATGAACGCATGTTGTGCACTTTATGAAGTCCTTCACGAGCAATTGTGATGAAAAAGTAATTGCATTGTACGGTTTTATTTACTTAAAGAGTTTTTTTATTCAGTTCATTAGAACCATGTCTATTAAGACCTTAAACATAATTTGGTAGTTATTCAAGACGTACAAGTTACATAATTTATGGGCAAGTCATAAATTGTATGTCTATATATGCGGAGGTAAAGGTCAACACGTATTACTGACCCCTGGGGCGTAATAGTTAGCCTCCTAACTCGAGGACTCATTACAGTGTCAAGAATATTATTTATGTCACACCCGGCCATAAATAGGCCATTATCGCACGCTCCGCCCGCGAAAAAACCCACTTCCTGGCCAGGGGGTGACATAAAATTTTGTACATACCACGGGCGATAATAAAGAAAGCCTCAGATCGCATATTTATCGCCCTTGCCTTCGGCTCGGGCGTAAAATACCTGCGATCTGAGACATTCTTTGTTTTATCGCCCTTGGTAAGTAATGTACTATTATTGTTATACAAGCTTTCAGGGTTTCTATTTTCTTGTTATTTTTAATCACTATGTACGTACCTACTTAGTTGGTTTTATTGAACACTACGCATACAGAAACGATAAATATTCTTTTAGCGCTAGTTGATCATTACAAACTTACGGTTAGCTCTGTCATTTTCACAATTAAAATCGATATTTATAGATCTGATTTAGCTCGATAACGTTGTGTAATAACCCTACTCACATGATTTATCTACATTCCACGGTAGTATATTTAATGCGGTTGTCATGAGTCCGAGAACACAATCAAATCTAGATGACTATTTCGACAAAATCAATTGTTAAATTTAAATAATGCCATTACATTCAATTATTATTTGAAATTTATACTTATGGCCTACCAGCATGCAATTTTCCGGGAATTTCCGCGATTATGTATGGTGCTGGTCCACTTTATTTACCCTTTTATCTGCCGGACGTTACAAATGCAACACAAACAATAACACACATCATCATCATCATCATCAGCCTATATACGTCCCACTGCTGGGCACAGGCCTCCTCTCATAGATGAGAGGGATTGGGCAGTAGTCCCCACGCTGGCCGAGAGCGGGTTGGGGACTTCACATACAACTTTGAATTTCTTCGCGGATGTATGCAGGTTTCCTCACGATGTTTTCCTTCACCGAAAAGCTAACGGTAAATATCAAATGGTATTCCGTACATAAGTTCTGAAAAACTCATTGGTACGAGCTGGGATTCGAACCCACGACCGCCGCTTGACAGCCGCATGCTTGAACCACTGGGCTACCGTAGCTAACACACAAACACACAAATAATACCAATAAAGTGATAATAGGATACGATGAGTTTATTAACTTTTAGATAGTAACATTGCCCTTTTTTGATTTTATTGTGTGTAGTAGAATTTAAGCGGAAAAAGCACTTTTTAGCTCGAAAATTGTTGATTTAGAGTGATGTTTGAAACATTATTTCTTAATGACAAACTCAAAAATATATGTCATTAGGTAGCAATAGGCCTGTTTTGGATAGTAACATTGAGAAAATGTCAAGATACGAGTCAATTAGACAGAAAATCCTTTAAATAGGGCTACCTTTTAAAACTGATAGGGACCCCAATGTAAAACGAGTTGCAAAATTTACTCCGTAGTATGTTTGATGCTTTATTAAATCGTCTGAAAATTCCGACAATATGGAACATTTATGACTTTGGAAATACGGAGTTATTTCAGGTCATGTAAAAATTTAACTTTATTGAATAAAGAGGTGTACGAACGAGTCCACTTGCGTTACTCGTGAATAATTTACGTTGCTAGATTCGTCGAGCTATAGGTAAGCTCGAAAATAAAAAGGCTGTTTTATTTTATAAAGCCATAGTCGATAAATCTGCTCGTAGCAACGTTAAAACTTTACTAGTTTGATGTATTTAAAAGATACCAACTCATTCTTACCCTCCTAATGTAATAGAAGATGAACACTATACCTAATGAATATAATATTTAAGTTACAATTTTTATTAATTTAACTACCGAAGAGTCGGTTTTTTTAAAATCGGCTATTAATGAATTATAATTTGCATTGAAATTTTAGAAGTATCTCAAGATCTACTGAACAAATCCATAATTTTTATGAAATATAATTCATAATAATTTTGACTTTGTAACTGCCATACTCATACCCATTTATTAATAAATACGAATATTTAATAAACTCCCAGCGTCGCTCAAAACACTGACAAACTCTGAATTTAAATATAAGCTAAAAAATATATTATGCGAGGCTACTTTTTACAGTCTTCAGGAATTTTTTAGTCATAAGTTTTAAATAAATTGTAATTATATATATTATTTATTAAGCTTGACATTCCCTTAGTAATTAATTTGAGGTATTATTATTATTACAACTCGATTGACATTCACTTATTGATATTAGGAGTATATTTATCTTTAAAATTATATCTGAACTGACTCCTATTAATTTTGGACTTTACAATGATGCTAACCTAGTTATAATAGCAAATCGACATTCTGTTAAACTGATCCTGTATTAAAAGTTAAAAGCATGCTATAATTAATCATGTCTACATTTAATTCTAAGATAAATTGAAATTATTTTTGAATAATTAGTATGTCATGTTCGAATAATTATGGTAAACTTCAAAACCTAAATCAATTTTCACATGTCTTACGGCTGAACATATCAAGGGTCAAATTTATGTATAAGAACTAATGTATATACCATATGTTCTGTGAATAAACTTTCATTCATTCATTCATAAAATGTGAGAATTTTACATGTTAATATAATAAAATTTACAGTAATAAAGTACCTATGTCTATTGGATTCTATTTCAAATATTATTGAGTACTTACTAAATTATTATTAAAACTGTCATAAAGTCAACGTTATAAATATAATTATTAAATTTTTTTGTCAAGAAGCCACTGTAATAAATGTACAATTAAAATTACTTATAATTAGTTACAGTCGTATAATACATTAATATTGTAAAAAGCTTTTTGAGTAAGCCATTTTTTGCCTTGTTAAAAAATGTTGCATCATTTTCAATGGCTCTTAGCGGCATATAGAGTTACGGCCATTCAGCTAGCACTGAGGGAAATCAGATAGGTATTACGGGTGTATTGATCCGAAACATATCCAGCAATATTCGACATAAAAAAATTGCGGAATGTTGTAGGTACGTCTTGTTTAATTAAAAACCCACTAGAACTAGTAGAAATAGATTAAACAACAAATACTCACAGTATAACTGTATTTGCACGTTGACTCTCAAAGGTGGTACAAGCAGCGTGTTATCAGCCGTGCACGTATACACGGCTTCTAAGTAATCCCTGGTCAGACGAGGGATCTTCAGTTCAAGAGCGCTGACCCCAGAACCATCTTCCAATGGATCCAGGGTTATAATAGGCTTATCATCCCGCCACCATCGAAGGCGCGGCATGGGTTTCCCTGTGGACATATGACGTTTGTAAGGAAATATTTTACATGTCCCTTATTCATAAACGTTAATCTAATCTATATGCCGTTAATATTCGTTTGTCTGTATCTGTCACTTGGACATTTTTGTTTGTGGGAAAGGGAGAAAATACGTTTCACTTAGCAGAGGATTGTTAAGTTTTATGAATAAGGGGGTTAATGTGTGATAAGTACGAATATTTGTTCCAGAGTCTTGGGTGTTTTCTATGTATGTATTTATTTATCTATAAATAAGTATGTGTATCGTCGCCTAGTAGTACCCATAGTACAAGCTTTGCTTAGATTGGACTAGGTCGATTTGTGTAAAATTGTCCACAAATATTTATGATTTATAAGACATGTATAAAACAAAGAATGTCTCAGATCACAGGTAATTGATGCCCGAGCCGAAGGCAAGGGCGATAAATATTTGATCTGAGGCTTTCTTTGTTACCGCCCGCGGTAAGTACAAAATCGTATGTCAACCCCTGGCCAGGAAGTGGGATTTTCCGCACGCGGAGCGTCCGGTAATTGCCACTTTATGGGCAGGTGTGACTGAAACATTATTTTAAAAACACAATCATCATGCATTGTAATCTTAAAATCTAAAAAAACCAAACAGAAAAACAGTCAAGTTCTTGATGACTTCTTTGTCAATATAACACTTTGGACAACAACTTAATTAGCTATGAGCGTTTATTTAATTTTTTTAATGAAAACAGAGCATTTTATTTTTTATTTAAGTCTGTGCTACAATTATATCCTTTAATTTCATTAGCAGAATAAATAACCCGCTAAGATATGGCTTATTTTCACTACCCAGAATTTTTTCATAGTGCTGAGAACATAAAATAAATAGTTAATATAGAAAATGTTCTTCTCAAGCAAGACAAAAACTTATCCAGAAACCGTAAATTTGAATTTAAATACCACAAAATATTTATGCGTAATAAATTATGGGAACAAATAAAATGATCACCTAAATAACTTTTGATATCATCAAATTTTCGAACCCTAAAATAAGGTTGAACACTCAAAAAAAAATATCGATCAGCAATTCCGAGTCACCAAAAAAATTCTACCTATTTTTGCAGCACTTGCACCTATTTTACTTATTGCGTTCCTATAAATTTATAATCGCATCAAAAAAATTGTCAAGTACCACCAAAAACACTAAACTACCACCTAATCTGATGCACCTTTTTTCGTTAGAATTACATCCAAATATACACATCGCATGCTACATTTTAGTAAACAGTTACAAATTAATTTTTTTTAGCACTATAAATATTTTAGTCATTTCCAAAATGTTATAAATTAGAAAGTAAAATTCTAAATTAATTTAAAAAGTGGCTGTGTGAAATAATAACACGTATACTGCTATCTCACTCAATCAAATACAAAGAATTATCTGAAGCATAAAACCTGTTGATATGTCGTTAGAGTGAAAGGTACCTATTGCTGTTTCATTCTAACTACCTATTGCTGATGGTTTACAAATTGCAAGAAGTTTTATTATTAATTTTTTAATGCGTTGACGTGAGCGCGTTTGATTGAAAACTTTTATTTGAAAATGAGTTTTGTTGATTTATTTGTTAGGTTGTTATCAAAATGGATAAAGGTCCTCAAATGAGTTTACTTTATTAATTTAGATAGACTTTCATGAAAAAATTAAAGGAAGTTAATAGGTAGAAATAGGTATAGGTAGGTTTAGGTTATGTTAGTTTTGCATCGGCCCGAAGGGCCAAAACAACTCAAAATAGGAGCTCCGCGACAGCGGAGATCCGTCAATACTGTTCCAATGTCCACTAGTTTGAAATAAAAAAAATAGATGTCATAGAAAAATACTACTACCTAGGCAAATTGACGATTATCAGCGAATAGAGTAGAAGCAAAAACATCTGAGAACAAATAGCTGTATGCGACCAGTAAGGAAAGCACTGTTGAAAATATATTAAATTAAATTATGTTATATGTACGTGTCTCATTAATGTTACAGAAATTTTGAAGCTTCTATAAAATAAAATCATTTAGCGCTGTTTTGCTCGCACGCGGTGCGACGTGCGAGCGAGACGGACCGTATGGAAAACCGCATCAGTGTGCTAGCAATGAGGTTAGACTAGATTGGAACTGCTTTGCGCGTCTGGCGTTAAAAAACAATTGCCGCGTGAAATTTGGTGATCATGTAGTATTTCTGGGTATCGAAAGAATTATTTGGGTGTAAGTAATTTTAATAGGATTACGAGCCCTGTAATATTTGGATGTAAATTATATGAAATTTGGTGTTTGAAATTAGGTGATCATTAAGTATTTTTGGGTAGTGACTAATTTATTTGGTAACAATTTAATTTAATAGGTTATCGACATGTTACTTCTTTGAGTTGCACTTTATATTTAAAAGGAGTTGAAAATTTGGTGCGAATCTAGTATTTTTGGTAATCAATGTAATTTTTTAGAGCATCATTCGGCAACTAATTTGGTGGTTCGTTAAATGCTACCCATAAATTATAAATAAAATGTTATCTCGTTTTATACGTGACTTACGTTTTACTACACAACTGTACCCATATATAGAATTAAACTTACTTATTTCAGTGGTTTTAAATTGACAAGTGTTTGAATATCCCAAAACATTACAATTGAAACATTTGCTGTCGCAAGTTGATGCTCCTGCAACACTTAAACGCAATACCACCAAAAAAGACTGTTCACTAGTTTTACCTCCACTTACAACACAGGTAAGTTTGAGACTTCTGTCTTCTATGTACGGGCCAGCCACGCCGGTCACTTCCTTGTTTTGTTCGTCGAATATCTTCGGTTTTTCTGGCAACTCTGCGAACAAAGGACTCTTTTGTGAAACTTAATTTACACATATCCCCCCATTTTATGGAGGTCCCGGATTCGAATCTGAGCACGAATATTTGTTATTGAGTCTTGGATGTTTTCTATGTATTTAAGTATGTATTTATATCTATATAAGTATGTATATCGTCGCTTAGTACCCATAGTACAAGCTTTGCTTAGTTTGGGACTAGGTTTATTTGTGTAAGATTGTCCGCAAACATTTATTTATTTATATCTGCGATATTTTATACTGCAGGTTTTAGATAACTACATGTTGCTTTGTGAAATTGATATTTATCCCCCAGGAAACAAATGATAAATGTACAGATTTTAGCCCGCGCAGTGTGGGTTGGGCCATATCATCATACGTGAAGATGAACTCTCAAAATCCGCACAGCTCATTGTTCCATTTCGTTTCCATTAATACAACTTAGCGCACTGTAATTGCCCTTGATTTTATTTATTGATTTATACAATTTAATTACATGGCATTGCAGAAGAAAATATCCAAAGCGCTATGAAATTACAATTCAAAAAACAAAACAACAAACAAATGACATCATAAAAACACAAAGACAGTAATTTTACAAAGTACTCATACCGACGAAACACGCACATCTATCTTCTCGCAGAACCTCAAACATTCATCTCGCAATACTGCCCATCCGCTCGCAAACACGTCACACTCAGGGGCTGATGCAAGGAGCAGGTTCAAGAGGTGCAAAGCGCGGACCAGCGGGGATTTTCTGCGCGATACAGTTCGTGATATCGGTACCGCAAGCAGACATCGATCACGGGATCGAAACACAATCCTCGTAAGTGTTGGGACAAACAGTCGCACCAAAGGCTCAACTTATTCTGCACAGTCCAGTCTTGATAGTTGAGTCCATGTGATTCCGAATTGATAATCAGAGGCACAATATATGGGAATGAACACGTCAATAAGCAGTGAAATCCTATGCGAATTGTCTCAGTGCATAAAAAAATAAGGGGATTCTTTTAAACGAAGTCATGCAACCTGCACCAAGAAAACTTCTATTAGCTTAAAAGCTCTAAAGAATGGAGGTATTGCTTCTAAAGTCTGAAGAGATTTAAAGATTGAGGTTAGTAAAAGTAGTTTATTTTTTACTAAGAACAAATTGGTTCTTCAAGTTAAAACTTCGTTCTAAGGGTCAAGGCTCAATTTTATTAAAAGTTTTAAGCATCGTTATGATATTATGAGTCGTTTGAGTGAAACTGAAACTGAATAAATAGCACACCGCGAGTTCCTTACACAGATCGTGTCGCGATGTAAAAATTAAACCCCATTTCCATCGCCATCTATCACCGCATTTTGGACTGTATAACGTAATTTGTACGTTGGTTTTTCAAGGATGATTTTATTCTTTATCGAGTGAACCTATTTAATTTTTTTTCCTTAAACTACTTAGAATAGGTAAGAAAATATTAATACAAAATATAGGTAATTAGTAATAGTAGTTTATGCAACTGGTACATCATGAGGGGCATTAAAACACGAGCGTGTTTTATGAAACGAGCCGAAGGCGAGTTTCATAATAAGGTCACACGAGTGTTTTAATGCCTAATTATGTACAGTTGCATACATTACTTTATCTACACACATATTATAACTACTCTAAGATGGGTTCAGAAACCGTAGTAAATAAATACAATAATTGTGTTAATACAACCTTTTTTGCACGGTTGCGGAAACGGAAACACCTGAATGTTATTTTAAAAAGTAAAGAGTCCCTATTCTGATGTGATCATGTCGTTCTAGCTCAAATTTCGTGCGATATATACTAAAAAAACATCGAGCTGACATTTCGCATCGACTGAATTTGAATTTTCAGTGATACTAGAATAGGGACATGTCAACTTTGACAGTTTTGTTTGACGTTTAATATTTTAACATCATATATGAGATTAAAATGAAAATTATATTACTGCTGTAGCCTTAGCCACAGATAAGAAAATTGCCATAAATTCATTGTATGTTGAAATGAGAGTCATTTTCAACGGTTTCCGAACGCATATTAGAGGATTTATGATATGTGTGTAGATAAAAAAATTTAACAATGCGTAATGTATTAACTGGAAACATGTCAAAACTGTATTACCAGAATCGAGATATAATGAGAAAATAATTATAACATTCACTTAAACATATGTTTTGGAGTATTTTCTTGCGTTACACAGGTCTACTTTAAGAGGGCGTAGATGGCATTGCAAAAGTCCCACTCTAACACGCGTGAGTTTTCAATTAACCATCCCGCTCTCTGCGGAAGATCAGCGCGTGTTTTTCGTAAATATTGATATTTATTCTAAACGTGTACATTTATAAGAATAATCTTTTTTTATCAGGTTTGAGAACTTATCATTTTACAACTATTAAACCAAAAATCATTGTTAAAGATGGGAGGGTTTTAAAGATCCAACCAAAAACATAGAAAAAAAGGGTTATGTTTGAAAAATAAAAGTATCGAGAAACTTTTTGCAAATCGTGTTTTCACTTTTAACACACTGGAGGAAAAAGTTCAAGATTAATATACTGAAAGAACAGATATTTAATCACTTTAGATGTTGAGATCTAGGTCGATAAACATTGGCAAAAGTGCATACGTGGGCTCTTAAGTGGTGTCAAGCGGATGCGTCCGCTAACGAAATCATAAATTTAAATTAAAGTGAAAATTGAAAAATTAAACGCCACAGGTGGGATTTGAACCCACGACCTCTGAAAACCGTCCAGTGCTCTTAACCAACTGAGCTACCGTGGGTATCCCTTGTGGTGGTAAACTTTTCAATCATTACACTCTTCTAATTAAAGGGAGGTTTTAAAATTATACAAATCTATCTATGAATCTTTGCGCTCTTTAGGACTATGGTTTGGCCAATGCGTTTAATATAATGTATGTTAGATAGCCCTCAAGCCTGTAATAAGAATAAGCCTATATATATACGAGGGGCGTTCAATAAATTCTCGGTATGAGAATGAAAACAAAAGAATACGATAGGTTTTTTTATTTTATTTTTTAATATACTCCCCCCCTATGTTTATGCACTTATAAGATCGGTCAATTAGTTTTTACCGACTTCCATAAGGATATTTTTTATCTTTAGTGTCAAAATGCTCCTCCAGTGCTGTCTTCAAAGCTTCATCGTCAGAAAATCGATTTCCTCGTAGGTCCTTTTTGAGGTTGGGAAACAAAAAGAAGTCACTCGGGGCTAAGTCTGGACTATACGGTGGGTGTGTAATAGTTTCGAACCCAGATTCCCGAACAGCAGCCTTGGCGATATGAGCAGTATGCACAGGGGCGTTGTCGTGCAGAAGCAGAACTCCCTTGGCTAATTTTCCCCTTCTCTTCTCTTTGATTGCTTCTCTTAATTGGCGTAGAATATTAGCGTAGTACCCTCCTGTGATATTTACACCCTTTTCTTTATAATCGATCAGCAATATTCCATCACAATCCCAGAATATTGTGGCCATGACCTCTCCAGCTGAAGGCATGACCTTGAACTTCTTAGGGTGAGGAGTTCCTTTAATGTGCCACTGCATGGACTCTTGTTTACTCTCAGAGTCATAATGATGAACCCAGGTTTCATCTCCGGTAACAATCTTTTGCAGTATCTCATCAGGATTTTCTCCACACAGCTTAATCAATTCGGAACAACAAGCAATGCGCGTATTTTTCTGAAGCGGCGTCAGCATTCGCGGTACCCATCTCGCACTGACTTTTGACATATTAAGATTGTCATGGATTATATTGTGTATAGTACCAATAGAAAGCTTGGTTATTTGAGCTATTGCTGTCACCTTCACTCGAGCATCTTCCAATATAATTTTCTCCACTTTTTTTATATTTTCTTGTGAAGAAGCTTGGACGGGCCGACCAGGTCTGGGGTCGTCTTTGATACTCTCTCTCCCACACTTAAAGTCACTTGACCACTTTTGAATTGTTGATAAAGAAGGAGCAGACTCTCGGTAAACATAATCCATTTCTTCTTTTATAGCTTTTTGATTTTTTCCTTGTTTGGTCAAGAATTTTATTACCGCTCGGTGCTCTAATTTAATTAACATTGAAAAATCTCTCATTATGATCACGTTTGTTCGGCAGTTGCAGAAAAACAAAAGAACATCGCCGTTTGAATTTTACCTTTTTTTATGTTAATGAATGACACTTACCGGCCAGTATTAAAAGGTTTACTAAAAAGGTTTAAAAGATATCAATACCGAGAATTTATTGAACGCCCCTCGTATATAAAGCTTTTACCATTCCAAATCGGGCAGAAACTCAAAAAATCACAATAACGATGATAAGATTTCCCGGGACCGCAGCAATTTGCGTCGGAGACTGCTAGAAGCCTTTTTATTTTAGCCAATATACGGGCCGTAGAAAAAGTTTAATGTAGGGTAACTCAATTATGGAAAGGGCGCCGTGCGAGCCGCACATTTATCACGGGAAATTCACCGGGATCTGAATTCCTTAACTGTTGGTAAAACTAGTTACTTGGTTTCGAAATACCATTTAAAAATGTGTATTTTATATAAACATCTCATCTTTCTCTCATCTTGTTGTTGACGACCGCTTTAGCTTAGTTGGTAGTGACCCTGCCTACGAAGCTGGAGGTCCCGGGTTCGAATCCCGGCCAGGGCATTTATTTGTGTGATGAGCACGAATATTTGTTCTTGGGTCTTGGATGTTTTCTATGTATTTAAGTATTGCCCAACCCCTCCTAACATCGCAATCACGATACTAGGAGGGTTCAACTCAGCTGGTCTTACGAATCGTCGCGAGTTTAACAATTTTCCCCCATCAAAAAATCATCTTCTGTCATCTTTTGTGACATGTACGTGTTTTAACTTGTTATTGTGTGCAATAAAGTGCTTACATACATACACAAAAAGTGCTCAGCGCCGGTAAAGAACTTTTCACTTCAAAAATCATTTTATACTGAACGGACGGGCTACTTTTTACGGCGCTACAACGAGAATCAATGTTCTTTGAAACGCTGTTCTGCCCAGACGAGGAAATAATAGGGATTGGTTTTCACATATATGTATGATTCTTGACTACATATACGATTGTGTTTTTGAGAATAGCCGAAACACGATTGCTTAAATTTCCTCGATAGAATAATAATCCAAAGTTGAGTCTTTATTTTACTTTTGTTACTCAGCCTACTAAAACAACGCATTATTGAACGACACAAAATAAGTTAATATTATGTCATTTTACGACATCAAAACTCTGTCGAGAGGAAATTTCATAAAACTGCACACAGTCAGATATTTATCGAGATTTGTCTAATAAAGTCATTCCCGAAGAGTGTTGTATCCCGTTTTGCCCTGCGCAAAAGACCTAAGCGTGTCTCTTTCACAGGGGGGCATGGTTTACCGAATCAATTTATCCCCTTAATGTATATTTTTTCACAAATACGAGTAAATTACACATTACACAATTTAATTATTGTTCCGTATTCCGTTCATTGCAACACAATTTTATTGTTGCTTTGTTTTGAAATTCACAATAATAAATATTTCTCCGCATTTCACTAGATCGACTGGCGTAACAATTAACCCACGAGTTCACGTTCAATTTAGTACGTTCCATTATTCAGACCATTATTTTAGTATCGCGATCAATTTCCGGCAACAACGAATAATGCCTGAAATTTATATTGCACTACGCCACACCCGAAACCTAATGTATGTCTATAACAATCATTTCAGGAAATTCACAGTTAAATTTAAACGGACAAGACACATTAGATTTCTTTTTATGTATGACTGAATAGTCATTGGCCTTAGTCTCACTTGATGGAAAGCGACGACAAAGCCTAAGATGTAGCTCGCTGGTTGCCCAGATTATAATTTTCCGGAAATACAGAAGACGTAAGCAAGTTCCATTCCTTTGCTGTTCGCATATAAAGGTTAAGGTTCAGAATGTCATGCATAGTCAAAAAAACAACGGGATGAACTCCTGGAGTGCCGGCAGAAGTGAAAACTTAATGACATGATAAAGAAGTTTTCACTTAATACATTTTTGATAAAAGTGCCACCTACGAGCAATGCAAGGCACAACTATACAGAACGCTGCTGTCGTTTGTAACTTAACACGGTAAACCTGCACTGTGAGAAACATCGCTTGTTTGTTCATAGGTGGTGCTGTTACCAATATCCATCTTCTAACGGTCACGTGTCCATCTTACGATATTAGGAGGGGTCAACTTAGTTGGTCTGGCGATCTGACGGTCACGTGACCCTGACGCGAGTTTACTATTTTTTCCCCATCACAAAAAGTGCACAGCGCCGCTAAAGAAGTTTTCACTTCAAAAGTAAGTAATTTAACCTAAAACCGACAATAATATTCAGGCAGCCAATTTTCATCAGTAGCATAATAGTAGTTTCAATATATCATCACAAAGGCACCTGGTTCAGCGTGTAGGTTATAAACGAACATGCATCGGAACTGAGCCAAATGGCGGTCATGGCGGATCTTGCCAGCTAACGAACACGACATGGTCGGGCCACGGAATCAAGAGTTCGAAAGTTTTTACAATATTATAATTTTAAGAGACCACATATTATGCACTTTTGCCAATGTTTATCGACCTAGATCTCAACATCTATAGTGATTAAATATCTTTCCTTTCAGTATATTAATCTGAACTATTTTCCTCCAGTCTGTTAAAAGAGAAAACACGAATTTGGAAAAAAAATCTCGATACTTTAATTTTTCTAATATAACCCTTTTTTATGAATGAACGAATGAATGAATGAATGAATGAATGAATGAATGAAGTAGTTTATTCACCAAAAACATATGGTACATAATATAGGTGTTACAGTCAATGTTGTGTCCCAAAATATGTTTCGCCAAAACAGGCATGTGAAAATTATTATGTCAAAATCATTATACATTATAGTTATTGTGAAGTCATAGTACAGAAAAGTTATAGTGCACAAAAATGTTTTTGGTTGAATCTTTAAAACCCTCCCATCTTTAATAATGATAATAGTTGTAAAATGATAAGTTCTCAAATCTGATGAAAAAGATTATCCTTATACCCGTACACGTTTAGAATAACGATCAGACTGAGACCTTATACATCTCTAACTATACTGATATTGTAATAATTGTAATAGATAATTAGTATTTTGACATGAAAAATTTAATATATTCTTATTGTCATTATTTCTTAAATTGTAAATTAATTTTTCTCATGAAAAATGTAGCATATGCTTGTAGTAGTCAGACTTTATTACGAGTAAATTGTAAATTGACATTGTAATAGTGCCCTTGTGGGCTATTTGCAAAATAAATGTTTGAATTTTGAATTTCTTTTTTTGATTTTTTTAAATATTTACGAAAAACGCGCTGAGCTTCCGTAGAGAGCAGGATGGTTAATTGAAAACTCACGCGTGTTAGAGCGCGAGTTTTGCAATGCCATCTACGCCCTCTTAAATCTAAGTGAAAATTGAAAAATTAAACGCCACAGGTTGGGATTTGAACCAACGACCTCTGGAATCCGTGCTTTTAACCAACTGAGCTACCGTGGTTTTCCCTTGTGGTGGTGAATTTTCCAATCATTACACCTCTTCGAATTATTCTTCACTTTTATTGGAGAGATTTTCACTTTAATTTAAAATTATGATTTCTTTAGCAGACGTATCCGTTAGTTATTTGACAATTATTATTCCTAAATAAAACTTTTTTGTTCATAATTGTCCAAATAAATTACGAAGGTATTCACGCGCGCCAAACCCCACGTCAAGATATGCAGGTGCAGAAGCGGTACGATATCAGAAAGCGTCAGCTGACACTGTCAACTGTCAGTCGAGTCCATAGATAGAGATGGGAGTTGTGGGTGTGGCCCTTATCGCAATTTCCTGTTCATTTGTGCAGAAACTTGATTCTTTGAGTCTGTTACTTTTAATAAGTCGAACTTAGTTTTTGTGGGTAATATGGCAGCTTGTGAAATTATAACGTGCAGTGATAATGTCAATTCCAGCGATAACAGAGGTATTCATCAGAGCTAAAACTATTTTTATCTAAAAACTTTAAGGCGGTTCCATGACTTCCATGAGCCAGAGACATGCGAAAATACCCGAAGAATTATCCCATTTTTCTCAGAATCGTTGATATTTTGTAGACGTGGGAAAAAAATATATAATTCTTGATTATATTATCTTTAATAACACAGCTTTCGATACACGATTCATAACACTTCGCTCGATACAATTTATTCCCAAAGTAACCTCCAATTCGATTTTTTATTCCAAATTTACTTATTTTTTTGCTATGTGACACTATGAAACATAAAAAGGAGAAAAATCAATCTTAACTAAAATAGTAATTTGACAGCTTCCGAATTTCGATAATTTGAGGCAATATTTTGAAAATAAATAAAAATCGACAAATGCTACCGCAACAAGATATCGACATACCTACGGCCTGCAAGCTCTATCTCCGTTACCCTTTCGGAATGTGACAGTGACGGCTGAGCGTTCGATTTTAGATTTCATCTGGGTACATGAACGGCCTTAAATTTCTCTAAGATATTCAATTAGTATAATGATATTCAATGCTGTTTTTGTGTGCTACTAACTTAGACGTTGTTATGGCCGGCCGTATGTCGGTTCCACAAACTGTCAAATGTTTGATGATGGTGACTCAGAACTGCCTCTTTATTGTGCGCGTACATTTGAATGACTACTTCCTGGTTGACGCGAGATGCATAAGAAGAAGTTGAAGCGGGTCGATACGAATGCATTTCTGCCCAGCTTCATTACGTGCACGATATTATCTATTGGTACTGCGCAAAATGTAATTACTGTCATTGTCATTATCCTATCAAGTGAGGAAATTTGGGCGACATAACCAATAACATCACGTCAAAGAACAAAATACCGCAAACCGATCCCTAGAAATAGAAATATAAATATTTATTGCACCAAAAAACATGTTACACAGGATACAGGTATTTGGGTCCTGAGCTAGGAAACCCTGTATTACAGGACCCAGTAAAATTTAACAAGCTTAGGTACAGTTTTAACATGCCTTCATACAGGGTAAATAAACTATTACACAGTTGGCAGTTTTTTATTTTTTACAACTTAATGATTTTATTAAATATTTAGACGTGTGTGTGTGTGTGTGTGTAAGTGAGTGTGTGTGTGTGTGTGTGTGTGAATATTAGTTTTAAATACAACTATTGAAACCTGAATGCTTAGCGAATGACAGATAGGAGCAGTTCGGTTTTACCGTAGTCATGTTGTTTCAGCCAGTTGGTTAAAATACTTTTATTTGGGGGACGGCGAGCTGTGCAGGTTCATCATCAACACCATCAGATCATCATTAAACTTAAGCGCTACGCTCTTGTCGGAGGAGTAATTGCCAGTCCCGGTTCTCTGTTAGTCTTTTAGCGTCCTGATACGACTCGGCACCAATTTTCTCCTTCACTTGGTTTTTTTTTCTCCCGTCCCACCAAGTCAAAAACCTACACCATCAAATATACACCTACCCCTGTTCTAATGACTTAATTAATGCAGCTTGGTTCCTAATAACTGGGGACGCAGCACGCAAAAAGATGCCCGCTGGACTACGATCTGTAAAATAAATAGCTGCCTATTCATTTGACAGTATCCACATTCTGCATTTTGGCGTAAAGCCAATTTCAACTTTATTGGCATAATAACTCTTTTCAGTTTAATGTTCTCTATAAAACTTTGTTATCCTTTGACTGGTAGAGCTTATACATATTTTTGCAGATGTTTATAATTTGCACACATTTAGGTTCTAAGAAACTACAACTGTTTTCTAAGAATTATTCTTTTTGCTATCTATATATGTAGGTAATTAATTTTATATTGGTAGATGAAACATAATATCTTTCTGAAATGCTTAATTAGCACTAATTGTAATATTAAAACTTAGGCGAATCGTCCATTAGGTATTTCATCCGTTAGGGATTTTCGATCAATAGGTTTTTTGAACGTAGGTATTTCAAACTTCGGTAATTTAAACTGTAGGTTAAATAACTGTTAGGTATTTTAAAAATAGGTATTTCGTACATAGGTATTTTGAAAATAGGTATTTTAATATGTAAGTTGTAACCGTACAATACACATTGAAATAATTCAAAGTACAAAAATGTATTGACAATTGAATTAATCTGAAATTAACTTTATTAAGGTATAAAAAAGTGATTCAATAATAGGTCATTAATATTTAATAACATAATATTTAATCTTAAAAGTGCAGCCAAGGATATTGTGATACGTAACGTAAAAAAGCGTCTCGAGCTAATTTTCGGTACAAATACGAATAACACCGAAAGGAAAATGGTGGTAATAGCTATTTATGATACAAGTGCGGAAATCATCTTTACGCGCGCGTATCATACAAAGTTTTACTATGCATTGTGCGAGAAAATAGAAAAGTTAATTTCAAATATATAGGTTATAAGTTATAAATTACCTTGCTCGATATGTTACTTATTATCAGCATCTTCATGTAACAACTTCTTGACATAGAGTGCTATTTATTTTCGTCATAAAACCACCGTAAGATCATTTTATTAACACAAAAACTTTGAAAAGTGCACCGCAAAATTCATCACAAGTATAGGGTTTTAATTTGGATTTAGCGGCCAAGGAACCTTTGTTGGCATTTTGTGCTTCTTGAAAACTATTTTCTGGAGTTACATTTGATCTGATTCGTCACTTTCACTCGATATTTTTATTAAAAACTAGGTAAACAAGAAATTAGTACTTGAAATGAAAAATGGCGGCATTTTTCTAAATACATACGCGCTCAACATCTATACTACTGTGCATGTGCACGCTGCGCAATCTGCCACGCATTTACCTAAAGTGAAAATTTTCAATTTATTTATAGGTAATAATTAAAATCTAAAAAGATAAATGATACGTTTAAGAAGTATTAATATTTATGTACCTGTTTATAACAACGGTAATCTATAATTGATTTATTTGTGAAATGTTTTTCAAATAATTAAAATTCTTTGCGTCGAGCTGAAGACAGAGTTAAAAATTTAAAAAAGATTGAAAAGTAAAAAGCACTAGTACGGAAAAGTAGCACTTTCCGCACAGTTTGACTGCTTAGAAAAGGCACTTTTCAAGCACATGCATCGTAAAAACTATTTTTTTGACGCAGAGGAAATGCATTTACGCATCCCGGGCCCCAAGGGGAAGGCCCATGATGGGGGGTATGTGGGACTCGCCCTTCCACAGGGGAAGGGAATACACACTAAAATCTCTGCGGCGTTGACCCTCGCTGCCGTTTTATGGAGGGCATCGCGGGGTCGCTGTCATTCTACCTTGATGCCCCCCCAACTCTGCCTACCTTAAACGTGGCGAAATTTTAAAATAATGGGCCTGCTGTAGCTAGTTTCACTATGGAGAGATCACTTTACCATTTAATTCGTATACCACTCAGACCTCTGCTTAACACAATAGCGCCATCTGTTGGGAGCTTCTTCGTTGTGTTCATAGATGGCGCTATTGTGTTAAGCAGAGGTCTTAGTGGCATACGAATTGAATGGTAACAGTGATCTCTCCATAGTGAAACTAGCTACAGCAGGCCCATTATTTTAAAATTACGCCACAGTTAGGGATTGCAATCCAGCAACGTTTTCAATCCAGCTGGATTTCTGCTGGATTTATATCAATCCAGCTGGATCCAGCGCGGATCCAGCAATTTATCAGTTTTGTAAATAATAAACCGATTTTCTTCGCAATTTTAAGATACTTTTATTAATAAGAAGAAGAGGATCAATGGCTAATTTGATTAACCAACGTACATTTACGAATTTGTTCTAAAGTACCGTAAACGACCCAGAGCTCAGTGCAGAATCCGCTTCTAATTGCGCTGGACAAGTTGGTTATATCTAGTCTGTAGTAAAACCCCCTCAGCATCGACGCTAATTGATTTCATGGCTTTTTATCAATTATTCATAATTATAATAACTGATTTTACTATTGTTTTTCATGTCAGTGTCACTAAAATCGATGACATGGTTCCTAAGAACAGATCTTTGTGTGTGTTTTTCCGTGTGTCTTCTAGTTACAGACTTACCCGTTAGTAGGGCGGCCAATAGGAACAATAGCAACTTTCATAGGACAACTGGTATCGTTGGAATCGGCATCGTTTACTGATTATCAAAATGCATGTTGTCGCTTTGTATAGTGGTGGAATGAGTTTTTATGACGTCATAAGTTTTATGTATGAAAAAAGAACAATTTTTCTTCAAGAACCTAATCGAGTGAGGTATCAAACGAAAGGGCTCCATGAGCTGATTCTAAAAATATACAACACCATTCGATTTCGGAAAGTGGTGCCGTAAAATATAAAGTTCATTTTCAAAACACACTAAGGTTGGTCTCTTCCTGACAGGAGACGGTTGAATGTTTTTTTTTTATATACGCTGAACGACTTACTGTGTCCTTACTACTAAATACTGACCGATCTAAAACTGCCAGGAAGGTGGAGGCAGGAGGATAATCCCCCTCAATTTTGGTCAAATTTTTTCGTAAGTACATACTTTAGTAGAGAACTTTGGATTAAGATGCAGACCCCAGGCATCTTTCAGGATGCAACTGTACTGGGATAACGCTAGGAGGATGATAATTTTAGCAAAGATCTAAAGAGAGTAATTTCACGTTTTGTTTGACCTTCTAGGTTTAGTTTGGTTGTGGCATTGAGAAAATTTAGATCATCTGAAGCATCGTTTTCTTATTTTTCTTCTAATTATTTTCACTGCGGATCCGCAGTGCTGGATCCAGCGGCCGGCGCTGGATCCAGCACACTGAAAAAAGCGCTGGATCCAGCTGGATTGCTGGATGCTGGATCCAGCGATTGCAATCCCTAGCCACAGTGTATAGGCATTGGCAGTCTATATAATTCCTAGTCTCTGATAGTTAGAACCATTTAAGATGGCTAGGACGTTATGCAAACACATATCTATTACTTACAGTTTACAGGAATAAGAATGTGTGTTACGATATATTTGGCTAGTTTTATTGATGAGTGTGTTTTGAAATTTGCTTTTTGGATAAAGATCCCCTGGAGGCAAAGTAGGCATATTTCGCGGCTCTATTTACTCGTAGTTCGGCAGTTCAGTAGCTCTAGTATAAGTTTTTTCGAAACATTAACTAATTCGAACGCGTTTGCGTTTTGTCTCAAAATGTATGAAAGTGGTATGAAAACGTGAACAGCGCCTCTGGTAGTCACTATAGTGGAAACTAAAACAGCGAGTATAACATTTGTTGCTAACCGATGAACGCGCGTATTTCAAACTCGGTGAGAGCGTTTTCATACATTTGGAGACAAAACGCAAACGCGTCCGAAATAGTTAATGTTTCGAAAAAACTTATACTAGAGCTACTGATAAGAAAAAGTCAGCGTAGGAGCAGTGGGCCAACGAAAATGTTGACCACTTTAGTACTTTGTCAAATTAAAGAGGTTTCAAATTTTATGACGTTTCAGTCTAAATATTTCTTAGATTTCGATGTGACAAGGTTCTAAGTATGCTCAACATTTTCATGGGCTGACTGTACGGTAACAAAAACAATAAGTAACGACAATAAATAATAAGTTAGGTATTAATAAAGTTAATAAAAAAGTGTTTATTTTTAAGATATAATGATTCTTTTAATCATTTTAAAATTGTAGTGGAACTTTTATTTTGTTTCTCAAAGTTAAGAAATACATCAATAACCAACTGCAACGAAGAATTAAAATACTTTGGGTCATAAACAGATTTAGGTTCGCGTCTTTCCTGTTGAAATATCAAAAGTTAAGGGCTAAAAAGCTTAATTTTGAATTGGACTTGGTAAGCCGCGTCTCCGTTTCATTAAATCCATGTGATAAAAGCATAACTTAAATGCACACAACTCGTTAACTATTGACCACAGAAGAGAAGACAATACGATACAATACAAATACTCTTTATCTACACACATATCATAAATCCTCTAATATGCGTTCGGAAACCGTAGAAAATGACTCGCATTTCAACATTCAATGAATTTATGGCAATTTTCTTTTCTGTGGCTAAGGCTTCAGCAGTAACATAATTTTCATTTTAATCTCATATTATATGATGTTAAAATATTAAACGTCAAACAAAACTGTCAAAATTTAAATGTCAAAGTTGACATATCCCTATTCCAGTATCACTGAAAATTCAAATTCAGTCGATGCGAAATGTCAGCTCGATGTTTTTTTAGTATATATCGCACGAAATTTGAGCTAGAACGACATGATCACATCAGAATAGGGCATGTGAAAAAAATCATGGTAGTAGTATATACGATGAATTTAAAAGGAAAACAATCACAGCTAAGTAGACATTACTAGTTAACGAGTAATAGTCGAACTTCAGAAATGTACTTTGCAAAAGCAAACTTTCGTACAATTTCCATTGATACCTTAGATAATGTTGTTAATTCTGTCAAAAACATAGTAAATATAAGTTTGCGAACTTTTTAGTCCATATAATGTAACGGGTGGACAACTACGGAACCCTACCTTGCGCGTGGCCCGACACGCACTTGGCCGGTTTTTTAAAATAACATTCAGGTATCGGTTGCCAGTTCTGATTTCGATATTTCCGCAACAGTGCAAAAAAGGTTGTATTAACACAATTATTGTATTTATTTACTACGGTTTCTGAACCCATCTTAGAGTATTTATTATATGTGTGTAGATAAAGTAATGTATGCAACTGTACATAGTTAGGCATTATGTACCAGTTGCATAAACTACTATTATATTGCACACTTCAAAAAGATCATAGTACAGAAACATTAGGCTTAAAGTAGAGGTAAGACTTTTGTTTTTTCAAGTGTTAATGGCCCTTTTATACAATTTATGTATAATATACTAATAGCAACGGGCAATAACAAGATTCCAATCGTTTCAATATCTACAAATTGCTGACTATATTATTCAAGTACCGCTCCGAGTGCAATGGAAGTTTGCATTCAGATGCGAATTCGAAATTGTTGCCTATAAATTTTCTATGAAATGGGACTTGACGGCAGGTAAGACGGTGCAAGCTATAATTTATATACCTTACAACTATTATAACATTTGTGTATTCTGATTGGCGAAACAATTCAAATTGAATTTCGAACCGTTAACCCTAATATACGTTTACAAACTTAATTCGCTGTTTATGAAAAGCAGCACATTGTATTGTTTATAATACCTTTATGTCACACCTGGCCATAAAGCGGCAATTACCGCACGCTCCGCGCGCGGGAAATACCACTTCCTGGCCAGGGGCTGACATAAAATTTTGTACTTAACACGGGCGGTAATAAAGAAAGCCTCAGATCGCATATTTATCGCCCTTGCCTTCGGCTCGGGCGTCAAATACCTGCGATCTGAGAAATTCTTTGTTTAACCGCCCTTGTTAAGTAATGTACTATAACCTATTATTTGTTCATATTACCTATTGGTTTATAGATACACAATTTTAAGCCTAGGGATGTTATGGACAATTAAGTATTTTTGTGTTTATAGACACAATTGCGTTGCCGACCCTTTATTAATTTAAGGATTTGGAATTGACATAAACAAGGGTAACCCAGATTTTATATTTTTTTTCTGTGAAAAATGACGGATAAACGGGTTTTCAAAAATTAAAAATCTAGTAGGTCACTATGCCAAATGGGGTGGCATTCCTTTTTTTTGTCAGATAATTTTGATTTATGGAAAGTGAAAAAAAATACCATTCCCCTTATCTCCGAACATTACCAAGTAAACCTTAATGAAATTTATATAACATAAATGAATACTATATATTACCTTCATAAAAAATATAACTATTAGCTCTATATAATTATTTTTTTCATCAAAAACATTTCTATGATAAGTTTGTAATTTAATCACCTTCGATTGCATTTGTGTTTTGTAGATTCCTATGACATTATGCAAAAAGTACCTTCTTTAAAAATAGAGTTATTGAAATCGGTTCACGTGATAATGAATTATATCCTTGAAAAACTAACACGTATTTCTTTATAAATAAGAAAGTTTGTCTGTCTGTCTGTCTATCTGTCTGTACTTTACCTCTTCACGCTTAAACCTCTCAACTAATTTAGATGAAATTTGTTACGGAGATATTGCGTTCCAGGGTAGGACATAGAATACTTTTTATCCCGGAAATCATCCGAAAAAGGGGTGGGATTTTGTATGGAAGGTCGATATCTACATAGGTAAGCGCCTAAAAAAGAAGAGCCATTAAATTCTAACGCGGTGAACTACCTAGTTCCATACAGACAAAGTCGCGGGCAAGAGCTAGTTAGTAAGAAAATGCGCCGATAGATAGCGCTGTGATTTTGGTCGTCGCCGCGTTGGTGAGCACACGTGCCCGGGGCGACGACGAGCAGAATCCATTTACCGTACAAAACCTTGCCTACTGTCATGGCGTCATTACAGAACAACGTCACTGAACACGTGACATTGGCGAAATCATCATAAATTTGATGGAAAGCTTGTATTAGATAGCGCTGTACCCATGGCGTTCAATTTCTACAATATGAATTATGATTTTTGCTGAATGAATGGGGTCGGGAGTCAGGAGTCAGGAGTCGCGACGGGTTCACGATTCCACGGAACCCTCGACGCGCGAGTCGGGCTCGGTCGGTATTTAATTAAGTAATCAAAATAACGCTTAAAATTAGAAGCATATTTTAAATACTTACCAATGACATCTAATAATATCTTATGGTTTCTAGTGGGGGAGACTTTGAAGTCGACGCGACATCTGTACAAAGCGCGGTCTGTCGCGAGCACGTGATGCAGTCTGAGTGCCGATGGCGAGCTAGCCATCCAGGCGGCGCGGCCGCCTAGGGAGTCATCCGCCCAGTGTGCTGCTGGGCCTTTCACTCGTCCGTCGAAACTAAAACAAAATATTTAGCATAAGGTAGGTTTTGGCCACATCACTAGTATCATCATACATAAAAAGTTTCACAGTTTGGGCACTGTCATGTTTAATATAAGATTTTAAGCTCACATTGTCATTTACATTAGAATTACGACTAATACAAACACACATACACAAAAATATACATGGTAAATATCCCGTTATTAATCGTAATTCTACTGTCATGTCTAGTATTTAAGTTTAGTTCATGCATAATAATAAAATTAATAGCACATAGTACCTAACATTAGCCAATATGAGCGCGATCTCGCCAACAAACTGTTATCGCAGTTTGGCGAGCAACATAAATTTGTTACTGTGGTTATGTACTTTGATAAATAAAAAAATAAAAAACTTGATAGTATAAGTGAAGAGTTTAATATGCGGTGATGATTGTGAGTCGGCTTGCAAGTACACTGAACGAAAAAAAAATACTAATTATTAGTAAGTTTTAGTGAATCCCAAGACAAGGAGATTATATACTAACGGTTACAAAACAGTTTAGTTGTGACAAGGGCAAATTTTTTGGTATTAGTAAATAACTACTATTATCAAAAACTGGTTTGTAACCGTTAGTATATAATCTCCTTGTCCTGGTATTCACTAAAACTTACTAATAATTAGTAATAATTTGTATTGATCCGTGCCCCCGCACACGGTATACCGGTATACCGCATGGGACAGACGGCCGAGCTGATCCCTTTGAACTATTATGACGATCCCTTTGGGTGAAATTTGAAAATGTATGTAATGTTTCCATTGATATATGTATTTTATTCTATTCAATGTATTTTTGACGATCACAATAGAGATTCTTTTAAATTGACATAAATGTAATTTATAATGAAGGCTTGATTGTGAAATAAATGAAAATCTTTAAAAAACTAAGACATATACAAACGGGAGTGCCCCATTGCATTCCTCAATGGTGATCTTTATCTTAGGATGCCGAGCGTTAAGACAGTCCAGTAACAGGTTCACATCCCCACGTAATACCACAGCAAATACATCGTCCACATATCGCCACCAAAACATGGCTCTATGTGGGCAGCCCTCCAATACCTTTCGCTCAAAATCCTCCATAAAGACGTTTTACCTTTGTTTTACCGCCCTTCGTAAGTAATTTACTATTACTCTACTAACATTGTGTGCTGTCTGCGGCCTCAATAATTATTGAGAGAATAAAACCTGTATAGTGAGTGCCTGGCAACGAAGACTATGAGTGTGTTTATATTGTCTGTCAAGTTCTAGTGTCAAAGAAAAATGTGTGTACTAATGTTCTGAAAAATAATCTTGTGTATAACTGTGAACTGTGAGTGACTGTTTAGTGTTTATTTTCGGACTCCTCCTCCGCCGCTGCAAGCCACACGTAAGTGGTTATGGGCCCAGCGCCCGGAAGTTGAAAAAAAAATGGAGTTGACGAAACTAGCTATAACGAAACTCGATGATCGCAATTGGGTGTCATGGAGGTATCGGATGCAGGCCCTGCTTCGTGGGCATGGACTCATGGACATTGTCGAAGGTGTCACAGAAAGGCCTACCAGACCTTTCGCAGATAACGGCAATGGTGATAATGCGAATGCTGCTCCGGATCCCGCTGCTCTGGCGGCATACCCCTTTGCGGCCGGGAAAGTGATTTTGCAAAAACTCATGAAAAATGCATTTGGATCGTTCAAATTTGTTGTAAAACACATTTTAAAAATAATAAAAAAAATCATTTTGTCCTTTATCATTAAAAAAATCGCATGCACAAAAGTGACGTTCAGGAACTATTCGTAAATGCACGAACGTGCAAATTCGTTTAGAATAGACGAAGAATATGCATAAAACGCAAAATTTGGCATAATTAAACTATCTATAATAATTAGTATTAAATTTTACATATTTGTCACAATTTTCTTGCTTGAAAATTATCATAGCTATTAGATATAATGGACACAGGGTGCTTCCGAACTTTCGTGGCCTCACAGGTGTATCATCGTTTGAAACGTCACTCAGGAATGCTTCACTACGCCGTTTTCTTGGTGCTTTAACCAGTATTTCAAAGATTCCCAAGCGAAAATCGAGTAAATCCCTCCATACGTTCATCATCATCATCATAATCAGCCGAAAGACGTCCACTGCTGGACATAGACCTCCCCTGTGGCCTCCTCCAATGAGCGCCACAGCGATCGGTCATGGGCTGCCCGCATCCAGCGGACCCCCGCAACCTTAACCAGGTCATCAGCTCACCTCGTTTCCAACGAGGGCTTCTAACGCTGCGTCGTCCGGTACATGGTGGTCACCACTCGAGAACTCACTGGCCCCACCAGCCATAGGTTCTCTAGACAATGTGGCCTGCTTACATCACTTAAGTTTGGCAGTTCTTCGGGCTATGTCGGTTACTTTGGTTCTTCTGCGGATTTCATCATTTCTGATTCGATCTCGCAGAGTAACTCCAAGCATAGCCTTCTCCATTGCTCTTTGAGTGAATTTGAGCCACCTTATGACGCCCATAGTGAGCGACCACGTTTAAGAGCCGTAGGCAACACATGCTGCGGGACATTGGATGAGATGATATTGCGTAATCTCCCAAAACCCCGCCCAGCCAAGACAGATTCGACGATGGATCTTCTCGATGTTGGAACTGCGCCATTAGATCGTTTGTCCCAGGTAACCATATTCGTTGACAAGATCGAGCATAGTGCCTCTGATCTTAACTGGAGTTACTACGTTAAACGTGATTTTTGTTTTGTCCATGTTCATCTTATAAGACCAACCTCTTCAAAGGCCCTACTCAGATCATCGAGCATAGTACTTAGGTTCTCCATCGTCTCAGCCATAACTACTATATCGTCGGCAAATCGGAGGGTGAATGGTATACTCGCCATTTATGTTGATGCCTCCTGCCTGCCTGTTCGAAAAACAGCTGACCCACCTCCAACTGCTCTGAAATATTATCTGATTCTTGGCTGTCGTTATCAAGCCATTCAAAAAGCGAATAAGGGGATTCCTCGAGTTTATCATCAAATTATTCAATATCTGATTGCCTAAAATTTAAAAGAATTGGTGCATCTTTTAATGGACGCCCTAACAATATAAACCCATCATTACTAAATGAAATGTGTTATGAAACCGCCAAAATATAGGACTATATCTTTTGATTTCATTTTTCACGCATAGGCCGAATAAGCATTAACTTGCAAAATCGATTTACGGGCTACGGCCGAACCCCCAAATTTGTGCACTTCGTTATTACGGGCAAGTAATTTGCACTAAATTACTTGGTTTTAGTGTAATTAGTGACAAATAAACACGTTTAACTCTTTTACTGTAATAATCAAGCGTAAAATAGCAACTTATATACCAAAAATGTACGAAATTTTGAGCTTACGTGTGCCACTACTCTCATCAAAATAAGCCGCCATCTTCAACGCTGCCTCGCGACCGACTGATTCGACCGGCCGCCGGTATTTTACTACTCAAACGTGGCGTTAGTGTCTGCAGATTCGATCGGTATAGGTTTGAGCCCGAAAAGTCAACTTACTTGGGGACAGGATTTTTTCAAAGTGATTTGCAGGATTATATCGAATCGGTCGTAAAGGGATACAACAAGAATTTACTAGAATTTATAAAGTTAGAGAGCACGGCTCTGCTCTTGATAACAAACAACATAACTGATGAGACACTAGGCAAAGTAATAAGATTGTCCACTGCAAAGGAAGTTTTGCAAGAACTCCACAGGCTCTACGAGGGTCCTAATGAGAACCGACTCTATGACTTGTGTTTGGAATTCTTCAAACTTAAACGAGATCCGGCAGATGGTATGTCTACTCATATTTCAAAACTGAAAAATCTGTGGCATAGTTTAAAGGAGGAACTTGTTAGGGAACAGAATGTAGAGTTACCTGAGATTCTTTTAATTTGCAAGATCCTAGACACGCTTCCGGAAAAATTTTTTTCTTTTAAGTCAAGCTGGCTGCTGATGGCGAAAAAGGATAGGACTGTGGACAATATTACGGGCCAGTTATGTGCGCACGAGAAGGCACTGCTTTCAAAGGACGCTGGTGAAGAGTCCAGTGGTACTGCACTGGCTGTTCGGACCAACGTAAGGAATGTAAAAGGAAATGATCATAGAGACCAGAAGACAAAGAATAAACTGAGATGTTTTGTCTGCAAGGAAGTTGGTCATCTGAAAAGGGATTGTCCAAATTTAGCAAAGAAGGACAATCTGAAGAAGCCGTCCAATAGTACTAATATGATGCTGCTTATGGTGAACTCCATGGATTCTGGTGCTGACAAAGATGGCTGGTATGTCGATAATGGTGCTACGCACCACGTCACCATGCGTGGTGATCTATACCAAAACTTTGAGCACTTTGGTGAAGTTCACACCGTAACAACGGCTGATGGAAATGTCGTTGGTGCAGTCGGAAAGGGAACGGTTCACGTCAGGGCTGTAGTCAATAAGCAGACGGAGGATCTGTACTTGAGAGACGTGTGGTATGTACCAAAAATTAGCAAGAACCTTTTTTCGGTGCTAAGCACACAAGATCGGAATCCAAACAGCTTGTTTGAATCAAAGGTAACTCGATGCTCTATGAAGGTTAACGGAAAGGTTGTCGTAACAGGCAAAAGGGAGAGATATGGCGGTTTGTACAAACTGGACTGCAAACCTGTACAGCCAACTGTAAGTATTAACCTTGTTGAAGATAGAGATATGTTACAGTTATACCACGAGCGTATGGGGCACCAAGATAAGAACCACGTGAAGACGCTAATTGAAAAGGAATTAGGAGTCAAGACGAAGAAGGGTGGAGAAGTATGCGAAGGTTGCATTTTTGGCAAAGCGCACAGACAACCATTCGGCACTCGTGAGAAAGCAACGATACCTGGTGAACGGATGCACTCTGATGTATGTGGTCCTTTTAACAGAAGTAACGCAGGATATAGGTACTTCGTATTATTCAAAGACGAGTACACACGATACCGCTACGTATACTTCTTGAAGAACAAATCGGAGGTCTACGACAAGCTCAAGGAAATGCTGTCTGAAGCGAAGAATGCTGGACATACAATCAAGGAGCTGCTCAGTGACAATGGTCGTGAATACGATGACAAAAGAGTAAAAGATTTACTGAAAGCAAATGGAGTAAAGCAAAGGCTGATTATGCCGTATACTCCTGAACAAAACGGATGTTCCGAAAGAGAAAATCGGACTATCGTGGAGTCTGCTCGAGCCATGATGCACGCGCACGACGAAATCCCTCAGGTTTTATGGGCTGAACTGGTGAGTACTGCTGTTTACATTTTGAACAGGACGGGCCCGACTAAGAAAGATCATAAGTCGCCTTATGAGCTCTGGCTCGGTAAAAAGCCTCAAATTAAGCACCTAAGGATTATCGGTTCAACTTGCTACGCACACGTTCCTAAACAGAAAAGGAAGAAGATGCAAAAGAAGGCGAAAAAGTGCATTCTGATTGGTTACGATAATGACGACGGATACAGACTCTGGGACAGAGAAATGAACTCCTTAGTAAGATCTCGAGATGTCACGTTTGACGAAAGACCAATTCAATCAAAAATAGACACGGAAGTTTCGTTAGCACGAGAAGAAGTGTCTGAGATCGAAGTGTCTGTTCACGCTAGCGAGAAAATTAAGGAGGTCCAGATACATCACAGCGGGCGCCATGAGGATAATACAAATGTAGAGAACAACGGGCTCGAACTAAGAGGAGACCAAGGAGTTGCTTCTTCCCAGGTTCCTGTTGTAGAGAACAGCGAGCTTGGACCTAGAGGAGACCAAGAATTTGGTGCTTTTGACACTCCTGCTATAGAGAGAAGCGAACTTGTATTTGGAGAAGAACAGAACGCTGATGATTCTGATTTGCCCATTGCCAGCAGTGATGAATTTGAAGATGCATTGCAGAGCATGCCAGAGGTACCAGCTAGTGTCCGAACAGAATCTATTGAATTAGAGGAGAATGCAGATGAGAACGAAGAGGAACATAATTTGAGCGCTGAGTTGACGGATGTAGATGAAAATGAAGAGGAAAATCATATGAGAATGGTTTCACCACGAATGGTACTCAGGGATCGCTCTACTCTTCGTCCTCCTGAAAAATTCAATGATTATGTAATGATCGCTGAGATGGGATTTCCTGAATACCGGGAGCCGACCTCTCTTAAGGATGTCCTGCAAAGTCCAGAAAAGGAACGATGGCAAACTGCCATGGATATGGAAATGAAATCCCTTAAGGAAAACCAAACTTGGGAGCTCAAACACTTGCCAAAGGGAAGGAAGGCTATACCATGTAAGTGGGTATTCCGCATAAAGTTGAATCCAGATGGCTCCGTCGAGAAATACAAGGCGAGACTTGTCATTAAGGGATTCCATCAGAAAAGGGGTGTAGATTATGAACAAACCTTTAGCCCTGTAACAAGGATGGCGACGGTTTGCTCTGTCATAAGCGTAGCAGCAAGTGAAGGCATGGCAATGCTGCAATTTGATGTCGCGACTGCCTTCCTGTACGGCGCTCTGGAGGAAGAAATCTACATGAGGCAACCAGATGGATACGACGATGGTTCTGGTCGAGTTTGCCTTTTACGAAAAAGCCTATACGGGTTGAAACAAGCTCCACGTTGTTGGAACCGATGTATCCTAGATTTCTTTAAAGACATTGGTTTCAAGACAAGTGAAGCAGACCCATGCCTACTAACCCGTGTAAAAGGTCGTGAAAAGCTAATAGTGGCACTTTACGTGGACGATGGTTTGGTCGCTGGCTCGAACCAGAAATTAGTTACCGAGTTCATCGAAGAGATTATCCAGTCGGTTTAAGATAACGACAAAACCTGCTTCCTATTTTCTAGGAATTGAGATTGAAAGCAGAGGAGATGGCATAAAAATATATCAAGAATCATACGTGCAGAAGATTTTGCGAAGATTTGCCATGGATACATGTAAGCCAGTCTCGACACCTATAGCCAAAGAGAGCATGATGCGCGATAAAGTTGACAGAAGCTACATGCTAAACAATTATAGGCAGATTGTTGGAGCTTTGGCTTATTTAATGGTGTGCTCCAGGCCTGATATAGCGTACGCTGTAAGCGTAGTTTCTCGAAGTCTGGAAAACCCCACTGAAGAAGACTGTGTTAAATTAAAGCGGATTTTGAGATATTTAAAATATACGCCAGACTTAGGCATCTTGTACCAGAAGCATTACAAGGAAGGCATTTTGGAATGCTTTAGTGATGCCGACCATGCAGGAGACACCACGACAGGGAGATCTACAAGTGGAGTTTTGTGCATGTATGCGGGAGGACCTATATCTTGGCTTAGCCAAAGACAAACAAGTGTAGCCATCTCAACTACAGAAGCAGAAGTAGTGGCTGCAAGCGAAGCCGCGAGGGAATCGATTTGGCTTTCACGCCTTATGAGTGACCTCACTGAGATCAAGCACATCCCCTGCCTGAAGGTAGACAATGAGGCTGCCATAAAGTTAGCTGAAAACCCCGAATTCCATCGACGGACTAAGCACATTCGTGTGCGACACTTCTTTATAAGAGAATTGGTCACCAGTGGAGAACTTGACGTAGCCAAAGTGACTAGTGAAGACCAATTGGCAGATATCTTTACAAAGCCACTTGCGAGACCGAGATTGAGAAAAATATCTCAACTCATAGGTCTTTGTTGAGAGGAGATATTGAGAGAATAAAACCTGTATAGTGAGTGCCTGGCAACGAAGACTATGAGTGTGTTTATATTGTCTGTCAAGTTCTAGTGTCAAAGAAAAATGTGTGTACTAATGTTCTGAAAAATAACTGTGAACTGTGAGTGACTGTTTAGTGTTTATTTTCGGACTCCTCCTCCGCCGCTGCAAGCCACACGTAAGTATAATATTTAATATTCAAGAGACGGATAATGCCCCAATTCTACTTAATGGGGCAATTTTTTATAATACGAGAGCTGCTATTAAAGCAGCTACTCTAAAGTGTTGTGGTTAACCTTTCCACTGCGGACGGCATGACTGAACGTCGGCCTTTTATTATGAGGATTATGTTTGGAATTATAATAATATCGTACAAGGCTTTCGTTTTAACGCTGAAGTTATTTATTACAGGCGGTCACGCTTATTTTCTAGCGTACTTTGTTAACCTTGACTACTGCAAGTAGTTTTGTTGATATAATAATGCGTCATTCATTAATTACGTAAGAGTCTCGAGAGGGGGGCGAAGGGGGCAAAAACCATTCTTATGTAATTTTATACATCGGTTTTTGCGTTTTTCAGTCCGCTATAACGTTTTTTTTCTTTTTATATGTATAATTATTATTTCTCTTATTTTATTATATAATTATAATTATATTTAAATTAGGACTAATTTAAATTTTAAAATGTTTTTAATGCTCGCCACATACAGGCTGGATTATGCGACCGAATTCGGCCTAATGATCCCGCTGCTGCTCCATACATAAACTATTTCTAGAATGCCGAAATTATCCGTAGGTAATTAATGCATGCCGCCTAGGCACACAAATAGTAGTCGTCAATTTCATATTAATAATCTGTTTATTAAAAGTTAATTCCTATAAAAATCAGTTTAAAAACAGATTTTATGATTTGTAATTCGTAATTTTTTAAGGCGCCTTTGGATTTTTTATTTGTGTGTAATGAAAAATAAAATAGAATAAGGAAACTGAACTATCCTATGAAACAATCATACAATATTTAATTTACTTATAAATTAATAGGAGCAAACTTATAAGAAGCATTTAATGTAACATTTTTCATGACCTAAGCACTAGGCCACTATGAAAGTTAAGAACTTACAGCCACTAGGAAACTTAAAAAAAAACTAGGAAAACCTCCTGCCTCTTCCACCGCCACCCGAAGTCGTGGCTGGGCTGTTAAGTTGCTACGAACTGCGGCGTAGCGCTACGAGCGATGTTACGGCGCTACGGTGACTGTGAATGGATGGATGCTTATATTCCAAAGATGAAAAGCCAAAAATTACAAAGCAGAATTCACGAAATAATAATTTGTATAGGTATACCAATTGGAACCGAATAAAAAAGGAAAAAATATCCAAATATCCAATCAATATAAATGAAATGAAATGAAAATAATTTATTCCAGAACATAATTGAGTTGAGGTAATAGATGTTTGTGGTTTTCCTGGCCCAAATGTAAACGGCGCAGTACTTTCAGAAATTGCATCTGTGTAGTTTCGAGCGTGCGTACAAAGTAGTATTAAATAACGTTTTACATATTTATTTGTGATTTTACTAATGAAAAAAATCGTAGCTTATGAAATCGTACCAAAGTTTCGCGTGGTGCGCACTTTGCAGTAGTAATTTTCAAGGATGCATTTTGGGACCTACCCTAACTATTCCATACCTGCAACATTCCTAAAAAACAAAATAACACCATACTTTAGAATTTTAATGTCGACGTCGACAGACCTAAATATGAGTAACACACACAAAAAAAACTGATTTCTCAGTAAATGGCAAAAGGAGCAATTACACACACAACAAAATTAGCCCCCGCAATTCGTAGGTCGTTAAACATCTACCTGCTTGAAATTATAATTTATCGTTAGCCATTTATTTCCCTGTGCGGGGACAGTCGGCTCCTTGTGAGAATTCAACACGGTTAAAATGCGGCAATTGTTTTTGCTTAAATGCACGAAATTTAGAATATAAATGGGTGCGAATAGGCCTAACGACTTAATTTTACTTGTCTAGTGGTTACGTTTTACTCCAGTGAAGACGGTTGAAGCGATACATTTAATTACAAGCTTTTAAATATTTGACTTCCCCTGTTAGTGTGGGACAAATCTTGCAACTAAATTTTCAATCGCTTGCCGGTATCCGATTGAGCTGAATTTATGGGCCATAGCAAATCCTAAACTACACAAGATAAACCTATCGTGTGTGGGCTCATTCTAAACGTCTCCACGAGTAGTTGATTACTGTGAAAAAAAAGTACAGTCGGCAATAAAAGTTTGTACCAAAAATTAATTTTTTGACAGAAACTTATTATTTTTATTTTTTAAATAGAAAACTTCCGTGAGTCTCAGACATATTGAAATCTAATAAACGGGTTAGTCACGTCTGTATCGTCGATACAGACGTGACTAACCCGTTTATTATACTTCAATATGAAACTTATTATTTATTTATTTATTTTAATCATTTGCCCACTTTGGAAACATCAAAATCTCTTATCACGAAAAGATACCTTCATCAAAATAAATTTAGAACCCATCCTCAATATTCAGCTAAGCGAGCAGTCTTGGACCCGAGGAACCCTCCCCATACGATATGGTACTTTGGGGATTCGCTAAATTTCTAATTTTATCGTTACCGGCATTTTTTCGTCCGTATATAGCTCATCAAGTCTCATAGCTCCACGCACACCGACACCGGTACGTTCCTTGACCCCGACAGACACCGTTCGCTGCGCAGTTTGCCTTTGTCTCGGGATCCTGGTCTGCGCTCCACCTGCCCCTACGGAATCGACTTAGACCAGCTAGGACACCACGAACTTTCGTGCCAGAAGAGTGCTGGCCGCTTTTCCAGGCTGCCCTTAATAATATCATCCGTCGGTCTCTTGCGCCGGCTAATGTGCCGGCCGTATTAGAGCCGTTAGCAGAGGCGGCCGAATTTATCATATAAAGGTGGGAAAATGCTGTGGTCTCGGCACCGAATGTATTTTCTTCGTCCTTGTTTCGTTCGTTTTCGTTCATAGTTTAAGCTTCTTAAATACGCTACCGCAGGGGCCATCTTTAGATTTAGTTCAAACAGTTTTATTAATTTTATTTTATAGTTTATAGATTTAAGACCTGTATTAGTATGTATTAGTTATACCTAATATTTTGTTTCCGTTTACGTGTTTTGCAATTAATCGATTGCAATTATTCTAAAAGTTACGTGATTACCGCGCTGGTTACAATAAAATAGTTTTGGTTTTTCATGCGTAATTTCAGCATCATAAACTCATCGTTCAAAATTTTCAACAGCTCTGCAAACCCAAGATCTATAAATTCTTTGAGCAACGAACGCCGTAACACACATAAATATTTCATAACACCCGCCGCTCTTAACATCGGCACTTACTAAGCCGGAATCATCAATCAACTTCGAGATCCCTGGTGCAATAGAATGTGTATAAATTCGTCATAATCGCTCATGACCTAGCGGCGACAACGAGGATAGTTAAAGGTTTTTCGCTTGGGTTTACCTAATCTGTTGATTATAGAAATGTGAAACTGGTATGTTTTTCCTGCTATTATACGTCGTTCTATTCAAAGTGGTGTTGGGTATAATATTCTTTATTCTTTATTATTATTCATAAATTGTGTTCACATGACCTTACAGACAAGTCCAATGCGCCATGAAACTTAATTTAAATTACAACTTAACTTAAAATTCATAAACAGACACACATTTTACAAATAAACCATTGATCAAAACAATTTAAATGTCACAAAAATAAACGTTTAGAAAGCGATTAATACGGGATCGCAAGGTGGTCCAACTATCCGCAAATACGTCAGCATCCTGGGTTGCCGCCAAAAACTGGTTTAGGAGTACGATTGCTCTGTGTGTGGGTGCGTTTGAAGCCTGCTGGGTGCGGGTATCAGTGGGAATCACGAATAAGTTCCGTGCCTTTCGTGAGCAGCGCCCCACACCAGTTGTATACTTGTCCGGGACAAATAGGCGCAAACGCTCGAGCACAGATGGATTATCTATCTCATTTCTGAGTAACAAACAATAGTGTATAGCCAGTGTCTGTTTACGTCTTAACTGCAACGACTCCATACCCACCATGCCCAAAACAAACGATGACGGGTATAGAGTCGGATAATACCCATAATACCTTTTGTACAGGTACCTCGCAAACTTTCGCTGGACTCGCTCAATCAGGACGGTATACTTTACTTCGCGAGGGTCCCATGTAATAGCATTATACTCAAGTTTGCTTCTGACATAGGCATTATAGAGCATTATGGCAAGCTTAGGATCACGAAATTGTGAGGCCATTCTTACAATAAATCCCAACGTTTTGCTGGCACTTTTGCATATCTTTATGACATGAGCATGCATATCTAGTTTAGCATCGACCGTTAGACCAATATAAACGTTTATCAACTGTTCGCCAATATATTTGATACAAACGGAATGATGATATTGAGAATGGAGTTCGTGGTATTTTACTGAAATTTTATTAATGTGAAATGATCGGAAATAATAACTGATGCCATTTAAATTGTTATTTTACAGAGGTACCTAGTTTAGCTTCTAGTAAGAAGCCAATAATATTTTATGTGGGTAGATGCACCATTTAGTTAGCAGGGATTTGTATAATTTTATTTTGTTGCAAAGTAGGTAGGTACCCGAAATGCAGATATACCGAAAGAATTATCTAAATGACAGGCAGTTAGTCCAATTTCACTTGAAACGTGTCGGAAAGATAAACGCACCAACATAAATATGTAGATACATTCAGGATAAAGCAAGCCCAGACGTTCAAAAAAAATTTAGATTCCTCGCATTAAGGGCTACCAGAACCCCATGTATAATATCAACCGATTTTTTGTAATTTTCGAACTATGACTTTTTACCGTATTTTTTATTTATTTATTATTATTCTCTTTATTTATTTCTTTTCTTAGACTAGGTTTGTATAATATTTCCATAAAAAGTGAAATATAAAAATACACTTACAAAACATAAAAACATTATAAAAACCTATTATTATTATTATTGTATGTCTTTTCCATTTCACGGGACCAATGGTCCCGGACCTTTCCTGGAAGGCATGCGTGGGCCGAGCCAACAGCGCAGAGGCCCCTTACAGACAATAATAATCTAAAGGCAAGGGATACACATGGCTGATACCGTCTCCGACCGCACAACATGATACACCCGGAGACGGTCCCCGCCAGGTGCAAAGACTATTGTAGTGCAGCCTTTTGGCTGCGATGGGAACTAAGGTCATGGGGCTATGGAGTTGAAAGTTGGATGGACTGGATAAAGGGTTATAGGAGGAGACTAGCGGACGCCTGCCGTGACAATCCGTCTCAGAATTGTAAAAAGGCAGGCGGTGTCTCGCCACTCACTAGGTGGGCCCCCTATTAAAGGCTACCGGATGGCAGCGAGGGTGGCAACACTGGTGTGAGCAGCTCAGGATGTAGAGAGGTGCGGCCCCGATTTCACCATCGCGGAGTTTACCCCCGTGAGCGGGTTTCCTCGCTATTACGCCATTACGTGCAATACACTTCCACCCTGCGAGCATATATAGCTCTGGCACCCCACTCTAACCGGCCGATTAAGACCAGCCAGAGGTGAGAGTCTTGCGGCCCCTGCTGGGGTGGAACTCCGCCGGCCAACAAAGGCAAGCGGAGAGAGGGGCCTGACCGACTCTCGGAGGCAAGGGACCCATGGGACGCCATTTCCCATTCAGTTCGCCACAAGCTGCCCTGGGGGGCTTATTATTATTATTTATTTATTTCGAGTAACACAAAGACTAGGTGGACTGATGACCTGGTAAAGGTCGCGGGTGTCCGCTGGATGCGGGTGGCGCAAGACCGGTCATTGTGGCACTCTTTGGGGGAGGCCTATGTCCAGCAGTGGACGTCTTTCGGCTGATATGATGATGATGATGATGATGAACACAAAGACTCATATCATATGACAATACAACAGTTGTTAGTAATCAATTAATTAATAAAAAAAATATCTTATAATATAGTTAGTGTTAAATGACATTATTATATTTATTTATTTATTTAGACCAGATATGAGACACTGGAGCATGCAATGACGTCCAGTGCCTCATAAATGGGCAGTTAAGGCGTTCTGCGACGACCGCCAGCAAGGCGCTGCCGCCCGCGCGCGCGCCGCGCCGCGGAAGCCGCTCTCTTACGCATGGTGGTGTAAAAACAATTCACACGCGCCTCCGCAAACATACCCTAGGCGCTGCAGTAACGCGGCAACCGCAGCAGCACCCTGAAGGCCTCATTGTATTGGACGCGGAGAGCGTTGTACGGGTATGCTTTCTTTGTGTAATTAACCCACAGACTGCTCGTGTAAAAATAAAGTAGTGCAGTATGCATGGAACAACGTAATTTTTACGTGACGTGAGCAACGAGCAAATCTGCGGGCAATCATATTAGCTCTAACTGACAACTTCCTCCGTTCCCGCTCAATATCGCCGTCGTCCTTTAAGTCGTCAGAGTAGTCGTCCTTCAAGTCTTCAGGTGGACCCGCTGCAAAGGATCACCGTTAAGGAAAACAGGTGGAATGTCGATAGATATAAATGCACTCAGCAACGCCATGTCGTCTGCGTAACTAATATAAATTAATAAAGCAGACCCCGTCAATATGACAACCAACATGACGATTACTGAGTGCCTCAATCAGTTTGTTCACGTATAGGTTGAATAGTGTAGGTGAGCTTAACCCCCCCCCCCTGTCTCACACCACACTCCAACCTGTACCCGTCCGAGATCTTGTCTCCCCACCTCACGTGGTTGATCTGGTTTCCGTACCAATATTTAAATATTTGGATGAGCTCCAGGGGCAGATTAATCTTCCTCAGCTTATGAGGAAACCAGATAAAATGCCTTCGAGAAGTCGAGAAAGCAGGCGTAAACATTAGTACCTCGACTAGTGTAGTATCTGACGGCGTGCTTCAGACAGACAAATCGCGCTTTCCGTAGAGAGTTTGGGTCTTAACCCGGTATGGGTATTGATAAATTGTAAGTCTGATTTGCAAGAACGTAAATCTTTCACTTTGTTTTTTTTTTTTCAATTTGCGTCTAAGTTAGGAACCTGATTAGGTATTGTTTTTGTGAATGTGCAATTTGTAATGAGAGTTAAAAAATACGACACAAAAAGCATAATAGTCTGATTCGCTAGAACGTAAAACTTTTACTGTTTATTTAGTGAATGTGCAAAAAACATACAAAAACCTCAATAATATTTGAAAAAAGAATGTAAACGCCTCACATCAGAGATTCGCAAAAAAAAAAAAAAAAAAATTCATAACACGAAAATTAAAAAAATCGGCTGACATAAATGGTAGGTATTTTGATAGCACCGTCCTGTATAAAATATATACCTACTCTCTCTATATATAAAATATTTTTTTTCTCAAACATCCAAGGAAATGTCGTCCTTATCTTCGTGATAATAGAACGCGAAGTACGTCTTTGCATTACACTTACTGATGATTCGTTCTCAATTCAAATTAGCGGCCGTTTCATACAACTTTGAAGGCCATGACCGGCAAAGAGACTGTCTTTTGTTTCAGTAGTTAGTTTTTTTTTCATTGTCTATCTATGGCATACTGCCATCTGCCAATGAAAAAAAAGACATCGTTTTAAAATTTCTTATTTAACTAATTCAGGCATAAGGATTTCAAATTTTATATTTAATATGAATTCAAAAATTTAAAAAAAAATTGTGATAAATCGTCATTGTACTCGATTTCGACTAATTCAGGGATGAGGATTTCAAATTTTATACCTATTTTGAATTTTAAGAAAAAAATATTTTTTTGCTGAAAGTCGTCATTATACTCGATTTCGACTAATTCAGGAACGAGGATTTCAAATTTGATATTTATTTTGAATTTTAAGAAAAAAAAATTTTTTGTGCTAAAGGATCGTCATTATACTCGATTTTGACTAATTCGGGGATGAGGATTTCAAATTATATATCTATTTTGAATTTTAAGAAAAAAAATATTTTTTGCTGAAAATCGTCATTATACTCGATTTCGACTAATTCAGGGATGAGGATTTCAAATTTGATATTTATTTTGAATTTTAAGAAAAAAAAAATTTTTTTTTGCTAAAAATCGTCATTATACTCGATTTCGACTAATTTGGGGATAAGGATTTAAAATTTTATATTTATTTAGAATTTATAAGTAAAATTATTTTTTCGGAAAATCGACATTATTATTTCCTTGGATTTATTTGAGAAAAGCACTATACAAGCCTCGGCGCGAACAGGGATTGTCGGCCTCGTATCTCTAGATGGATCTATAACTACTCGGCCGGCAATCCCCTATTTCGCGGCCTCTGCAGTAATGTACTATTTAATAACGAGACACTTACAATGTTCACTAAGGCAAAATGAAGTGCGCGATGAAACTCATTTGTGTCTTAAATAAATCCCAGTTACAATATGAAATTCTCGAATTCATTGGAATATTTTTTCAAGCGACAACTCAAATACTTCGCGAAATGAGTGTAAATAATCGAGTCCTTATCTCGTGCAACCAGATATGCCTGTATTGATTCAATAACCTTTATAAAAATGGAAACAAAAGTATTTGTTCCGTAAACAACATTTGAAAGAACAGGTTTTGTAAGATTGATGGTCGCGGAGAACTAGATCTGAACTGAATTACTAACTGCTGTTTTTTTACGCACTGGTTTGATGGCAATGTAATGTATTTTTACACGACTGCCCAAAAAAGGAGTGTAATGTTTTCAGGTTTTTCTTATACTTAAGTAAATTTGTGCTTTTAATACCAACACAAATTCAAGTTTATTAAGGCTCTCATCACAGTAACATTGTATTACATAAATTTACATATTTTCAGAATTTTATCATTTTTCATTGGAAACAGACATCAATTATAATGAGAATTATGATACTCCTCTCTCATCCTCGCTAAATTCGTTCAAGATTGAATGAGAAAACTGCCAAAGTAAGGATGACAATAAATTAATTTTCAATGACAAATGATCCTCGGCGGACATAGCTCGGCAGAGGGTTACAGCCTATTTAGGTACGTGAAAAATACCTAAACCCTGTTCCCGTACAACGGGTTTTCAACTGCAAGCTCTATCCAATATGCACTTTATTCATACGTGTTTTGAATCCGTTTGTATTTACTCTGTCACTCCCGCTAGAATTTTGTTTTAGCCAAATCGAGTGAAGCGTTTCACTCTAGTCCTAAACATTCTGGAGCGCTTACTGTATCTCTGCTGCACAAACAGAAACGTATTAATTAGCTGTGACAAACAACATGTCGTTTGACAAACAAAATCCCCGACACAAAAATCCGTTTAATCTGATCAAACATTTTGCTCTCCCAGCATTTGTGCCCAAACTAATTTGGCACTCGCAGGGTCGGTCATGCATAACAAATGTGTGCCTGAGCGATTTATAAAATATTCACACATTGTCAGACAGCGATTTAGCTATGAATCTTGGCTGTTACATGCGGTATCTACGAGTACGTCACACGGTGCATCTGTGAAAATGTAATGCAGAGCGTTGCATATTAAATTTCATGTAAAGTTTGAATACTAGTTGCCTATTTGATCTGTAAATATCCTAAAAACCCTACTAGTTGACCTAGCATGTTGCAGCTTAGACGAATTTGTTGTAAGAAAAAGAGATTAGCTCCTTTAATGAATAAGCAACAATGATTAATATTCAATTAATGTAAACAATATTATTAAGTTAATTTGTCTTGTAGAATGTATTTAGACTTTGACCAATCTGAATCTGAATCTGTGGTGCGTGGTAGTGGAAATAATTCTAAAACCTTGGTGACCATAGAAAACCTTTAGAAAGTATGAGACAGAACAGGATAGGTGGAATTAACAGTTACATTGAAATGAAGGTATTAAATTATAGCCTTAAGTAGCCATACCATAAGCATTTATGTGAATATAAATATTTTGTCACTTATACACACCTGGATTTGTCGACATCGATTTTATATGATCGAGGACAAATTGAATTTTTTTTTTGTAAATTACCTATATATTTTGGTACATATTATTATTACATGTTTAATCATACTCCAAGACTTTATTCAGGCAAAAACTACCAACGCAAATCCTAATCCTAATATCCTAATCCTAATAATATTATAAACGTGAAAGTTTGTGCGGATGTATGGATGTACGTTCCGTTTAATCTCAAAAACTACTGAACGGATCTCTGTGAAACTTTCCAGTGTTGTAGCTTAGACATCAGACTAGGACTTAGGCTATAATTTATTTCAAAATTCAAAAAATAGGTAGCAAAACTAGACTATCCGTGCGAAGCCGGGGCGGGCCGCTAGTATAAAAAAAACCCAAAAAATGCTTATAATCTATGATTTAACCATAAAAATCTCGAAATCGCAAAACGCTGAAGACAATGAGTGCAATTTATGGTAAGGCAGTTTTTCAGGTCGTTGTGCCGCACGCGAGCTGGCATTACATGGAAAAAGGGAAAAAACATAAAAGAACTGTTGAACTGCTTGAATACGAATACGACCAACAATTTACGTCTGCAAGTTGCCACGTAATAAGAGCTTAAGATGACTCGTATTGTGGTGATTGTGAAGCGAACGTGCAGCAAATATCGCATGTATGCATATAAATTTTGTTTTCATAAGTTCGTGGAAACTGAGCATCAGATATTAGAATATAAATATAGATATATTAAATACCTCCACAATAATCAGAGCTCTGACTGATGATCTGATCTGTTATCTTTGATATGTCTGTCATCTTTTAGTACTTACTCGATTTTTGTTTCGTTTTTTCATAGTAATATGTTAAATACACATTAAATAAATACATATTAAAGTTAAACTCACTATGGAAACTATTAGTGATACGAAGACCACAGCCATAATAACATTATTTACTATACAAGTATGTAGTGTTGTGTTCCTGGAGGTGAGCAAGGTTGCCAGAGCTTCCGAGGATGCACTGTGCTGAGAGCGAAGCACCTGAATTTGTCCCTTCTTCTGTCAACACAGTGAATACTCAATTTTTATAAAGGGTCGGCAATGCGCACGTGACTCCCTTGGAGTTGCTAGCATCAATTGCTGTGGTGTAATTTTACCATCAGGTAGACACTACGCTTCTTTGCCACCGAATCTACAGAATCGTAGTCGAGGATCAAACATTGATAAAACTCACCTGTAAATAGGTACATCATCCTTGTACCACACTATAAGCAGCAACGCGTCTGGCGGCTGCGGGGAGCGGGTGTCACACGGCAGTGTCGCCTCGCCTCCCGACACCCCTGTCACTTTGACTATGTCCAGAGATTCCGCCCGGACACTCGACGAGCCTGACCGGAGACCTGTTGACAATGGTGCTGCAATGAATATTGAACGATTTTTGCTGGAGGTTTAAGACGTCAGTTTTGTTTTACTGAAAGTGACAGTATTACAGTGCATATGTCGCAGCCGGATTATACAAATCCGCCGTTTTACATAACGGCTAGCCGTTTTGTAATATGGCGGGTTAACGATTAGCCGGATCGTCATTGCAATACGTTCTTCAATATGGCGGCTCACGTTTAGCCGGATTGTACTTGCCGGATTGCATAATCCACCGATTTACATTACGGCTAGCCGTTTTACAAAATGGCCGGATTGTCATTGCTAAAGAGCGCTACGAGTGTTAAAAATGGGAAGTAAAAGCTGTCAAAGAGGTGACAGCTAAAATGACGCTATTTTGTGAAAAGGCTAGCCGTAATGTATTACCGCGAATTATACAATCTGACGGAACCGCTTTTTTACATTACGACTAGGCGAATTGAAGAATGCAAAGCGCCGAACACATTTCGGCGGATTTTCAATCAGCCATATTCAATCCGCCTTATCGTTGACCCGCCGTAATACAAAACAGCTCTGTTTTGTAAAAAGCCTAGCCATAATGTAATACATGTGCAGTGTATTATCCTGATCGAGATAGGTAAATTATCATTGTTAGACATATAGGGAGGTGGGGGAATCCCTTCTGTTAAATATTACCGACGGAATACTGGCTCAGGCTCTAAAATACTCTAAATACGTATTGTTGATATAAATTTTTGGTTGGATTACTTAACCAATGATCAATCCCCACTATGTGACTTCCTTTGAAGTTTGGCAACTAGCCAGATCGTTAGTACGAAACACGTGATTGGTCAATTTTGTTTTAGTACAGTAACGGCAACACGTGATTGGCCAATTTTATTATAGTTCACTTGAGATCCACAGAGAAAAGTATGTGATTCTAGTTTCGTCTATGACACCTCAATTCTTATCGCCTGTGGTATATCAAAGAGGTTCAGTAGATTAAAACCAGAATTGTGTAGAGGGGTGATTTTTATCGTTAAAGTTAATTGATGTCCACTCCGGCCCGAACGTTAAGTGAAAGTTAAGGAAATCCGAGTGCAATTTAAACTTATTGTTGACTTCAGATTACTCTATACCTGGGTCCCTAACTGTTAAAATAGTTATAGTCAAAAATAATCAGTCAAGAGTCGTTAAGAATTGGGGCCCGGTGTAGAAAATTTAAGAAAATGTTAAATTTTGCAATAGGAATCACCCAGAGGTTGCACAACGTCTATATTACGGAACCCTTAAGATGTATAGATTCAAATGCTTAAACGTCACTAGATTTATATTACTGCATAACACGTAAATACCGATATCAATACCTAGCGACAATATATCTAATCCATCATCATCTACTCTCAACCATAGAGTACATTTATCTCACGAGTGCGGGTGAGCCATGGTTCTGTGTTGAGCTATACATGCACATTGTCTATGTGTGCGTCAGCGTAGGAGCTATGAGTTCACGTTGTCTATGTGTTCGTATTGTGTTACAACTATAACAATGGCCAACCCGCGCTCGTGACATAAAAGTACCTATCCCGCCATAGCAACTGTTTTCTACTGCTGAGAGCGACGCTTGTGCGCTCTCTCGTGACTGACATAATAACCAAACACTAGTATTGCCAGATGCTAACAGATTGGTGGCCACTTACAGGCAAAAGAAGTGTCGGTTGTCCACCAACAGTGGCGTACTAGAAGAGAGGCCTATGCTCAGCAGTGGACGATTACAGGCTGAATCAGGCATGATCGTACTAATTATTTTCATCATCTTATTCATCTCATGCTCTCCATCGTGTCTCACTGATCTTTCTGTAGTTCGATAATGAAAAGAGACGAGGGTTTTCTTGTCGTGTGAGCTAATTGAGGCGTAGTACATGATGTGATTAGCTGGGCCCACTCGTCGTAATAACTTTAGGTGTTCATTAAGTAGTTTTCGAAACTTAGTTATACGTTCCGTTGGTTACTAGTTACTACACCATAAATGTATTATTTGATATTTTGTCAGACGATAAAATTAACGAATACTCTTTATTGCAGACTCCAATATAAACACAACATTTCAGAGCATAGATAAGATACGATAAGATAGATGAGATAGCATATAGTGGTAGCCGTACAGGCCCAATTTCAAAGAAAAACCGCAACGATGTACAGTTTAGCCATTTGGCACACGCATACTAGAGGTCAAAACAAACTTTTTGACCCGCAGTTCCTAAAAAAAAATTCCCTTAGGAGGGGAGTGCCGAGACATTCTATTTTTTATATGGAAAAAAAAATTCTTCAGAAACCTATCGTGTGTAGTATCATATGAAAGGGCTTTTTGAGGCGATTCTAAAAATATACCACATCATTACATTTCACCAATTTCTTTTTATAAATCACAAATAATTTTCGAAACATACCAAGTTTGAGGCTCTCCAAACACGAAATGGCTGATTTTTATTTGATACAGTATATCACAAATGATACGTGATATCCTCGTATCTAACCTCAAAAAAGTAATTTTGAAAAGATTTTCTTTAAGTATTTTTTTTTTAATTTTTCAATATTACTAAGTGACACGGTTCTACTTCAATACCTATTTTACATGATTTATGGAATTTTAGTGCAGATACGTTACATATTATTCATAAAATGATACTTTAGTATCCATATATCCAACGGGAAATACCTCTTTAACCCTTTACCAAACCACCTACCCACTATACCAACTGATTAATTAATTTAATTTATTTAACTCAAAAATATATATATTTCAGTAGGCATGAAAAGGAAAGGAAGGTGATGAAAAGGTGCAGTTCAAGGGTTAAAGAGGTATTTCCCGTTGGATATATGGATACTACGTATCATTTTATGATTAATTTATGTACCGTATCTGCACTAAAGTTCCATAAATCACGTAAAATAGGTATTGAAGTAGAACCGTGTCACTTAGTAATATTGAAAAATTAAAAATAAAAACTTAATGAAAATCATTTCGAAATTGCTTTTTTGAGGTGAGATATGAGGATATTAAGTATCATTTGTGGTATATTGTACAGAATAAAAATCAGCCGTATCGTATCGTGTCTGGAGGACCTCAAACTTGGTATGTTTCGAAAATTATTTTTGATTTAATAAAAAAAAAATAGCTGAAATGTAATGATGTGATATATTTTCAGAATCGCCTTAAAAAGCTCTTTCATAATATGATACTACACACGATAGGTTTCTGAAAAAAAATTGTTCTTTTCATACAAAAAAAAAGTCTCGACTCTCCCCCCCCCCCAAGGGATTTTTTTTTAGGAACTAGGGGTCAAAAATTTTATTTTTACCTCTAGTATGCGTGTGCCAAACGGCTAAACTATACATCGATTTGCGGTTTTTTTAATCGTACGGCTTACACTAATAGCGAGAAATAAGCAAAGGTAGACAACAGGCGGCCTTGTCACGAAAGATTGATCTCTTCCAGACAACCGTTGGATAGCGGAGGAAATAAACAAACATAACCAGCGAGTGGTTAGAAAATAAAACATTTAGGAAAAGCAAAAATACATAAATAAGTTATATAAATAAATAAACATAGTAATATCACAAATTTAAGTGAAACACAATAATAAACTACAGACCAGCCCCTCTAGCACAACATGCATTCCGTATCTACTCGCGCGCGAGATAAGCTACCTGTCACTTTTTGACAGCATTAATCAGACAGTGACAGGTAGCCTATCTCGCGCGCGAGTAGAGACGAGATGCATGTTATGCTAGCCCCACTGTATCCGAATCAAAGTAGGTACAGTCAAGGGCACCAATATGTATACACTTTTTCACCTTATTCCATTGAAATAAGGTCCAAAAGTGTATACATATTTATGCCCTTGACTGTACCTATTATGTAAGAGATAAATAACTATAATTGTTTTAAATTAAGTTTGTGAGACGCACTAGATATAGGATCAAGAGGCAGAGAGAGAGAGGCAGTGCGACTATATATTTGTAACATACTTAACCTTTTCACCGCCACAGTAGATTTTGTAAGTTATATCTCTACCGCCAAAGTCTTCGTAGCAAAAGACTGAAATGGACCACACTTGATAGCACGTAGCTTGCCTTTACATCGAATTGATCGACTCGATATGGAGTCATTGGCGCGTGGGGCACCTTATGTCCTGACTTTATATCAGGTCAATGGCGGTGAAACGGTTAATATACAAAGAGATGGATGCATTTTCAATCTTAATACGCAGTAGGGTTTCAAGCCAAGCTCATTTACTACTATTTACTACTAGGTAGCTGTAAGTTGTTACAATACTTTTCACACCACCTGCTCGTCAATGCCCAATTATATATCATGCAAACCTTACCGAAAGCAAATCATTATAACCCTTGGCTTAAGCCGGGTAGTAATATCGTACTGAATCTCATTATAACCCGCCGGGTAATAATGTGATTTCACTTTTCATAGTTCTTATAGTTCTGTCATTAAAGTCTAATGTCGTGAAGTCCACTAAGCGGCGAGGAGGCGGCGAGGAGGCGGCACACCAGCTCCGTGTTTTGTTTGGAACGTCGTGTTCGAAACAAAAGACTGCGTCGTCGGCCGCCGCCTGTAGCGCGTCAAGCGCGTGGTTTTAGTACTGAATATTTGTAGAATTACATTTTGGAGTTTTCTTATGCATTATTCTCATATTTTATTACATTTTTAAATAAAATCACTATGTAATATCCGTGCCTCGGACGTAGCTAGGGCTGGCCTTCCTCCCTTCGCAGCAGTTGCAGCAATGTACCTAAATAAATACATACTTACATATTTGTGGACAGTCTTACACAAATCTACCTAGTCCCAAACTAATCAAAGCTTGTACTATGGGTACTAGTCGACGATATACATATACCTATAAAGATAAATATATACTTAAAATACATAGAAAACATCTAAGATTCAGGAACAAAATACTTGTGCTCACCACACAAATGAATCGTCGTCGATGTACTTATTTACTACTACTACTACTACTTACTACTAGGTATTAAATACCAAAAACAAGATCCACCTGAGTTATAGACGCTTAATTATATGGAGTAAAACAGATTGTATTAAAATAGATACTTAAATTTGCTGCGATTGACTGATTTAATTATGTTTTTAGTAGCCTTGGTTTTTTTATTGCCTCGCAAGAGGTGAGAAAAGTAGAGTATACTCCTCGGGGATAAAGCTGTTTTTGTCTTGGGAGCGCTTAAATCCCTCACTACACTCAGGACTCAGTCTTAATTCCCTCGCTTCGCTCAGGAATTAAGTCATTACTCCCTCGCTCCGCTCGGGAGTAAAATTTGGAGTCCTTCGTGACGTTCGGGATTCAATATCGCACCCGTGACATAAAACAGTGTTTTATCCCCTTGGTGTATAATCTACTATTATCTCACGAGCGCGGGCATAGTAACACATGAATAATGTGAACTCATAGCTCCTACGTTGCTGTACATACAGACAACTAGCTTTTGCCCGCGAATTTGTCCGCGTGGAACTCGTTTATCTCGATAGAATTGAAGTAATTGCTATTTACTTATAGGCGCTTACCTACTCATTGCTCTTTCATACTAAACTTCCACTCCTTTAAGGAATGATTTCCGGGATAAAAAGTATCCTAAGTCCTTCCCCGGGACTCAATATAAATCTCCATACCAAATTTCATGTAAATCGGTTTAACGGTTTAAGCGTGAAGAGGTAACAGACAGACAGACACACTTTCGCATTTATAATATTATATTAATATATTAATTATATTAATATATTATATTAATTAATTAATTAAAGTATGGATTATTATATTATTAATAATATTATAGTATATAGTATGGATTAGCATCTATAACTCAACACACAACCATGTAGATAAAAGTAGGTACTGTAGCTACTTGGCTTAAACATATATTATACTCGTATTTACAACACGCACAGCCCTCACCTGAAAATCTCTCACACAACTGCCATTTTACACCGTCTTAATAAACACATAGTAACTTAGGTGTCGGTGTTCGGAAGAATCCTTTGATATATTGGATCGTTATTCGCGCCATCTCCTTCGGCGGGACGCGAATTGTTAATCGGGCAATTTGTCACGATCGCGCCTCGTGTTCTGAGGAGTGAGCCGAGCAAACGAGTTCCAACGTTGGTTGTAAAATATCTCCCGGACGGGACGGTTTAATAAAAACGACTCTGTTTGTTAATGGTGCCTTTAGAATGAATGAAAAAATTTAAAAGTATTAAAGAAAGGCGTATTCGCGGATTCTGTAGCCATGGGGATAACGTGGCACGTATTTGGGCACTTCTCAGAGAGTTTCAACCGTTGTGATTTCGGTGGTCGTATTGTTTACGATGTCGTTAGGTTTCTGTGGTCCATTTTGAAAACGATGATGCAGCTCCCGCTCTGCAGTGATGTCTTCAACAATGCAGCCACCAAAGTCACTGCGATTGAAAGGTTCTGAGAGATACCCATTTCAGCTTTTTAAAATAAAAACGAGGAAAGTTTACAAGGGAGTGACTGTCTTTAATTTTAAAGGTTTTAACTACTTAGTAACAATAAAATGTAACTTATATGGTGAAAACGGTCTGAATGTCTTCGAGAAAAGGATGGTACGGCCGTGCCCCTTTTGTTTTGCTCGATTTATCGACAATATACTTTTGTAATGTTGATTGCCAAAATAAAGATTTCGTATCCATTATGTATCCCAACCCATAGTAAAATTATTTGTGAATACGTGTACCGATTTTGATTACGCCGCTTGCGACTCCAGAACATTCACAAGCGCGTTACAGACCCTTTCTTGATTTGAGGATTTGTTGTATACATAGGACAACGTACAGGGGGCCGATTTTTGAGAGTCGAACGCTCGACCTTTCGAGATCTGTCAAAAACTATGACGTTTTGACAGATGTCGAGCGTTCGACACTCAAAAATCGACCCCCAGATCAAAACCGTTCGTATGCATGTTTCGAAACCTTAATTTGCCGACATAAGAGCTATAAGAAATATTTTTGATTACGAGGCCTTACAAATTTTAAATTTTGACAAAAGTATTGATAATACCAATAAAGGATTACTTATAGGATACGATGATTTTAAAGTCTTAGATAGTAACATAGCCATTTTCACATCAACACAGCTCGAAAATGGTGGATTTGGAGAAATGTTTGAAACAATATTTCTTAATGAAAAATCCATAAAATACATTTAATATTCATGTCATTAGGTCGCGTTAGTCCTGTTCTAGATAGTAACATGTAATCAATAGTTACGTGTCAATTATACAGAAAATGGCTTCAATAGATGAGCATTTTTTAACTGAGTATTAGTATTAGGAGTTAATTAAGTAACCTTTTTCCACAGCTGGTATATGACACAATAATCGTTATCGGATGCGGGTGCACCTAGCAGGACAGTATTATCCCGACGCACGCGAGTAATCCGCGTCGTTCCGTGACAAACGACGCGATTAGCATCGGAACGCTCCCAGAACTAGGGTTGTGAAAACTTGCACGTATTTACCAAATATGATATTATATAAGAAAGGGAGATTAAGTAGTAGGTTTTTTTGTACAGTCAAGTGCAAAAATATGGGTGCATACAACTTGCTCAAAAATATGTCCCATAGCTCTTATGTCGGTACATATTTATGAGAAGATTCTTCCGATACATATTTTTGCACTTGTCTGTACATACCTACATACATTGAGCGATTTTTCTGGCAACTACCTAAATACCTGGATAGTAAAAAATGATATAACTGTGGCCTTCTGCAAGGGAAGGTACTTCCCCAGTTTAGCTGCACCAAATTCGAGCAAGATGACATATATATTGCTGTGCCATTCCTCTCTTAGTCTTATTAGTATTTACTATTATGTACGAGTTTGATGCCTAGTAGTAGTTTAGCCATTGCCCCTGCCTACGAAGCTGGAGGTCCCGGGTTCGAATCCCGGTCACTGAATTTATTTGTGTGATGAACACGATTATTTGTTGCTGACTCTTGGATTTTTTCTATGTATTTAAGTATTTATTTATCTATTATAAATATGTATATCGTCGCTTAGTACCTATAGTACCAGCTTTGCTTAGTTTGGGACTAAGTAGGTTGATTTGTGTAAGATTGTCCAGAAATATTGATTGATTTTGTTTATCAATACTTTTTGATTGGATATTTTTTTCTCAATGATGTCTGTTTGTATCATTCCGCTTTCGCTGGAGACGCATCAAAATGTTTTGAAACTAATTAATTTGATACATTTCACTATTAATTTTTTTAATGGTATTACTATAAATTTTTAATGGTACGAGTATTATTATGAATAAATGAGTACGAGTATGAGACTATGAGTATACCTCCCCAACAACCAATAAACACCTTATAGGTAACCCCGTTATTCATAAAAATTAACAAGTACTCCTACTAACTAAAATATTTTTGTCCCGTTTTCACAAATGTAAATGTCAGACTATTATGTGACATGTATATTGTTTTAACCTGTTTTGTGTGCAATAAAGTGCTTACATACATATATACTAACAGACATTTAATTTGAGACAAACAAAAATTAATGAACTTTAACGGCTTGTTAACTAAAATAGTTTTGATAAGGGGGTGATTACGTATTTGATTGTTATATTGAAATAATTTGAAATTTCATTTCATTTATTCAATAATACATTGTAGGTAAGCTTACAGCACTGTTGCACCAAATCAAGTACATGCTAGGAAAATTGTTATTATTCACAAAAAATAATTACTAAATATAATGTCAAAAATAATAATAACAAGGAATACCACAATAATAATAATGTAAACAATGACAAAACTAATAATAATTACAAGACATTATACAACATAATAATAATAATTTAATCAATGTCAAGAAATAATAGTAATTACACTAAAAAATAATATCAATAATACAACAAATTAAAAAGTATGCCCATACTTTTAGATTAGGTAGTTTAGGAAATACTTGGTAGGTACCATATTATAATATGTTTAAGCTGATCTATAAAACCTTGGCAGCCCTGAACAGTTGTCACCGCTATCTGCGATTAGAATGCCTCCGTCGACTAGCCTGCTGCCGATTTCCTTCCTTCTAAATAAATGGAAGATGTTCAGAAAAGCAAATTGTATTAAAACATTTTTTTTCTTAATTCGACTGTTCCGTGAATGGGTCTCGTTACCAGAAAGATATTTGTTTTACTTCTACCTTTTTTGCCTACTTGTCTTCTTCCATGAACTTCCTGCCTTTTGATTGTACGGATACCTACGAAATTTCCATATGATTCCTAATCCAGTTTTTTTTCTACAACGACGGTGGCAAACAAGCGTGCGGTCCACCTGATGGTAAGCGGGCATCGCAGCCTATAGACGATCGCAACTCCAAAGGATTTTTGCAGCTATTTCAGATAAAGGCAATAAGTTAATGAATTTGAATAGGTAGCTATTTTCTTTCTGCACGTAGAACCGATGACCGTAGGGGCCGAAAGGTCCTCGAGTGGCGGCCATGTACCGGAAGGCGCAGCGTGGGTAGACCCTAATCATGTGGTCTGAAACTTGCACCTGGGAGTCCACTGACTCTTTGGGGGAGGCATATGTCCAGCAGTGGACTTCTTTCTGCTGTTTGATTTACTATTTTCTTTAGTAATGAATGAAATTAATAATTATTCTATAAATCTTTAATAATTATTTCGGTGATAATTCACATTATGTTAACTTATATTACAATTTACATTCAACTCAGTGCTAGTTATTGACTAATAATTAATACTTTGAGACAATCAAGGCCACCACCCCCTGAAACAAAAGCCAAACTCAATACCGATTCGCCTTTGGCTATACGTACGCGTTGTTAATTTGTGTTGCCAGTGTTCATGGTTATAGTGAAGTTGAAATCTTATAATTTCTGCGGCGTCATCATTTATTTGATATTTTTAAACAACAATTAATTTACAATGACTTCCAAACACTTCTCGTGGACAAAAAAGCCCTGGATATTTAGCCCTGGGTATGGGTAGTACATATGTAGCAACAAAACCCGACATCGATTAAGGAAATCGTAACGATTCGTTGGTATCCTCGCAAAAGATGTACCAGAACAACCAATAAAACAGCAGTTTATCAGACGTTTCGTAAAATAATTCGTTGGGGTAGGAAAAGTAAAATTTTCTGGCTCATGTACGTACAAGTTTTACGAGCCAACATTGGAAACAACTGTTCCCTTGGGCCGTGACACAAAATGTAGATAGATATACAATTGTCTTGAGATGGGAAACCGTGTGGACTGCACGAATATTTTTAAGGCGCTACAACGAGAAATTTAGAAACTTTGATTCTTGACTATATATGATTGTGTAAACAATATATGATTGTCTATGTATGTATGTGTGTGTGTGATTGTGTTATGTTGAGTAGACAATAGCCAAAACATGATTGCTTAAAATTTTCTCGATAGAAAAAAAATCCAAAGTTGAGTCTATATTTTCCTTTCTTTACTCAGCCTATTAAAACAACGCATTATTATGTACATGGATGATATTCGAAAAAAAGTTCGATACTCAGAATCAATAACAGAACACGACGTTCCAACAGTTTTTAGAATATTTGTCTGTTTATCTGTTTGTCTGTTTATTTGAACGCGCATCACATGAAAACGGCTGAACGGATTTTCATTCAAACTTTACTAATATGTCGAGAAAATCCCCGGCCAGGTTGAAGGCTATAAATATTATTTAGGTTGGGGATGAAAGGGGGTGAAAACAGGGGTTGAACTTTGTATGGGAAGTATGTATACTGTATGTAAGCACTTTATTGTACACAAAACAGGTTAATAAAACAATATAAAAATAAAACAATATACATGTTTCAATTCGTGATTTAAAGGCTTGAAAATTGGTAAGCCTATACTTGGAAGCAAAGTAAAAAGAACCTCATACAAATATTGTTTAATTAACGGATGAAATTTGAAAAAACCGGCCAAGTGCGTGTCGGGTCACGCACAACGAAGGGTTCCGTAGTCGTCCACCCGTTACATTATGTGGACTAAAAAGTTCGCAAACTCATATTTACTATGTTTTTGACAGCATTAACAACATTATCTAAGGTATCAATGGAAATTGTACGAAAGTTTGTTTCTGAATTTTGACTATTACTCGTTAACTAGTAGTGTCTACTTAGCTGTGATAGTTTTCCTTTTAAATTCATCGTATATACTATTACCATTATTTTTTTCACGTGCCTAGTAGCCACCGTTTAGCTGGCAGGGGGGGTGGACACTTGACCATAACAAAAATTATCACTTCAAAGCTTAATATCACGCCAACCAATTCTTTAATCAAAGTTCCTTGTTTACTACGGATCCCTAAAAAAAGGATGTCTGCGACAGTTCGCAAATTTCGTGTAGTCATGTATCGGTTATCAGAAATGGCCCCCTCGGTCATGTGATTTAACACCTTTAGTTGTTTTTCTATGAGGTTTTTCTATGTAGTAATGCATTAAAGGAGGAGATTCAACGCTGCATTCACTAAATACAGCTACGTTTGTGCAAAATAGTGATGGAACATTTCATTAAGAGAATTCGTATGAGTCAGCAAAGCCGTAATAGACATTTGCCCGATATGCTATTACATACTTATATAAACCTGTCCTATGTAGTTAATGTTTAAATAAAAAAAAGTAAAAACAAAAAAATATATATGTTTTCTATTTCATTCAAATCTTGCGTAAATTTTGGGACACCTATACAGCGATACGTGCCTGAGAGAGCTGGAACATTCGCAAGGGACACGTAACGGCTGAATTCTTACTCCGACGTGAATAGCAAGGTGATCGAGTTTGTTATGAATACTATGGAAACTGGCAACCTTGTGAAAAAACAAGAATACATTACCTAAATACCGATTTCAGATACAAACGAGAAGTAAAATATAGTACCAAACTTATGATTTGATTTTCACCTTACTACAATGAAATAAGGTCCAGAAAAGCATATATTATGTCGCAGAAAAATTGTATAATCCGCCGTATTACATTATGGCTAGGCGTTTTACAAAACATAGCTGTTTTGTATTACGGCGGGCCAACGATTAGGCGGATTGAACATGGTTGAATGAAAATCCGCCGGAATGTGTAAGCGCTTTCGTCTAGTCGTAATGTAAAAACAGGTGTTCAGTAGGATTGTATAATTCCCCGTAATACATTACAGCTAGCCTTTTCATAAAATAGCGTCGTTTTATATTATACATATAATAAATAATTATAAATATTTATTGGACAATCTTACACAAATCATCTTAGTCCCAAACTAAACAAAGTTTGTACTATGGGTACTAATCGACGATATACATATACGTACTTATATAAACCTGTCCTATGTAGGATATATAGATACTTAAATACATAGAAAACATCCAAGGCCCAGAAACAACTATTCGGTTCATCACACAAATAAATGCCCTGACCGGGATTCGAACCCGGGACCTCCAGCTTCGTAGGCGGGGTCACTACCAACTAAACTAAAGCGGGCGGTCGGTTATAAATGAATATATGTACGCGTTACCCGATCGACATATTTATCCTTATCGCAGACGAAATGTTATAGTTTCACTTTAGCTGTAAAACGTGAACCTGCTAGAAGGTATAGATCACAGGAGAACAAGGTATCTGCTGAAGCTGGGTAAGAGCAATCTGAGATTGTTAACCGGAATCATCACCGGTCACAATACTCTTAATAGGCACTTAACGGTAATAGGTGTAAGAGATGATGCCTCCTGCCCACACTGTGGGGAGGACGAAACTAGTAAACATTTATTAGCAGAATGTAGTATGTATGCAGCAATGCGTTATAATATATTCAGTAGAGATGTGTTGGAGGAGGGAGAATTGAGGGACGTCGACCTTAAAGATGTCCTTCTGTTCTGCAGGAAAACAGGAAGACCGGAAGGAGCAAATGTGGGAGCGCCGCCGGGATAATAACCCCGAGCTCAAACTCTGGGGAAATGGGCTGAATGATCCCGAACAAAGATCGACAGCCCGCCTGTTTCCGGCCAGGCGTCCCTACACTACATCTACATCTACAAAACGTGAACCTAATTGTGCTAACTCCTCTCGGCTTTCAGGTAATGCATGTACCCAAGTCATTCAGTCAAACGAGCTCTATGCCTATGAAAACTAGTTTCTGAGGGTCTTATCGTTGTTTTGTATGAATATTTATTTGAATGTTAACATTCACACACACACTTTAAAAAAAAATGGCTTTCCATCAAATTTATGATGATTTCGCAAACCACGTGTACATTAGACGTTGTTCAGTAACGACACCATGACAGTAGGCAAGACAGTGTACGGTAGTGGATTCCGCTCGTCGTCGCTCCGGGCGCGTGCGCTCACCAACGCGGCGACGAGCCAAATCCATGTTAACATTCAAGATAGTTGACAAACGTGACGTTTGACAGTGACATTTTGACAGCTTACCATAATTACCATATAGATGAAAGAATAGTAACAACGTCTTTTTTTGGCAAACGTATTATTAATACGGTCAGTATTACAGGGGAAGCGTGGGGAAATAATTTCATACACAGTAACTTCAGTAAAAAATATCTTGATTATTTTTACGAGATAAAAGGATAAAAAAACCTTACAGCTCGAATTGGATTTCAAAATACGATTTCCCCAAAAATTTAATTAATGCTAATTGAGTTTTGGATAACATTATGCAATTTAATTAAAATCAAATAACCAAAATCGCTTTTACTAATAAAGTGAATACGAATGTGTTCCCTAACAAATTAAATAAAACCACAATTCTGACGCTACCAAACCGTGAATCCGAAATCTTTTCTTGGTTTCTCCGAAATCTTTGGCGTGGCCCAAAATATTACAATAATGTCAATGATAGACATGTATTTTGTATGTTTCGCTGTTTAAAAGCAACTTCGGATATAAATCCTCACCATGTGGAGTCGTTTACCAACACGCAAATTGACATGATGATATGACAGGCCCAAATAATCTGTCAAAATTTCCGGTATAAAATACATTCGGAAAAATGTATTCACGTATAATTGTGATCGTTATTTTTAATGGTATGACATGACAGGACCCAACGAGCCGAAGACATTTTAATATTATTCTATTCAGAAAGTAAATAAAATAAAATGATAAGTATAAACTTAATTCAATTTAATAGGTGAAGATATTTTGAGCTACTTTAGGGCTAATGACTATCACGCTGACTATAAAAGATACCTAAGTACTTCCTCTGACTTCATTTTAATACAATCACTCACTGTCACTACTCACAGAAATAGCAACCTCTGTAATTAAATTAAATCCCATCTTAAAATAAATGCGCCTCGAATGTGCTGACGTTATTTGAAAAAAAAGTGTATTTTGTGATGATAAGGTAGAAGAAGAAGGCGTGTGCACATACCTTGTATTACACGGACCGCCGGGAGCAGTACTCATGGTCAAGGCGCGCTTAATTACAACAGACGTGAGTGACGCATTATTTTTAAAATTATGAAATCATGTTTGTTGTATGGGAGCCCCCTTAAACATTTATTGTATCCTGGTTTTTAGTATTTGTTGTTATAGCGGCAACCGAAATACATCATTTGTGAAAATTTCAGCTGTCTAACTATCACGGTTCATGAGATACAGCCCAGTGACAGACGGACGGACAGACGGACAGCGGAGTCTTAGTAAAAGAGTCCCGTTTGCCCTATGGGTACGGAACCCTAAAAACTAAGTAGACATTTCTTATTAACGAGGAATAGCCGAATGTAAGAATATGTGCTTGTAAAAGCAACAATTCGTACGATTTCCATTGATTACTTAGATAATTTTGTTGTGTCAAAAAAGAAGTAAATATAAATAAGTTTGCGCGCGTGTGTACTACGGAACCCTACATAGCGCGTGGCCCGACACGCACTTGGCCGATTTTTTTAATATGTGCGTAAACACCTTGGATAACTCCTCAGATAAGCTTTACTTAAATTGCATGCGCGCTTGAGCTTTAAGGCGCTACACTGAGAAATTTGGAGACTTTGAAACGCTGTCCTGCCCAGACTAGCAAACAGTAGGGGCTGATTTTCAGATATATGATTCTTGACTATATGATTGTAGTACTGACAATAGCGAAACATGATTGCTTAAAATTTTCTCGATAGAAAATAAATCCAAAGTCGAGTCTATATTTTCCTTTTTTTCCTCAGCCTACTAAAACAACGCATTATTAAAAGACACGATTAAGTTAATATGATGGTATTTTTAATTGATATTGACATTTTAACTTATAATATTTTTTATGGCACTTTAATATTTGAATACGACGTGTAAATGTTTTTATGAATAAATGGATTATGGATTATGGTATTATTTTCACCTCATCTACGTACTGACAAGAGGAAATTTAATAAATCTGCACACAGTCAGATATTTAACGAGATTTGTCCTAAAAGCCATTCTCGGAGAGGGTTGCATCCCGTTTTGTCGTGAGCGAAAAACAAAGGGCGTCTCTTTCAATCGATATATCGCCTTAAACCCAGATCGCTGGGAGGCGTTAGCCGCAAACAGACCATCCTAGGCGGTCTACCATGACAATCTCCACCATCTTTCACGGTGTCAAGTCGTCTGAAGAGAATCGCTTAATAAACTGAGATCGAAAACGCCAATTAAGAAAAGAAAGGCCATACCCTCCTACGTGTACACATAATTAACATGCCTGGATAATTCTACTGCCACTTATTCAAGAGCAAGTTTGACCTAACCGGCCATATATCAGAGCTCACAATACGGCAAATAGGTACATAGTATTTCAGGGTCGCCGGTATTACATTACTGACCCTGCGATATTATTAATCCTAATATCCTAATCCTAATCCTAATCCTAAGAATATTATAAACGTGAAAGTTTGTGCGAATGTACGTTCCACTTAATCTCAAAAAGTACTGATTTCTACGAAACTTTGCAGTATTGTAGCTCAGATACCAGAATAGGACATAGGCTATGATTTATTTCAAAATTCATCCCCTTAGGGTGTTAAAGGGGGGTGGTCATTTTGTATGGAGATAAAAAATATTTTTGGAATATAAAATTGAAACTTCTCTAATCGACTATGCATTAAAATGGAAGAAAATAATTTTAAGCGTTTTTCAAAATTCGCTTTCTGAAGGGATGAAAAAGGGTTTGAAAGTTTGTATGACGAGTAAATTTTATTTTGAACGAGAGAATTGAATTTTGTTTATAAGCCTAGCATTAAATTATGAAAGAAGTAGTTTCAGCGTTTTCAGAAATTCATCCTCTGAAGGGGTTAAAAGGGGGACGAAAGTTAGTATGGGCAAGCAGTTTTTGAAAGTGAGTAAGTAACTTCATTCTTGGCGTGTAGACTCTTAGCTAAATATGTTGGGATTGCACCGTTTTGGCAAATTCATCTCCTAAGGGTGTACAAAGGGGGTTGAATGTTAGAATGGAGAAGAATAATACATTCGAATTGAGTGACTTGAAACTTCAGTTTTAGTAATATACCTATAGTAGATAAATAGATTAATGACTGCCTTACCCGTGCGGAATCGTAGCGGGCTATAAATGCGAACGTACGTCCGTCTGTCTGTTACCCCTTAAACTTAAACCGCTGAACCGATTTAGATGAAATTTGGTAAGGATATAGTTTGAGTCGCAGAAAAGGATATAGGATACTTTTTTATCCCGAAAATCATCCCGAAGAGATATAACTAGACAAGTGCCTCAAATAAATGCAATATTATTCTAATGCGATGAACAAGTTCTTCGCAGACGAAGTCGCGGGCAAAAGCTAGTAATATTATAAACGTGAAAGTTTGTGCGGATGTATGGATGTACGTTCCGTTTAATCTCAAAAACTACTGAACGGATCTCTATGAAACTTTCCAGTGTTGTAGCTTAGACATCAGAATAGGACAGGCTATAATTTATTTCAAAATTCATCCCTAAAGGGGGTTAAAAGGGGGTAGGTGGTCATTTTGTATGGGGAACAAAATTATTTTTAAGATAGCAACTTAAAACTTCCCTAAAAGACTAAGCATCAAAATGGAAGAAAACTGTTTTCAGCGTTTTTCGAAATTCGCCTTCTAAAGGGCTGAAATGGGGGTTGAAAGTTTGTATGGGGAGCAATTTTTTTATAAAACGAGGAGCTTGAGACTTCGTTTGTAGACCTAGAATTAAATACTAAGAAAACTAATTTCATCGTTTTTTGAAATTCGCCCGCGTAATTGGTGAAAAGGGAGTTAAAACATTGTTTGGGCGACCTGAATTTTTAAAGTGAGTGACTTCATAGGCACTTGGGGAGACTCTCAGTTAAAATATGAGAAAATGATTTGAGCTTTTTTGAAATTCATCCCTTAAGGGTGTAAAAAAGAGGGTTGAATGTTTGTATGGAAAACGAGTAATATATGAAGCGAGGGACAAGAGAAATGTCGTCTGTAGTAATATAGTAGGTAAGTAGATCAAAACATTAGGTAGCAAAACTAGACTATCCGTGCGAAGCCGGGGCGGGCCGCTAGTTATATAAAATAATAATCATAACTTTTCACAATATCCTGTTTGCGGAGCGGTAAATATACTCCCTTAGTCATAAACTTAAAAAGCTTTTGTTAGCTAAAATGAGTGTTGTCACAAACATAAACTTCAAAGTGACAGACATTATATTTTCCAATATTAATTTAGTCGCTTTAATTTAGTAATTAAAGTTGAAAATGTAGTTAATTACTTTAATAATTATCGAAAGCAATCCGGTGCTATAATTAATGATAATTATCTTAATAGCTAATCGTTTATTTATCAAGCAAGCAATTAGTTTAAATTAAAACGTATTATGATAGGTATTCGTATTGGTTAAAAATAAATTTTAATCTTACTCCTATGAGAATAAAAATATTATTCCGTTATTTTGAATTAATATTATAATACAATGAACATGAATCAAAATAATCCCAGTTTTAAAATACAAAAGTATCTGCATAATTATAAAACTGTTTATCATTGTAATTATACTGAACGATGTAATTAGCAGGGCTCAGATTTTTGATCGCACGGTAAGACGAAAGAAAACTATGGAGTCGATAATTCAAACTTTATCATCATCAATCAATCTATCAAATCATTTATTCGTACAAACATAGGTACATACAGAGGTGTTATAATCATTTATGAGATTCACTATGTCTTCGCCATAAAGCATACGAATAGTCATAAAGTATGATACAAAGAATTATGTTATCCAAAATTTATAAATAATCATGTATCGTGCTTATGTCCAATTAATACGTATTTAAGTCATTATTAGTATTACAATACAAAACAATTATGTCAATGTCAGTTAAATATTCCTGTATGGAGTAGTATGCTTTTTGTACCAAAAAATTCTTCTTACCGTCTTACCGTGCGATCAAAAATCCGAGCCCTGGTAATTAGTTACTTAATTCTTTTTTTTTAAATAACTGCTTGGATTTTGTACAACATAATCTTGAGTTCAACGTTACACAACTCTAGAAACCAGCTTATTCCATGTATCTTTTACCACAAGGGAAAACCTAAATTTTCGTTATCTGTGGTGCGCTCAAGCAAAAAGATAAAAGGTTCTTAACCAAAGCGGTACCCTAGCCGGATTACTTTCGTCGCAACCCATACGTAAAAAGGTATAACGGGAAATCCCCCGGCCAACGAATTGTCACTTTTTACCCCGGGACAGTGGTGCAATCACTCGGTCCAGCGAGCGAGTTAATTAATGAAATCTATTAACTTCCTCCTGAGGGATGGAATCGGTGGGTTTTTTGCTAGAAAAGAGGTTTTTTGTTGAATTTTCGCGAAAGGATTTGAATGGGTTGAGTTTACTCGCTAACTGTTAATGAATTGAGAACTTTTTAAAAGTGGGAAGCGATGATATTGATGGCTGTACTCGTAATGCATAGTATCACCTGTTTATTTGTCTATAATAAGTATCAAACTAAACAGTTTTTTTTACTGACATTAACAAATATGCTTGGAAATTGGGCTGCTGAACACGTGTTAAACTACAATAGAAGTCAACAATTTAAAAATAAAACACGTGCGTACTAAACTAAACATTGTACGTAATTGATATTCATCAAATTTTAATAGATTATCAAACACCTGTTTTCTTATATACCTATAATACTTAACATATAAGGTAAATACTTGGACTATTTGATGATTTTAAAGACTGACGAAATAATTAAGAAATGTATCAAGACTGGCCCATGAAAGCATAAAGGTTGTGGATACTTTTCTCCATGGAAAAGTTCATAAAATAACAAGTTAAACATTAACGGTAGGCACTTTTTAATAAACTCAGACGAGAAGTGGGAACGGGACTGCACGAACGGTTTGATTTCCCAGAAATCTGTACGGAGCATGAAATTGATTCAAGATTTATTGCAAATTTGCGCGTTGCAGCTTTGACAAATATTTATTTCGTTCGAATCGATAGTATGACCAGAAAGACGTTAACGAAGATAAATAGTTAGTAGCGCCACATGTGTTATTTTGAAAAGTAGGTTTATACGAAAATACTGAAGCTCAAAACGGGACCAGTGCTTCCCAACTACGTGAAATAAGATGACCAAGCTCAGGTATTGTGTTTAATATTCGTCAGCATTTAGTACAGTCAGCAGCACAAGTAGCTACGCATTCGAAGAAGTCAAAATGATCAACACACGTATTTAATATAAGGGAATAAAAGCGTATATAGATCAATTTGAACCCCTCGCTCACTTGTACCATAGAAAATACCTACTCATAGAACCTATAGAACTAACTGAATCAATCCGAGCCACTGCTCCGGGGCAACATTGGGTATTTGACACATGTTAAACTTTATAACATACTGTTGAGTGTTGGCGGTCTTAATCGCTCTTTAGCGATAATAAGACCGCCAGTTGTTTGCCTCTACTCATTGTGATTTTGTACTGTACTGTGTCCTTTAATTGAGGTGTGCATGAATAGTACATTACTTACCAAGGGCGATAAAACAAAGAATATCTCAGATCGCAGGTATTTTACGCCCGAGCCGAAGGCAAGGGCGATAAATATGCGATTTGAGGCTTTCTTTATTATCGCCCGTGGTAAGTACAAAATTTTATTACACCCCCTGGCCAGGAAGTGGGTTTTTTCGCGCGCGGAGCGTGCGATAATGGCCACATTATGGCCAGGTGTGACATAAAGAGTATTTGTATTGTATTGTTGGATTTATGGATAGAAAACCATCAAATTATCACAGAAAATAGTTAATTAGACAAATTAACCAAAATTATAAAAAGGTATGGGATTTATAAAAAAGGTATAAAAATGTTGATCTTTTTCTATATTCCAAATATAATTTAGGCGACTTCCTGATTTGTCGGTGCGGAGGCATTTTTTACTGCTGCGCCCATACATTTAAATGCACGGTAGCGGGACGATGCGAAGGCAGTACTGCTCCGCTTCTACGCATGATATTACTACTGACAGTGTTCCGTCAAGTGAGAATCTTTGCAACGTCAGTAAATTTACGTCAAAGAAGAAAATGTCACATATCGATCCCACCCCGCCAAGTCAGGAAATCGCCTTAAATTTACAAATAGAATTTTATTGTAATTAATACTTATATATAAAGTTGGTATTTAGGGTATATAACCTAGGTAGCTTATCAAACATCCCGCTCGGTCACAAAGCCAAGGCCCGCAAAGAGTCTGCCTACCAGGCCTGGGTTCAAGCTCGTGACCGCAAACTTCAAGCTCGAAGGGTTCGTTCCAAGAAGAAGTCATTCAACTTAGCCGCCAAGTCTTGCAAAAAGGGTGATCCGCAAGGCTCGTTTCGATCACATCCGTAGAATAGGGGCCAGATTAGCAGCCTACCCCCCAGGTAGTAAGCAATTTTGATCCTTATCTTCATCTCTTAAAGGGTTATTTAAAATGGCAAACGGCTTCTGAGAAACCGTCAACAACCAAGTCTGTGCACCGTAGGTGAGAATCGGCAGTATGCACATGTCCATGAGTCTCCGCTTGAGTGATATTGGCAGATAGATCAGCCTTCATCAGATGTTTCATGGACCAATAGTTCATCCAGGCGTTTTCAGGCCGTCTTTAGACTTTACTTCAACTGTCGCGCCTGGAAGGAAACTAATTGGCCCAAATAAAGGTACTCATGGACACATGCTACTGACTCTCCGTTAATTTCAATCCCACGTGCGGTGCTATTGGTCATAAGCTTATTGGTCTTTGACATATTCATCGTCAGTCAACCCTCGAGGCTAGCACTGCTTAGGTCTTGTAGCATATTATATTTCATATTTCATATTTATTTATTGGTAATATATCACAGCCTCCTAGCCACAGTCGCGGACAGAGTAGATGGGGCCTTCCTGCAAGCTTGGAATGGCTTACATTTGTCACATAGGATAAGTTACATGTAATACTAACATAGTTTTTAAGTTCCATTGTTACTAATAAGATATGGACATTTCCGAAATAAATTATTATTGATTGATTGATATCATTACACATTAAATTTTTACAATGTATTTTTACATAAGTCATAGTTCGGTAGCTGTTGAAGAAAACAGGACAATGTCGTCGGCAAATCGGGTCGCAACGCAAGTCGCAACCTTCCCTTACATATGGTCGAGGGAGGCGATGGCTGAGATAGGCGTCATACTCGTGAACTATGCTGTTTTCGGGGTCCGGTCTGTTCATGTTTGCAAGGAATAGTAATACTAGTGTTCAGATGAATTGACATGAGAAACTTCACTCTGTTCTGATTTAATTTCATTCTTTATACTGACGCTCAGAGACCTTATACATCTCTGAGAACATTTATTTGATTTTATTATTTTCATGTTGACGCTTAAGAGACCTTATACATCTCTAACAAATCTGTGTTGTTATTAGCTTCTCTGACTTACATCTCATAATATTCTATGATGATTATTGTGCCTTTTTATTTTTATTGTGACGCTTAGAGACCTTATACATCTCTAAAAATCTGGATTAATCTTATTTATGATATGTAATTAGCTTTATTTGAACATTACAAATATTTTCTGTTGATACAGATAGATTTTGACTTGTAAAAGTGTCCTTGACGCCTATTTGCACAATAAATGTTTTGAGTTTTGAAGATTTGTCAATCTTCTTTCTCCGGCGACCAGGCCCCGTTCTTCCCAACTCGGCATTAAGTTTGCGGAAGACGTGCTCCAATGTGCTAGTAAAGAGCTTCGTCGACAACGGATCTCCTTGTTTGACTCCTTTTTGAACATCGAAGGATGCACCAGAGGACTGCAGTTTTATTGCGGTTGTACTATAAATACTATAATATTACTGTAAGTAAGTGGCGGTGATGAGCTGAATGTAACCCGGGTCCATATCTTACAAAACCTGAATGAATAAAAGTAAATAAATATTACATTCAAATAATATTACACTATATCTCCATTGAAATGTTTCATGTTTGTTTTTAAATAAAACTGCAGCACCGTATCATGTGGGTGTTAGCACGGTCTAGATATTTCACAGTACATTGATGCGGGGATGATATAAATATTCATGGCGAGAGTAAGAGAAAACGCGGCGCAGCGGCATGTTAATGTCGCGGCTTAACACTGCGCTGAGGCGCAAGTGATGAGAGTTGAGCTTGATCCAGGCAGTCGCCGACAGATCACTTGGTCCCCAAAGACCAGTTTAAAAGGAAACAGCTGTCTATACGGTCCGTGCGGAAAAAGGTAGCCCAGTTTTGGAGCTTGTTTTCGACCGTCTGGCACGAAATTTTGCATTCATTACATTCGGTCAATGATTCCACTCGATAGAAATCCATAAAGATATTGAAGAAACAGTTTGGAGTTGTCTACCGTCCAATGCGATTGTAACCTAGCATACTAAAAGACTTAGCCCCCTTATTCATAAAACTTAATATACGTTTGCTACCTAAACTGTGTTATTTCCCATTCTCATAGATATTAATGTCTAAGTTACAGATGAGGAATTTTACGTCGAATTTTCCTTATCTGTCGTTTTTAAATGAATTTTAGCTGCAATTTTAGTAAAATGTGTTTAATTAACGATTATGAATATGGGGGTCAGGTGCAAGACCATCTTCCACGTAAAAACGTAAAATTCATTGCTTGCACCTAACGGCTAGTGAACACTTTGATACACTTTGAGTTTGTGCAATATTGGACATAATATATTCCACATGTAACAATTTACAACATGGTGTCACTCTATGGAGAGTTAAGCCATCTAATTATTACAACAAATTGTAAATAACAAAAGTTTATCAAAATCATATAAAGATATGAAACTTCAAAGACTCGAAAAGTTAAGATCTTTTATCATCAAAGATAACCAATTAACCATATGTAGATAATATAGCATATATAAAGATACCAATAGAATACTTCTATTAGTTATATATAAAATAAAACTTTGTATGACAACTACGTAACTATAATAGCTAAACGTCACGACTTACTCACGACACCGTTAAAGCGCAAACGAGATTTACCCTAACCAGACAACAGAGCATTGTAGTATAAGGTAGAGCGCGATAACATGATTCTATTGGCGTTTCATATCGGTCAAACATCGGTTTTGTTCAATAATAAAACCGCTTATGTTTTCCGCTCTTGCACCCGCTTATCGCTGTATCTCCTGGCGTGGATCAAACCGTAATAAGGGCGGGGTAATTCGGCGTGTATTCCGCTCGTGCGGCGCCGGCTGCTTGGTACTAGTCGATTTAGTAGTTACGCGAGCGCAAATCTTAATCTAAATATGCGTTCAATTTAAATTGAACTAGCGTTACGTGGTGGAATGCACGCGTTGCCATATAATGAGAATCGTGGTACCTATTTATACCATTCAAGCAATAACACACCAAACTGTTATTAGATTAACAAGGCGGTAATGTAATGGCTATGTAAGGTAAACGCCCGAATTCTCGTCACATATCACCTTTGTCACTGTGACATAAGATTGAAAGTGTCATGTATTGAGTAAGTGTCGAGCACCGGTACATTTACCTTATGCATATTTAAATATTTTAACATTCTTTAATCTTAAAAGGTTTGTTTTAACGGATCTAACGCGATATTTATGATCCGTTTTAGACCCGTTAAAACAAACCTTTTAAGTATGTTTACAAAGCGCGAGAGTTTAAAGTGTTATATTGTTTAATCTTTATTCTAATGACAGGGGAAACAAAACACACAACAACAACAGAACTCACGAAAAGACATTTGATTATAAATTTTGACTTTGGACTTTGACTTTTGAATTCAAATCTGCTCATCCGGGAGTTGGGATATCATAGACAAAGAGACAATTTAAAACTTATGACTGGGTGCTACCACTTTTAAGTTTTTTTAAAACCATCTGAGAAATAGATATCTAAAAATATATATATGTGTTAGATAAGGATCTTGTCTAGTAAAATCGTATTCAGTTACATGACCTGATGAATTTCATTCGATAGAAAAAAATCGCGAAGTTACCCCTTTTTGGAATGTTTTTTTCAATATTATGGCTATATTACTTACATTTTACATTAAAGTTTTAGGCTCAATTAAAGAAACTACGTACATAAACAGTTATAGACAAATTCGTTGGGTTGGCTTTGATAAAATGATTGGCTAAATGGCTATGTTTAAATGTTTACGAAAAGTACGCGCAGTGCTTCCGTAGAGAGCGGGATGGTTAATTGCAAACTCACGCGTGTCAGAGCGGGACATTTGCAGTGGGGATATAGTTGAAATTATTTAAAATGTGCGCTTTCTATAATACTAGGCATTAGATTTTGAATCGTCTTGCTATGACGCTATAGTCACTTTTTGAACGGACTATTATGATACAACTCGGCCAGTTTAAATTATTTTCAGTATACCCCCCTTATGACACTCGATTGCAGCGGGCTTCAAAAAAACATCCACCCAATCAAAACAACCCATCGCCAGCGAATAGCTGCGAGTAGTCTCATAGTAATTCTACTCGCTTGAGCGAGAAAACGATTAGAATTACTATAAGAGTGCTCGCTGCTCGCCAGCTGTAGGACTAGTGCCGAATGCGTGTCGGATAACGCACAATGAAGAGCTCCGTACCTGCTAACAGACAGACAGACAGACAGAGAGAAACCATTAAGTATTCCATTTTTACCTATTTGGTGGGGAACCCTGATAAGAAGTAAAAGTATTGTGTTGTGTGTTACTTTATTAATTAATATTTTTGTTTACAGAATTGGCATTAAAACTATATATATTATATTTAAAACATTAAAAAACCACATTTGACGAGTAAAAGGGTTAAAAAATGTGTTCATATAGTTAGATTATTTAATTATTAAATTAAATATAATTGTCAATTCTAATTCCTGTATTTACTAACATAGTTAAGAATTATTGTTACTAACATTTTTAGTCTTGTATGTAATTAATGTAATTATTATACCTATGGAATATTGATTCTGAAATAAATTTGAATTGAATTGAATTGAATTGAATTGAATTCAATTGAATTGAATTATTAAGACCAATGAGCGGAAATGAGTATTATGCGAGACCGCTGGTTATGAGAGTATCATTTATTATGGTTAGGTTACTAAATTACAAAAGTGTCAATAAACAGTACCTTACGCTATTACCTCACAAGTCCAGAATCATATTCACTCACAACGATTTACTCGTAGCTACGTAACTAACCACTCTAGAACTCCCCTTTCCCTTAAATAAAAATGTCCGCAATGAAAAAAATGGCATAGCGCGACGAAATCCACACATTACTTAGGTACCTCAAAATTGTTCCACAACCCATGGATACGGCGCAACCATGGTGCGGTGCCGAAATATTATCCTTAAGGTGATATTAACCAAGATTATTTTCCGGTGACATGTTTAAGCGGTATAAGCCCTTGTGAATATAAACAGTGGAATGTTTCCACAATATTCCGTGACAATGCAGCTCGCGTGTCTCACGTACAAAAGAGTAAGCGTGAGGATCTGCTCATTTCGCCCTGTTGTTATCCACTTATACGTGTCTGATAAAGGACGCCATTGGTGGTTCTTAATTTTAATATTCCGTGATAAGACGTGCATTGTGGGGTTAATGTTAAAGTGTCTTTTGGATTATAAACACAAACACTGTTTGCTTTGAAAACCGTGACGTGACAGTAAATCTACGAGCTGTTCCGAGCCATGGAAACAATACTCGTTATTTTACATGAGTTGAAATTATGGAAGACGCTTCATTCGCAAAAGTCAAATACGTATTTAATTTTATGCTAGCTTCCGCACACGTAATCCTGTGGAATTTTATATACAACGCGACTTACGCGATTATCGCACGAGTAAGCGATGCCACCATAGTAAAATTGTATGGTTGCATCGCTTATGGTCCATTTACACGATGCAAGAACTTGAATACGATTTGCATTACATCGCAGAGTTTGATCGTCCTCGTCTTACCTCAGTAGCCCTGAGCCCGCAATTTAATCAAAATTGCATGTAAATCAGCCTTTACTCGCGCGATGATCGCGTAAGTCGCGTTGTATGAAGACGATCCCTTAGAATAGTTACGAACGCAAGTCAAGTAGAACTCTGGTCTATAGAGTCAATATCATTTACCAGGTTTTCTTCTAACATATTAGTAACATTTCTAATATTTCACCAACTTTTATTATCAATTACCAAGTTTTCTTCTAATAAATGATAAAGTTTTCTATACCTATCTGATTGATTGATTATATTATGTGTAAAAATAAACATAGGAATCAAGTTCGAAACTGCAAGACATTACCGGGAGCAGATCTATATACCGATCATAACCTGTTGATAGTGTTGATAAGCACACACAATTTTGATGTAAAGAAAACTAAAGGGAATAGGAAGCCAAAGAAAATCCATATCATTAAACTAAAAGATATAAATAGTTGAATTTAAACTTTCGTGAGACATGTTATAACTTTATTTTATTAAACGGTTAAAACTCACGTATTAATTGTCACTTCGGGCGACATGTTTCGAACTCTTCGGGAGTTCTTCATCAGGATGAGTGCGTCTGCGACCCGCGCCGATTGCACACTGTCGAACTGCCCGCCGCCCGCCGCAAGGCACGTGACGCACGCGCAGACAGCGCGGGGGCGGGGGCGGGGGGGCAGCTCGGGGCTGAAGGTGTTGTATGAGGTCGTGGTGAGGGATCGTCCCCCCCGATCAATGGTAGGCACACTGAACTCACTATGTCCACTCGATTGTCATAACGCACTTCCCACTCTATGATCGGGATCACAGGTTTCCATGCCGGCGGCAACACCCAGCCAGCGTCACGATTAAAGTTAGGGCGGCGCCCTATTTCAATCGCCTCTCGGATCATGCGTGGTACGTAGCATTTTTCCCGTACCAAAATCCTCGCCTTGTCGAACCGAATGAAATGGGACGCGCCTGCTTCGCAACCATGCTCCGCCACCGCGGATTTCCTAGTCTCCCTGTTACAGCATACACGCAGCATATACGCAGTGTGAAAAACGCCGATCATAGAGCGGGAAGTGCGTTATGACAATCGAGTGGACATAGTGAGTTCAGTGTGCCTACCATTGATCGGGGGGGACGATCCCTCACCACGACCTCATACAACACACCTTCAGCGCCGAGCTGCCCCCCCGCCCCCGCCCCCGCGCTGTCAGCGCGTGCGTCACGTGCCTTGCGGCGGGCGGCGGGTAGTTCGACAGTGTGCAATCGGCGCGGGTCGCAAACGCACTCATCCTGATGAAGAACTCCCGAAGAGTTCGAAACATGTCGCCCGAAGTGACAATTAATACGTGAGTTTTAACCGTTTAATAAAATAAAGATATAAGTAGTGATAATAGAGTGCAATATAGTAATAAGTTAGGCAATAAATTAGTGCATTATAATAATAGTATACATGATAATATTATAGATACCGTTACTATAGAGTCAAAATGGAATAGTATGCGGGATATAATTAAAGATACTGCAGAAGAATGCCTTAAAAAACTAAAGATTGAGGCACGAAAAGAATGGCTCACAACTGAAATTATAAATTTAATGTTAGAGAGAAGAGATCTAAGAAACAAGAGTGATAGTACAAGCGTAAATACATACAAAAAACTGACTAATCGAATAACCACCAAGTGTAGGGAAGCAAGAGAGTCCGACATTATCAAGAATTGCAATAGTATAGAATATTTTATAAATAAAAGGAAAATGGACCAAGCCTACAAAATCATACAGCAACTAGAAAAAAACATAAAACTAAAAGTGCTGCTGTATTAAGTGAAGAGGGGAAAATTCTATTAAATAATAATGAAGTAGTAGAACGATGGACAACATATACAGGGTAGATTTTCTTTTTGGGTCAGTGAGGGCAGCCAGATCCCGTGCTGCTACGTGAAAATTGTCTTAGAAGACCTTCCTTTGATTTTGAATAAATGAAAAATGGCGTTTTCAGATTTTAGACTTAATTACAGACATGGACACAGTTTTCAATGACTTTGGGCTTAAAATAAATATAAATAAAACTAAAACACTTCTTACTTCAAAGTCAATAGAACAATAGTACAAGTTTCCAAATTCAAATACCTTGGTAGCGTCATAACTAACAACTCCAGGTGTACACAAGACATTATCTCCAGAACAGCTATGGCTAAAAAAGCTTTTAATACAAAAAAATGCCTATTTAAAGCGAGAATATCCGGCCAAATCAGGAAAAGGGTTATAAAAGAAGGACTTGAAGCCTTTGAAATGTAGTGCTGGCGGCGGATGGAGAAGATCAGTTGGACCGAAAGAAAATCTAACGAGGAAGTTCTCAACATTGTGCAGGAAAGGAGGTCCCTGTTGCAGACTATTGAGAACAGAAGAGGAAAGATGTTTGGGCACCTGTTACGACACGACCAATTCATAAAGCATATTGTGGAAGGGAAGATAGAAGGAAGGCGGAATAGAGGGAGACCAAGAAGTACGTACATGGACCAACTTAAGGAAAAAGTAAACGTCATGTCGTATCAGGCGGTCAAACGAAAGGCTCAAGAAAGAGATACATGGAAATTGCTCCACCGACAAGAGCTTGGCTCTTAAATTGATGATGATGATGATGATGATACCTATCTCAGAAAATAAAATAAAACTTTTATTTTGACCGAGCCGACAGTTACTACTACTGTCGTTGAGGCTTCTAATAAGTTACAAAGTTCGTTCACAAAAACTCCATGATATACCTACATAAAAACATCTACAAGTTACAAACAAATGGTAAGTTAAATAAATACTTAATAAGTAAACATGCGCACATCGAGAACTCCGGTAGGTATAATTCAAGAGAATATTGAGCGCTTGCTGAGTTCGGCATAATAAATGTAGGAGAGTACCTACCTAAGTAAAACTTAATGAGACACGTTTCGTAAACAAATTTGTGGCCAAATATATGTTTGTAAGCAAGAAGTTAAACTTAATGAAACACGTTTTACTGGCCGAAATTCTGTCTCTGAAAACTTACAAGATTAGGTAATCAATACTTTTAAGTTGAATACTGGTCATAATGATTTAAAACAATGTTACTAAAATATAAAATACGTTCTGATTATTATTGCCGTGTGGCATACATCATCATCAGCCTATATCCACCCCACTGAAACCGCGCCTTGCAGAAGACCACTGCCATAATAACATTATTTACTATACAAGTATGTACATAGTGTTGTGTTCCTGGAGGTGAGCAAGGTTGCCAGAACTCCCGAGGATGCACTGTGTTGAGAGAGAGAGGGACCTAAATTTGTCCCTTCCGGTATCAATACAGTGAATCCTCAAATGTTATGAAGGGTCTGTAAGGCGCACGTGACATCTTTGGAGTTGCGAGCGTCTATAGGCTACGGTGTCCGATTACCATCACGTGGGTCGCCACCGTCGTTGTATAAACAAACATATGTTTGCTTTATTATGCGCTACCGTAATTTCAGCCTAGGTACTTAATTGAACCGATTTGGTTGCCTATAAAATTAATATATTTAATACTTAATAAGAGAATAAGGGTTGATACTCACTTGAAAAAACGTCACTATTTGCGTCATGTTTCGGACTACAATTGGAGTCCTTCATCAGGTTGAGTGATGTTATGATAACCGATCGCGCATCACTGCTCGCCGCCGCGCGGGCGGTGGCGGGCGGGGGCGGGGGCCGTCGCGGCGCAGTCCTCTGCTAGAGTTGACACTGACTGTTCCAACAAATTATCCAAGTCGACCGATGGCAGGCAAACCGAATTAATAACGCCCACACGTTCATCGTTACACAATTTTAGTCCAGGAATAACAGGTTTCCACGCTGGCGGCAAAACCCAGCCCTTGTCTCTATTAAAAATAGGGCGTCGTCCAATTTCAATAGCCTCTCGGATCTTGCGTGTCACCAACCGTTTTTCCCGTGCTAACAATTTCACCTTGTCAAAGCACAGAAAATGAGACGCACCCAGTAGTGAGTGTCAAACGTTATTCTCTTATTAAGTGTAACTAGTGAGACACAGTTTTAAATAGTATAAGGGCAAATATTATCTACTAACAGTTGTATTATGACATTTTCTGTTAAATAATAGTAGTTTATGCAACTGGTAAATAATGAGGGGCATTAAAATACGAGTGTGTTTTATGACACGAGCCGAAGGCGAGTTTCATAATAAGGTCACACGAGTGTTTTAATGCCTAATTATGTACAGTTGCATACATTACTTTATCTATACACATATTATAACTACCTACTCTAAGATGGGTTCAGAACAGAAACCGTAGTAAATAAATACAATAATTGTGTTAATACAACCTTTTTTGCACGGTTGCGGAAATATCGAAATCAGAACTGGCAACCGATACCTGAAAGTTATTTTAAAAAGTAAAGAGTCCCTATTCTGATGTGATCATGTCGTTCTAGCTCAAATTTCGTGCGATATACACGATGATTTTGAATCCGTGAACAGGAGTGGAAAAATATTAAAATTTAGCCCAAATTAAACTTATTCGGCGAGCTCTCGCGTTATTTCTTCACTGTTTAATTAATTAAAAGTGAAAACCTAGTTAAAACAAGTAACCATTGAATACATGGTCATCCTGCAGTTTAATAAAGTTTAACTACGATACGTCAAGTGCCATCAGTGTGGCGGGAAATTTGACGGATCTTGCGTATCACAAAAGTGATTGACAATGTGTTGACAATGATGTTTACTCATAAATTGTCAATAGCTAATAAGTTTGTAAAGAGGTTACAAAATCATTAAAACCGATAAGGTAGTAGAGTGACAAGGATTTTAGGACAAAATTAATTGCAAAATTAAAATTATGATTTAAGAAAAACAAGTTTGTTTCAACGTAATTACTACTTTAACGTTATCCCCATCAATTACTGAGTTAGAAAAAATGGTTCCTGTTCACGGATTAAAAATCATCGTGTATACTAAAAAAACATCGAGCTGACATTTCGCATCGACTGAATTTGAATTTTCAGTGATACTAGAATAGGGACATGTCAACTTTGACAGTTTTGTTTGACGTTTAATATTTAAACATCATATATGAGATTAAAATGAAAAATTCTATTAATGCTGTAGCCTTAGCCACAGATAAGAAAATTGCCATAAATTCATTGAATGTTGAAATGAGAGTCATTTTCTACGGTTTCCGAACGCACATTAGAGGATTTATGATATGTGTGCAGATCTGCAGATAAATGTTATTATTATATTTCTAAGTATCTAAATGATGACCTCAAATGAATTGTTATTATTAATTTCGTTATGCAACAAATGTTACAAATGACAGTGACTTTTTATAATATAGATAGGTAAGGTACCTAATATGAATGTAATATAATGTAATGGAATACCTAATGTAGTACCTTTACTAGGTACTACCAGTATTAATAATGTACTCTTTGGGTACTATCTACATTATACCATTACAGTCATCACGGAATATTATGTTTTTGTATACTAACTGGCAATAAATAGTGATTTGCTATATTTAACATCACTCTAAATAGTTACTATTTTAAAGATTACAGAATATAATAAGTATATTCCTTACCTTCTCTGGTCTATCTCTACTATAGAAAAGCGCGCATGTCTGGATTATAAGTAAAGAGATTTCAAACTCGTGACTTGCATAACATCAACGCTTTCACAGTATCTGATTAAGGGAAGGTTCATACGAGCTATACGTATAATAGCCGGAGAAAACCACTTGATAATTAAGATAAAAATATATCCTGCAATGCAATACAGGGCGAAAAACTTAGATTATCACGTTATTAACAGTGAAAAGTTAATGCAAGTGGGTTGGTATGTGTTTTTAGAGAACTTATAATCGTCTATGTTTTCTGTTATTATACTCTGAGGTATACCACCTCTTACTAAATGCAGAACAACTAATAGTAGTCGTACTCTCTTCTTGATCGTTCCCTCACTGCTGAGGATCGTGACTTGCTCATCTTGTCAACAAGTCGCCGCCATCGGTTCCGCTCAGACGCCCGGTGGAGTGCATCACTGGCCGTCATGTTCAGCTGCTGGGATACCTGGCCTAACCATCGAATGGGACTTCGGCCTCGTGGTCTTTTACCCTCAATCTCTCACCTATGTAGGTGTAGATTAAGATTAATATAATGCTGTACTCGTATAGTGCAATTATTATCTCGAAACAAATTTAAGATTTACATTTCCTCCAAAAACAGTTCATTATTTAATCCCCCTAAAGCCAATAATTAGATTTAGAATTAACACCATGAAAATGTATTCAAGGGACCAAGGAAATTAGCATTAGCATCGCTCGGGCCACTTTATAATTGGCACTGCTGTTTATATGAAGGCATTCTCTGAACGTTGCTATTGAGTAATGGATAAGAATTTTGCATGTTGGCAGTCGGTTTTTACTTTGAAACTTAGGCTTTTAGGCAACTCGGATGATCAGAAGATACTCGTACATTATATTTATATCGCAGGCAAATTGTATAATTCGCCGTATTATATTATGGCGCCGTATTATATAACAGAGCCGTTTTGTTATACGGGTTAAGGGTTAGCCGAATCGTCATTGCCAAACAGCGCTTCGAGTGTTAAAAATGGTAACTAAAAGCTGTCAAGAGGTGACAGGATTGAAGAACGTAAAGCGCCCAACAGACATCCCGACGGATTTTCATTCAGTCGTATTCAATCCGCCTAATCGTTGACCCGCCGTAATACAAAACAGCTCTGTTTTGTAAAAAGCCTAGGCAAAATATTTTATAATACGGCTGGGCGGATTATACATTTTGCCTGCGACATAAGTATTTATATAATATATAAGGACCTTCAGGTTTTACTCATCCGTTTAGAGTCAGATTAATATCAAGAAGTAGTTTGAGTCCACTACCTATTACTATTACCAAGGACCGGAATTTTTCATAGCAAAAATCTAAATTTGAGAGGGATTGACCAATGTGTTTTATCGAAAATTCCACTTATCGATATTACGGTAACGGAATATTATCGCATATGATGTTAATACTTTATAATAATAATGTAAGGATAATTAATTGGTAAGTGACATTTAAAATTATTTAAACATCAATAAATGACTAGTAAAATTATTGCCTTTTACCTATAAAATATCTGTATGAAGAAAATATAATTATAGTACAGATATAGATTTCGACTCTGTTATTTTGAATAAAGGTTAGTTTACTCATACTGTTTGAACAATAATATTTGTTTAAACTTTTCATGCTAAGTTCCATATTGAAATTGTAAAATAAAAGAATTTTCTGTTTTATTCCTTACTATTATGCTAACATACAGTGGCGGTCAGCTAATTTGGGACATCATTATTTTGTTTCATACAGTTGTATGAATATATATATGCATACAAAATAAACATAACATTGGAAATTTGATGAAATATATAAAAGATGCGGTTGACATTTTTTATTATTAATAAAATAACATGAAATATGGGTGTTTAAACAAGGTTTACTTTAGGACGAATAAAGTTTCTGTAAAACTTATATGTAGGTACCTTAAAAACCAGACATGTTCAAATACTTAAAATGAACACTTAACAACTCCATACGTTGACGAACAAAGTATGAAAAGTTAATAAGGAACGGAATAAACATGTCTGTTTTCTAAAAAATATGTTTTACAGAAATTTCATATGCACTATAATAAACCTTGTTTTCACATCACCTATTGGGATAAGGGCTTTTTCTTCCCTACTAGGAGGGATCAAAGTGGCACTTTTCTGTTCAAAGACCCTGTATTACGAGTATAAAATATTGACACAAATTATGTCATTTTGCTCCCTTGTGACACAATCTACTATTAAACACTTGTACACCATGTTATTAATAATAAAATTGGTCAAATATGAATCTTAAATTTTCCATCTTTTTTTTCATCATAAATATCCCTTAACCACCTACGTGCGGTCACTCAGAGTCTCAGACCTTCAGTATTTTAAAATGTTAATAAGTTGACGTGACTGCAGAGTATTGGCCTCTATGGCCTTGTACCTTTCCCTGGGGGCCTCTCAGTGTCAGCCATACCATCGACGCGATCGGACGTGTGTTTTTTTAGATTTGATGAGCATAAAACTTCCGTCGGCGGTCTCTGAGACCGCACGTAGGTGTCTGCGTAGTATTTTTCGACGGTCTCCGAGACCGCACGGAGGTGACTATGTGTCTATATTTCTTAATAATCTTTACTACACTTTGACAGATTTTAGGTCTCTTTTTCAGTAAGACATCATTCAGTTACTAGTAATTGAGTTACATGTCACTGCAATAACATGTAATTGAAATTACTAAGTAATTTGTAATTGAAATTTAAATAATCAGTAATTCTATTTCTCAACTAGACAGTGCCAAAGAGGAACAAATTAATGATAGTAGGGCAAAATAAAAAAAAGAATAAACTAGGTATAAAAGTTTTTTTTAAGTAAATAAGAAGTTCATCGTAGCGATAAAATCTAATTTATAAAGTTCATTTATATTTTTATGGAGATTTGGGGAGTGTGATACTATTTAAGGAATAAGATTTCCTGAATTGTTATTGAGTACCTATTTATAATTTTTAAATATAATTATTTAAAAATTATAAATACAAAATATAATTATTACCTAATTAATTAAACAAATATTTATCGCAATTTTAATAACATATATCGTAATTTGAGCTCATGTAGGGAAAAATGGGATATTTTTTATGATATCAAAGTTTCCAATTTGTCATTGACTATATGACGACTAATTAATTATGAAAAAAATATAAATACGAAGTGCAATTATTACCTAATTCAATTACCAATATCGCAATAATAATAATTCGGGATATATATAGTAACTGCAATTGATTTATTAATTAGTACATAAGAACCCTCAAGGCTAAATTCTGCCAAACAAACGCAAGCAAAAAATACTTTGAGCTCTAACTACGAGTATAAGGTATATATTCTTGCTTGCGTTCATTTGACAAAATTTGGCCTTACAGTTTCGGACGTACTATACATTCGATGTTTATCAAAAATGTTCGTGGAATATTTTGCTATGGTAACTTTAAGAGATTTCAGTTGACGTTTCCAAATTGTCACTATTGAATTCGCTTAAAAAAAGATAAATTATAATTCTGATACAAATGGATGCCCACTGTGAATACACTTCATAAATTTAAAGGGTACATTCTCATATTTGTGTGGAGTGAAAAATACGATCCATTCTAATTAGTTTAACATTATCTACTATTATTTTTTTCTTTTATCGTAATGTTCATTATTATTAATTTAAGAGTTTATGTTTGTACTTGAATAAATGTCAATTCTTGACACCTTTACCTCTGAAGTTTACAAAGAGATGAAATGATTACATATAGGTAATATGATCAATACCAGTCAATTCTAAAGATGAACGTCAAAACTCCGGATACGTTTATAAAGGAGTTACAAGTTTTATATTTGACGGTTTTCCGTTGAACTCGACTTAATCTGTCAATACGGGCTAAGTTTCGGTTTAGCATGCAAAGAAAGTTCTTGCTAGTTAAGTAGTCTAGCAAATGAAACATGACTCCGCCGGAAACAGTTTGAAATTTGGCAGTTGTTGTTGTTGGCGTAGAGGAGGGCTTAGTTTACATATACGTGGTTTTAGAAACTTACAAGTAAATTGCTCATGTTTTCTTTAAGATTACCAACTGACAACGTTGTCAACTGACAAACGATGATTATCTCACGAGCTAATTACTTAGGCAATCCAAACGTATCGTACAGTACACGGCAATGAATATTGCACGTCGGTCTTTGGAAAGAGACAATATTTTATTAGCTGTTTACGACGATTTCCGAACACTGGAGAACGTCCATAAACCATAAAACATCCTATTCAGTAATTGACTTTATATTTATGTATACATATTGCCGGGTACTGTACCTACGTTGGCTACGAGTGTGTTTTCGAATAAAAACTTTGTCATATTACTCTGTCAAATAATTAAACATTCAAGTTTTTCGAGTCTCGGTTTGTTAACCTACTGGTGCCTAAAATTTCAGTCAGTTGCGATGTAGAGTACATTATTGTTAACTATTGAAAATTAATAAAAAGAAAACTAGTTGCCTAGTTGCAAAATACGGATAATCGATTAAAACACGGATGATTTATTTTATCAAAATATTATATATGTACCTATTGTTATATTAAGGCTTATATTCACAGATTTATTTTTTACACGACTGCCCAAAATAGGGAGTGTAATGTTTTCAGGTTTCATGTATGTATGTATGTATGTGACTTTTTTGTTCCCCCAGAACTTCTCAACGCCTTAACCGATTTAGATGTGTGAGCTATCGTTGGAATCCTTACGTCATCCCGGGTGACATAGGATACGTTGCAATAAAAACAATATGGCGGACTGTATTTTGAGAGTTCCGTAATTTTTTTTTTTCTACCCTAGCAAGTGAGGTATCAAAATGAAGCATTTGAAAAGACGATTCCAAAAATATATATAATGTATGTGTTTCAAGCAAAAAAAGTTCGAACTAAAATAATAATTATAAAAAGTAAAAACATGACTGCATTTAAAAGATAAAAACAAGTTTCCTAATAAAGAACTCTAGGAAATATATTTTGTTTGCAGTCGGGGGACCTACTACATACAAGTAAAACCAAAATATTAGGTCCCACGACTGCAATCAAAATATCTTTCCTTGAGTTCTTTATTAGGAAACTTGTTTTTACACGACTGCCCAAAAAAAGGAGTGTTATGTTGTTTATCTTTTAAATGCAGTCGTGTTTTTTATTTTTATAATTATTATTAAGGTGTGTTAATACTTTTCAATATTTTAATCAATGATCTGCCAACTCAGGTTCAATCCAGTACACTGATGTAAGCAGATGATGTCAAAATAGTTAAAGTGATTAACAATAGTAAGGATTGTATAGACCTACAAAAGGACATCAATGCAGTGTATAGCTGGAGCATACTAAATAAATTGAATTTTAATATAAAAAAACCGGTCAAGTGCGAGTCCGACTCGCGCACCGAGGGTTCCGTACATAACATGTACCCGTCCCGACTCCATTAAACAACAGGGAAAGTCTTAAAGCGCGAAGTAGCGATGGGTACAGAGACATCTATCGGCGCATTTAATAACTAATTTGAGTATCTGAATACTATAGTAGGTATGTTGGTTTTTCAAGGATAATTCTTTACCACATTAACCGATTTCAATTAAAAAAAAAAAAATTGTAAGTAGGTATTTTGAACATAATCTTGTAAGATTAAATATAAAACAAAAATTTATGCAAAGGTGATTAAATTACAAACGTACTATTGTTTTATTAAAGTAGTTGTATTACATTTGAGTCACTAAACCTATAATACGCTTGAAATTAAAAATAATTACAATATTGTCCTAATTATGACCCGCCCCTAATCGTCCCCGGTCCAAAAGTACCCATAATGCTAGCAGCATTACCACGCTGGATAGCGATGGAAAGCTTTTGAACCAGAAACGACTCGGAGCGGGAGTCCTCCCCTCTCTGCCTAAGTCGACGGCCTATTTCGCGCACAAACTCCCTAGCGTCCCTCCCCCAACAGCCCACCGTTTCAACCGCCAAGGGGACGAAAATGTAGGCCGGTTCCAGAGGGGCATATTTCCGCCTCTTCATCTCCGCCTGAAATTCGGCCGCCGCTCCGGCCGCGCGCGTAGTGCGGCTGACATGGGTGGCAGCGAAGGTGCTGACGCACGTAGCGTCCCACACCAAACACCGCCCCCTTTCCCACGGCACCAACGTCAGGCCATCAGGCCGTTTGCCATCCGAGCGGCAAAGGCCCGGCGGTTCCAGAACAGATGGAACGCCTGCTGACCTGAGAGCCCTCTGGACGATATCATTCAGGGCATGGTGACGCGGGTGCCTGCCGGCGCATCGGCGGCAACTCAAAGCGTGATGGCCGTCAGCTCCCACCATGGTGCCACAGATGCATACATGTGGTTCACATACATCGCAGCCCAGGCGGAGAGCAACGGACACACGCAATGAATCACCGTCGAGTAAAGTGCCCAACTGAGGTGAAGGCAACGCGTTTACAAACATTACAAACATTACAAACTAAGTATAGATGAGTTTTTTGATGATAAAAAAAGAAAAACTAGATATAGCTATGGCTATATTTTTCCTGTAAAATATACATGCATATTAATGTTATGTGGTGATTTCAATTTTTTTTCTCGGTAAACTTCGGAGATAAGAGGGGGGGACGGTATTTTTTTTTACATTTTCCCTCGTAAATCGAAAATTAACCAAAGAAAAAAAAAATGTTTCAGAATGCACAAGTCAAGCCCTTTCATATGCCACCCCACTCGACATAGTTGCCAGACTTTAAAATTTTGAATAAAATAAAATAAAATAATTTAAAAAACCGTCTTCTGTGTATCTGGGTTACCCTTTGTTTATAACTCCATTCCAAATTTCAAATCGATAGGATAAGTAGTTCCTGAGATATTTAGCGATGTGACAGACAGACAGACAGACAGACAAAGTGAAACCAATAGGGTTCCTTTTTTACCTTTTTGGTACGGAACCCTAAAAGTGCGAAACTATGAGCTTCACTCGATCTTCTCTGCCTCACCACCATCCATACACTCAGGGCGGGGACAGCATCCCGAGAGTCACCTCGGTCCGCGACCTCGGCGTGTTGTTTGACCCGCACCTAACATTTCGGGGGCACGCGTTAAACGTTGCCAAAAGGGCAGCACAAACTCCCAGCATCTTACCCCGACGGCCCTTCGAGCTCTGTACACGGCCTTAGTGAGGAGTGTGCTCGAGTCTAATGTAGCGGTATGGATTCCGCATGAGGCTAAGTATACATTATTGTTTGAACAAGTGCAAAAAAGTTTTTAAGAAGTCTGTACAAGAAGGAGCATACCTTTTTTTTTTTTGTAGGGGGGGAAAATCCTTTATGGATACCCCCGCACCGCGGGGGCAGTGCGCAGGTTATGTCGGACTTGCACCGACTAAAAACCCCCCGATTGTCCTCCTCAACCCATTTCGGACGGCTCTGGGCTCTCCCATGGAACTCTCCAGTGCCGCCCTAGAGTCCACCTATGGGTCCCGCCATGTTTTTATGGACGATCGCAGCCCCCAACTACGACCGCCTTCGGCCCCGAGGACCCTCTTTTATTCGCCTTCTACGACAGGCAGAGGATACCGTAGCTGTATTCTTATGCCCGGGCTACAGGGCGCAAGAAGGAGCATACCTACTATCCGTACCTTTACCCGACGCTATTCTTATTAGGAATGCTAGGATTTGATTCTCTCAAAGTGAGGCGGTATTTAGCCGTAGTTAAGTTTGCATTAGGAATCATTCTCAACACAATTGACTGTTCGGGCTTGGTAGAAGACGTCGTACGTGTATATGCGCTGAGGGCACTATCTCGCCTGCGGCACGCGCCGCCGCTACTGGCCCGGCCACGCGCGGTCGCGCGCGCACCGAGCTGCTCCAGCACGCGCCGCTCTCGACCGCGCTCTCCGTCCTCAACTCCGAGCTGGACACAGCGCCGCACTGTGATCTTTTCACTACCAAATTAGCATGTCTCATACACGAGTGTAAGACTTTTATTGTTAACAGCCATTAGTATAATGTGCAGAGGTTTTATATTGTTTTAAAATTTATTTTTCTTTTGTATTTAGTTATGTTTTTAGTTTAAGATCTGTAACGCTTTGGCGGTTAGCTGTAAGTTGCAGATGTACTCTTAAATAAATAAACAAATCGTTATTAACTACTTTAAAGTTCGGAAAGCTTCTGGGATTGGTTCATTACAAAGGTAAAATAAATTAAAGATTCACCGAGATTTATGGAGCATTAAACTCGACTTATTTCATTAAGATAATAAAATAAAAACTTATTTAAGTAATTAAGAAAATTACAGTATCTAGTAGATACTGTAAACATAAAAAAGGGAAGAAAGTAATATAAACAAAAACTTATACTAAATAAAAAATTTGCCCCAAGTCCTCGGTGCACGGTAGGGTTCCCAGAAGGCTGGCCGCATTGCCACGCTGGATAGCAATGCTAATCCGTTGTGCGAAATAGTGGCCAGCCCTCTGGTCACCAGACGCTTCTATAAGGCTACTCGAGATGTCCTTATAGAGGCGCCGAGCACTTGGACCCCATGGCCCCAGGGTCAAACCCCCAAACGCCGCAAACAAGTATCTACTTTACCTACTACTAAGTGTTTCTTGTTAACTACGGAACCCGTAGGCGTGAAACATTTCTAAGTCGCATGAAAAGAACAGGAACAGGCTAAAATTAGCGGTGATTTGAAGCTTAGGTACGTTTCAAACCACCGCTTACTTAAGCCTGTTCTTTTGTAGGTATATCAAACAAAAGGAGCTACGCACGTCGTAACTTTTGTACATGGATAAGGTGACTCTTACGAAACAAGGAAACAGCCCAACTCGTTGAATTATTCATAATTGACTGATTAGCGTACTCAGCGGTGCCCACGTGCCGCGTGCGGTATGCGAGGTTAAGCAATGTCGGGCGCGGTCAGTTCTTTTTTGAGTTTGAGTGGTTATTTACCGAGTTCTCCCGTGTTTTGGAAGGCACCCTAAGCCGTTGATCCCTGCGTTTATGATAGCAGTCTTTAAGCCATAGAGCCGAAAGGCCTCTATTTCGGGCGGCTTGGGAACTTCTAACAGTCAAGTTACCTACTCACTTAACAAGCCTAATCTCAATAAGGTCTAGTTTACCCTCGGGTTGGAAGGTCAGATGGCAGTCGCTTCCGTAAAAACTAGTGCCTACGCCAAATCTTGGGATTAGGTAGCGGATCCCAGGCATCCTTCAGTATGCAACTGTACTGAGATAACGCTAGCAGAATGATGACATGTAGTAATTCTAATGATATCATTCAAAATTATCAAATGATACTTATTATTCAAAATGCTTGGTTATCTTGGTAGGTTCCTCTATCTACAACAGGCATTTATTCTCGTTTTAGTTGGAACGGTCTGAAAACGAGACGAGATGGTCTAAAGAAAGGGAATAAAACCAAGAATTTAGTTCGAAGTAAATGCTTGGTATTGCTCGTCCATTCAGATATGATTAATTTGCTATACTTTAACCATTTAATTTGATAATGTCCAGTCGGCTGGACAGATTCATTGACGGTCTTTTTAATTTTTTTCCCGAGAAGAATAATTTGGACTATTCAGATTTACTTACCCGTTGCCGTCGCTCAAAATATAGACTTTTGCTATTTTTGACGAATTGAGGGATTCTGTTTTATTTGTAGGTACATTATTTCTATTAAGTTAGGAGCTTTTTTTTAGCTTATAGAAAAATAAAAACATTCTAATTCAAGTTTATTTTCCATTTAACTAAGTTGATTATTATTTCAAACCAACGTACGTTTTCCGTGAAACGCAATTGTACTGATTTCTATTACGATCAAGTTTAAAGAACTTGTTCATTGATTGATTCGTTTATTTGTTTGTTTAACATATCTAAAATATACTGTCTGTTGAAATATACTGGCGAGTCCATATAACCTGGACCTATTTAAGGCAAGAGTGAATAGGCATTTTCTGGGTGAGCTCGCTTCATCGTCGGCCTCATCTTTGCCCCCTGGCTAGATGCTGGCCAAGAGCAATCCCATTATTAATAAAAAAATAAAAAACGAGCACAAATAACGGGTACACTTTCTATGGAATTTCCAGACAAAGTTTACCAGTTATTTTTACTCGTCAGTATATACTTAACACGAGAGCAGTTCAGAAATCTTGGTAACTAATGAATACGTAATAATCTTTCTGTGAATTTCGACAATGCTAATACTTGCGCTCGAATCTTTCGCTTCGTAAGTAGAGTCGAGTTCATCTATACGTGCGATTTGAAATGCTTTTTTTGGAACCTGACTGTGACTTTACGGAACGTTTTCGACCGTTAGTACGATAGATCTAAATGTCAAATCCCATACTAAGAATGACATTAAAATATGCCTACCTCACGTTCGAAAAGTTACATGATTACCCCGCGGGCCCAATAAAGCGCTAGGAGCTGGGGAGTGGCCTGGGGAAACCCCAGGGGAAGCCTGCGACACGACGACGCGGGCGGTTTAAACACTAGAATACTCTAAGAGTGTGCGCTAAAGAAAGGGAATAAAACCAAGAATTTAGTTCGAACTAAATGCTTGGTATTGCTCGTCCATTCAGATATGATTAATTTGCTATACTTTAACCATTTAATTTGATAATTTCCAGTCGGCTGGACAGATTCATTGACGGTCTTTTTAATTTTTTTCCCGAGAAGAATAATTTGGACTATTCAGATTTACTTACCCGTTGCCGTCGCTCAAAATATAGACTTTTGCTATTTTTGACGAATTGAGGGATTCTGTTTTATTTGTAGGTACATTATTTCTATTAAGTTAGGAGCTTTTTTTTAGCTTATAGAAAAATAAAAACATTCTAATTCAAGTTTATTTTCCATTTAACTAAGTTGATTATTATTTCAAACCAACGTACGTTTTCCGTGAAACGCAATTGTACTGATTTCTATTACGATCAAGTTTAAAGAACTTGTTCATTGATTGATTCGTTTATTTGTTTGTTTAACATATCTAAAATATACTGTCTATTGAAATATACTGACGAGTCCATATAACCTGGACCTATTTAAGGCAAGAGTGAATAGGCATTTTCTGGGTGAGCTCGCTTCATCGTCGGCCTCATCTTTGCCCCCTGGCTAGATGCTGGCCAAGAGCAATCCCATTATTAATAAAAAAATAAAAAACGAGCACAAATAACGGGTACACTTTCTATGGAATTTCCAGACAAAGTTTACCAGTTATTTTTACTCGTCAGTATATACTTAACACGAGAGCAGTTCAGAAATCTTGGTAACTAATGAATACGTAATAATCTTTCTGTGAATTTCGACAATGCTAATACTTGCGCTCGAATCTTTCGCTTCGTAAGTAGAGTCGAGTTCATCTATACGTGCGATTTGAAATGCTTTTTTTGGAACCTGACTGTGACTTTACGGAACGTTTTCGACCGTTAGTACGATAGATCTAAATGTCAAATCCCATACTAAGAATGACATTAAAATATGCCTACCTCACGTTCGAAAAGTTACATGATTACCCCGCGGGCCCAATAAAGCGCTAGGAGCTGGGGAGTGGCCTGGGGAAACCCCAGGGGAAGCCTGCGACACGACGACGCGGGCGGTTTAAACACTAGAATACTCTAAGAGTGTGCGCTCCAGTGAGATTGGACTGACTCTACCTTCTAAATACTTATTTATATTGGTGAATACCATTTGGAGTAACATATCGAATCGATTCAAAGGATGAAAATTTTACGTAAGTACCTACCGTAACAAGTAACTTTTTCTATTGAACCATAATATATCGCTCTTTAGGGATAAGACCGCATGTTGTTTACCTCTAGAACTGTAAGATTTAAATCTACGTATTTTATTCGAAAATCCATTATACTCGGTTATATGGAATTGACTTGTAAATAATAATTACTAAATTTGTATTAATTTGATTTGTATTTTGTAATGGACTTTGACTTGTATTTTGACTCGATTTTTTTTTGTATTTGGGCAGGAATTTGTATTTTGAAATGGACTTTGACGATTCTGAAAGGGAGATGCATTTATTTTATTTTTACTTTTTATCGTGTTTTATTTTGGTTGAAATTATGTTATTATATTTTTTCCTGTGCTAACAATACTTGTACCTAATTTTAACATGTGTGCAATTATGTAAGGCGACTTCCTGAGTTGTCGGTGCGGAGGCAGTACGATATGAGAAAAGTGTCAAATGTCAGTGTCAGCTGTCAGTCGACTCGGTACCATATTTTTCCTGCGGCTCTATATTTAATGGCCAAAGGGATTTTGATCGTCGCCGCGCTGGTGAGCACACGTGCCCGGGACGACGACGGGCAGAATCCATTTACCGTACAAAACCTCATCTACTGTCATGGCGTCGTTACCGAACAACGTCATTGAACACGTGACATTGGCGAAATCATCATAAATTTGATGGAAGCCATTTTTTTAAAGAATTGATTGATTGAATGGCCAAAAGTTCAACAATTTTTGTTTTAATTAATAAGTAAATTCCTTCATGTCAGAATTTCTTAGCAAAGAAAACTTTAAAAAATCATAACTCGAAAACTACGAAAAATCGGCTAACATACATGGGGTATATTCTGATAGCCCACGACGTGAGGAATCTAAAAAAAATTTATTGATGTCAAGGTTTGGGCCACCCTGTATATTGTATTGTAATGTATACTAGTTATTGCCTGCGACTTCGTCCGCGTGGAACTCGTTCATCGCGATAGAATTTAAGTAATTGGTATTAACTTATACCAGGCGCTTCCCTAGACATCGCTCTTTCATACAAACTCCCACCCCCTTAAAGGATGATTTCCGGGATAAAACGTATCTTATGTCCTTCCCTGGGTCTCAATCTATCTGCATACCAAATTTCATGTAAATCACTCAGCGGTTTAAGCGTGAAGAGGTAAGAGACAGATGTTTATGTTCTTGTGCATTAATAAATTCATTCATTCATTCATTGAGACAGACAGATAGACACACTTTCGCATTTATAATATTAGTATGGAAGTATGGATATTGATTAAGTACCTAATTGAAATGTATTAAAAAATCAATTCCAATCGAATGTGAAGCTGTTCAAATGTCAATAAAGATTCAATTGGGTGATTGCTTGATTACCTTTAATACTTATCACAAAAAAACGTAGGAATTACAAGTTGTCACATTCTAACAACGGGGATAGCAGAATTCAATTTATATTCCATTACAGAATTAACCATTTGCGGTTGATCTGAAGGTACAGCAAACGCCGTGTCGATAAGCCGCTTGGCAGCTAAAAAGGGAGGTCAAATAATTCGGTCAGCCAATCGGTTGTAAAGCACTTGGTGCGTTTCATTCTCGTCACGTACAAACCAAATATTTCCCGATTTCGCGCGGTCGGTCATCTACGTAACAGCTTTAACAGGTGATTTTTACCCAAGTTTAATATACTACTAGACGCGGAGGTTTTCAACTGTCTTTAATGTTTCGTTAATGTTTTGGACATTTATTTATTCAATTTATTTATTTAATTCAGACAATGTCCATAGAATATGTTAGTAACAGATGCAAAAAATTGATCTTAATCCCTATTTTAGTATTAAATCTAATATATATATGTGAATGCGTGTAATTTCAAATATGTTTACGAAGGTCAGTAGATTATGCTGTTTATGCCAGCAGTAGTTAAGTCAAGTTAGAGGCTACAGTCAAGTAGCCCATTTACCTGCCTGATCCCAAATAAGGTCAAGTTTCCTACTTGGATTGGAAGGTGAGATGGCAGTCGCTTACGAAAAAAATAGTGCCTGCGGAAATCTTGGGCTTAGGTAGCGGATCCCAGGCATCTTTCAGAATGAAACTGAACTGGGTTAACGCTATAGTGATGATGATGATGGTGGCCAGTTGATCAAGGATCAACTAGGGTCGACAACGCGCACGGGACCCCTTAGGAGTTGCGAGCGTCTGTGGACTGCGGTGTCCACCTACCATCAGGTGGACCGTACGCTTGTTTGCCATCGTCGTTGTGTTAAAAAAACAACGGCTTGCACTCCGGGAGTGCCGGCAGAAGTGAAAACTTGAATATTAGCGTTGTGCATTTTTGATATTTTGGAATGGTTAGGGAATTTTGCACGAATTGCTTTAATTATCACTATAAAAGTACTATCATTTATGCGGTAAAATACAATATTCATTTATTGCGCTATCGTACACCAACATGATAATTTATATTATATTAATAACACTTCAGAACTATTACAATTATTTAACATTAAAAAGTTTATCTCTCAGAAACATCAATTTCCATCTATTATTTCAACTGGCTTCAATGACATTGTAACAGTTTTTGGATCAGGTCACGTGTCCGTCTTACGAATTTTCAATCTGACGATCTGACGGTCACGTGACCTGTCGCGAGTTTAACATTTTCCCCCCATCACAAAAAGTGCACAGCGCCGCTAAAGAAGTTTTAACTTCAATTTTTTTTTTGATAAAATAAAATAAAAAATATATATTTGTGGACAATCTTACACAAATCAACCTAGTCCCAAACTAAGCAAAGCTTGTAGAATAGTGAAAATATCAAAAAAATAACCTATTTAAGAATTAGCCTCCAAGACTACGCTGACGCTGCATTGCATCGTCTAGCTCGTAGCGGCACGAGTCTGTAATCCAGCGAAGACACTGTTCGTAGGTTTCCAATGTATTTCAGTTAATGGGTTGAATAGTCAGGAGAAAGATTAAGGCTTTAAGGCTGATTGAAACATAATAAAATGCATATTTTAATCGTAAACAATCAAGTTTAAAAGCATTATCATCCATTTTTTCATAAGGTAGTCTCAAGCTAAAAATATTATCAGTGACAATAAACGTTAACAGATCATGACAGAATCTTAAAAAGAAACAAACTCAAACTACTCCACCTACATCTACAACTATATTAACTTTTTAAAAATACGAAAACTGCTAGCAACAAAAAATACCAGGTATGTAGGCAATGCGGTTCTAGAAACGGCGATCAAATATTTGAAAACCCTGGAAACGCCGAGATATATTATGCAATTTGAGCACGAATTGCAGGTCGAAAGAAAAATTGAAAAAGTAGGTATATGAAAGTAATATTGCGTTTTCATTCCAGTAGTGCGCTTCCGCGCGCTCACTCATGGCCCCGAATCATCATCATTCGCAACTCACGCAACCAACTAGGCCTGTTTAATTGCCACTTACTTTATCAAGGTTATTGATGTGGATTGGATAGTGATAGGCCTAATTGATATGGCGTGCTTTTATGTTAATTTGCAGTCGTAAGGACTCGCAACGCTTCGTGTTTCGAAAAAGCATTGCAATTGAAAAAAGAGCTAGGACACAGTAAGAGAGGTAGGGCACTGCAAAATGTCATCTCTTTTACTCGAATTGGGAGCAGCCCAACTGGGGAAGTACCTCCGCCTTGCAGAAGACCACAGCCATACTCGTAATAACATCATTTACTATACAAGTATGAAGTGTTGTGTACAGTCGGCCAAGAAAGTGGTCTTCCAGTTTTGACAAAGGTTAACGGAGTGTAAGAGTTGCACAAATTGACGTTCGTCTATTATCTGAGATGCCTGACATAATAAAGTCATGGGTTATTTTATTTTGACCTTTGTTATCTATGCAATAGGCTATTATTTTGCAATAATGGTATATATTCTTCTCTTCAATTAAAACCATTACGATCTTTTTCAAGAAAATCTTTTTGCAATTGAAAAAGAAAGTATCACTGAGAAATAGTGTCAAGTATTATTGTCAACGTAATATCCAACAATCGTGTTATTATAATTATATGTTATAACTAATTTAATACAAAAATAAATAGTATTAGATGTTATTAGGCGTCGAACGTAGGTATTTAGAGTTGTGCCCCTAATCAGAGTAAGATTTTCATTAAAATTCGAGGGCACAACTCAAAACGTTGACTAAAACTTAATTCAATATGGGCACAACTCAAAAATATGCGTGCTGACTGTAAGGCAATATGCCCTTATTGCAGGTAAGATATCGATGATTTTTCAATAGTTGCGTAAGGGCATAACTCGATTTGGAGGCTTTAGAGGATTATATGCCTTGTGTTTATGAATTAAGGTTGTAAATACAACTACCCTGAACACGAATTCGCCAAAATCTAAAAAAACTGAAATTTTGAATTGTGACCTTATTTTAAGCAAATAAAAGGGGCTACCTCGGAATGACAGATAAAAAGCGGCCAAGTGCGTGTCGGATCACGCACAACGAGGGTTCCGTACCGACACCTACTAGTCCACATTTCAAAACACTATTTAATACCTTGAATCAAAAAAGGTTGTATCTTCATATATATATTATACATATATATATATATATATATAGTCCTCATCGATTTCCATGACGGCGACCCTGACAAACTATGTATTTGCCCTATCGTGAGCTCTGATATAGCTGGCTAGGCCAAACTTGCTCTTGAATACTCTATTTTGTGTTTGTTGTGTTGGCCAGACGTGTTATAGGGAAGTCACGGCACTTACGGCCTTTTGTTTGGGCAAGACAGTTTTTCAGTGATAACTCAAAAACCCTTAATCCCATCTTATTCAAACCAAAAATCGTTGAAAGTATTTATTAATGTACATCGTCTAAATTTTTTTCAGAATTTCAATCTTCATAGTTTGGAAATTAGAGGGGGGGGGGGGGGGGGGCACGTTTTGTACGACTTTGGGAGCTAATATCTTACCAACGATTGACTAAAATGGAAAAATTTCTTAGTATTTGCTATATATCATTTTTAAAGGCCTATCCAAAAATTCCCCACACAACTAGTTACTTGCAATGAAAAAAAAAACAACGGGTTGCACTCCGGGAGTGCCGTTAGAAGTGAAAATTCAATGTCACGATAAAGAAAGTATTTACTTTGTTATTTAACAAAGATATTCATATTCGAATAATCCATCTACACATACATATACCTTAAAGCAGTATTTTTCAAAGTGTGGGTCGCAACCCCCAGGGGGGTCGCGGCACTTATCCAGGGGGGTCGCGAGATGCTTAAGAATCCTGTGACTTCATTGCACGGAAATTTTGTTCTAGGCTACATAATTACAAAAGGATGTCTAAAAAAAGAAAAATAATTTTTGGAAGTATGTATTTGTCGATAACAAAGATGTCGTCGTTTGTTGCGAAGCGCACAAAACAAACAAATTGAGCACAGCCGGAAACGTCAGTTGATTCATCGAATTGCAGAGAAAAATATGAACTACTTTTGATCTTCTCTATTACTTGTTGGCGAATATCATCAGCTATGTCACTTATTCTCCTTTGTATGGTGTTATCTGAGAGGGGTATTGATTTTAGTTTATTAGCTTCTTTTTCACCTAACATCATTTCCGGCATGTCCACGGCCGCCGGTAAAATAAGACTTTCAGCAATTGACAACATTTCATTTTTTTTAGTGCCGCTTTTTATTGTCTGGCTCGAAAGAACGCATAATTTTAGGGCACCCGTATTTTTTTATATTTATGAAAATCTTTTATTTTAGTGGAAATATCCATTTATATTATGACTCGGGCAGAAAGGGCGTAAGTAACAAACGTCAAAGTACTATGTAGATGACGTCACTTGTTGTGTTTCATACACTTAAAAAACGCTGAAATAATTTAAACAAATTAATAATTACGTATAAAAACATACTTAGTAGGTATGCTTAAACAGCTTGACAGTTTCGAGTTGTCACGAATGTCACGATAAACGTCAAAGTTCTCAACCGCTAAATTCTAACGATTTGTAAAGGATTGTTGAAACGGACTCTCAAAAAATACTGTTTTATGAAAAGTTGCAAAAACAACACATCATTGTCGCCCGGCAAACAGTTTTTTAATGTTCCCAATATCAATAAGGCCGAGTGGTGTACTGCAGCGGGTTTGGATAAAGTAACAAAGAGGACACTTTTTACGAAGATAATTTGAATGTGAGTATAAAGGGTGTATATTTTAATAAGCTTTTACAACCGACAATACCTAGTTTTCAATTGTATTATTAATCGCGTGTCTGTTTCTTTCAGTTGGAAGAAAATATGGAAAAAATGTTGTACCTCTATACTGGAAAACAATGAAAGTAAACGCGCGTCTATAATCTCGATTGCCGGTGTTTAAACGACCATTGCAGGAAGTGACAAACATTTTAGGACCCAGTACTTCAACATAAATGAGTCAGTGTACGGCAGCTTCTGCTTCACTTCAAGAAGTATAGGTGTTACTAGCTGGAGCACACAAATCACTGCACCCCTGCAACTACATCTGCACGAGGCCATCCATAAGGCGGGTCACAGGAGCCTATGGAGGAGTCTGCTCAGCAAGAATAGGACATGATGTCATGATCCTCAGCATTTGAGATGATTTACTTACAATAGGGATGTTGACTCAAAATTTATTATTACTCCATACGAAAGAATACATAAAACTATGCCAAATAGTGAAAATCCTATTGAAATGTCTCAAAAAATAACGAAACTACAACCGTTAGAATGTCTTTAGTTCGAGAGAGAAAGCGCTACAGATCAGTGATGTCACTGACCTCGAGCGCCATAGTAAATGACGATCGTTCAATACAGAGGTGCGTCTTGCGGAACAGGGACAGAAAATGCCCCCTCCTAAAACTTTGAACACCTATAATTATGTAATTATTTATTCTTTTGAATAACTTTTTTCGCTATTTGGTTGAGAATTTGATCCTTTTTCAAGAAAATTCGGTTTCATTGATTTTCTTATTTGGTGTCAACATCCCTATTGCTTTGTTCAGGGTAATGATATTTTCAGTTGATGAACCTGGTTCCTTAAGCGGATAGTGATTGTTGTTTTTATTGTGCTAAATTGTGAAGTTTGCTTGTTTATTACATTTTGTGAGACTATTATGTTTTATTTACCTATTTATGGAAGGAATGGTAGGTACAAATAAAGAAATTTAAAACAACAAATACTACTAATTTAAAAATAAATACAAAAACTTTATTAACTCTTTGACCACCAAAGTGATAGTGTGTCGTGGTGCCCAGTACACCAAGCACTGTTTTTTTTTGTGTAATGTCTGAGTAAACCAATAAAAACAAATTAAAACAGCTCATAAATGATTTTTTTCATGATCAAAGTATACCTTCACTCCGACCTTTTAAGTGGTTGTTGGCGTGGTAGGCACGACGACACACAACCACTAGGTTCTTGGCGGTCAAAGGGTTAAAGTAATTTTATGATAATGAATTTATTTTTTCTCGCCTGATGCTATGTACTTGTACCTGACCATTATAAGTACCTAAAGGATGGATAGGTACTTTAACTATTCACAAGTCATCAGAAAGAAGTTTTATGCTGGTTCGGAAATAACAAATTCTCATAATAATAAAAGTAGTTTATTCAACATAAGATGTCCGCGAAGATAATGCAGCTTTGGCACCTCGGGCGCCAGTCAAATTATATTTATCATAGCTTTGCAAAAACTTCATCATCATGATTGTCTCCACACGAGGCAAGTTTCTGCGGTCAGCTTTCACAAATCCTTCAGAGTTTCTCATGTTCGTGTTGTTACGATGAAAAGCGCAGGTAAAGTAATTCGAAGGATGGGATTGCAGAATCGTTCTTTATGAGATTGTCGAGGGGGTGCCAAGTCGTCGTGTAAGAAAGCAGTCCGGGGTCCGTAAGAAAGCGAGAGTCGTTAAAAATCAAAATAATTCAAGGAAATACGAGATTGCAAGCAAATATTCAAAACGAATTAATGAACTGTCAAGAGTGTCAACTCAACTGTCATTGATAGTTATAAAAATGTCAGACGTAAAGCCGGAAAATATCGTTTTTTATAATAGCAACATTGGAACCTCTAAGTGACGTAATTTCCTGTTAAACATATTTTATTACTTTATCCAAAAAATACTGTAAAAAAAAATCCAAAAAAATGTTGTTTGTGTTCTACAAACGTTTTCCTCGAAATGGTTTTCGATTTAGCAAAAATTTTTTTTTTGAAATGTTGTCAATTGTGTGCGGTTTTCCAGCTTTTCCCACATGAAATGCTACACGGGTCAGGCCGTAGATTTTGCCACTTTTTGTATAACATAACTCTCCGCCTCTTTTTTTCCTAACTATATTAATGACTATATATTAATCAACTACTGCATTTTATTCCCCAAGAAATGGTGAACCATGGTCACTAGAGATATTACAATAAATACATAAGCTTGGAAAGTTATGACGATATATTTGTCAAAAAAGGGCGAAAATTTCATAAAAATTGCGAATCCGCCTTGGTAGTCGTGCACTTTGAGCGAACATAAAATTGAAACAATACCTATTTCTGGTTATCTGTTTGATTTGACGTTATGATATAATAGTTACCTATCCCCCTTTTAAATATCGTTTCGTGTTTGCTAAGAAAGTATATTGTTTTTCGTACATTATAATAAAATGACCAACAGCCATTGTCTGTGCGTGATTTTTATTGCGAGATCATTATCTCCCCAATTTGTGGCGTTAAACAACGGGTAGTTTGTATTCTGAGTAGTGGCAACACCGAACTAACCTAATCTGTGGTCAATATAGCGACAGAGGCCGTTATTTTCGTCAGTTCGATGACGCAGTGCTTCGGAGTGAAATGGGTCACTTTTTTTGCGGAGCACATTTTTTGAGATTTCAAGGTAAGTGTTGAATTAATATCTGTTATTGTTCTTGCGGCATATTAAGTAAGGTGAGCGTGATCTTTCAAGGTTAAATTCACTTCAAAACATAGTCAATTTACTGAGTAATTGTCGATTTTATTTGCGCTATGTCGCGCAACGGTCGCGCAAATGTCGCGCAACGATCGCGCAGGTGTCGCGCAACGATCACGCAAAATGGATGCGTTATCGTTTTGCGTCAATCTGCGCGACCATCTCGGGGAATATTTTGCGCGACCGACTCGTAGTAAAGTGGCAAAATCTACGGCCTGACCCACACGGTAGACTTGACGGTAGCTTGCCAAAAGGGCTTTCTCGTTTACGTCGTATACCTGAAAATAAAAAAAATAAAAAAGATTTAAATAAAAAATTCTGGATGAAGTTTTTTTTATGGTACTTTATTATTGTTTTCATTAAATTTTGAACTGTAAACTTGCCGAAAATATACTTAAAAAAAAACAAAAATCAACGTAAGTATGTTTACTTATGAGTTTATGACTCATGTTACTTACCTGAACAAAATTAGCTTGTTGATGCTGAAGCGCTTTTAATTTTCGCTCAAGAAAATCCAACGGTTTTTCTTTGAAAAGTTGTAAGATGCCGAAGCAGTTTAGATGGCTTCAAACTTTCACGAGATAGCACTTCTCAACTGATAACAGATTATGGTTTATCGTTCATATATTTTTTGATTTGGGGAGTTGGTTTGTAAACCCGTATTTTAAATATTCTTCGTCATATTTCCCGCTCTTTTTCTTCTTAGGCTCAGTTCCAGATGTTAATTCAGACGTAGAAGGCATAGATGTTCTTTTTAAAAACTTATCCATTTTGTTGTTAAACGATAACAGTCACACAGCTTTAATGTTGAAAAGGATTTGTTTCTTAAATATGAAAACCCGGGTAGGTGGTGAAACAGTATAGTCTGGCTAAAATATCTTTACCCCAGCAATTTTTATCTTTTATCAGTGAATCTGTACATAACAACACCAAAGATAGGACAATTTGACAACCACCACCAAGTATGACAGCTTAACTTCCCGAGTTTGCAGAACTGGCGCTCCTATCGCTCCGCCATCTGAATCCTTAAATGTTGTAAAACAGTATTTTTGCAACTATCTCGGTATCTTTAATTTTAATAAAACTATTAACTAACTATAGACTGTTAAATGTAATACATCTAGCTAATAAGAAATGCAAATTATTTAAATGTTTAGGTATAGCTTGAAAAGCCGCGTAGGGCTAAACAGCCATAAAACTTAAAGCAATAAAACTAATTGTGCAACAATAGCACTTCTTATTTCGAATAGTCACAAGTCGTAACACGAACTTTTGAATTGGGACCTACGCCCAGTTTCTTTAAAGCTTAAAATACCTGGTGTGTTCCGTAAACAAAGATTATCTCAACAACTACCGTCAAATATTTTTTGTCGCAGTACAATTTTTATTGGTGTCATTTAACATTGACCTTTAGTGCAAACTATTACGTTAGCTTATGCTGTGTGTAAGAAATCACCTATGCGCTTTCATAATAGTGAGCTCCTTTGTAGTACTAATTAGCTTATCTTTATCACTAGCAAGTACAATGTAAAGACCTTTTTAATGACATAACTCATAGCTCTGTTGGTTAAATGGTCCACTTTCCATACAAAGTTGCCCATGGGTGTTTATTCTTATGCGCAAACAAGCGTGCGGTTCAACTGATGGTAAGCAGACACCGCAGCCTATAGACGCTCGCAACTCCAAAAGAGTCACGTGCCCGTTGCCGACCGTTTATAAAATATGAGGATTCACTGTGTTGACAGCAGAAGGGACAAAAGGTACCTCGCTCTCAACACAGTGCATCCGTGGGAGCTCTGGCAACCTTGCTCACCTCCAGGTACAGTCCGCAAAAATGTGGTCTACCACCCTACGGTCGAGGTTCATTTGAACGTCATGAAACAACAAGGTCGATTTCCCCTTGCAATAAATATGTCTGCAGTAACCACCGGTATAATTCGTACAAAACTGTAAGGCCAAGTGCTGTCAAATTAACGCAAGCAAAAATCTACCTTACAGTCAGAGCTCTAAGTCTAGTTTTGCTTGCGTTCGTTTGACAGATTTTAGCCTTAGAGTTTTAGAGTTGTGTCCGAATTATAACACCAAAATATTTTAACCTTACCATTACAGGTTATCCTACTTAACTTAACAGATACATGTAAGTACTTCAACAAGGGTTAAAATAGGTATCATAGCCACTGAAAATGTACATACATTCACCGAAACGTCCATCCATCATAAATAATGTGTTTTTGATAGTACAGTCAGCAGCAATGGTTGCTGCGCGGGCAAGGTATTCAAAATGATCTACACACGCTCTTATTCCCTTATAATAAAGATGTGTGAAGATCATTTTGAGCACCTCGCCCGCGTAGCAACTATTGCTGCTGACTGTACTATTTTGTATAGTACAATGTCATACAATACCAAGTGTATCATAAATAACTTCAATTCACTGAATAAAAATATACAACGCAAAGGTTTTAGTTCCCCGGCCACGCAATAGACAAGATGCAATATTTTCATTATTGCTTTCATTTGAAAGAATTGCATGTAGAATAGACCACGAGTGTATACAAAATTAAAATACTATGATTTATAGTCTTAAATTGCTGTTACAAACTGACAATTTAAACTTTCGCGCCTAAACGGATCTACAGTTCCTGTGACGTCACTCTTGTTATGACATTAACAACCAAAGAGAATATATATAATCTGTATGGCTAGCACATGATGGCAACGTCAGTTTGTCGGCCTATCTCGAGCTATCCGTCTTTTTTTGATAGGTGCTGTTAGAAAGTGACGGATAGATTGAGATAAACCGACAAACTGACGTTGCCATCATGTGCTAGCCATACAGATTACATATATTCTCTTTGGCTGTCAATGTCATAACAGGTGTGACGTCACCAGGGTTTTAAAACACATTCCGTTTCACGTTAATTCAAATCGAATATACTATATAATAAAGTAAAAACGTTTCAGTAGCTATTATTTTATGTTTTTTCACCATTTTGGTCACAAAACAATGGTAAATATTATAATTGCATCTTCCCTATATTCGAAATTAAAATTCCCAATATAAACCAAACTGTCAAAACTAATGGGACAGAACTTCTAAACGCTCCCGAACATATTGAACAATATAATCTGGATATTTATGCGGATAGGTCATTCAAATACGGTCCTTATGTCAACGTGATAAAAACTCATTATTTGTAAAGGGATAGAATGTATTTCCTGACCGTAATTTCGAAGCTTCTCACGCTACGAGTAACACTGGCCTGACATTAAATTGTCTGCCACATTTTGCTTTAATTGATGACTCAACTTCGATGAATTTATTGTGTTCAATCTTATGTCAGATATCTTGAGAATTCAGTCAATTCGCTATCACAAAGAGAATGTTCAAGTAGCGAGGCTATTGAGATTATTGAGAATCGCGTAATATCCTCATATCTGGGCATTTTCAAGTGTACCCCATACTTTTTTTTTCGGATCTCGGTGATTTTGGGTATTCTGTCTCAGAATCACGAGTACTATTGATTCAGATGAAGAAAAAAAATATCCTTGATTTTCCATACAAATTTTCTGTGTCAGTTTTGTGACGAGCCATATAAACTGTATGAAAAAAGCGTCACAAAACTTACTTTTTTTGGTGGGACACTTTTTTTCTTTGCGGAAATGGATAGTACTCGTGATTCTGAGTCAGAATTCCCAAAATCATCGAGATCCGAGAAAAAAGGCATGGGGTACACTTTAAAGTGAAAATTCCCATCTACTAGAGGTCAAGTTGATTGAATTATTTCATATATATATTATTATGAAGTACTTACACAAGGAGAAACCTCAATTCACCACGACCCACCCATGTATTTAAGGGCCTATCGTGCGGGGTAAATTCTCAGCGCCTGTCAAATTTCGATTTTTTTAATAATTTACCCCATTAACTGACACATGCATTATTCACGCACACTACCTCATTTTGCTGGGTCGGGTCATTGACCCATGTTTATGCCAACTTATGACAATATAGATTTTGAATATTTAAAGGTTTCTTGGTGCATAAGAGAAGTGTAACAAAAATCGTCAAGTTCTGATCTGTAACCAAAACTCAAGTATTAGTTGTATCTGAAAATGTCTTTAATTTGGAATTTGTGGTAGTAAAATACTCAGTTCCTTGTTTATAACATGAAACTTGTCAAACCCCTGTTTTGTAAAATGTATTTTGTTTTGCCCCTTCCTCGGTTCCTCACAGGCTCATTTTTATACAACTTAAAACAGAGAAAGAATTTTCCTAATCGGTTCGTGCATGTTATGACTGTTTTATGTTTATGACTTAGGTACTTATTTTGAGAGTTTACTTGGTGATTTTCATGATACGAGTATATGTTGTACCTTAAATAGGTTATTTTAAGCAAAACTTTTCATAAATTGGCTATTTTCTGTTTATCAGTTGGTTAACTCTAAAATGGACACTGATTTAATCCAAGTTTTAAGAGAAGAAGCGGTAGTTTTATTACAATATTATATAATAACTACTGAAACTATTTATACGGCACGGGATAACTGCAGCAATATTGTGAAACAACTTTGCATTTGAGGAACCAGTACCTAACCTTATAGGTAGTTCTTGTTATTCACGACCTCCCGTCGTAACCCAATCCGCAGAATTGCGCATAGAATAGTATGAAATTCCCTGTGGAGGGGCGCATCGTCGTTATCGTGAATGGCAAGCACTATAAAACCTAATGATATAACAAATATCATCAAGAAAGTCATTGTAACAGTCTGCAATTGTGGAACTTGGCGGACCACTACTGTATCAGCTCTGACAAATTAACTTTTATACACTTCTTATAAGGTCCATAATTGAAAGGAATAATTAGCAGGGTGCGTTTACATATTCTTCTAGTGTGAACAATCGTGCCGTCAATGACACTTAACTGAACATCCGTGAACCTTATTGCAACGAGATAAGGTTCAATAATGGTTAACATTGCGTCTATTTTCATCAATTATTATTATTTGCTATTCGTTTACTATAACGTCGAGATAATTATTGCGATGCGACATAAGTAGGTACTTACTTGTACAAAATCAAAGCAACGGGATTTCCAACGCATGAATGCTTTAGATAGAAACTAGCGCAGTTTAATATTATAAGTAATTACTGCATAGTTGTTTGTTAGACATCGTCATTGTCACCACATCCCCAACAACTACTTGGTTTATTATTTATAAATGAAACATAGGTTTATTATTTTCATTCTAGGTATAATTATATTATGACCAGGCGGCTTAGACACTACACAATTTAAATCCACATCACTCAAACTGGCGAAGAAACTCCGATATTCTTTCTTCTGCTTCCGCTGCAAGAGAGCACTCTAGATCTATTTCTTGGTATAACGCTGATATTTTATAAACTTCTGTTTAAAGCACCATAATAATTGTGCCTGTTTGTACAGATTCTGCGATATGTTTTGTTTATGCAGATTCTGCGATATATTTAGGTAATCATTGTTTGACGTGAAAGCGCCGTACATATACACATAAAATATAACATTAGATTCGTTAAATTATTGAAATATAAAAATACAATTTGTTTACAAATTTTAATTTGAAATATGATGAGTGACATAAATGTCATAACGTTCCGTTCTGGGTGGCCAATTTATAAAAAGTAAATTACTTTGAACTGAAATACATCGGTAACCTTTTTACGTTTAAAATGCCTTTTCGTAAAGGAAATCATTATAATTTAGTTGCATTAGTAAACATTGGGGACCAAAGATTGCATTTTTATGTTATAACGAATGGCTAATACTAAAAATTCCATGTTAAAAGAATCTTCAATAGCCACACGTCAACATTTATTTACCCTACTTCAATTAATGCAATCTTTGTGTGTGGTATACATTTTGTATAATTGTATACGAGCAAGCTGTCAAATTGCGTGTTTTTATGAGATGTCAAACTGAGAAAAGCCGCATACGTCTGCTCCCATTGAGGGCCGGAGCCCATCTGCCGGCAAGAAAACTACGGCGGCCGGTCAAATTTTCGGAATTTCCTTTGCATTGTTAAAAAATCTCCACATTTTGCAAATGTTAAACACATACGACCTAGATAACATGTAGTTTTGTTACTATTCAAAAATTGAAGACCTTTCATAAAGTATTAACGTTGTAGTATGCGTTTATTTCCTTTAGTAGAGCTAACTTTGGATTGAATTTTTATGAAGAAAACTATAAGTAATTGTGTTTCTGGAACACATGACGTGTAGAGTGTATCCTTAAATATCATATATAGGAATTACAGAATTCAAGCTTTAGTAATAATAATACAGCAAGTTTAGTGATCCAACCATCGCAATTATTCAGAAATTTGCTCGGTGCAGTCTTAAGAGAAACTATTAGTTTATGTATTTCGCACATAAGAGACAGAGATGTACTTAACAATCTGCAGGAAATCTAGTATTATTATCTAAGGTAGGTAGTATGTATGGAGCTTTCATTACAATTTTGCTTCTATTTAAGAGGGTACGAACAATTACAAGCGAGTCCACTAGCGCCATTCGTGAATAAGTGTGATTAATAGATATTTTAAAAACGCGAATGCTTTGCTTTTTTAGGATTCCGTAGTAAACAAGGAACCCTTATAGTTTCGCCATGTCCGTCCGTCCGTCCGTCCCCCGCTTTTCTCAGTAACCGTAAGTACTAGAAAGCTTTAATTTGGCAGTAGTATACATATCAATGACGCCGATAAAACGGTAGAATAAAATTTTGAAAAACATTTTTTTAGGGTAGCTCCCCTACATGTAATGTAACGGGTGGACAACTACGGAACCCTACATTGTACGTGGCCCGACACGCACTTGGCCGGTTTTTTTAACGCATCAAACTAGTTTTTACGTTACTAGAGTCGTCGATCAGCTCAAAAATAAAACGGCCATTTTATTTTATAAAACCAATATAGTATTCGACTATAAAATTTAATATTGTATTTTCAGGGATTTTCCAATTCTTCACATGCGCGATCTTCCGAAGTCACGATCCTATTGTTTCTTTTTCTTTTTAAGAATAGTGTGCTAGTGCAACACTGGCTGCACCAAAAGCCAAAGACACTGCTAAAGACGGGAAAAGGTTGGTTACTGAACGCAAGCAGCTCGCATCGTACTTGGCTCAAATGTCCCCATGATGCCAGCAGCATTATCGCGATGAATGCTGGCGATGGAGACCTCGCCTCACCTCTTTCTCGTAGGCATCCGCCTAGCTCCTTGAAGAGCCACACGGTTTTGAGGGCCACAGGTATGAAGTCGTATGCCAGCTCCAAGTCTGAATATTTAGCGTACTACAGCTTGGCAGCAGATTCAACTGCTGAGCCTTATCTTGAACCCATCATGAGGTCTGCCTCAAATGGGAAGCGCAAAAGTGCTTGGATACGTATGTAACATCCTATAAGAAGCAGCGCCCCCTCCTCCATGGAACCAGTGTAAGCGTCTTTGCTCATCAGAGCGGCACACCACCACCACGACCACCACCGGTGGCTCCAAAATACACGGCACATTACCTTTAGGTCATGTGCCTTTAGGGCATGTGGCACTCGTATGAAACCACACTCGTGTTTTAATGCATCTCATTATGTACCCGTTGCATAAATTACTATTATTATGCATGTAAAGGTGAAATTTAGTATCAGATAGCTTAACATTGCGATATCTGAAAAACTTGTTGGTAATGATTAATTCCAAATGAGCTCCGTCAAAACATAAACAAAAACGCTACCTACTAGGCTGATCCGAAGCACAACATGTAACATCATAATTCCTTGCTACACAAAGGTGTCGATTCTGCCAAATATTTACGTGTAACAATGTACACATTGGCGACCGAGCCATTTTGAATTTTGCCCACGTAATTTCAGTTTCGTATTTTGACGTGCTGCTAGCTTGAGACGAAGGATGAATATGGAGAAGGCAGAATAGCTGTAACGGAATTGCAGGGAGCTCGCGTCACTTGCATGATCGTGTTCATAATTCACAAGTACTTATGTAGGTACTTAACTCACTTTCAACTTGGCAGGGTGGCGTTTCGTTGAATTACAAGTACCTATCTCAAACGAGTTAGAGGTAACTTCGACGTAAGTATCGTAATAACAATAACATTCTCAGTTCAATTGAATGATAATTGTATGAATCTAGCAGGTTTATGAGTTAACAAGGAAACTAGTAGTAGCGGTAGTACTTAGTAAAACTCTTTATTGTACACAGTAAAACAGATGAAAAATACAAAAGAAAATGTTATGTACAAAGGCGAACTTATCCCTGAAACTGCATTTATAACAAAATAGTAACATAATGTGGAATCAGATAGTGTTTTTTTTTCAAAAGGAGTGTTACCATGTACAAGTTTAAATTTTTTTTTATTTCAAATTTTGACAAAAGTATTGTTAATACCAATAAAGTGATTATTGGATACTATGGTTTTATTAAAGTTTTAGATAGTAACATTGTCTTTTATAGATTTTCTTGTGTGTAGTAGAATTTAAGCGGAAAAAAGCAGTTTTTAGCTCGAAAATGGTCGATTTGGAGTGATGTTTGAAACAAAATATCTGAATGAAAAATGAGATAAATTGATTCAAAATTTATGTCATTAGGTAGCAATAGTCCTGTTCTAGATAGTAACATTGATAAAATATCAATAAACTTGTTTATTTAACAGAAAATGGGCTAAATAAATGAGCATTTTTTACCTTATAAGGACCCTTAACTTATTATTGAGTGCATTAAAGCGCTTACATACATACATACATTACTTACTAATATACTAGGTACAAATTACTTCCATCGACTCGAACCTCTTTAGTTACACAGCAACATAAAGCAATATCATGACTTCTGTTCTTTAATTTCAGTGAAGAGTGACCTAATAATTTTCGAGCTCATTCGAAATTCCTATATGATGCTCCTCCCAATTCTCAGAGGCAATTTCGACATTTTCAGCGATCAAGCGTGCTGGGACAAAAGCAATCGGAAATCGTTTGCCGTGATGAGTCGGTCTGACACAATTGAACATGTAATTGCCTCGAGTTTGACGTACCTTCAGCTTTCACGTTCGATGCTCTGGATCAAATTAGCGCTCTATGGTCTCCAATCATTATTACTTTCAGGGCCCGGCCGCTGTCATTTCATGCGTAATATGGAATTACCTATGTTCGTCAGAGCGCTTTGAATAGAGTAAATGCTTTGATGAATTTTGTTGTTACTTTGGACATTGTGCATAGTAAGTATGGGCTTATAATAGTCACAAATTGATATTTGATGACGATAAATTACTAACCAATATCACAACAATTTGTCAATTTGTTTGTTTGTTTGTTGTGTGTTTGTTTGTGTGTTTGTTTGTTTGTTTGTGGTGTGATAAACTGACGAAGCATGTTGCGGATTATGTACAATTGGAAATTTTGACGAAGTTTGTTTGCGGATTCTCACTATGTTATGATTTGGACGAAACCTGCGTTGTGGATACATTCTGCATGTAGTTTAATTTGTATTTGTCGAATGTAGTGTAAGTTACATATGTATTTTATCGAGGAAATGGTAGAATTAAATCTAATTAAAATTGGGTAGGCTGTCGCAGCGTTATCAAATTAAATTACATCACACACTAGTGTAATAAATAACGCAGTATAGCCGACAAAGATCACGCACCTTTTTACCACTCGCTCGAGGGAAGTGGCTCCTTTTCATGCAAAATACATATAGAACAGCGCACGCAACCCTCAGCGCCGATTTATTTTGAAAAGGAACAATGGAGGACAATAAAAAGTGGGGTACGTGCGAACGTGGGCGCGGGTTTATGGCGACCTTCAGATGCGACGTGCAAGGCCGTTTTCATATATCGTCACGCGCATACGCGGCAGCTAACTAAAACATTTATCTATATTCAAAATACTAAATAGTTCAAAACTGTAAAGCCAAATGCTGTCAAATGAACGCAAGCAAGATTTTTTTGTATATGTTACATAGGTATATACCTATGTAAATTTGTCCACACATATTTCTCACTACTGAGAAACGTTTTTTAAAACCGAATTATTCCGGAAACGAAACGAGTTTTTTAGGGTTCCGTAGCCAGAATGGCTAAAACGGAACCGGAGTTTCGATCTGTCTGTCTGTATGTCTGTCCGTATGCCTTTACTCGGAGACTATAAGTACTATAATTATAAAATTTGGTACGAAGATGTATTTTATAAACCGCTACGTTGTGCGTGATCCGACACGCACTTGGCCGGTTTTTTTAAATTTTCCAATGTTGACTGTGGAATTGCGGTCAAATAACATAAGTATTTAAAAAAATCTAAATATTTATTTCGAGACAAGAAAAAACTACTAACAAACTTATAATAAACTTAAAAATAAACTTAAAAATAAACTCAAATATAAACTTAAAAATAGACTTATAAATAAAATATATGCCCCAGGTCACCTTCGTGGGTTATGGTGCCCAGAAGGCTGGCAGCGTTACCCCTTTGGATGGCCAGACTTAATCTCTGGCCGAAGTAGCTCCCAGCCCTCTGGTCACCCGAGGCATCTGTGAGGCGCTGGGAGATTTCCTTAAATAGGTGTTTTGCGCTGGGCCGCCAATCTCAATTATTCCTTTATTTCTAAATTTGTAGTTTGCGTTAGCAGCGTTAAGTTGCTTAATACAAAATTATTTTACTATAGGTATATAGTCTTGCAGTCTTTTTTTTTCTAAAAATTATTTTGATAGTAAAAACTCGGTGAACCGTTTTTAGTAAAATGAAAATCTGGAAAAAAAAGTTCTAGCCATTGATATTATTTTACCCATTCAAACAGATGTAATCGAAATGTTGTTCTGTTTATACTACGACGGTGGCAAACAAGCGTAATGTCCACCTGATGGTAAGCGGTAGCCTACAGACGTCTGCAACTCCAAAGGAGTCACGTCCGCGTTGCGGACCCATTATAAATTTGAGGATTCACTGTGTTGACAACAGAAGCGACAAATTTAGGTCCCCCGTAACTCAATCCATCCTCGAGAGCTCTGGCAACCTTGCTCAAGTATGTGTGTGTTGCTGTACTAGTCTTCTGCAAAGCAGAGTAGAGGTACTTTTCCGCAGTTGGACTGTTCCAAATTTAACAAATTTTTGGCAATTTTTGGAAATATAAAAAATTAACTTTTTATCAATGATTTCGTATTTTTCTGCGGCCGTTTTTTCCTCTACAGGTCGCGTTTCTCAAACGATTCTCGTGCAATTTTGTGAGCAGGTTCTATGAATACATAGAATTTATTTGTCGAGTAAATTTTTGTAAATACTGATAAAAAAAAAATCGTCTGGGGTCTGTTCTCCTCTACAGGTCGTATTTCTAAACCGATTCTCGTGATAGTTTGTGAGCAGGTTCTGTAACTACTTAAAGAATTTGTTAATCGAGTCACTTTTTGGAAATTAAAAAAAAAACATTGATTTTGTGTTTCTGCGGCCGAATTTCGAATTTCTAAGGGTTGCATTTCACAACTGATTCTCATGAAGTATTGTGAGCAGGTTCTTTGATTACATAGAATATTTTTGTAGGGTAATTTAAACAAAAATCAATGGTTTGTCCTCCTCTACAGCGTTTCTCAACCGATTCTCGAGAAATTTTGTGAGCTGTGCCCTTACCAAGAGTTTGCGATTGCCGTACTCGCTAGCGACTATAAGCTGCGGTGTCTGCTTACTATCAGGAGGACCGTACGCTAGTTTGCCACCGTCGTAGGTAGTATAAAAAAAAACATTTAAGGTTCCTACCAGTTAAAAAACTTTCATTATATTAAGGCCGTTTTCTGTTTGATTGACTCGTATCTTGACATTTCCTCAATGTTAAACACTATTGCAACTCAATGATATAACGGGTCAAGCCGCCTCGTGGGAAGCCAGTCCTGTCAAGCTGGTCTAATTTGACAGACATTCAGATGTACTCCTATTCGCCCAAGAGTAATTGATTGCAAGGACCCTCAATGACATAACTTTCAATTGTATTTTTTGGATATTACATAAGAACATAATTATCGTTTCAAACATCACTCCAAATCGACGATATTCGAGCTAAAATATGGTATTTTCCGGTTAGATTCCACTAAACACAATAAAATCAAAAAATGGCAATGTTACTATCTAAAACTTTAATTGAATCATCATATCCATTAATCACTTTATTGGTTTTATCAATACTTTTGTCATATTTAAAATGAAAATATTTTAAACCGTAAGGCGACTTCCTGACTTGGCGGGGCGGGATCGATATGTGACATTTTCTTCTTTGACGTAAACTTACTGACGTCCCAAAGATTCCCACTTGATATAATACTGTCAGTATTACGTTTGCGCAGTAGTAATATCATGCGCAGAAGCGGAGCAGTACCGCCTTCGCATCGTCCCGCTACCGTGCATCCCGCGCCAGTCAGGAAGTACTCATTTAAATGTAGGGGCGCAGTAAAAAATGGTATCGCGTAGACTGACAGCTGACACTGACATTTGACACTTTTCTCATATCGTACTGCCTCCGCACCGACAAATCAGGAAGTCGCCTTAGTGTTAGAATTACTGGCATAAGTATTTTCTCTGATACGCTTCCATTGAGATCAAGTGTAGTAGCTTAATTACGTAAGAATTCAAACCTACGTAAGTTAAATCCGAATGTCATGTTTGTATTAAAAAATAATATGATGATGATGAGTAAGTAGTAAGTAAACACTTTTTATTCCACAAATAAAGCTTATTATCTGAAAATAAAAATATACAAAACAACCGTACAAAAGTATTTTTAGCTTAGTTTAGTTCTGTTCTGTCAACAACTACCCTTAGGGGGTTGAACGTAATTTAATTATAACAATATATTATATACAAAGACATTCTTGAGAGAGTGACATTCCTGATTAAACAAGGTTGTATAACGTAGGTAATAGTAAAGTGTAATAGTTCGTAACTATGCTTTGTTCTTTGGCATTGAATATTAAGGCGCCTTTCTGACTTGCCGGGCGAGATCGATATGTGACATTTTCTTCTTTTTCGTAAGCTTACTAACGTCGCAAATATTCCCACTTGATTTTGCGCAGTAGTAACATCATGCGCAGAAGCGAAGCAGTATTGCCTTCGCATCGCCGTGCTACAGCGCATCGCACGCCAGTCAGGAAGCACTCAAAAATGCAGGGGCGCAGTAAAAAATGGCACCGAGTCGACTGACAGCTGACACTGGCATTTGACACTTTTCTCACATCGTACTGCCTCCGCACCGACAAATCAGGAAGTCGCCTTAGTCGACTGACAGCGACAGTTGAAACTGACGTCGACAGTTTTTCCATATTATAATACCGTCTCCGCACCGGCAAATCAGGAAGTCGCCTAAGTCTGCGACTTACAAAGATATGTATGCCTTCTGCTCCAGGATATCTCAAAAGTTAATTTGTTTTTATACCCCTCGCCCAGGACGTGAGCTGCGTACTTCCCGTGTTCTCAAATTATCCATACCTTTCCACCATACTAGCTTCATGACTCATTCCTTCGCCGTGCAGGCAAGCCGTCTCTGGAATTCACTCCCTCTCACCATCAGACAAGCCCCAAGCAAGTTTGCTTTCAAGCGGATGCGATGCTACGTAAGCACCTGCTTAAAAAAGAATTCGTATCAGAATCCATCCTTATATCAATAGTATGTATTAAATATGTAGTAGTATATATATTGCAATATGTATGTATTTGTGTATTGTATATATTTATGTTTATATGTAGTGTATTTGCAATGAATTTGTTTTAGTGTATAAAATCTCTGTTTAGCCCAATGGTTTGCTGTTAGAGAATGCCATTTGGCATTAAGCCCGCCATTTGTACAATTCTGTGTATTTTGTGTAATAAACTTTAAATAAATAAATAAATATGTACTTAGTATGTTATAAAATATAACTTGAAATGTTTACTAAAGTACTAAAGAGAGACATATTCATTATATTTTTAATGTAGTCTTAGATATTTAACTACGTGTAAAATCTTTCATCAACGAAAAACAGTATTTTGATCTAACTCCGGATCATCTCGCAATAATGATAAGATACTACAATTTATGTTTAAGTAAGTTTATCTACACACATATCATAAATCCTCTAATATGGGTTCGGAAACCGTAGAAAATGACTCTCATTTCCACATTCAATGAATTTATGGCAATTTTCTTATCTGTGGCTAAGGCTACAGCAGTAATATAATTTTCATTTTAATCTCATATGATGTTAAAATATTAAACGTCAAACAAAACTGTCAAAATTTAAATGTCAAAGTTGACATGTCCCTATTCTAGTATCACTAAAAATTCAAATTCAGTCGATGCGAAATGTCAGCTCGATGTTTTTTTAGTATAATAATAAGGACTCTTTACTTTTTAAAATAACATTCAGAAGGTATCGGTCGCCAGTCCTGATTTCGATATTTCCGCAACCGTGCAAAAAAGGTTGTATTAACGTATTTATTTACTACGGTTTCTGAACCCATCTTAGAGTAGTTATAATATGTGTAGATAAAGTAATGTATGCAACTGTACATAATTAGGCATTAAAACACTCGTGTTTTAATGCCCCTCATTATGTACCAGTTGCATAAACTACTATTGTAATACAATAAAATTACCTTACTTGTACCACAATAAAAAGCATGAAACTTAGTTACTAGTAAATCCAATAGGAGTACAAAATGATTCCATTAATATTTACAATACGCTGTGAAACCCGCATTTAACTAAAAAAATGGTTTTATTTATCCATTCCAGGATGGAAACTTACTAGGTAAAAAAAGGTAGGTAAAGGTAGGTTAGAAATTTTATGGCTCAGCCGAGAAAAGCTGGAAAATAATGCAGTGACCAAGGTGTTTCTTGGCGTACTACTCGTAAAGGCTGTCCCAAAAAGGACGCAGCATTTAAATTTGCCGCCATTTCTGCATTTTAGTGCTGGTAACCCTAAAAATAAACTATTTGGCAGCTGATAGTTTAGGGTTTTTAAAAATGTAGCACACTACACGAAAGAACAACTCATTTTTATTCTTGAACAAAAAAATAATGAAAATTTGGCTACGAATTCTCGCAAATTTCGTACAAATTTCGTGTACTGCAATCAGTACCACCGAGGGGCCAATTCTGCTACCGAAACCAATGTTTCGGTAGCAGAATTGGCCCCTATGTCATGTGATTCAACACCATTAGATTTTTCTCTATGGGGTTATTTTAAGTCAAAGGTCTATGCCAAAAGTCCTAACGCATTAAAGGTGGAGATTCAATGTCGCATTCGCGAAATTCAGCCACATTTGTGCAAAATGGTCGAGGAAAATTTCATCAAAATAATTCGTATGTGCCAACAAAGTCGTGGTGGGTATTTTCCTGATGTGCTATTTCATACATAAGCCTATCCTTTGAAGTTAATGTTCAAATACAGAACAGTTAAATAATTACAGTAAATAAAAAAAACGTGTTTTCTACTAAATTCAAATATTGCGTCCTTTTTGGGACACCCTTTACTTATAAGGCTATAAAATGTGAATTAAATTATTTTTGTCACACCTGGCCATAAAGCGGCAATTACCGCATGCTCCGCGCGCGGGAAATCCCACTTCCCGGCCAGGGGGTGACATACAATTTTGTAAATCGTAAAATTACTAATAGTACATTATTTAACAAGGGCGGTAAAACAAAGAATGTCTCAGATCGCAGGTATTTGACGCCCGAGCCGAAGGCAAGGGCGATAAATATGCGTACTTGTCTTTTACGATTTTAATGAGCTGAAAACGATAGTGTAGGAATGTTCCATATTCCAAATCATAGTTTTGGTATATGTGTATATGAATTCATGAGTTCATAGAGACTACAACCCTCACAAATTTCAATAGGTAAACAATTTTTCACAAACGTGAATTCGTATGTAAATAGAGTTTCAAAGAATACACAAAATGCAATAGTTAACTTGAAGAGACCTCGCGTTTTGAAAGAAAAATTTATTCGTTTATTTCACTTAGCAACCTGAAACTAAGTGCTACTTACATTCAACACTTACAGCAAAAATGGGTTGAAGCAATCACGCTAATGAAAACAAGCCACGCTCTCGTCTAGTAAATATTCTAGGAATATTCCGTTAACGAGCGGGTTGTACCGCGGTTAAGAACGTTCAACTTGGATATGCATCGGTATATTAGATAAGGATCTAAAATGCAGTTTCTTACAGCCTATGAGAGCCATTAAGTCGTGCAATACGGCTGAGAAAGAAGCAAACGCTCACTGCTCACTGGAGCGCAAACTCTTAGATTATTCTTGTGTTGAAACGGGCAGCGTGGTCGTGTTGGAGGCCTCTATTGGGCTCGGCCATGGCCCGGCCTTTAAAGCCACTCACATCTCAATTTTTACTCAACGAATACATAAAATAAGTGCCGAAAATAACTAAAACCGTTGGGATGTGTTTAATACATAAGAAACGCAATTAAATCCGTTTAGATCGTTTGATTTAACGTCTACTGCTAGATGTATTGTGAAATTGTGCTGTATATGTATTGACTTATAACATGGTATGTGTTGGACTAGCTAGAGGTACTAGTCCAACACGTACCATGTTATAAGTCAATATGTATTGTATTAATGCGCTATATAGCGACCAGTGGAACTCTGTGGACTTGAGTTTGAGTTTGAATAAAAATTGATGAGTGTGAATCGATACTATCAAACACTCACCGCTCTTTCTACCTGTGTGTGTGCTTTGACACTTATACGATTTAAACCTAAGCAAACTATACGAAGAAAAAGAAGTTAAATGGAAATTGCTTTAGGTAATGTTTGTTTTTTAGTGTTGCGTTGTTACATTTACAATGCAATTCGTTCGACTTAAGTAACTAGTTATAACTGTATCTCTATTTACACTCAAGAGCAAAAATAATGGGTGCACTTTTTATGGACATTCAATAAAAAGTGTATGCATTATTTTTGCTCCTGAATGTACATTACAGTGAATGATGAATTTTCCGAACAAGTGCAAGCGCGCAATTCCTTACACCGGAGAAAAATTCAGTTATTATGGTAGATAAAAAACATATTCTACCTATCTATACAAAAAAAATTGCAATATGTACGATGCCCCACAAAGAGTAGACATAATTATAATTTATAATTTTAAAAATAAAACTGTTACGTGATTTCATAACCATAGTCACTTCAATACCATTATACATAGTCAATTCAATACCATTATACATAGTCAATTCAATACCATTATACATAGTCAATTCAATACCATTATACATAGTCAATTCAATATTGTATTATTGTAACTACTTAATTTACTAACCTGTTTATTTACTTAATGTGAAACCAACTTACTGACTACGGGTGGGCTTAAAACCAGCGTATCGCTGTGCTCACACCGATTTTTCCATGTCAATTAGATATAAGGTATTACTAACCGATACACAATTGTAATTTAAAGAGAAAAATAAACGCATTTGTATTTGTATATTAAAAATAGCTGAGTAAATGGTGTACTGTCACACTGACAGTATACCACTAAGTGAATAAATCTGTGCTACATCAGCAAATTCACGTCAAAAAAGAAACCAAATACCGCATAGGTACCGATCTCATCCCGCAAAGTAAGGAAGTTGCCTAAGTAGTGTACATTTAATAATATACTCGAAGCATCTGCACAAAAAATCTTTTATTACAAAGTGACAAACTTAACCATAATCATAATCATAAACATTTATATATAATACTTTTGATATTACATGTCAACTTATTTACTGAATACACTTTTCCTTTTGGAAAGAATATTATAGTAATGTAATTAATAAATACATTAAAATAAAGTTAGGTAATTAATTTCAATTTTAAAAATTCATCGAAACTGTAAAATGTATCTTTGAGAAGCCAACTTTTTAGTTTGCGCTTAAAGCATTGTAGCGAAGGAGTCGAGGTGACATGTGGCCACGAAGTTGGCGATTTTCACTCATGCTTTCCGGGAAACCAATAATGAAAGCCGCATGCCTTTTGGTTTGTTTATCCTTTTTTCCACGGAATAATCATTTGAGCTCTGTACCTTTTTTAGGAAGTTCATAATTTGCTCAGTTGTGGTGTTAGGTTGAAAATTCCAAGCCTGGATGTACTTATAGCTAAAAACTATTGTCATATTTAAGGTATTTGAACCTGTAATTTTTATAACGACATATTTCACTATAGGTAGGGTATTATATGTATATTAGTTGGTATGAGCAGTACACTTAGTTGCGAGCAACATCTCTGCGAATGCGGACTAATGGTGGAGTCAAATGGGCATCACGGTCTCAGTTGTGCACGAAGTGCTGGTAGATTTTCCCGGCACCATTCCATAAACGATATTGTTCGCCGGGCTATGATATCGGCGAATATACACATATATTTATTTATTTATACAAATAAACATTTTAATATTTGAGTTACTGGGCACACAAAACGAGTAAGTGGGAAATTAAGATTTTAAGCTCACATGGTCATTTACATTATTAGAATTACGATTAATAACGGGATATTTACCATGTATATTTGTCGGCTGGGCAGCGTTCGGGAAGCTACGGCATATTTTTTCGTCCAATATTCCGCAGTGTCTCAAGACGAGAGTCTTTGACCAGTGTGTGTTGCCAGTGATGACATATGGTACGGAAACGTGGTCGCTCACCATGGGCCTCATAAGAAGGCTCAAAGTCACTCAGAGGGCAATGGAGAGGGCTATGCTGGGAGTTTCTCTGCGTGATCGCATCAGAAATGAGGCCATCCGTAGCAGAACCAAAGTAACCGATATAGCCTTTCGAATCGCTAAACTTAAGTGGCAGTGGGCGGGGCACATTGCACGTAGAACCGATGGCCGTTGGGGCCGAAAGGTTCTCGAGTGGCGACCACGAACCGGAAGGCGCAGCGTGGGTAGACCCCCCACAAGGTGGACTGATGACCTGGTAAAGGTCGCGGGAGTCCGCTGGATGCGGGTGGCGCAAGACCGGTCATTGTGGCACTCTTTGGGGGAGGCCTATGTCCAGCAGTGGACGTCTTTCGGCTGATATGATGATGATGATGATGATGATATTTGTATATGTGAGTTTCCAATATTTCGGCACTGTTGCAAGCGCCATTATCGTGGAGTAACTGACGTGCTGCGAGTTTTACTCCGTGATCCGTGGCGTTCTCAAGTTACTCCGTGATAATGGCGCTTGCAACAGTGCCGAAATATCGGATACTCACATATACAAATATTCATGGTAAATATCCCTTTATTAATCGTAATCCTACAGTGGGAAAATATCTAGTAAAAAAACAGTCATAAAATATGCAGAAAATAACAGTCCATTTATCAAAGGCTGGTAGTCGTTGAAAATAGCCGATCTACATAAATAGAGCATAAGCGTCCGCACCGTACGACAGAGAGACGGGTGTTAACTGGGCTTTAACAGCCATGTAAATCCACCCTATGTCGAGTCACTACCCTTATCGCTGACCAATGCATGCTTTCTCAGATTTTAGTACTAACACGTTACCTTGGATATAGTGTAGTGGAGTTATTTCCCCTTCCTGCTCCAAATACGAGCAAGCTGACGTACGAGTACCTCTGGGACACACATGTTATGTTATGTGTATATTTTTCTTCTGTTACTACTTTTATTATATATTTGTGTGTCTTCTGTGTCTTTTGAATAAATGTTTCTTCTTCTGTATCCTAACTCTTTCTAAAAGTTACTCCCTAGTCCCGGTTAATTAAAATATCCACCTGTGGAGATTGCCTTGTGGTTACCTTCCGCGATGATTTATTGATTAAATATATTCACGTCTCGAGTAATTTAATATCGCTCGGTTACAAACAGAGTAAGTATCCTCATTACTTGGAATGTTTGGTGTTCAGATCTATTAAGGCGCTACACTGAGAAATTTGGAGACTTTGAAACGCTGTCCTGCCCAGACTAGCAAACAGTAGGGGCTGATTTTCAGATATATGATTCTTGACTATATGATTGTGGTACTGACAATAGCGAAACATGATTGCTTAAAATTATCTCGATAGAAAATAAATCCAAAGTCGAGTCTATATTTTCCTTTTTTTCCTCAGCCCACCAAAACAACGCATTATTAAAAGACACGATTAAGTTAATATGATGGTATTTTACCTCATCTAGGTACTAACAAGAGGAAATTTAATAAACCTGCACACAGTCAGATATTTAACGAGATTTGTCGAAAAAGCCATTCTCGGAGAGGGTTGCATCCCGTTTTGTCGTGAGCGAAAAACAAAGGGTGTCTCTTTCAATCGATATATCGCCTTAAAGCGTCCTAACGCAGATTCCGCATACGTGCGGAATTTAATTAGTAATTCAGCGAGCGTGTATATTAACTAAAGACAAATTACTCATTGAAAATTCATTTGTTTAAAGAAATTTACTCGGATAATTTTAATACAGGTATCAGATTAGATACAGGGTCGGTGCGGTAAGAAAATTGTAAAAAAACGCTTAAATTATACAATATAAATATTAATTGCGATTAAAAGGAGATGTAGAAGCGTAAAAGTGCGACTCTCCTTCCTTACCCACGCTTTTGGTGTCCGAAAAATCCTCGATGATTCTAAAAACTTGCTACAATCTCCGACGTACTTCCCTCACCCACTAACCACAAAAAATTAAAAACATAACATTTTCACCACTTGACAAAACATAATCTAAGCAATTTTTTTCACTGGATCAGTTTTTAAGTTCATATGTTTGAGTTTTCATCGAAAACATTTGACCCATTTACCTTGTATGTTGTATGTGCTTGTAACTTTAGAAATTTTATTCTGCAGGTATGAGTACACGTTTCCCACATTGTCTGTCACTATGTATGCCAAGTTATCTCTGTATTTGTAACTGTATGCTATTTTATAATTTGATATTGTTTCCTGGTTGCCCTGAAAATCAGCGTCATTATTTTGAAGACTCAAAGCTGAGCAGCATCCATTTTGGTATAAAGCCGGGAATACACACACCTTTAGCTGGCACACTTGCATAACAGCTCCTTGCACGTGCCACCTAATGTCTAAAAATATCTAAAGGAATAATTGAAAAGCTTAGGCACCGAGCAGGATTCGAACCTGCGCTGCGACCTCCCGGCACTCGCGGCCGGGAGGAATTTGTTTAAAACAAAAATTAATCCACCTATTTAATTGTCATTTGTATATGTCACTAACTGGCATACCTGTATCTGGCAAGCAAGTAGATCGCAAGCAATTTGATTTACTAGCATGCAATAAGAAGGAAGGGTCGCGGTGGGCTGCAAAACCAGCATGAGTGAACGCACGCGACATCTACAGGCATGACGCATGTAGCGAAACGAATTGTCGATGTGGTACATACGTACATAATAAACTCACGCCTGTATTCCCAAAAAGGGTAGGCAGAGCACATGGAATTTAATCCCAGTGCCACTTTAGCAATTGTAGGTTCAAAGATGGATGGGGATGGGTGGTGGGATGGATCGATGTGGTGCACGCTTTTTTTGGTTAATTTTGTGTTCGCGTCAACTTTTTGTTTGTTTTCTTTTGTTTATTTACTACCTACTCAATTCACTTCGAATGTTTTCCATTGCAAGCTCAATGTGAAACTGGTGAACTAGAATGCAAGTGTGCCAGCTACATTCATGTGTAAACCTGTCTTAGAAAAACAGGCATGCAAGGACGGAAATTGCATGCAAGTTTAACTGCAAGTTACTTCTACATGCCATTAAGCTACTGATCCGTTTTACAGGCATGTGTATTCTTAGCTTTACATTAAATTATTTTATTATGTACGTAGGCATATTATTATACTCGTACAATGTACAAAATGTTGGTATGTTACCAATTTATACCAAATATTTTTTCATTCATTCATGCCATTCATCTTTAACAAAATTAAGGAACTAAATGAATCGGAATTCTCATCCACATCCTCAACGGCCGGGTGCCCTCGATGGGCTCTCAGTAGATAAGTACGTGTCACGAGCTAAAGGAAACGCGGAGAGCGGAATCGGATGTCCGGAAAACAAGATCTTATCCGCCGTCATCTGATATGAGTGAAGCCCTCACGGAAAAGATTTGTTGCGCAATGCACACCATCAAAGCTTCTGTTTCTTGAATATTTAGAGGCTCTTAAAGACATTGACGATCACCAAGTATTTTATAATGATCCGAATCTTCAATATTCAGAGCCGGTGACATTGATTGTGTCAGAATGTTTTAAATAGCTATTCATGAAACATGTACCTACATTGAATATTTTTTATTTTCTATATTGTAATAAATGGGGAAATGAAACAAATGAAAAAGTTTTAGAACTTCTGTGGCATGATACCTTTGGGCATAGTCCTTCAAAACTCTCCCCTTTCCCTTCCCCGGACGCCTTTCCCCTTCACCAAGAAATGTGTCCCGTTTACGGTTCATTCACATTTGTACGAAAAAAGTCTTCAGGGCAAAAATAATCCTCATTAAATTCTTAATTAATATAGAAGGTTCTAAAATTTTTTGATTCATGAAATAGAATGTAATTATTATTAAATCTAAAATCGACGTCATGGTTCCTAAGAACAGATCTCGCTATCTCTCATAGTTTCCGACTTCACCATACTGACCCATTTGGATTGTACACCCGGTATAGGTACAGGTTTAAAGCAAAATACCTACATAAATGAATAACTTTTCCCTAAATGATATGTATAATAAATAAAAATAAAAATCCAAAAATAAAAAAGCCTTTTATTTCATGCTTTATACATTGAGTGCTTATTATTATTAGAATAAAACTTACATCTAAGAATTTTTCTATGCATGAACCCCTCTCAGGTAAAGGCCTCCGCCAAAGATTTCCATGTGTCTCTATCTCTCGCTATTTCCATCCAGTTTGATCCAGCAATTTTTATAATATCTTCCTCCCAACGTATATATGGCCTACCTATGCGCCGTTTGCCTGGAGTTTCGTTCCATGTAGTGACTTCGAATGTCCACCTATTGTCTTTAAGTCTGGCTACATGGCCTGTCCATCTAAGCTTTAATTTTTGGGCGCGTCTATGGTGTTGGTCATACTTTTTATTTTTGAATGCCGAACCTTGTGAATTTTTCAAATTTTTAAATATACTACGTTCCATGGCCCTCTGGCACGTAACTATTTTGTTCTTTGTTTTTTTTTTGTGAATTTCCATGTCTGACACCCATATGTCAGACAGTGGAGTATACAAGTATCCATAATTTTCTTTTTCAGAACTATTGGCATATCACTTTTCAATATTTCCTTGTAACTCCAAAACTTGTTCCATGTGTTTCTTGACCTTCGTTCCACTTCTAGCTCATTATTATTGCTTTCTAAACTTATTTGTTTTCCTAGGTAGATATATTGATTTACATATTCCACTGGGTTCCTTTCAAGGTGATGGTTTTTCTTAAGCTGTTTGTCATGATTTTTGTTTTCAGTAAGTTCATTTCTAGGCCTCCTCTGGGCCTACTTTTCTGCTAGCTGCGTGAAGAGATTCCATCATGTATTTTAAGCTGCTACTGGATTCTGATAAAACCAGATCGTCCGCAAATCTTGAATGGTTCAGGTGTTTTCCTTTAATCCTTAGACCATGGGATTTCCAATCTATCTTGCTTATAACATGTTCCAGTACTGAAATAAATATCTTCGGGGAGAGCGGATCTCCCTGTCTCACTCCTCTCTTAATAGGGAAACCACTGCCAGTTGATTCTAATTTCACTTTGCTTGTGCTTTTACTGTATATATTCATTATTACTTGTAGGCGTAGGCGTGTGTGTACAACGCGTAACTCTTGTACAATCCACCCAAATAGAATAGCGGACAAGATAGTCTCAGTGTCAAGAACAAAAGGTGATAAATTGGAGACTAAGAAAATAATGAAAAAGATGCAGCAGCTAAAAGCCGAAGTGAAACAAGATTCTGACCTGTCAAGGCCTTTCACACCAGACGAAGTTTACAATGCTATCAAGAGTCTTAAGCCTGGTAAAGCGGCAGGAGTTGATGAAATGTTCAACGAATTTCTGATAAATCTTGGCCCACACGCAATCAAATGGCTATCGCTCTTTTTCTCTAACATACTTAAGTCAAACAAGTTACCTGCACTTTTCACAAAATCAAAAGTGATAGCATTGCTTAAGCCTGGAAAGAGCGACAACGACCCTTCTAACTACCGCCCCATTGCCCTCCTCAGTAGCACAAAATAAAAAATATACAGAAGGTCCGTTCCCGCCGTTCTTGAAAATACATACCTAAACTTGCCCGACTCACAAGGGTTGCTTCTGTATTGATTCTGAATTTTGAAAAGGAGTAGGTATAATAAAAATTCTTCAACATGACATTTAAATATGAACCAGCGTATCTTGGTAAAAAACCGGCCAAGTGCGAGTCGGACTTCGCACATTTAGGGTTCCGAATCAACCTCAAAAATATGATTTATCAATATATTAGTATTTGTTATTAAAATATACGTAATATTGAACATTGTCACCAAATTTCAAGTTCATAGGTCAATGAAAAGTCTAAAAATTCTTCGGAACAAATATTGTGACAGACGACGGACGGACGGCGGACGGACGTCTGGGCGACACCAATAGGGTTCCGTTTTGACCCTTCGGGTACAAAACCCTAATAAATTGATGCGTGACCCGCTGCGAGTTATGACTTGTGACCGGCGGCGGTCGAGAGCGCCAACAAAAGAATATAAGTACCTGGTAATTAATTAGGTACCTACTTAACTAAACCATAGTACTTAAATACTGGCGTTTTACCAGCGAACGATAAGATGAATGTGTAATGGTTGATCTTCGAGCGGCTAGTTTCAAAAAATTACCTAACTAGGTATCGTAACTACCAAAATGAGAAAACCGTTTTATTTACCTTTCAATATCGTTTGAAAATTTGAAGAAAGTGTAGGCACAGTTTTTTGTCGTATTTAAACAATAAAATACATTCCAACTGTAATAATATCGGTTATTCATTTTGACGTACGTGACACAAAGTACTTACGTAGCGGCGGCGACGTCAAGTGATCAACGCGCGCACAACTAGCACTCGCGACGCGACAGTGACAGTCCCGACTAAGCTCGTTCGAAATCAACCGAGAATGCCTGTAAATGTTACGTCTGTGTGCGTGCGGCGAAAATGGCACTTTGTACTAAGCGGACTCTCTGCTCCGGCGCGCGCCGCCGCTATTTACTTTGTGTCAGTAGTAGCTACAAACTACTCGAAAAAGTCTTGCTGAGTCGAATAGCGCCGCTCATAGACGAAGTGATCCCAGTGGAACAAGCGGGTTTCAGACGCGGGCGAAGCTGTACAGACCAGGTTTTAGCTTTGACTTCACACATAGAGACGGGATACCAAAAGGAACTCAAAAGTGGAGCCGTTTTCATTGACCTAACAGCAGCGTATGATACGGTTTGGAGAAAAGGGTTGCTTTACAAACTACTGATGGCCGTACCAAACCTCGAAATTGTCAACCTTATCTCCACTATGCTCTCGCGCCGACAGTTTCGCGTCCACTTGGGCTCAAGAGTCAGCAGCATGAGGAATCTGAACAATGGTCTGCCACAGGGCTCTGTACTAGCACCTACCCTATTCAATCTTTATATTCATGACCTTCCTGCCACCCAAGCCAGGAAATTTATCTACGCGGACGACATTTGTCTCGTCACCCAACACAGGACTTTTGATAACTTGGAGCGGATATTAAAGGATGATTTGGTTACACTCGGACGGTATTTCAAAACTTGGCGCCTTATACCTAGCGTAAGCAAGACAGAAACATGCTGCTTCCACCTTCATAACAATTTAGCTAACCGTGAACTCAACGTGCCCTTTAACGGCTCGGCCCTAAAACATAATTTCACTCCGAAATACCTTGGTGTCACTCTTGACCGCTCCCTTACCTTCAAAGCACACCTTACGGGCACTGCACGTAAATTGCAGACTCGCAATAACATCCTGCAAAAACTGACAGGAACATCCTGGGGAGCAAATGCCAATGTCTTGCGCACTACCGCCCTTTCGCTGGTATATTCCTCTGCAGAATACTGCGCACCGGTCTGGTTGGGCAGTGCTCACACCACTAAAGTCGATACTGAGCTCAACAAAACTATGCGGCTTATCTCTGGCACTCTGCAATCCACCCCTTGCCATTGGCTCCCTGTTTTGTGCCGCATCCCTCCACCTGATTTAAGAAGAAAGGGTGCTCTTATAAAAGAGCTTCGCAAAGTCAGGGAAAACACGAGCCTACCAATGCGAAAGGAGTTTATAAGCCCTGTGAAAAGCCGCCTGAAGTCTAGAAACCCACCATACTCCATTGCCTCGGTGCTTTCCCGGGAGGATTTCAACATGTGCCAAGAGTGGAAGCAAATTTGGACGACTGCAATCGATGGAAATTTTGGATCGGAGATCATCCCGGGCGCTATTGTGGAGGGGTCTGAACTACCGAGGCGAACCTGGTGCAACCTGAACAGACTGCGCACTGGCCACGGTCGCTGTGCCCTTTATAAATATCGTTGCGGCTGGCAGGACTCTCCCGCCTGTCACTGTGGTGCCCAGGAGCAGAGTATCCGCCACATCTTCCAGGAGTGCCCAGCTACTCGATATGTCGGAGGGCCTCCGGAGGACCTGATCAATTTAAACGACGAAGCTCTCAAGTGGATTAATTCTCTGGAGTTAGATTTATGATCTTCTGTATCTACTTTTAAATATGCCATACGAATAAATAAATTACTTGTAGGTATGTATATGTTTTCCACTCCTTGGGTTTTTAGTGCTGAGAAATTGTATCAAAAGCTTTTTGGTAGTCTATATAAGCTAAATTCCATATGGGCCGCTCGCTATAACGTCAATATTTGATTTTGATTTGATCTAAAATGACTCATGGTTAAGGAAAGTGATATTGTACATACATAACAATATCAGATTATATAATATTATTAGCTTTTACGACTTCGTCTGCGTTAGCATTTACTGCCTATTTCATCCCTTTGACGGAAAATTTTCGGAAAAAAAGGATTCTTTATATTAGTTCAGGCTATAAACTCGTTGTATACCAAATTTCATCATAATCCGTTCATCCATTTTTGCGTGATTGAGTAACGATCGTTCAAACATCTAAACTTAGATCCCTTAGAGGGATAAGTTCGCCTTTGTACTTTTTACTTCATAATTTGTTCTTTTTTGTAAATGTTTTTCTTGTATTCAATAAAGTGTCTTACATAAACATACATAAAATTTCGCATTTATAATACCTATTAATAGGATACAGTAGTTGTTTTGAAGCGCAAATTTAATGTTAAAATTGGGATTCTCATAAAAGGCCCAAGTTTTCAAATTATTTACATTTTAATGTTAATCTACCTCTATAAATTCTACATCCATCGCAAAACAAAACGATCGTATTACCTAAGGTTAATAACGAACTGTTAAATTAATACGATTTCAGCTTATGAATTGGCCCATTTGGGAAATAAACGAACAACAGCCGAGAAGCCCTATAAGCAATAAATCTTCCTCCAAACTGGTGCGCATACCTTCTCTCATTTTACAAAATTGCTTATTAATACTGATTTAAACATCGACTCTGAATACAGGTTGATTTCTGCGATACATTAAAATATATTCGAAGTTAAGCTACTTCGATCAAATTGCGAGAATATTACTACTACTTAAATATAACTAAACTATGAATAAACTGACTAAAAACCTATAAAAAGTAAATGCCCCCCAAGTTCCCATCACTGGCTATTAAAAAATCTTAGCGCTGTACTTGCAGCTATTATCATGGCTTTCCACTGTCTAGAAATTTATACATGCCTGATAGCAGAGCACTCGCCTTACGGGATCTAGAAATATAATTATATCCCTACATATTATATGAATATATTCGGCAATCTGTCCATAGTCGCTTACTGAAAAAAAATTACACCATACGACACACAGGCACAATCGCGGAATGAACCTTAAGATCTGTTTTTGCTTGCTCAGTATAAAAGTATGATTGATCGATTGATTCATCGACCGGGTATGACACATTCCGTCATAATGATTGTCAAGAATGGTCAAGAAAAAGCAATGAGAAATAGCAACATAGCAGTAGCAACATGGGCAGGAACTGTTATTAACATTTATAGTTTTAATCATTAGGTATAATCATTAGGTTTATCAAACTTGACAGAACTTAATGGCAGACCATACCATTGGTCATAGTAAATTTGAACTTGGTAATTAAACAATGTAACATAATTTTCAATACAGCAGTCTCGCCTGTTACACAGTTTAAAAAGGTAGGTAACATGTGCTTGCAAGGCGTAAATATGTGTATTTGAAAACTGGTTTACCTTTTCATTCCGCGACTGTTCATACGTAAGTCGTCAATTTAACGTAACCCACATTTTTCAGCATGAATACTTCAATAACAGCAGGCATCTGAGTAAAATAGCCATACATATAATTACTTCAATAAAGTAATTGCCTAATCGCAAAGGTGCGGTTCATTAACTTAGGACGTCAGGCGTGTGGGGTGATTGATCTATGGCATAACGTTGTAACGCTTCACACTATAAACATATAACTTAACGCGGTTCTGTACCTCTAGTGTAAGTCTTTTTCGAAACAAAACACGAACACGTTTGCATTTGGTCTTAATTTATATTAAGACCACCACTGCTCGCGTTGCCTCAATTCATTTTTTTTTAAATGGCTCTCCATCAAATTTATGATGATTTCGCCAACCACTTGTTCAAAGACGTTGTTCGGTATTTGTGTTTTGCTTAGAAAAAACTTATACTACCCCACAATCCACAATCTCTCTGCTTTGCCCTAAGGTTGACTGGTAGAGAATGCTTATGGCATTAAGACCGCCTTTTGTACAAGGGCAGTACGATCGAAACGAGTAGTTTTCCGTTTTGGTCGTGAAATATTGAGTTTTTGGTATATAGGTAAATATGTTTGACAATTTTTGTTTATTGAAAGATGAAATCTCTATTGGTGCATGATATCCCATCTAGTCACGGGTCTTCCTTTGCTTCTTAATCCCTTTATACTTGACTAGCTGTTGCCCGCAACTTCGTCTGTGTAGAGCTCGGTTTTTAGTTAAAACATCTTAATATCCAGGAAACGGTATAATAATTGTGGTACTTTTACCCGGTGAGACCAAATTATTAATATGCTGTACAGATATAAATCGGTCAACCCAAATTCTCAAGCCCTCTAAAAATCCCTTTAGGTACCTACTTATCGGTTAAATACTCTCATTTACTTAGGCAATTTTTTTTGTGAGTTGACACGTATCTTGTCGTTTTCTCTTCGTTACTGTACGTATTTAATTATGGACCTGTAGAAATTTCGTTTCAAACATCTATCCAAATCCACAAATCCTGAAATCATTTAAAGTCTTTTTGTGAAATGAAAGTCTCTCAATTAAAATAATGTTGCTCCCCATACAAACTTTGAACCCCTTTTTAACCCATTGAGGAGATGAATTAAAAAAAAACGCCGAAATTTGTTTTATTGTATTTAAACAGACACTGTAAAAAAATTTAAGTCTCTCTATTAAAAAAATGTTGCTCCCCATACAAACTTTGAACCCCTTTTTAACCCCTTGAGGGGATGAATTAAAAAAAAACGCTGAAATTAGTTTTGTAGTATTTAATTTAAACAGTTACTGTAAGAAATTTTCAGTACTTCACTCAAAAAAATTTTGCTTCCAATATAAACTTTGAATTCCTTTTTAACCCCTTTAGGGGTTGAATTTCAAAAAACGCAGAAATGAGTTTTGTTTTATTTAAACAGAGAGTCTCTGTAAGAAATTTGAAGTACCTCACTAAAAAAAAATTTGCTCCCCATACAAACTTTGAACCCCTTTTTAACCCCTTTAGGGGATGAATTTCAAAAAACCCTGAAATTACTTTTTTTCTATTATTAAAAGGAACATTCATACAAAGTTTGAAGACTCTCAACTAAAAAAAAAATTGCTCCCCATACAATATTTCACCCCTATTTTCAACCCCTTAGGAGACGAAAATTTTAAAAACGCAGATATTTCTTTCATTGTCTTATTTTAAGGAGTCTTTGTACAAAGTTTCAAGTCTATACCTTTAAAAAATTATTGCCCCCCATACAAACTTTGCACCCCCGTTTTACCCCCTTAGGGGTGAAATTTCCAAAAATCCCGTCTTATCCCTTGCCTCCGTTATATAACCTAACTATAGTGTAAATTTCAAATTTCTAGGACCGGCAGTTTCGGCGGGGCGGTGATTAATCAGTCACCCATCAACTTTATATATATAGATGAGATAATAGGGACGATGACACTATTAAAAGAAAATCAATAAATCCAAATTTTCTACATTAAAGGCTCAAATTCTCAATAAAATGGCGATAAAAGTAATTCAAAAAATAAATAAGTACGTAATTATAAGTCTTCAAAATTTTAAGAGTGGGTATTTTCTGTCGCTTTTCCGCAAAACGCACCTTTGTATTGAACGACCGTCATTTACTATGGCGCTATTAAACAGTGACGTCACTGTTGAGTAGCACTTTCTCTCTCTAACTACGAACATTCTAACCGCTGTAGCTTATTTTTTGAGATATTTGAATAGGATTTTCACTATTTGGCATAGTTTTATATCTTCTTTCTATCGAATTAATATTTTTTTTTGAGTCAACATTCCTATTGAGTTCCAAAAACTAACGTCAACGGGCGCACATCCGTCGTGATTATTTCATACTGGTTAAAGTACCTACATTTATTATGAATGAAAGTTATCCTTATATAACCGGTTACATGTATTTTTATGTATATATTTGTGAATTAATGTCTTCACTTCACTCTTTAAAAAAGGCTTTCCATCAAATTTATGATGATTTCGCCAATCAATACTTGTTCAAAGACGTTGTTCGGTAACGACGCCATGACACTAATAGGCAACTGGTTTTGTTCGGTAGTGGATTCAGCCCGTCGTCGCGAAGAACACGTGTGTTCACCAACGCGGCGACGGACAAAATCCGTGAAATAATGTCTAAATTACGAAACATAACTTCTGACATCTGTCTGATTTTGGAACCTTCCATGACGTCACTCTTGTGTTCCAACGCTGATCTGTAAGTCGCGCTACATGCCCCACCCACTTCCATTTTAATTGTTTGGCGTTTGACCAAACAAATAAACAAAACAAAACAAACAACAACAATTAACTATAATTTTGACAGTTTAAATAAGGAATTGATACTGTGCGTGTGCATAAAAATGAAAATGGGTCACTTAAGTAAGATTCTTAATATTTATATCGAAAACAAAGATATAAACTATTACCTATTTATCTTGTTGTTATCAAAATCGGTGAACATTTTATTCTTTTTGGTAGCTTTTGCGTGAGCGATTAGATTTGGTTCAAATATTTCCTCCCATTAAATGGAGGATTGGGTAATTTATTAAACTCAAATACTTGCGAAGCTTCCGTCGTATTTTTACTTAAGGTAATTTGAAATAAAATAAAATATTCAACTGTAGCTATTTAAAAAGTATTATTTCTATTTCTCGAAGTCGTTTCAAACGTAATATTAATAGTTGTTACATTACTACACAGGCCGAGAAAGATACGTTCCTCTACGCATATCGCATACGCTCGATTGTCTATTATTACACACTCGGCAGGCTATCTCTGTTTCGGCTGAGGTATATTAAGTACCTATAGGGAGAGTACCTTCCTACCTACCCTACACATACCTACACGTATAGTATGACTTTCGCATGATGAACGCTGACATTCGTTAGAATATAGCAATCTAAGAAGAAGAAGAAGATAGTTTAAGTAAAAAATTCCATATTAAGTTCTAATGTTCCTTTGGAGTTGCGAGCGTCCATAGGCTGCGGTGTCCGCTTACCATCCGGTGGACCGTATGCTTGTTTGCCACCGTCGTAGTATAAAAATAATGCCGGATCCACGCAACATAACGCAGTACAATTAATGCTCCTCCGCGTACGGAGCGGATCAGTATTTGTAAACGGTTGCGTGTGATGAGGAACTGTGGACGCTTACTTTGTGGGGATCTTAATAATAAATGAGTAAACACGTGTTTCAGGTTTTTTGAAAATTCAACCCCTCAAAGCGAGAAATGGGGTGACAAAGTCTGAAAATCAACAATGGATATGGTTTCTATGGTTTATCGGGTCGCTAATTACGAAAACAATGATTTTAAAACCAACGTGGAAGATGTGAAATACCATCTCCCCTGTCGGGGTGTGATGGGGTTGAAATGTCTAAATATCAATATGGGTGACGTTTTTATGGTTTTTTGGGACGTTAAATTACGAAAATGGCATCGATTTTGAAATTTTATATTCTGTATATGAACATTTATAAATATGTTAAAGAAGAAACTGACTGACTCACATATCAACGCATAGCCCAAACCGCTGGTTCTAGAGATTCCAAATTTGGCAAGTAGGTTCCTTATAAGGTCTAGGGGCGCACTATGAAAATATTTTCCAAAATTCACACCCTAAGGCAGGGGTCGGCAACCTTTTAGCACCCACGGGCCACATAGTAGCTAAAAAAATCTTCGCGGGCCGCAGATGATAATAATGATCACTGTCTGTTGATATCAACTCGAAACAAATTGGTACGCCGTACGCGGCAGTAACGTAGTACAAATTCGCTCCCTTTTTACTTTAAAAACGAGAAAGACGAAAAAATCTACTTTTCACAGACAAACCAGATAGTTTCCTTACCAAAACCAGATAATTCGCATTTCAACCGCATCGTAATTTCGCGATTTATTCGATCCATGCAGGCATGCAGATATAGAAACTTTAAGGGGGGGACGGGTCATAAAGTATAATATGTAAGTATATTGTGTGAATAAGTATATGTAAGTATATAAATATAATGAATGCGAGTGTAGCGAGCGCGAAATTTTTCGAACATTATGATGCAGGTGCGGAAAATACTTCATACGCATACGCATCAAGTCATGTACCTAGATGTAAACGCAAGCGCGAAATTTTTCCGAACACTATGATGCAAATGCGACAAATACTTCATACGCATCAAGCCATAACACATCTCGTTGAAAACGCGAGCGTAGCGAGCGCGAAATTTTACGAATATTATGATGCAGGTCTGGAAAATACTTCATACGCATGAAGTCATGTAGACAGAAACGCGAGCGCAGCGAGCGTGAAATTTTTTGAACATTGAGATTTAGGTGTGGAAAATACTTCATACTGTAAAACGCCTACACAAACAATAAAGCCAGGGAGGCTCGCGGGCCGCACGGAAGGGGCTCGCGGGCCGCACGGAAGGGGCTCGCGGGCCGCACGGAAGGGGCCCGCGGGCCGCCTGGTGCCGACCGCTGCCCTAAGGGGTGAAACGGGGTCAAAATTTTGTATGGGAAAATAAGATTAGATAATACCCATGTTGATTTACAGACTTTGTGACCACATTTTCTTCTGTTAAGGGAGACAGGTATGTACTTCTATTCAAGAGTAGAAATTATAATCTCTTAGTAGTAGTAAGTTGTTACCGGCGTAAAAATTCGTATACCGAAACCTCCAGAATGTAACAAATAGTTTTCCGACCCGCGCCTAAATCGGTTCAGCCAAATGCGTGATAATCGCGGACAAACACATACCTCTGGTTGGGTCAAAATCAAACTAAGATCATCCTTTTTTTGTAGACTGTTTAAAGTTACGTTTAGTACGCGGGCGAAGCCGCGGGAAAAAGCTAGTTATAACTAATCATTAAAAATTACTATCAAAATTAGGTCCAGTATTTGTGCCCCTGCCTAAAGCGTCGTCAATTGAAGACTTCAAAGTGTAAACGGAAGCTCTCGAGTCCCAGGCCCTTTGATTTTTGGGTCGCGATGGATTTGGGCTCCAGCTAGCCATGCATTCGAGACTTCAACCAAGCACGTTATCTCGCAGTTTTTAGCTGAAAGCGCTTTAAGGATCCTACCTACGAGATCGGAGGTGCTATGGATTGAACCCAGGAATCCCGGAGGATACATTTTCGTGTTTCCAAACCACCGAACCTCACCGAAAGGGAGGGTTAGGTCCATGCCTGCTCGCTAAAACGGATGTTTAAAATATATTCTGTGCGTCTAAACTCTGTACCTCCGTGGCAGATGATTGTGTTGGTGATTGTGATAAAAGCTATTTAGCCCATATTGTAATTGCAGGCAAGTACATATAAACACATTTCCGTATATACAATATATATATATGTGAGCTCTGATATGGCTGGCGAGGCGAGTTTCCGTATAAAGTTCCGTATAAATAGACGACGTTAAACAATTAATGATCATCTTGGATCGATTGTCGGGAGCAGTTGAACCTCTTCTTCGCAAGGAGCAGGCTGGCTTCCGCCCAAACCGCTCGTGTACCGACCAAATTAACACTCTGCGTATCATTCTTGAGCAGGCATCAGAATGGCAAAGGGAGGTCTATCTTACCTTTGTGGACTTTGAAAAGGCCTTTGATACGTTGAGGTGGACAAGCATATGGTCACGACTCAACGATATTGGTGTCCCGCCGAAGATTGTGAACCTGCTAAAGGCCATCTACAGGAAATATTCGTGTAGAGTTACTCACGATGGTCTCATCTCTGAAGACATTAGGGTACACGCAGGCGTTCGACAAGGCTGTTTGCTCTCGCCTCTCCTGTTCCTGGTCGTTCTCGACGGGATTATGCATCACACGCATCATAACAAGCGACGCGGGATAGAGTGGGGCATAACCAACGTCCTGGAGGACCTGGATTATGCCGACGATCTATGCCTGCTGACTCATACGCACCGCGATATGCAATCTAAGCTGGACGACCTCTGCCGAGAGGCGGGCTTTACCGGACTCAAGGTTAACACTCGGAAGACCCAAGAGATGCGATCGGGAGTGGAAAACCGCACACCTTTGCGGATTGGTGCAGAGGATATGGAGCGCGTTCATAAATTTACTTACCTCGGAAGCGTCGTGTCAGAGTCTGGAGGGACTGAAGAGGACATTGCTTCACGTATTGTCAGGGCCCGAGCGACCTTCGCACAACTACGGCCTGTGTGGCAGTCACGGAAACTAACGCGTCGAGTGAAGATCAAGATATTCGGGTCCAACGTTAAATCCGTACTGCTATATGGGTGTGAGACGTGGAAGGTCACCAAAGTCATCTCGCACCAGCTACAGGTCTTCGTAAACCGCTGTCTCCGCCGAATCCTTGGTATCTACTGGCCCAATAAAATCTCCAACGTAAATCTCCTGGACCGCTGCTGTGAAACTCCGATCGACCAGCAGATCAAGCGACGCCAATGGAACTGGATTGGCCACACCCTCCGAAGAGATTCCGATCACATTCCAAAGCAAGCGCTCGATTGGAATCCACAAGGAAAGCGCAAGCGTGGCCGACCCAAACAGACCTGGCGGCGAACAGTTGTAGAAGAGGCGAAGAAGATCGGGAAGACGTGGAGCGAGATAAAGCGCGAAGCTCAAGACCGAACGGGATGGAGGATCACTGTGGACGCCCTCTGCCCCATCCAGGGGACATAGGATATTAAGTCAAGTAAGTCAAACAATTAATGAGGATCGCGAATGTTCAGCATTTCCTGATAAAAATAATTAGCTTTCCAATTAGGCACTAATGCCTTAAGCTTAATGATACCGTAAGGCTATTGGTATAAAGATTACATTCTCTATTTGATGACAATCTGTTTCGGATTTAACCTCATCTAAATTGTAGCCCAGAATAAAGAGGCGGACTTTTCCGCGCCTGCTAATAAGTGCCACTAATAATAAGGGGTTTCAAACTGCCACCGGCTCGTCTGGGATAAAAATAGAAGTATATTCTCTTAAGTACATTAAGGGGATCTTTGATTCGCTCAACGACGCCCCCCCGTGAAAGAGACGCGCTTATGTTTTTCGCTCACGGAAAATCGGGATGCAACACTCTTCGGGAATGGCTTTTAAGACGAATCTCTTTAAATATCTGACTGTGTGCAATTTTATTAAATGTTCTCTTGACAGAGTTTAAATGAGGTAAAATAACATGATATGAACTTAATCGTGTCTTTTAATAATGCATTGTTTTAGTAGGCTGAGTAAAAAAACGAAAGTAAAGACTCAACTTTGGATTTTTTTCTATCGAGGAATTTTTAAGCACTCATGTTGTAAACTTTTGTCGTAAACACAAACATAAAGTCAAGAATCATTATATTTATCTGAAAATCAAATCAACCCTATTGTTTCCTCGTCTGGGCAGAACAGCGTTTCAAGTAACGCGATATTTTTCGTTGTAGGGCCTTAAGACTGCACTCACCTATTTCAAGAAGTTTATTTTTCCGTGTTTGAGAATTTGGATTTTGCTTGGATTTATGTATACCTTCCTTAAACAGGTACTGAAATGATTTTAATCGCTTTGCATAATCTACTGAAACGAATTGACTTACATATATTATTTCCGTCTCGATTAACTAAAAGTAACTAGGTACGGTACGCAAAGAGAGATAGTGATGAACTTAATTTTTTATATCATTAACTTAAAAAACATTTCGCTAGGTAGCATAACTAATTTTTAAAATATTTAGCGATGTGACAGACAGATAGACACACAAAGTGAAATCATAAGGGTTCCTTTATTATTATTTACCCTTTTGTTAGTCAAGTAGATATATCGATAGAACAAGGAAATACAGATTTCCCCTTCACTTTCGAGCACATAATAGATATAAATAAATAGTTCATCGCGACAAATGTAAAATACGCTGAATGTACAATTTATAAACGGTCTGTAATTCACGTTTTCAGGAGGTAAAATATAACGTAATATCGATACCTATCGAATATTCATAGGAAGATGTAAGTGTATTTTTCATAAAAATATATATTCGTTTATTGGATGTATATTTTCCGTGTTGGCATTTTGCCTGTATTTGCATTACCAGTCTGAGTGAGGATGCTCCTTCAAAGTAAACCTTTAGTAGATACTTATTTAACACAAACAATACCAACATAACTAATTTGGCAACTCACCTGCTATATTGAAGCTGCCGATGAGCAGAGTCCAGAGGGAAAGAGCCCTTACCGGGCTCGGTCGAAAACAGTCCATCCCGTGAACAGTTAACAAAATAAATATTTTAGACACTTCCCAAAATCCTTGAGATTACATTTTCACTGGTATTGTTGGTCGGGCCTCGCCTCCCTGAAACAACAACGGAATCAAATTGATAATTTGCTCGAACACTTCATGGCTTGTTTGTAAATTTGGATAAAACTTTGGAATAACAGAGGCTGTTAACTTGTATAATTGACGGCTTGAATAAAATTTCAGGAAATTGTCATTGAGTTTAGACTACCGACCCGCCCCGGCTTTGCACTGGTAGTCCAGATTTTTTTATGTTGTGATCTACTTATCTATAGGTTTTCCATACAAACATTTAACCCCATTTTCACTGTAAACTTCCCGTGTTTTCAAAAACTCAAAAGAAAACGTTTGCGATTAGTCTTAATTTATGTACGATATATTTAAAAATTAATAGTTTAAAAACACTAGAAAAACATGCTTTGCGAGTTAATTGAAACCTGATCGTGTTCGAAGTCCATTTCGCGACCTTTCTCACAAGTGCAAACACGACTATGATACGATATGCCATCATGGAATGCCAGTGCATATCTTTCGGCTTCATTATCAGACCTTGAAACCTAATCGTGGTCAAAGTTCATTACAAGACTTTTCTAACAAATCCAAAAAACTCGTTAATTTTAAATCGAAAAGCTCTAGATACCGGGAAACGCATGGTATGGGCTACGCGTCTACGAGCAGAGCGCCCGCTAGGAAGCCGGCAGTGAATGTGTCAATACAAGCTCGCGATATACTCGTATATTGAAATACCTTAGCGATGTGAAAGAGCTCGGTGATAAAAACTTTGTGAATACGCTTAACACTTTATATTAGTAGGTGTCCCGCCACTTGTCATTTATTTTAACAATTTCCATCTCCCAGTTTAATTATTAAACTAGTTAAGTTATTTGTTGGGTAAATTACAAAACTGTGGAAAGCCAATTTGATCTGCTCGAACGACAACGCAATCTCAGAAATATAAAATAGTAGATTGTGTCTCAAAGGAACAAAATGATATATTTTGCGAGGGGGTTATATTGAATGCCGAGTGAAGTGTATCTTGAGCGTAGCAAGCGATTCAAGTGTTTACGACCAAGGCGGAAATAATTTGTAAGACGGAATTTTTTTTTTTTGAATAAGATATATGTGAATAGTCCCTCAAAAATCACCTGCACTAGGTAATACAGTACTCGGCAATAGATATTGCACGTCGGGCTTTGGAAAGAGACAATTAGCTGTTTACGACGATTTCCGAACACTGGCATACATTCATCAATTTTAATTCAAGGACTTTATTACTTTACGTCAATTCGGTGACATGTAAACTTTGGATATCTATAGAGAGCTGTTAAAACTATTTAAAAAAGTATTATCAAACAATCATGTATCATTTTGTACATCGAACAGTTTGGAGTTGAGGGGTTTCAACAACTCTATATTATATATTTCTCCGACGACTGACAAATGTCACATAGTAGGTAGTTTGAGACAGCTCTCTATGAAGCCGAATTAAGTCGAATCTCTTTCCAAAGGTCAACGTGCAATATACAAGGTGTGGCCTGCAACAGGAGCAAATAAGAGAATATTTAAAAGGACGCTTCCTTAGAGCATCCTGCAGTAACCCCTTGTGTTCAAATATTTTGATTATTTCAACTCAGAGAAACTTTAATCTAAAGTTAGGACCCTCAAGTAATGGATCTTGACACCACGAGATCATAAATATGAGTCGTCATAGTTTCAGGGTTTTTGAATTGACTGGATATTTTTGTCTTTATTTATGATTTTTTTTTAATGTTTTATAATAGTTATTTATATTACTCCAAAAGAGTAATAAAATAAAGGACAACAGTCTGCGCCGAATTTTTTTTTTCAACTGTTACCAATGTGGAAATAATAGCAAATCTACCGTTTATTTGTTTGCTCCTATTACATGCTACACCCTGTATATCGCCGGGTACTGTACTTACTTTTTATACCACATGGAGGATACGCATGACGCCTGACTAAAATAAGGAAATGTACGCCGAAAGTTGGAAGGTTTATTTCTAATACCAAAATAGAAGAGAAGCTCGATTCAAGCATTTTAGACACAAAACACCCTAGTAAACAGTCTGCGTTTAATCTTAAATGATATGGCAAAAAATAGTTTCGACCTAAGGTCACCAGAGGCGCTGCGCTCGCGTAGCCGTACAAAATGAGATTGTTTTGTTTCGTAAAATGTTGTACAGTCAAGTGCAAAAATATGTATCGAATGAATCCTCTCATAAATATGTACCAAAACCTAAATTCACCGACATAAGAGCTATGGGACATCTTTTTGAGCAAGTTGTATGCACCCATATTTTTGCACTTGAATGTACTAGAGGTACGGACCTGGCGGGACCGTAACCTCTAGGCTAAACCGGTCGTTTATTCTAATTATACAAATTTTATTGCAACAGATAATTAATGAAATTTATATTTTTGATCTTGACTGTACCTTACTATTAATTACTATCTGGGTAATTCCATTATATTAATGTTAACGCCCCCAAACTTCTCTCAGTCTGACGTTTCATTAGATGGCATTATTAAAAGAACATCTCGGCGGGTCACGATAAGGCATCTTTTACCATCAATCTTCATATTTCCTAAGCAGCCTGTGACGACGATCCATCTTACTAAATTGGCATCTATGTTCTAATCGGGTAAAGGATTTGCTATGTAAACGGTTGTTGGGAGTCAACAACTTTATCACTACAAATGTAGTTCGTACATTCTATATAATATATAAGTAATATAGTGAATCATCGAGTGTACAAATCAAGTAAATAGACACATGTAGAACAGTCACGAGTTTTAATTCTGGACCCACTTAAGGTTAACAGTCCTGTCAAACTGAATAGAAAGTCAAAGAAAAAGTTCGCGATATGGTTCACAAATTAAAGCGCGTGACCGCACAGTGTACAATTGTATATGTCAATTCGAGTTGCAGATGAGGTTCGGTAAGGAAAGAAAGAATTTCGATAAAGTGGAAAATAAAAATGTAGCGACTGGATACGGACCGGACGGCGCAGCGCGGGTAGACCCCCCGAGGTGGACTAATGACCACCATGGTGGAAGCCCTTGGGGTAAGGCCCTTATCCAGCATATAGTTGGCGGGGCCAAAATTTGGAAGGACATTTCATTAGGTAAGTATATTTAGAGCCAACCAGCAATGTACTGCAAAGTAAATTGACAACTTTAGTGAAAATGACAGCCATTAGTGTTCTGTTTACGATGACGTTATCTTAAGTAGTACACGACTACACGTAGTACATTGAAGGTCCGGGATTAGGATATTTCATTTTGCAGTTAATTAACATAGGTAATTATGATTTGCTAATACACGAAAAACTTGCTAATGGAACATTTTAATATCAGTTTCAATTAATGCCCGCTTGCCGGAAACGCACTGTATATTTATGTCGATGAAAGTTTGGACTCGGGCTATCTCCGTACCACATCTTAATTTGTTCAACGGTGACGTGACAAACGTGAACTTGAAAAGGTAACCGACAGACAATCATAAAATAATTGGCCTGTGAGATTTGACCTTAGACCCCGACAACTTACTTAGTTGTCTTTTGTGATTCAGTGCCCATTACTACATTTACAGGATTGCAGTAGGTACTTATTCGTACGAAGCGATTTTCTTCCTGTTTTCTTATGCGAACAGCAAAGGAATGGAACTTGCTCCCGTCTTCTGTATTTACGGACAAGGCTATTAGGTACTGAACCAGCGAGCTATATCATTTGGCCTTGTCATCGCTTTCCATCAGGTGAGACTAGGTCAATCGCTGTTCAGTCATAAGAGGTACAGTTAGCGTCATATAGTATGTAGCAGCCAAAGTGGCCAAATAGTTCGGTACACCATAATAATATATTTTGTATGGTGTGCATATCACTTGCTCGAATTGGAGCTTGGAGCAGCCCAACTGGGTAAGTACCTCCGCCTTGCAGAAGACCACAGCCATAATAACATTATTTACTATACAAGTATGTAGTGTTGTGTTCCTGGAGGTGAGCAAGGTTGCCAGAGCTTTTATCCCTTCTGCTGTCAACACAGTAAATCCTCAAATTTTATAAAGGGTCGGCAACGCGCACGTGACTCTTTTGGAGTTGCAAGCGTCTATAGGCTGCGGCGTCCGCTTACCATCAGGTGGACCGTACGCCTGTCTGCCACCGTCGTAGTATAAAAAAAAAAATGGTGTGTATAAAAGTTCAGGTAGTTTCATTTGATAGTGTAATGGCCTTCTGAAGTTAGCCCTTCTTTGTTTAAGCGAGTCAACGAAATAAAATAAAAATGCGAATTTGTTAGAACATTTGATGGAACCATTGTCGACTGAAGTAAGCTAAGCTTATTTTAAACTAAGTATATTATTATAGGCCTTGTAAATTATGGTCGTAATTGTTAAAAATATCTACTAAAAGAGAAGTTTGATCTTCTTTTGTCCAACCACGTTGAAGATGAAAACGTGGAAAACTTACTTACACTCTGCCAGCCAGGAGTTTCAGTCTCTTGTAACTTTCGCCGAAGCATTAGGGATCTTTTAAAAATTCAAGAAAAAGCTGAACCTTCCAACTGCGTCCCTCCGGTGTACACTTAACGGGAAGAGTGCCGTAATGAAAATACTTAATGATATACAGGAAACAACAGCTTATAGAGGTTTTAGCCAGTTTTCTTGAGATAGAAGTAGGTTACAAGTAGTAAATTGTGGGAATGAAATTTTTAACTAGGTATGTAGTTTAAAGAGAAAAATAAACGCTTTTGTATTGTATTGTATTTTCGAGTTAGAATAATACCACACTTTAAATATCGCCTAATCTGAATGAGTCGACTAATGGGAATAGGTTTGAATGGCAATTCGTGGATGTATCGTACGTATCTAAAAATCTACCTACTTGTCAACTAATTACTATTTTTCGTCCTCTAAAATAGAGAGGCCTATGCTCAACAGTGGGCGATTACGGGCTGAAGATGATGATGATAAAATATTTAGTACAATATTTTTAATACATTCATCCTTTTCCGTGATAAAACCTTTTTTCACATCATCCGCCTTATGGCCTGCCTGCCAAATAAAAATAGACGTCATTGTTGTCTTCTAAGTCAATCCAGGAAAATTGCGTGATAAAGATTATAAAATTAATTCAATCTAATTAAACTGAAGAAAGAAGAGTCGAACGAACTACCAAACCTTAAAAACAGCATCACTATATCGTCGAGAGCAGTGGCGGCCGCCCAGAAAACTTCTGCTGATCGAAGGTAAGGCAGGCCACCATTTCTTACATCTCTATTCCTCCTTCAGACCTATAGGCCCCGTCTTCGGCCTACGGTCTTCTACCGCTGGTCCTTCATCTATCCTATCCTCCGCGCTAACAAGTACCCATAACCGAAGTTTTTGTTTATCTCCCGATGGAGTTAGTCCGATTTGCGTAAGATGGTCCACGTCGTCATATTTATTTATTTCATGATTTTTTAACATTCAATAGTAAAACTATCTTTTAAGTAAATTTCGTATACAATACTTTATCTCACGAGCGCGGGTCAGTCATTGTTGTGTGTTGAGCTATACTTGCACATTGTCTATGTATATGTGTCGCAGGAAAATCGTATAATCCGCCCTATTACATTATGCCTAGGCGCTTTACAAAACAGAGCTGTTTTGTATAACGGCGGGTCAACGATAAGGCGGATTGAATACGGCTGATTAAAAATCCGCCGAAATGTGTTCGGCGCTTTGCATTCTTCAATTCGCCTAGTCGTAATGTAAAAAAGCGGTTCAGTCAGATTGTATAATTCGCCGTAATACATTACGGCTAGCCTTTTTACAAAATAGCCTCGTTTTAGCTGTCACCTCTTTGACAGCTTTTAGTTCCCATTTTAACACTCGCAGCGCTGTTTAGGAATGACAATCCGGCCATTTTGTAAAACGGCCAGCCGTAATGTAAAACGGCGGATTATGCAATCCGGCAAGTACAATCCGGCTAAACGTGAGCCGCCATATTGTAGAACGTATTGCAATGACGATCCGGCTAATCGTTAACCCGCCGTATTACAAAACGGCTCTGTATTGTAAAACGGCTAGCCGTAATGTAAAACGGCGGTTTATACAATCCGGCTGCGACATATGCACAACCACAACTATAACTATGGCTAACCCGCGCCCATGAGATAAATGTACTATCGAACTAACTGAACCATGACCCACCGTGGAACCTTGTCACAGAAAATGTCATTGTGACATCGTACTGCCTGGCAAGGAAAATCATTATGACACTTTATGTGACAAGGTTCCACGGTGGGTCACGATTTAGTTGGTTCGAGTCATGTTCGAGTACAAACTATTATCTGTTTTCAGGGATATTTGACAAGAATAAATGCGAATATTGTCGTACATATTCGCTCCCTAAATAGACACTCTGTAATCGTTTTATTTATTGAGGTGTGCAATAAAAAGTATTTGTATTGTATTGTATACCAAATACGTACAGCACACGTAGAATTCCTACTCCGTAGGAACCGCCTAATATTGTACAAAGCTTAATCATCTCCTATCTCGTAATGGAATAGCTTTGTTAACGTGTAGTTACATTTCCAGTAACGATGGTATTTCAGAAACCCAATTCCAGAACGAAATGTTGACGTAATGATTGATGTATTTATACCTGCACAAATTATGATGGGGCATAGGTTTACATCGCATCGGGAGACTTCTCGAGACGTGTATTAAACTTCTCATACATGACAATGCTAATTTCAATAATACAAACAACAACGATACATTATTAAACAAGATAACTGATAATATTACAATACATACAGCAACTAAATTACCCATATCATACCATAGGTACCCATAAGGCTGGATACAAATGGTATTATAAGACAATTGCCTGCGCGCAGCAACATCTATGTAGTTTGGTTAGGTTGCAATTCAAAAGTTCGTGTTGCAACTTGTGATCATTCGAAAAAAAAGTGATATTGTTTCACTATTAATTTTATTGCATAAAGTTTTATGGCTCTGTTTTGGCATCTGAAATGGACCGTATTGTGCTTTTTTTGTTACAGTACAGGTGCCTTTTAAATCAACCCTTAGTCGCTAAATTTTAGAAGCCTATTTACGAGTAGCAATATTGCTTTGACACTCGTACTTCAAAGACCGCCAGACTAATGGCTCCTTTGATTCTGTGAAAATGTACCATAAATAGTCGTATTCGTGGAAATCATTCGAGTACGTGCTTGTTCCTCCATGCGAAAAGATGTTTCCACATCAAAAATTACAGTGTGGAAACATTATCACTGTATTCAACGTAATATTGCGCCAGTGAAAAACATTACAGGAAAAGAGATGGATCTTCGAAGTAATAACACAGTTTTTACGCATTACATACCCATTCTCAGAAGTATACATACAGGTCGTGATCAAGACCATAAATAATTATGATTACCGTAGATCATTTAGGTAATTACGTTTAAGGAGAGTTGTACATAATGAGATTGAATTTGAAGTAAATGACCGTAGGACTGGATCGTTCCTCGCTCAGCGAATCGGCAATGCCATTCAGCGAAGCAACGCGGCCAGCCTTATGGGAACCCTGCCCAGTGGCAGCAACTTGGGCAACCCATACCCTTACAGTTTAGCGCTTTAGTTTTGGCTTAGGTTTAGTAAGATGTTGTTTTGTTTCTGTTCTATATTACTTATTTATTTATTCGTATGGCATTAAATTAACAGTCGTTTACTAAAGTAAGATTTTCAAGTTCTGGATCCACTGGATAGCGTCGTTTTCAAGAGTGAACAACGATTTTGTTTTATTTACTTTTCTTATAATGATAGTTACAGTGATTCAGCAACAAAATAAAATGAGAAACCAAATAATAGGACAAAGTAAATTTTTACATATCTCAGCACTCCACCCGATCACGCGAACGCAGCAATGCTTCGCAAGTTCTATGCGGCGAACTGCATTTCAAAGACAAATAATTGCATTGGAATATCTAGAGGGAATACGGAATTTAATGCTTGCCTCGCAAAAATAACGAAGACGACAAATTTACGAACAATGGAAATTCAAAAATAATATTCTGCTGAATAGAAAATTGTTCGTGCAGGTGCTAAGTGAAAGGCAAAGCAAAGTAGGGGTAGACTTATTTGCAGCTGACTATTTTGAATTTTTATACTTACGTCGCAAGGTTACGTAGTTTAGCTCAGCAGCATTTTCTTAAACATGTTAGTTAAACATTATATTTTGCTTTCTCCAGAAACAAAGGATATATTTTTTTAATTTATTAAATATGTAAATATGATTAGCGACATATCACCGCACTTTCCCGTTTTAGGATGACCAAGAGAAACATGTAACTCGAATATATATATATGAAAAATTAGAAAAAAAACAATATACTTTTTCTTTACAATAAAATTTATCTTAATAGTTATCTGCATAAAAATACGTTGGAACAATAACCTTTTTCCAAGATAGCAAACAAGGAGACTACCTCATTCTTTCCCTCTGGATTATCTTCAAGTAGAATCTCTTTATTCGTGACGGCTATCTATGCATTTAATCCACTTTCTCTTTTTTATCTTAAGACAAAAAAGGGCAAAAAGGTTTGTACTTTGTCCGCCAAGGTGCCCTTTTCGTTCCTGCGCTTATTAAACAAAAATACCTTCACCTGTGTAGCCGACGACTCAAATTATTTTTCCCCGAGTTCAATGGATGGTAATGTAATTTATTCTTTTAGAGTTCCGTCGAAATGTATTAAAATATGTGGCGTGAATAATTCAATTTGAATTAGATTGTTTTTATTTATTTTGAACTAGTGTTTGCCCGCGATTTCGTCCGCGTAAACTTCCACTCCCTATTTAATCCCTTCAGGTGATGATTTGAGGGATAAAAAGTATCATATAATATGTTAATCCAGACTATAAACCCATTGTATACCGAGTTTCATCATAATCCAGCCGTTTTTGCGTGATTGAGTAACACACATCTGACACATCCAAGCTTATAAACATCCAAATATCTGAACTTCCACATTTATACCTATTATTTAACTAGTATAGGATTTTGAATGAATTTATCCGAAATACTCCTAAAGTCAAATTAGAATGATGCAACATTTTTAATTTAGCAATTTTGTTAATCCTGTATTTTGCATGTTTGTTTCCTTGTTCGTTTTAGCGTTTTCAATGTATTTATGAAACAGTTAAGTATATTATATTTTTTATGAAAACCAAGACTTGCTTATTTTTAAGATTTGTTTTATTTTCTCTATAGCAGGAGCAAGTACAGCCTTGGCCAAAAGTGTTGAGCACTCACACGTTTTCCATATAAAAGTTAAACTTTCAATCAAGCATTTCATATCCTTTTATTAAAGAAATTTAAATATCTTTCAAAAACTAGCTACTTTCGTTGACGTTAAAGATAATTGCACGGATAAAAATGCAATTAGTCCTTTTATTGCAAACCCGTCTATTTTTAGTCTTCAGTTAGCAATACGTAGCTACTTCGAAATGATATTATCTAAAGTTCTCTAGATGTTCTTTAGTATATACCTTTTCATATTTTACGTCAATGTGCATTTTCGTAATTAAAAAATAATAGTTTTTTTATAAGTTACAAGGAAAATAAGGGGTGCTCAACACTTTTGGCCAAGGCTGTATTTAAAAGGACGCATCTTTAGAGCATCTGCAGTAACCCCTTGTGTCCAAAATTTTTATTTATTATTTCAATTCGGAGAAACTTTGATCTAAAGTTAGGCCCCTCAAGTAATGGATCTTGACACCACGAGATCATAGCACCTTCGTCAATGCGGATTCAGAGGTAGCATCAAGATATGAGTAGTCATAGTTATATTAGTATTTTTGGTTTGACAGGATATTTTATGGCTTTTTTATGATTTTAAAAGAGTAATAAAATACAGGACAACTCTCTGTGCCGAATTTCTTTTTAATTTTCCTATCTACAGGGCCCACTTTGTATATAAGGTAAACGTCCCTATGCTCGACTCCGAACCTAATACATGGCACTGATTGATGACAGAGGTGGCTAATAAATAGGAGTCATCTAATTGGGCACTAAAGTGACGAGCACTGTGTCGTTTACCTTATAGCTTGGTTGTATGTAGATTTATTCTAAAATAAAAATACAACTTTTGCAGTCGATTTTTAGCGTTCCGTAGTAAACAAGGAACCCTTATAGTTTCGCCATGTCCGTCCGTCCGTCTGTCCCCCGTTTTTCTCAGTAACCGTTAGTTCTAGAAAGCTGTTATTTGTCATGAGTATACATATCAATGACGCCGACAAAACGGTAGAATAAAATCATAAAAAAAAATTGTTTAGGGTACCTCTCCTACATGTAAAGTGGTGGTGCAATTTTGTTTTCCAAACCCCATCGTGTGGGGTATCGTTGGATAGCTCTTTCAAAAATATTATTCGGTTTCAAAAAAGCATTTTTTGATTAAAGAATTGGTTGGCGTGATATTAAATCACGGTAGTAATAGTATCATCATCCTCCTAGCGTTATCCCAGGATGCCTGGGGTCCTCTACCGAATCCCAAGATTTGGCGTAGGCACTAGTTTTTACGAAAGCGACTGCCATCTGACCTTGTAACCCCGGAGGAAAACTAGACCTTAAAGGGATTAGGCTTTGTCAAGTGAGTGGGCAACTTGACTGTTAGAAGTTCTCAAGCCGCCCGAAGGCCTCCAACTTGGCTTAACGACTGCTGCCATAGACAGCAACCGGGGTCAACGGCTTAACATGCCTTTTAAAGCACGGGAGCGCTCAGTTAGTAACCACTCAAAGCGGTCACCCATCCAAGTTTAGTCCTGACCGCTGCCCACGTTGCTTAACCTTAGATACCGCAAGCGGTACGCAGGCGCCGCTGGGCCACGAGCGCTCGCCACGGTAGTACCTATATACGATGAATTTAAAAGGAAAACTAGCACAGCTAAGTAGACATTACTAGTTAACGAGTAATAGTCGAACTTCAGAAATGTACTTTGCAAAAGCAAACTTTAGTACAATTTCCATTGACACCTTAGATAAAGTTGTTAATTCTGTCAAAAACATAGTAAATATAAGTTTTTAGTCCTCATAATGTAAGGGGTGGACGACTACGGAACCCTACCTTGCGCGTGGCCCGACACGCACTTGACCGGTTTTTTTTAAATTCAAGTTGTTACCACTACCGACCCGTAAAATAAGACTGAGTGTGTAAAGAAGTAGTCTAGCACATATATGAAATTTTAACAGACAAAATGCAATATTTTCCTAGTCAAGAAAATCTTTTACCTTCAATAAATGTATACGATGTAAACAGGTGCGTGTCAACTGGAAAATTGTTAAATGTAATATGAAATGCGGAATTACCATGGAGCTACCCAAACATAGTGAAACCTGGATAAGTGAGAAAACTCTATAACTGGGACGCATGCTGCGGTCCCGACACTTTACCACTCAATTACCTCTGTTAGGCGACTTCCTGATTTGTCGGTGCGGAGGCAGTACGATATGAGAAAAGTGTCAGATGTCAGTGTCAGCTGTCAGTCGACGCGATACCATTTTTTACTACGCCCCTACATTTAAATGAGTGCTTCCTGACTGGCGCGGGATGCGCGATAGCGGGATGATGCGAAGACGGTACTGCTCCGTTTCTGCGCATGATATTACTAGTGCGCAAACGTAATACTGACAGTTTTATGTCAAGTGAGAATCTTTGCGACGTCAGTAAGTTTACGTCAAAGAAGAAAATGTCACATATCGATCACGCCCCGCCAAGTCAGGAAGTCGCCTTAGTGGGAAAACAGAGACCTCTGTAACTGAGACGAAGCCCGTCGATTTTTTCGTCAAAATTACCTCTATAACTGAGACAGTGAGTGTTTTTGACCTCTATTACTGAGACTAAAGACTTTTTGCTTACTTGTTTTTCTTGAATTTTATATTGTACTAGCTTTTGCCCGCAACTTCGTCTGCGTAGAGCTCGGTCATCGCGTTCGAATTTTATCGCTGTTCTTTTATTTCAGGTGGTTACCTAGTTATTTCTGTTCCATACAAACTTCTACTTCCGGGATGGGATGAAAACTATCCTATGTCCTTTCCTCGGACTCGAACTAAACTATATTCGCACCAAATTTCATCTAAATCAGTTTAGCAGTTTAAGCGTGAAGGGGTTACAGAGAGACAGAGTTATGCTAGGCCTATAAACAAAGTTCCAAGTGTCATTGAAAATAAAATTTGTTTTCATCCCTTCAGAGGGCGAATTTTGAAAAACTCTGAAATCTGTTTTTTTTTTTAATTTTGATGTTTAGTCAGGACGTTTTAAAGTTTCTATCTTAAAAATAATTTTGTTCTCCATACAAAATGACCAAGAGGTCATTTAGGGAGTTAAAAGATTAACTAAGTTTCACAGAAACCCTTTTTTCAGACATTTAGGGATGAACTTCGAAAAACGCTGAAATTTGTTTTGTTGTATTTAAACAGAGACTCTGTAAAAAATTTGAAGTCTTTCACTTAAAAAAATGTTGCTCCCCATGAAAACATTGAACCCCTTTTTAACCCCTTGAAGAGATGAATTTAAAAAAACGCTGAAATTAGTTTTGTTTTATTTAAACAGAGAGTCTCTGTAAGAAATTTGAAGTACCTCCCTTAAAAAAAAATTTGCTCCCCATACAAACTTTGAACCCCTTTTTAACCCCTTTCGGGGATGAATTTCGAAAAACGCTGAAATTGCTTTTTTTTGTATTATTATAAGAAACTTTCATACAAAGTTTGGAGACCACCACTATAAAAAAAAATTGCTCCCCATACAAACTTTGAACCCCTTTTTAACCCCTTTAAGGAATGAATTTTAAAAAACGCTGAAATTAATTTTTTTTCATTATTATAAGGAACTTTTACACAAAGTTTGAAGACTCTCACTTTAAAAAAAAATTGCTCCCCATACAATATTTCACCCCCATTTTCAACCCTTTAAGAGACGAAAATTTTCAAAACGCAGATATAACTTTCATTGTCTTATTTTAAGGAGTCTTTGTACAAAGTTTCAAGTCTGGACCTTAAAAAAATTATTGCCCCCCATACAAACTTTGGACCCCTGTTTTACCCCCTTAGGGGTGGAATTTCCAAAAATCCCGTCTTATCCCTTGCCTCCGTTATATAAACTAACTATAGTGTAAATTTCTAATTTCTAGGACCGGCAGTTTCGGCGGGGCGGTGATTAATCAGTCACCCATCAACTTTATATATATAGATTAACCTCTGTTACTGAGATGCTGTCAACTTCGAACCTCTTTAACTAAGACCAGTAGGCAGGACGCTAATAAATTTCCGTTTCGTTGTTATTGTTAGTCTACCCACAAATTTCGGACTGACTTATTGTGCATAATGAGATGAGTCTCGAGTTAGTTTAGTTTAGCTTTCATCCGGGTGCTTACATATTCGAAAAATGCCTAAACGAAGTCTTTATCAATACGCGAGCGCGATTCACTTCTGTGTACAAAAACACGAACTTGATGATTATTTTTGTTGACATTATGTACCTAAGTATTACCTTTTTGTGATTACCTGTATCTAAAGATTACAACTTTATGTTTAATATTATTTACAAAACACGGCTCTTTTATTATTTATACGTAATAATCTCACCTCTATAACTGAAAACCTGTATTAATAATCTCACCTCTATAACTGAAAACCTGTATTCTGAACTCTATTACTGAGACCCTCTTTAAATGAGAAACAGTTTTTTTTTTCAACCTGGATATCTGAGAAAACTGTGTAAGTGATATACTTGTTTAAGTGAGACTGATTCACAGGACCCTTGAGATCTCAGTTATCCAGGTTTCACTGTAAATATCACCAAATGACAAATTTAGGTGAAATGAAGGTATTTTAAAAGGCTAGTATTTATTTTAAGGGCCAATAAAAAACCTTACAGCAAATAACTGCTTATCAGCACAGCTAAAATACTAATTGCACATCAGAACCCAATTTTGTTATGCATTAGAGGCATTAAAACACGAGTATGTTTTATGAAACGAGCCGAACTTACCTACTGATGTCGCATAGATTTCTTCACTTGACGGGATACTACTGTCAGTATTAAATTTGCGCAGTCAAGTGGTGATATCATCTCATCTTATCTTATGTCTTTAAACGAGCAATTCTTGTATATATCTATATATATTTATTTCGGGGATCTGGGAAACGGCTCTAACGATTTTGATGAAATTTGGTATGTGGGGGTTTTCGGGGACAAGCAATCGATCTACCTAGGTCTCATGACCGGGAAAACGCTGAGCAACGCTCGGCCGCCCAGATATTCATATATGATACGCGCAAGCGATGTTTTACAAAAAAGGCTATTTCCGCATCGCCACTCAAAAAGATAAAGCATACAAAAAAACGCCCGATTAACCGAAACATTGTTTGTATTTTATAAAAATACCTGAAACAATAATTCAGAGTGCAAACACGGCGGATTACCGGAGCTGTGGGTGACTGGTAATTTGTCTGACTAACACCGATCCATCACCGCGCGAGCGATCGACGTTGCTGAGATATTTATTTCTCGCGCATTTTGGGCAAGTTAAACATCTTGTTTTAGAGCGCAAAGCGGAGTTTTACTTAGAAGATTTTCAGACTTTTCTTAGTTTCTGTTCGTAGGGAAGAAGGGCATGTTACGAAAAGGGTGTTAGGCATGAATGTGGAGGGTTGTAAGAGAAGGCTGCAAATTTATTTAATCGTATGGCATATATTTACAGTGTAGGAAATTACAATACAACTATAATATCATAAGTCGACATCCAGCTTGCGCAACCAGTTAACAGCGTCAGGTGTTACATTTATATGGAGGTCCTCCGAGTTGCCCTGGTAGCACCGTATTGGGCATCGCTCAACAATATGCTGTGCAGTTTGGGCCTCAAGGCTGCAGTCACATAACGGGCTTTCGTTCTATCCCCACTTGTACTTGAAAGCGGTGCACCTTCCGTGGCCTGTGCGGATTCTGTTGAGGCGACACCAGTGTTTCCTCTGCAAAGAAAAACCCCTCGGCTTTTGAGTAGGGTCCGGAAAGATGTTGCGTTGGCCAGTAGTCGTCTTCGTCCATTCATCCTTCCAGGATTGGTCCAGCTGGAAGTCATTGGCTCTTAGCTTTCCCGCAGCTAAACTGGTTGGTTGGCGAGATTTGAGCCGTTGTGGAGGTGGACCAACAAACTCGCCATGTCCAGGCAAGTCGGGTCGACCCGTTCGCTTCTCGGGTTACCTCATTAGCGCGCGTCTTCTCAGTAAGTGGGGTGGAGCAATATTGCTCAACACAGGTAGCCAGTAAGATAGGGTGGATTTTATTGTGCCGGAGACACACCTTATTGCATCATTCAGCCTCGTGTCGACTTTATGCACGTGCGCGCTTTCACACCATACAGGCGCGCAGTATTCTGCAGCAGAGTACACGAGACTGAGAGCAGTAGTTCGGAGGACGTCGGCCGATGCACCCCATGATATACCGGTAAGTTTGTGCAGGATGTTGTTGCGAGTGGCAAGCTTCAAGGAGGTTTTTGTGAGATGTTCCTTGTATGTCAGCGATCTGTCCAGAGTGATGCCAAGGTACTTTGGATGAGGATTATACTTGAGACTCACACCCTAGAGTTTAACAGAAGGCTGGTAATCGGCATGTTTGTTATTAAGATGGAAGCACGCAACCTCTGTTTTACTAGGACTAGGTATGAGTCGCCAGGCAGAAAAGAAACTTGACATGGTTTTGAGGTCTGCCGTCAGGGTTTCCTCCGCTTCTTCGAACCCCCGGCTCCGAGTTGCCAGCGCAATGTCATCAGCGTATATAAACTTTCTAGCTGTGGTCTCAGGTAAGTCGTGGATATTTAGGTTGAAAAGAAGGGGTGCCAGTATTGAGCCCTGAGGCAGGCCGATGTTTAGTTTCTTGCGCTTGCTTTTAGCATCATCCAGGTACACCTCAAATTGTCTCTCACTCAGCATATTACATATGAGGGCTGCTATTTCCTTGCTGGGTACAACTGATAAGAGTTTGAAGATGAGTCCATGTCTCCACACAATGTCATAGGCGGCTGTGAGGTCGATAAAAACCGCTGTGGATTTGAGCTGTTTTTGGAACCCATCTTCTATGTGTGTAGTAAGGGCTAACACCTGATCGGCGCAACTGCGTCCAGGTCGAAAACCTGCCTGTTCGGGAGGGGTAGCACTAGCAGCCTCAATAAAAAGAGAAATCCGTGTAAGCAGTAGGCGTTCCAGCAACTTGTAGACGCAACTGAGAAGAGTGATTGGCCGGAAATTTTCCGGTAACTGTTCGCTTTTGCCAGGTTTCAGTAGTGCTATGACTTTACATATTTTGAATTCGGCAGGCAGTTGGTTTTTCAACATGATGTTGGAACATAAAGCAGCTAGCCAGCTTATAGCTAGGGGACCCATGTTCTTTATGAACTCGTTGTATATTCCATCAGGGCCAGCCGTTTTACCAGGTCTTAATTGCTTAATGGCATCTATCGTGTCAGAAATGGAAAAAGGTCTAATGAGGTGATCGTTTGCCGGCATGTTGCGCTTGAGTTGGGTTAGCTGCTTGCGGATGCTTTTTGTAGTGCAGGCGTCTCGTTTTGCTCGAGTAAGATCCACCATTCTATTTGCTATAGCATCCGGATGGAGCTTTGGGAAAGCCTTATTGTTGCTGTTTTTGCCTGTGAGCCGGTTTAGGACCTTCCAGGCTTTCCTGCTTGAGGTCTTAAAATCCATGTTCTCGACTGTCTCCGTCCACTTTTCTGTTATCGTCCAAACTCATCAATAGCTGAGCGCCATCATCGTGGTCACCGGAGTTTTGGTAAGTTTTATATAGCTCCTCGCTCTTGTTATTCCAGCCAGGGATATACTCCTTCCTGTAGCCTCTAGGTATGGTATCTTTGGCCGCAGAGACAACGAGTCCAGCAAATATTTTATAATTCGCTGGGTGTGGTTCCAGGTGTGCATTTTCCAGGTCGTGGTCAAGCCGTCTTTGAAACATTTCCCAGTTCGCCTTTTTGAAGTTCGATCGAGGTATCTTCATGGAGTTGGTTATCATTATCTTGATGCCAATTTCCAGAATAATGGGTCTGTGTTGGCTGTTTGGAAAGGATGGTAGTATTAGACGAGAGATAGGAAGTGGTTGGTCTAGGCTATCTCTAGTAACGAAAGTCAGGTCTGGGTTGTACTCCTGGTTCCATCTTGTCGACACGAACGTACCCCTATCTTTTGCGTCAATTACAAGATGCATATCAGCGAGTTCCGCCCAGTTGGCAAGGACTGCTCCATTTGCGTGTTGTTATTTTGGTTTCAATAAATTTTTATCTATCTATCGATCTAATTAGTATTATACTATAATGATGGCAACCAAGCATAATATGGTCTGCTAATAGTCTAATACCACTCCAAAAGGCTAATCAAACGCGTTATCATCTTAATGTATTGAGGATCTAGTGTTGACATGTAATGACAAATGCAGGTCATTAATTTATCAACTGCTGTAGCGTCCTCGCGAACCCATAAATAACTCATTTACAAAAATGTGTACTCAAAACATTGAATATTTTTATTATTACCTACCTCATTTAATGGTTTTGAATTTATTGTCTTCAAAGTCAGTTAATCAGTTTCAGTCAACAATTAAAAGAAGTGCGAGTCGGATAAGCCCACTGAGAGTTCCGCACCTTGTAGGTGATACAATTTTGACCGCGCTGAACGTTGCTTAACCTCGATTATTGATGACTAGGGCATGCAACCGGGATCCCGGGATCCCGAAATCCCGGTAATACCGACATGATTCTCTCGGTATTTCAATACCGGTATTCCAAGGACTAATACCGAAATACCGAAATACCGGAATTCAGTAATTTTTGTTCTTTTAAAATTCATAAAATTGAAACACGTAGTTTATTTTCGATAAAATGAACAATCGCAGTTAATATCGAGTGAAATTACTTGTTTAATGTTGTATTTCGCCATTTAAGGCTATTTGTAGTGCTAGTTCGCATCAGGCGGCTGCAGTGCGTCGGGCTATCCACCCGTACGTACCAAATACCTCCCGTGGACCTGCCCTTCCTTCTTTTCGAAGTTGATGAAAGCTCGTGCCGCAGAGCACCCTGCGGGTCTACCCGTGACCCGCTGCAGTTACGACTCGCTCGTCGAACCTGCTGCTTGATTTGCCCTGAGCTCCGAAACTGACGATGTTTACAGGTCCACTTTTGTTTCTACATTTTCACTTGATAGCGTCCGCTGTTTTCATCAGTTCACCTGCCCTTCTTCCGTTCAAAACAGAAGATATGGCTGCTGCTACCGGGCGCCCCTACGGAACCGCTCGCGGATCCGTTTGCAGACCAGCTCCGTTAGCTGGTCTGGGAAGATGATAATTGTCCCGAGCAGCGAGACCATAAGTTTGATTTCAGATGGATTTCTGCCAGTTTCTTAATGGTTTCTTTTGCTGGAACCCCGTTCGAAGGACCATGTTCGGCCTCTGTTGAATTTCCTTAGGCCTTTAAGTATAGAGTTTCCGTTATAATGAATGAAATCACATTTTTCCTTGCAAATCGAGTGTATTAATCAAGACATATTTTTTCCAGTGACATCCGTCATTACAATTTTCTGTTCTATTTCGTTTGACAATAGCTATTCAAATCTTGACTGTAGAAAAGTTTAAATAATATAAAAAGGTTAGACTAAAGCACGTCGTACAATGGTTCGGCGGATGTTTTTGAAGTTAAGGTGATGTGTGAGTGTAAATTAAGCGATTCCCTACTTTATTTTGCTTTAATTAGTAGCTACTTAATAGTAGATTGTTTGACAAGGGTCTAAAGTAAGCCATATTACCACGAGATGGTTATTTTCCCGAACGTATAGTGAGGGGAAATTGTTCGAGTGGTAATATGGCTTTTAGGCCCGAGTTATACACTCTACTTTTCACTTCGATTGCGAGAAAACACATAAACACAAATTATCCACCTTAAATGAATAATTTAACTCTTGGCGGGCGTATGTCTAATTTGACAGCTTGTTTTTTTTTCTAAGGCCAGCACCATGCCTCGCTATGCGTGTTCGCTTTGCGTATTCGCCTCCCTTTCTTTTGGTATATTAAAGAAAGAGATGCAACATGCGCTTTTTTTTCTTTTAAGAGGAGTAATTGCTTTCACCATAGACACCGCTTAATCTTTAGAGAACTGAAAAACGTCTTTCCTGATTGGTCGATTTTAGTACAGCTGTGTTCTGGCTGGTTGATATTTTTACCAAATAATTTTTAATCTGTCAAATTACTGTTCTGTGATTGGTGGATTTAATAGGTGAAGTATTTTGATTGGTCAAATTAAAATGTTTTGTAAATCATAAATATGTATACATATTTTCCCTAGGGCTTAAATGTACTACTTTAGCCCCGCTTCACAAGTCTAATATGACACACTTTTCGAGCATGAGAAGTGAAAAATATTTTAGGTTTATTTTTGCTGTGATTCATTCTATTATGTGAGCAATGCAGCCAAATAACTATTTTAATTTAATTGGAAGTATTATTGTTGGTTATTAAACGAATTATCAAAAAAACAAAGATTTTTAATGAAAAACACCAAAATACCGAAACATCGGTATTAATACCGAAATCCCGGGATTGAGATTTGAATACCGAAACTCAATCCCGGTATTGAGTATGGTCCGGTATTGTATGCTCTATTGATGACGTACTTTAAAATAAAGACTATATTGTTTATGATTAGATTACAAGTGTAAAGTTTTCACATTTCCCCCAGGACTTGTAGTATAAGATGATATTACTTGCCATAGTTCTAGGTCAACGAAAATTACCCTATAAATATTGATTCCCTTGAGAGTGTCAAAAAACGTTTTTTGCGGCATATACTGCCGTATTTTTTTTTACGTTGAATTAGTAGGTAGGTAGTTTTATATTTTCACAGCTTCAAGGGACTCCTCGCGTTCCCGAGATAAAGGGTCTTTATAGAGAGATAGACAGACAACAGAGTGGGAAAAAACAAAGATTAATATTAGTCCCATTAATCTAAATTCGTTTTTCGAATAAGTACGTATGTTCATTGCTCACCTAACATCCTGCCTTGTGAGCCGCCGATCTGCTTATCCGGTACAATAGCTAGCGCTCGGTCGCAACTGAAGACAAATGGGATGTCAACCGCAGCACTACACCGTTGACGAGCGAAAATTGCTTTGATTTTCTAACAAATCCACAAGGCACTGTTGCATTGTTCAGCACAGAAATATAAGTAGACTTGGGTGTAACTATTTAACTATATGTGAATTTATTGATTGCTAGAAAAAGTTACTAGTTTATAGAACGTGTACTTATTTTTTATTCAGCTCTGTATTACGTCATGTATTCTCCCACGCACTGTATGTAATAAATTCCCTAAACAGTTGCTACTACATTTGAATAATAAAAAAGCCAAAAGCTATAGAAATGCTATAAAGTTATATTTAAAAAAAATCCTGTTAAATATATTTAGTTAAGTAATAATATAAATAAAACAACAATGTATACTAATTAATTGGAATGTATTTTCGCAACTCCTTAACTTAAATTTTTTTTTGTTATTTAAGACTAATAGTTAAGTAAGTGATACAAACTATGTTACATTTTACTGAAGTAAACAGATTAAATTAAAAAAATTAAAGAAAAAACGTATTGATTCGTTAATCTAATGCGTTGTTTACCGTTTGTTATAATGATGTTCGTTGGGTACCTATTTGTCTATTAAGGTTGTGATTGACACTGACCCTTTCAATCTTATGTCATGACGACAAAGGTATCATTTGTTGGGTACTAAAGTGTCGGGCACTGGGACGTTTTCCTTATTAACTATAAACTTAAATCTATTTTGTCACCGTGAGCCTTTTTTCGAACCTGACTGTGGTTTAGGTTTAGGTGGTTTAGGTAGAGCAAATAAAGAATTTGTATTTGTATTTTAAAGGCCGGGTCCAATAAAGCGATAGGAGTACGCGGTTGGAGAGTAGCTTGGGGGCAATCCAGAAGACACGACCTCCGATACGACCACACGGGCGGCTTAAACAACGGAATACTCTAAGAGATTACGCTTCAGATTGGTTAAACGGGTTCTACTGAACCTCAGGTGTGAGTGGAATCGAGCTACTGACTGGGAGGTTTCTCGCTGGTTCACTAATCCTAGCCTAGCTGGGAAGAGTCCAGCAAGAAACTCGGTTAGGTCCGACCTGGGTCGAGCTGACTAAACTGGCGACGGTACCGGGTGTGTGCCATACAAAGGTGAAGCTAGGAAAATGCAGAAATCAGGTCAAGAGAATCGATCGCGATTTGAAAGTTTAACGCCACGATAAACTACAGAAGCATCTGGTGTGTGCAAAGTAAAGGTTAGACGTTTCAGATTTTTCAAAGGTATATTACTTTTAAAACAAGCTCTAGTCACCTGTTTCCTTTTTTCAAACTAACTTGTTATAACAATTCCCTCTACCCTAATTGAATAAAAAAAATGAATAAAATGAACTTTATTCTGTAAGTAGGCCGCAATGGCACTTTTACAAGTCAAACCCTACTAGCGTTTCACAGAGGCCACTGCCGAGAAGAAACGCCGAAGGAAACTCGACAGTCAGCCATTTTCTCACAAAAATATACTTATTACAATGATAATACCTAACCTACTTAAGATCAAGAAATAATTATAACTATATAAAGCAACACAAAAACAAAGAATAAAACGAGGGGAAAAAAACAGTTATGTAGTGTGTAATTCTGCATGAAAACATTTCGAAACTGTATACCTAAGCATTATCAAATACTAATTAAGAAAAAAAATGGTTTGCTTAACGAAGTGCAAGATTAGATTAGATGATTTATTTCACGATAAAAATTACATTATAAATTTGCATAATGTCAAAATTATAAGAATAGTTGTAAGTGAAACCCTGAAGTTAAAACATTTTTTTTATTAAAAATGTGATTGCTCTTGGCCAGCATCTAGCCAGGGGGCAAAGATGAGGCCGACATAAGAATAATTAGACCAAAATGAGTCAGTCAACAAAGATAATGTTTTAAATACTATTTTAAGAGATAGAATGACAGGCAGACAAACGCAAATAGTTTTTATAAAAACCCTGAGGACGTTTTGTATGTAACGAAGTATGGCCAAATCTTGCGCCTTCCCCAAATATAAAAATTGGGTAACTGCCACATATTAAAATTTATAACACAGTGTGGCTATTATAGGGATAGAAAACTATCAAATTATTAAAATAAATAGTACCTAAATTAGACAAATTAATCAAAATTATAAAAAAGATATGAGACTGTAAATATGATGATTTTTTATAGTCCAAAAGTAAAATTAAAGTTACGAATAGAATTTTTATATTTCACTAGAACAGAAACTGTATGGTAACTATGTCCATAAACGCAATATTGCTATAACGTCACATTTCAATATTAATCAATATGGAGTTAGATCGTTTTCAGTGCTCGAAAATACTAATTTGCCTGTCATTTTCGTATTTTGTGTTGCTCTAATTGTAGGTAGTTGGAACAATACAAACATTTGATCGTCTCTAAAAACTGGTTGGAAGGGCACCATATAAGCAATCAAAATCGAATTAGTCAAATAGCGAATTACACATGATTCTGAACAGGCAAAACCAAATATTTCAATTTATTTAGTTTTGCCTCCTAACTCACAAATTACCCTTCGACCTCACAAAAAAACGGATTCGCTATATGGGCTAGTAGTAATACGAAAACAGGTTTCAATAATATGAGTTTTTTTCTTTTTTGATATGTCGTTGGGGGCATGGTAAATAATGATTACCTATATAAAGAGTTTGAAAATATTAGCTGCGGCTTTCGGCAATATTATTTTTTTGCCAAAAACTGCGTAAATATAGAATAAGAGTTACATAAAACAGTGGCATATTATCTTAAATTTCTTTAAAATAAACTACTACTCAATTTACTTCATTTGCACATGACGTAGATGGCATTCTGGTAAACGAAAAACTACGCAAAGCTAATTCTTGTTCTAAGAAAATAAATACCTAATAATAAAATACAATGAAATAAAAAGCCGGAGGCTATGACTAAAGTATTAGGACATTTCAAATAATAATTTTAACAGTAAATTAATGTAGGTAAATGTTATTATAAAAATAATTGTTGTAATTAATACATTTTATTGTAATGAGTGAATTTCACCAAACGGGCATTTTTGTCAAATTCCCATGGAATTTTGAAATACCAATAATATATAGAAAATTTTATGCTGATAATTTGATAAAAAAATTAATAAACACAAATTTTCTTACGGGGTACTTATACATATAAAATTACGGAAGTTATTGCAATTTGAAAATTTGACCTGGGCACGGGAATTTATCTGTCCATGGGAATTGCCTTTTCTTAGAAAAAATTGTATTAAAATTATTATTTACCATCTAATTTATCAAGAATTATAAAGTTCAATTGTATCGAAGTTATTTAGCCTAATTTTACCAATCATGGGTTCAAGTTTCAACCGAGGAAATTTATATAAACCAAAAATCTTTATTTTAAGTTCAATTTCTCTTTATACAATCACATAGCAACTTCTTTGCAGAAAATCATACACGTATTAATATGTAAAACTATCACTAAATGCAGATGCACATATAGACGCTCGCAACTCCAAAAGCGTCACGGGTGCGTTGCTGACCATTTATAAAATTTGAGATGTCCGCTTTTACTTGTTTGCCACCGTCGTTGTATATATAAAATGCGTATGTATCGATATATACCTACATGATTTCATGTACATAATGTTCATTGACTTTATTTATTGATTCTTTTCAAATATTTAAGAAGCTAAGTGTAATTGTAGCAGTTGGCCTGTTTTTTTTAAATAAACGCATAAACTACAACTCTAATCGATATACTTAGTACAAATTATATTAATTTATGCATTTCATCGATAATTATTGTTATTAAATGCGGTTTATTAACAAAATAAGTGACCCTTCCCAATTCCCGTGCCTCAAAATCAGCTGTTTTGGGTAAACAAGCTATGGGAATTAGGACACGGAAATTGGAAATCGATATAAAAAAATCATAAAAAATTCAAATCGCATGTTAGTAATATTTTAAGTTATCGTTTATATAGAGACACCAAAGTGCTTTATAATGCATACATATGTTAATCATTACTTATGTAAGAATTTGAATTTCTAAGGGCCACCGAAATTGCAAGCAAAAGCAAAAAAATTGTCGCCCACCCAGAAACCGAAATACTTAGGTGGTTTACTCGAACTTAATGCGGTTTGCTATATATATATATTTTTTATATATAATAGCTGACATTTGAGAGCACATGTGAAGCAGGATGCGAAGCTGATCAAATGTAAACGATGGCTGCCAGGGATCTTTGAATTTTGCCGACAAAATTGAACTCTCGCGCTCGGACGATTTTTAAACATAATTACAAGTTATTCACCACAGTGAAGTGAATAGTGTCTGTGCTCAGTGATAGTAAATATAATCGAGTTAAAGTTTTTGACACGAAATCAGTGATTCTAATGTACAGTTTTTGATAGGAATTTTTGATTGATTCAAAAGTCGATGCCGGACAGGGCACGGAGTCTTAATTTGAGCGTTTAGGTATTTTTTAATGTATTTTAAAAACAAATATGTCAGTGAATTTGAGTGAACCTCAACGTGGAAGCATGTATTCTTTATGAAAATAAATAAATGGTACGTATTATCTCATGCTACACTACGATTTTCAGCTCGGACACAAAAAAAATCGAGTTCAGAAAATGACCCTAATAGTTGTTTTTACATTTTATTGCAATAATAATAAAATGTTACTTTGAACAAGAAGTAGAAGAAGAAGAAGTTGATCTCAATTTATTAAAAATGTTAATCTCACATGACTAAACTTAAAAATAGGTAATAAAGCGTTTAGATTATTCAATCTAGATTATTTTGACTTTAAGCCACCCTAAACTTCACACCTACATAAATTTAACACAAAAATGCTGCTCCTGTAAAATTTAGGAAATGGTGGATGCTGTGTTTTGCTTCTCAGGTAGGGCATTTGACTTTTATACTACACTAGCTTTTGCCCGCGACTTCGTCCGCGTAGAACTCATTCATCACGTTAGAATTAAATGCTATTATTTTATAATCTCCGCTCTTCCGCAAAAGCTTGCCCTTGAATTGATCGTCCTTGCCCTTGAGGTATGATTTCCGGGATAAAAATATCTCTATATCAGGTTTCGATTAAAATCTGTTCAGCAGTTTCAGCGTAAAAAGGTAACATACAGACACACTTTGGTAATAATTATACTATACCGACCCGCCCCGGCTTCGCCTAGTTTTTTACACCCTTGTAGATTGCATTTTCAAAAAAGCTGTAATTAATTTTCTAACACTTAAACTAAAAGCCTACCCAATAATGTATGCAGTCACTGATTTTAAAAAATCAGGTTGCCGGTACACACTTTCAATACCCTTTGAAATTACTTCTAATTTTTTTTTTGAAATTACTTTTTCCATAATTTAATCTAGCATTAAACAAAGTTTCAAGTCTCTCGTTAAAAATAAATTATACTCCCCATACAAACTTTCAACCCCTATTTCACCCCTTCAGAAGGCGAATTTTGAAAAAAAGCTGCAAACAGTTTTCTTCCATTTTAATGCTTAATCGATTAAAAATAATTTTGTTCTCCATACAAAATGATCACCCCCTTTTAACCCCCTCAGGTGATGAATTTTGAAAAAAAATATAGCCTTTGTCCTATTCTGATGTCTAAGCTACAATACTAGAAAGTTTCATTGAAATCAGTTCATTTTACTAAACGGTTAAAACTCGCGTATTAATTGACAACATTTCATATTTTTAACTACTTTATTTTATGAATTAGTTAGAAAATAGGTAAAAATTTAAGCCACCCGTATTTTTTCTTTTTCAATTTAACTCATTATTTCATACAAAAAAAACACGTTGAAAAGTAGGTCACTCCAAAAGGGCGTAAGTAAAATATGACGTCATCTTCCCAACAAGAATCCAGAGCCACTTCAGAGCAGCGATTGTCTGTACTCTGTACTAAGGGGAAGCGAGGAAGATGACGTCAACTTTCGGTTTACAGTAATTTGCGATTTTTTCCAAAATTAACGGAGAAAAAAATCTAAAAAAATGTTTTTCGTGTACTTCACACGTTTTTACCGAAATGGTTTTCGAATTAAGACTTTTGGAAATTATGAAATATTGTCAATTGTCACTTCGGGCGACATGTTTCGAACTCTTCGGGAGTTCTTCGGGAGTGTGCAATCGGCGCGGGTCGCAGACGCACTCATCCTGAGGAAGAACTCCCGAAGAGTTCGAAACATGTCGCCCGAAGTGACAATTAATACCTACGTGAGTTTTAACCGTTTAGTAAAGTTTATGGCATTAAAAGTATCCACCATATCATTGACAGTCGACAACGAGTGTATGTTTTCCCACTGGATACTTTCAAGAGATCGATTGAAGAGGACTAGGTCAATGTTTTTGATTGGGCGTAGAATAACCTTTTGGGGCACGTTTTTACACTTTTTGATATTTAATTCACAAGACAAAAATGCATGGTGACTAAGAGTAGGTATATAATCTACTTGAGTATTAAGAAGCGCGGTGTTACTACAAATCACATCTAAGTATCTGGGCGGCCGAGCTTTGCTCGGCGTTTTCCCGGGCATGAGACCTAGCTAGATCGATTGCTCGTCCCCGAAAACCCCCACATACCAAATTTCATCAAAATCGTTAGAGTCGTTTCCGAGATCCCCGAAATAAATATATAAATAAATAAATATACAAGAATTGCTCGTTTAAAGATTAAAGATATAAGATAAAGTTATAACATGTCTCACGAAAGTTTAAATTCAAGTAAAATCAGTTCAGTCGTTTTTGAGATTAGGCGGAACGTACTATACATCAGCACAAATTTTTACTTTTATAATATTATATTACGATTAGGATATATATAAGCTCACTTAATTTTTCGTTAAAAATATACTAGCTGAGCAACGTGTATCTGGCAACTTTTAATAACGCCCGTGGCACGAACTACGTACTACGTAATTCTCAACACCTTATTAAACCGTAAACCATGACTTAGTATCTACGTGAGTAATGTATGAAATAGGAGCACGAACTAACTTATATCTTATTTAATACGCTCGCAACACCTGGAATGCATTATTAGCTAGCTGTAAACTGTATAACCGTTATAAAGCACATACCTAAGTCCCAAAGGTTAAACAGTATATTGATACCAAAGAATTTTTTTATGTCACACCTGGCCATAAAGCGGCAAATACCGCACGCTCCGCGCGCGGGAAATCCCACTTCCGTGGCCAGGGGGTGACAGAAAATTTTGTACTTAACACGGGCGGTAATAAAGAAAGCCTCAGATCGGTCAAATACCTGCGATTTGAGACATTCTTTGTTTTACCGCCCTTGGTAACTATTGTTGACCAATTTGTCTTTTAAATATTAATACGGGTACGGAACCCTAAATAACGAACTTCCCCGTGTGGTGCCGGGGTAGAATAGCACCACCCCCTGTCTTCCCTTGGGTGTCGTAAGAGTCCACTATGGGAACTGGGTTGAAAGTGTTTGTGGCCGATGATGGGCTAGCAACCTATCACTGCAACATCACATTTTCTCCATCTTTAAACCTACAATTGCTAAAAGTGGCACTGTAGTTAAATTCCATGTGCTCCGCCTACCCCTTTTGGGAATATGTATGTATGTGTAAAAACCAACTTAATTTTTCGGGTGATTCGGAACTCTAAATGTGCATAGTCCGACTCGCACCTTTTAGCCGGTTTTTTTTTCGTGACAGTTAATGTTTACAGATGCATATTTTCGTATAGTGGTCCATTTTGTAAGTGTGTTCTTCTCTAGTTGGGGTAAGAATGGCAATAGGTACGTGCGGATATCTTACCGCAGTGCGCGTATTGTAAAATCTCGGGTTTTTTTCCGTTGCGGATTTAAAAACGCACCGCAACTCGCCGCACCGCAGTTAAATTCGCGCTTAGCCTAAGAAACAGGTCAAAGCGGCAGCAACGGAAACAAAACACAAAATTTGATTAGCCAGTAATTAAGTTGAGCCTGGGCATGACAGAAATGACTCTGCGAAATAGAAAGGACAAACAAATTAATGCTCACTGAAGTTGATTGATCTTCTTTCAGAATAACTTAGACTCAATAGAGTTTGCAATTAATTCAATTTATGAAGAGCTAAACTTTGTACATGTGGGACGAAATAAACATTTCTAGAAATAATTTTCCAATATTTTATAGGTGGTTGCTTACTGAGGCCCTATTCAATAATCAATCTAGACTCCACACAATGAGTTGATGAAATTATTGAAAATGAATGTTTTCCATAATGAATAAACACATCACGAACAATAATAATGTTATATCGAAGTACAGTTAAATTAGGTACTTTAAGTATAACATAATCCTCTTATTGCATTGGATATTCTGCTGAACACTAATGTAATAGTTATTTATGTATGATTTAATAATAATAAATAAAATAATAAATCAATTCTTTATTTAGGTATTTACCCATAAGTTTACAAGTTAATTTACTAAGTTACTATAGATTTATGTATGTATTTTTATATAGTATTATTTGAGCTAGTATATTTTATTAACTTTCAGTATTTGTTTTATGATAATTTCTGCACCACCCACTGCATAATTAATGTTCTTTTTTCCGCTACCCAAAATTTTGTACTTACCACGGGCGATAATAAAGAAAGCCTCAGGTCGCATATTTATCGCCCTTGCCTTCGGCTCGGGCGTAAAATACCTGAGATCTGAGACATTCTTTGTTTTATCACCCTTGATAAGTAATGTACTATTATGTCACACCTGGCCATAAAGTGGCCATTTTTTTTTTTGTAATATAAATTTTACGCCCGAGCCGAAGGCAAGGGCGATAAATATGCGATCTGAGGCTTTCTTTATTATCGCCCGTGGTAAGTACAAAATTTTATGTCACCCCTTGGCCAGGAAGTGGGTTTTTTCGCGCGCGGTGCGTGCGATAATGGCCACTTTATGGCCAGGTGTGACATAATAGTACATTACTTACCAAGGGCGATAAAACAAAGAATGTCTCAGATCGCAGAGCCGAAGGCAAGGGCGATAAATATGCGATCTGAGGCTTTCTTTATTATCGCCCGTGGTAAGTACAAAATTTTATGTCACCCCCTGGCCAGGAAGTAGGTTTTTTCGCGCGCGGAGCGTGCGATAATGTCCACTTTATGGCCAGGTGTGACATAAAATATATTATAGTGTCTTCAAATAAAAAAAATAAAAACATTATGTGTTACATAAGGATCTCGTCTAAAAAATCCAAATTGGATTTTATTCCATTTGCCACTCAACGTAATCGTACTGTAATTTACTGTTATACTTAAAATCATTTGAACTCGGCGAGTTATTGTGGCTTTAATAAAACTTAATAAGAGAATGATAATAGATTAGAATAAAATTTATTGCAAACCAAAATAACACCAACTTACATAAAAGTTTGAACTCATAATCTAGGAGTTACAATATTTAAAAATTACCTACTTAATAACAACACATTTACAAAGAGCAGTGTGGCTGCTATAATGGACACCACTCAGCATAATAACGGTTGACACTCACTTGGAAAAGTCACTATTTGCGACATGTGGCTGGTATGGTTTGGAGTTGTGGCTTTACCTGTTGAAAAAGCGACTTTACCCTCCAATCAAGAACATTTAAAATCTAATGTCATTTTTATAAAATATCATATTTTTTTAAATAATTTCATCTATACAATGACATGTGCGGATGCTGTCGCGGTTCCCTAATGTACTAACTTCAAACGCTAAACAATCTCACTTCAATGCCCTTTTTGACTGCGTTCGAATTTTGGTTCAATTATATTGACATTATGCTTGATCTTCCGTATCACAGTCATTTATTGCGTAGAATGCTCGAAATAAATAGGTAAGTCACACCATAAACTGTGGCTAGTAGCTGCACGACTAATATTCATTTTGACAGGTAATATTATATATTACAATACAATACCCTTTATTGCACACCTCAATTAAAGGACAGTACAGTACAAAAAGACAATAAGTAGATGCAAACAACAGGCGGTCTTTATTATTTTTTTAATTATTTTTTTCTTTTATTAGATTAAATTGTTAGGCTCCCACAGACTGAGATTCGTCAGTGTCACCACTACTAGCGTCGGTATTAAATTCCGGGATATATTCACTCTTCTAGCAATTCACCTATGGAATGCTCTTACACTCCGAAATAGCGATTGCTGCACAAGCAGCGATTGATGATGCTAATTCTCTTCATGTTCATGATATTTCGCTCTGAAATGCAATGAAATGAAATCTCCTCCAGAAAAGAATTCCTTTTACTCGTCTTCTTTTATAATACGCACTGTAGCTGCTTATTAAATATATATCGGGCCAAACCATCAAAGCCATCAATGCGTATAAAAAGAGACACGCACACACACATGTCTGCACTATTCTTAATAATATTGGTTCCGAGAACTAAGCAATCAAGTACCTACAACAGCTTACAATATAATATATGTAATACTTAGTACCTATACTTGCTTAGCTATGTAAATTGTGCAAGCGTAACTAGTAATAATATGTTCATTATAATATTCATCGCTTGATGGCTTTGCAATATCGATGGTAATTATATTATTATTATAGGTATTGATTTTGAACTCAAATTGTGGCAATAGTAAGTATTGATAAAAGTAACGTTTTATCCCTTTATTCATAAAAATTAACAAATCTTGTCCATGTTTCCATTATCACAAACATAAAAGTTAAAGTGAAGTCAGTCGAGTCAGTAACGCTTCTTTACTGCGCGAAATCTTTTCACAGAATTTTCATTTCATCAAATACACTTTTTTTTCAAATAGCTATCTTTATTCTCTGGTAGATCTAATGGGTTCTACATGATGCATTTTTAACAGTAGTTCAAAAGTTAACGGTTCCTAAAAAGAATTTTTGAGAAAAGTGTATTACTGACAAATGATATTATGCCAGATGAGGGTGACTCGATAAAACTGACAGTAAGCTCCCGTCAATAATTAAAGAAGAATGGACAAATTGGTATTAATATTTATGCCTTACATACTTTTGTAAATTACTCGGCCCCTGCACACTGTCCAATAATTGGTGCCATACAATGAAAGACTGTCACGATTAAGACCCTGCTTTCAAACGAGATATGTCTCTCATCATAGGCCTTTGCGTCTATTGCAGACGATTCAAGCATTGCTGTGTAGTTGCGAACATCGTTTCTGGTGGCTGTAGAGACCAATGCGGGAACGGCACGATCTTCCACAGGTATAACAGGGAAAGTTGACGTCAGAAGCTCTAGTTCCGATTTGTTTTCTGCGGCACCTTTTACTAGCTAGCTATGTCTCTACTGTCATACAATACACTGAATGCGCCCCGCCAAGTAAGAAAGTCGCTTTAGTTAAGCGAACGGTATTTTTCTAATAACAAAATCGTAACTACCGATTTGTTAAATAAACACACGTGCTCTTAAACGGTCGAATTCATTTACCGCGCCTAATGTAGGTACACTGGGTTCGTGTACGTTCGGATTTTAACGGGGTCAGTCCAATCATGCTAATGAAAACAAGCCATGCGATCGCGGCAATGTTTAGCCTTCTGAATATTCAGCGGCTATTTTCTTAACGGCTATCGAGATTGTTGCCGCAGTCTAAAATTATTACCTATCCACAACATCAGCGGCGCACTACGATACCGTAAAATCTAACGATGATTAGTTGCATTGAAAAACGTCAACGCCCGAGTTTTTGGAATTAAAAACGTGGCCGTCGCACGGAATTGAAAGGAAAACGCTTTCATTGCACTTAGCGTTATGGGTCGTAACGTTGCGTCGTAAAATTCTTTTAAGTTACATACCTACGTCGTTAAAATACGTAACTTTCATCATTAGCTAATAAAGGTACTGGCGAAACAAAATATATGAGTTCCAGTTCGAGCCATACTCCATTTACTTTAACTGGCTATAAAGATATTTCTTCCTGCACGTTGTCTTAGACTCTCTGAACTATAGTACTGCTCTCCAGGCCGTTCTGTCTTGTGCCTTTGAGCAGTTGCCTGGTAATGTCGACCTGGTAACTTCTTGGCTCACATCTGTCTTTTTATTAGCATTCGCAGTAGCCGTTTAGCTGGCAAGGAGAGGGAGAGGAGAGGAGGGCGTAGGAAATTTGACCATAACAAAAATTATCATTTTAAATCTTAATCATCAATTCGCTTCCTCCTTCCTCTTGACTCCTTTTCCTATTGATTTTGGGTCGGCACAGCATGTCTTTTTCTTCCATACATCCCTGTCACTCGTCATCTCTTCATTCACAGCTTTCTTGTTACATGGCTTTCTTACATATCCCCGTACTAAGCCCATTTATGACTCGACATTTTAACATGTTACAAAAGGGAAAGTTTAAGGACTTCTTCGCAAGCTGCGCGCCTGTCGGCCGCTATGGAGTTTCATACATTCTGTCAATTGAATAAATATCCAGCTATTTACATCTTTTTTCGTCATTTTCGTCTCATTACTCGTAAATATGGTCCAAGGAGACAGAGTCAACTTTTTTAAAAAACGTAAACAAATATCGGACCTTTTTGATTAATGTTCTCGCTGGGTGTCGTAGCTTTGTGTAGATAATCGTGATTCGACAATGACTTTAGAAACGAGCGTTCAAACTTTTAGAGAATCACATGTGTGCTTCAATGCGGCTTAATATTTGAATCATTATTAATTATATTTTATGTCACACCTGGCCAAAAAGTGGCCATTATCGCACGCTCCGCGCGCGAAAAAACCCACTTCCTGGCCAGGGGGTGACATAAAATTTTGTACTTACCACGGGCGATAATAAAGAAAGCCTCAGATCGCATATTTATCGCCCTTGCCTTCGGCTCGGGCGTAAAATACCTGCGATCTGAGACATTCTTTACTTTATCGCCCTTGGTAAGTAATGTACTATTCCTCACTGCTGCGCTGTACACAGTTCCTATTCTGGACGAGAAGGGATGGGGCGTGGTCCCCATCCCGATGACTATGGTATGCGAACTGAGAATCAACATTCAATGTCTTCATTTGAATTTAAACTTTCGTGAGACATGTTATAACTTTATTTTACTAAACGGTTAAAACTCACGTATTAATTGTCACTTCGGGCGACATGTTTCGAACTCGTCGGGAGTTCTTCCTCAGGATGAGTGCGTCTGCGACCCGCGCCGATTGCGCGCCGATTGTGAGTTTTAACCGTTTAGTAAAATAAAATTCAATGTCTTCGCAGATAATGGATATATAATATTATGAACAAACAACATCAGTAACACAGTGTATTCTAGATAGACAATTTTACAGCATTATTCTGGAAAATAGGATCAAATTAGAACTAGTTGTTACCGAAACGTGAGAAAGGTCTTTCATCTTCAATGTCAAAGGCTTGTATATAATTATGCCACTTATGCCCACTCGTTTTAGAACAAAAGGAAATTACAAGAAACCAGATCTCTAATCTGTCACTGTTAGGATAAATTTTAGAAAACTTAGACGGCTTTATTGATATTATATTACCATTTTCCCGTAGCGTAGGTAGGTATTAACCTATGAGTTAATCATCAATCAAAATTTGAAAGTAATTTAAGTTTGTGCCGAGCGGTTAAAGTAAGGTAAGATACCTAAAAAGTTAATTACCTATAAAACTTTTTCATAAAAGTTTTTCTACGAGTTCACCGAAATTAACATGCCTTCCAAAGCACGGGAGCGCTCAGTTAGTAACCACTCAAAGCGGTCACCCATCAAAGTCATAACCGCTGTCCATGTTGCTTAACCTTAGATACCGCAAGCGGTACGCAGGCGCCGCTGGGCCACGAGCGCTCCACGAGTTAGGGTAACTTTTATTAATATAAAAAGTAGGCAGCGGCGACGATGACTCCAAATATTGCAGCTCGACATGGGAATAATAAAAGAGTAAAGGAAATTGATGAGGGAAGCGTGGCGCCCCGTGGTGTTAAATCTTGGAATCCAATATTACACCTCAGTCCTAAATAAAAATCCGTATGAAAAAGGTGCAAACGATGTTCACGCTTGCAAATTAAGTACGCACAGGACTTGGACACCTCCAGATCTCCGTCTACCTCAAAAAACAATGTCATAGTTTTTTTTTTGCCAGTAGACAACTGGTTAGCCCTGATAGCTAAAACATATCAGAAGTTATAATGGTGATCTGGTAAAAGTAGTTTTAAGAAGCAGGTTGGTATTCAAATATACTCACCGGCAGAAAATTTGGCCCAAATTGGAAAAAATCGGCCAAGTGCGAGCCGGACTCGCGCACGAAGGGTTCCGTACCATTATCTATTACAAGTGCGTGTCGGATCACGCACAACGAGGGTTCCGTACCGACACCTACTAGTCCACATTTCAAAACACTATTTAATACCTTGAATCAAAAAAGATCTTATCTATTATTATTGGGGAACGGGACTTAATCGCGTACTATTATAACTAATTTACCTTTTTCTTAAGGTTTTGCCCGACGTTTCGAATGTATCACAACATCCGTGGTCGCGAGCTGACTGGCGTGAGCGGGTATCAACATCTTCTAGCCGCGCGGGGTATGTGTGAAAATCGTGTAAGTTTAAAGTAGGGCTCGCGGTCGTGTCCGGGTTTCGTGTACACGTGTTCGGTATCCGTTTCCGTACTACACGTACACGGGTTTCTGACCCGTTCTACACGGGTAGTCGTGTACACGTGTAATTAAGATCCGTGTATCCGTGTACCCGTGTACCCGTGTACACGGCGGAACGGACCTTAAATACACGCGCGCCTAACCCGTCCTTCAACTACAATTACAGCGACAAAAACCGGCCAAGTGTGAGTCAGATTTCGCACATTTAGGGTTCCGTACCAACCGCATAATTAAATTGGTTTTGTTTTCGCGCCCCACTAGTACCGCATGGGATCTCCTCTTATAACATTTAGCAATAGTTATTGCTAAATGTTATGTTGACTATTTGTATAGCTTTTGGCCACCAAGATGCTTCATCATCATCATCAAATTGGAAGACTGTAGCTTCAACGATTTAGCTGTAAAACCACTGTGACAGACTACGGACTAACGGACGGACGGACGCGTGAGTGACAGCAATAGGGTTCCGTTTTGACCCTTCGGGTACGGAACCCTAAAAATGACAAAGTACAGCATAGCTGACGAGCACAGAAAACGCTCCATAGGTACTGAGTACTGACTGACAGCAAAATGTGACGTCACACTTTCGTAGCCTCGTACTACCGTTGTATGGAAAGAAGGGGAATTTGCCATTTTGGTCGTAAAATATTGCGTTTATGTAGGTACATAGTTGCCAAGTTGCCATACAATTTCATTTTTATTGAATTCTATTGGTAACCTTTTATTTACATTTCGGACTTTAAAAAAAAACTTTTTACGAATTTTTGTAGTACCATTTGTTTTGTGATTTTGATTAATTTCTTGATGATTTTCTATATAAAGCCACACTGTGACATAAATTGTAACATGAGCCATCTAACCTATTGTGACCAAATATAAATAGATATTATACTAAAATTCAGCTCAATTGGGTGTCAAGAGTGGTATTAATTCAGTTAAATTAGTTAACAGACGCACAATTCACATTTTCTGAATTTATCGTTTCTTTATACGCGACCTCGAAATTGGATTAATTTTACTTATTAAATATAACACTTAAGATAACGCCGCCGCATCTAGTATAGTCAGCGTGAATCCAGTGGTAAATAATAACAAAAGGCAGAATAATAAACAATCGGCAACATAAAGTCAACTGCAAGATGCAGGTGTTCGAATCTTTATTGCCCTTAGTGACCAACTGCCTAGCATGCATGGTATTTATTATAGGATTGTTTGCACTTAATGTTGGTCAATTCTTTTCGATAGTGAGCTCCATTGTTCTCATTAGGTGCAAGTAGGTAATAAAAGTAAATCGAAATAAAAATAAAGTACAGTAGAATCCGCTTATAACGACTCCGCATATAACATTTGGCCGCTTTTAACGACTGCTAAATCACCTGCCGTTAGAAATCATACCATACATCAGTCCGTTTAGTGCTACGTTCTGTTAGTGCCAGTGTTGGGCACTCAAGAATAAAATCATTATTTGAATAAGAATTGGTAAGAATTAAATCGTACGTAAATAATCGTACGTGAGAGAACGTGGGGTTAAATTATTCTTAGTCAAATAAATTGATTCATGATTTTTTATTTTAAATAATATTCTACGAATGCAGTCTAGGTACCCGGGGCAAATATGACTTATTAGGTAGGTATAGGGTAGTAGGTACTAACTGCTTTACATTATACTTGACGTACATCTAATTAAATCTTACTATCATAGTGGTCTTTTTGAACTATGACATAATTTTGGTAATCGAATTATTTTTAATTTGATAGTGAACAAATACAAAATAATAATTTGGTACAATTGAGCTGACCTCATCTGATGATGGACCCAGATGGTGGATTGCGGAACTCTTGAATGGCTACTTGTATTGTATACCCCTCGCGTTCGGGCACAGCACATTGCTTTGTTTTGATAAGATAAGTTCGTCACCAACCTCCCTAAAGCTCGAAACGCACTGACAGCGGTAGCGGAGCGGGGCGTCGCGGTGCGGAGGCGGTACCGGTTATAATATTCGAACTAATATGAAAGGGTCCGCACAGAAAACCGGCCGGGAAAAAAGCGTAGCGGTGGCGGCGCGGTACCGGTACCGGCTTGGAGGTGGCGAACCGCCTGCACAGACAGGCGAGCACGTCACGGTGGCGGGGCGGGGCGGTGCAGGCGGTTCGCCGCCTCCGCTCCGGTACCGGTACCGCGCCGCCACCGCCACGCTTTTTTCCCGGCCGGTATTCTGTGCGGACCCTTTCATATTAGTTCGAATATTACAACCGCTACCGCCTTCGCACCGCAACGCCTCGCTCCGCTACCGCTGTCAGTGCGTTTTGAGCTTTAGTATTTAGCCTACTATCTTTTTTACACCTAGGAAAAGCTAAATAGGGCAAAAGAGATAGCAAATAATGGCAGGCAAAAAAAAAACCATGGCTTGCCTACGCTTATCGCTAGATTCTTAGTAAGTCTCAGCAATTCAGCATGAGTAGTATTTATTGTCCGGCGTGTTTGCCGCGTTTGAGACCGCCATTCATTAGCAATAAGTGCAATAACATTAATAATAGGATTAAGTCGTGGCGGTTCATTTCTTTGTAAACACCTGAAGCAGGCGGTGCATTAAACAATCTAGAATACGTAATACGTATCCTATCCTATGTTATCGTCTCGTCTAATAAGTTATCGAAAATACCATGTTCTAACTATGTAATAAATGTTGGGACTGTTGGGAGCGACTCGCCGAGTCGCCGGACAGTGAAAGCACCAAAGATAATTCGGAAACAAAAGAAAGTATTGGTTATCAATATCATTACCTAAAAAAATATACAGTATTCGGTATCTGTATCTAACTTTAGTCAGTAGCCAATGAAGAGTTCCACTATCCACTCCTGACTACATCATCAGACCATCGTCAGAAAGTGTAAAGTAGGTAGGTGCTTATAGGATTCGTCAAAACAACCAACATACGTTAATACGCAAAAAATATGTAGGAGGCTATACGAAGTACAGTAGTAGAAAGAAATGAACTTACTCAGGAATCGTCATGGTGGGTGATTTTTGATGTATGGATAACAAATGTCTTCCTATGGCTCCTGTTGACCCACCATCGCATGAAAACTCGTTATTTGCCCGGTCATTGCACAAAGAGCAAAAGCCTTTGTCACCAACTCGTGGCAAACTTTCAAACTCATTTTCATTTTTTAACAATAAAGTTTATAAAAATAAATTAACAGCAAACAACAAACGAACGCAAACAACACAACAAAAACTATTAATAAAACAAAACGGTACGATTAACGTAGATAGACTTTAGTATCCAACTGACTAAGTGGCGAACTGTAGTCTAACTAAAGTTCTATGAGATACTTTATACATTTTAGGCTTAGATATTATTCATCGTTTATCGTCAAAATACTTTATAGTGCCGCGCGGCAACAAAACAATGGGATAATCCTACCTGCAAGATTGTTTGTTGTATTTTTGCCGATGTATTGTGCTAATTACAAAGAGATAAGGCCAAAACCACCAATGCATGTTGTAAAAATAACACGCTTTATTGAATGAAACAGCTGCACTTTGTTTATTAACGTCATGTCCTAATTGTCAGGTTTTTTTTTGGCCATTTAAAACCCATATTGTTATGAACTCTAAGTATAAATTATTGTAATTTTTTTTACGCTATTCAATATTTAAATAAAACATACAGTTTATTTATCAGCGCTATTGTCAATACATCGAAGCGGTAGCGAATTGATCTATCAAGCTACCCAATGATAGAAGGTTTTCGGATTACACATAGATGCTTCAGGTCTCGATATTATACTGGTTTGCTCAACGCGCGCTCCAAAGGAAAATATGTCATACCTAGCCGTTTGTGGTAATTTAACTAAGCATTAGTATCTAAAAACTACATCAATGATAAACTTAAAATTATTTAAACTGTCCGAGTTGTACCAAATTAGTCCATTCAAAAAGCGACTTTATTGTAAAAGCAAGAAGGTTCAACAGCGCCGCAAATCAGCGCGCGGGAATCTAATGGCAGTTTTATAAAAAAGTCGGACATCTTAAATAATTTCATCTTATACCTATCAGTGAAGTCAACGGTTACTACGACATTTTTCGTGTCATATTTAATCTCAAAATATATAAATTTATTGAAACGAAAGTGTGTTACTTACCTATTATTAACATTACCAATCAATAAAAATCAAAATAATTGTATCTTCCTAATCTATCACATATTCAATCATTTCTCTGCATAGCACGAATCTTCGCTACACGTGAACGAAGGGTTGAACCGGCGTGTAAATAAGATCCGTGATTTCGTGTATTCGTGTACCCGTGTACACGGGTACCCGTGTACCCGTGGTCACGTTTCACGGTACCCGGCGGGTTCGTGTAGTTCGGGTTCTTAGCACCGCCGGGCTTAAGAACACGGGTACCCGTGTCAACGTGTACACGTGTACCGGGAGCTCTAGTTTAAAGGCTTGGTCACACCGCGTGCGCGACACAAGCGGGACGCCGCGCTGCGCGCCATAATGTATGAAACCGTCCCGCTCGCGTCGCGCAGCCAGTGTGACGTCGCTAACCTGTTAGCATACGTTCCGGCGCGCTGCGGTCGCGTCGCGCGGACGTCGCGCAACGCGGTGTGACCAAGCCTTTTATCAATATATAAGATCTTATCAAGACAGTTTTTCAGTGATAACTCAAAAACCTTTATTGTACACCACCTCAATTTTTTTCAGAATTTTAATCTTCATAGTTTGGAAATTAGAGGTGGGGGGACACACATTTTGTACGAGTTTGGGAGCTAATATCTCACCAACGAAATGGAAAACTTTCTTAGAAACCTCTATATCATTTTAAAGGGCCTATCCAAAAATACCCCACACAACGACATGCATTGAAAAAAAAATGTTTCGTCCCCGGTTACATGTATGATAGCGCCTTTTCAAAAATTGGTACCTCAAATGATGTATTTTAATAGGTTTCGAATTAATTTGACGCTAATTCCTTTTAATGTGACGTCACTACCGGTCTGACCGCACCTGACACCTGAGGAGTTGGTGGGGCGAGATTCAGGTGGGGCCCGAGCCTATAAAAGACTGGATGCCTCATTGGATCGATTATTGTCATTTGATCAGCCTTAGCGATAAGACCTATGAAGTATAACGTTTGGATTTACCGAGTTCTTAGTGTTAATCGTATTGTTAGTCTATAACCTTCCAAGACCGTTTGATTTATCCAATAAGACTACAAAGCGTGCTACATTAAATAATGAATAAATGATCTAAATTAGAAGGCCAACGATGAAGTTTCTTTTACGAAATTAATCCCTGCATCGTCCTAAACTACGGGTCCACGAGGAGTTACTACTAAAAGCGCACGAAAGTAAGTCGTGCGCTAACATCAGAAGTGAGCAGACCAGCGCCCATGGAATCTGATGGCCTACAAGAAAAAAGTATCTATTGAAAGATCAATAACGACTGAATTGATGGAAATCAACGAGTTGATGATGAAGCAAAGCATCTGCGACGTTTGATGATCAACGGATCAAATAGAAATCCGGTGAGTGGCTTTCATTCTGTTCTAAACCATTTCCAATTTTGTGGTAATTTTATAATTGGAGTTACAATACCTTCCCTGATATGCTTTGGTCCGAATTCTTCAAAACCGATTGCTATGGTCAAATAATGCCTATAAAGTCACTACTTTACACATTGCCAGCAGGATTTAATCCAAGGTACTAACGTGGGTAGTTGAGTACAAATTTATAAAAACGGGGTCACTGTGTATGTGTGGAACACTCAAAATATCGCATCAAGTTGCAAATGAATCGTCCAAATCATATGATGTAGTTTAATTCTAATTATTAAGTATTATTTACTTATTATCCAACAGAAAATAAGCTATTTTAGGTAACAGATACCAACAAAATCCTTATGTGACAAATGAACACGATAACAATGTACCTAAGCGCAGTATTACAACGGAAAAACAGCGATTCGTTTATTTTCCCATACGAACTACTTATCTGCAAAATTTTGTATTTTTTTTGTTCTCTAGATTCCCCATATTTACTTTCTATTAATTAAGAGAGAAACTGGAAACCTAATTCGAATGGTACTCGCCATAAAAAAAAGCAATGTAACCAATTCACTATTGATTATTATCTTCGTTTCTAAAAACTGACCGTTGAGGGTAGGAAAATATTTACCACAGCGCTTACATTTTTCTACCAGTGAAATATGCGTAAAATTACTAGTTACCATTACGTAAAACCTTTTTAGTTGTGTGCTATTGTGAGGTTATTGAAGTGTTAATAATAATTTAATGAAATAAAAATATTTTACCTGGCTTTACGAAAAAGAGCGGTGCTTAACAGCAATATTACAAAACAAACATGGATACCAATATGGAACTAAATTCACATTACGGTTGTCTTTAAAGTAATACTTAATTAACTTGTTTCACGAAACATAAAAATAGAATACAACAGAGAATAGTTTATTTACATAGAATTGGTAGATAAATTTGGTTCGTTTGTTAGTATCATAGGTACCTAGCTTATTCTACTGCTTGTACTGTATTACCAGTTACGCAAACGCTTATATTTCCAAATTATGATTGATCAAGATTTTTAAGACAGAAAATTCTTCATCACACCATAGTTTGCTTTTTACCTCCACAGTTAAAATGCTTTATTTTGATTAATATAAGTGTGTACAGTGGTAGCCTCAGCCTTTGTTATTTTGTTGTAGATAAACTTCGACCAATGCCTGAAACCTCTGCACCCTGCTTGTGTATCCTGCTGTTGATGACCGAAAGGATTGCGATGAACCAATATGGGTATCTACTATCACAACATGAAGAAGGAATATCACGACGATACAACACTGGGTGTTCAAAGCACTCGCCAGATAGCAGTATCCAATATGATTAAAACACAATAGTATTATGACAAGTTCTGTTAACATTGCCCAGTTTTCAAAAATTTAAATTCAGCAGTAGTAATGTCCAAGTTAACTTTCAATACCTTTAAACTTCATTTTAAATTGAATTACCATATTTATAACTTGTACAGTAAGATAAATACATAGTATTTGTAAACATTATGGGGCCTACCGCAAATTAATTTATTATTTAGTGATAATTACCCTCTTTCAAATGATAAAACTACATTCATACATGAAAAAGAGAAGAAATGTAAAAAAAAAATGTGAAACGTGATGTCAAATGTGAAATAGAAAAAAAAGAGGAAAAAGAAAGAGAAGGTAGACACTTGCTTGGATGGGCCGTAAAGGCATCATCCAGGACGTGGGCTACGGAGCCACTTGTCTGGATGGGTCGTTAAGCGGCTTTATCCACAACTGGGCTATAGCTCATTGTGCTGAACAATTCGATGCCACTTGACGCTGAACAATGGATGAATCAGGAGGATTCAGGCTTGCAACTGGGCACAAAGACTGTGGTTCTCACAACTCACTGTGGTTTGGCAGCTACTTGTTTGAAGGGAATTATACAGATTCTCTCCAAACAACTGGGCTCCCCAACCGACTGAGCTCAATTTAAAACTCACTGTGTTTTGCCAGCCACTTGTTTAAACGGATCACACAGATACCGGCAACTGAGCTGCCCAATCAACTGAGTTTTTGGCAATGCCACTACTTAATTATATGGATGTAAATGAGCTAAATTTAGACTTTCAACTTAATTATAAATTGGCAAATATTGCGCTCACCATTATGCTAAAGGTAAATTCAATTCAAAAATAAAGCTTTCCATTCATTGCAAGCCGAATAAAACTAAATTGTAATACAACTGAAACAAAAAAAAACACACACCTTTAAATATGAAAACAGTTTAAATGCAGTTTCATGTAATAACTCATTGCGCAGAAAAAAGCGTTGTCAAAACTCAATTCTTCCACAAGTAAATACGTTCACTGTAATACAAAATAAATAACAGCAAACAAAAGGCAAAACTATTGTAATTAAACGCATATAAATTGTATTCCGTGAGTAGCAAATAAAATCTTTATCAAGGCGTACAATCTAAACAGTACCTTAATACAAATTACGTATTAGAATATTTTTTTTCCATCAATACAATAATTTACACCATTCAATTAAGTCTGAACCTGAAGAGTTTCTTGCGGCGCTTCTTCTCTTCAGATGTCTAATTTCCGAAGCGCTGGTAAAATTAATCTAATGAAAATATTTAAAATCTTATTTTATTAAAAGAAATAATAACAAATAAAACTGACCCAAACCAAAGTACTAAATATGATGCCTACGCTTAAAAATTAAACTGCCTAATAACCATTTTTTTTTAAACATCAGAATGACCGAGCGGTTAAGAGTAGGTATTGTTTTTTTTTTTACTGAATGACCGTGATAGCGGATAGTTTATAATTCTTTAATAATTTCGATTATTGTGATTGTTTGCATTAAATAAACGAACTTAGCTAACCAATACCAGATCTAAACTTACCTATCGTAGTTCATTGTAGTGTCTCAGAGCACGAGCCACATGTCAGTATGGCCGTGATAGCGCCTTTTCAAAAATTGGTACCTCAAATGATGTATTTTAATAGGTTTCGAATTAATTTGACGCTAATTCCTTTTAATGTGACGTCACTACCGGTCTGACCGCACCTGACACCTGAGGAGTTGGTGGGGCGAGATTCAGGTGGGGCCCGAGCCTATAAAAGACTGGATGCCTCATTGGATCGATTATTGTCATTTGATCAGCCTTAGCGATAAGACCTATGAAGTATAACGTTTGGATTTACCGAGTTCTTAGTGTTAATCGTATTGTTAGTCTATAACCTTCCAAGACCGTTTGATTTATCCAATAAGACTACAAAGCGTGCTACATTAAATAATGAATAAATGATCTAAATTAGAAGGCCAACGATGAAGTTTCTTTTACGAAATTAATCCCTGCATCGTCCTAAACTACGGGTCCACGAGGAGTTACTACTAAAAGCGCACGAAAGTAAGTCGTGCGCTAACATGTATGCCCCCCTAAAATATTTTTTTTCCTTATTTCACATCACATTTATATAGCGGTTCATAGAATACTTCTTTCTACCAAAGTTCATAATTGTAGTACTTATAGTATCCGAGTAAACCGACAGACAGACAGACAGACAGACAAGACGAAACTATAAGGGTTCCGTTTTAGCCATTCTGGCGAATGGCGTGAGAAGTCACTAAATCCCGCTATTTTACAAGATTTGTTCCTAAGATTTTTAAAACTTATATGCCCCCCTTAAAAATTATTAAAAATATTTTTTGACAATTTGGTGTGGCTTTGGGTCAACAAGATGCTTATACTGTGAAACTTTGAAGCCTGTAGCTCAAACCGTTTGGCTGTAAAACCTGTAAAACAGACGACGGACGGAATTATGACTGACAACAATGGGGTTCCGCTAGGAGATTTGGGGCACGAAACCCTAAAAATAAGCCTGTCAACGTGTTTCCCTAAAATTTTTGAATACCAATTATGAAAGCTGCCAAGTTTCATGCTTTCTGCCAGATGGGACCATATTCGTCATGTTTTCGAGCTAAGAAGCCGTACTATATCGTGTGTATTCAAACGAAAGGGCTAAGCTGGTTCAAAAACTATTTATATCACATCATTACATTTAAGTCACTTGTTTTAAAATAAAATAAAAATAATTTTCAAAACATACCGTGTTTGGGTTCCTCCAGGTAAGATACCGTTGTATTATTTTTTGTAAAATATACCTGACTTTTTTGCTGTTTTGTTGGAACCCTTCGTGCGCGAGTCCGATTTGTAATTGGCCGGTTTTTGCTGGGTTCACTCACCACATGACACCATCCCAAAGTTTGAGATCCACAATTTCTTCAATTTTACTTGCATGGTATAAGACCGGACAAAAAAAGTACTAAAAAAATTAAATCGTGTCCGAAATTTATTATTCGTAATACTATTCTGGCTATTTCTATTACTAGTTGGTCAGCGGGTGAAACCGGACATTTCCCTGTAATAAACTCTCTGTTGCTCCCAATGGGGACGAAGTTAAAAGCTCGTCCGTTCTTATACCTACACGTGAAAATTTTATGATATCGAATTGTTTTGTAACTCTAAAGACAGTCACGTATTTTTACGTCCGTGGGAATAACAAAATTCAGTGCTGCAGAATATTTAATGCTCTTCATTTTGATATAAATATAAACTAAGTGCGTAACGTATTCGCTGAGAAAAAAAAACAAATCCAACATCGTCTCGAACTACCCAAAAATGTCCGAAAGTTATCCGAACGCACATATAAAATTAAGATCAGAAAATTTCCTTGTCACTTATGCCTTGTCGTATTACCTATACTCAACTCGGCTCCAAAGCGAAATCCGTCTGTCTCTTTTACGATACGAATTCCCCTACTCACTTAAAGCAAATGTGTTTATGATTAATGTATTTCTCTTTTAAAAGATACACAAAATGTCTTCTTAAAGAAAGTGGTTTTGACAGGGTAGTTGAGAGATAGGTATTTGTTGAATAATGAAAAAATATCAAATTTCGACGCTCGCATATTAAACGTGAAAAATATTGAAACAACCCAAAACGCAAAACAATCATCAGGAATATCGTTTTCAATTTTAGACTTTCCAATATCGTGATTAATGTTTAATTTACATTTCGTACCAAAAAATAAATGAAAAGAATACTCAGTCAATTCAGCATGATACGAATTTATACAAATCGCGAAAACGTTTTTTTCTCTGGAGCTTGAAATCTATTTTTTGATTAGTTATCTTTTCTCTGGAATCTACAATTCAGATTTAAGATAATTTGACCTCAGAAGGTACCTATAGGTAATATTTTTGGATTTTAAATTGTGTAAGCTCTGTCAATAGCTGCACAGTATACTTATATGCTAATAAGGATAGAAAAGCAAGCTATATAGAGTTAGCTAGAGATTGTTAATCACAGAACAATTTATTAGTCACCAACTGAACAATCTAGTGAATAAGTAACATACTTGTTAAGTTTACAAATAAATGTAATATATGTAGATTTCAAACGATTTTTAGTCCTAGATCCAGATTTAGTAGTGCCCTGTAGGGAATTTCGCGTATGGAGAATTTTTGCAGTAGTGAAAACTGTAGTAGGAGTAGCTTACTAATTTGTACTTAATACCTACTTATGTATTTATAATTTGGGTGGACATCTGTAATTTAGTACATTTTCCCTATGATATCATAATTTTTTGAATTGACTAAAAACTATTTCTCTTCGGCATCTTATCAAGAGAAGTATCAAATGAAAGAGCTCCATGACTTTAATTTTAAATTATACCACACCATTATATTTCAGCCAGTTGCTTTGAAAAAAAAAAAAAACATTTTCAAAACATACGAAGTTTGGGCTCTTGACTGGAAACGGAAGAATTATTTTTTCTAAAATATACGCCGAATAACTCGGTATAATTAGTACTCGTACCTTATTATAAATATTTTTATATTCATATTCATAATCATAATTCTTTATTTCAGACCAAGTCCATATGATAACAATACAATACAGTTACAAAATATTAAAAAATAAATAAAAACCAATAAAATATTTGAAGTTGGACCGCCACAATTTATTTGTCTGCTTTGCCTTAAGGTTGACTGGTAGAAAATACTTATGGCATTACGTCTGCCTTTTGTACGATAAGTTTTCCTTTTGTGCAATAAATAATTATTTTAAAAATAAAACTGTTACGTGATTTCATAACCATAGTCACTTCAATACCATTATAGTCAATTCAATATTACGAGTATATTATTGCAATTGTAACTAATTTAAACTCAATTTAAATTGTAATTTAATTTACTAAACTGTTTATTTAGTGTGAAACCAACTTACTGACTACGGGTGGGCTTAAAACCAGCTTAGCGCTGTGCTCACACCGATTTTTCCATGTCAATTAGGTATGTAAGACCTTACTAACCGATACACCAATTTAAAGTGAAAAATAAAGTCTTTTGTATTTGTAAATATTTAATAACGTAAGAAAGTTTATCTACACATATAACATAAATCCTGTAAAATGCGTTCAGAAACGTAGGCAATGACCGACTATGCGCAGGGGGGTGGCGCCACTGTGTAGGGGTAAATGTTGCTGGGTGGTGGTAAGGGAGCACTGCCACCACTCTTAAAATTTTCTTCCCACAGATTGAGTTTTTATAATGGAGTCCATAAACATAATAAATACAACCACCGCGCAAGCGGAGAAGACACTGGCAGGGGAAGTGGCGAGGGAGGGGGCTATGCCTCCGACCGAGCCGCTGAAGATGCTGGAGGGGGGACCATGCTCCACGGGGCAAGGGGAACCAACAGGAAGGGAGAGGAAGGGGACCCCAGATGTCCATAATCAACTGGGCAACCTGTCACTAGAGGAAGAAGTGGACGTTGAGAAACTGCTTCGGACGCCGTCACCAAGGAAGCCCGAGGACCAGGGCTTCACTAGATATGAGAGCAAGGCGCAAAAGAGGAAGGCGAAGGTTGCAAGGAGGAAGGCCGCGCTTGCTGGGGGCGGGGCTGGTCTCCCTATCAAGATATCTGGTGGGGAGGACAGATCCGGTCCCAGCACGCGCGGTCAGAAGATAAAGAGGCAGGGCACAGATGAGGGGCAGGTGTCGGAGCGTCCTCCAGCGAAGCGCCAGAATAAAGGCGGGGCAGCGGCAGAGGGACCACGGAGCGTCGCCAAGGCGAACCGTGGTCTCGCTGTGACTGTGAGCCGGGAGGATGCCGTTCCGGTGGATGAGGCTCTGGCCAGGCTTATTAGGAGGAGGCTGACGCAGATGATAGAGGTGGTCGTCCTGCGGATGGTGAAGGGGGAGCCGGGCCTAGTAGCCCCTAGGTTTGCTACGTCGGGTTTGGTGTCAGAGGGGTTCTTCCTAGTGACACCGAAAACGACGGAGACGAGGGAGTGGCTGCTAGGTCAGGACTTCGGAGAGCTGGGCGGCCACCGTATCATCGTGCGGAAGCTCGAACAGTCGAGGGTGCAGGTCTGGATTCCGGGCGAGACGGATACCGAGTACGTAAAGGAATTCCTTTACGTCCAGAATCCGGATCGTCCGGAATTGGAGATCAACCGGTGGAAGGCCGCAGGGAGGGAGTCGCTAGAACTAGGGACTCGACTCACCTACGTGGTGCCAGAGGGGGTAGAGGAGAGCTGGGGGGAGGAACGCACGAAGGTGCTGGACTTCGCGGCGACCAGCGTCAGAGTTAGGATCCTAAGGGTGAACAACACTAATAAAAATAAACCCGAGGATCCGATAGAAGCACCCGTAGGATCCGCATCTAGGCAGGAGGGCTCGGCACCGGGTGTCATCCATAAGGACGGGAAGGAGAGTATGGATGACGACGGTGATGAGCTCTCCGAGTAGAGGGGCGGGGACAGAAACACTACACACATAAAATACCACTATGGACACACACGAGACACTACACAAACAGACACACACAAAAACACACACAAACATATGCCAAGTAAACCTCCAACATTGCAAAAATGCCATGTCCGAGATGGGACAGTATGTTGCGAGGAATAAAGTAGAAATTGCGCTGCTGCAAGAACCATATGCATGGAGGAATCAGGTGACAGGCCTGGGACATCTGGGGGGAGCTCTCCACTACGAAAGAAATGGTGAGCTACCTCCTAGAACATGCATATATGTGAGCAATACTATAAGAAATATGGGATGTGTCATGACCATATGTTACAGAGACCTGATTGTGGTGGAGACCTACCTCATCGACACGGAAGGGAGGAGACACAAGGTGGCGCTGGCATCCTGCTACCTGCCGGGAGACGGGGATGTGCCTACAAAGGAGCTGGAAGAGATGGTACTGAGATATAGAGGTAAGAGAATCCCACTTATTATTGGATGCGATGCTAACTCGCATCATGAGGTGTGGGGAAGCTCAGACACCAATAGTAGGGGGGAATCGCTATTAGAGTTTATTGCTAGCAACGAACTGGATATTATAAACGAAGGTAACACGCCCACGTTTGTGACCAGGAACAGAAAGGAGGTGCTTGATATAACCTTAGCATCAAAAGAACTGAGTGACAAGGTAACGGGATGGAGGGTGGATGAGGAGGACAGCATGTCTGACCACCGCAGACTACTCTTCAGAATGGACTACCGAACAGAGAAAATTAGGGTAAGAAATCCAAGGAAAACAGATTGGACAAGGTACGAGAAGGAATTAGAAAATCTGGTCAACCCAGAAGAGGAGTATGGAGATGTGCAGAGCCTAGAAATAGGTGCGGGCAAACTGAAAGAAAACATCATGGAAGCCTATAGCAAAGCGTGCCCAGAGAGACAAATACAAACAGGCAAGAGGCAGCCATGGTGGAACAAGGAGCTTGGTAAACTAAGGAAAAGAGCGCGTAGGGCGATGAGGGTAGCCCTGAAAAAGGGTGACACCTCTAGCTGGGATGCGTACAGGGGAATCAGAAATGAGTATACCCGACATAGGGAGAAAGCCAGTCGGGATGGGTGGAGGAAATTTACAGAAAATATAAGCAGCTACTCCGAGGGGGCACGTGTGGTAAAACTGCTTGCAGGGGAACGAACGTGTCAGCTGGGTAGCTTAAGGGTGGAGGGAGAGCTAATCACGGAGCCGGGCGAGATCCTGGATACAATGTTGAGATCACATTTCCCGGGCTGTGAAACGGATGTAGCAACAGGAGATGAAACAACGGAAGGGAGACCAGACTGGGTGGCGGCGGGGGAGGTGGTGGAGGAGGAGAGAATGGAATGGGCGATCAAATCCTTTGCACCCTTCAAGGCAGCCGGACCGGATGGAATACTTCCAGCACTGATGCAGAGAGGGTTTAAATATATTAGAAACAATCTATTAAAACTATACAGAGCGAGCCTAGCACTAGGCTATATTCCAGGAGCATGGAGAGAGGTGAGGGTGGTGTTCTTACCTAAACCAGGCAAGAAGACATACCAGGAGGTGAAATCATTTAGGAGCATAAGCCTATCGTCATTCATATTGAAGACATTAGAGAAAATGATTGACAAATCAATCAGAGAAAAAGTGGAATGCGGTGGGAATCCCCTTCATGGGAATCAACACGCATACATGGCAGGGAAGTCGACTGAAACCGCCCTACACAATCTAACAGTGAGGGTGGGGAGAGCGTTAGATACCAAACAATACGCGCTAGGCTGCTTCTTCGACGTAGAGGGGGCATTTGATAAGGCGACCTTTGCGGCGGTGGAGGGCAGTTTAAACAGAGAAGGCATTAGCCGGGCGGTAGCGAAATGGATAGGAAGAATGCTCAAGGATAGGGCCATTACGGCTGAACTTGGGGGGACCTCAAGAAGCATTAGTCCAAGAAGAGGGTTTCCTCAGGGGGGGTGTCTATCACCTCTGATGTGGTGCCTTCTACTGGACTCATTGGTGAAGAAGGTCAACAGGGGCGGTGTGTATATGCAGGCTTACTCTGACGACGGAGTTCTATTAGTGAGAGGGACAGTACTAAGCATCGTGAGAGACATCATGGAAAGAGGTCTCAAGCAGGTGCTGGGGTGGTGCAGAGAGAAGGGATTGGATTTAAATCCATCAAAGACAAAACTGGTGCTCTTTACCAACAAGAGGAAAAAGGGGGAGATGACACCTATAGAAATACAGGGTAAAGAAATAGAGATGGTGACAGAAGTAAAGTATCTAGGGGTGATACTGGACGGCACACTCAGATATAAGAATCATATAAAGGAGCAATCTGCAAAGGCAATTAGAACACTGTACCAATGCAAGAGGGCAGTAGGTAGAAAGTGGGGGATGAGGCCAGAGATGATCAACTGGATCTACAAGGCGGTGATCCTACCCAGGGTGTTATATGGAGCCGTGGTATGGTGGCACAGGGCTCGTATTAAAGAATACCATAAGGAATTGAGCAAGGTGCAGAGGCTGGCATGCCTCATGGTAACGGGAGCCATGAGAACGACCCCGACGCATGCAATGGAGATAATGCTGGGTATGAAGGACCTCAGGATTGAGAAGGAAAAGAGGGCCACGGAACAGTGGTACAGGATGAAGGTATGTAAGGAATGGAGAGGAAGCTGCGTGGACAAGGGACATGCACTGATTCAGAAGGAGGGGCTATCAAAACTGGACATGCTAATGGCAAACAATGATCTTATAAAAAGGCAGGAGATTTTTGACAAGAAGTATAGAATACACATAGGGGAGAGAGACAACTGGAAGATTAAAGTCGAGTATCCTATGGTCGTCTGCTTCACAGATGGATCAAGGAGGAAATCGACTAAGCTAGCGGGTGCGGGCATAGTCATACCCAAACTAGGTACAAGAGAGTCTGTAGCACTGGGCAGATATGCCAGTGTATTTCAGGCGGAAGTATATGCAATAATGAGATGCGTACAGATTTTAAAGGAGAGTGAACAGCAGACCGGAAGAGTAGTAATTTACACTGACAGTCAGGCAGCACTAAAAGCCCTAAACAAGGCAACAGTAACCTCCTCATTAGTGAGGGAATGCAAGAAAGACCTGAATGAGTTAGGGGAAAAGCAAGATGTAACGGTGGCATGGGTGCCGGGTCATCAAGGAGTAACAGGGAATGAGAAGGCAGACGAGCTGGCGAGGGAGGGGGCGGAACGGGAACTCATGGGTCCTGAACCGGCCCTTCCCTTCTCAGCAGAAGTAACGAAGGGGGTTATAGAGAGACTGGCCCTAAGGGAGGCAGACAGAGGATGGAAGGAGGAAACCGCATGTAGACAGGCCAAGATGATGCTAGAAGGTATAGATCACAGGAGAACAAGGTATCTGTTGAAGCTGGGTAAGAGCAATCTGAGATTGTTAACCGGACTCATCACCGGTCACAATACTCTTAATAGACACTTAACGGTAATAGGTGTAAGAGATGATGCCTCCTGCCCACACTGTGGGGAGGACGAAACTAGTAAACATGTATTAGCAGAATGTAGTATGTATGCAGCAATGCGTTATAATATATTCAGTAGAGATGTGTTGGAGGAGGAAGAATTGAGGGACGTCGACCTTAAAGATGTCCTTCTGTTCTGCAGGAAAACAGGAAGACTGGAAGGAGCAAGTGTGGGAGCGCCGCCGGGACAATAACCTCGAGCTCAAACTCTGGGGAAATGGGCTGAATGATCCCGAACAAAGATCGACAGCCCGCCTGTTTCCGGCCAGGCGTCCCTACACTACATCTACATCTAGGCAATGACCAGCACTACGACAGCCAATGCATTTATCAAAATTTTCTCATCTGTGGTAGAAGGTTACAGCAGTAACATAAAATAATTACGAATTTCTTATTTGAAAACGTAAAATTTTTCAAATTTCTGACATCATACAAAACCATTCTACTATCATTGAACCCATCATAGACTATTTATAATATGTGTGTAGATAAAGTAATGTTATGCAACTGTACATAATTAGGCCTTAAAACACTCGTGTGATATTATTAGGAGACTCGCCTTCGGCTCGTTTCATAGAACCACACTCGTGTTTTAATGCCTCTCATTATGTACCAGTTGCATAAACTACTATAGTTAGTTTTTTTCCAAAAAAAAAACATTTCATTTCAACAATCATTGCACGTTGACGGGTATTACTTATTTCTTTTTTTTTAAATAAATGCTTACAATTTGTTATAAATAAAATTACGTAATAAAGTTACACGCCTTAGATACTATCAAAACATGGTGTTAAAAATATACCACGCAAATCTCACCTAAACAAATTACGCGTAAACATTAATGCGAACATTCAACAAATTAACTAGTAAGGCTTAAAAAACAACTATAATTCCGCCTGATCCGTCCCCACTCTGACAGGACACTCAGAATACGAACATTATCAGTTTTACCCTCTCGTCCCTTTGCAGATTAAATTCGAGGAGTCAAAACGACGTATAGTGTTGAGGGTCCGGAGAGCTGCTTGAATCTCCGAGAGTGGAGTCCTTACGTGAAATGTCATTACTACATGTCACACACACGGTTTTCGTCTTGCCGACATCTAATATTAAAGCTGTAGAATAAATTGAGCTCATAATTTACAACATTACTCTTATTTTGGCTTAAATTTCAAAATGCCCAACACCTATTTTCAATATTGGGGTCGAATCTTAGCTTCTACTTATATACAAATATTTTTTTACGCACTGGTACATAATGGGAGGCATTAAAACACGATTTTAAGGCTTAATTATATGCAATTGTGTGCATTACTGTATCTATACAAATATTATAAGTACTCTAAGATGGGTTCAGAAGCCGAAAGCAAATAACCTGCATTGCTACGAGTGCTACAGGTAACATATTATTTAGAGGTGCTAATCTAATATACAAATTGAAATCAGAAATAAATCAAAACAAGGTTAGAACATATTTATTAGTTATTAATAATGGTAAATAAATAAAATAAGAACGGATAGCTCCTTCGGAAGTTTTAAAAATAGAGCACACCTTGAACTGTTTAAAAAACAATCCGTCATTTATAATTTTAACAGCTATAGCTGCTGCTCAGGGCAGGTATGCGGCTTGCAAAAGTAACATGTACCTATTGTGTGTTATGTCTGTGTCATTCTGATTTTCATACACAGATATACAAATGGGGATATCTATGACTAGGGATATAATACAGAATTGAACCCCAGGGATCCGTTGAAATAACACAACTTGATTGGGGACGCAATTTATTCATGCGAAAAATATTCACAATACATAGTGACGACCGGCTTTAGCCTAGTTGGTTTGGTAGTGGCCCTGCCTACGAAGCTGAAGGTCCCGGGTTCGAATCCCGGTCAGGGCATTTATTTGTGTGATGAACACGAATATTGGTTTCTGAGTCTTGGATGTTTTTTATGTAGTTATTTAAGTATCTTTCCAAGTATTTATCTGTGGACATAGATAAATAATATATAGGTACTTAAATACATGGAAAACATCCAAGGCTCAGAAGCAAATGCTCGTGTTCATCACACAAATAATTAAATACACTGACTGGGATTTATAGATAACGACAATAAACTGATACGATTTATTACCTTATTTACGAATCGTTCTTACTGTGTCAGAAAGCATACTGCTAGGCACCTAATTATAAAATAACAATACCTTACATTTTACAGATTTTAAACAAGTTAATCACGCCTACATCGTTACGTTTTCTGGCCGTTTGAACGTCTTAATATTATAATAAAATAGGTATGCCAAATCCATTTAAGAGCAGTTTTTCTTTCCAGCTTACTGGCCCGAAAATATTGTTATGGGTGAACGTTGGGAGAGAATTTTAATAAGTAGCCCATACTTTGGCCGAGCATGGCTTTTTATACTCAATAAAGTTTTAGAACACCGACTTTTCAGCAATGTTTTAAATAGCTTTTATGTTGCGCTTTGCTTTGTTAATACATGACTGTTGTGTCTTTTGTTCACATAGTGATACTTCAGCACAGGCGTAGGTTGTGTGTTTTAGCAAAAGCAAAAGTTTAAAACTGGCTTAAATTTAATGATGAAAATTGCGATAACTGGGCCTGTAATGAATTCACCATATTTGAAAGAAGCTGACATTTCCATACTTCTAGAAGTAGGGAAGGGACATACCTTTTGTTACATATGGGATGAAATATTAGCCAAGATATAGATTTTTAAGTAAAGGTCATATGAATAAAAAAGAGCCAATGGATATACCCAAATAGATACGGAATAAAGTAAATATTAATATGTTTGTTAAGCGGATGCGTCCGCTAGCGAAAATCTCAATTTTTAATCAAAGTGGAAATTGAAAAATTCAACACCACAGGTGGGATCCCTGTGGTGTTGAATTTTTCAATTTTCACTTTGATTAAAATTTAAAGTAAATATGACAACAACAGAAATAATTAACCTGAAGCAATCGATCTGTGTTACTTTCCTGCCTGGCATTTTAATAATAAAACCTATAAAGGTTCATGTCACATTTTAGTAGCATCCTAGTCGCAATCTTCAGTAAGAAGTTTCGCACAATATATCAAAAATCGCTTATGTAATAAGCGGTTGTCGGTCGGATATTAGGGCGGTGTTGTTTGTCACGAGCGAGATGAGGCTCGCGTGCAATACAAGTGGTCAATGAGGCACTGATGTTTCGTATTCTAGCTTGATACCGACGTGTGCCGCAGCCGCTCACTTGCACGCTAGCCGCAATTGAGGCGGCTGCCACACTGCTGCGTTTTCCGCGCGACCGTGCGGTGTGGAAGCGAGACGGCGCTATGCAAGTCTATAGCGGTATCTCGCTCGTACTGCGGATATCGTCCGGAAACCGCATCAATGGCAACCGCCTAACAGGTGTTTTTTTTTTTGTAAAATATTAAACTCAAGAATCTTCAAATAAGGTTGTTTTTACATAAAAATTCTGTCGAAAAAAGATATATACCTATTAGTTATTATCAAAAATTTGAATATTTGAAATCGTTTGAAAATATGAACTTGTACTTAAATTTCGCAAGTTGGTTCGTGCGCGAGTGAAGAGCACGGCAAATCGAGCTACCAGCGAGCGAGCATAACCTAAATTTGGGAATGTATCAGAAGGGATTAATGTACAAAAGAGATTGGTTTCAAATCAGAACGCGAAAAGTAGGTAAGCATCGGGTCGACTACTCGGCGTTTGATAGCTGAGAACGTTCGGAAAGTTTACTTGTGTCCCAACAAGTTTGTTCCTAACTTGTTGCCTACAATGTCTTGTAATTAAGGTACCTATAAAGAGTTAATTTCTCCTGGTGTGTGTACCTGTACAAGTATTTGTGCATTTAAGAAATGGATTTATTCGGTCCCAGCTGTTTGCACGAGTCTATTGTTTTTATATTTTTTGACTGATGACTATTTGTATTTGGGTAAGGACGAAATTTTTGGCACATCTTTATGGCATGTATCATAATTCCGTTGTGACACGAAAAAGTTTCATACAATATATGGGTTACTTTAGTGTGCGAGGATTACAATACTTTGTTGTATTTTAATGACTAAGTAATAAGCATAAAAAAGCAGCAGTCTAAAATATATATATATATATATATATATATATATATATATATTATAGGTATGTGAAATTGTGAATCAATGTTTTGCATGCCTATCGGTAAAATATAGCGCTACTGTTATAAATAAGTTCCATCACTGTAAATGTATTACCTATATTTGCAAATAAACATTTTTGAGTTTGAGTTTGAGTTTGAGTTTAGTTTTTCTTTAAGTAGGTACCTATGCGACAGCATTTTAATCCAATAGAAAAGGGTGATAATGATTAATGTCTTCAATAAGGAGTTTGTTTACATACAAATTATTTTTTACTTGTGACGTAGTTTAAATTGTTTTTAATTATGTTTAAAAAAAAGCTGGTAATATGTACCTAGGAGTATCTAATGCTTGCCTGTTGTGTCCAAGTGCTTTGACACTGTTCCAGTATGCCATATTTGAAAAGTCATAGCAATAGAAGTGATAGCAGTCTAACAAACATTGGACATCGGCGTACCGTGCCAAACTCTAGAGCGTGTGATATACAAATGTATTATTATAATAATGAGAATTGCTAAACCCTCTTTTTGACCCTCACAGGATCAATCAATAGCAGTTTCCAATGACACGGCAATCAAGTGAAGTTTTGTCAATCGACACTTCGTCGTCATTTGACAAAGGTATTATTTAATTTAAAATATTTAAACAAATCTGAGTCTCAGCTTTCATTAGCCAGACTCTAAACCTCTGCCTCAAGAAGCGAAGGTAGTTTTTTGACATTCATATCATAGTGCATGACGCATGTAATACATGTGTAATAGGTATATTTTAATTTGATCTTGATATCTTTACTTTTAAAATACAATCTAGAGCCATTCCATTCCTACTTGTGTTTATTTGAGTAAATTACATCTTAATATTCCGTACATAAGTTCCGAAAGACTCATCGGTACGAGCCGGGATTCGAACCCACGACCGCCGCTTGACAGCCGCACGCTTGAACCACTAGGCTACTGTAGCTACTAAGTGTCCATGTTTGTGCACATTTTTCTGAGGCCTTCGTGCGTTATATTCATATTTCTCATTTTCTCGAAGGTTAGCTGGAAGAGATCCCTCAGAGGGATAAGTTCGCCTTAGTACTTTATATTTTGTAATTTTATTTCTTGTTAATGTTCCTATTATATGCAATAAAGTATCATACATACATATATATCCCCTCGCCAGTGGCGACAAAAAATGTTAAATGTAAATTAAATAATTATAAAATAAAAGCTTGCTGTATTCTGAAAAACATTTTTAAAATAAGTGTATTTTGTCAGTATACTCTACTACGAATTATGAAACAGTCTTACCTCCATTGCCCCGCCCGGAGCCGTAGGGAGCGACTTTGGGAGTTGGGAGTTGGATACAAAATATGTTGCCGGAAACTGTATAGAAACTTAAAACCTGCACCAATTGGAGAAAATTCAGACTCGAGGTCAAAAATTTCAGGTCATCCTAGATTGAATAGCCTCAATAGGTTTTTTGGATTATTTTACACTAGTTTTATATTACTCACGAGCAAAAATAATGGGTACCTATTGAATTTCCATAGAAAGAGTACCCATTTTTTTGCTCGTGAGTGTATACTATATATTCTTCGTATTGCGCAACTGTTGCTATTCCGGGATCCAATCATAAAAAAAACTAAACGAAAACGGGTTCATCCATTTGGGCGCTACGATGCCACAGACAGATACACAGATACACAGACAGACATGTTAAACTTATAACACCCCTCTTTTTGCGTCAGGGCCCGGGGGTTGAAAATATCAATTATCCAAAAATGTTATCGTTGTTTTTTTCATGGATTTTTAGGTTACTTTTATGACTGTTATTTTTGCAGTTTAGACGTAAATTTAAATAAGGATCCTGACGATTAAAACAACTTTACCACCTTGCAGTATTTTAGGAAATATGACAGTATTTTACCGACCCATATTTTTTATCCGCGAGTGTACTTGTATATATATTACAAAATAAATCAATAAAACTTTCAAGGCTATGTTATTTAGGTGAAAGGTGATTCTAGTAATTTGAGAGGCCTTTTATTGTTTTGAACTCAAATTATGGAACAAGTATTAATATTGTAATAAATCGATTGGATGATACGTTGCTTTCATTAGACTGGCTGAAAAAATTAGATATAGTTTTTACGCGGGACTAGTCTTCAAGGCCGTACGATAATAAATAATAATAATTAGAGTATTAGATAGTAACTTCATATTTATTTTATTTTCTGTGTAGTTAACGGAAAAAAACTGTCGTTTTAAGCTTATTTGACGATTTGGAGTGATGTTTGAAACTATATTTCTCAATGAAAACTCCAAATAGTACCCACATTACTTACCAAGGGTGCAAAAACAAAGAATGGCTCAGATCGCAGGTATTTGAGGCCCGAGCCGAAGGCTAGGGCGATAAATATGCGATCTGAGGCTTTCTTGATTACCGCCCGTGGTAAGTACGAAAATGTATGTCTTTTCTTATATAAAGTTATGAAATATACCTAATTATGTTATTGGACCGCAATTTGTATGTACGTATGTAAGCACTTTATTGTACACAAAAACAAGTTAAAACAATATAATATGTAAATGACATATACGATTAAAGTACAAAGGCGAACTTATCCCTATGAGGGATGTCTTCCCTTATCGTTATACTACTTTTATTAAGCATTTTGTTTACATTCTAACCTAATTAGGTTATTTATAAGCATAAGAATCTGTTTAAAATGAGAAAATGTTTAAAATGGGATTTAACACAAAGGATTACAAAATAGTCTTTAGGTCAGATCCCTTGCTCACATACCTTACCTGCGAAGTCCATGGTTCATGTCGCCGGCACACAGACACACACACACGCGTGCTGGTATTTAGGTGAGGGAACAGCCAGGAGCGACATACGTCCTATTAGAATGCGAGCAATAGGTCAACTGTCGGTCATATGTCATTAAGGAAGCGAGGAGAGGTGGGGCATTAAAATTGTTTATTGAACAGAATCTATCGCAGTTGAATAACACATGTTAAATGCCGTTGTATTTCTTGTAAAAATTCGAAATGTATTGTGCACTGTTCAGTTATTAAATATAGTACTACTACTAATTAAAAACCTATCCTTATAAACTGGTACTTTAAACTAGAATCTAACGAAATCTGACCTCCGAATCATTGGGATATCCCCCCTAATCCTTACATATTACAGTTCAAAAAGTAGAGCATAAGGTATGTGCCTTATCGTATCAAAATAATGTCCAGAAATAACAGGGCGTTCTCTGCGGGGGCCCTGGGCATATTGCTAAAGAACTTAAACTCTTTAATGATAAGGTCGTTTTTCATGTGTAAATTAAAAGCAAGTATATCATTTTCGTGGAGGGCTATAGTTTCGAGTAGGTAAAGTGTAGTTAAGATCGTACGATAACGGTTTTAATACGAGCCGGAAGCCCCAAGGTTTGGCCTAGACGGCGCACCGTGTGTAAAATGTCTTAACCGATCTGGTTTTAAAACACGAGTTACGTCCTTTTTTTCTTCAGAATGCTTCAACAAACTACTGCTGAAAATAGTGCAATTTGTTCACAGTTTTATAACGAAAGCGGGTGGGTCTTATTAAGAGTGATTACATGCGTAATTGCATCGTCAAGGTATCATTGTGCTGTAGGAATCCGTCCGTACTAATATTATAATCAGCCTATCAGTATTTTATCGGATACATTTTGGAGAGTGTGCACAGGAATTACACGATTTAATTCCGCCTTCTCCGTTCCATCGGCGGTCATGTAGACGAGGGAAGCGGTGTCATACTTATGTTGTTAATCTTCCGTTTATTCGCACGAAGCGATTTGCTTCCTCTTTTTTTTCACAATATACGATTACATTATAAATTACATGTCAATTTACAAGAATCTCTATTGTGATCGTCAATAAAAATAAATATTTTTCTAATGCGAACAGCAAAGGAATGGAAATTGCTCCCATCTTCTTTCTTTCCGGACATCTATCTATAATCAAAGCAAGATGGAATAGGCTATTTCTGAACCAGCGAGTTAAACAGCAGGAATCCAATAATAAACATTCCTTGTGGCGATTAACGACTTTACGCGGGCGAAATCGCGGGCAGAAACACAAGCGATTTCGTTGTGTATAGGTACTAGTAAAATTAAAGGTAACCTAGAAACTAAAATCTAATTATAAAACAAAATTACATAATAAGAAATAAAATCTATATACATGTGAACTACGTCCGGCTCAGACCTGGTCCAAAAGTGCCAAGGACGCTGGCTGAGTTGCCACGCTGTATGGCGACAGAAATTTGTTGGACCAGGTAAGAGCCGGAACGTGGGTCACAGCCCCTGTCCGTCATGCGCCTCCCTAAGGTACTAGTATAATAATAAATTTTATGTCACACCTGGCCATAAAGCGGCAATTACCGCACGCTCCGCGCGCGGGCAATCCCACTTCCTGGCCAGGGGGTGACATAAAATGTTGTACTTAACACGGGCGGTAATAAAGAAAGCCTCAGATCGCATATTTATCGCCCTTGCCTTCGGCTCGGGCGTCAAATACCTGCGATCTGAGACATTCTTTGTTTTACCGCCCTTGTTAAGTAATGTACTAATACCTAATCACATTGTTGGGGTGTGAAGAAAAGTATGCCAAATAACTCTAGAATTCATACTATCCATACTAATATTATAAATGCGAAAGTGTGTCTGCCTGTGTGTTAACTCTTCACGCTTTAACCGCTGAACCGATTTATACTCGTATTTGTTTTTGTATGGAGATAGTTTTAGTCCCGGGGAAGAATATAGGCTACCCGAGCTGGAAGTTTGTATGGAATGGCGATGACTAGGTAAGCGACAGATATTAAAATAATGCAATAAAATGCTATCGTGATATCTGTGATATAAACTCAAATTCTGAATCCGTGCAAAAAATTAAAAACCGGCCTAGTGCGAGTCGGACTTGCAAACGACGGGTTCCGTACCATTATCTATAATAACGGCAAAAAAATCATGTCTGTTGTATTTATTAGTATTTTAGTATTTATTATTATTTATTTCTAGTGGCAACAGAAATACATTGAATCTGTGAAAATTTCAACTGTCTAACTATCATGGTTCATGAGATACAGCCTGGTGACAGACGGGCAGACAAACAGACAGACGAACAGCGGAGTCTTAGTAATAGGGTCCCGTTTTACCCTATGAGCACGGAACCCTAAAAAGCGTGGCGGACTTCACACATTTAGGGTTCCGAAGCAACTGCAAAACTAACTTGGTTTTAATAGAAAAAATAAGGAAATTTCAAAGCAAAAATCTAATTATCAATATGTTAGTATTTATTGGTAACATATACGTAATGATAAACTTTATTACCAAAATTTAAGTAATTTATGTATCATTTATTTTTTTCAAGTTTCCATTTGAACCAGTTTTTGCCGAGGAACAAATGCTTGTAATAAATAACTACAAATTAGAACAACACAAAACGAAAAAATGGGTTTCAAAGTGCAGCGTAACGGAAAAGTCCTGAAAGCGCTCCATACTAATTGAGCGTGTTTTGTGACGTCAAATACTATGTGCCCCGTGCTACAGTTGTATGGAAAAACGAGTAATTTGCAGTTTTGGTCGTAAAAATTGCGTTTAGGTACATAGTTGTCGTAATTTTTTTTTGTTTACATAAGCATCCTGATAGTTGTTTTTTAATTTACTTTTAGTCAATAAAAAAATACATTATTTTTAGAAACTTTCAAGAGTCATGACTTTTTAAGATATGTAATATATTTTTTATAGTTTACTTTTACTCGTGATAATTTGATGATTACTATCTATCTTATTACTATTCATTCCGCATCCATATTCCCTATTAACAAATTAACACATTCTTCATATAAGCAAAACGTACGATAACCTAATATACCAAATTACTGCCTTAAAATACACGAAATCATGTCAACCATCAAAGAACCCGTGTTTTTCATGTTACGGCAAAAAACGAATCATTTCACCGCATAAATAATAAACTCGTACCTACACTGTATTATTTGGTTCAGTGTACAAATGTAATTTACGAATGAAAAATTGATTCACGGGAGTGGCTGCGCCGTACGGTTTTGCTCTCGCTATATTCGCTTTACCATTTTAAAAAGACTCAGTTCATATACGCTGAACTTACATCGAGTCGAGAATGAGTTTTCTGTTTGGGTTTGTAATGACTCAATTTTATCATAACATATTTTTTATTTTCGCATCGTGACTGTTTTTAGGATTCCGTAGTAAACAAGGAACCCTTAATAGATTCGCCATGTCCATCCGTCCGTCCGCCTTCTCTTTTCTCTAATTTAATATTATGTTAGTCCTTTAGATCTTTTAAAATCACTAGTGTCGCTTTTAAACTTAATTAATAATAAAAACATGTTTTTTTTTGGGAAAGCTTATTATACTTTTTGGGAAAACCTTACACTTATTATCCCAAAATATTTTTTTGTGCATTCCGATAGCTCAATCTGAATACACAAACAAAATACAGTGTAGTATTCGACGTGTAATTAATTCTCGAACAACTGAAAATTTCATTCCTCGACTATACCAGTTCTGCGAGGAGAAAGTCGCGGGAAAAAACTAGCATTAAATATTATGTTACAAACTGACCTTTACGCGAACCGCGTAGTCAAAGCGATTACTTCGTTCTTTTTCGCGTCGGAAACATTTTTGGCGCCAGTAAATAAAGGCCAATACAGTCACAGTTGTGTATATTGGGTGTGACAAGTTATTAGTGTGTTCTGCCCTTAGGGAATGCAAGCTTGTGACCCCTTTTTGTTATGAGTCTGTTCGTATAAACAGTTTTAACCTAGTTTTCGCACGTTATTTACTATTGGCTAATCTCAATAGAGCCGCAACCTCTTACATCAATCCAGTGATTAAACTGCTCGCGTGGTTGTGTTGGAGCTTTCCCCTGGATTTTCCCCAGGCTACTCTCGGACCGCGCAATCATATCGCTTTATTGGGCTCAGTCTATAAAAAGTACACTCAGGTACAGTCAGGTAAAAAAAAGGTTGCATTGGCATTGGTATTGACGTTTTACTCTTAATATTTTTTTCCAAGCCTATAAGGCGTCCCACTGCTGGGTAAAGGCCTCCCCCCTTAACTTCCACTCGTCCTGGCTTTGGGCTGTTTCGGGCCAGTCGTTTAGAAATGTGTCCAGGTCATCTCGCCATCTCCGCCTCGGCCTGCCACGTCGTCGCCGATCATCTTGCGGCATCCACTCTGTTGCTAATTTTGCCCACCTCTGTGGACGCATACGGCAGACGTGGCCGGCCCATGCCCATTTCAGCCTGGCGGTCTTAACTCCAACATCTGCAATACCGGTTTTGGAACGCAACACAGAGTTCCGAACGCGGTCAATCAGTTTGACTCCTAACATGCTGCGCTCCATTGCTCGTTGGCAAACCTTCAATTTGGTCTTCTGTGCCTCGGTGAGTGACCATGTTTGTGCACCGTAGGTTAGGAAATAGGACATGCAGAATGTTTACTCTTAAATACATTACAATACCCTTAATCAACAATTACATTCAATCACTTTCGACTTTCATTCACTCACACTGACGGAAAGACCTCGCACCTGTTCTATAATAGTAGATTATACACCAAGGGGATAAAGCACTGTTTTATGTCACGGGTGCGATATTGAATCCCGAACGTAACGGAGGACTCCAAATTTTACTACCGAGCGGAGCGAGGGAGTAATGACTTAATTCCTGAGCGAAGCGAGGGAATTAAGACTGAGTCCTGAGTGTAGTGAGGGATTTAAGCGCTCCCAAGACAAAAACAGCTTTATCCCCGAGGAGTATACTCTAGTTTTCTCACCTCTTGCGAGTCAATAAAAAAACCAAGGCTACTAAAAACAGAATTAAATCAATCAATCGCAGCAAATTTTAGTATCTATTTTAATAGAATCTGTTTTACTCCGTATAATTAAGCTTCTTGTAACTCACGCGGATCTTGTCGCAGCAAATTTTAGTATCTATTTTAATAGAATCTGTTTTACTCCGTATAATTAAGCTTCTTGTAACTCACGCGGATCTTGTTTTTGGTGTTTAATACCTAGTACAAAATATATGGTGTTCCGAACTATTTGGCTACTTTGGCTGCTACATACTATATGACGCTAACTGTACATCGACGACTGCTTGCATTCATTTGTGTGGTGAGCACAAGTATTTTGTTCCAGAATCTTAGATGTTTTCTATGTATTTTAATTATATATTTATCTTTATAGGTATATCGTCGACTAGTACCCATAGTACAAGCTTTGATTAGTTTGGGACTAGGTAGATTTGTGTAAGACTGTCCACAAATATGTAAGTATGTATTTATTAACATTGCTGCAACTGCTGCGAAGGGAGGAAGGCCAGTCCTAACTACGTCCGAGGCACGGATATTACGTAGTGATTTTATTTAAAAATTTAATAAAATATGAGAATAATGTATAAGAAAACTCCAAAATGTAATTCTACAAATATTCAGTACTAAAACCACGCGCTTGACGCGCTACAGGCGGCGGCCGACGACGCAGTCTTTTGTTTCGAACACGACGTTCCAAACAAAACACGGAGCTGGTGTGCCGCCTCCTCGCCGCTTAGTGGACTTCACGACATTAGACTTTAATGACAGAACTATAAGAACTATGAAAAGTGAAATCACATTATTACCCGGCGGGTAATAATGAGATTCAGTACGATATTACTACCCGGCTTAAGCCAAGGGTTATAATGATTTGCTTTCGGTAAGGTTTGCATGATATATAATTGGGCATTGACGAGCACGTGTTGTGAAAAAATATTTTATGTCACACCTGGCCATAAAGTAGCCATTATCGCACGCTCCGCGCGCGGAAAACCCCACTTCCTGGCCAGGGGGTGACATAAAATTTTGTACTTACCACGGGCGATAATAAAGAAAGCCTCAGATCGCATATTTATCGCCCTTGCCTTCGGCTCGGGCGTAAAATACCTGCGATCTGAGACATTCTTTGTTTTATCGCCCTTGGTAAGTAATGTACTATTATTAGAGTCACTGGATCTAGTCTTCCTTCGACATCTCAAAATGTCAATCCCTATACTAAGTTAGTCGTGAATTGATAGACAAGAAAGGCGATCTTTACAGTTTTAGCTTCAAAAAACGAGCCGCAAGTATACTAAGTTTTTCCTTTTGTCTTGTGTACAATAAAGTATTTACATACATACATACTAAGAGCAGTTAGTTTCAGTGTCGGAGAGGCAATCTGAGCCACAGAAAATTGTATGGAAACAAATTAAGTCAAAAATGGCTCAGTTTGGGTTGCCAAGGTTCCACGACAATTCCGGAGCTCTAATACCGCGAGACATCCGGCTGCCTCTCCGACACTGAAACCACACATCATAGTCTGAATAATATGGTTGACAGTGTGAATAGGTACTATGCTCGCGGAATGAACAGTTATAAGATGTCACATATGGATAGTAAACTATCAAATTAAAATGAAAAAAGTAAATTAATAAATATGTTCATATCTCAAAAAAATAATAAATAAAGCATTTATTCACGAAAACAGTACTCTTTTACAACTTATATTAACCTCCGCCAAACTGTATAACAGTTTGTTGGCAGAAATAAGCTCCCTTTCTTTACATTACTGTTTTAAAAACTTATAACACTTAGAATTATCGAAAAATTATGTAATTTTTTCATTGACTAGATTTAAATTAAAAAGGAACCAAAACTATGTACCCAAACAACAAATTGCTTGGTGTTCCATACAACCAATAGTACGGGGCACATTATGTGACGTCACAAAACACGCTGAATTAGTATAGAGCGTTTTCAGGGCTCTTCCGTTATACTGCACTTTGAAACCCATTTTTGTCTTCGATTTTGTTCTAGAATTGTAGTTGTCCAGAGAAACATTACGAGTATTTGTTCCTCTCTAAAAACTGGTTCGAATGGTATCAAAAATAAAAACCGGCCAAGTGCGTGTCGGGCCACGTGCAAGGTAGGGTTCCGTAGTCGTCCACCCGTTATATTATTTGGACTAAAAAATTTGCAAACTTATATTTACTATGTTTTTGAAAGAATTAACACCATTATCTAAGGTATCAATGGAAATTGTACGAAAGTTTGCTTTTGCAAAGTACATTTCTGAAGTTCGACTATTACTCGTTAACTAAGAGAGCTATCCAACGATATCCCACACGATGGGGTTTGGCAGAAAAAAAAATTGCACCACCACTTTACACGTAGGGGAGGTACCCTAAAAAAATTTTTTTTAATGATTTTATTCTACCGTTTTGTCGGCGTCATTGATATGTATACTCATGGCAAATTACAGCTTTCTAGTACTAACGGTTACTGTGAAAAACGGGGTTCGGACGGACGGACGGACGGACGGACATGGCGAAACTATAAGGGTTCCTTGTTTACTACGGAACCCTAAAAAGATGCATATTCTCTATTTATGTGTAGACAGGTAAACTGTCTAAATAACATTGTCATGCTTTATAGACTATTGACGACGCTTCGTCTTCTTAGTCTCCGTGATGCTACGTTCATTCTACGACGACAGTGCTACGAGCATTAACGCTACGTCTTGCTACGAAAGGCGCCTGCGCTACGCTTCTAAAGTTACTCGTTTTATTATATTAAACATGCACAAAGAGTTAAGGGGAGGTATCCCCAACGCAAAGGTCCCGCTCTAACACGCGTGAGTTTATAATTAACCATCCCGCTCTCTACGCAAGCTGTGCGCACAGTTTTGTAAATATTTAGCTATAGTCATTAAGCCAATCATTCTATCAAAGCAAACCCTGCGAATTTGTCTATAACTATTTGAGACGGTCCATAACAAAAGGGCCCTTATGGCACTTTCTAGTTTCGTAGATATCAGCGTTTTAGTAAAATACGGTAAAATCACATATTTTTTGTTTCTTGCATATTGATAAAGTATAAGACTACGAGTAGATGTGTATTTCTAGCTTAGTTTCACACGTATAAGTTAGGTATTTCTACCTTAAAATTAGTTGTAAAGTTTAGTAAAAAAGGGCCCTTATGGCAGAGCGCAGATAATAATGATATAAAATAGGTTAATAACTTATTCTAATTACTTTTAACCATTTTCTGTATTATTTATTTGCCTTTTCTGTTTACTGGATTAGGTGGTACACGTTACAAATACCTATTTCTAGTGTCAAGTTTGTTGGGCCATAAGGACGGGTCAGATATAAATTCCGCTTTTGTTATAGCAGATATTGATGCTGGTGACTGTACATTAATAAATATTTACGACGATTTTTGGTTTGATAAAAATACGGCTACTGGTTTTTGAGTAATTGCTAAAAAACTGTTTTGCTCAAACAAAAGGACGTAAGTGCCGTACGTTTACTATGAAGATACGACCTTTTTCGATTCCATGTATCGGATAGTGCTGATACTGGGTTTGTTATGTGGACTAGTAGGTGTCGGTACGGAACCCTTTATTGTGCGTGGTCCGACACGTACTTGGTCGGATTCTTTTAAATAGAGTTAAAAAATCTGGGGGCACGGCAGTGCCCCCGCCAAGTCGAGCAAAACAAAAGTGGCACGGCCGTACCATCCTTTTCTCGAAGTCATTCAGGCCATTTTCAACCTCCTATTATTTTGCCCTAGCTAAAGCTAGAACTCTGAATTTTCAGAAACATGTAGGGAATAACATTGGTTAGACATATTCTCAATAACATTCAATTTGAACTTTTATTTTAGGAACTATTGACCCTCAAAGTTCCTTAGTTTTGACACTGACTCACTGACTGACTGACAGATCATCAATCGTTTAAGGTACTTCTAGCAGACCCGCAAGCTCCAAATTTTAAACATGACTAGTTTTTAGCCTATTTATTCCTAGAAAAATTAAAAATATTGAAATATCAGTCATGTATCAGAGATATACAAACTGCATAAGTAAGTTTGTAATCCTATACAAAATACATGCGATTACAAAGTTACTTTTGTAGTTTGGATGTTCGTTACTCAATCACGCAAAAACGGCTGAACGGATTATGACGAAACTTGGTATGTTACGATTTTATAGTCTAAATTATCACAAAGGATACTTTTTAGCCCTTAAATCATCCCTTAAATGGATGAATTTGGGGTGGAAGTTGAATCTGAAGCACGTGGTTGGTATTTACCAAACTTGCTGCACACGGAAAATTCATCTCAGAAAAACCAGTGTAAGCCTGAGCTCCGAATATGCATATAGTTGGTACCAATCTCACGGCCAAGATACACTAGAACGTGTGGTGAGGCAGCCTACAGTTGTAAATACGAGTATATATCACGATATGACATTTGGCGTGTCAGAGGTGTGTCATTACTCATTTACAGATGACATTCGGTAAAGTTGAAATCAATGCACATCATTTTTTTTACACAACTTACTAATTTGAGTTTTATTATGGGTGAGATAAAGTAGGAATTCGCATGCTTTAGTTTTTATTTTTACCATCGTTGTGATAAAATTTAAGTACTTTTGCTACTACTTGATGAGCTATTATTTCAAGTCAAAAGAGTTGGTATACGTGCGGGGAGCGACGCGCGCCCCGCGCGGGGGAGGCGATTTACTGAAGCGAGCGGCAGCCGCGCTCATTCGCGCAATATATAGAAAGGTACTTTGTAAGGTCCGACCGAGACGAGAACACCTTTTTTGTCTCGGCCGAGACCGAGACCGAGAATAAATTAAATTCTCGGCCGAGACCGAGACCGAGACCGAGAATTTGAAAATGTGAGAAAAAAACTCCAATTTGTAATAATGTTTTATTTATTTAGTGATCAAAATGAAATAAATCGATCGAAACCGGCCAAGTGCATGTCGGGCCTCGCGAAATGTAGGGTTCCGTAGTCGTCCACCCGTTACAAATGTGGACTAAAAAGTTTGCAAACTAAAAACTAAAACTAAAAATTTACTATCTTTGACAGAATTAACAACTTTATCTAAGGTTTTGGCCGAGACCGAGACCGAGTTCTCTGTTCGAATTTTGGCCGAGAATAGCCGAGACCGAGACCGAGACCGAGATCTCGGTCGGCCCTTAGTACTTTGTGCATTCGCGCGAGCGCCCAGATGCTGTTCGGATGTGTCCCGTTGCGTACCTACACTGTCTATTGGTTTGCGATTCTCGTGTATTATTTCGATCGACTGCTATTATTGTGTTACCGACTGAAAGGCTTACTAACTTATCTTTGCGATTTGGTTGTTGTTTGCATAGGGAATTTCATATACGCTGAAGTTGAAGTTACCTTCACTTGCTTGTTACTTAACTCATATACTCGTGTTCATACACTAAAAATTCTCATAACAGGACAGCGTAAATAGGTAGTATTAGGATACCGTACCTAATTCTACATATTTATAGCTAATATTCGGTTGTTTTAACAAAACTAAATTGACAACATAAATAAACTACTTATCTACCGCACAATGAATGTTGCAATGGAAGTATTGTACATAAATAACCATCCTACACCGCACCAGGTCGTCCCTATGCCTAGAGATGGTTCCTGTTTATTCCATTCTTTGTCATTCTGTATTCATGGGAAATTTGAGTCATCGTATGATATTAGGCGTGCCATAGTCGAGTATGTTAGTAGCGCATTGGGATGAAATGCAGCTGTACACTTGTGACGAGCTCGGCAATACATACATTAACGCTGATTTATACTCGACGGCAATGCTGAATTAAACTACATACGGTTCTGTATCAGAACTTATGGCGGGCGCCGCTTTGTATCCTTTTACTTTCGAGGTTTACGAAAATGGCTGTTTGAGAGGATCTTTTGGTGGGGATTCTGGGAACCCGGTGAAACGTTTACCATTCTCTGGTAGTTTCTTAGGGGGTCATTATGAAGTTCTTCTTCCTGATAAAACATTTAAATCATTTAAATAAAAAAGTGGCAATTAGTGCTCCAACAGGAATAGCTGCATTTAATGTGAATGGCCTAACCATACATAGACTATTGCAACTGCCTGTAGAACATAAGCAAACACCTAAATATAAGCGACTTTCTGACGATGTCCTCCAAGTTCTAAGGTCGGATTTGAAACAAGTAGTCTTAATTATCATCGACGAAGTATCAATGATTTCTAATGTTACGCTATCCTATATTCATTTACGTTTGACTGAGATATTTGATACTGGCGACGATCAAAACGGGTGGTTTGGAAAAAAACACATTATAGTTTTCGGGGATCTCTTACAACTGCCGCCAGTAAGGGAAAAGTCACAATTTGAAAAACTTTCGGTTGCTGAAATTAACAAGCTGTTGGGCTCTCTCAGTATGCCCAATCTCTGGGCTGAACTGTTTACATATGATGAACTTACAATTAACATGAGACAGTTTAACGATTCTGACTTTATTGAAATGTTAAATAGAATAAGATTAGGTGTAATTACACAAAAGGATCGCGACATACTTTTGACTAGGTTAATCGAACTTCATTCCAAATCGAATGAAAGCAGATTTGTCCCTGTGCAAACTTCCTGACGACACCGTTTGCTTATTACCTACAAAAAATATGTGTCAACAGTTAAACAGCTCAATGCTTAATTCCCTCCCATATCCAGAAATAAAACTAACAGCCGTTGATAGCATAGATTGCCACAAACACCTAACGAAAAGAGCTCGTGAATGCATAAAAAAATATGAAGACGATGCTTCCATGACTGTAGGTTTGGAAGAAAATATCATTATAAAAATAGGATCAAAAGTAATGTTAAGGCGAAATATTGACGTCAGTCTTGGTTTAGTTAATGGTTCTATTGGTATAGTTCAAGGCGTAAAGGTTGACTCTGATAATGGAGATAGAATAAAAAAAATACACATTAAATTTAATAACGAACGTTTTTACGATCTTGGTAGGCTTGGTCCTGTCAAAACTAAATTTGAAATTATCAATAAAGCTCATGTCCATCGCGAACAGTTTCCCATATGTGTAGCTTATGCAATGACCATACATAAAATTCAGGGTCTAAGTCTAAATAGCGCACTGATGGATATCGGTTCCACGGTATTTACAAGCATACGTGGCACTCTAGAGAGGAGAGTGACAAGTTTGGGCGGTTTACATCTAATCAATGTCGATTTTAATAGCATCAAAGCTCAAGAATCTGCAATTTCAGAATACAATAGACTAAGAAGCATTTACCGTCCAGACTTGTCAGAAATTGTCACGTCCAAACCTCGGAGAAAAACCCATAAAGACAGAGAGTGGGCTACGAGGAAAATGGTAGCTGACGTACAAGAAGTCGTACCTGAAAAGAAAAAAAGAAGGACAGCCTACAAAAAGAGATGAGATCCTATCAAAAACATTACATGTAAAAAGGTGCAAGTCTCGCAGCACAGTTCTTCTACAACAAAAAAGTTTTGATATGTAATGTTAAACCAAGTCGGTTATATTTTAATCAGTAGTACCGGGGGATTGTCCACAGAACTAGATTTCCACCGACTTGCATAGGCAGAACTTTTTTTTTTTTTAATACATAGAATGACTTGGCCATCGCACACAACGCTTTACTCATAAATAATGTACCTATTGCCACAAAGTAAATAGCGGCGGCGCGCGCCGGAGCAGAGAGTCCGCTCAGTACAAAGTGCCATTTTCGCCGCACGCACAAAGACGTAACATTTACAGGCATTCTCGGTTGATTTCGGACGAGCTTAGTCGCGACTGTCACTGTCGCGTCGCGAGTGCTAGTTGTGCGCGCGTTGATCAGTTGACGTCCCCGCCGCTACTTAGGTACTTTGTGTCACGTACGTCAAAATGAATAACCGATATTATTACAGTTGGAATGTATTTTATTGTTTAAATACACTTTAATACAACAAAATACTGTGCCTACACTTTCTTAAAATTTTCAAACGGTATTGAAAGGTAAATAAAACTGTTTTCTCATTTTGGTAGTTACAATACCTAGGTAGGTAGGTAATTTTTTGAAACTAGCCGCTTTGATAACGACGATCAACCATTACACATTCATTTTATCGTTCGCTGGTAAAACGCCAGTATTTAAGTACTATGGTTTAGTTAAGTAGGTACCTAATTAATTAGGTATATTCTTTGTTGGCGCTCTCGACCGCCGCCCGTCACAAGTCACAACTCGCAGCGGGTCACGCATCAATTTATTAGGGTTCCGTACCCGAAGGGTCAAAACGGAACCCTATTGGTGTCGCCCAGAGTCTGTCCGTCCGTCCGTCGTCTGTCTGAGGTTGATTCGGAACCCTAAATGTGCGAAATCCGACTCGCACTTTGCCGGTTTTTTACCAAGATACGCTGGTTCATATTTAAATGTCATGTTTTAGAATTTTGAATATACCTGCTCCTTTTTAAAATTCAGAATCAATACAGAAGCAACCCTGTGAGTCGGGCAAGTTTAGGTATGTATTTTCAAGAACGGCGGGAACGGACCTTCTGTATATTCTTTATTTTGTGCTATTGCTTAAACTCGCTCAATGAGACGCTGGCCATCGCGTGGCTACTCTTGACATAAAAATAATCATCAACTGTTTAAAATAATCCTAATGAAACATGCGTATGTTTAGCCCTAATGACATACAGCTAGAGCGAGTTTAAGCAGTACATATGTATGAGTATAGCGTTGTGTGCGATGGCCAAGTCATTCTATGTATTTAAAAAAAAAAAAAAGTTCTGCCTATGCAAGTCGGTGGAAATCTAGTTCTGTGGACAATCCCCCGGTACTACTGATTAAAATATAACCGACTTGGTTTAACATTACATATCAAAACTTTTTTGTTGTAGAAGAACTGTGCTGCGAGACTTGCACCTTTTTACATGTAATGTTTTTGATAGGATAATTATTACCATGCGAAATTGCTTTTTCGTATAATTTAAAAATTACGCAAAATTCAAAAAACTTGTAATGAAAAGATTTGTTCAGAATTACGTTCTAATACAAGATTGCTACTTAGATAATGTAAATTATTATTATTTACTTACATTTTTATTACATTCGTCCATAAGGGCCCTTTTCTCAAATGTATGGAAGTAAACCTTGATTTTCATGTAACTTTAATCGGTCATAAAATTGAAACTAATTGACATAGAAAAAAAATAAAACCTGTGTAATGCTTGTCTAGACTTATTACAGGTAAGTATGGTGTACTACAGGGAAATTGTTACATTTATTCGTGACGAGATAGAAAAAATATCATTTTCTATGTTTATTAAAAGAAAAAAATCACGTTAGGATTTTGTTTTTATTTTCCATTCGAGGTGTTAAGTAAACTATTTTATCTACACACATATCATAAATCCTCTAATATGCGTTCGGAAACCGTAGAAAATGACTCTCATTTCAACATTCAATGAATTTATGGCAATTTTCTTATCTGTGGCTAAGGCTACAGCAGTAATAAAATATTTCATTTTAATCTCATATATGATGTTAAAATATTACGTCAAACAAAACTGTCAAAATTTAAATGTCAAAGTTGACATGTCCCTATTCTAGTATCACTGAAAATTCAAATTCAGTCGATGCGAAATGTCAGCTCGATGTTTTTTTAGTATATATCGCACGAAATTTGAGCTAGAACGACATGATCACATCAGAATACGGACTCTTTACTTTTTAAAATTACATTCAGGTATCGGTTGCCAGTTCTGATTTCGATATTTCCGCAACCGTGCAAAAAAGGTTGTATTAACACAATTATTGTATTTATTTACTACGGTTTCTGAACCCATCTTAGAGTAATTATAATATGTGTGTAGATAAAGTAATGTATGCAACTGTACATAATTAGGCATTAAAACACTCGTGTGACCTTATTATGAAACTCGCCTTCGGCTCGTTTCATAAAACACACTCGTGTTTTAATGCCCCTCATTATGTACCAGTTGCATAAACTACTATTCTAGCATACACTATGACAAAGATCACAAAGTACGAAATAATAATTCACCTATTACACATTTCCTAACTTTTTTACGATCGGCGCCTTGCACAGATCACTGGCCATTTTACCTCAACGGGGTAGTGAAATTGAAAAATCTTTGATTGTTTTCTATAGTAGAGAACCTCAGGATTCAGAATCTACCATCATCTATGTAACTTCCCACGGGAACATACTTTAAATGAGTTTTAAACTTCTCTTAGTTATTTCTCAAAAATGTATTTTTGGGTTGCGTAACTTTGACGATTTTTTTTTTTAAAGTATGGCACTTAGGGACATGGTTTTTATTGTTTTTGGTAGCCTATGTATTGTAGATTATAGATCCGTGCGTAACTCAATACCGACCATAAGGGCCCCAATGAGCTGGACCAGCACATTTACGATCTTTAATTGAGTACAAAAATAAAACGTAAAATATCAGTAATATAGCCGTAGTATTGAAAATACATTCCAAAAAGGGGTAACTTCGCGATTTTTAGGGTTCCGTAGTAAACAAGGAACCCTTATAGTTTCGCCATGTCCGTCCGTCCGTCCGTCCGACCCTCGTTTTTCTCAGTAACCGTTAATACTAGAAAGCTGTAATTTGGCATGAGTATACATATCAATGACGCCGACAAAACGGTAGAAGAAAATCTTTAAAAAAAAATTTTTTTAGGGTACCTCCCCTACATGCAAAGTGTTGGGTTGGGTATGTATTATAAGGTTTTTAAAAGCATTTTTTGATTAAAGAATTGGTTAGCGTGATATTAAGCTTTGAAGTGATAACCCCCCCTGCCAGTTAAACGGTGGCTACTAGGCATGTGAGAAAAATAATGGTAGTAGTATATACGATGAATTTAAAAGGAAAACTATCACAGCTAAGTAGACATTACTAGTTAACGAGTAATAGTCGAACTTCAGAGATTTACTTTGCAAAAGCAAACTTTCGTACAATTTCCATTGATGCCTTAGATAATGTTGTTAATTCTGACAAAAACATAGTAAATATAAGTTTGCGAACTTTTTAGTCCACATAATGTAACGGGTGGATGACTACGGAGCCCTACCTTGCGCGTGGCCCGACACGCTCTTGGCCGGTTTTCTATCGAGTGAAATTCATCAGGTCATGTAACTGACTGCGATTTTGACTAGACAAGATCCTAATGTAACACATACATTTTTTTAGATTTTAAGACACTATTCTATGTCTCAGATGGTTTTTAAAAACTCAAAAGTGGTTATACACGGCCTTAAGATACAAAACAAAATTGAGACTTTGTAATCTGAGTAAAAAACCAGCCAAGTGCGAGCCGGTCCAACTGCTAAATTAAGTTGGTTTTCATTTCGCGCCTCCCTTTAGCTGTCCCCCCCCCGCGCTTTAAACATTTAAGAATTAATATTTTACTATTTGTATGGGCCACCAATATGGTTAATACCGTGAACATTTTCAGGCTGTCTCTAACCGTTTGGCTGTAAATCTGTGTGACGGACGACGGACGGACGAACGCGTGAGTGACAGTAATTAGGGTTCCGTTTGGCCCATTCGTGTACGGAACCGTAAAAATAGATATTACTACTTATACAGAACTGAAAATGTTCAGTAAGCAATACGTCTATGAAGTTTTTTTATGGGTTCTAATTCCATGGATCGAAGTTAAAGAGTTACAAGGGTCCTACTATTGCTTGAATGCTATGCAATTATTTTAAAGCAAGCATCTCCACGGGCGCTAGTTACTTTTTTTTTTTTTATTAATTCCTTAAATTAACACTTACAGTCTAGCTACACGTGTTAGGCGACTTCCTGATTTGTCGGTGCGGAGGCAGTACGATATGAGAAAAGTGTCAAATGTCAGTCCACTCGGAACCATTTTTTACTGTGTCCCTACATTTAAATGAGTGCTTCCTGACTGGCGCGGGATGCACGGTAGCGGGACGATGCGAAGGCGGTACTGCTCCGCTTCTGCGCATGATATTTACTACTGCGCAAACGTAATACTGACAGTATTATTTCAAGTGAGAATCTTTGCGACGTCAGTAAGTTTACGTCAAAGAAGAATATGTCACATATCGATCCCGCTCCGCCAAGTCAGGAAGGCGCCTTAACCGAACAGGATGTATTAATTAAATGTACTACATATTCCTAAATGAATGACCTACGTACGTCGTAAAGTTTAAGCCTCAGGCATAGGAAGCGAAATGTTACTGGGTTACTGCAGCTTTAGGCGACTTCCTGACTTGGCGGGGCGGGATCGATATGTGACATTTTCTTCTTTGAAGCAAAAGCGGACCAGTACTGCCTTCGCATCGTCATCAAATCAGGAAGTCGCCTAAGGCAACTTCCTGATTTGTCGGTGCGGAGGCGGTACGATATGAGAAAACTGTCAAATGTCAGTGTCAACTGTCAGTCAATGCAGTACTACTTTTTACTGTGCCCTTACATTTAAATGAGTGCTTCCTGACTGGCGCGGGATGCGCGGTAGCGGGACGATACGAAGGCAGTACTGGTCCGCTTCTGCGCATAATATTACTACTGCGCAAATGTAATACTGATAGTATTATGTCAAGTGGGAATCTCTGCGACGTCAGTAAGTTTACGTCAAAGAAGAAAATGTCACATATCGATCCCGCCCCGCCAAGTCAGGAAGTCGCCTTACTCGCAGCGGGAATAAAAAGCATTGAATACCGGTTATTAAAACAGAGTTACGGTTCTTTCGCTCCCCATGTCGCTGTATTTTACCTACCTTAAAGCGAATATTGTACATTCTGCTACGTACATGTAAAATGAAAGCAGAATTGAAGATTCAAAAGCATCCATACTAATATTATAAATGTGAAAGTGTGTCTGTCTGTTTGTCTATTACCTCTTCACGCTTAAACCGTTGAGAACCAAATTACATGAAATTTGGTATGGAGATAGATTGAGTCCCGGGAAAGGACGATACTTTTTATCCCGGTGATCATCCCTTAAGGGGGCGGAAGTTTGTATGAAAGAGCGATGACTTGGTAAGCGCCTGATATATGTAAATAGCAATTACTTAAATTCTATCGCGATGAACGAGTTCCACGGGGACGAAGTCGCGGGTAAAAACTAGTATATAATAAAGACTTTTGGTCTCTTCATACACGTAGCCAGCTTTCATGCTGACTGTATAAGCATATAAACAACAATAAGATAAATGGGTCATCATTGTCAAAAAAACAAAAGTTGTCCATTCGGTGGTCAATCATCATCATCATCATTTATTCATTAACAATAAGAATTGTGTTTGAAATTACATAGGTATACATTAAAAATTAAAATAAATTAAATTAACAATGTCAAAATTAATTAAATAAAAGTAAACAGTTCAAATAGGATTATTTCTACACTAAATCGAAAATAATAATAATACAAATATGTCATGAATTATTAAACAATAATAGAGGTCCATTATAAACTTGGTGTCATAAACTCTTCCACAGAATATAAGCATTGTTTCAGCAGTATTTTTTAAGATTGACAGCAAATTTGTAACAATTTGTTAGCGACTTCAACTCCGTAGGCAACTTATTAAACAAGACAATACCACAAAATAAAGAATATACAGAAGGTCCGTTCCCGCCGTTCTTGAAAATACATACCTAAACTTGCCCGACTCACAGGGTTGCTTCTGTATTGATTCTGAATTTTAAAAAGGAGCAGGTATATTCAAAATTCTAAAACATGACATTTAAATATGAACCAGCGTATCTTGGTAAAAAACCGGCAAAGTGCGAGTCGGATTTCGCACATTTAGGGTTCCGAATCAACCTCAGACAGACGACGGACGGACGGACAGACTCTGGGCGACACCAATAGGGTTCCGTTTTGACCCTTCGGGTACGGAACCCTAATAAATTGATGCGTGACCCGCTGCGAGTTGTGACTTGTGACGGGCGGCGGTCGAGAGCGCCAACAAAGAATATACCTAATTAATTAGGTACCTACTTAACTAAACCATAGTACTTAAATACTGGCGTTTTACCAGCGAACGATAAAATGAATGTGTAATGGTTGATCGTCGTTATCAAAGCGGCTAGTTTCAAAAAATTACCTACCTACCTAGGTATTGTAACTACCAAAATGAGAAAACAGTTTTATTTACCTTTCAATACCGTTTGAAAATTTTAAGAAAGTGTAGGCACAGTATTTTGTTGTATTAAAGTGTATTTAAACAATAAAATACATTCCAACTGTAATAATATCGGTTATTCATTTTGACGTACGTGACACAAAGTACCTAAGTAGCGGCGGGGACGTCAACTGATCAACGCGCGCACAACTAGCACTCGCGACGCGACAGTGACAGTCGCGACTAAGCTCGTCCGAAATCAACCGAGAATGCCTGTAAATGTTACGTCTTTGTGCGTGCGGCGAAAATGGCACTTTGTACTGAGCGGACTCTCTGCTCCGGCGCGCGCCGCCGCTATTTACTTTGTGACAATACTCTGGTATCCCTCAGCGCACTTGACCACTCTCAGCCGCGTAACCATAGCACAATAGTTAACGGCTTGCTTGTGTGCATGTAATTTACGCTTTTATTACATGGATTTATAGACACGGAATTACAGATTATGCGGGTTATCAGATCAATCGAAAATTAAGCTTTGTAGCCCTTTTGACATGTCCACCGAAAAATAAAATGCAACTAAACTGTTGTTTTGTATAACCAGCTGGTTATGCAATGCATTATGGTTAGGTTAGATGTAGATGTAGTGAAGGGACGCCCGGCCGGAAACAGGCGGGCTGTCGATCGCAGTTCAGGATCATTCAGCCCAATTCCCTTTAAGTCGGAGCTTAAGGTTACTGTCCCGGCAGCCTTCCCACATCAGCTTCTTCAATTCTTCCAATTCTCCTGCAGAACAGAAGGACATCTTTAAGGTTGACATCCCTCAATTCATTCTCCTCTAAAACATCTCTGCCGAATATATTAAACCGCATTGCAGCGTACATAATACATTCTGCTAAAACATGCTTGCTAGTTTCTTCCTCCCCACAATGTGGGCAGGAAGCGTCATTACTAATCCCTATTATTTTTAGGTGTCTATTAAGAGTGTTGTGACCGGTGATAATTCCAGTCAGCATTCTCAGATTGCTCTTACCCAGTTTCAGCAGATACCTGGTTCTTCTATGGTCGATACCCCCTAGTATCATCTTCGCCTGCCTGCATCCAGACTCATCTCGCCACTCCTTCTCTACCTCCTTCTCTTTTAGTCTATCAATGACCCCCTTTGTGACCTCAGCCGAGAAGGGAAGGACCGGTTCAGGACCCAAAAATCCCTTTCCCGCTCCCTCCCGTGCCAGCTCGTCCGCTTTCTCATTACCAGCTACTCCCTGGTGTCCTGGCACCCATGCCACCGTCACACCTCGATGCTCCTCCATCTCATTAAGTTCCCTTTTGCATTCTTTTACCAGTGCAGAGGTCACTGTTGCCCTGTTTAGTGCTTTTAGCGCAGCCTGACTGTCCGTGTATATCACTACCCTTCCAGTCGGCTGCTTTTTCTCTTTTATCAGCTGCACGCATCTCGTTATTGCATACACTTCCGCCTGAAATACGCTGGCATACCTGCCCAGTGATACGGCTTCTTTTATCCCCAGCTTAGGTACCACTATGCCGGCCCCTGCTAGCTTAGTTGATCTTCTCCTCGATCCGTCCGTGAAGCAGATCGTCATAGGATGCTCTACCTCTACCTTCCATTCATTTCTCTCTCCTATGTGTATTCTATACTTCTTGTCAAAAATCTCCTGCCTCTTAATGAGGTCATTATTTGCTATCAGCATCTCTACCTTTGATAGCGTCTCCTTCTGTATCAGCGTATGTCCTTTGTCCACACAGCTACCTCTCCATTCCTTACATGCTTTCATTCTGTACCACTGCTCCGTGGCTCTCTTCTCCACCTCAATTCTCAATGACTTCATCCCTAGCATTATCTCCATTGCATGGGTGGGGGTAGTTCTCATCGCCCCCGACACCATCAGGCATGCTAGTCTTTGTACCTTATTTAATTCTTTGTTATATTCTTTTATCCGCGCCCTGTGCCACCAGACCACGGCTCCATACAGCACCCTGGGTAGAATTACCGCCTGATAGATCCAGTGGATCATTTCTGGCCTCATCCCCCACTTTCTCCCCACTGCCCTTTTGCATTGATACAGTGTTCTAATTGCTTTTGCCGATTGCTCCTTGATGTGGGCCTTGTATCTGAGTGTGCTATCAAATATCACCCCCAGATATTTTAGCTCTTTCACCATCTCCAACTCCTTACCCTGTATCTTTATCGGTCTCATCTCCCCAATCTTTCTCTTACTAGTGAATAGTACTAACTTCGTTTTGGAAGGATTTAAATCCAGTCCTCTTTCTCTGCACCATCCTAGCACCTGTTTGAGACCTATATATGGTTAGGTTAGCTTAGGTTGCTACCTTTTTTTTCCGTGAATCTATTTATCTTGTTGTTACTTCTAAAATACTCTTCATTGCATACCTCAGGAAAAACACAGGCACAGAACATTAGGCTTAAAGTAGAGGTAAATAACAGGGGTTTATATCTGTATTACCAACAAAAATAGGTACAACACCCGAGGTTACTAATATGTATACACTTTTTTACCTAATCGAATGCGGTCGCCTATAATTTGTAAGCAAACGCTTTCGAGTAGGTAAAAAAGTGTATACATATTAATGACCTCGAATGTACTAATATTAGGTACAGAGGATGCACTGCGTTGAGAGCGAGGGACCAAATTTGTCCCTTCTGCTGTCAACACAGAGAATTCTCAAATTTTATGAAGGTTTACAACGCGCACGTGACTCCTTTGGAGTTGCGAGCGTCTATAGGCTGCGGTGTCCGCTTACCTTCCGGTGGACCGAACGCTTGTTTGCCCCCATCGTTATATAAAAAACAAGAAAATTACGCAGAATTTTAATGAAAGCCCGTAAAACGCAGAGATCGTTAATATTTCCAGTTATAAACTCATAACTAAGTTGGTAACCTCTGCTCTAGCGCCGCCGCTACTTGGACTTGTAGCCTGGTTTCATTAAAAGCGGATTACTTTCTGTTTACTACTAAATCGATGCAGCTGATGAATGCGTGAAATTGGAATCTTTTTCTGTACCTACTATACTGCAGAACGCTATTTTGATGCTATTCCTAAATTCTGAGGAGTCAGAGGTTTCCTGGAAAATTTTAATAGCCTACTTCTTTGTTATTTTGACATGAAATTACACTTAACTTATCCATGGTAACCGCCCGGTGTAACTATATCCATTTATCAGGATCATTGCCATATAAATAATATTGAATATGGACATTTTACTAAACAAAGCTAATTATTAATACAGACTTTATATTATTGCAATTGAGAGGGTTAATCATACTTATCGATTATTTTTCCATTAATAAGTTAGCATTTGTGTTCAACAAAAGAATGACCATTAATTCATTTGAAGTATGTTCATCCGCGGCACACGGCACCGTTTTAAACCTGCTGCCAGATGGCTCGGGTTCGACGATGGTGCTGCCCTCCCGCATATTGATTAAAAACACTTTTTACAGTTATACAGTTTGGCGGAAAGCAATACTTAAGGCTTTTTTATACAATAAAGAATTTCGGACATTCATTTGAACATATTTTAGTCGGTTAATTCCTACACTCCCTGGTACAGGCAGGCCATTTCTTTTAAACTTGTGAATGCAATTCTCATTATTTGAAAAATGAAACTAGGTTTTCTTTCCGTGAAATCTCTGTGGCTTAGCTATGGGTGACCGTGTATGTGAGTGAATGACTACGTAAATGAATAACAGATACGTTCAAAACTGTAAAGCCAAATGCTGTCTAAATGAACGCAAGCTAAAATCTACCTTACAGTCTGAGCTCTTAGTCGTTTTTTTTGCTTGTGTTCGTTTGACAGTATTTAACCTTAGGATTTTTTTATCTTACGACGACGGCAAACAAGCGTACGGTCCACCTGATGGTAAGCGGACACCGCAGCCTATAGTTTTGTACGAACTATACAGGAGTAGATAAAAAATTGGATAATATCAATTTTAAAAAATATGATCGTAATTTTACTGGTATCCTAAAAGTAGATTTTATACGGAACGGTATTTTTAACTGAACTTTTTAATACCTACCTATACTTTAAACAGATGTTTTCTACCAAACGTGACAGAGTCGTTGAATATACAATACTAAGGAAAAAGTTTTATTAAAATACTTGATAGAAAAGTTTATCAGCCGTTTTTAATTTTCCACAATAATTAATTTTTCTCCTCCCTCCCTTATTGTTCTCTTAAGTACCTTTTTTATCTAACACGCGAAATCTGACCCTCAAAAATATTCAGCAGGTCGAGTTTTGTTAAACGTAAAATTTACATAGATTTGCATGTTTTTCATAAAACTGTGTTTTTTTGTCGGAATAAGCAGGGACGAGGTGAACTTGGATAAAAGCCGAGACGTTATGACGAATAACACTACAGTGGTGATATATAACTAAATAGAATCGTAATAACTTAACGTCATATTTAACAATAGTGTTATTAAGTAACTAATAAAACTATTGTTAAATATTAAACTATTATTATTCTCCTATTAGCAATTATTCACCGCACGATTAATCACGAGGCACGTGCAATATAGATGTCGCAGCCGGATTGTATAATCCGCCGGTTTACATTACGGCTAGCCGTTTTACAAAACAGAGCCATTTTGTAATACGGCGGCTTAACGATTAGCCGGATCGTCATTGCGATACGTTCTACAATATGGCGGCTCACGTTTAGCCGCATCGTCATTGCGATACGTTCTACAACATGAAAGCTTACGTTTAGTTTAGCCGCATGGTTAGGACATTTACCCAGAGTCTTCGTTAGGTACGACGACGAGCGGAGGAGTGTTCGTTAGAACTGCGACCCTACAGCGCGCGAGCCGAGCGAGCGAAGTAAGCGTGCCGCGGCAGCGGCCGGCGAAGCGCCAGACAGAACCGAATATTTATTAATACCCTAATCAATTGAACAAAAAAATGTCAAAGCGGCGACTAACGAACCGCTGTTTTACATTACGGCTAGGCGAATTGAATCCGGCGGACTTGTGGGAGCGGAGCTGTATTCAGTATCATTGATCCGCCGTTGTATAAAACGGCTAGCCGTTATGTAAAATGGCTAGCCGTTATATGTAAAATGGCTAGCCGTAATGTATTACGGCGTGTTCGCGCCGCTCCGTCAACTAGTTTTAATATTTAGTCATAAGCACACAAAAATCACCTTACACCATTACATTAACGCTCATTTTGGCTTGTATTCCTTTCACCAATCAAAACACTCACATATCACGACATATTTGTAACTAACCAATCACAGACACTCGCACACACACACACGCTACATACATAGGTCTCAGCCAATCGGCGCTCACTTGCATTCCAAACCTAGACAAAACGACATTGTAACTCTGTAATTTAAATAGAAAATTATAAGTATTTTCGAGGATCCAGAGTTTTAATCATCAACCTGCTCCTGTAAGGAACAAAGTGGCGACCGTGACAGGACCTGCAGCATTCCTAATGGGAAAAGAAGTCACAATCACGAGATACCGTCGCTCCCGAGTGGCTATAAGGGGTCGCCGCCACGAGGACACCGTGCAGCGCCTAGATTCCTGGGCAAACACCAAGGCAATCAGCTGCGCCTAGGTGCCTACATCGTGCAGCCGGATCACCACACTCCCGAGCGTGAACAGGTCGCGCTAACCAGCGCGAGGGCCCGCGTTGCAGTCAACAGCATCAGCACTCATCAAAGTGTATCAATTGGATCAGCCTGCCCTATATCAAGTGAGCCCGTTCCTGTCTACTTCCTAGTTATTTCCTCTTTGATTTGTGTAGATTGTGATCTCAGTTTCTCGAATGTTCTGGTCTGTCTTTAACTAGGTATTTCTTAATAGCATCAATTTAATCCTACAATCAAATTTAAAGTACCTAGTACGTAGAAACAAGTTCAATTGAATTACAATCATCCGAAAGATTCATTTCGCAAACAAGGCGTCAAAATTCACATTACCCACCAAGTGCATAATAAACGCGAGTGCAAGTCATTAACGTGTAACAAAGATATTTTTCCCACTGTGTGTTTACGCAATCATCTCATCTATTATTTCCGTAGTGAATATTTATATTATTCCAACTAAATCAATCAATTTCTAAACCTAATATTCAAGTTAAAGTCTATCGAGCTAAATAAGATCCCTATTATTGCAAGCAAACCAAATAAACGTGATATAGTTATCCGAGTGATTTTAGCGTGCGCATTTTTGTGCATTCCAGAATTATACCTAAATACTTCGAGGCGTGCTAGCTGCCCGGCGCCGGCGCATCTATCTACCTATTGTCTGGAGCCTGCAGCCACACCGACCGTGCCGATCAGCTGTGAACTTGAACTTGAGGCGAGGAGCGTATCGTACCTATTCTTTTTTTTTACTTGTTTACGTTATTGCCTGCTTGTTTCTCGGTAATTTACTATTATGGCTGAACCTAAACAATTAAAAGCTACGCGTAGTAATATCAAAGGGCGTTTAACAAAATTTAAAAACTATCTCGATGAAATTTCGACTTTAGAGAATGTTACGCCTTTGGCTATAAGTAAATTGTCGCTAAAATTATCGAGAATACAAGACTTATTAAGTAAATTCGATGAGGTGCAAGGTCAATTGGAGGTTTGTGAAGGATGTAATCAAGCCGAGGAGTTAGATATTCGCGACTCGTTTGAACAGGAGTTTGACAATTATATTTCACAGGCTCAATACTTCATAGACTCCAAATCGGCCCCTAAAGATAATTTCTCATCTTGCAATGCAAATCCGAGCGCTTTGCAATGCAATCAGGATGATTGTGGTGGCCTAGGATTTAAGTTGCCCGTCATAAAAATCCCCACTTTTGATGGCACATATTTTAAATGGCTCGAGTTCAAGGAAACCTTTATCTCCTTAGTTCATGAAAATGAAAAGGTTAAAAACATTCACAAATTTCACTATCTCCTCTCCTATTTGGAAGGAGAAGCTGCTCGCGTTCTTTGTAATTTAGAAGTGACTGGCTCGAACTACACAGAGGCTTGGCAACTCCTTTTTAAGCGTTATGATAATAAAAGGCAACTAATTAACAATCATTTAAAGGCGTTGTTTAGCATCGAAACCGTGCGGGAGACCGAGAAGTCACTTCGATTTATTGTCGATCATGTAAATAAAAACTTGCGGGCTCTCCGCACCTTGGGCTTGCCTGTCGATAAATGGGACGTTCTAGTTATTTATATGGTAACAGCAAAATTGGATAGCAGTACGTGTTATAGATGGGAGGAGACAAGGACCACGCTGCCAGAAATTCCCACTTTAGAGCATTTCTTCGATTTTTTAAAGAATCGTGCCGATGTTTTAGAAACTGTCAATAGACAAAAATACGATAAACCTAAAATGTTGCAACCTTCAACTCAACCAAAAATTCAGACGAAATCGTTCGCGCTGACCGCCAAACACGCCGCGCCGTCCTCGTCTAAGCCTCATATCGAATGTTTATTGTGCAAAGATGCTCATCGTTTATATGAATGCATTACATTCAAGTCTAAATCGCCAGAGGAGAGGACAGCGTTAGTGTCTAAATTAAATTTATGCGAAAATTGCTTAAGGTATGGTCATAAGGTTCAAAGTTGTAGGTTACCAGGTTCTTGTCGCTCCTGCAAACAAAAACACAATAGTTTATTGCACGTAGCCGTGCCTAATGAGTTCCCTAGTACTAGTTCGGCTCAGTCCCAAAACTTAGCTGCTATCACTACAAATGTTAATTCCGAGGTTCTCTTGTGTACTGCTCAGGTTCAACTAAGGAACCCCGATACGAATCAAGTTCTGACGGCGCGCGCGCTACTTGACAGCGGGAGTCAATCTACGTTTATTACGGAACGGATTCGAAATGAATTGAACTTGGCTCCTCAGCCTACTAGTGTCAATGTAGTCGGCTTGTCAGACACTCCATTGTCTATTAAGACACAGCGATGTGCTTTACATGTTCAGTCGCTTACCGATCCTTTCAATGTCAGTATGACATGCCTAGTTATTCCAAAAATAGCAGAAAAACTGCCCAAGGTCACACTCGATGTAAGTCAGTTTAATCTTTCCAACTTTCAACTAGCGGACCCTAGATTTTTTGAGGCATCCTCTATCGACATGCTTATTGGTGCTGATCTATTTTGGGACCTGATAGGCTCCTCTCAGCATTCTTTAGGCACTAATAAACCTATTCTACGAAGTTCCAAATTAGGATGGCTCATTTCCGGTCCTCTGCCTATCTTACCAAAAAATAAACCCAAACAACCAAATAATGTTACACATTGTAACTTTCTGCTTAACCAAGCTGACTCATCGGACATCAATGATGCCCTCCAAATGTTTTGGGAATTAGAAAACGTCCCACAATCTCATCCCTTCACTAAAGAAGAAAAACTTTGCGAACAGCACTATATCTCAAATACCTACAGGCTGGAAAATGGTCGTTTTTGTGTCGGCCTCCCTCTTCGTGATGAGAAGGACTGCTTAGGCGACTCCTACTCATTGGCTAGAAAATGGTTCGCTGGCTTAGAAGCTCGTTTTCGCAAACAGCCCGATCTCAAAAAATCCTATGTCGATTTTATTCGCGAGTATAGTGAGTTAGGTCATTTGTCGGAGGCACCACTACTGAGGCCGCCAAATGCCTTCTACCTTCCTCATTTTCCAATTATAAGGACCAAAAGTGAATCTACGCGGCTTAGAGCAGTCTTTCATGCCTCTGCGTCTTCAACCTCGGGATTTTCAGTGAATGACCTCCAAATGGTGGGACCCGTCATACAGGATTCTTTATTTGACATTCTTGTCCGTTTCCGCCAATACAAATATATACTTTCCGGGGACATAGAAAAAATGTACCGCCAGGTGTTGGTAAGGGAATGCGACAGGGACCTACAACTCATTCTCTGGCGTGATGACGAAAACGAACCATTGCGTACTTTAAGGTTGAACACTGTTACCTACGGATTTTCAAGTGCTAGTTTTTTAGCCACCAGGTGTATCTGGCAACTTGGCGATGAATCTACAGATCCTAATATAAAAAAAATCATTCAGCACGATTTTTATTGCGATGATTTATTGACCGGGGCTGACGATGAGGAAAGCTTAAAGTACATTCAGCGCCAAGTGTCAGGCGAGCTTGCCAAGGGTTGTTTTCATCTACGAAAATATAGGTCTAATTTGCCTGGTTTTCTTGAGAACGCTTCTTTGCCCGCTGATGGCGATCTAATTATCAGTAGTGCCACTAGCACTCTAGGTATAGGCTGGTGTCCTGATTCAGACATGTTGCAATTTCAAATTGAGTACTCGCCTACAGATATTTTGACCAAAAGGTCTATATTGTCCTCCACTTTCAAAATATTCGATCCTCTTGGGCTACTAGCTTTATGCACAATTAAGCCCAAAATTCTTTTACAAAACTTGTGGTCTCTAAAATTAGATTGGGACGAAGAAGTTCCGCCTAGCATAAAAAAGTCTTGGCTGAAATTCACAGAAAATTTAAGTTTACTTTGTAACCTTCAAGTGCCAAGACGAGTACTTATTGGTGACCCCAAGTATATAGAAATGCATACTTTCTCTGATGCTTCTCAGTGTGCGTTTGGTTCTTGCATCTATATTAGGTCAATTGACGCGACAGGCAATGCACAAGTAAGTTTGTTGTGCGCCAAAGCCCGTGTCGCACCCCTAAAACCAACAACGATTCCCCGACTCGAACTTTGTAGTGCGTTGTTAGGAGCTCAGTTAAGCTCAGCTGTCACTCAAGCTCTTCGCTGTAAAATTGATCGTCATGTCTACTGGTCAGATTCTAAGGTGACATTAGGTTGGATCCAGACAGCTAGTAAGACCAAGACTTTCGTCGCTAAAGCGGTTATTACACTATCCCGAATTCAGAATCCTGAATGAGCTAGGAAGCAGATTCAGAAACGTGTAATCGCATTCAGCAAGCAAGGATCCTAAAAAGTATCCTACCTAGGACGTCAGGATGGCTCCGGACGAACTGAATGACCAAGCATCCTAGCTAGGAAGCTGTTTAGGACAGTGTAATAATATTTAGCCAAATCAGTCGGCTCGCGCCAGCGACAACGTACGTAAGTACGTGTAGGTCGCGTGCAATGAACGAAGCACGTTGGTTTTTATAGGAAAAATAAGGAAATATCAAAGAAAAAAATCTGATTTATTAATATGTATTTGTTGGTAAATTATGGGTAGTAATAAACATTATCACCCAAATTATAAGTCAATGGGAAATGAAAAAATTCTAAGGAATAGGATTTTGTAAAAATAGTTGAGTGATAGCTTCTCATTGATTTTTTCCCTATATAATTTTAAAACAATAAATTGTGTATTTATGTACTCAATGAGCTCTATACCCCACTCTATGGGGTGGAAAGTGGATAAAAAAAATGTTTCGCACCCCCTTTAGCTTTATGGGAGAATTTGTATGGCAAATTGTCAAAACTTTGGGTCAACTAGATGCTTATACTGTGAAAATTTGAAAACTATAGCTCCAACTATTTGGCTGTAAAACCCGAGTGACAGACGACGGACGGACGGACGCGTGAGAGCAATAGGGTTGACCCCTCCGGTACGGAACCCTAAAACAATTACATGAATAATAGGTGTGCGTGAGGAGGGCTATATAGTTTTTTTTTCTTTATTGGCATGGTTGCCACTGCTAATAGTGCCAATGCTAGGCCAAGGCCAACTTTCTGGTTTTTTGACAATATCGGCGGCATCGCTACGACGTCTCTCTCCGTCGAGCAGTGGAAACGAACTGATTCAGAGAGTGAATTCAGTGTAGTGTAATCAGAAGCTTCCTTCCTATCCCCTCCCTTGCGTCCTAGTTAGGACGCCCGAATTCAGGATAGTTTAATACCCGCTTAACAGAGTAGCCGCTATCGCCGAGCTATCTGACCCCAAGTGCTGGCGGTATGTGCCAACAGCTGAGAACCCAGCTGACTTGTGTTCCCGTGGAGTGGATCCCCAGAACGTCAGTGATTCTAGCATCTGGTGGCACGGCCCAGCCTTTCTCAAGCAGGATGAAACTTCATGGCCGAGTGCAGCGATTCAAGCCCTTGAGCTTCCTGAGTTGAAAGCATTGCCTGCTTTGGTGGCGGAGCCCACACCTTCGGTAGCGTTCATGGACGTCACCAGATATTCAAAGCTTGTTAGAGCCCAGAGAGTAGCAGCTTGGGTACTCAGATTTATACATAACTCTAAATATCCGCAAAATAAACTTTCAGGCATATTGTCAGTAGACGAGCTTCATAACGGTTTAAGCAATCTTATTAAAGTAGCTCAATTAGAATCTTTCCCAATTGAAGTGCAATGTTTAAAAAATAAAAAACCATTGCCTCATAAGTCGAATTTAAAACAATTAAATGTATTTCTAGATGAAGAAAACTTGGTTCGTGTCGGTGGCCGAATAAATAGTTCAAATTATCCCTATGATAAACGTCACCCTATCCTATTAAAAGGAAACAATATTTTAACCAAATTGTTATTTAAATATGAACACGTACGTTTGCTACACGCCCCACCCCAATTATTACTTACAAGTATTCGTGACAAGTACTGGCCTATAGGTGGTCGCGGACTTGCGCAAGATATTTATAAACATTGCTTTAAATGCCGTCGATTTGAAGGTAGCGGCATGGTCAATATTATGGGTGGGTTGCCTTCTGACCGCGTGGAACCGGATTATCCCTTCATTACTGCTTCCACCGATTTTGCTGGTCCTTTTTTAATCACGGACAGAAAGGGCCGTGGATGTAGAATAACTAAATGTTACCTATGTATTTTTATATGTTTTCGTTATAAATGTATGCACTTGGAGGCCGTGAGCGAGTTGAGCAAAGATGCTTTCATATTAACTCTTACCCGATTCATTAGTCGTAGAGGTAAGCCCAATGTTATTTACTGCGATAATGGCAGAAACTACGTGGCAGCTGCTAGGGAGATAAAAGATTTTATAAAAAATAACAAAGACTCCATTTGTGACTTTGCAGCTCAGCGAGGCATTCAATTTAAATTTTCTCCCGCGTACGCTCCTCACTTCAACGGTCTGGCTGAGGCCGGTGTAAAGTCGGCTAAATTTCATATAAAGCGCATATTAGGGCAGGCTCACCTTACCTTCGAGGAACTGTCTTCCCTCTTTACACAAGTCGAAGCTATCCTAAATAGCCGACCCCTATGTCCCCTCAGCCCTTCACCCAACGATTTCCAACCGCTCACACCGGGCCACTTTTTGGTCTTCAGGCCGCTTACATCACTGCCAACAGCGCCAACGCCGAGCTACAACGACGGCAGCGCCCCTCTTCGCAACAGGTTCCAGCGCGTCGAGCAAATGCGCCAACATTTTTGGCACCGATGGTCGCGCGAATATGTGTCAGAGCTGCAGCAGCGCACCAAATGGCGCGACCAAGGACGAAATTTGCGCCTAGATGACCTGGTCCTAATAAAAGACGAGTCTCCACCTCTGTACTGGCGCCTGGGACGAGTCAGCAAACTGTTCCCTGGGCCGGATGGAGTACCACGCGTCGCAGACGTCAGAACCGCCAACGGTACTATACGCCGAGCTCTCAACCGCCTATGCTTGCTGCCCGTCGAGAGCTGAGCTTGAAAGCTCTCCAGGAGCTTTCAAGGGGGGGGAAGATGTTCGCGCCGCTCCGTCAACTAGTTTTAATATTTAGTCATAAGCACACAAAAATCACCCTTACACCATTACATTAACGCTCATTTTGGCTTGTATTCCTTTCACCAATCAAAACACTCACATATCACGACATATTTGTAACTAACCAATCACAGACACTCGCACACACACACACGCTACATACATAGGTCTCAGCCAATCGGCGCTCACTTGCATTCCAAACCTAGACAAAACGACATTGTAACTCTGTAATTTAAATAGAAAATTATAAGTATTTTCGAGGATCCAGAGTTTTAATCATCAACCTGCTCCTGTAAGGAACACGGCGTATTATACAATCCAACTGAACCGCTGTTTTACATTACGGCTAGGCGAATTGAATAACGTAAAGCGCCGAACACATTCCGGCGGATTTTCGTTCAGCCGTATTCAATCTGGCTAATCGTTGATCCGCCATAATACAAAACGGCTCTGTTTTGTAAAACGGCTAGCCGTAATGTAATACGGCGGATTATACAATTTGCCTGCGACATATACATATATATATAAATATATATATATATATATATATATATATATTATATATGTATAAATATATAACATTATTACTAAATGGCACAGTTCTACTTCAATACCTATTTTACGCAACTTTATGGAACTGTAGTGCAGATACGGTACATATTAATCATAAAATGATACGTAGTATCCATATATCCACCGGGAAATATGTCTTTAACCCTTTAACTGCGCCTTTTCATCAGTTCCATCAGTATCTACCACAAAAACTATACAAACATGAAAAGGCGCAGTTAAAGGGTTAAAAAGGTATTTCCCGTTAGATATATGGATACTTCGTATCATTTTATGATTAATATGTACCGAACCTGCACTAAAGTTCCATAAAGTCACGTAAAATGGGTATTGAAGTAGAACTGTGTCACTTAGTAATATTGAAAAATTAAAAAAAAAAAAAACAAATGAAAATCTTTTCAAAATTTCTTTTTTGAGGTTAGATATGAGGATATCACGTATCATTTTGTGGTATATTGTATAAAATAAAAATCAGCCATATCGTGTCTGGAGGACCTCAAACTTGGTATGTTTCGAAAATTCTTTTTGATTTAATTAAAAAAAATGGCTGAAATGTAATGATGTGGTATATTTTTAGAATCGCCTCTAAAAGCCCTTTCATATAGGTTTCCGAAAAAAATTTTTTTTCCATACAAAAAAAAGGATGTCTCAGCACTTCCCCCCCCCTAAGGGAATTTTTTTTAGGAAATGCCGGTCAAAAAAATTGTTTTGTGCTCTAGTATGCGTGTGCCAAACTGCTAAACTGTACATCGATTTGCGGTTTTTTTAATCGTACGGCTTACACTAAAAACTAAAAGCGCGGGAGCCGTGCGAAGCGGAGCGGCTGAGGCTGGTCGCCAAGCCGAAGCTGCGGAGCGGAGCACGTGCGACCGTGCTTTGGCACGCTAGGGCGGAAGGTCTTGTCTTCCCGCAGCGCCGGAGCTAAGGCGGAGTCCGACTGCATTTTTTTTAGGGCAACTGAGTGTTAGGATAAACACACACTCAATCGTCATTAGGGGAACTAAACGTTAGGACAAATAATATTAGGTAATAATCCATTAGGATAAATAAATTTCGGTCAAAATGTATTAGCAACTTCTGTACGTAGTACTATTACTTATTCTGTGACGATGCTTAGCCGCGGACTGGCAGGCTGTACGCATTTAAGCAAAATTATACAGTGTGTTACCGGAAAGCGGGCATTTATTAAAACTGATAATAATATGATCTATTAGCAATTATTTGCGTGTATTAACAAATCTTAGTTATGTGAATTAACTGCACAATGAAATTTCTAAAATTCTCACATTTGATGTAGTGGGTGTACTACTAAATTGTCGTTACTCATAGTTCATATCGCTAATGAACTTCCTACAAGGCATGTCATGGTACGGGGTTAAAAAAACGGAGAACTATCACAAATTTATTGTCGTCCTTATCATTTCATTCATGTATGAAGGTTTAAATACATTAATTAAAGAGTTTTTGACGGTGGGTTGTCAAATTACAAACCAAAAAAATATCAACACTGATTTAATTGGTATAATTGGTTATATTTGTGTCAATAATGTTGTGGGACAACCAGTGTGAATACGAAAGACCTTTTTTACTCCAAAAAAGATTTATAAGAGTTCTGAGTAATATTAGAAATGAAGAGAGTTGCAGACCATACTTTATAAACTCTCGCATCTCTGTTTATTTTAGAAGCTTACAAAGCAAATTCATACGAAATGTATATCCTAAACCAGAAAACCCCAGGCCATATGCACAAAACTTCCGTAGGTAGGTCAGAAACATGAAGAGCAATAAATCTGCAGGCAGCGATCTCATACGCATGTCTGACCTAAAAACTGTTGCGAACTATGTTAGTCCAATCATTGCTAAATTAGTTAACTCATCTGTAACGCATTCAAAATTTCCGAATATACTAAAACAGGCAATAGTGCGCCCTATCCACAAGAAAGGTGACCGCAAAACAAACTCTAATTATAGACCCATTTCCATATTATCTAGTGTAGACAAAATTATAGAAAAATGTATAATCGATCAAATCGGAAACTATCTTCAAAGTAATAGTATTCTACAACAATGTCAACACGGTTTCCAAAAACAGAAAAGTACGAACACACTATTGTCTGCATTTACTGATGAGATAAATAATTATTTAAGTGAAAAACAATTTGTAGTTGCCATATTCTTTGATTTTAAGAAAGCATTTGACACGCTAGAAACCGATACGCTTTTGAGAGCTATGGAGGAGTGCGGGGTGGGACGGCCGCTGAATCAATGGTTTCGCGACTACCTCACCGCGCGGTCCTTCCGCGTGAAGGTCGGCGCGGGGCTCAGCGACGAGCAGGTCGTGCGCTGCGGCGTGCCGCAGGGCTCGGGCTGTGGGCCACTCTGCTACCTGATGCACGTGAACAGCCTGTGCGGCGCGCTGCGCCACTGCTCGGCGCACATGTTCGCGGACGACCTGTGCGCGCTGCGCGCCGGCTCCGACCTCGCGGAGACCTGTCGGCTCGTGCAGGAGGATGTGGACGCGGTCGTCAAGTGGTCACATGATAATGGGATACTGCTGAACGCCGATAAAACTACATTAATTCTAATCCGCTCTCCATACTTGCCTCTCAAAGAAAATTGTCCCCCTATAGTCACTCATAGTTTTTCCTGTCTTCACAATAATATTAACCCAGTCAACTGTAAATGTCAGGCAATAGAAAAAGTTAGCTCAGTTACGTACCTCGGTTTAAAAATAGATAAAAACTTCTCTTGGTCAACTCACATAGATTTCATCTGTAGCAAATTAAGAGTACTCCTAGGTAAATTTTATCACTTAAGCTATAGAGTTCCTTCTAGTACTTTAAAATGTCTATACGTAGCATTAGTTGAGTCCATTATTGGCTACGCTCTGGACTGCTATGGTCTTACTTTTAAAACGAATATTGATAAATTAGAATTATTTCAAATCCGTTTCCTAAAACTACTTGTCAATAAGAAAACTAAACTTAACTGTAAAAATGACTACACACAATTGTTTAAAATCTGTAAAATATTGCCAGTACGATCTAAACTCAAATACCTCTTAGCCTTTAACAATTACGATAAAATAGAACACTTACATTTAGTTAAGCATAACCATAGTACAAGGACACTGTCCGCTGGCAAATATGATGTACCTAGAGTGTCCAACTACTACTGGGACAGGACATTAAAAAAACGCATACCGTACCTGCTCAATACCTTGCCCGCGGACATTGTCCGTGAAGCTAGAAACTCTAGATTTAAATATCGCCTGAAAAAGTATCTCATGGATGCCCTATAGAGGATGAGTTTCATCCTCTATGGATCACCCATGAAATTGAATACTAATTGAATACACCTATTGTAATATTACATTATTATTTACTATATTACCTAATTATAGCTTATTATTGTTTTGAGACTGACATGCGACTCCACAGTCAAACTTATAAATAGTTTTGTGGAGCGATATATTATATAAGACTTTTTTGTACTTATGATTAATAAATAAATAATAAATAAAAATAAAAATAAAATTGTACAACACACGAATACAACACGAAAGTAAACGATGCATGTTTCACCCGCGAATTATTGTCGTAATCATTAAATTATAAAACTTACCAAGTGTAAGTGTCGTTCAAATAATGAGAAACAAATATGTGAAGCTGTAACAAGTTATTGAACTTGAGTAACATTGCCAAGAGGGGGGGAAGGGGGTTACACGTTTTAGTGAAAGGCTATAAAAGGATCATGTCATTCATAAAGGATCGATAGGTAGGTACTTAGTAACGTTTTTATTCACATTTTATGGGATACAAAGAGTCGCATTAAGGCTCTATACGAACTATTGTGTGACCGAAATAGGCATTTAATTTACTTAATCGTCATTCATGTAAAAGCAACGCATAGAGTGCCACGCAGCATATAAAAAAATTGAATTAAGAGTTCACGTCAAATGTCTTTGGTAACTGAAATACACGTAATATAAAATTTTAATAAATAATGAATAGTAGTCCCAAACTAAGTAAAGCTTGTACTATTGGAGGGATCCTTTAGTTTTACCAAAATATTTTTGACCAAATTTCATTTCCCAAACAAACTTTGCCAACAGATTAGTTTCCAATATTTTTCCCCATAGATTATTTGCCAACCTTTTTTTTTCCTTAGCCTATTTGGGTGTGTGGCCAAATCCTAATTTAGTCAAATGATCACTAGTCAAATATTAAGGTATTACCGCAAATTTCATTAGAGCAATAGTTTTTTTGCCAAATGTGTTACTTAGGCGACTTCCTGACTTAGCGGGGCGGGATCGACATGTGACAGTTTTTTCTTTGACGTAAACTTACTGACGTCGCAAAGATTCCAACTTGACAGAATACTGTCAGTATTAGAGTAGGCCCATTTTTGAAGAAGTAGAATGCAAGAAGCAAGTCGTGTAACAGTTGGGGTGACAACGTTATCAGAGGGTTTAGACCCTGCAGAATACGGATCTGCCTGTCGCCATCCCCAAATTTGAGCCGGAAGAATGTTATATCGGAAAAGGTGCAGCCCATACAAATTTTTTCGTTGTACATTTGGTAAATCGTTGTTCCGGTACTCTAACTATGGTCCGATTGTTATGGATTTTTGATATGCCGTAAAGATCAATATTTGTAATCGTATCCCGAAATGTTTGACACTCCAGCTCCACGTCTTTCTCCGCCATCTTGGAAAATCTGTCACTTTTTCAGGTTTTTGCTTGTACTGTCGTTATAGTTCATTTTAGTGCTAAACATGGTTTGGCAATATTGTAAAACACAAAATTTGCTAAAATTTTTGTCTACAAAGATTTTTTCTATGACCCATAAGGTTGGTTTGGTCAACATTTTAATATAACTTATCTTGCAAAACATTTTTAGTAATAAAAATGTTCCCTATGCCAATAAATTATTCGTCAAAATTGTTTGATCAAATAAATGTTTCCCATAGGGTTGGTTTGTTAAACATTTTAAAATAACTTGTCTTGTGATTGATTCGGGAATATGAAGATGGACCATATGTATGTAATTTGACCACAAAAAAAAAATGTCTATTTGCTTAACATTTCCTTGCAAAATATGTTCCTTTTTTTGATAAAAAATAATTTGGCAAACAATTATTTGGTTATTGATTGTTTGGGAAACATTATTTGGGAAGTGAACATAATTTGTCAAATATAATTTGGGAAAACATTAGTAACCCAGTCTGGAGGAAATAATGTCATTTATTTTTCCTTATGTCGAATTTGGTAATATGTAGGTATATACAGATTCGACATGTTTTATTAAAGAATTCATTGCACATAAATAGAAACCCATTTTTATTCTTTTTCAGGGTTCCGTAGTAAACAAGGAACCCTTATAGTTTCGCCATGTCCGTCCGTCCGACGAACGTCCGAAAAGGGTAGAATAAAATCTTTAAAAAATTTTTTTTGCTAAACTGTGGCTACTAGGCATGTAAAAAAATCATGGTAGTAGTATATACGATGAATTTAAAAGGAAAACTATCACAGCTAAGTAGTCATTACTAGTTAACGAGTAATAGTCGAACTTCAGAAATGTACTTTGCAAAAGCAAACTTTCGTACAATTTCCATTGATACCTTAGATAATGTTGTTAATTCTGTCAAAAACATAGTAAATATAAGTTTGCGAACTTTTTAGTTTACATAATGTAACGGGTAGACGACTACGGAACCCTACCTTGCGCGTGGCCCGACACGCACTTGGCCGGTTTTTTTGACATAGATACTCAGATTTATTTACATTAAGTAGATTAAATAATATTATAAATAAATGTTACAAATATATTTATGGGAAAAAAATATTGACTGTCGAGTTTCTTTCGGTGTTTCTTATCGGCTGTGGTCTTTTGAGAAACTTGTTAAAGTGCCATTGCAGCCTTTCCACATAATAAAGTTCATTTTATTATTTTTTATTTAGAGATACACATATGATGACGTACTTTCCTTGGCAAGCAACATTAAGGTCTCCCATGTATCAGCTCAGTTCACCAACATTCAAGTTAGCCAGACGCGCGGTCATCAACTATTTAATAGAGAATAAGTGAACTTGGCATTTCGAGTTCAAATGAATATCAATTGATTCGTGCACTCGCTTCTACGTGCACAGAGCTAACGTACCAGAACGAATGCACGCAACAAATCGATATCATATTGAAATGTGAAATATCGAGTCAGATTGTCCTCTTGCGTGCGTGACAACGCATACTAATGTGTCACGCAAAGTAGTTATAATTGTGGTCTTTAAAAAGAATATGGAAATGATGAATTTTACCTACATAATAAAGTAGAAACAGAATGTCGAGATGTGCTGTAATATTGGATTTGGTATAGGTATAACATGGGGAGTTGCCATTAAGTGGGGTAACAAGGTCGTAATAGTACATTACTAACCAAGGGTGGTAAAACAAAGAATGTCTCTGATCGCAAGTATTTGATGGGCTTCGGCTCGGGCGACAAATATGTGATCTTAGGCTTTCTTTATTGCCGCTCGTGGTAAGTACACATTTTCATGTCCCCCTGGCAAGGAAGTGGGATTTTCCGCGCGCGTACCGTGCGGTAGTTGCCACTTTATGGCCAGATGTGACATAATAGTACATTACTGCAGAGACCAGTAAGTAAGCCATCCTGGACGAGTATGAGTTAGCCGGCCGAGCCGAAGGCGATAGGCGAATATTTAAATAATTTTCGACAATTCCGCCTCGATCGTTCTAAAATCGTAGTTAAAGAACCAGCTGTGCGCTGGCGCGCTCGCGGCGCGCGCCGAGCTGGCACCGGACGGGCTCGCGGGGGACGCGCGCCGCCAGCTCTAAACTTATGATATGTAATGGGATTTACATACTTACTTCCTGGACAGTAGCTGTTACTTCCTGGACACTTCTGGCAACTGTCCAGGATGACCCACTTTCGGATACTGTCTTCACAGATGTTATGAGAACATTACATACTATTTTTGAGAAAAACATATTTAATTTCATTAGCCAGTATGGTACACACAAAAAATGTGAAATGAAATAAGTTCATTTCCGGAACATGGGTCACGTGAAGTTATTACAGATTTATCATTAAATTACAGCCAATCATATTTTTTACTGAAATAAGCATGCAAATATTATAACAGTCCAAATAATTTTGCCATTGGTTAGATCAGATAAAATCATGACATTTCTTATTTCTAAATTACTTAGATAGCTATACCTACTCACTACTTTTAGCATTTAAGAACTCATTGACAAAATACACGCACATATCTATGCATACCATTTCTTCTTGAATTGTTTTAGGGGTAGGTGTTTTATGGCTCTAGGAAGTTTAGTATTAAATACACACTAAACTAACTGGGTTGGCACGATGACCCAAAATGAGTCTTGGCTTCCGACACAAGAGCACGCCACTTTGCTCGGTCCTGTGCATTCTCGCTAGCTTGCACCAGCTCCGAGCTCACGCAGGTCCGCTTCCACCACATCCATCCAGCGATATTTGGGGCGACCCGCAGGACGTCGTCCGGTCGGTCGGCTCTCTTAACCTGGCGATCTTCTCCCGTCCTCTCTAGGTGGCCAAGCCAGCGAAGACGTTGCGCTTTGGATTCACCTATAATGTTTGGTTCGGCTACCAGCTCTTCTATTTCGGCATTTTTTACTAACAGGCTGTGCTCCTCCTTAAGTGTCAGTGTCTAGACCTCACACCCATACATTAAGATGGGGCGTCTTATATATCCGAATTAAGCTTAGCTCGTTTGCTTAGGAGCATGGACGCCAACACTTTGTCATAACCCGCACTGGAGCCCACGGTGTTCTAGATACTTGTGTTGATTTCATCCTCTCTGGCATGCGTATCAGTAACAATGCATGCGAGGTATTTAAATTTGGACACTCCCTTGTAAGAGGTTTCTCCTACAAGTAGGTCGTCTCGTTTGGCACGGCTGTTTCTGAAACGCTTCATTATGAAGGTATTTATTCCGTCTTCCATGGTTAATCCTGAGCCCCGCTTTTGCTGCTTCTTGCTCCAATATTCTCGCCGACATTACCACCTCTTCACGGTTTTCGCCTAGTAAAGCTAGGTCCGTTTAGCTCTATTAGGATTAAACACACACATTATACATTAAATATGGGGCAAAAGTAGTTGCTGAGATTCGGTTACAATTATGACCTTGAAAACAACCCGTATAGTTAACATATGTATATACTTACTTATATCACCAGTAGTTGTCAATAATAGTTTCATGAATTTCATGATAATTTGAAATATAATAAAAGGGTTACCCACGTCTTTAACTTCGAGTAAATATGTCTCAATATAATATGTTTACAATATGTCTGGGACTCACAGGAGTTTTCTATTTAAAATTTCATTATAATTTTATTGATTAATTCATTTCGTAAATGTACATACTTAGGCCTGAATTGAATACATTTGATGTTTGTTAATTTGAATGTTGTTTAATTTCAGATAACCTATATCTTATAGGTAATTAATATTCGTTAACTCAAAACTATATTTGAATAAAAAAAACATTTGGTAAATTGGCTTCTATTATCGTGCCTTGTGATGTTAAATAATAGTACATTACTTACCAAGGGCGATAAACCAAAGAATGTCTCATATCGCAGGTTTTTTACGCCCGAGCCGAAGGCAAGGGCGATAAATATGCGATCTGAGGCTTTCTTTATTACCGCCCGTGTTAAGTACAAAATTTTATGTCACCCCCTGGCCAGGAAGTGGGATTTCCCCGCGCGCGGAGCGTGCGGTAATTGCCGCTTTATGGTCAGGTGTGACATTTTTTTTTTTTTTTCTATGTCTATGTCTATTATAGGGAGCGCTCGTGGCCCAGCGGCGCTTGCGCACCGCTTGCGCTTGCTAAGGTTAAGCAACGTGGGCAGCGGTCAGGACTTGGATGGGTGACCGCTTTGAGTGGTTACTAACTGAGCGCTCCCGTGCTTTGGAAGGCACGTTAAGCCGTTGATCCCGGTTGCTGTCTATGGCAGCAGTCGTTAAGCCGAGTTGGAGGCCTTCGGGCGGCTTGAGAACTTCTAACAGTCAAGTTGCCCACTCACTTGACAAAGCCTAATCCCAATAAGGTCTAGTTTCCCCTTGGGGTTGGAAGGTCAGATGGCAGTCGCTTTCGTAAAAACTAGTGCCTACGCCAAACCTTGGGATTAGGTAGCGGACCCCAGGCATCCTTCAGGATGCAACTGTACTGGGATAACGCTAGGAGGATGATGATGATGATGTCTATGTCTATTATAAATTAATTAATTTTCAGGAATTTATAAATGACGACCGCTATAGCCTAGTTGGTAGTGACCCTGCCTTCGAAGCTGGAGGTCCCGGGTTCGAATCCCGGTCAGGGCTTTTATTTGTGTGTTTAGCATGAATATTTGTTCCTGAGTCTTGGATGTTTTCTATGTATTTAAGTATCTATTTGTCTATATAGCTGACTTAATACCCATAGTACAGTCAGCAGCAGAAGTAGCTATACAATCGAGGTGCTCAGAAAGAGGTGTACGTTTCAATTTTCAGAAAGATATTGGTTGCTAGGCTAGCATTTGCCCGTGGGCGGTCAGCATGTTATAAATATCTGAGCAGTCAGTATTCAAAAATTTCTACATACATAACAAATTATTAACACCTTAGCAGTCGGAAAACCAATGGTATCTAAGCAGTCAATATGTCAATAATATATGAACAACGTAAAATAGAAGTTTACTTCCATCCAACCCTTGGGTTGACGGCGAAAAAAACAAAACAAAACAATCTTTTGTTATTAAATCGTACATCGGTGACACCGGTAGACAACGAGTTAAGTAAATAAGATTGAATATTGATTAGAAAGTGTCTAAAATTTATCTTACTTTCAGGCAGCGGGTGTATATACCAAAGAGTACATATTAATATGCCTACCTGATTAGATTATCTACCCAAAAAAACAATCTACTAATTTATTTACTTCAACTAAGTATGTACTCGATATATATCTTGTATATCGAGCGGGACTGCAAAGTACGTAATTAACGCATCCACTGTCGGCATTTTGTTTCGAATTTTCACCTGACGTCATCTCTATCCAATGCGATTAAGGTAAACGTCCCAGAACTCGACACCTTAGTGCCCAATAGATGACACTCGTTATTCTCCTCTGACATCATGAAATAAGATTGAAAATGGCATGTATTGGGTCAGTGTTCGAGCACAGGGACGTTTAACGTTAATTTTTAATTTTGATAGCTGTTGGCACTTCTTAAACTAAGTAAATTAATTAATTAATTCCTCTGAAACGTTCTAAAAACCTTAAATATCCAAAATAGTTCTCACCAGCAGTCCTCAGAACTTTAAATAGGAAAATCGAAGTATGGCGTAAATGGAAAGTGTTCTTATGCATAAATGCCGGCTTCCGGCCGAGCAGTGTGTGTGTGTAGGGCGCCGAAGGCGCCCCAGCCTTATCATGTGTTCTTATGCATATGGCGGCTTAAATGTCGTGCCCCGACCGAGCGGTGTGTGTGTGTGCAGCCTTATAATGTGTTCTTATGCCTTACAGGCGCGCGAAGCGCGCCATGAATTTCTGCCTCCGGTCAAGCGGTGTGCGTGTTGGGCGCCCATCCTTAATCATGTGTTCCTAATTCCTAAGCGTTACGGGCGCGCGAAGCGCGCCATGAATATATATGAGCAGTGTGTGTGCAGCCTTATCATGTGTTCCTTTGCATCATGGGCGCGCGAAGCGCGCCATGAATGTCGGCCTGCGGCTGAGCGGTGTGTATGTGTGTGTGCAGCCTTATTATGTGCTCTTTTGCATTGCGAGCGATGTGTCGGTGGGGCGCCGGAGGCGCCCCATCCATGCCATGGGAGCCTTGACTTTATGGCGCGCGAAGCGCGCCATGAATGCCGAGCTCCGTCTGAGGGTGTGCGTGTGGGGCGCCGAAGGCGCCCCAGCCTTATTATGTCTTCCAATGCCTTACGGGCGCGCAAAGCGCGCCATGAATGTTGGCTTCCGGCTGAGCGTTATGTGGGCGGGGCGCCGGAGGCGCCCCAGTCTTGTTATGAACGCTTTGACTTTGTAAGTATCCGGTCGAGCGTGTGCGTGTGGGGCGCCGCAGGCGCCCCATCCTTATCACGTGTTCCTATGCATTACGGGCGCGCGAAGCGCGCCATGAATGTCGGCCTCCGGCCGAGCGTTGTGTGTGTGTGCAGCCTTATTATGTGCTCTTTTGCATTGCGAGCGATGTGTCTGGTGGGGCGCCGGAGGCGCCCCGCCATGCCATGGGCGCCTTGACTTAATGGCGCGCGAAGCGCGCCATGAATGCCGAGCTCCGTCCGAGCGGTGTGCGTGTGGGGCGCCGAAGGCGCCCCAGCCTTATCATGTGTTCCAATGCCTTAACGGGCGCGCGAAGCGCGCCATGAATGTCGGCCTCCGGCCGAGCATGTATGGTATGTGTGTCTCATGTGTTATGGGCCGCTCCACGCGCACCACTAACGTAGGCCTGCGGCCGTGACGTGACCATCCCCCTCCCCGACCAGCCAGCCCTAAATTTTAATAAAAAAAATTTTTTTTTTGAAAAATCGTCTTTATATTCGATTTCGACTAATTCGGGGATAAGGATTCCAAATTTAATATTTATTTCGAATTTTAAGTAAAAAAAAATATATTTTAAAAATCGTCATTATACTCGATTTTGACTAATTTGGGGATGAGGATTTCAAATATTATATTAATTTTGAGTTTTAAATAAAAAAAAAAAAAAATTGCGTAAAATCGTCATTATAGTCGTTTTCGACTAATTTGTTTTTAATGCCCCTCATTATGTACCAGTTGCATTTTTTTAATTTGGAACAGGAAAATTAAAATTCAGTCGATACGGAAGGTCAGCTCGATGTAGGTTATTTTTTTTGAGATAATGATTCAGGGAGAAGGATTTCAAATTTTACATTTATTTTAAATTTAATTAAAAAACAATCTTTTTTGAAAAATCGTCATTATATTCGTTTTCGACTAATTCGGGGATAAGGATTTCAAATTTTACATTTATTTTAAATTTAATTAAAAAACAATCTTTTTTGAAAAATCGTCATTATATTCGTTTTTGACTAATTCAAATTTTACATTTATTTTGAATTTTAGGTAAAAAAAATTTTTTTTTTCGAATAATCGTCATTATACTCGATTTCGACTAATTCGGGGATGAGGATTTCAAATTTTATATTAATTTTGAATTTAAAGTTAAAAAAAAAACAAAAATCGTCATTATACTCGATTTCGACTAATTCGGGGATAAGGATTTCAAATTTTATACTTATTTTGAATTTTAAGTTAAAAAAAAAATATTTTGCGAAAAATCGTCATTATACTCGTTTTCGACTAATTTGGGGATAGGGATTTCAAATTTAATATTAATTTTGAATTTTCAGTAAATAAAAATAGTGACCGTTTGGGATTCCAAGATGGCGGCGATGCTTATTGCGTAAAAGTGGTCATGGGAGTCGTTTTCAGGGTAATCGGGGCTGTAGATTTAGAAAATGGTGACCGTTTGGGGTTCCAAGATGGCGGCGATGCTTATTTCGTGAAAAAAACCGGTCAAGTGCGTGTCAGGGCACGCGCAATGTAGGGTTCCGTAGTAGTCCACTCGTTGCATTATGTGTGTATCTACTATAAAGTTTGCAAACTTATACATTAAATAGTTATTACATAACTTTACAATAAACTTTACCATAACAAAAAATATCACATTAAGGCTAAATATCACGCAAATAGATTACTGGATCAAAAAATGGTATAAGAAATTTTACCCCCAGACCCCCACTTTACGTGTCGGCGAGATAGATATTTGTAAATATTATGTATGTACGAAAAAATATACATGAATTCAAGCTTAACAGCAGGGATCGAAACCGGTATTTTTAAAAATCCCAGAAATAGTCCAATATTTTGAATTATTGTATGGTCTTTACGTAGGACTGAATCATGTATTTACTTAACAACTTCGTATTATTATAGGGTCCCATTAAAAATTAAATTATAAACCAAAGAACGAAAACGTACGATATAAATACCGGTATTTTGTATGGAACAAATACCGGTATCCGACCCCTGCTTGCAACAGTCTAAGCTACAACACTGGAAAGTTTCATAGAGATCCGTTCAGTAGTTTTTGAGATTAAACGGAACGTACATCCATACATCCGCACAAATTTTCACGTTTATAATATTATTAGGATAGGATTAGGATGTATTTGTATACATGTGTTTCAAGTAAAAAAAAGTTCGAAATAAAATAATAATTAAAAACACGACTGAATTAAAAAGATATAAATAAGTTTCCTAATAAAGAACTCAAGGAAATATATTTTGTTTGCAGTCGGGGGACCTACTACGTACAAGTATTATATATTTCCTTGAGTTCTTTATTAGGAAACTTATTTTTATCCTTTTTAATGCAGTCGTGTTTTTAATTAGTATTTGTTGTTATAGCGGCAACAGAAATACAAAATCTGTGAAAATTTCAACTGCCTAACTATCACGGTTCATGAGATACAGCCTGGGGACAGACGGACAGCGGAGTCTTAGTAATAGGGTCCATAGGGTAAAAAGTCGCCTTAATAGCTCTGAAAATATTTTATATATAGAGTAGGTACATTAAACAGGCGCTTGTAACACATATCTCATAAGTTAAATCACATAATAGTATCCTGCAAAAGATGCAGAATTTTGTAGCCGTATAAAACCATTATATAATCAGTAACTGCTGCAAAACATGTATACAAGATGTAAATCTGCAAAAAGCTACTTTATATTCTTGCCATATGTAACAAAGTAACAAACTTGAATAAAATGATCTGACAATTTACGAAAACAATGCAGACTTGTCATTGCATATGTTTGTCTCGCATTTTGCGATCTATATTTATATTTTATTCAGTAATACATTATAAGTTTACAGTACATGATACCAAAGCACTTACATGTTAGGGAAAATGCGTCAAAATCTATGCGTCATATAACACTATTATGACTATATGAAAGATCGCTTTAGGTCTTAGTGACTATTGATGTGTAAATAGGTATATGTTTTGCTAAGGTTTGGAATTCCGTGCCGGCATCTATTTTTCGAGTTCATATAACCTGTATACCTGTTTAAGGCACGAGTGAATAGGCATTTTCTGGGTAAGCTCGCTTCACCGTCGGCCTCATATTTGCCTCCTGGCTAGATGCTGGCAAGAGCAATCCCACTTATAAAAATGTATGAATCGTAAGGTGTTTATTAATTTATAATTTACTTTATGATGATATATTCTATCAACTCGACGACCGCTTTAGCTTAGTGGGTAGTGACCCTGCCTACTAAGCTGGAGGTCCCGGGTTCGAATCCCGGCCGGGGCATTTATTTGTGTGGTGAGCACGAATATTTGTTCTTGGGTCTTGGATGTTTTCTATGTATTTAAGTATTTATTTATCTATATAAGTATGTATATCGTCGCTTAGTACCCATAGTACAAGCTTTGCTTAGTTTGGGACTAGTGTTGATTTGTGTAAGATTGTCCACAAATATTTATTTATTTATTTATTTATTTAACTCTGCTAAACAAATCTTACAATACTAGTTTAAATTTCATTGATCTTGACACCCAATACGAAGATCAATAAGTTCGAATTTTCTCGAAAAAGGACACTTACACTTTTAATCAAATTAGGAAAAATGTATCTTAAAAGAATAAATAAGTAATAAAAAAAATCACAGTTTTAAGAGGGGCATATTCTGTCCCTTATCAGCAAAACGCACCTTTGTAATTGTAACGAGTTCATTTACTGTGGCGCTTGAGGTCCGTGACGTCACGGATCTGTAGCGCTTTCTCTCTCTCCCTCTCTAACTAGCTACATCAAAACGGTTGTAACTTCGTTATTATTTGAGATATATATCTGAATAGGATTCCTTTGTAGTAATAATACATTTTTATAGTCAATGAGAATGGCAAACTTATTACAATGATATACAATACAATACAGTAAATATTCTTTATTGTTCACCACATAAACCTACCTACTAGGGAATGCAGAACCGGTATCATTTGTCAGTCCCGGTATTTTCGGTACATTCGGGAAATTACTTGTGGTGGTTTTGAGACGTGAGTAGTTTTAGCCTAATACCTTTTAACGACAATATGATAATAATATCAGGGATGCAAAAAGAAAATACACGTGTTTTGTTATCAAAATACACATTAATTCTGTAAATCACAATGAATTTGCTTATTTTATCTTAGCGTTTTATTAAAAAGGACACAAAATTAAATCAAAGAGTTTACTACATGCTTACAATTTGTTCATTATTATTTTAACTTTAATAGAATCAGAGTCTGTCATAATCATTGCTGCCGTGGAGTGTCTTGTACAACTTAAGGTTGTAGAACAGAGTCTGTCCAGAATATAGTAAGTGTAATTATTACACCGTTATGTTACATTGTTATGAAGACAAATCCTGTACAATATTCTTGACTATAGGTATTTGCATCTCAAAAAGCGTATAAAACAACCGTAAAATTACGGGGGCAGATTGTTTACACTTCACAAACAAAAATCATTTCAATAATTAGTTATTGCTTATCTCATCATCATCATCTTAAGAGCCGGGCTCTTGTCGGTGCAGCTTGATGTAGTTCTCTCCATCTTTGTCGGTCCGAGGCCAGCCTCTTGACGTCCTGATACGACACGACATCCACATCCTCCGTCATGGGAAAAGAGGAACAGGAAGACCAAGGAAAAGTTATATGAACCAGATAAAGGAGGATGTGGATGTCGTGTCGTGCTTATCTCCTTCTGTCAAATATTCCTTTGTCATTTGGTAAGCTGTTTGTCACATAATTTTATTGTAACCGTGAAGGATAATATTAATAAGAAAGAAGTAAGATTCTCACTTGAAATATTTTAATAGGTGTAATAAAGTCTAAAGTGGTAAATCGTTCTCAGACGAAGCGCTTCTATAACCCATAGCGGTAACCAAAACCAACCCTCTACAACCACAGTGATATCGGTGGAAGTGTTAGCTGAGGGTGAATTAACACTCTTGCTGTACCTGTAATAGTACCTGCACAAGAGTGTTAATTCACTCTCAGCTAACACTTCATCGGTATTATTGCTGTTGTCGAGGGTTGGTTAACACTACGGGTATAAAGATCACTGCTCTACAGGCCTTCTGTAATCTTTAACCTGTTGTATCGTGGGCCTGTTTCGCGATTATAACGATGTTATAGCATGCTCTAACATCTTTATACAGGCATGTGTTAACACTTTACTAATCATATGGAACCGATATAAGAATGATATACAGGTATTCCTAACGCTAACGTGCTAGTTGGGCGACTACCTACTAATAGTGTAGCTGTAGAACAATGAACACGCACGTTGCGGTAAATATGCAGGTGGAAGACTGGTTAGGTGATGGCGCTGATGAATTTGTATAAGCGGGACGGAGTAATGGCCAGCCATGCTCGTGAATTGGCTGCTTAGAGCAGAGTTTCCGTTTATAAACATCGCTTGCGTTATTTTATCGATATTACTCTTATCATTTCGAGATTAGCGTATTAAATTTAAGCCGCAAATAACATTTCCCGAAAATCCCGAAAATACCGGGAATTAGATTTCCTAGTACCGGTTCCTTCCTTGGTTCAAAAAACCGGGAAATCCCGGTATTTTCGGTTCCGGTATTTCCCGGGGGCAAACCCTACTACCTACATAGCAACAATCAAGCAACAGACAAATCCCCTTAAATGTCCTTATTTGTTTGTATTTTTTGTGTTTTTTTTGTGTACAATAAAGTTATTACATACATACATACAAATACCCGAGCACATACATTTGCTAAAGTTATAGTATTACAGAGATGTAAAGAGTCTCTATGGTCAAATACCTAAGTAAATAAATATAAACGGAGATATAATATAATGTAAAAGAAACTCATTTTGTTCAGATATCTACGGCTATAGTTACCATTGAAATATTAATAGCTTAGCAACCAGTGGCACCCCGGCTGTGCACCTGTTTCTGATTGCCTGATTGGCACTGTGAATAGAAGTCAATGATGCTTAAGGTCAAGTCCATAATTCGGCGGAGTAAACTGGCAGATGAGATGTTGCCAGGAGTAGAAAAAAATAAATAGTGACGGTATATATCGATAAAAATATGTCGATAAGTATAAAGTAACTAACTACTCTTATTCACGGACAAATAAGTGCACGCATTTTTCGGAATATTAAAATCGATATACTATTCGATAGGAAGTTTTTTCGATCAAGATTTAAGTCCTACTACTTTACTGCCTAATTTAATAAATGTAAAAGTTTCTACTTCGGCAACTAAAGGCTCATTAAGCGGACAAAAGTAAAATAAATATGAAGAAATATGAAAAAATCATAAAATTTACAGTCATTTTAATTTGTCAAATTGAGAGCATTGTAGATTGAGAGAAACACTACTAATTTCGATTTTCGATGACATCGGCAAGCACCAAGGGGTACCCGATAAATAGGTTCGTAAGATCCGTACGTCTAGTAAGGCCTTAAATAATATCGATATGAACAGCACTGGCCGTACTGTGGCAATCATTTTTGCATTTTGACTTGTCAAACAACTCCGTCGAATGGTGGACCAGAGTTTAGTTACCACTGACTTTCTAGTTGTTATTATTTTTTTGATTAAAATAGGGTGTTAATGTTTATGAAACTCAGCAGTTAAGACAATTTTGACGTCCTGAAAGCCGATGTCTTAATGGTAACTTAGCTGTCAATAAATTTAAGACGATTTAAACGTAAACGTCTTTGTGAACACCTCGCCCGCGTATATATATCTGCTGCTGACTGTACAAGCTTTGCTTAGTTTGGAACTAGGTCGATTTGTGTAAGATTGTCCACAAATATTTGTTTATAAATGATAATCGAATTGTTTATGGCTATAAAGAAACAACAAACTTCGATACAGTTTGGCGAAGTTATAAAAGTATGTACATTTGTAATATTTCTTTTATAAGATATTAAATTTAAAAAAAATACAAGTGCGTGTCGGGCCACGCACAATGTAGGGTTCCGTAGTTGTCCACCCGTTACATTATGTGGACTAAAAAGTTTTCGAACTTATATTTACTATGTTTTTGACAGAATTAACAACATAATCTAAGGTATCAATGGAAATTGTACGAAAGTTTGCTTTCATAAGCTCGACTATCATTCATTAATTAGTAATGTCTTCTTAGCTGTGATAGTTTTCCTTTTAAATTCATCGTATATACTACTACCATGATTTTTTTCACATTCCTTGTAGCCACCGTTTAGCTGGCAGGGGGGGGGGGGGGGGGGGGACACTTGACCATAATAAATAATAAAAACTTTCGGGTACTACCCATTTCTGTATCCCACCAAATACCTATTAGGAACCTTAGGCTATAATTCGTTAGAAGTGAGGCGTAACTAGAATTAGTTGGTTACTGCGTGTCGGATCATACGTGGAGTATCAGACTGTCCAGAGCTGGTCAGCCACGTCGTGCGACTTTATGCCTCGGATATCCCAAGGATAACGCTTAGGGTACGGCGACGCGATTTATTGGCGGTGCCGGCAGCGCGCACTGTGTCACGCAAGAATTCGCCACTGCTTCGCGCTCTCTCACAACTCAATACGCTTTTGACACGATGGGATTTGGAAGAAAAAAAAATGCACCACCGCGTTACATGCAGGGGAGGTACCCTAAAAAAATTTTTTTCGCGACCCGCGATCTTCCTAATATCATCGTTGTCTATCTTAGAAGAAAGCTGATGGAATGAATAATATTGCCACCTAGTCTTAAGTTTATTAAACTTGCACGAATTGTCTTCTAAATGTGGCCTGTTAAAAAGGTATTTAAAAATTCGATGCCTCCTAGCATCACACACGTGGCCCTGTGGTAAAGTCATACTGCCTTTAGAGTTAATGTACCCGGGTTCCATCCCCAGCGGCGGATGCACTTTTAGTATGTTTTTTCACGTGTATCCAAGATAATAGTTACTAACTTTGGCACTTGGTGGCGCTTTAGTCGGGATCACAATATTCGTGAAGTTAGCTATCTATTTTCAGTCATTACACTCTTATCTAGGCTAATATCATCGACCCTTCGAGCTGGTGGACGTCCGACGCTCCTTTTACTTCGAACTGGCCAACAGTCTGACACTCTTTAGGTCCAATAATGTAGACATATTTATGCCCTCGACTGTACAAGAGGCGTCTTCGTATTTAAATGCGTTCGCGCACTCGCTTACAAGTTTATCGAATTGACGTGGTAAAAAGAGCACCTGAAATAGATACAAACTTACATTAAGGCGCCTGTAGAGGCAAGGCCTTCTCCATACAAACTCTGTGCAAGTTTTATTCGTCGGTTTTGGGGCTCCCGCATATAGTATATATTGTTTGCTTGTATTGGATATCTATACGAAGAAAGTCAAGAAAAAATTTAAAAAAATAAAAAAATAAAAAAATATACAAATACAAAACATAAAAAATAAATCTTGAAGTTCTGGCTAACAGAAAAATAAGCATACTGACGAAAAATCATAAGTGTAATGCAAACACAAGCAAAGAAAAACTTGCACAAAGTTTATATGGAGAGTGCTTGCCTCTACAGACGCCTTAAAATGCGAATACAATATTATTTTTAATGCACTTAATATTCTAGGAGTCTCGCTTCTAACTCGCATTCGATTTTATTTATTTATTTATTTGAGTCTGGCAACAAGGCCCATATTTACAGATAGTTACATACATACCAGACTAACAACAATCTAACAAGGGTTATTTTGAAATATTTATGAACAGGTACTGGCACAATAATATCTGGACTAACGTTTTCCATTTTTTGTGAGAAAGTAGTAGCTCATAAAATATAGAATAGAATATAACGCCTAGCACATGAGCGATTGTACATAACTAGTATTCAAGAGAAAAAAACAACGGGTTGCACTCCGGGAGTGCCGGCAGAAGTGAAATAGATAGGAGAAAAATCTGCCACGTTATTAAAAACTACTTCATTAGGTAATCGATTATACTTCAGTCTCAGAATCGTTCCCGGCGTGTGAAGAGCCCCGTCAAAATGCCTGAATGTGCTGTTTTTGAGTGCATAAAACGTTATAATTTATCAAATTAACACAAAGATGCGTTATCATTTGACATGCACGAATATTTTGGATTTAATTATAATTTTCTGCACAGTTAAAGTTTTAATTGAAATCGGAAACCAAGCATCGATTACAAAGTCGATTCAAAATTATTCGTACTTTGACCATCACGCTTGGCCACTATTTGGACGTGAACTATCACCGTATTTAGGGACAATAAGAATTACTTTCCATGAGAATTTATTTGAAATAATTATGATCTTTACGGAAATCGGTCAGTCTGGCTATCCGATATCGGACTTAGTGGAAACGCCAGTAAGTGGAAACTTCATTCCTCAAGGTTGGTGTTTTAAGTGTGCGTGCCTGATTGTTTTAGTGTAGGTGCGTAGTAAAGCTGGTCTGTCGATCTGTCGCTCGACTGACCAGCTGAGTTGACCCCTCCTAACATCGCAATCACGATACTAGGAGGGGTCAACCTAGCTGGTCTGTCGATCTGTCCCGAGTTTAAAAATTTTTGCCCAGTACAAAAAGTGCTCAGCGCCGCTAAAGAAGTTTTCACTTCAAAAAATATCTCAGTGTGTAGGTTAGGGTTGCCATACGTCCGGTACGTCGGGGCATATATGGTCCCAGTTTGACGCGTGGTGCCCCAGTGTCCCGGCCATTAAGCAAAATTACCTGGGTTGACAATTTGAAAAACATAGTTAATTAGTAGGGACCAGCTAGGTAACTATGCATGAATATACGTATAGTAGGTAAGGACGATTAGACAGACTGCGCTTGTGCGGCGCGCAGCGCAAGAAATGTGCTGTCAGTCTAGCATATGGAGAACGGGCGGCAAGGATCTGCCTCGCTCCTACTTTTGCTACCATTTGACTTATACATTATATATAATTATAATGAGTGAAGTGAGGCTAGCGCTGATGTTCGTTCGAACCTTTTAGATTTATAATATAAGCATGACACTACATTAACTGTCCCGGTCTTCGCCCCCATATTTATGGCAACCCTAGTGTAGGTATACTTGTCTGATATTGTTGCATCGCTTATTATACACCTAATATGATTACACGTCCATTGCTGCCGTGACACGTATCATTGAAGACGACGGGTTGACGTATGGAGATGCTTATAGATCTCTTACTGGTTTGTTAAATAGATTATGCGGGATTTAATTAACATAATGAGTAGGTACGTGATCATGACGTGGGAGGATGATTAAACCTACTAATTGATTACGTTACGTCGAATCAAACTTGAGCTTGGTATATCTAACTGTTATTTTAATTCTGGAAAATAATTATATTATCTACCTTGCTTATGAACGAAAATTCATTAGGTCTCGTTTTCTCAGGATCAGGACAGCGTAAAAGTAAAATATTATGTTGAAATGAAAACTGAATACGAGTACGTGCGACTAAGATGTGTAAAATAATAATTTTCTTGTCTTCTTTTTGCTAAGTGTAATATAAATAGAAAAAAATATTAACCTTTTTAATTACAATAATAAAAATACAGTATTTTATACATTATAATTACGATTAATAACGGGATAATTATCATGTCTATTTGTGTTTTGGGTTTCAGATATTTCAGCACTGTTACAAGCGCCATTATCACGGATTAACTGACGTGCTGCGAGCTTTAGTTGTGGTCTACCCAGTCTACCCACACACCATAGCGACCCTCTTCTTGGTTCGCTTTTTTCGTACAGTATCACTGTCACTACATACAAATATACTTGGTAAATATTCCGTTATTAATCGTAAATCTAATTTTATAGACCATAGGAGCTTGAAATCTTATAGTCACCTATAACTTCCTTAGGTATAGGTTAGAAAATGGTGTTTACGCCACATGGAGGGGTACTTTAAATATAAATAAAAAGTCGTTCAAGATTTCATTATCGAAAGACAGAATCAAAAGTTTCATTCGCAGCAAGTTTCATTTAATCAAAAATAAACTGCAAATTAATGTACGACCAAACGTCACCGATACAATTTAACCAATTGATTCTGATTAGTAAGTAGTGGCGGGCTCATTTACCATTAGTCTGGGCCCCGAACTAGAAAACGCGTCTATAAACTGTGCAAGCGGCAATTCATGTAACAGTTGGGGTGACAACGTTATCAGAGGGTTTAGGCCCTGCAGAATACGGATCTGCCTGTCTCCATCCCCATATTTGAGCCGGAAGTATGTTATACCGGATAATGTGCAGCACATACAAATTTTTTCGTTGTACATTTGGTAAATCGTTGTTCCGGTACCCTAACTATGGTCCGATTGTTATGGGTTTTTGATATGCCGTAAAGGACAATATTTGTCGTCGTATCCCGAAATTTTCGACCCTCCAGCTCCGTATTTTTCTCCGCCATCTTGGAAAATCTATCACTTTTTTCAGTTTTTTGCTTGTACTGTCGATAAAGTTCATTTTAGTGCTAAACATAGTTCGGCAATATTGTAGAACACAAAATTTGCTAAAACTTTTAGCCACAAATATTTTTTCCATGACCCCTAGGGACGAAGATATGACAGGAGATACCTTTAAAAATTGCCACCTTTTTCTAGTTTTCCTCTCATGTTTACGTTTTAAGTGCATTTTAGCCCTAACTATAGTTCAGCAATATTGTAGATCACAAAATATGCTACAAATCTTGTATTGAAATATTTTTGCCACGACCATTAGGAAAGAAGATATGAAGTCGTCTATGGAGTACTACCGTTGAAATTTGCTACTTTTCCAGTTTTCTTCCCATATTTAGGTTGCAGTGCAATTTATCGCAATCTGTAGGGCATCTATGATGGTCGAGTGATAGCGGGATAGACGACAAGATAAAGCATCTGTCACTTTCCGATCTATATCACTTAAATCCCACAGAAGACAAAAATCGCCTGTTTCCACGATACCTAATAAGATCGTAGGTACTTTGAATTTGCAGATAATTTCGTCTTCTGTAATATTACAGACCTAGAATTTGAGCTAAAATACACTGAAACGCAAATATAGGAAGAAAACTAGAAAAAAAGCAAATATCGACGGTAGTACTCCATAGATGACTTCGTATCTTCTTTCCTGATGACCGTGTAAAAAATATTTTAATAGAAGAGTTGTAGCACATTTTGTGATCTACAATATTGCAGAACTATGGTTAGCGCTAAAATGGACTTAAAACGCAAATATGGGAGGAATACTAGAAAAAAATTGCAGTTTAAAAGATATCTCCCGTTATACCTTCGTCCCTAGGGGTCATAGAGAAAATCTTTGTAGCCAAAAGTTTTAGCAAATTTTGGGTTCTACAATATTGCCGAACCATATTTAGCACTAAAATGAACTTTAGCGACAGTACAAGGACAAAACTGAAAAAAGTGACATATTTTCCAAGATGGCGGAGAAAGGTATGGAGCTGGAGGGTCGAAAATTTCGGGATACAATGACAAATATTAAAAACTTATAACAATATAGGACCATAGTTAGGGTACCGGAACCACGATTTACCAAATGTACAACGCAAAAATTTGTATGGGCTGCACATTATCCGGTATAACATACTTTCGGCTAAAATATGGGGATCAGGCAGATCCGTATTCTGCGGGGTCTAAACCCTCTGATAACGTTGTCACCCCAACTGTTACACGACTTGCTTCTTGCATGCTACTTCTTGAAAAACGGTCCCTGACTACATTTACATCGTACATACATCCTTCACAGAAATATAATCTGTGTGATAATGTTTATATTATGAATACCTATAAAACTGAATCGGACAATTCTGCCGTGTCAGGCGGATGTCTGCTATCTCAAAAAACACCATTTTGAGTAAATCGACTTTAAAGTTTTTGGTAAACGTGAAAACAAGAAATCGCGTTTCTCGAGTGAGTTTAGTGTATTAAATAATTTTAAAACGCTGTTTTGTATTTTAATAGACGTGAAGAATAATATCTCTTTAATGTTTTCTTGTAAACATACATAGTTTTAAAAATAAATGCATAAAAATAGTTTGGCGTGACCACTGTTTCATACATTTGGTGGTAGCGCGCAACTAAGTTATTTTCAAGTTGGCAGGATTCGTTGTATGGGCGCTCATAGTAAACCGTGTTACCAAGACCAGCAGGCTTGAGGGTCATTTGCGGAGTCTCGCGTTTATCTCAAGTTAGAAGAATATTGTATGAGTGTGTCTGTAACCAGAGCTGGGGCTTATTGAAGGAGTCATGCGTAACACGTACATATTAAGTTGGAATATTTTGTTGTATGAGCGCTCCTAATAAAACGCATTACCAGACCAACACAGGTTGTTCAAGTGTTCAATGTATTAACTTAATCAATATGCTCAACCGACTGCCAAAAGTGTGCTTGTGTTTTACGAGCATTATATATGTTTGTAAAGTAGATTTCATAAATATATGAACATTTCCAAGGCTTCAAAAAGAAATGTACATCCTAAGGTACAAATACATCTGAGCAAATTAATCATTTAAAAATATATACACATATTACTCGTCATCATATTTATCTGAGCAAGCCAAATAATTTTTAAGCAACTTGGAAAGCCTTGGAAATGTTCATTTATTTATGAACTAGACTGTATAGCCAAAAGCCAGGCTTGACATTTTCGAAAACAGTGTGAATCCTTTTTCTACCGCAGCGCAGTATAGGTTTTTTAAGCAATGAATAATAAAATAACAAATTATAAGTACTTATAATTTTTTTTATTATTAGCACTTGTTTTTTATTACACATTTGTATGTATCGTAATTATAAAGCAATACTACAAATGTACCTGCTAAATTTAATGGGTGTCCTAAGTCATGACATTAATCTATATTGTTAAATTAAATATCTTTAAAAAAATAATAAAAACGTAATTTAGTGATTGAATATTGATAACAGCAAAAATTGGTTCCACCAACTTTGTAAGAATAAAATCAATAAAAAGAAATAAAGAAAAATGGTAGTCTCCTTACTTATATGTAAAAGAAAACTAAAAACATTTTTTTTTTCATATGATTAGGCTTATAGATATTAGAGCAATATTTTAAACGATTATTACGTTATTAGACTTATTAGCTGCGTGTGGTCACGCGGAACTATGACAAGTTGAGACAGTAGCTATTCGGTCGCTGTAAAAAAATTACGGACGTTCATGCGAAATTATTTTAACTCGAAAGAAAAGAGATGCGCGTAAATCAAACACAAAAAAATCAAAAACGTTTATCTTGAAAAATGGAATATCTCGGTAACTAAAGACATTTTTTGAAATTTTGTTTGAGTATTATGTAAAGCATGGTGTGTAGATTATATTATTTGCACTGGTTAAGCGTAACTTTTTTATTTCAAGATAACATACATCCGTCTGACACGGCAGAATTGTTAAGTATTACCTATGTGCAATAAACGCTCTGAGTTTGGGTTTAAACTACTCATGTTACAATTTATAACATAGTGCGGTTATATGGATAGAAAGTCGTAAAATTATCACAATCTCAGAATTTGGGTTTTGACGTTTATGCTACTTTATAATTTATGCTTATACACTTATTCGTACCTAACAACGCTAATACTAACGTGTCATAAATCATTATACCTAGCTCGAGCAACCGTCGATATAGACGATTTTTGACAGCACACCGCGTGCCGCTATCCAAAATCTGGGGGCATCTATGATCGCGAAAGGATGTTTATTCCATATCAATCACCTCCAAGCGAACTATAGCAGAAAGGGTCAAGGAACACATCACAGCTGTCAAATATCATCAGGTGAATAAGTCTGCCACAGCCGAGCATTTACTGGAGGCAGGACCAAACCACTGAATATTTAGAGCTCCATAAACCAAAAGTCGTTTCTACACAACTTTATTTCTACAGTAGAAAAGTACGTAAAGCCGTTGAAATAAAAAAACATTGCCATTTCAACCGGGATGACGGTTCTAAGATTTCATCTTCGTGGAAACCAGTTATTAGTAAGAGCAAGCGTGGAAATACATCGTCCATTACATCAACGGATATTGTCAGTGTTGTGTGTCGAGCGAGTGACAACCCTAGCGCAGATGTGGTTAATCAAAGACCAAGTGCTTGTAGTTCGAAAAATCCGTGCGGCTAGAAGATGTTGATACCCGCTCATGCCAGTCAGCTCGAAACGTCGGGCGCACTTTACAAAAGGTAAATAAATTATACGTGTACGGCGATTACCTAAGTCCCGCGGGGTAACACCACAAAGTAAATAGCGGCGGCGCGCGCCGGAGCAGAGTCCGCTTAGTACAAAGTGCCATTTTCGCCGCACGCACACAGACGTAACATCTACAGGCATTCTCGGTTGATTTCGGACGAGCTTAGTTGCGACTGTCACTGTCGCGTCGCGAGTGCTAGTTGTGCGCACGTTGATCACTTGACGTCGCCGTCGCTACGTAGGTACTTTGTGTCACGTACGTCAAAATGAATAACCGATATTATTACAGTTGGAATGTATTTTATTGTTTAAATACGACAAAAAACTGTGCCTACACTTTCTTCAAATTTTCAAACGATATTGAAAGGTAAATAAAACGGTTTTCTCATTTTGGTAGTTACAATACCTAGGTAGGTAAGGTAGGTAATTTTTTGAAACTAGCCGCTCGACGATCAACCATTACACATTCATCTTATCGTTCGCTGATAAAACGCCAGTATTTAAGTACTATATGGTTTAGTTAAGTAGGTACCTAATTAATTAGGTACTTATATTCTTTGTTGGCGCTCTCGACCGCCGCCGGTCACAAGTCATAACTCGCAGCGGGTCACGCATCAATTTATTAGGGTTCCGTACCCGAAGGGTCAAAACGGAACCCTATTGGTGTCGGCCAGACGTCCGTCCGTCCGTCCGTCGGCTGTCACAAAATTTGTTCCGAAGAATTTTTAGACTTCTCATTGACCTATGAACTAGAAATTTGGTGACAATGTTCAATATTACGTATATTTTAACAACAAATACTAATATATTGATAAATCATATTTTTGAGGTTAATTCGGAACCCTAAATGTGCGAAGTCCGGTTCGCACTTGGCGGGTTTTTTACCAAGATACGCTGGTTCATATTTAAATGTCATGTTGAAGAATTTTTATTATACCTACTCCTTTTTAAAATTCAGAATCAATACAGAAGCAACCCTGTGAGTCGGGCAAGTTTAGGTATGTATTTTCAAGAACGGCGGGAACGGACCTTCTGTATATTTTTTATTTTGTGGTAACACGTAACTTTATGAACGTACGGTAGGCATATTTTTTAATGTCATTTTTAGTATGGGATTTGACATTTACCTATGTCTATCGGTCGAAAAAGTTCCGTAATTAATTGCACCGCCGTTTCTCAATAATAATGTGGATTATTTTCTTTTTTGATTTGTTCAGTTTCCTCAATAGAAAGCATCCATATATGAAGCTGAGGGACCAGTCCCTAAAGCCAGCCAGTTTAGACAGCTTAATAAATACACAATGAATACAGTACCTACTTTATAAAAAAGGTCGTTATTTATGAGCCATATCAGCAAAACTAGTTTGACACTCACTGTTACCGACTAAGTGACGTAATTAAACAGTAAAAACCGCTGAAAACCTGCAAGTTAGAAGGCTCTTGAAACAATAAAAATAGTATAGTGAAACTCATTACGGGCGCACACTAGCGCTCACCCACACATGCAAGCCTAGTCATTAATAACGTTCATGCCAACTAATCCAGTAGCTTTTTGCGTATAGAATGAGGTGTATTATAGGTATCGTAGGTACAATATATTTATCGACATTCAGGTCAACCGCTGACAAGGCTATAGTTCATTTGGCATTTTGAGAGGTCATTTTGGCAAACGCTTGAAACTTATTGAAATCTAAAAATAGACGCGAATACACGAACAAAGAAGTGGTTCGCTTAGGGCCCAGTATCCAGAAATAATGCAACGTTGAAGATAGGGTATTTATCTTTTAGTCAAATCATCATATTACTTTTTATTATACATAAAAACGTTATGAAGTTTGATGGGAATACAGACAATAATTGACGTCATTTTCTAAGGTAAAAGGAGTGTCTGTTTTGGTCTTTGGATTTGTATTTCAAAATCTTACGAATATTTTAAATTACTTAACGCTTCATATTTTCGGAGTATTTTCGTATGTTTCGTTTCTTGGTAATGTAGGTACATGTTGGTAAAAAACATTCATTTTATTTTACTGCTGTCAAATTCCGTATATACTCGTAAAATACGCGTACTTGTTGCATTTAGTTAAGACGAGATAAACCAGTTGAAAATGTACGCTTTTCTCTTACAGTCCCCGGCAGATAAAAACCGGCCAAGTGCGAGTCGGACTCGCGCACGAAGGATTCCGTACCATTATCTGTAAAAACGGCAAAAAATCACGTATGCTGTATGGTAGCCTCTTCAATTTTTATTTTATTCTGTTTTTAGTATTTGTTACCATGTACATCTCTAAGCACCTTAGAAAAGTCATTATTATTAATATTTTGACGCTCAGAGACCATTTACATCTTTGGGATATTATATTAAATTTTGTTATTCAGACTGAGACCTTATACATCTCTAACTACTATACTGATATTGTAATATTTGTAATAGATAATTAATATTTTGACATGAAAAATTTATTATATTATATTCTTATTGTCATATTAAATTTCTTAAATTGTAAATTAATTTTTCTCATGAAAAATGTAGCATATGCTTGTATTGTCAGACTTTATTACGAGTAAATTGTAATTTGACATGTAAAAGTGCCCTTGTGGCCTATTTGCAGAATAAATGTTTGAATTTTGAATTTTGTTGCTATAGCGGCAACAGAAATACATCAACTGTGAAAATTTCAACTGTCTAACTATCACGGTTTTTGATAGTTAGACAGGCTCAACTCAGCTAAGCGCAACCAGGGTTCGGACTGACTCTACCCGGTATGCGGCGATACCGGGAATACCGTCACCGACATTTGACAGTCCATAAAAAGACAGGTATGAGATGACAGGTGAAGACGGTGGTTAGTGAATCCCATAGCTGCATATTGTAATAATACTTACAATACCATCCAGGTTAGTTGCGACTAGATAGCCTGGGATATGTTAATAAGTTTTGATTACATAAAGTATTATTTTGCATGTGTCAGAAATGTATTCAGTGAAATGTAAATTTCTATTGAGTAATAAAATAAATGTCTTTAAACCGATTTATTCCATTCGCGATATTAAATGTGATTTGACGGAACATAATTCCCACTTCTTTCTTCTACTACTTCGGCTATGTGATTCGAAAAAGCTACAAACGCTGGTTTTAATTATTAATTTAAAAATATGCTTTAGGTGGTTGTAATTGATTCGATGTCAAACGTAATTATTTCCGATGACACATTTTTCTAGGCTAGTGGAATAAATAAAGGTATAAATATAGGTACGGAACGTGCAGGAACTGTTACTCGTTACTCGTTAACGTTCAGTTTTTAATCCGACGGTGAAGTGTATGTACCGTAAATCCATCCATAACGAAGGTACCTATTCTGATATTTATACTTTAATATAAAGTGTATATTGAAATGATTTTATTTTAATCATGAAGAAGAAAATGTAACAACAACGCAAGTTGAGTAGGTAATGTGTGTTCAATAAACAAGAAAGTTGAAATTATCATCTAGTTTTGAATTTCTTCGACGCTCAAATACTAGTTTATTGCGTTGTCAGTAATGGTTTCGATATCCGTGCTCACTCATTTTCTTTTGAAACGTTTGTTAAACGCATAATTTTTAATAAAAATAACCGTAAAGTATAATTTTAGTAACAGTAGGTAATAACTCACCTTCAGTCCAAACATCCATTTCTCACATCACTATACACTACTTTAGGTATAATAACTACATAAAGAAAGTATGTTAAACTTCTGAACTTATCCTAAACTTTTTTACAACACACACTTAGCTTTTACAAAGTCGCTTAAGCTATTTTTTATTAAGTTCAGCATGTCCTTAATTATTTTTTCATAATGGATACGTTGACAGGTGAAAGTCACGCGGGAATTCGTCTCTGAAGGGGTAGGAACCTACCGAGACAGGTCGGTAGTCGTCGGCGTGCGGCCAATTACTAAGGAAAGCACGCAAGCCCGCATCGAAGGTAGCAGTGCGCATGCTCGGAGACGATTGACACTCGTCGAGCTTATGTAGCATGCTAGCAAAATTTGTTTTACTACTTCTTACTTTTGTTGTGACAAAATCAGTTGAAAACACCTTTGTTTTTTTTAACCTGACTGTGGATTTATAGGCCGGACCCAAGAAAGCGATAAGAGTGCGCGGTTGGAGAGTGACCTGAGTGGAGAAAACTCCGACACCACGACGAATCCTGCACGGCACTTTTTAAAAAGCTTGGTTTATTACCATTTCCGGCGCTTTATGTCTTTGAAGTGTGTATGTTTGTTCAAAAGCATAAATGGATGTTCAAAAAAGCATGTGACACTCATCCTCCTGTCGAGATGCAGACAGACTTTTGCCTGATAATATTATATTGCCATACCAATTTTGGTATGGTTTTGGCCATCAGAAACATTATAGAAGGGAAAATAAATGGGAAAAGAGGAAGAGGAAGACCAAGGAAAAGTTATATGAACCAGATAAAGGAGGATGTGGATGTCGTGTCGTATCAGGACGTCAAGAGGCTGGCCTCGGACTGCATCAAGCTGCACCGACAAGAGCTCGGCTCTTAAGATGATGATGATGATGACCAATTTTGGTAAACATGTTAACTGTTCAATAATAGGGTATTAAACTTAGGTAAAAATAAATTATTTTTTACTTGACTAATTTAAAAGATCTAACGAAAATACTCGAAAAACAATAATTATTAATTTATTTTAGCTAATTGAAAGATTTTATAAGCATAAAGATTTAAAAAAGGACGCTGATTTGAACAAACCTACTCACACTGTCTTAGTGACGTCACTAAGACAGTATTTCCCTACAAACTTCATATTAACAAATCGTTTTTGACATTTAATAAAAAGTTGCTGATTTGACTATGGGTTTAACACCGTATTATATTAACAGCTTGTATCTGGTAATGCAAATAAAGTTATTTTTTTTTATTTTTAAAATATATTAATAATTATTTTTAGTCGTATGGGCACTGAATCCTGCTAAAAGCTAGTATTATGTGTTTTAAGCCAAGTTTAAATTGAAAATTTCGCAATTTTCTCATCTTAGTAAAGTTAGCTCTTTTCCTCCGCGTCCTCAAGCCATATAAAGTAAACCGCGAACATACAATTGAAATTAATGTCCCAACTGGGGCCCGACAACCCTAGGTCGGGGATCGGAGTACAAAAGAAGTTTATATATGACATCATCCATTACAAACGTGAACTGCTACCTTAAATACGGCCTTATTGGTCCATTGATGCTGAAATTAATCCGACGGCGTCGGGCATCTTTTAAATCGCTAAAAGCTTTAACACCCATCCCTTTATATCAGAACGATTGTACAAAACCACTCAACCCTTTTAAACCCCAATCCGAAGTGCGTCCGGTCGTTAGCAGGCATTAATGGAATCCACCCGGTTACACTGCCGTGAAAATAACAAGGAGCAAGGATTTTGGAGACTCAATCCGTTGTTTCAAACAAAAACAATGTTCGCGCCGCCCAAAATGTATTAGAAACTTGTTGAGGCATGTTTACTTCCATTAATTACATACCTCGTACATTACCACGAAGCAGAAAGCCATACCGGGACGAGAAACGTAAATATATAGCTCTTTTTGGTAACTTGGGCCACGGTTCGATTTTTCAATATGACTTTCTCGCATGTCTTAGGCATGTCCCAACGTTTATGTCATTGGTTAATTCTATTTAAACATTTAATTTGGAAATTATTGCAGTTTGGGAATATATTTCAGCTAAACAAGTAGGTAGTTAATTATGTAACTGGGCCTATAAGGAGAACGCACATTCTACGAGGCTAATCGGAGTTCCTTTATTAAGGAACGACGGTTAGATTTGGGATCAGACTGTTTATGCTTTTGTGTCGGTTTCATAACTAGTTGAGTTTTCCATGGGAGTGGGAGTTATCCCGCCGCACAACCCCCATAATGTTGGAGGACCACACCCGTACTTTGTTTGTGAGTCCTTACCAACCATACCCCTGCAGGCCGCTCCTTTACGCAGTTAAGGACAGCGAAAGTTACATGATGAGGGAACGCATTTATATTAGGGGAAATAGAGGGAATAAAGGTTCAGGATAATCAGGATACTGGGTGCTAATACGGAATGTGAGGGTTGTAGCAGACAGTAGCTCGGGAAGGTCGGGTTCGCGCACCCGAATACTCAGACGTTTACTGCCGGACATATCGACCGCAAACTTAGTACCTCTGACCCTGAATAAGATCACTTGAACGTACAGAAGCTTCGCCCAGTGCAGAATCTTCGGGTAAAAATATACGAGTACTGTTAAAGTTTAGAGTTCCCTGCCGGCGTCTGTATTTCCGAGTTCGTATAACCATTTAAGGCACGAGTGAAAAGACATCTTCTGGGTGAGCTCGCTTCACCGTCGGCCTCAACTTTGCCCCCTGGCTAGATGCTGGCCAAGAGCAATCCCATAAAAAAACCGTTATAAAGTATTAACTATGTACAAGGCATCAGCATAATGAATACGGGCACTCATCTCACTAATTTCTCGTTGATACCTACGTATGCACATTTACGTAATGTCCAACGCAGTTCGCTCATTAAGCTAGTACTTAGCTCAAGTTGCATTCATCTTGTCTTAGCAGCTAAAGGCAGGCATACACGGGCAGCAATGAAATGGCACAACTGAGCGTTTAAAAAGGGACTGTAGGTAAATGAAATATTTATTTTGAAAAGCATAATACTATGATGCTCTCGCCAAAAAGGAATAACTGACGTAAGCTTCAGCTTACCGTTTAATCCAGAAGAGATATGATCATAATACGCATGCTGGAAACAACAACTAGTGTTCTCTCGTTTAATACACTCTCAATACTCGAATTCTGAAATACTGGGAATTGCAGTTATTCACCGTATTGTGACTGCAGCAGAATTCTCATTGTAGTGAGGGCTTTATAGGACATCAATGTATGGGAACCAATATTTTTTTCATTAAAGCATGAGCCTTGGCACACTTGATACTTAGGTGGACTAGAGTTGCAAACGCCCGGGAGACAAGGGCGGACGCGATGCTGGTGGGGAGGGGGAAGGGGGGAACTTTCGTTCCGGCCCGCGTTCTTTCAGTCCTCATATTATCTTATTTATAGAGACTAGGGCATGTTTGGTATCATTTTCGGATAAATTGAGGATGGCCGATCGTTTTCTGGGGCATAAATAACATATTTTCATAGAAACAAAACGAAATACAGGCAAAAGTTTTAAAAAGTCAAGTTAAAAAAAATCTTTCTGCACCGATTACGTGAAAACAAGCAACAACTCTGGCATGAAAAAAATACGTTTAAATAGCCACATTTATGTAGATTATAAAAGTATATCATTTGTTAGACTAATAAAAAACACAACTTAGGAAAAAAAAAGAAAACATGTGACCCGTCAAAATTTTACTTCATGTTCGTTCCGACCCCCGTTCTTTCAGTCCTCATATTATCTTCTTTATAGAGACTAGGGCATGTTTGGTATCATTTTCGAATAAATTGAGGATGACCAATCATTTTCTGGGACATAAATAACATATTTTCATAGAAAAAATATGAAATACAGGTTAAAGGTAGAAGTTCTAAAAAGTAAAGTTAAAAAAAATTGCCTGCAGCGATTACGTGAAAACAGGCTACAATTCGGGCATGAAAAAAATATGTTTAAATAGCCACATTTATGTAGATTCCAAAACTATGACTTGTTAGACCAATATAAAACACAACTTAGTAAAAAAAGAAAACCGGTGACCCGTCAAAATTTTACTTCATAACAAAAACGGACCTCTAAAGCAAATTTTATAATTCTTTGAAAATGTAACACAACTATAGCATAATTGTATACTAAGTAGTTTGTAGCTGTGTTTACGTAGGTTAGCATGTGAGTTACACTTTAAATTGTGAATAATCTAACGGTTTGATCATTTCGATAGACTGGTCACTGGTTCAAAATAAAACTAACAAGTTACAGATCTAATCCTTAATGTTACTCGTTATTATTCATGGTACTCGTGAAATACGTATATAATATTTATGTATAACATTTGTCGTCAAAAGCACACATTTCTGTACTTCAATTTTTGTTGAAGACACCTGCATTTAGCAGCTTTTTTTTTTTTGCATTTGCACCGAATCATTTCCAAGCAGGCTTCGGCAGCTACTGGCAAGCTAGTCCATATAGGTTCCCATCTGTGATTTACTTTCGTCCATCCCCAATCAGATGGACTGGGGATATTTTGGATCGGTAACATTTGACTCCATATATGAACTGCTTGCAAAACCGCCCGCAGGAAATGTTGGTGCAGTGCAGCATTGGATAGTGGAATATGTTCTAACTGGCGATCTTTTTTTGTGAACAGCTGCTTACGGCATTCGTTTACTGTCGAAACTGAGCTGGATCTGAAACAAAAATCTTAAATATGCACAACCACCCTCTAAATGACTGATGGTTTTATGAAAAAAGTAAATATTACCTATCATAAATGACGACAAAAAACTTTTCCACAGTCGCCATTGCATCTTTAATTCTGCCGTCGTATGCTGCCAGGAAACCTTCTGTGACATTAGGGAACGCATACAGGCTTACAAGCACCCTTTTTCCTTTTCCGTTGAAAAAAGAAACTGTGTCGCAACCTGTGAAGGCATGGAACAGGGGGAGCACTTTTGTTTTTTAGGCCCTGTGAAAGAAAATATGTTTGAATAATTGTAACCAGTCATAACGTACACAATTGTGTCTGTTTTTTACCGAGCGCGTTAGCTATTTCTTGACAGAAAAGGTACTGCTGGTGTTTTCCAGTACCAATGTGTACCCACAGTCCCTCTAGCTCAGGTGTTTGTAGCACACTTGCGACAGCTAAAAGTGCTCCCCTGTCCATTCACAGGTTGTGACACAGTCTCTTGTTTCAACGGAAAAGGAAAAAAGAGTGCTTTCGAAGCCTGGAATATGTTCCTTAATGTCACAGAGGTTTCCTGGCAGCATACGATGGCAGAATTAAAGATGTAATGGCGATTGTTGAAAAGTTTGTTATATTACTTTTTTCATAAAACCATGAGTCATTTGTAAGGGGTTGTGCATACTTAAGATTTTTGTTTCAGATCCAGCTCCTTTTCGACAGTAAACGAATGCCGTAAGCAGCTGTTCACAAAAAAAGATCGCCAGTTAGAACATATTCCAACAACTAATGCTGCACTGCACCAACATTTCCTGCGGGCGGTTTTGAAAGCAGTTCATATATGGGGTCAAATGTTACCTATCCAAAATATATTATCCCCAGTCCATCTGATTGGGGATGGACGAAAGTAAGTCACAGATGGGAACCTATATGGACTAGCTTGCCAGTAGCTGCCGAAGCCTGCCTGGAAATGATTAGGTGCAGATGCAAAAAGAAATGCGCTGCTAGATGCAGGTGTCTCCAACAAAAATGGAAGTGTACAGAATTGTGTGCTTGTGACGACAAATGTTATACATAAATATTATATACGTATTTCACGAGTAAGATATAATCACGAGTAACATTAATACGAGTAGGATTAGATCTGAAACTTGTTAGTTTTATTTTGAACCAGTCTATTGAAATGATCAAATGGTTAAATAAACACAGCTACAAACTACTAAATATACAATTAGGCTAGTAGTTACATTACATTTTCAAATAAATATAAAATTTGCTTTAGAGGTCCGTTTTTGTTATGATGTAAACGGATCACCTGTTTCCTTTTTGAAGTGAAAACTTCTTTAGCGGCGCTGAGCACTTTTGTACTGGGGAAAAATGTATAAACTCGCGATAAATTCTATGACCAGGTTAGTTGACCCCTCCTAGTATCGTGATTGCTATGTTACGAGGGGTCCCCAGCTGGTCTTCTTAGAAAGCCAAGGTTCTAACTGTTCTAAGACAATCCTAAGATTTTCCATAAAGATCATATTTCAAATAAATTCTCATGGAAAGCAGCTCTTATTGTCCCTAAAAAAGCGTTTCCAAAGTCCAATATCGGATAGCCAGACTGACCGATTTCCGTGAAGATCATATTTCAAATAAATTCTCATGGAAAGTAGTTCTTATTGTCCCTAAATACGGTGACAGTTTACTTCAAAATACCTAATGGACAAGAGTGATGGACAGGGGGAGGAAACTTAAAGAAAATACCAGTTTCGCGTGAATTTGGCGTAGAAAGTGCTGCCTCCTATTATATTTGATGTCGACATATTTTGTGTAATCCGTCTCAAGCAGGTTTCGTTTTTATTTCATCTTTCCCAACACAATTAATCAAAGCTGAACGTGAAAAGGAACGTTACAATTTATCGTAAAAAATTAATTTTCAACTCTATGGTCACAGAATTTATAATACTCTATGGTCGTATGGTTGCCATGGTTATTTTTAAATGTTGAAATAACACGTGTGTCAATAACATGTCAACATATTGAAAATAAAACAATCGTAATTAATTATAAGATTTTCTGCATTATTCTTGTGAAAAGCAGTTATCAGATCGTCGCCCCCATGCTAAACTAACATAACTGCAAAAAACAAAATGTTGAGGAGAGCGATTTAAAGGTGCTAAAAATTTTATATTGATTTTTTTTGATGTATTAGTTGAAGTTGTATTGATATAGTATACATGTAGTGTCTTCAAAATGGATGTATTACATGATCAATTTCTCAGATAAGCATTATTTTATTGGATTTAGAAATTACAGCACATTCGCAATTTTGCATCTCCATAGAAAGTGCAACAAAGGTAAGTTTTTTCACCATAATAAACTCACGAAACGACCACTTTCGCAAATTAAAACTACTTTTAATATATTTGAACCCAGGTAAAGTGACGAAAATGGCAGTTTCGTGTGTTAACTATGGTGTATTTGAATGCCTTCCTATGCATTTGTATTGAGACATTGATTTGCGAATCTGTATTTATTTGTAATTCCAACAGAAATATATTGTAATATCATTTCAAAATACTTAAAACCATTACAGGAATTTATAAATAAGGGTGAGGCCGTCATTTCTTGTTCCAGATTCCAGTTTAAATCGATTAAATCGATCGAAATCGATTCAATCGATCCAGTTTCAATCGTCCACATTTTAATCACTTCCAATCCTTCCGCCTATAAGATATATAAATGGATTACTAATATTCGTAATCAGCCCAAGTCCTATACAGCATGGAATATTGTAGTCCTTTGGGATTGTTTGGCTAAGTACCAACTTGCCGCAATCGACTCGGTGGATCGCAGAGCAGGGGGCTCATACGGGCACAGTACGGTAGTAGCAACTAAGCTGCAGAGCCTAGCATATACGCAAAGTAGCGTGTCTGTGCGTCTTCTACAAATTGTACTCATACCGCCTTCCCCCTTCTTCCATCGGGCGTCCAGACGAACATGGTTAGGTACCATCCTTATCTGGTTGAAATTGCTCTTGCTCGAACCAAGCTCTTTTCATGAGTAAATAGGCATCTTCTGGGTGAGCTCGCTTCACAAGAGCAATCCTATGTTTAATAAAATAAAATAAAACCCAACGGAAGTGATTTAAATATAGATGATTCAAAATGCTGTATTCGATACCATGTCTGGGAAAATTACGCCAAATACTAAATTAATAAGGGGATATAATTCGTGTAGATTTTAAAATTGGTATAGTTTTACATTGCGGTATTCAGATGAACATGCTATAAAAGATAACTGTACCAATTTTCAAATATACACAAATTATTTCCCCCGATTTAATAAAGTTTCTCGGAATTCTACGTCCACTATCGAATAGCAAAATTTACCAATCCCACTAAGGATCACATTTCAAAGAAATTCTTATAGCTAGTAGTCCTTACGGTCCTAAAATACGATGACGTGAGACGTCAAAATAGCGGCCAAGTACGAATATTTTTTAATCGATTTGGGGATGCTCGATATATGATTTGAATTAAATCATTAATGTTGCAGAAATTTTTAACTGAAGCAAAAATAAATGTGTATGTGGCGATAATTATAATATTTTTGTAGATTTGATAAACTAAAAGGTTTTTTCACCCAAAAACAGCAAATAAAGGTATTTTGACGAAGCTCTTCTGACGCCGGAAACGATTTTGAGACTGACATATTTAATCGATTAAATAAGTAGTTTTTATTAACGTGGCAGATTTTCCTCCTGTACCTTGGGCAGAGGGTTAAGTTCGAATATAATGGTGTCTCCAGTCTTTAATGTTTTATAGAAGCCACGGGCACAGATGAGTCCTATGACACTGACAGTGAGATACCTGATAGTTATGAACATGCTTCTATTTTTTTTAAGCAGCTATGTTTGTCGACATGCTTATTAATTTTAGTATACACACTTCTAACAATGTCTTACATATTTTTAAGCGCATTAAATTATAATACAACGCTGGTTTATTCATATACAGACCCGTAATCTTCTAATCTAAAGTCCCTTCTAATCCCGTAATCTAAAGTTTGATAGTCAAATTTATGTGATGTGGTAATAATAGCAACCATGCAAAATAACTAATATGGCAGATTCGCAAATTCGCTAAAGGTTATGAATGTATAAGAATTAAATACCACCATAATAAACTGACGTATGTGCCCGATTCGCCAATTTGCTGTAGTCTACTTTTTTGGTTGAGTAATAATTGCCACTATATTAAATTAACCAATCTGCAGATTCGCAAATATGCTATAGTTAATAATATGGATGAGGAATAAATGCCACCATAGTAAACTATCGTATCTGTCAGAATCGCAAATTTGCTATGGGCTAATCGTACCGGTCATTAATAATTTCCACCATAGAAAGTTAACGAAAATGGCAGATTCGTTAATTACTCACAGGCGTCCTAACTTTATCGGCCAAGGAAAAATGCCTTATCTACACTTCGCAAGTCTACCATGGGATAAAACAGATAAAATGTCAGATTAGCACAACCGTAACTTTGAAATCTTAAAAGATAGAAGTCTAGAAATTTGTGACATTGTAGATTACCATATTTGGTACATAATTACATCAATAACTCAATTTTGACAAAAATGCACTTATGTTAGTTTAGCATGGGGGCGACGAGATACGCCGCCGAGTAAAGTAAGTATTTTTTAATTCATTATTTACTATCCCTGTTCACACCGATGCGATGTTATATTTATATTCCAATCAATTGATTTATTTAGGTAGGTAGTCTGTTTTGCCGGGTGGTTATGCAGCTCATACATAAATGAATATCAACGAAAACAGTTGATTACTTAGCAATATAAACGTTTGAGTATTGAACTACGTGAGCTATACGATAAACGAATATGAAGCCCACTTTCTTTTTCGTGTTGTCTTTGAAATAGGTATAGTAGATAATTAGGGACATAATTTCAAAAATACACACATAAGTACCACCTACGCTCTCATCTCATTATTTAATGTTATGTTTTGCAGGTACATAGTGCATACCATCGTGCCACGTCCTTATGCTGAGAAAAAGTCAGGACAGAGGTAATTTCAACATGGATGTCAATTGTTGGAGAAAACAACACTTAGCCTGGGCCAATACATGAAATCAGGAAGATATCTACAACGTGCATCCATTTCAAGGTAAAAAAAATGGATACATCTTTTTGTAGACGATTGTACTTCACCAATTCGTTTACCAGTTAGTGATTGAAGAAGTTAAACAAATCGCTATCAAGTTATAGGTAATCGTATTTAATCCTTCTTTTAATATACTACTCATAAATAAGTTAGTCAAAAATAAATAAATGATATTATATATACAACTTAATTTTTTTAGTCTCCTGACTGGAATAATTATTTGTGTACAAATACCCTTGACCTTGATAGAGCACGATTCTGTTAGAATAGACAAATAAAGTAAACGAGTCACATTAAATGAATAGATAATAATAATATAATATTTCCTAAAAAATAAAATTAATTTTCAAAATACACCAAATTTGGGTTCTTCTTTCTTCCTTAGAGCAAACAGATAAATTATTTTTTCTTAAATAAACGCCTAATTCTAACCAGTCATTTTTTTTTTAATTGAAAATGAGACCGACGGTGATGCGAGCTCACCCAGAAGATTCACTCGTACCTTAAAAAGGTCCAGGTTATTTAAACTTGGAAGTACCTACATACGCCATTCGAATACCATACCAGTACACATTATAAAAAAAAGATGATTTCGAACAGGTAATGAAAGTAGCCAGTCGAGTCGTACGTCGTCTGGATATCTGATGGAAGAAGGGGGAAGGCGGTATGAGCTCATGGAGTTCCTGAGCACACTCAACGAATCTAAAGAAATAAAAATGGGAAATAGGTAGTATCGCTTACAATTTTTGAAGTGAAAACTTCTTTAGCGGCGCTAAGCACTTTTGTGCTGGGGAAAATTTGTTGAACTCGCGACAGATTCTAAGATTCTAAGACCAGCTAGTTGACCGCTCCTAGTAATCGTGATTGCGATGTTAGGAGGTGTCATATCAGCTAAACTCAGGATGCGTAAGACACAATGATACTCGGGACATATTATGTATATAGGTAAATTGATTATGCGAATATGAATATGAACATGAGTATGAGTACGGATACGGATACCGATACGGATACCGATACCGATATGAATATCTTTGTTATTTGGGTCATTGTCAGTCGGAAAAACAAAAGTTGTCCATTCGGTGGACAATAGTTAACGGCTTGTGTGCATGTAATTTACGTTTTTATTACATGGATTTATAGACACGGAATTACAGATTATGCGGGTTATCAGATCAATCGAAAATTAAGCTTTGTAGCCCTTAACTTTTGGCATATCCTGTCCACCGAAAAGACGCGCACCTAAATCTGACAATGACCCATTTAAAATGAAAATGAAATGAATAAAATGAACTTTATTCTGTAAGTAGGCCGCAATGGCACTTTTACAAGTCAAACCCTACTAGCGTTTCACAGAGGCCACTGCCGAGAAGAAACGCCGAAAGAAACTCGACAGTCAGCCATTTTCTCACAAAAATATGCTTATTACAATGATAAATGATAATACTTAACCTACTTAAGATCAAGAAATCTAAGTATCTATATAAAGCAACACAAAAACAAAGAATAAAATGAGGAAAAAAACCCAGTTATGTACAGTGTGTAATTCTGCAAGAAAACATTTAGAAACTGTATACCTTAGCATTATCAAATTCTATTTAGGAAAAAAAAAAAATTAATCCTTTAGACTATAAATTTAGTTATAAATCTTTTGATATGTTTTCTTGCAAGAACTGCGTCAACTAGATAAAATTAAAAAATACACAATATATGAATCTTTACTCTATTTAAGTATCTGGTTTGGGCCATGCTTTTCTGTCTGTTAGATAGTCCTCAACCTTGTAATAAGCCTTCGACATCAATGATTTTTTCAAGTACTTTTTAAGAGCTGGAAAAGGTAAATTCAAAACTTCATCAGGTAACTTATTATAAAAACGGACACATTGACCTACAAAAGATTTGTATACTTTACGGACACGAAATTTTTTAGTGGCAATTTTATTTTTATTTCTAGTATTAAAATTATGTATATCAGAATTTTTACAGAAGGAGTCTAAGTTCTTAAGGACATAAACAATATTCTCATAGATGTACTGGGACGCTACAGTTAAAATGTTGATTTCTTTAAAGAGTTCTCTTAAAGATTCACGTGAGCCTAGGTTATATATGGAGCGAATGGCTCTTTTTTGTAACACAAAAATTGTCTGTATGTCAGCTGCTTTACCCCAAACCAGGATACCATACGACATAACACTATGAAAATAGCTATGATAAACTAGGCGAGCTGTTTCTACATTGGTAAGTTGCCTGATTTTTCTGATAGCATATGCGGCTGAACTTAATTTACGCGCCATAACGGCTATGTGGGGACTCCATTGTAGATTTTTGTCTAATGTTATACCTAAGAATATTGCTTTATCTACTATTTCTAAGCACTCGTTATTTAAGAGTATACTAGTTTCCACCGGTCTAACATTAGGCAAAGAAAATCTGACACATTTAGTTTTCTTAGCATTAAGTAACAGATTGTTAACGGTAAACCAGTCAAGTACTTTGTCCAGTGTGCCATTAACTCTACTATAGTCAACTGATTTTCGGTCAACCTTAAAGATTAAAGATGTATCATCCGCGAATAAAACTATATCACAAAGATTACTTACTATAGACGGCAAGTCATTTATATAAACCAAAAATAAAAATGGACCTAAGATAGAGCCCTGAGGCACTCCTAACGTTACTATTGCCCCACTAGACTGGGTTCCATTTACAACAACTGCTTGAGTTCTATTGCTGAGATATGAAGACATAAGACTTAACGCATTAGCAGACAAACCATAATGTTTAAGTTTCAAAACGATCGACGATTTTACTATCTTTATTGAGTTTTCACTTCTGCCGGCACTCCCAGAGTGCAACCCGTTGTTTTTTTTTACTAAGTTGTGTTTTATATTGGTTTAACAAATGGTATGTTTTTAGAATCTACATAAATGAGGCTATTTAAACATATTTTTTTCATGCCCGAATTGTTACCTGTTTTCACGTAATCGCTGCAGACAGTTTTTTTTTTTACTTGACTTTTTAAAACATTTGCCTGTATTTTAATTTTTTTGTAAAAAAATATGTTATTTAAAGCCCAGAAAATGATTGGTCATCCTCAATTTATCCGAAAACGATACCAAACATGCCCTAGCCTCTATAAAGAAGATAATATGAGGACTGAAAGAACGCGGGTCGGTACGAATATAAAGTAAAATTTTGACGGGTCACATGTTTTCTTTTTTTTACTAAGTTGTGTTTTATATTGGTCTAACAAATGATATATTTTAGAATCTACATACATGTGGATATTTAACCATATTTTTTTCATGTCCGAGTTCTTACTTGTTTTCACGTAATCGGTGCAGAAAGATATTTTTTTAACTTGACTTTTTAAAACTTTTGCCTGTATTTCATTTTTTTCTATGAAAACATGTTATTTATGTCCCAGAAAATGATCGGCCATCCTCAATTTATCCGAAAATGATACCAAACATGCCCTAGTCTCTATAAATAAGATAATATAAGGACTGACAGAACGCGGGCCGGAGCGAAAGTTCCCCCCCTCCCCCTCCCCACCAGCATCGCGTCCGCCCTTGTCTCCCGGGCGTTTTCAACTCTAGTCCACCTAAGTAACAAGTGTGCCAAGGCTCATGCTTTAATAAAAAAAATATTGGTGTTGTCCTATAAAGCCCTAATGTGAATCATTCCGTTACAGTTATCTTAAAACGTCAAACACGACTTACGTATTTATTTCTTTAATTGTGTATGTATATATATATTTTTTATTTTTATTATTTTGGCCTGGTCATTTGCACTCCACGAATGGTGTAAGTTTGTCTATCTTGTATTACCTGTGTTCCACTCAATTGCTCGAAGGTTAGCTGGAAGAGATCCCTTTAAGGGATAAGCTCGCTTTTGTACATTAATATTTTGTGACATGTTTAAACCTGTTATTGTACAATAAAATTCTTGCAAAGTAATTATAAAGTGCAATACATGACTAAATTTGTACTGGAATGACAGCTGTCAAGCTGTCACCTTACGGTCAGCTGCAGAGAAACCTGATATGCATACAAATTTCTATGCAGGGGTTCCCTATTCTCTGCAGCTGACTGTACCAAAGCCGTATTAAAAGCACAATAGCGGTGGTAAATATTGCTAATTCAGAGGAGGCGTACGACCTGCCTAGTAATAAGCGGACGCCGTAGCCTATATATAGATTTACGCAACTTATTACCACCCGAGTTGAAATGATTGTGAGTTTTTATTTTGAAAAAAATACTATACGCTACAAAAGTGTTCATAATAAACTACCTACTACGTAAGTTTAATAGTAGTTTATGCAAGTGTTACATATAATGATGGTTTTTAAAACACGAGTTTTGTTTTATTGTTGATTCTATAGATTCTCATAGATTTTCCAGGATGTGTAACGCCATGAAATCGTAGTCAATGTATAATGCTGTCGGTCGTTGACATCACAGAACGAGGTACATGTTCCATTACGCCCCTATCCATTTGATTCTTTAAGATTTATTTCATATTCTGCTAAGTTATCGGTTACCAGGAGGATCATGCACAGATTGCACAGGCAGTAACCGTAAAATCATCGCCCCCGATCCCTTATTATATCCCACAAATGAAAAAGAAGTAGATTCTCTCGTAAGCGGTTTGAAATTCGACATTGCCCCCGGCCCTGATGGAATCACAAATAGGTTGTTAATAATTGAACTATATAACTTGTCAATCACGTCTATAATGTCGAATATTGCTCGACATGTTTCAGACCAATACCTACGTGGTCCTTAATCATGAGATCTAACACTGCGCGCGAGCGCATGGCCCGCGCGGCTACTCGGTGTTGTTGGCGGCGCGGCGGGCGGAGGTGAGGGCGGCGAGAATCCACCCTCATTTTCATGTCGAAATGACTCGTTTATTACATTTCAATATATCTGAGACTCACGGGCACGGGGGGTTTCTATTTAAAGTTGCCAAAGACAGCAAAAAAAATCACTTCATTATACGGTTAACCCACATTTATTTACAGCCCCAGTTTGTCGAAGCTCTGCTTACCGCTTTTGGAAATACAACCGTGAGTATTATGTTATACGTTTTATGATTCTGATGTTCGTGCAAGGCCGCGCTAAGGTGCATTAGTACAGGTCTCGACTCCATTTGGATGCAGCTGCAATTAATTTTAACAGGATGGTGATGTTTATAACTTTACTAATAGGACGACTATGACAGCTGGCTTAGCAAGTTATAGATGTTCATCATCATCATCATCAATTTAAGAGCCAAGCTCTTGTCGGTGGAGCAATTTCCATGTATCTCTTTCTTGAGCCTTTCGTTTGACCGCCTGATACGACACGACGTTTACTTTTTCCTTAAGTTGGTCCATGTACGTTCGTCTTGGTCTCCCTCTCTTCCGCCTTCCTTCTACCTTCCCTTCCACAATATGCTTTATAAATTCGTCGTGTCGTAACAGGTGCCCAAACATCTTTCCTCTTCTGTTCTCAATAGTCTGCAACAGGGACCTCCTTTCCTGCACAATGTTGAGAACTTCCTCGTTAGATTTTCTCTCGGTCCAACTGATCTTCTCCATCCGCCGCCAGCACCACATTTCAAAGGCTTCAAGTCGTTCTCTGTCCCTCTGTGTCATTGTCCACGTTTCGCACCCGTACAATGCTATGCTCCAGATGTACACTTTTATAAGCCTTTTCCTGATTTGGCCGGATATTCTGGCTTTAAATAGGCATTATTTAGTATTAAAAGCTTTTTTAGCCATAGCTATTCTGGAGATAATGTCTTGTGTACACCTGGAGTCGTTAGTTATGACGCTACCAAGGTATTTGATTATAGATGTTACGCTTTACTAATTGTATGGTCAAGTAGGAGATTAAATGGGGTATGTCACGAGAATGTTGGTTACGTGATGCTTGACCTAAAGATTTACAATTTATATTCTCGAACTTTATTCATTTTACTAAAGCAGCTCCCACATAGGTAATCCACACGCGTCGAGTAATGCTGTCTTTATTATGAGGTACAAACCAATCACCTGGTAGAAAGTCACTTTTTTAGGATTCCGTACCGGAAGGGTCCAACCATATTGCTGTCACTCACGCGTCCATCCGTCCGTCCATAAGACGTCGGTCACACAGGTTTTACAGCCAAACGGCGTGAGCTACAGTCTTAAAATTTTCACAGTATTAAGCAGCATCTTGATGACCCAAAGTCATAAAATTGACAAAACGAAATATTTCATAATTTTAAGGGGTCTCCCATAGGGCTAAAGGGGGACACGAATTTATATTTTACTAGCTTTTGGCTACTTTTCCACCAGAGATGTGCGAGGATGCGTTTTCATACATTTGACACCTCGCAACGCGCCGAGCGACACTCGCACATCTCTAGTGGAAACGCAGCCTAAGCCCGCGACTTCGTCTGCGTAGTTATTATTTTATTTACGCATTCGTTATTTGACGCACTTGTCTAGTTATATCTCTTCCATACACACTTAAACCCCCTAAAGGGATGATTTTCGGGATAAAAAGTATCCTACATCCTTCTCTGGGACTCAAACTATATCCCTACGCTACCGAATTTCATCTAAATTGGTTCTGTGGTTTAAGTTTAAGAGGTAACAGATAGACGGACATATGCATTTATAGCCCGCTTACGATTCCGCACGGGTAAGGCAGTCATTATTGACGACCGCTTTAGCTTAGTTGGTAGTGACCCTGCCTACGAAGCTGGAGGTCCCGGGTTCGAATCCCGGCCGGGGCATTTATTTGTGTGATGAGCACGAATATTTGTTCTCGGGTCTTGGATGTTTTCTATGTATTTAAGTATCTATTTATATCTATATAAGTATGTATATCGTCGCTTAGTACCCATAGTACAAGCTTTGCTTAGTTTGGGACTAGGTTGATTTGTGTAAGATTGTCCACAAATATTTATTTATTATTTATTTATTAAACCTATTTATCTACTATAGGTTATTACTAAAACCGAAGTTTCAAGTCACTAAATTCGAATGTAATATTATTCTTCTCCCTTCTAACATTCAACCGCCTTTTTAGATTTTACACCCTTAGGAGATGAATTTTCCAAAACGCTGCAATCCCAATATACAGGGTGTTCGGCACATGGACCGTCAAAATTTTTTGGGGTGCTGGTTGGGTCATTTGCTACCTTTCCACCCTTGGACCCTGGGTCCTAAGAGTGTGAAGGTCATGGAGGTACGATTTTTTAGTTTTTTCCTAAATTACCCAAAATCTGGCATTCGAAGACACATAACTTTTTTGTGTATGCTTTTAAATACGTAATTTATTTGAATATCTTTCGTTTACGTACGTGTGCATAATAAATACTAATTTCTTGATACAAATAATACCACAAAATGAACACATGGGCCTTTTTAGTAACAAATAAAACGAATTTTCGAAAAAATATCGATTTCTAAATTCAATTTTTAAAAAAGTAGCAGCTATTGAGAGCTTCATTTTATTTAAAAAAGTTATTTGGTTTACGACGCTTCTAATACGGTATGCTACAACATTCAATAAATTAAAAATAAAACACTACAAATAAGTTTTTAGTCAGAAGGGTGAATAAAATCGTACTTATCTAACAAGGGAACGGATGTTTGTAGGGTTGATTTGGACTTTCATTTTTCGGCCTAAGGCCATACGCGGAGCTCGGACTCTGACGTCACATTTCAAAGTCAATCAGGGGATCGTTGTATGGAAAAAAAGAGTATCTTGCCGTATTTCTCGTGAAATACTGAGTTTATGGTCATGGTTACCATACAAGTTATTTTTTATTGATACATTGACAATTTTTATAGTCCCATATCTTTTAAAATATGTGCTAATTTACTATTTATCGTGATAACTTATTATAAATATGGCTTATTCTATTTATATTCCGTAAGTATGATTACTAACTTGTTCAAAGTGAGGCCGCTAAGTTTAAATTATAATAACGTAACAACAATGTAATACTCGAGCAAAGCAGTTTGTGGTAAAGCAACAAGACGTGTTATTTTAGGCTTAGAAGTAAAATAACGCGATCTTCCTGAAAATTCAATTTTACGGACCACTCTTGGATCTACTATGTTTGTATCGGACAACCTTAAAAGGGGTCATATTTTTACAGTTTTACTTTGGATTAAAACGGATAGTTTGTTTTACGTTATCAAATAGATATGAAGATGAATACGTTTATAATTTCCCGTATAGTAAGTGAGTTGAGTTAAAGTGTATGTAATCAGTTGGTAATCAATATGTAGGTATCTAAAATGTTAAAACGAGCAATTATTGTATATTTATTTGTTCATTTCGGGGATCTCGGAAACCGGTCTAACGACGAATAAAATTTGCTAGGTCTCGTTACCGAGAAAATACGTTGTATTGTATCTGGAAGAAACACGAAAACGCTGAGCAACGTTCGACCTCCAAGAGGGGCTAGCACAACTGCAGCTGTGACGCGACGCAAGTAGATAAAAAATTAGCCTAACATGGATACCATATTGTAGGATGCCAGCATGTCCAGATCACTCCTATCCCAATTTTATTTATATGCAAGTGAGGAATTTCACTCAAACGTATATTCGCTAATTTACCCTCATGCCACCACTGTAGAAGTCGTACAACGCGTGGTTAAGCGGATTCACCCCAGATTTACCACGACTATCCTTCCCAATGGATTAATGTGGTTGGACGTCGCGTCTTGTCTGTTTAGTAAATCCATTAAGAGCAGTAGACACGTCAGATGGCCTTTTATGAAGCGCTTAGTTTTATTTCATAATATTCTATGACCAAAGTGCCCTGATCTGATACATATTAAATTACTAATAGATTATGCTAGTTTCAATGTTAGTCACAGACATAATTTTACCAATACTAATTAACCACATCGTTTACTATTCACATTCCTCATTGTTCAAATAATAAACTATTACCTACTAACACCAAATTAGAATCTAAGTATACAATGCCTAAGTAGGATGAAAAAATCAATATTATTACGTCATAATGTTGATAGAGCTGAAAGGCGGTCAGCTCAGTCATAAAACAATGCAACTTCATCGAACTACTATTGAGGTTGAGGTCACCATTCTAGTGGCCCTCTATGTGTCTTTTAATTCTGATAAGAAATGTCCCGACCAGTAATTAAAGCAGTATAATAAGTAATGCAGGTAAAACTACAAATACAAATTCGTTTATTTTTCACTTTAAATTACAGTGTATCGGTGGTTAGGTTAGTAAGGTCTTACGTATCTAATTGACATGGAAAAATCGGTATGAGCACAGCAGCGCTAAGCTGGTTTTAAGCCCACCCGTAGTCAGTACGTTGGATACACACAAAAAAAAAACACGTTAGTAAACTAAATTATGTAGTTAATTGCAATAATATAGGTACCAAAATGATAACTAGTGAAATTGAGGTGGACTGTATATAATGTTAATGGATGATGGAAACACATTTTTACCAAGAATATTATATTATAAAATACAAGTACAATCTTAGACCGGGCGAAGTTGACAACTGACAATAATTGTTTATAAATATTTATTTATAATTAGATTTTAGTTTCTAGGTTACCTTTAATTTTAATTAGATATATTTTGAGTTTATTTTTATTTCATTTAGGTTTATTTTCAGTTACTAATTTTGTAAATACTTATTAAAAGAGTAATTTCAAAAAATAAAATATAGGTAATATTGAATTGACTATAATGGTATTGAAGTGACTATGGTTATGAAATCACGTAAAAGTTTTATTTTTAAAATTTTAGTTAACTAAAGTTTGTGCATGTATTTAGTACGTGACTCTTTTCTTTTGGAGTTGCGTGTGTCTACAGGCTGCGGCGTCCGCTTACCATCAGGTGGACCGTACGCTTGTTTGCCACCGTCGTAGTATGAAAAAAAAGATATATTTACAGACTTACAGATATAGATAGATTTACAGATTTACAGACTTGTTACCTAAAGTTGGTTTGTATCAGAAACGAATCAAAATCCTGATGGTCTGTTTTGCATCGCATTTCCTTATTTGTCACGCCTTCGTTCAGGTCCCAGTAATGCTGTACATGTGTGAAAGAGAGTACGAAGGATAGTCAAAAACCCGGGGTCAAAATACCTTACTATTTCAGTGTTTGTATTTCACGAATGCGGATATTCGACGCCGGATCAACGCAAAATCAGCGGGGTAGTCACGACTTTTCGAACGTAGGCACGATAGGTATATTCAAACCTTTTCGACACCAACGGTGCATATTAAAATCCGTCACGGCGTCCAATGCGATATCAACCTACATGCATTTCTATAGGGTTCAACTTCGCGTGAGTGGAAGCGTTTGTATTTGACAGAGCGCTGAAAAGGTTAGGTAATTTACATTTAGATCTTTCTTACTTATAGTCCATAACGTTCCGTTAATCCTAATTACACTGCCAGACCGAATTTCATTGGAAACGTTTATTAATTATGTTTTTTTTTTGAATACAAATTCAAATAAATATTTATTTTGCTTAAAAATGTGATACAAAAGCTGATACTGTTATCCATTGAGGCGATTTAAAAGTTTTGTTTGCAATCTATTTAAACAAAGGAAAAACCATCTATGAAAGCGCTATATCTTTAAGGATGTACTGTTTACAAGATGTAATAAGTAAGTAATAAGATAATAATTCACGAGCGAATTGCAGCGGCAGTTAAACCTGTACGGCTTTAGCCGCTGCTCCGATGTAATTTTATAACTGTATTCTTTTTATTAGTAAATAAATTAAAAAAAAAAATAATAAGTTTGTGATATAAACTACAGAGTTGCAGTCAACGGTAACTGTGATCAATCTGTCCATTTATTACATAAACAGAATTCTTTTAAAAATAACATATAAGACCTATGCATATAAGTTATTCTTGGAACATCCTAAGCACGTCAAGGTGACTTAGTTTATTCATGAGCGTTACTAGTATTTTAAAGGTTATAAATAACATATATTTCATTCATTTGTGTTTCCTTTCACATTTCACCATTTATGATCCTGCGCCACTATAGTGTCTGTTTGGCCCAATGGTTGATTGGTAAGGAATTCCGTAAAGCGTGATATTAACGCCTTTTAGTATTATTCTACTTAACACTTTCACGGACACTACTTCAATTAACTATTTTTTAACATACATTTATTTGACGTTCGTGTCCGTCAAAGTGTTAATAAGTGCGAAAGTTTATATGTTTAGATGTTTGTTACTCACTCACACAAAAATGGCTAAACGAATTATGATGTAACTTGATATACCTACAATGAGTTTAATAAGAGCCTAGATTAACATAGGGTACAGAAAACACTTCCCACGAAGTGATAAAATAGGGAGTGGAAATTAACACGGACGAATTCTCGAGTAAAAGCTAGTGTATAATAAATTTTAAATAATTAAATAACTTGGTGTAAGATACTAGATAACAGCACAAATGTGTATTTACGCCAGAGCGGTGGCAGGGGTCGAAAGAACCTCGAATCAACATGCATTTAAATGAATTAGAATCTCGAATAAATATGTCAAAAAGAAAGATAAAGTATGGTTCTTCAGTAACAATTTTTCAGTAAGATTCAATCCACAGTGGATCGATCCACCTTTGAAAGACTGTAAATAATGACAATGGATTACCCCAGTTTCCTCTTTTATTAGCCGGGAGCAGATTAGGCCTACAAAAACGGCACGCTGTTGTTTTTGCACCAATACAATAATGGTTGGATTTCCATTATCATTCTCGTTGGGCGAATCCGTCTGCCCCTTTTTGTTGGAGTCCATTTTCGATATTGTGCCCCTTATTTTTTTTCGAACAAGCCCTTCTGATGAGACAAGGGAACTGAACGCATGATAGGTAATTCCAATATTATTACGAGTGGTACTTTTAAGTTTTCAATCCCCATCGCTACAACATTTTGAAAAATGACTTACATAAGACACCCCGCGGACAACGAACGCATTTTGCCCACGCTGAAATAGAGATGGTTAGCTGGCTCAGTCAAATATTTAATTTGGCGTAATCTGTTCCGATCGAATTGTAAGGTTTCTATGTTTCCAAATTGGAGGAAGTCTCAGATTCAAATCCCGGTCAAGACTTTTTTGTGTGATGAACACGAATATTTGTTCCAGTCTTAGATGTTTTCTTCTAGTCTAAATAGTCACCGCTTACCAGTAGTACAAGCTTTGATTTTTTTGAGGGACTAGGTCGCTTTATATATGATTATCCACAAATATTTATTTATTATAAAAAAACTCTAGTTTTGCTAATGCATTTAGTACGCGCTTTTTTAGTCAATAGTAAACTTATACCTGGGTCTGGGACTAAGTACCTAGGTCACTCAAACGCACCTATGTAGCGCGCCTACAATCATCTACTATTGCACCCAATAGGGTATTCTACTATGTTTGAAAAAGTACTTCAAAATGTTGATTTTCCCAATAAAAAGCCACAAAAAAATATATTTCGGAAAAATAAACACGCTTTCTGACCTTAAAAAATAATTTAGAACGTTATTCCCGCGAAAACGCTGTCAGCCATTTTGATGACGTAATATTGGTAATAACAACAAAGGGCCTACCGCGAACTGAAAACGAAATATTTGCTTCTCTGTCGCACTGAATATTGGAGCAACAGAGAGGGAGATACTTCGTTTTCGGTTCACGGTAGGCCCCCCCATTCTTATTTATGGAACTGACAGTAGTGAGTTTTGTTATTGCCAATATGACGTCACACGATGGCGGCTCGTGTTTTAGGTCACGTGATATACAGATTAAAAATTACGACTTTTAATTTCAATGTAATAAAACAATAATATACTTTTATGACTCAAAATCAGAATATTTAAATATATTTCTACAGATAAAACTTTTTTATTATTCTAATTAATATTAACAATGCCATTTTACAAAGTACCTACTTATTTAAATACAGTTTTAAAATATTCCAACCAAATTACCTAAGACTCTCGCATCGTACCTGGCTCAAAGGTCCCCATGATACCGGCAGCATTACCCTGCTAAACGGCGATGGAGACCTGCATTTCTACATAAATATTTATTTTTATCAAATTTCATAATTTATTTTGCACTACCGAAAGTACCCACAATTGAGACATTCAAATGTACATCTAATCATTTCCACATGAGTGAATACCTATTGGTTTTAAAACGCAATCCAAATCAATCTTTTCTGTGCAGGTACTTGTTCAAAAATAATGTTTACAATTGGATATTAGAACAATGAAAAAATGTTTACAAGTCCATTTACATACACTTTTTCGTGAACTTATGTGAATCCAGTTGTTTCATATTATATGTATACTTTATTTTTGTATTTAGATTAAGAATGTTGGTGTTGGAAGTTATTAGATTAACAATGTTTAGAACTATTTTATGAAAAACCGGCCAAGTGCGTGTCGTATCATGCACAACTAAGGGTTCCGTACCGATACCTAGCAGTTCACTTTTAAAAACACAATTTAGTACCTTGAATCAAAAAAAGGTTGTGTCTTCGTAGGGAAGTCACGGCACTTACGTCCTTTTGTTTGGGCAAAACAGTTTTTGGGTCATTTTCTATACTCGATTTTTTTTGTGTCCGAGCTGAAAATCGTATGGTAGCATGAGATAATACGTACCATTTATTTTTTTTCATAAAGAATGCATGTTTCCACGTTGAGGTCCACTCAAATTCACGGACTAATTTGTTTTTAAAATACATTAAAAAATACCTAAACGCTCAAATTAAGACTCCGTGCCCTGTCCGGCATCGAGTTTTGAATCAATCAAAAATTCCTATCAAAAACTGTACATTAGAATCACTGATTTCGTGACAAAAACTTTAACTCGATTATATTTACTATCACTGAGCACAGACACTATTCACTTCACTGTGGTGAATAACTTGTAATTGATGTTTAAAAATCGTCCGAGCGCGAGAGTTAAATTTTGTCGGCAAAATTCAAAGGTCCCTGGCAGCCATCGTTTACATTTGATCAACTTCGCGTTCTGCTTCACATGTGCTCTCAAATGTCAGCTGTTATATATAAAAAATCTATTTATAGCAAACCGCATTAAGTTCGAGTAAACCACCGTACAAACACCAAGTACTTCGGTTTCTGGGTGGGCGACAATTTTTTTGCTTTTGTTTGCAATTTCGGTGGCCCTTAGAAATTCAAATTTTACATAAGTAATCATTAACATATGTATGCATTATAAAGCACTTTGGTGTCTCTGTATAAACGATAACTTAAAATATTATTAACATGCGATTTGAATTTTTTTATGATTTTTTTATATAGATTTCCAATTCCCGTGTCATAATTCCCATAGCTTGTTTACCCAAAACAGCTGATTTTGAGTCACGGGAATTGGGAAGGGTGACTTATTTTGTTAATAAACCTCATTTAATAACAATAATTATGGATGAAATGCATAAATAAATATAATTTGTACTAAGTATATCGATTAGAGTTATAGTTTATGCGTTTATTTAAAGAAAACAGGCCAAATGCTACAATTACACTTAGCTTCTTAAATATTTGAAAAGAGTGACCCATGATTGGTAAAATTAGGCTAAATAACTTCGATACAACTGAACTTTATAATTCTTGATAAATTAGATGGTAAATAATAATTTTAATACAATTTTTTCTAAGAAAAGGCAATTCCCATGGACAGATAAATTCCCGTGCCCAGGTCAAATTTTCAAATTGTAATAACTTCCGTAATTTTATAAGTATAAGTACCCCGTAAGAAAATTTGTGTTTATTAATTTTTTTATCAAATTATCAGCATAGAATTTTCTATGTATTATTGGTATTTCTAAATTCCATGGGAATTGGACAAAAATGCCCGTTTGGTGAAATTCACTCTTTTCATTGATAACTCAAAAACCCTTAATCTCATCTTGTTCAAACCAAAAGTCGTTGAAAGTAATAAATGTACACCACCTCAATTTTTTCAGAATTTTTATCTTCATACGTTGGAAATTAGAGGGGGGGGGGGGGGCACATTTTGTACGACTTTGGCAGCTAATATCTCACCAACGATTGACTTAAAAAGAAAACCTTTTTTAGTAACCTCTTTATTTAAAGGTCTATCCAAAAATAAAGCACACAACTACCTGCATTGAAAAAAAATCATCCCACGGTTAAATGTATGGGGTGCCCCCCTAAATTTTTTTTTTCGAATTTTACATCACTTTTATGAAGCTTACTACCAAATTTGATAATTGTAGTACTTATAGTCTCCGAGTAAATCGCCTGTGACATCGGACAGACAGACAGACATGACGAAACTATAAGGGTTCCGTTTTAGCCATTCTGGCTACGGAACCCTAAAAATGCTTACTGATTTCAAGAATTGTGAATAAGACCCCTTTTGCGAAATGCTGGCTTTACGTAGTTTAAGATTTTTCCGCGCGCAGTGATTACCAAAAACATGTAAAGAAACTTAAAAACAAAGACGAAGTTCATGTCCTTCAAAAATTTTACGTGATGTAATTTTTTTTAATAAATAACGTCTGGATTAGGAAAATAAAATGTATTTTTGTGATTAGAACGACTTTTTAGCTGACCCAATGACCCTTTCTTCTCTAAAACACGTGGAAGTTTCGAGTTCAAATAAATTGTTTTTTTTTGCATTCCCTCGAAACTGTGAAGAACCTTCTGAATCAATACAATTAGTTGAAAGGTACAGTTTTTTATGCAACATATTGCATAAAAAACTGTACTATATGGAGACAAACCGTGTATAGTTTTACGATGCAGTGTGAATTAGACGACTTACTGACTTGGCGAAGGGACACTCAAACGCTCAGATTGCACCAGACTTACTAATTTCGCTATAATATATAGATAGATTGAAACCTTCGTGCACGAATTCGCATCGTACTTTTTTATTTATTATACAACGACGACGGTGGTAAACAAGCATACGGTCCACCTAATGGAAAGCGGAAACCGCAGCCTATAGACGCTCGCAACTCCAAAGAAACACGTGCGCATTGCCGACCCTTTATAAAATTTGAAGATTCATTGTGTTGACAGCAAGCGACAAATTAAGGTTCCTCGCTCTCAACATAGTGCATCTATTGCCGTTTTTTGTAATTTAATTTATTTTCATAAGTAATTAAAAACGTAAATATTAAAATTAGGCCCAACAGCCCATGCGAGTCTTTTAAAAAATATAATGCCAAGTACACGCCGTCGTGCGGGAAAAGTAAACAGCATTTTAATTATAATGAAATAAAATTGTTACCAAATTTCGTTCATTTTCAGAAGTAAACTCGAGTCACAGATGTAGGTATAATGCGAAATGTTACGTTAATCATGAAAATTAACATGAATTTACCAAATGTTTATAATTATCGAGACATTTGTGATACTGATTCATTTATGTGAGGTGCGCATTAAAGTGTATACATGTTGTGTTGTATCGATAGTACTACACACTTAAAAATATATAAATGACGGACTTAGGATCATATACCTATATATTCTATTTTTTATAGAGTAAGTAAGTTGATGAGTAGGAATAAAATTATTCCTATGAACACCTGCGACGCTAAAATAATCAATCACATGTGCGATTATATTAATGAACGATTAAGCGTACCAGGCCGCTGTGGCCGCCAGTTGACAGTGTTGATAATATGACGGTCTAGGCCGCGTGTGTCTGATTGAATGTTAGGATAGTCATAGTGTACAATTTACCGCCACCGCGGCCGCGGACTGTGATAGGCTTTTAACCTATAATTTTATAAATGAGACAATGTTTCTAGGCCACAGCGGTTAGTAAACCTGCCAGGTAAAAATTGAAATCTTAATATCTTCAGTATAAGTAGCATCTCTCTCTTTCGGTCACTATATTCCTTCTACTTGGTGTTGGTCAGCTTTCCTTCTTCACGTGCAAAAGCAAAGCAAAATGTGATAATTCGCCGATTTCATCCCCATATTTTAGCCTAAAAATTTTAGGAGCTTTTGTTAAAAGGTCAGGATAGATTTAGCACCTACGCTAAATTTTACTTTGCAGATAGTTTATTATTAATATTATTTATTTATGTATATTAGGAGAAGAACCAACCGCAATAAATCAGTATAACAACATGAGTATTGACAGCAGAGCCAATTATAGGATCTCACAGATAGCAATAGAGTTGCGAAGTATTTTCATTCCGAACGAAAAACGTCAGCGTGACTTATCGGGCCATATGATGATTAAGAGTATATAGAATAGAATAGAATAACGTTTATTCACAGTACAATGCAGGTATATACAAATACAGCAAAACAGAGAGTCCAAAAAAATAAAAATAGCACAAAAAATAAAAATAAAACAATGAAAACGAAACTGCCACGAAATGGTCCCGACTCAGCATGGTGCCAACCAAACTGGTCAACGCTGGTCTTCCGTTGCCGTTGGGGCGAATTGGTGAGATCACGGCTGTATGGCTCATGTCATCGGGCAAAATCAATGATCGAGCCGTTTGAAAATATACGAAGACAAAGAAAATAGCATATGACGAAAGCTACGTGTTCCGACTCATGAATAAGGAATTATTATTATTGGATATTTTCACAAGAAGAGATCGGGTAATTTACACAAATATTTTTTGAAGTGAAAACTTCTTTAGCGGCGCTGAGCACTTTTGTACTGGGGAAAAATGTATAAACTCGCGATAAATTCTATGACCAGGTTAGTTGACCCCTCCGAGTATCGTGATTGCTATGTTACGAGGGGTCCCCAGCTGGTCTTCTTAGAAAGCCAAGGTTCTAACTGTTCTGAGACAATCCTAAGATTTTCCATAAAGATCATATTTCAAATAAATTCTCATGGAATGTAGCTCTTATTGTCCCTAAAAAAGCGTTTCCAAAGTCCAATATCGGATAGCCAGACTGACTGATTTCCGTAAAGATCATATTTCAAATAAATTCTCATGGAAAGTAGTTCTTATTGTCCCTAAATACGGTGACATTTAACTTCAAAATACCTAATGGCCAAGAGTGATGGATAAAATACCAAGGGCCTGACCAGGACCTGAACGTGAAAAGGAACGTTACAATTTATCGTAAAAATTTATTTTTCAACTCTATGGTCACAGATTTTATAATACTCTATGGTCGTATGCCATGGTTATTTTTAAATATTGAAATAACACGTGTGTCAATAACGTGTCAACATATTGAAAATAAAACAATCGTAATTAGTTAATTATAAGATTTTCTGCATTATTCTTGTGAAAAGCAGTTATCGGATACGCCGAGTTAAGTAAGTATTTTTAATTCATTATTTACTATCCCTGTTCACACCGATGCGATGTTATATTTATATTCCAATCAATTGATTTATTTAGGTAGGTAGTCTGTTTTGCCGGGTGGTTATGCAGCTCATACATAAATGAATATCAACGAAAACAGTTGATTACTTAGCAATATAAACGTTTGAGTATTGAACTACGTGAGCTATACGATAAACGAATATGAAGCCCACTCTTCTTCGTGTTGTCTTTAAAATAGGTATAGTAGATAATTAGGGACATAATTTCAAAAATACACACATACCTCCTACGCTCTCATTTCATTATTTAATGTTATGTTTTGCAGGTACATAGTGCATACAATCATGCCACGTCCTCATGCTGAGAAAAAGTCAGGACAGAGGTATTTTCAACATGGATGTCAATTGTTGGAGAAAACAACACTTACAATAAATGAAATCATCAAATCAGGAAGATACAGCGTGCATCCATTTCAAGGTGAAAAAAATGGATACGTCTTTTTGTAGACGATTGTCCTTCACCAATTCGTTTACGTGTTACGTTTAGTGATTGAAAAAGTTAATCAAATCGCTATCCAGTTATAGGTAATCGTCTTTAATCCTTCTTTTAATATACTACTCATAAATAAGTTAGTCTAAAATAAATAAATGATATTATATATTATATACAACTTAATTTTATTAGTCTCCTGACTGGAATAATTATTTGTGTACAAATCACTTAACCCTTTCAGTACGGCGTGATTATAATTTGTACTCAAATTGGAGGAGTTAACACGCCAATCCGAGAAAGATTGTTTATAGATAAAAGTAAACAATAAAATACTGTTCATGTACAGTCGAGGTCAAAAATATCTTTACAATTGAGTGTGACAAAAATATCTTTACATTTAAATAAGTTTACACACTACATGACAAAAACATGCTTACAACGTATATGACAGTTTCATCTTTTCACTTAATGCACCAAAGTTCTGTTTACAATTTGTCTTCCATAAAATCATTTACACACATTGTGACATAATAGGTTTACATTGCATGTTACAGAATAAGATTCACTGTCAATGTGCCATAAATAGGTTTACATTCAGTATGGCACTTGGAACTTTACGTTCAAGCGTACATTGTTTTGCTTACAACTCTTGTTACGTAAATATCTTTATGTCACACCTGGCCATAAAGTGGCCATTATCGCACGCTCCGCGCGCGAAAAAACCCACTTCCTGGCCAGGGGGTGACATAAAATTTTGTACTTACCACGGGCGATAATAAAGAAAGCCTCAGATCGCATATTTATCGCCCTTGCCTTCGGCTCGGGCGTAAAATACCTGCGACCTGAGACATTCTTTGTTTTATCGCCCTTGGTAAGTAATGTACTATTATGTCACACCTGGCCATAAAGCGGCAATTACCGCACGATCCGCGCGCGGGAAATCCCACTTCCTGGCCAGGGGGTGATATAAAATTTTGTACTTAACACGGGCGGTAATAAAGAAAGCCTCAGATCGCATATTTATCGCCCTTGCCTTCGGCTCGGGCGTCAAATACCTGCGATCTGAGACATTCTTTGTTTTACCGCCCTTGTTAAGTAATGTACTATTACAGTTTGACACAAACCACCGTTCTTCTTTCAATTATGACGTGTAGATCGCAAAATGTGAGACAAACATATATACACTGACAAGTCTGACTGTCAAGTCAAGTCACTGTTTTCGTGAATTGTCAGTTCATTTTATTCATGTTTGTTTCATATAGCAAGAACATAAAGTAGCTTATTGGAGATTTACATGTTGTATACCTACATATTTTGCAGCTGTTAGGAACTGATTACATATTTAATGGTTTTATATAACGGGAAAAAATAAAATGATCACCTAAATAACTTTTGATATCACCAAATATTCGAAACCTAAAATAAGGCTCAACATTCAAAAAAATGTATCGATCATCAATCTCGGGTCACCTAAACAGTCATACCTATTATTCCAGCAGTTAAAGCTATTTTATTTACTTATTGCGTTCCCAGAAATTTTATAATCGCATCAAAAAATTGTTATTGTATACATACCACCAAAAAAACTAAACTTACACCTAATGTCGTGCATCATTTTTGAAGTGAAAACTTCTTTAGCGGCGCTGAGCACTTTTTGTGATGGGGGAAAATTGTTAAACTCGCGACGATTCGTAAGACCAGCTAGTTTACCCCTCCTAGTATCATGATTGCGATGTTAGGAGGGGTCAACTCAGCTAAACTCAGCTGGTCCTACGATTTAAGATGCGTAAGACACAATGATACTCGGGGACATATTATGTATATATGTGAATGGATTATGCGAATATGAATATGAACATGAGTATGAATATGAATATAAATACGGATATACGGATTTACAGATACCGAAACCGATACGGAGACGGATATGAATATCTTTGTTATTTACTTTCTTTATTGAGTTTTCACTTCTGCCTGCACTCCCGGAGTGCAACCCGTTGTTTTTTTCATCACACTTGCTCGTATAGGGTCTTATAATTATACGCAGGCATACTGAAAGATGGCCTAAATTATCCCTCGGGCGTAGATGGCATTGCAAAAGTCCCGCTCTAACACGCGTGAGTTTTCAATTACCTAAAAATCCCGCTCTCTACGGAAGCTCAGCACGTGTTTTATTGATGTTTATTCTAAACGTGTACATTTACAAGGATAATCTTTTTATAAGGCTTAACAACTTATCATTTTACAACTATGACTAGAGGAAAATAGTTCATGATTAATATGCTGAAAGGACAGATATTTAGTCACTATAGATATTGAGATCTAGGTCGATAAACATTGGCAAAAGTGCAGGGCTCTTAAAATATGTCATTTACTTGTAGGGATGTTAATCCAATTCCTCACTAAAACGATTTTAAATTTTAATTTAAACATGTTTGCTTTCTTATAAATTCGAAACTTCCACAAACAGTAATTAAAACGGTGTACTCTGTATTTTAACTGCATTATTTCTGTATTACAAAACTAGTACGTCAGTAGTGTTATTACAGTGTGCCTAAACACTTTACAATTATTTCAGTAAATTTTATTTTGAAAATCGATAAAAACTAGTGCTCGTCTTTCAAGTTTATGAACACATTTTTTATCATTTTCTTTACAACTGGCCGGCTTCCTATTGATTAAGGCGATATATCGATTGAAAGAGACACCCTTTGTTTTTCGCTCACGACAAAACGGGATGCAAGCCTCTCCGAGAATGGCTTTTTAGACAAATCTCGTTAAATATCTGACTGTGTGCAGGTTTATTTTAAAATTTCCTCCTGTCAGTACCTAGATGAGGTAAAATACCATCATATTAACTTAATCGTGTCTTTTAATAATGCGTTGTTTTAGTGGGCTGAGGAAAAAAAGGAAAATCAAGACTCGACTTTGGATTTATTTTCTATCGAGAAAATTTTAAGCAATCATGTTTCGCTATTGTCAGTACCACAATCATACTATAGTCAAGAATCATATATCTGAAAATCACCCCCTACTGTTTGCTAGTCTGGGCAGGACAGCGTTTCAAAGTCTCCAAATTTCTCAGTGTAGCGCCTTAAAAGCGCTCTTAAGTTAGTCTGTTTAAGACTAATAATTGCCTACTTCCATGCCATCACAACAATGTACTATTATTACCTTAATCTGGTTGAAAAATTCCATTTCGCTAAATTATTATTCGAGATTATATAATGTCAATTAACAATTAGTATACTCAATTTTCTCTGGATTTGAATACTTTAAAAAGCAAAATTTGGTAATCACGAGGCAATAAATATGGAGTAGGTACTTCATCAAGAGCAGGCAGTATAAATAGCGCGAAACATATTTTAATTCTGAAGACATGCAAAACTGACGAACCTAATAAAAAATCAAGTCAAATACCTCTAGGTATATGCATAATAGCCAACCGGTACAGTACCGAAATCCCACAAAATACGACCACACTTTCACTTCGGAAAACGAACTACATTTTTCATAGAGTGCACCAAACTTGTGAACGTCTTACAACGCAGTACTTGTAAACATCTGGTACGGCTAAAACTGGAGGGTACGAACTGTGGCAATTACAGACTGGAGACATCTGCGTCGGGTAGCTTATATGCAATAAAGTGGACGCCACGGATCGACGTAGTCAGCTCTGCCCCGGATGGTGTAGGGGTGAGTCATTCGTTTCTGTATGATCCAGGTCGTACACGCCTGTTTAAACGTTTGGCAACTTAATACAAGCTAAAGTTATGGAGTTTTTTATTATTTAGAAATTATATTGAACCGTTCGATCTTCGATGCACTTTTACACCACTAGGAATCTCGTGTAGGGTAGCGGTGGGTACATCTCTACCTACGCAACTTCGACCCCCTATAATAGAGGTGCTACAAAGTGTGAGTACTAGGCGTCATTGGTATGTATACTCATATTACTCATGCCAAGTTACAGCTTTCTAGTACTAGCGGTTACGGCCAGACGGACAGACGGACGGACACGATACTATAAGGGTTCCTTGTTTACTACGGAACCCTAAAAAAAAAAAAAATGATATAATCCTGAATGATCTAATGAGCTGTTTCTAAACGTCACAATACATAGAAAATAGGCGTTTTCATTAATTTCATTAGTACATCGCTAAGGTAGTGGATTTATTTGTCAGTTCCTAACCCAACAATGCAATGTGCGTATAATGTGAGTAGCGTTTTTATACAGTTATATCACACAATTACCAATCTAATGCCACTACTAGTCTAATCTGCAAATGCACTCTAGAGATTAGAGTACTACCTAGCTTCAAGATTGGCTTGAATCCAAGAGAACTCGATAATGGACCTAGGGTCAAAGTCTGTTTCGAGACCATTCAAAGGGACTAAAAAAGTATATCTCAATTCAATGGTAGGAATAAATTCTTCCCAATCCCATAAAAAAATTCTTTGTAGATTCTTTGACATAAATATGACGAACGTTTAGCCTCCGTATCTGTAGGTCACTTAGAAATTTTAAGATCAGAAGCTGAAAGGTTCTACGGCTTATCCATTAATTCCTTAGTCTCCACTTAGCCGCTTTGATGAATAAATAAAACCAGGATAAAAAAAATAAGCCTCGTCGTGGGAGCTTAATTAAAGTGCAACGATTAAAATAGCTTTTGTGGCTTGATTAAAAGTGTGTACACTTTATGCTCATCACGGACACTTACTTCATTACTTAACTACCTTAATGGAAGTTAATGCCGATACTTACGTGTAAATAATCTGTAAATATATTTTATTTACGGCTGACCTGAAATGAATGGACGAGTTAAACGTCAAGCGTGGCCAATAATTTTATCAAAATGCATTTAAATGTGTTGGTGGAATTTATCTATTCCCATATTTAAATTATTATTTACACAACAGAAAATGTTATCATACAAAATTAACTACATAGTTTTTTTACGCGTATGAGGATTTAATCGTGTTGCTTAGTCTATTATTATTAAATTAGCCAAATAAAAGAGACTATTTCATAATTAGACAATCAAGGAGGTTGTCCGACAAACTGCGGTGACTTCCTTGGCAAAGCGGAACCTGTATGTACTACTTTACCTAGCTAGATCATACTGATGCAATCCAGATTTCCTCACTTGTAAATTTACTGTCATTATTATAGTATTTGAGCAGTAGATAGTAGCGTTTTACTCAAGTATTGTAGTAGCAAGTATCATCAGTGAACTTAAGTGAAGACTGTGACTACTCAGGGAATCATCAGGTCGTTAACTGTTACTTTTTTTATTATTAAAAATGGGATTGCTCTTGGCCAGCATCTAGCCATGGAGCAAAGAGGAGGCCGACGGTGAAGCGAGCTCACCCAGCACTTGTGCCTAAAAAGGTTCAGGTTATACGAACTCGGAAATACAGATGCCGCCAGGGAATTCTAAACCGCTGCGCGCTATATAAAATATGACGAAAAGCGCAAAAGTAAGTAAAAAAGATATTAAAGTAATTAGTTAAGTATAAAATAAATAAAAAACCGGATTTTTTATATAAAGATTTCACATTTCATTACTTTGAACAATATTTCTATTTAGGGCTCTTTTTAATTATTATAATTAGCCACTTTGTAAATATGAGGTTCTTTATGTACGATTCCTAATAAGCTTATATTTTTATTTGGATATAAGGACCCGTACCGGTAATTGAGTCACACGCAGAGTGGGGTAGGTTCACTGAGCAATTATTTAAAAATTCAAGCGAGCGACGCACAATACCGCAGCGTCCCCAAACATGAAATTTAATTTATATTTGACGGAGTAACGTCGCAACAAGATTAGCATTAATCTAAGCGTCTTATACAAATACCTTGATCTTGTTAGCTTTGCCGCGTTAATTCGCTTTTATTAACGGAATCACAATGAGAATGTATTGTGTTTAATGTCTTAAAACATTTACTGGAACTAATTGAGTTTTCTCGAATATTTATGCAGGGCACTATACGAGTATTAGGGTGTGGCCTGTAATAGAAGCAAAAAATTAATCGGTAGACTATTCTACTTGCCTATAATAATTTTCAAATATTTTTCCTGTATTTTATTACTCATATGGAGTAATATTTATAAAGATCGTAAAAAAGCCATAAAATATCCTTTCAAACCAAAAATGCTAAAACTATGACGACTCATATCTTGATGCTACCTCTGAATCCGCATTAACGGATGTGCTATGATCTCACGGTGTCAAAATCCATTAATTGAGGGTCCTAGCTAAATTTAGATCAAAGTTTCTCTGAATTGAAATAATAAATACCCGTTATATAGGCACCACTATAAAGACGACGGTAAGGGGATATAACAAAACATTGCCGGCCTAGGCCAGAAATATGTCGCCACCACTCCATTGGGCGCGCCCCGCGTAATGCATGCCTGGTCAGACGCCAAAGTGCGCGAAGGTGAAGTATGTTAATTTCTAATTAGTTTATTTTGCACCACCGTCTTGTTGTTTGTTTAGCTGTCTCCGCTACCAAAAGGTAGTCTGGAAGAGATCGCTCTTTAGCGATAAGACCGTGTTGTCTACCTCTGCTTATATCTCGCGAATATGTTATGTTTCTGAACGGCTTTGTATTTTTATTGAGGTGTGCAATAAAGAGTAGGTATTCGTATTGTATTGTATTGAATCAATTTTCCAACAATATAATCATACATACATCCTATACATGTAGGTACAGCGATCGGACGGACTATATTTACTTTCCCATAAAAAAACCGGCCAAGTGCGTGTCGGATCACGCACAACGAAGGTTTCCGTACCGACACCCAGCAGTCCACTTTCAAAAAACACTATTTAATACCTTGAATCAAAAAAGGTCGTATCTTAATAGGGAAGTCATGGCACTTAAGTACTTTTGGGCAAAACAGTTTTGCAGTGATAAGTCAAAAACCCTTAATCCCATCTTGTTCAAACCAAAAATCGTTGAAAGTACTTATTTACTTACACCACTTCATTTTTTTTCAGAATTTTAATCTTCATAGTTTGGAAATTAGAGGTCGGGGGGGACACATTTTGTACGACTTTGGCAGCTAATATCTCACCAACGATTGACTTAAAATGGAAAACTTTTACTTACTTTGACTTAAAATGCCTATCCAAAAATACCCCTCAAAACAACCTAAAATATTTTTTTCCTAATTTCACATCACTTTTATGTAGCGGTTTATAGAATAAGATGTATTCTGTCTACCAAATTGCATAATTGTAGTACTTATAGTCTCCGAGTAAATCGGCTGTGACATACGGACAGACAGACAGACAGACATGCGAAACTATAAGGGTTCCGTTTTACCCATTCTGGCTACGGAACCCTAAAAAATCCCTTATTGCCGTCACTCACGCGTCTGTCTGTCCGTCCGTCGTCTGTCACAAAAGATGTTTTTGACTTCCCATAGACCTTTTAACTTGAAATTTGGCGATAAAGTTTATTATTACGTATATTTTACCAACAAATAGGTAGTAATAAATAATATATTGATTATATCAGTTTTTTTCCTTATATTTCCTATTAAAACCAACTTAATTTTACGGGTGCTTCGGAACCCTAAACGTGCGAAGTCCGACATAAGTGCATGTCGGTTTTATTAATTAATTAATAAATATAAATAAATAAATACATATAAATCTGCACAAAATTTTATTCATCGCTGTATTCGGACCCGTCTGTTTTGTCATCTACAATTAACAACTATTCCTGTTCCAACACCATCCCTCCCACAGAAATATATCAAGATAGAAGGAAAGAGTTCGGCAATTTGTAGGGAGACCGAGCGTGTAACATTTTGCGTAGGTACTTTGACGTCACGAGCGTAATTTAGTGATGAGAAACATAAGCCGCGCGAAAACGATTCAAAAGGATCGATTAGAAGTATTAGAACTCGGCACCGATTCTATGCATCGATTTAAAATATCGATAAGAACCGACAGAGGAAATGATTTTTTTTTCGACAGAAGAAATGTTTTGACAGAGGAAATGTGTAAGCTCAGAATTTAAATCGAAAAATATAAATGTAGGTAGGTACCTACCTAATAACCAATAAATTGCGTTACATTTTAGTAATTTGTACATATTAGCCGCTCCAGTTATTAACTAAGTACCTATAAACGTGTACCATTTTCAGGGTTCCATACCCTAAGGGTAAAACGGGACCATATTACTAAGACTCCGCTGTCCGTCCGTTTGTCACCAGACTGTATCTCATGAAAAGTGATAGACAGTTGAAATTTTCACAGATGATGTTTTTCTGATGCCGCTATAACAACAAATGCATATTAATTTAATATGCATAAGAATAAAATAAATATTTAAGGGGGCTCCCATACAAAAGATATAATTTTTATTGCCGTTTTTATAGATAATGGTACGGAACCCTTCGTGCGCGAGTCTGACCCGCACTTGGCCGGTTTTTTATATATTCTTTGTTACAGACCATGGAAAAATCAAAGAAGTCCAGCGAAAAAATATTAAAAGCTAAGAGGAAAGCGATTAATAATATTTGTTTTGCACTACGTACATTATATAGCTGCATAATAATATAAGAACGTAATTATTATTTCGTCTGTTTTCAAATTCAATTTTAATAATCGAGTAAGAAAATCGCAGTGCACAGCACTATTCTTTAGTTTTGACAGAAAAAATGACTATCGACCTTGAACGTGACTCGACAGTTTGAATAGCTTATTTTTACATTGCTGGTTTTGAACGCACGCCAAGTCTGGCTCGTCAAATTAAAGCCGCAATGGAAAGCTAGCGTTGACACACAATCGCCCGCTACCGTTATGATGAAAATAATAAAATATTTCGTTTTTTAATTATTAACAGATATTTAAGAACAAATTGTACTTACCAATGAAAGGAAATACCTCGATTAACAGCTCCAACTTTCTTGGAAGTGTTTGAACAATTAATTATTGCGCAACGAACCATTTTGTTTTTAAAACCTGGCGTCGCACGCATAACGCGATCGGGAGCACACTGAAGTTTGCGGCGAGCAGTTGTGTCCCCGGTACGTAATTTCGCCACGCGAGGTACGTACACTCTTTCCTTCTATCTTGATATATTTCTGTGATCCCTCCCATAACAGGGTACGAGGTCAACTCTGCAATAAAGAGCATGAGATACCAAAAAGCCCTGGGGAAGATGGTGTAACTACTGAAGTTTTGAAAACAGGCAAAGAGACCTTACTGCCCCACTTAACAAACTTGTTTAACTCCATTTTACATACCGGTCAGTTCCCTCAAGACTTCTGCCACTCAAATATCATTCTTCTACACAAAAAGGGTGATAAATCTGATATTGGTAATTATAGACCAATCAGTTTGATTTCCCATATATATAAATTATTTATTAAAATTATTGAAAACCGGATTGCCCCATTGCTCGACAAACACCAGCCTCCGGAACAAGCTGGTTTCCGTCCCAGTTTTTCCACGACAGACCATCTCCACTCTCTCAACCAAATATTAGAAAAGTCCAACGAGTTCAATAAACCACTCTACCTTGCATTTGTGGACTACAGCAAAGCTTTCGACAGCGTCAAGCACTCCGCTGTTTTTGCAGCTATGCGCCAGCAAGAAGTTGATAACACCTACGTTGAACTCGTTGAGACTATTTACCGACAAAGCACAGCTAGCGTCAAATTTAATGTTTCCGGCCCTAAATTCCGCGTTGAAAAAGGGGTTATACAGGGAGACCCGCTATCTCCGAAGTTGTTCACCAGTTGTCTACAAGAAATTTTTCTAAAGCTTGCGACCAAATGGGGAACAATGGGTATCGACATCGGCGACACAAGGCTGACCAACCTGCGTTTCGCCGATGACATTGTCTTGTTCTCCCACACTGCACCCCATCTACAAAAAATGCTCCAAGACCTGAGCACGGCCAGTCTTGAAGTCGGACTCAAGATGAACAGGGTAAAGACCCAGTTAATGGCCAACGGCGCAAAGCATAGGGTAAATTGTAGATGGGCAGGATATTCAATATGTCGATGAGTATGTATATCTACTTGGGCCAGATAGCATCCTTCGATAACAGGCAATCTAAAGAAATCGACCGACGCATCGCAAACGCCTGGAAGAGCTACTGGTCCATGAAGGCGCTAATGAAGGGAAACCTTCCTTTGACACTGAAGCGCAAACTCGTCGACATGTGCATCCTGCCTATCCTAACCTATGGCGCCCAAACTTGGTCACTAACCGAAACCCAAAAGTCTCGACTCAAGGTCTGCCAGCGAGCAATGGAACGCAGCATACTTGGAGTCCGTAGAATTGACAGGATCAGGAACACGGAGCTGCGTTCCAGAACTGGCATCGTAGATGTGGGTGTTAAGGCCGCAAAGCTAAAGTGGGACTGGGCTGGGCATGTCTGCCGAATGCACCCGGAGCGATGGGCCAAATTAGCCACCGAATGGGTCCCACAGAATGGCTACCGAGGCAGAGGTAGACCGAAAAGGAGATGGCGGGACGACCTTGACACATATTTTACTGAATGGCAGGTGCTGGCACACGACCGAGACGAGTGGCGAAAAAGAGGGGAGGCCTTTGCCCAGCAGTGGGACACTAAATAGGCTACTAAAAAAAAATATATAAATAAATATTTGTGGACAATCTTACACAAATCAGCCTAGTCCCAAACTAAGCAAAGCTTGTACTATGGGTACTAAGCGACGATATACATACTTATATAGATAAATAAATACTTAAATACATAGAAGACATCCAAGACCCAAGAACAAATATTCGTGCTCATCACACAAATAAATGCCCCGGCCGGGATTCGAACCCGGGACCTCCAGCTTCGTAGGCAGGGTCACTACCAACTAAGCTAAAGCGGTTGTCGATACTTTTGAGATTGAATTTACATACTGACTTTTATATGAAATAAGAATGAGCCTAATTGGACTCACTTAACCGTTCCATATTGCTACTGGAAAAAAGGAAATTATGCCTTTTGACCAAAGAGAGTTTACAAAGTTATTTTCGGTTTCAGATTAAAAGATTTTACAGGTAGGTACGTGATTATAGAACCATTTCATTTTTAATATAAGCATACGAACCTTAAGTTATAGTAAACGAACTCTGCTTCGGATGATGCAATTCACCACGCTTCTAGAAGGTTTGAATTAATAATTTCCATTTGGACAATACTTCATATATTCGACCCAGTATGGTCATCATGGCCTAAGCTGCCAACGCGCCGCCGGAAGATTCCCGCGACACCACGCCATTAATGATATCGTACGGCGAGCCTTGGTCTCGGCAAATATTCCATGCGTCTTAGAACCCCAGGGCCTAAACCGTACTGACGGCAAAAGACCGGACGGACTCACACTGGTTCCCACTACTATGGGATGCAACATGCGTCAGCACCTTTGCTCCCTCTCACCTAGCAAACACGACGCGTGCAGCTGGCGGCGCTGCTGAAACCGCCGCCAAACTCAAGCACGCCAAGTACAGTAATCTGGAGCCAGTATATGAGTTCGTCCCGGTTGCCGTGGAGACTGGTGGGCCCTGGTGCGCCGAGGCCAAAGCATTTGTTTTGCCGCTCTAGCTCGACGCCTAAGAGACCGTGAAGGCGATCCCCGCTCTGGTGAGTACCTGGTGCAAAGGATATCCCTCTCCATACAACGAGGCAACTCCGCCAGTGTACTAGGAACCTTTGCGCCAAGTGGTAACAGAAGCGAGGAATCCCCCCAACTCGCTCATTGAAAAAATTGGCGGGATTTGAACCCAAGACCACGGCCTTTTTTAGCTTTAGATAGTTATTTTAATTGTATAATAATTTATATACTTTGTAATTTAAAATGAAATAAACTACTAATTTATGAATAGATAAAAAAAACTTCAAATAATTTCGACCCAGTAGAGTGGTGAATTGACATTGCATCGTCCGAAGCAGAGTTAATTTACTACAATGTCCCTAGTATCTATTAATTTGAACTTCGGTTGTAACAGATCTACTAGCAAGACAAGGTTTAACGACCATAATTTCAGTAATTGACACGATCTTTTTCAACGCCATGGCTAGTTATGTAAGAACACTTTGAGTGCTGGGGCAGTGCATACTGCATGCTCACTAAAATATTTCATGAAAACATTCTGTCACTGGAATATTGACACAGAGCTGAAATTGTAATTTGTCAGTTTTACCTCATACAATCCAAATAAATTATAATAAATGGCCCAAACGAATGAAATGACGCACTGAAAAAACGTGGGCGTTGGGCGCTTATGCGAATGATTGTACAAAAATGTCCTTATAAACCTAAAATTTAAATTCATCTTTGGAGGGAACCTAAAATAGAAACATTTCCTGACAATGTTTTATGCAAATTATTTTAATAAAACGCCTACAGCCTTGATACAGCCTCCCACAGTGACTCGAAAAACAATATTATTACAGTAGCTTTTGCGGAGGTTCACTTTAGTTGTTGTCTGCTACGAAAGTTAACAATAACAATCTTTATAATTTCGTAATACAAATTTTACATAACTTTACTGATAGAAATTTCGACCATTTTTCATCTTGTATGGAAAAACAGCTTTGCGCTGTTGGTTCTATCAGCATATCTTTCACAATTTTGCTCATATTTTAAAACAATAAATAGCAATTTAAAGCTGAAATAAGAGCTATTACTTATGCGAAATATTATTTTCTCGTACCTGCATGAACGAATTTTTCTGCATGATTGGAAAATCCACACTATTTATTTTTAGTTTTTTATTATTTTGCTTTTAGTCTTTAATTTTCTCAATGTATCGAAATAATGTAAGAATGAATTTTGTTATAGTATTATTGTGAAGTTGATACGTTTCCACACGCGGCGGCGGAAATGTTGATGGCGTCGTTACTCGGGAGACCGACCTCATAGAGATTGTCTCCCGGCAGTTTCGGGGTCTAGGAGGCATGCCTGACAACATAGGTACCTACTAAAAGATGGCACTGGTTTCTGAGAGTAAAGTATTTGGTCCAGGGAAACCCATAAAAACAGAGGCACTAAGTTAATCCTTAAGAGCGTATTCGCTGGAAACGCCGTGTTTCCGCGTTTTACCACGTATTCATTACAGAAAATCTCAAAAACGGTATAGTTTTTTGTAACACTGTTTACAGACCCGTGAAGAACAACTTATCGACTACGGGAGCTACAGTCAAAACATTTTTTACAAACATTTATTAAAGAAACTCGAGCACTTTTCTCACACTCGATTTCGAAATATTCGAAACCATGTCGTCATTCAAACCTGTTTATTCTGTAACCAATTGAAACTAAAATATGTAATACATACAGTTAGATGCACCGAAAGACGGTCTCTTTCGCCTACTGTCTGAAAATACACAATTTAAAATTTGGTTTAACTAAAAGAGCCACGGAAAACTCCATATTTTTGGCAAACTTCGCTGCATCATATTGTCACTTTAAAGCTAATAAAAAGGTTTTTAACTATGCTATTAGGGTAAAATAACTTCTATTCTACGATATTAAATAATAAAAAGTAACAAATAGGCTATAAAAATATTAATTTTAATCGATTTAAAACAGACCTTTTTCTCATAGACTCGCTTGCTGTGACTCAGTACCGGCCCAGCGGCCATCGGAGGAGGACGTATATATCGTTTTTTTGTGGCTCTTCACAAAGCTACCGTAATTACTCTCAGGAAACCAATAAAACATGTGACCTCCGATTAGGCGTATTTATTAAGAACGACACAGTCAGATTATACTGGGGACTAATCGTGATCTAAATTGAGACAAGTTATGAATGGTACGCAACCGTCAATTGATTGTCGACTAACAACTTTGATACTTGGTTGATTTCATATATTTATTATTGTATTTGGACTAGAGTTTTTTGAACTATAATGCTTTATTTTGATAAGCAATTATGTATGAATATAGCCAGCTACCAGAACTACTGGTACAACCTGGAAAGTAGCAATAGCAACTATACGAGGGACGGTATACCAAGATCCCTATGACACTTGCAGTGACATACCATATAGTGATGTGCATGTATCGATACTTCAATTGTTTTTTTATCTGTGGCGGTTCTTATCAGCGTCCTCTCACGTACATTAATTGAAACCTCAAATGCGGTTATTGTGTAAAAGACGTTTCTGGCTACTAAACCGCCATTTTTAGGGTTCCGTTTCCGAATGGTCCAAACGGAACCCTATTGTTGTCACTCATGCGCGCTTCCGTCGGTCGTCTATCACAAAAATATTTTTCGAAGATGTTCAACTTCCCTTTGACCTATTGTCATAACATTTGGACATATGCGTCACTAGTGAAGAGAATACTCGCCGGCAGTGCAAACAGCCAGCGATCAACTATAAATATTTCAGTGACTTTTACTGCTACGGGATCTAATATTTTGTTCGTTTCTTGAGCGAGAAAATCACCGATAGCTAATCGCTTCTGGGACCACTGCCTCGCTGTGTTCAGTGTGGAACTCGTCGGCGAGACCCCCCCTCTCTCTCGCAAAACAGACAAGCCTGTCTTGCTGTGTCTCGGCGAGAGAAGCAATGAGAATAAATAATAAATAAGAAAGCAAATAAGAAGCCCCAATTATAACAAGAAAATTATACTATATTAGTTACAGTACATTTTGTAATATTCCCTCCATATACTGTGTGTAGGTACTGGTCTGTCCTTACCTTAATATTTGCTAGTATGATGTATTTGCTACCTAAATTTATGGTACGAGTTGTTTTCCTTGGTTACTTCACGAGCATTCCAAGTAATAATTAATTAACTATTTAATGTATCTAATACTAACTTTGCCCCGAAATGTGACCATTCGTTGAATAATTATAGAAAATTTAATTAACAAGTCAATTTTGACTTATGTCGCACCACTTGAATTTACTAAACTGTTAAAACCCAAGTATTAACACAACATCGAAACATGTCGCCGGAAGTGACAATCAATACGTGAGTTTTAACCGTTTAGTAAAATAAAGTCATATCGCACCAGGCAGAAGGGACGTATTCTTAACGTATTCTTACGCCGCACCAGAAGAAAGACCAGTAGTCAGTACCTACAGGTCAAACATGATCTGTGCCGCAGTGAACGTGTTAAATAATAAATAAATATGTAATTTAACGTTGTTTTATTATATTTTTACAGTCACGTAACAATTAAATTGAAATATAAGACACGTTTTATTATTATCACTTCAATTATCGAGATCTGTTATCGACAGCACCGCTTCCTTAGTCGATACAGACCAACGATATAACTTTTGCAGTACGTCACCGTATATATTCTGTTAAGCATATTTCTGGGAAATAAGGGACAATTCAAGTTTCTTTCATATTGTTATTATGTAAATGTTACAATCCTACATAAATTAATTAGCTACATTCCCAAAAGATGCTTCTTAACATTTCGATGTGACAGCGACGCTGTTCCAAGGTTATATAAATGAACTGTCACTGCAAGTGTCATAGGGATCTTCGTATACCGTCCCTCGTATAGAAGTTAATAAAAGTATAATAACTATAATATGTAGTGACTCATGGTAAATACAAATACAAAGTACAAATACAAATGCGTTTAATTTTCATACATATGAAACAATGTTTTTATAAACATGGTATATTATTGTGTATAATATCCCTTTTAATACATGGTATTAATAGCAAATCTGGCGCAAATGAACAATGCTAGCTTGAAATTGAAATATGTGCTTGGAAATTCTTTTTTAACCTGGCTGTGCCCATTAAAGCGATAGGAGTGCGCTGTTTGAGGGTGTCCTGGGGAAAGAGCAGAGGAAATCTCCGATACTACCACGCGGGCGGCTTAAACATAGAAATACTCTGAGAGTTTGCGCTCCAGTTAGCTTGGTTGAGCGGTTTCAACCGAATCTGAAGTGTGGCTTGGAGAAACATAGTGTAGACCGGGAATGAGTTACCATTACAAATACAGATAGTTAAAGAACCGGCCAAGTCATTGTCGAAATACGCACATTTAGGACCACGCAATCACGTATTAGAAAATTCAGATAAAATATGTCGACGAGTATCCGTACTTGGGCCAATAAGCTTCTTTCAGCCAAAGACAGGACAAGGAAGTTGAAAGACGGATCCAAAATGCTTGGAAGAGCTATTGGGCTTTGAAAGATTTACTGAAGGGAGGCCTTCCGGTAGCTCTGAAGCGGAGGCTCGTCGACATGTGCATTCTGCCTGTTCTAACCTACGGTGCACAAACATGGTCACTCACCGATACCAAATTGAAGGTTTACCAACGGGCAATAGAGTGCAGCATGCTGGGAGTCAAACTGATCGACCGTGTTCGGAACTCTGTGCTGCGCTTCAAAACTGGTATTGCAGATGTTAGAGCTGGAGGATGTTGGAGCAAGACTGCCAGGCTGCAATGGAACTGGGCCGGCCACGTCTGCCGTATGCATCCACGGAGGTGGGCAAAATTAGCAACAGAGTGGGTTTCGCAATATGCTCGGAGACGACGTGGCAAGCCGAGGCAGAGGTGGCGGGATAACCTAGACACATTTCTAAACGACTGGCCCGAAACAGCTCAAAGCCGGAACGAGTGGAAGTCGAGGGGAGAGGCCTTTGCCCAATAGTGGGACACCTTTATAGGCTTAGGAAAAAAAAGTTAACATTTCATCGCCAAATTTCAGGTTCATATGTAATTTATGTCTACAAAAATCACCTTTTTCCTTTGATGCAATTTTTAACTTCCTATTCTTCATATACTTCTTTTATTTTAATATACGATGTTTATCTACACAATAACGGTAGTTTTATCCTTTACCGTGGACTTTCACGGCACTTAAGTCGAGGGTCTTATGTTTAGATTAAAGTTTCTCCGAATTGAAATCATCATCATCATCAGCCTATCAACGTCCCACAGCTGGGCACTGGCCACCTTTCATAGATGAGAGGGATTGGGCAGTAGTCCGCACGCTGGCCCAGAGCGGGTTGGGGACTTCAAATACAACTTTGAATTTCTTCGCGGATGTATGCAGGTTTCCTCACGATGTTTTCCTTCACCGAAAAGCTAACGGTAAATATCAAATGATATTCCGTGCTCAAATTCCGTAAAAATCTCATTGGTACGAGCTGGGATTCGAACCCACGACCGCCGCTTGACAGCCGCATGCTTGAACCACTGGGCTACCGTAACTTGAACTAATAAATTGCTTGAAATTATAAAGCCGAATTGAAATACACACACAAGGGGCTCCTGCGGATGCTCTAAGGAAGCGTCCTTTTATATATTTGCTCCTGTTACTGGCTACACCTTGAATATCATTTCCGATTGCAGTTATTTTGCTAACGGCAAGCATGCACTCGCGTAGGCATAACTTGGTAGCCAGGGTTACACACCTACCACTACTGACAGATCGATCAAAACGCTCGATGACATCATTATCCCCAATGGCGAGAACCTTGTAAAAGGCCGAGAAGGACATAGTTAGCAAGACTAAGATAGCCTTTCCACCAGAGCTATGCTATGCAGCTATGCTGCGAGGATGTTATAGTTTTCCGTTTAAACCAATGCTATGTTATGTGAACATATGATTGGTGGATATCAACGCATTCATAGCAATGACACAACTTTGATGGAAAGGCACCCTAAAACTTGAAAGCCGCCGCCATGTTCTTCACGTTGTCTCTTGAAAAGATTCGATCAAGACGCCTCAAGACACTCTCGTTAGATAGCTGGTCAAATACGAAGTATTGATGAATCATAGGTATAAGTAGGTAGGTACGAGAATATACTTATTTCATTGACTTGTATTTTCCTTCAATATTACAAAACGCATGATGTGGATGATTTTCCCACTAATTTATCTTCAACTGATTATATTTTCACATTCAATAGTAAGTCTGATACAAAAAAGATAATAATATGAATGTAGTTGTATATCCCTAAACACAACATTTTCGCTGCAAAAGTATCAAGGCTCATACACACACTATACGGCAACTTGTTACAGCATACGAAGATACATGACATATATCATTGTATACCTTATTGCACTATATAAGGGTTTAAATTTAAATGAAAAGTTATGTGCGATAGTGTTGTTACGAACACATTGGAACGCACCGTGTACAGTGCTCGTTTGTGTGCAGCGAAAAACGTCAAAAAATACCTAGATTTGACTTGTGCCCGGCAACGAAAGCACTCTTAATAAATGGCGCTTGCAACAACAGTGATGTACATATATCGAGAACTCACAAACATAAGTAAGTATACATAGGAAATATATACAAGAATTTTACAACAATAACTAAAATAAAATTAAAGCTAACTTTTTTTTTATACCACGTCGGTAAGCGGTCACCGCAGCCTTTGGACGCTTGCAACCCCAAGGGAGTCGCACGCGCGTTGCCAACCCTTTTAAAATTTATACACTCCTTTCTTGAAGACCCCCAACTTAAATCTATAACGGGCCCATAACTCCCATAAGGCATTGTACCGAGGATGCTGGCGGCATTTTCTCGCTGTATCGCAATGCTGATACGTTGTGCGAGGAAGTCGCCAGCTCTTCAGTCACCAGTTATGTTAGTACACATAGTAAATATCTCGTTACTAATCTTAATTCTAAAGAATTTCATTGTTTTGTATTCATCTGAATATAAATCTAGGTATTTATAGTCTATTAGTGGCAATGTTATGCATATGTCGCAGCTGGATTGTATAATCCGCCGTTTTACATTACGGCTAGCCGTTTTACAAATCAGAGCCGTTTTGTAATACGGCGGGTTAACGATTAGCCGGATCGTCATTGCAACACGTTCTATTATACAATATGGCGGCTCACGTTTAGCCGGATTGCATAATTCGCCGTTTTACATTACGGCTAGCCGTTTTACAAAATGGCCGGATAGTCATTGCTAAACAGCGCTGCGAGTGTTAAAAATGGGAACTAAAAGCTGTCAAAGAGGTGACAGCTAAAACGACGCCATTTTGTGAAAAGGCTAGCCGTAATGTATTACGGCGAATTATAGTATTTGACTGAACCGCTTTTTTACATTACGACTAGGCGAATTGAAGAATGCAAAGCGCCGAACACGTTTCGGCGGATTTTCAATCAGCCATATTAAATCCGCCTAATCGTTGACCCGCCGTAGTACAAAACAGCTTCGTTTTGCAAAACGCCTAGCCACAATGTAATACGGCGGATTATACGTTTTGCCTGCGACACATATATTATATTGCATATATTACGTACTGATATATATATTTTTTTTCATTTTAACAACCGATTTTATTCATTCAACTATTTTGTTTTATTTACGAATATTTAGGATACATATTTTATTTTTCCTGTACACAATATAAGTTTGTCTCTCATTGCTATCAAACTTCCACTCATTGCTCAAAGGTTAACTGGAAGAGATCCCTTATAGGGATAAGTTCGCTTTTGTACTTCAATCTTTTGTGACATGTTCGTGTTTTAACTTGTTATTGTGTGCAACAAAGTGCCTACATACGTACATACATATGTTTATTGTTGAAAATCGGTGTATTCAAAATGATAAAGTTAAAAAAAATATATTTCAAGTTCGTGCTCGTAAAAAACAAAATTTTACACGTCACATTGAAAAATGAAAATTAAGGTCAAATGTGTTAGAAACATTAACAATTTCAAAGTATAATAAATACAAGAAATTTGAAAGTATAAAGTAAAATGAACACGCTATATAATTATTATTTTTATTCTTTTTAATTATACATAATGTGTTATGAATCAACGTAACAGTCATTTATGCATTTTGTGATCATAAGAAAAGACAATCATTACAGTCATTTTAGCACCCACAAAATCATAAAAAAATATTCATTTCCTGCTGATTGATCCTCTGAATACGAATTTTACACCACAGAATCGAAGCAAACCAAATATACTTTTTCAATTCATACGTTTATCAGTTAGTTTTTTCGAAACATTAACTAATTCGAACGCGTTTACGTTTTGTCTCAAAATATATGAAAACGCTCTCACAGAGTTTGAAATCGCGCGTTCATCGGTTAGCAACAAATGTTATACTCGCTGTTTTAGTTTCCACTAGTGACCACCAGAAGCGCTGTTTACGTTTTCATACCACTTTCATACATTTTGAGACAAAACGCAAACGCGTTCGAATTAGTTAATGTTTCGAAAAAAACTTATACTAGAGCTACAGTTCTTGTTACCTACTCGACAGTTAAACATCTCTCTAATAACATTGAATTTCGGCGAAACTATGCGGTATTTCAATCAATCAATAATAATTTATTTCGGAAATGTCCATATCTTATTAGTAACAATGAAACTTAAAAACTATGTTAGTATTACATGTAACTTATCCTATGTGACAAATGTAAGCCATTCCAAGCTTGCAGGAAGGCCCCATCCACTCTGTCCGCGACTGTGGCTAGGAGGCTGTTGGTACTGCCGCGCACACGCCGCACCAGGGATGCAACGCGCTTGCGCATGATAGCGCTGAAACCATCTGTGCGCGCCTCCGCAAACATGCCTGACGCACTACAGTAGCGCGGCAGCCCCAACAACATCCTAAAAACATTATTATATTGGACGCGTAGAGCGCTGTAAGCTTTTTGAGTAAAGTTGATCCATAGGCTACAGGTGTAAAATGACTGGCAGAATGCCTTAAAAAGGGTAATTTTTACAGAGTAAGTACACCTTGCAAACCTATTGTTGTTGTATTTGTTAAGTCGATAATCGGTTGAAATCTGCAGGACCTTCATTCTAGGACCGTCCGATCTGTAGCTAAATGTCGGAAAACCCCTGGGATCTGAGGTATCAACGGCCAGCGCGCAGGATGGAACTTTGCAACTTTTTTCATATCCTCAACAGCTTAGGCTCCGGAAGGAAATATCAACATCGCAATTTTTCTTCAACTCGAATTGAACCCTTATCAGATTGCGCAAGTTCGCGTGACGGACGATACGAAGTTTTCTAGTTGGTGTAATCCAGTCTTGAGTTTGTAAACCTCTCGAGGCTACAAGCCACATTTAACCGGGGAACTCGATAGAAACCCAAAGTAAATTTCCGCCGACCCGCGTATGTTTGCGTTTACAAAATGTTTACCAGCTCATTGAGAACTTTTAGTGGTGATAAGAGAATTAACTGCCGTAATATAAATATTTTAATTCTATGTCTCCTTAGATCTTTGCATTCATGAGTTATCATTATAAATGAAACTTTACGTAATACAATGTTACAAACTTGTAAATAAAAAAAACTCATAAAAAAAAAAAAAAAAAAAATAAAAACATTTATTTCAGACTCATAGAATCCATATTTGTTAGTATTTACATCTCAAAAATAAATAGGTGTAGGTCATAGTCTCTCTTTTCTACTTAAACCGTGTTTTAGCCACTTCTCGCGCCGATATATGTAAAGTCTATCAGTGATGATCTAGATATTGACGCAATCTCTATTACTTAAACATTCAGCTAAATTACTTATCCCAGGGGCACAATGTATAATGACGATTATAAATTCTAATGCAAAGAGCTCGATTCCACTGTCACCTCAGATTCGGTTGAAACGGCTCAACCAATACCGCTGGTTCTCAATCTCTTAGGGTATGCCAGTGATAAAACCGATTGCGAGGTCGTGTCGAGGTTTCCCCTAGATTTTCCCTAGGCCACTCTCCAACTGCGCACTCCTATTGCTTTATTGGGCCCGGCTTACAAAGCCACAGTCAGGTTCAAGAAAGAGATAATTAAAACTTATCAAGTTTCGTAAAGTGCTCGACTCTATTATTTCAATTTTATTTTTGTCTTCATTTGAATGAACTCAGCATTATTTGCAGTATTGAATCCTAAACAATATAGGTATTTCCAATATTATAATAATATTGACGACCGCTTTAGTTTAGCTGGTAGTGACCCTGCCTACGAAGCTGGAGGTCCCGGGTTCGAATCCCGGCCGGGGCATTTATTTGTGTCATGAGCACGAATATTTGTTCTTGGGTCTTGGATGTTTTCTATGTATTTAAGTATTTATTTATCTATATATATATATATATATATATATATATATATATATATATATATAATATATATATATATATATAAGTATGTGTATCGTCGCTTAGTACCCATAGTACAAGCTTTGCTTAGTTTGGGACTAGGTTGATTTGTGTAAGATTGTCTACAAATATTTATTATTTATTTATTTATATGAATGCAACACGTACCTACTATCTTTCGATTTCATGTAAGAAAATTCATTCAACCTTTAAAATTAAGTTTTTAACGAAATAACTTTTTTGTACTTTAACAGGTATTTGCAGTAGAAGGAAATAATAGCTAGATATTAATTAATTTGTAAACTCGAAGATCTGTTGAATCGGTCAACTACTTACTGATCTGATAAGTCGGTGTTGGTAGCCATATGTCGAAATAGTTGACGATCTTCCAAGTTTTCTATGCAGTTAAACAAACTTAGTATTTACTTACGCGAATACTTCTGAGAAAATCATTTCTCGTGGAAATGTCTGCCTTACAAACTGGAATCCAGTTAACAAGTTTAGTATCCGTATCGGACAAGCTGGTTTGTAAGTTTATTTTTCGCAACTAATAAATTTATTTCAGAGCTAGATGTAATTTAGAACCATATTTCAGGTTCATACACTACCTACTCCAATTCGTAACGGATATTCATGCCAATTACCTATGGAGCTTCTGCGGTTTAGGTGGGCCAGGGCAGATTCGAATTGAATCATATTGTCAAGAATCATATATCTGAAAATGATTCCTTATTGTTTCCTAAACACAGAACAGCCTTTCAAATAACGCGATATTTCCCATTGAAAGACGTTAAGGCTGGATATTACCACTTTTGAGTTTTTTAAAACAATCTGAGACATATAATATTGTGACTTAAATTATAAAAAAATATATGTGTTACATAAGGATCTTGTCTAGTCAAAATCATATTCAGCAACAAGACTTGATGAATTTCACTCGATATAAAAAAAAAACGCAAAGTTACCCGTTTTTGGTCTGTTTTTTCAATATTCAGATTCAGATTATTTATTCATAAATGTACACATCATTTACATGTCATTTTTTTAAATTATAATTACAATAATATAAGGCTAAGGCTAGATATATTATTCTATTTATTACATCAGTTCTTATTATCGGTTTCGGTTTGATGTGTTAGGGTCAACGGGTTGTTATTTTGTAGAAATTCTTTGACACTGTAACATGCCAAGTCAATGAACAGCGCTTACGGCTATATTGATAAAATGATTGGCTTATTGACTATGTTTAATTAATATTTAAAAAAAAACTACACGTAGAGAGCGGGATGGTTAATTGCAAACTCACACTTGTTAGAGCGCGACATTTGCATTGGGGATACCTCCCCTTAACTTCAGTATCAGAACGGGCGGGATATAGAGATTATTCCAATCGATAATAATTAATCGGACGAAGTCCGGAGTGGAGTGCAGCCGCGGGGCATAAGATGTACTTATCGTTTATTGCCTGCCCCTAATCCGAAAGGGATTATGAATTTCGAAATTTTCAAGGTAACTCCCGGTATATACGCTGAAGAATTGTTGATTAGAGGGGGCATTTATAATACGATTTGATTAAAGCCACAACTTTGTTTCACCGTTACCCATTTACTTAAACCAATGGGCGGTTTTATAAAAATCAAAAAGTTTATAATATATATAAAACTCCCGTGAGTCTCAGACATATCTTATATCTTTAAACGAGCAATTCTTGTATATATGTATATTTATTTATTTATTTCGGGGATCTCGGAAACGGCTCTAACAATTTTAATGAAATTTGGTATGTGGGGGGTTTTTGGGGGCGAGCAATCGATCTAGATAGGTCTCATGTACGTAGATATTTATGATGCTTATTGTTTTTTAATTTTTTAGTTTTATTAATGTATTGATGTAAATACACTGTCTTTTTTTTGTTTCTTTAAACTGTGGCCATAAATTATTTCTGATTCTGATTCTGATTCCTGCCAGGGAACACGCCGAGCAAAGCTCGGTCGCCCAGTTATTTGAAAATAAACCGATCACTCACGTTTTAACGCACACACACCCGTAACATGTCAGGATTAATTCTTAGTCTATAATAAGCCCACTGGTGGTCACTAATTACGCCACTATTGTAGGTACTGGTTAGAGCAAGTAAACATTTATACTTTGTGTATTGCAATTAAGATCTCAACATATTATTCCGTACATTGTCCTTTGTGCCTGGTTAGAATAGTACCGATTGTGTTACTGAATTAAAAAAAAAAAATTTTTTTTTTTATTTATATTCCATTGACAGTCGATGATTTGATTGAGTTTTGTTTCAGTCGATGAAATTTGTTAAAATAAAGCTATGTGGAGCTATGCGATCACGCAAAATTAAAATTATTATTCCAGAAAACTGCGTTCCCTATTCGACTATTGTAAAAAAAACATTTTTTAAAATTATATGATCATAATCATAATCATCATTTATTCATAATATTATATTACATGTCAGTTATATTATTATAATTACAATTGATTCAATTAAAACGAAAATAGTAACGTGTAGGAAAATATAGAATAATTAATTATTAACAACAATGTGCACTTAAATATGCTACACATTAGTAGATGTGATCCCACCAAAAACAATCGAGTCATAGTTATGGTCCAAGTAATTATCTGTGCTATAAGACGTTGCTTCGTTCCAAATTTCAAGATTCTGAGTTCACGGGAAGTACCCTGTAGGTTTCGATTACCTTGCGAGTATCGAAAATTTGCGGCATAAACGGCTGTATCTTTTGATTGCGTTGGCTTAGAAGTTTGATTTTTTCACAGCTCTAAGGGACAGTAGACCTGAGTATTTGATATGAATTCAAGTTTGATACCTTCACGCGTTCCTGAGAAAAAGGGTCTTGACAGGCAGACAGACGGACGGACAACAAAGTGATCCTATACCTAAGGGTTCCGTTCTTTTCCTATCGAGGTACGGAACCCTAAAAACGGTAAATTTTGTATATCTAATAGAATAGGAAGAGCGAAGTTTTACACGTAGATAGTTATGCGCCTTGTACGAGCAGCCCGGGCATAGAAAAACATAAACATTAAAAACATAAAACATTTATTTAATTTCTTTACATATTCTAATTTAGTTTGCATTCTAAGTAGCCGAAATATACATTTAGAATCTGCAAAGATTTCGTTTGCGCTAATTCCAGTGTTATATATGGTTCCTAAACTAGGCAAAGCCTGTCCCATAGGAAACCAGATAAGGATAAGATAGGATAAGGAATACGGCTACGGTATCATCTACCTGTCGTAGAAGGCGACTAATAGGGGATCGTCGGTATCGTAGACGGTTGTATTTGGGGGCTGCGATCGTCAATAGAAACACGGCCGGACCCACATACGTAAACTCTGAGCACTGGCGCTTTCCATATAAAATCCCAGAGCCGTCCGAAATGGGTTAAAGAGGACAATCGGGGTGTTTTTATTCGGTGCAAGTCCGACATCATGGCCGCGCGGCCCCCGCGCCGTGGTGTGCGGAGGTATAACGGATTTCCCCCGTCCAAAAAAAAACGTATCTTTTTCTATACCTCCTACTAAAGTAATAAATCACAATATTCGCAACGGCAACGTTCACAAACATTCAGTTTCCTCGATTGTACATAAAGTTTAATGCCACAAAAATTACCGTTTTTTTGGTGGGATCACATCTGTAGCTCTAGTATAAGTTTATTCGAAACGTTAATTAATTCGAACGCGTTTGCGTTTTGTCTCAAACTGTATGAAAACGCTCTCACCGAGTTTGAAATACGCGCGTTCATCGGTTAGCAACAAATGGTATACTCGCTGTTTTAGTTTCCACTAGTGACCACCAGAGGAGGCGCTGTTCACGTTATCATACCACTTTCATACATTTTGAGACAAAACGCAAACGCGTTCGAATTAGTTAATGTTTCGAAAAAACTTATACTAGAGCTTAAGAAAATGTATTTTTTTAGAATAGTCGGATACCTATGGACATATGGAACGCAGTTTTCAAGAATATTAATGTTAAATCATGAATTACTGTTCTTTACGTGATATTATAGACCAATGTGATCATAAGAAAATACAATTGTATTTAGTGAGTCTTGTTGTTCCCAAGCCACAAAACTTCACCCTTGTACTTGCACCCCACGCTGCTTACATCTCTGAGGCATTCATACATTTTAAACAAGAATTACCCCACGAAGTGCAGGAGACACCAGGCAACTTACCCACTGGCTTCTAACCATTACTCCGAGAAATGCCAATTTAAACTTGTAACTAGGTTTACCGCGAGAGGCTGCAGAACGAAATTAAAAAGTCCGAGGCTCGAACGGTGAGCGGGCGCTGCCGGCGCGTTACCAGCCTAACTTCCATCGTCACTTTGTTACGTACTTCCACCGCCAATTTGCAGGAGATCACGGCCATAGACATGATATCTAGGTAGATCGTAAACTCAAAAATTTTGTGTATCAACGATCATGTTAAAAAAACACATTTTTGTCGAGTCCATATAAAAACTTCTCCATCTAAAAAAAATATGTCAGTGGATGTCAAATTAATCCTGAATTTCCTCATTTGTCCTGGGAAGTTGGGCTACTTTCATTATGATTTTTCATGTCATGCCGATAGGAATAGGTTACGTTATAGTATCGACCATGTAAACAATTCAGAATGATATAGTGTGTCGATGATTGTACTCTAGCCTATTTAATTGGTTGCATCGTCACCTTTTTAGCGTAAATGAAGCTACAACTATGTAACGTTTGATTTTAAAGTCCACAGAACCGATCGTATCCCCTTAAATTCAAATTAAATCGATATTAAAATATGTTTCCTCCGACTGCTGAGCATAGCATATTGTATTTTTGGGGGCGGCTACGTTCGCCGCCTCCGTGTTGTTATAGAGTGTTCGGGAGCTGCCGGCAGGAGATGAAGTAAACAGTGTAGGATTCACTTTATACAGATGTATTTACATATTTACAGGTTAACAATATTAAATTGAAACATGAAATTATAAAGGAACATTTTCCTTTCTGATGGCTGTCAGTATTCTATCTAATATCTGAAGAGCGAAACAATGACATTAACATTTTCGTGGCTTGGACTACCAAGGAGTTAGTATGCAAAACGCCACATATTAATATGCCCTGAATAATTAGATTCAAATAATGTTATTATGTATCTGACGATTCAAAAGTAAATAAAGAAATAAAGAATATTTGACTATTGACTATTGAATGGGCTGTAGTGCCCAGTGTCACGCACGCCGACCCAGTCGGAGTTTGGAAATCACCTACATTTTTGATTTAAAAAAAATGCTGTCACAATATTATTTACTTCCACATCCTGCGTTTTGTTTGATATATTACTGTGCTGTGAAATGTTTGACTCAGTAAAGAGGCACGCTCGATATCACTATTGTGGCGTCTACCTATATATATCTGTGATCATGATGCAAAAACTCCATCAAACATCAAACGCTTTTACACTTCCGAGCTACACCAATATAACACACAAATTGTTGTTAGGGTACTACGGATTTAATTTACTTAACTAAAACTGGATTAAGTGGTTGTTAAAAGTTATTAACAAAGTTTATATAAGTACTATGAACACAAAGCTAAGGTACCTACTATAATTAATGTTTACAAACTCCCTGTTTTGATTCACCCGTAATATCAGCCAATAGAAGCCAATAATCAAATTACGCGCATCGAAAAATTTATTACAACATAAGTTGGGATTCATTGTTGGTATATAAAACACAATGGCTAAACAAAGCGTATTCATATTGCTTGCAATAAAATATGCCAATATTAGATATTGCATAGAATATGCATTGGTTACATTTAAAAGATTGTTCCGACTAAGGGACACGTAAAGACCACGAACACTCGTTCAGTACGACAGATGCCAGTTTAAAAACAAACTGAGACGGTACAGCGTGTTCCGAAACAACCCAGATGTTAAGACAGCGTCCTACGTGATCGGAATACTAGCGCGTAGTTTGGAGCCCCTTACCCCCGATAGTTGTAGATAAAACGCAGTTATTGAATATTAAACACATGGGAATGGTATATTATACTTAAGGGAAACGGTAGGGTTAAACGCGATTGGATTTGCGTTTGATAGACATTCACTAGCGTGTTTATAAAGTTGCAACGTTAACCTACAAATGTAAGCAAATTATCCAAACAAATCAGTTAGTAAAAAATGTGAACAGTAAATAACAAAAGTTAATTATTACAGATACAACATGTACGTTACATTAGCAAAAGCAACAGAAACGGCTGCAAACGTTAAAAGTTGTGCGTCAAGATAGAATAAGCTAATGCAAGGAATAAGAATAGAACTGTCTCGGGCGTGTTTCGAGCGGCAAGGCGGGCGTTACGTGCACCGAATGCCCAGTTGCTTGGCTCTCTGACTTGAACCGTAACAGTTTTAGATCGCCCTGTATTCTGAGAGTGCTGTCTAAAATAACTGCGCTATATAGCCACGTCCTGCATTATGGATGGTCGGGAATTTTGATTTTGTTTTGTTACAATTTGTAAACATGAGTAGACAGGCATTTTCTTATTTTTTCTTTAGCTTCAATCGGTCTTCTTCGGTCGGTCGTTTTAAAATAGCTATGATGACACCTGCCACTTATCTGTTATTCAGTACAAAATATAAACTTGAAACGTCCACTATGATGTCATTTTTCCTAGGATTGCAGCTATCAAAATTATTTTACCAGTGTATAAGAATGAAAAATATGAACATAATCATCACAAGAATACGACCATTGTCAAGGGGGCGCTATATTATTCTCATATTATATATGGCAACAGCACTAATGATAACACTAATGATAATTTGATTTGTTAACCTGTCAGCTCTGATGTTAATTTTGAAATGTTTTGCAGCGAATCAGTTTTATTTCCTTTTTTCAATTGTTTATTACCTACCTTCTTTATTAATAATGTTCCACTCTTAATTATGAATCGTTTTGAGCATTTTTTTGTCATTTATCATTTAATATTGAACACATTACTATTATTCAAGTAAACCGCAAAAGTGCCACTGACGTATGACTAATTGACTATACATTATCACCATTAATATTAGATAGATAGATAGATAGAAACATTTATTCAGTACCACAGAAGACACACAATATTACAGGAAAACAAAAGAAGAAAAACATACACAAAAGCACACGTGTGTCCCCGTGGCAGTGAAACGGACACTGGCTCAGCATTATGCTGAGGTGTTAAACACCTACAGCGCTGATTTTCAGCCAGTACCGTCGGTGACTCACGGACCGGCATACAATATATATAATAGCAGGAAATAAAATAAAATTAACTGCAATAGATATAAGCTAAAAAATAAAGCAATACATAAATAAAATAAAAACTACAGTATAAAATAAAATAAAAACTACAATTACTGCTTGCCTACATACAGCATCTTGGGTACAAAAACAAGAGAACTAAAAATTAAATAGGTTGGTATATTTTTTTGCTGCTGTGCTGGATTAGGATTGGGATTTTTGGAGCGTCAACAAATAACCTTTAAGCTTACGCTTAAAGGAATACTTGCTTGCTTGCTAATATTATTGTTTTGTAAGAAGTTAGTTCCAATGTATCTCACGAGCGCGCGTGGGCCATGGTTGTGTTGATACATGTACGTTGTCTATGTGTGTGTCAGCGTAAGGCACTATGAGTTCACGTTGCTTATTTCTTCGTAAGTACCTATGTGCCACAACTACAACCACGTAGAGGTAATTGTAATATGACAACTGCGCAGGTGGTGTAGCGAGTTTCATATACAAGGTTTGCCCAGGCTGGTCAGCTGATGAGAGATTCTCAGGTTCGGTAGTGGGCTCCCTGCTCAGCTGTGACTCTACACGTTTGTTCCAACTCAGTCCTGTTTTCCTTATTAGTAAAAAAAGAAATGCTTAGCCAAGGCAGTATGCCAATGAAGAAAGTAGCAGAGTTGGACGCCAGGTGTTTTAACCTATAACTAACACCAAGGTTTAAAACTAGTAGGATTATTCAATTAAACAATTGCATGAGCTTGACAGAAAGTATTATTATTCAAAAGTTGCACATACACATTATCATACAAAGAGTGAAAGCACAATCAATGATATAGAACCTAGGTATGACAGCACTTCGTTATTTTACTTATACTTATTTTATATGGCCAGTAGATACAAACATTAGCTTAAATTACAAGTGATTATAACTAATTATAGCATAGAGAGCTTAAAGAGATACTAGACTGCTAGAGGAGCAAGGAGTGGCAGACACCCTCGGAGCAATGAATTGTCCATATAGAAGTTATTTTTAAATTGTCCGTCACTAAGCGCACTTGTGGCACTGTTCCCGAGAAGGAAATTGCACTTATTAAGTTCAGAGAGGCACTCGCGTGTGTATATGTGTGTGTCGTGTGAGGCAAGGAACGGAGTCACCTGTTTAGTCACTGTTGCCGCATGCCTGGCTGAAGCTCTTCGGTTTGGATGCCCATGTGACAGTTTGGCCACATGCCCGTGATGGCCTCCTCACTGTGGAGCTCAGGCCGGCGACTCGACCACGTACTCGCTGCCACGTCCGCTACTCTCCGACCACACCCGTAGTCATGTCGACAAAGTACCGACGAACCGACCATGCGCTTACGCCACGTCAAACGACCGGCTTTCACAGCCGGCTTTCTGATTAAATTTCTGAAGATTCTGGTTAAATTCCTTCTCCCTTGTCTCGGAGTCCGTCTTCACAAAGAGTTAGATTTAGGCGAGACCACGTGCTCGTCCATGTTAAAGGTAAGGCTGGTTTCCAATGGTTTTATGAGAATTCGTCTTTCCGTATTTCCTTGGCCCGGCGGCCGACCGAAATTGCTTCCCCAGAACTTGCAATGACTCCTCACGTCATGGCAGCTAGTTTTGGAAAGCACGAGAAAATTCCTATCGCTAGCTATCAGCGCCCCCCTCCTGACACGTTCAAGTAACCGCCAGTTGGAAGAATCAATAGTTGACACCAAACTTTAAAAAAAAAGGAAACAACAAGGATATCTGTATTCCTTGCCGTGAAGATTTCGGAACATGTAAAATAAAATTTAAACATTATCATGAATATCCATAATAATATTATTCCACTGAGGATCTAGTTAAACCTGCTTCTACAACTCAATGCTAGCTTGCTCACACAGATGGCGTGCGCATTCAATCAATGCCACAGAGGCGAAACGTTTCACTCTCAGCTCCCTAGATGGAATTAGTAGTATCTAAAATCATGAATTATGAGACTTATAAAAACAAAGTTAGAAGTTTAAAATTAAACTGTTACATAATTATTACTTAAATATAATTACACCACAGATATAGAACACACCTATATATTGATTTAAACTTACACGATTTTCACACATTATTATTGGGGAACGGGACTTAATCGCGTACAATTATAACTAATTTACCTTTTTTAAGGTTTTTGTCCGACGTTTCGAATGTATCACAACATCCGTGGTCGCGAACTGACAAAAACCGAACCGAACGTCGGACAAAAACCTTAAAAAAGGTAAATTAGTTATAATTGTACGCGATTAAGTCCCGTTCCCCAATAATAATGTAGAACACACCTAACCTAACCCATCTATATTCATCATCATCAGCCTATATACGTCCCACTGCTGGGCTCAGGCCTCCTCTCATAGTTGAGAGGGATTGGGCAGTAGACCCCACGCTGATGGGCTCTAATATGCGCTATTTTTTGTAAATCCTGAAAGTATTTTTCGTGTGAAAAATTACATTTAATGGGATAAATGGTTTGCCCACGCATGTAAGCACACAATATCTTTGAGCTTCGTGGGATTATTTTTCTATGATACATTTGTACTTACTGCAAAATATTGAGATTTACTATTTTAAAAATCAAAAATATCTGCTCCGTATGTGATGTAAACTACTAGGTACATCAATTTTACGTCCTGCTTTTACGGTTTCCTATATTATGTCTGCTGCCTTCATTGCGTACCTACAAAAATGATGGGCAATCTGGCAACTATGTTGACATTTCTGGAGCAATATTAGTAGCAAAGATTATAAGATGCTTTTCGAAATGTGTTTGTTGTCCATTGATCAATTTAGTTAGTTACCGCAGCGAAACGTGACTACTTCGTTGCATCAGTATTTTATTAGAGAGTATTAAATTCTTGAAAATAAGGCGTATTCACCAACCTGAAAAAAATCACATGCATAAACATGTAATCAAAAAATGCAATGTGAAGTAAAAAAAAGTAACAACAAAAAAATGATGTCTCACCATTAGGTACATGTTTCCCATGCTTCAGCCAACTATTTAAAATTATCAATAATTAATATTCCTAAACTAGTTTTTGCCCGCGACTTCGTCCGCGTGGAATTCGTTCATCGAGATAGAATTTAATTGCTATTCGTTTTAATTGCTATTTGTTTATATCAGGCGCTTACATTGTTATCGCTCTTCAATACAAACATACACTCCCTTAAGTGATGATTTCCGAGATAAAAAGTATCCTATGTCCTTCCCCGGGACTCAAAATTATCTCCATGCAAAATTTAATCTAAATCGGTTCAGCGGTTTAAGCGTGAATAGGTATATAGGCAGACAGACAGACACACTTTCGGATTTATAATATTAGTATGGATACATTTTCTTCAAATTACTCTTAAGTGACGCGACAAACTGGGACTGTCATATTGACAAGGGTAGCTCGTTACACAATTTCACAGCGCGCAATGGAGAAATCCAGAGTATGTTCGAATCTTATTAGATGGTACAGTAAAATTATGGTTGTTGGCGCTCGACCTCAGACGGTATCCACTGCATTCAGGAATTCATTCTACATTATCGAAATCTTCTAAAGCTAATTATATATTTCTTCATAATCAACCTCCCCAATTTATTTTCTTCTTATAATTGTATCACGATGAAGTGGAACATCGTTTAATGAAATCTGCATAAGTCCGTACAACAAATCCGTTGAAGACGCACCCTGCATTTATAACTGCTGCCCGGAGCGAATAAAATATATTTAAAAAAGGTTTTAATGCAGAGGAGTGACAAACGGAGCGCGGGATGCAATCAACATCTCATTAGTGGATCCGTAATTCCTTTGTCTTCGGGGATTTTTCTTTGACTTTGTTCGATTTTTAAAGTCGCCCAGATATTTATTTTTATTTGAACGCCACAATATATTTATTACAGAGAATTACCGTGTTAATAAAACTATTATATAATGATAGACTTTTAAGGGTGAATTTAAAAAAAAATGTACATGTTTTCCAGATATGTTTTCACGTCGTCTAACTCATTGTTGTAAAGTATTCGTAAAGCTTTAAAGTTTGTAATTGATAGATTTCTATAAAAACACATTTTTGTAGAGTAATCGTTACACCAAGGAAGCAATAGTTAAGTTTTGTTTTAATTAAAGACAATTTTTTTGAACACGACCCAAATATGACTTCATATTTTATGCAACTCAATATGGGCTGCTTGGCTTCGTTCTTGGGGGACCCAGGCAAAGCCACGCCCCGCCAACCACCTCGTCAGACAACCCCTTATTACCCCTTACTTTCCATGCCTCGGCAATAAATGTACTATTCTTTTAATTTAAGTATGAATGCTTAAGAGCAGCAGAGTACTAGGCGAGCAGAGTTGGTGCGAAGTAATTTAATGAGTTGACCTGTTAATTGGCGAACAGCCGGCTCTCGGCAAATGTTTAAATTAACTGCAGGGTGCCTCCCCCGGCGCTCCTCTTATGGTTTAAATATTTCAATTTTTACTTAGAATGTTCAGTTAAAATAGCGAAACTTATTGGGCCGGGGAAAAAGGTTTTCAATCTTTACTTACTCCGTTCCACAGAATCAGACTTCCGAACTTTGCGGAATCCAATCGAGATAATATGGGACAATCAAGAGAACCATAGAATTTCCTATGAACATTGCGTGTTAGAGCCCGTTAAAACCATGTTTCTGAAAATACCATGATTTGCAAAATTAAGTATACAGTGCGTTACCGGCAAGCGGGCATTAATTAAAACTGATAATAATAATATGTTCCATTAGCAATTGTTTCCATGTGCAAATCATAATTATGTGAATTAATTGCAAATTTAAATTTTCTACTTCTGCACCTTGAATGTGTTCACTGCTTAAGATAACGTCATAGTAAACAGAACACTTAAGAGCTATCATTTGTACTGAGTTTTTCAATTTACTTTGCAGTACATTGCTGGCAATTGTAACAGAATCTTAAAATAATAATAATAATTTTTAATTATTATCTTAGAAATTAACTGAAGTCGAAATTTTGGTTTAATTATAAAATTAAGCGCATGGTTAGCTTAAGAAACTACGTTTAAATACCCAACTTAAAGAAAAGCCCGCTTACCGGTAACACACGGTACAAGGCACTAAAAACTTGTATGTTAATATTATATTGAATGATTTTTTTTTATGTTTTCTATGTCATTCGTTTTTGATCTAAAATTATTATTTTTTTAGCTTGCGTTATTCTTAAAAGGCACATATTTTAAAACGTACAATTGAAACCGTGTAGTTGAAAATAGTTCTATGTTTATAAGACAGATAGAACTATTTTTAACTACTTTAACCAAAAGGACTCCGTTTTAGGATGATTTTTATTATATTATAGTTTCTAAACACCAAAAATACCAAAACCGCCATTTTCGTGCATATCACATTTGAGAAGTTCTCTCTAATTCCTCCTAGATCGCGTCATCATACAATGTGTGAGTAGACCATTCTAACAAAATGAGCATTATTAAAAGTGAACAACTTGGAAAAAGTCGTTTAGGCCTAATATACATAAGTCGATAATTTATAAAAAGGACCATTTTTTAATTACCTACTGTAAATTGTATATTTAAGGTGTAAAAAAAGTGCATATTTTTCCACAAGATAAAATAAACCTTAATGAGTAAGCGCTATTTATTCCTAAATTATATTTCAAATGCACACATTATGGATGCAACACATTACGTAAAACGTACAAAGTTTCTATTTGTTCTGGTGCTTACTTCTCGCGCAACTTTCCGGGGCCTTATCGCAAAGTTAATTTGTGTTTAACAGTATAATCAATCGAAATTTTCCAACGAGGCATGAATAATTCTGGCAACAAGGTCGCCGAAAACTTTCTCTCCCTCCCTTTACGGGAAATAATCAATAGGTTTATATTACAATTTCTGTTTTAATCCAGCGATTCACTGGGACAAATGTCGCGTGCCACGTGCCGCCAGTGATGTCAATTTAGGTGACTTCCTGATTTGTCGGTGCGGAGGCAGTACGATATGAGAAAAGTGTCAAAGGGATTTATACTAATCTATTGTGTTTACGGTTAGTTTAACTTTATAAATAAGGTACTGTAGACAATTGTTATATTTATTTATTTAGGTAGGATTATTTTAGTTTAGTAGGTACTTAATTATATAGTTTAAGTTGTCATAATTATTTGTTTGAACATTGTTCGATTCTCAATGGTTACATCTCTCACACCTCAGAGAACTGAAGTTACTACGTTTCATAACTAGGTCTTATATTTCACTACATCATCGCGCCATCAATAGTTTATCTTAATTAACCTTTAAGTTATTTCATTCTATGATAATTTGTAGTAGGTTAAGTTGTCAGCAACGGTTTTTGTTGAGTCCGCCTTGCTTTCCCTTGCTTAGGTTTTAGCCTAAGAATCAACGCGGATGTATAATAAAGTTCTCATCGGGCTTTATTAAATAAAATAGTCAGTTTCGATTAAAATCACTTTATTGAAATATAATAAACGGGCCACTCATGTCTTTAACGTTTATGAAATAAATACATATGATTTGTTTATATTATTCCTCTTATAATTATTTATTTGTTTTTTTCGTTGTAGTTAGAAGCTTATCATTTAGATCTGAAGAGCTTAAATAAACTTTAGGAACTTTAGATAAGTTTCAAACACTTTGGACTTTAGGAACTTAAGGAAAATACCTGGTTTCCGGATTTTCCTGTGGAGTAAGTATTTGTAGGTTAAACTTAGGTAGGCTTTAGGTTTATATTGATTTAAACTTAAACGATTTTCACACATTATTATTGGGAAAACCCGTGCGACTAGAAGATGTTGATACCCGCTCACGCCAGTCAGCTCGCGACCACGGATGTTGAGATACATTCGAAATGTCGGGCAAAACCTTAAAAAGGTAAATTAGTTATAATTGTATGCGATTAAGTCCCGTTCCCCAATAATAATGTGGCTTTAGGTTTTCCATTTTCTGATTTCCCTTTTATTAGAAGGCGAGATATTACAACGTCATGACTTTGTTGGGTTATTTGCTGTCCGTACCTAGTTACAGTGACGCTGTAACTAGGTACGGACAGCTGTGTTAGAAATAATATTTTTTAACAATTTTTATACCGTCATAAATATGTGGTCAGCCTTATAGGCACCATCCCCAAGGGCAGCGACCATGGGGAATATAAATATATTAGTTAAGTTTGGATCGTCTGTTCTAGTTAGTGTTTGTTTTTGATACGGTTTGAGTAACGACCACAAGCTCAATTTTAAACGTGTCTATCTGAATTTCGATATCGAGCTGATAGGCTGGCCTCGGCCTCGTGATTGCATTAATTTCCGTGCACGTGAGCGTAAGGGACCAGCTATTGCAGGCAGATTTCAACGGTCTAGTTTTGCAATATATAAATACTCTGCAATATATAAATACTCTTCATTGGAACAACATTCTAGAAAATATTCACAATTGGGGAATTGACAGCTACCTTAAATTTGCTCCACAGAAGACGCAGATGATAACCTGCACACCAAAGGCCAAAACGAGCATAATAACAATGGATAGCACCCCGCTTGTATTCGCAAACAACATCAAACTTCTCGGCGTAGTAATAGATCGAAATTTCAAGTTTACACACCACTGCGACTACATCATTAAAAAAGCTGAAAAAACATACAGAAAACTCTGCCAGATCATCCGACCCACGTGGGGAATACACTCCGATAATGTTGCAATCATATACAAACATGTAATCGAACCAACCATAACATACGCTGCTGAAATATGGAGTAACGCTCTAAAATAAAAAAAAAGAAACCAACGCTCTACTCAGTCTCTAAAGAAGGTTCGCCATAAAAATTGTCCGAGGATTCCGCACGCTACCCACCATTGCTTCAATTGCATTAGCAGACCTCACACCTCTCCACCTGAAAATTAAAGAAGTTGCAGAAGTAGAGAAATCCAAGCGCACGCCGCACAGGAATCAGTAACCATTTACCCACAAGTTTTACTCTCGATATGCGGATACCACCAGCCAAACTATTACACCCGTCTGAAAGGATTTCAATTTAAATCAATAAAGTAGAGGGCACTACCGATCTCGAACCATATTATACATCAGACATGCACAAAATTTACACCGACGGTAGCAAGCACGACGGAGCAGTAGGAGCAGCCTTCATCATACATCACCCGGATGGCACGCGCACAACAAAACACTTAAAACTGCACAAATGCAAGAGCCAAGAAGCCAAAATTGCCGCCACCCTGCACAAACCACCGGATTTTGATCATTACCCCATTTCATACATCAAACGCCTATGCAGGACCGAAACCGATAAGTTGTGCAACGACTTCTATCTGACCTCAACCACCGGATCACACCTGAAAAACTGGCTGGCACATTGCAACACATCCAGGACCTTTGAAATAAAACTAATATCTCATTCCATCTCACTCAAATCCTCACTGGACATGGCTATCATAAATCATACTTATTCCGCTTTAAAATTACCGCCGATGACCAGTGCCCGTGTGATGGAAGCACCTCACAATCCATCGACCACCTCATTAAACACTGCCCAAAGTTCACCAATCCAAGATTTGATCACGAAGTCATCTGCCATAATCTCAGTATAGATCCATACAACTTATAGGAACTCATTCATACAGAAACTACCATTACCTCATTCTGCAAACTCATCACCACCATAGTCAACAACCTAAAAAAGTTTAATGGTACCTACATAGTTCATTCCACTTATCACACATCAGTTATTCACCTATCATCATTTCATCTCTCATCTCATTGACAACCAGAATCACAAAATTACTTAAGAAATAATCATTAATCAGGTTTATTTAGGATTTAGCCGCCCGTACCCTTCGCGGGGACTAAATTCAGACAAATACAGCATTAAAAAAAACTCTTCATTGGACCCCTCAAAAAGGATCACAATATCCACAATTCGGAACATAAAGCTTAAAGTACAAATACAAATATAAATAAACAAAGTAGAGATTATTAACAACTATTAAACTCGTAACTTAACATATTTTTTTTGATTTGTAGGAGCTGTTTTCACCGCTCGGCGGCTATGTGACTATCATTTTTTTCTTTTGATATTCTCTAATTGCAGTTGATTCCATACAGAGTTTCGATTCTATCTTAAAACTGTTACAGCTGAAATCTGTACAATAAATGGACAGAAGCTTATTAAATCTCATTAACTTGTGGTTTTCGAATTAACTGATTAAATTACATTCCAGTTTTTTTAATAGAATCGAAATAACTCGCCTGCCTTTACTCGGCAAGCTGTTGGAAAGGTGGAGAAGACACTAGACAGGAACCGACTTAATAACTACGTGCACATAATTTGACGACCCTGTGCCATAGACTGCTTACATCCCAAACGCAAATACGAACTTATAATCAAATGCAAATATTTTGTTCTGAATAAAATTAGACTGTGGCTCTGCTCTAGGATTGTGCCAAAAGGTGTGTCCTCACATTAAGGACAGGTGACCTATGACCTCCGCTAGTGATTTGGACGCCCGCCAGAAAGTTGAAATTTTGTTTTCACAGTACCTATAACGTTAGACAGTGGAGTTTGAAAGTTAAAGTATGTAAATAAATGATAATTATTTATATACATAAAGGTGTTGCAAGCTTTCATAAAAGTTTTAGATTAATAGTACATTACTTAACAAGGGCGGTAAAAAAAAGAATGTCTCAGATCGCAGGTATTTGACGCCCGAGCCGAAGGTAAGGGCGATAAATAAGTATGCGATCTGAGGCTTTCTTTATTACCGCCCGTGTTCAGTACAAAATTTTATGTCACCCCCTGGCGAGGAAGTGGGATTTCCTGCAAATCAAATCAAATCAAATCAAATCAAATTTATTGTCAAAACTGTGTACATTGTTATAACATGTCATAAAAATAATGAGTTTCAACAGTTTGCCCATTTCGGACGTACAATATTAATAAGATAAATCTGAAATAACTAAAAAAACAGTGGTATAATAATTAATGAAATAATAATAATGATCATTTTACATCCCATTTGAAATATTCATTCAAGTCATAAAAACATTTGTCTAGCAGCCAGTCCTTAAGTTTCTTTTTAAATTGTGTCCCTGCGCGCGGAGCGTGCGATATTTGCCGCTTTATGGCCAGGTGTGACATAATAGTACATTACTTACCAAGGGCGATAAAACAAAGAATGCCTCAGATCGCAGGTATTTTACGCCCGAGCCGAAGGCAAGGGCGATAAATATGCGATCTGAGGCTTTCTTTATTATCGCCCGTGGTAAGTACAAAATTTTATGTCACCCCCTGGCCAGGAAGTGCGTTTTTTCGCGCGCGGAGCGTGCGATAATGGCCACTTTATGGCTAGGTGTGACATAAAATTACTTTTAGTTCAATAATATTCAAAGGTTTGAAAATGAAAGTTACTTCGATCACGAAGACAATTGTCAAAAGTAATTTTAAACCTAATTTTGTAAGTAAGATACAAAAAGTTGGGAGAATTTGCATTTCTCTACAATGTCATGACACGACTATAAAAACTTCAATATTTCGAAATTCAGCAGCTTAAAGAAAAAAAGAACAGGAAAAGAACCATCAGCGCGTTATCTAACCGAAAACTAATTCAAACTTCCGAGGTTGTTTGCCAGCGGGGAGCGGGGCGTGGGTATAAAAAGCATCTTGTCGTCAAACGATATTGAGTTTCTTAAGCAATTAAGATAAAACAGTCGACAAAAGATTCTTGGAGACCCCTCGAGCTCTTTTGTTGGCGTCATGCCGGTAATTAACGGGTACGTTTCCGATGCTGAATGGCCGCATGAACAAAAAGCCACAACTCGGCGGGTCCCAACTGACCATTTAACGCTGACTTTGCCTCTTCCGTTCCGCTATCCTTGCTTCCTGGCGGCGTGATTTGAATTAGATTTTTACTGTCATTTTTATTGCTTGTTTTAATAAAATAAAAGTAATTCATCAATACGCATTCCGTTTATTATTTTAATGATATTATTTATTTTATTATTAAAGATAAACACAGTATAGAACAGAAAGAAAGCGAGATCTTCCTACATACACGGGTTCCTAAAGTAAGCTAGTTATTGGTACCCACTAATAATATAATTGACGTGAATAGTCGCCGAGGGCCTTTTAAATGTTCTTATTTTTAACTAGCGGCCCGCCCCGGCTTCGCACGGGTAGTCTAGTTTTTTTACCTAATGTTTGGATCTCAGTACCTAGTTACTTAACTTACTCTATGTATTAATTACTCTATGTACTACTAACGATATTTGTATAGTCCTCATCCCTCATTTAGAATATTACTTGTTTTTGAGGGATATATTTGCAAAAACGCTTTTTTTAAATATTGCAACTCCGCGAATCGGACGGAATCTGGAACAATCACCCTACTATGAGGGAGATATATCACCCTTTGCCTGATCAAGAATATCATTGACACTGAAATCAAATTATACAATATATAGACAGTCAGGCAATCGGAGTACCATATCCCATATTATTTTTACGGGAACATTGTCTGACTTTTGGGTTAGTATAATTTCGTCTAAAACGCAACTGGTAGAAATAGCAGCAACTCGTCTAAAACGCAACTGGTCACTGCATCAAAACGCAGCTAAATACAAGTCGCCTGAAAAGCAAATGGTCTAAAATAAATGTATTTTAGACCATTTGTTTTTCAGGTGCTGCTTGGTGCTGGGTGGGGCTTGTGGAGCTGATACTAACCCCTGACTTTTATTGAATATATTTTGTACAAGAACAAGAAGTACAATACGGTTGCAAACTTATATTTACTATGTTTTTGACAGATTAAAAAAAAACCGAACCGCCAAACTACCAAAACTGCCAAGTTGGTCATAAACTCATAACCCCATAATTCATGCAAATGCAAATCCTATAGTTGTCGACGTCTAGCCGATCTAAATCAATATGAGTTTTCACCTCATTTTCTTCTGATGTACAGTCGAGTTCATAAATATATGAAAGTTTCCAAAGGTGCATAAATATCTGAGCAACTTTATTACCTTAACCATAAAGTCTTAGTCACATATTATTGATAACGTACCCGTGGACATAGTTTTTGAACTGGACTGTAATTCGGCAACAAACCATCCTAAGCATTTCACATAAACCTGGAGCTGTAAACAGGGTGATATAAATTTGATCCTTATAAATGACGTCATTATCTATTTGGAGGCTTGCTTTTGCAGCGAGGACAAAAATTATGCGGCCCAGCGTTGATGAACTCGCAAATTTTCATATTCCACAAATGGGAAGCAATATATTTGGCAAGATCTCCTTTTAAGACATATTTTTGTTTCTTCTTGCAAAATTGTATAATTTGTAAGTAAAGTAGGTTACTTGATTTTGTCTTGTCCGACCCTTTGTTAAATTGTTACGGGATTGTTTTCGATGTCAGCAAATTTATAAAAAGTAAGCGTTTAAGCGTAATAAATTTAGCCCGTCAATCGAATTAATCCGGAAAGGAACGCTGAAATGAAATCTGTTGCATGATTAACGCTAGCTATCCGCGTTAAGGAATGATTTATAGATAATTCACAAATTAAAACAAGCAAAAGAAGTCATTTTTAAGAACAAATGTCCATACTTTTTTTTTTTCGTTTTTTCATTTATCATAATACAATAACTAATCAGCAACATGCTTCGTCACTTACACATCAATGACGATATTATCTAAACATACTCAGTCAAAAGGACGATCCCGGATCGTAGGTGCCCCAAATATGGTACCCGGTACTGGGTAATATAGAGTAGGTTCTTAATGCTTATCTTTCACACGTCAAAAAGGAACAACATAATCATAAGATTTATGTGAAGTAGCCGTAAACGCGAGCCCCATGATACATCACCTGAACAAACTTTTCCCTGGCATTTCTATCCCAATGTAAAACATTAGCTTACAGAATGTAAGCGTTAAGAACATTTTGAAGCTCCACATTATACGTGGTGCAATGTAGAAGAGAATAGCTGTTGGGTCCTAGCTGTCCTAATGATGTCCTTTTTCGCATTAAGGCGATATACCGATTGAAAGAGACGCCCTTATGTTTTTCGCTCACGACAAAACGAGATGCAACACTCTTCGAGAATGGCTTTTTTAGACAAATCTCGATAAATAGCTGACTGTGTGCAGGTTTATTAAATTTCCTCTTGACAGAGTTTAGATGAGGTAAAATATAATCATATTAACTTAATCGTTTTTGTAAGCTGAGTGAAATATATTCATCTTTGGATTTTTTTTCTAACGAGAAAATTATAAGCAATCATGTTGCGGCTATTGTCAGGAACACAATAATATAGTCAAAAATCATATATCTGAAAATCAGTCCCTATTGTTTCCTCGTCTGGGCAGTACAGCGTTTCAAAGTTTCTAAATTTCTCGTTGTAGCGCCTTATTTTTGCGACATTCAATGAGTCGCTGACCCCTTGGAAGATGGGCCGTGCGCTGGTGTGGGACGCCACTTGCGCCCATACGCTGGCTGCATCCTACCTCTCACCAACCAGCAAGCGTGCCGGGGCAGCGGCAGACTGCCGGGAGAATTTAAAGGCGGGCAAATACAATTGTCTTGGCTCCCAATACGACTTTGTCGCATTTGGCGTCGAGACATTTGGCCCGTGGGGCAGGGCGCCCGGGGGCTCCACAAGGAGCTTAGCAAGCGGCTTAGGGAGGCGACAGCGACAGGTGACCCATGCGCGCCGCGCGGGCAGCTTTCTCACGCAAAGAATTGCCATCGCCATTCAGCGCGGGCATGCTGCCTGCGTAATAGGGACAATACCAAGTGGACCTAATTTAGATAATAATTTTTAATGTGTAGTTATAGTTGTTATTTATTTATTTACGTTTGCATACTTATGGCGCCAAGGTTGACGTCGTGTCAATCGCTTATTCCAAATTAAAAACGTCGTTTGAAGCATTTTCCCGATATAAGTGGATAAAATCTAAGTTAGCCTTATACCTAGCATCATTTTAATATTTTTATATCGCTTCCTCGCAAGCCTATGACTTGCATTAAAACAAACAGCGCGATCAATCAAACGGTTGGCAAGCTCATGAATAATACCTATCCTGTTGAGAAAACTTTTACAAAAGATTTATTTTCTTTCGTAGAGCTGGCGATCGCAAAATAGCAGCAAAGATTGATTGATTCCGAATAAATATGGATGAATACGTATATAATATTGGAGCCGCCTTTGTTCAGTTGTATTATAATCTCCCCTAAGTAGAAATTTCATAAAATATTTTAAGGAGTGGGTATATAGGCAATATTTCAGCAAGTACTATGCCTCTTTAACCGACTTCAATAGTAGGAAGGAGGTTCTCAATTTGTCTTCATGTTTTTTAGAACTATTTTTATGCACGTTCAGCGATAACTTCTAGCAGTCAAGTCGCCCACTCACTTGACAAGTCTTATCCCAATGGGTTGGAAGTTGAAAGTTCAGATCACAGTCTTGGGCTTCTACGTGACAAACGTCACATAGGTACCTAGTGTGAGACAACGCTCTATATGTGACCAATATGTGACTCGTCAAAAAGGCATTCAAAAATTCGATCGTTAATGTCATCTCACACGGGGCCCTGTAGCTGCCTTCAGAGTCAATGTACCTATTCGGGTTCCATCCCCGCGGCGGGTGTACTTTTTGTATGTTTTTTACATGTATCCTAGATAATAACCACTTTCAAATCCAAAGCAAATCATCATTCGCTTGCCCTTTTCCCATTTATTACGGGTCGGCGCAGCATGTACCTATTTTTCTTCCATACACCTCTGTCACTCGTCATCTCTTCATTTACACCCTCTTATTAATACCTCACACAATCCATCCACCTTTTCTTTGGCCTACCTCGTTCCAGTACTCTTCTTGTTACATAGCTTTCATCCCTCATTACATGGCCGTACCATGCCAGGCCTCTTAGTTTTTCGGTAATCGGCGCTACCTATATACTATCAGGCTTTCCCTTACATTTCTCATATTTTTGTCACACCACACATCCATCTCAACATTCTCTGCATTTTCGTTTCAACCGTCACCTTTGAGGCTTAACATTCTAATCCATATACATGACGACGTCACAAAATAAAAAATATACAGAAGGTCCGTTCCCGCCGTTCTTGAAAATACATAACTAAACTTGCCCGACTCACAGGGTTGCTTCTGTATTGATTCTGAATTTTAAAAAGGAGTAGGTATATTAAAAATTCTTCAACATGACATTTAAATATGAACCAGCGTATCTTGGTAAAAAACCGGCCAAGTGCGAGTCGGACTTCGCACATTTAGGGTTCCGAATCAACATCAAAAATATGATTTATCAATATATTAGTATTTGTTGTTAAAATATACGTAATATTGAACATTGTCATCAAATTTCAAGTTCATAGTTCAATGAGAAGTCTAAAAATTCTTCGGAACAAATTTTGTGACAGACGACGGACGGACGTCTGGGCGACACCAATAGGGTTCCGTTTTGACCCTTCGGGTACCGAACCCTAATAAATTGATGCGTGACCCGCTGCGAGTTGTGACTTGTGACCGGCGGCGGTCGAGAGCGCCAACAAAGAATAAACCTAATTAATTAGCCTAACCTAACCTACCTAGGTATTGTAACTACCAAAACGAGAAAACCGTTTTATTTACCTTTCAATATCGTTTGAAAATTTGAAGAAAGTGTAGGCACAGTTTTTTGTTGTATTTAAACAATAAAATACATTCCAACTGTAATAATATCGGTTATTCATTTTTACGTACGTGACACTGACACAAAGTACAGGCAAAGTACCTACGTAGCGGCGGGGACGTCAAGTGATCAACGCGCGCACAACTATAAGCGACAGTCGCGACTAAGCATTGCCGAGATCAACCGAGAATGCCTGTAAATGTTACGTCTGTGTGCGTGTGGCGAAAATGGCACTTTGTACTGAGCGGACTCTCTGCTCCGGCGCGCCGCCGCTATTTACTTTGTGACGACGTCTAATTATGGTCTTATAGATTTCAAATCCCAAATCATTTTTTTTTTTTAATTTTGGTATTTTTTAATTGTTTTTTTTCTGTTCGTTTTACGCATTTTTACGTATTTGTTGTTCACGATATTTTTTGTAAAGGAAAAAGCGCCTGATCATTGTTTGCGGGCAAATACTTGATACGCACTTTTCGTAGGGGAAAGTGGTACGTAAACCTAAAAGCCTCATTTGACTACTAATTGAAGAAAATATTCCTTGAAGGTATTCCTAGATAAACACTATTGAAGTAACCTTACCGAGTTTTGTAGTTAACAAATATGATTCACCCAAGAAATATGTTTCCAAAATAATTTCAAGGATCTTGCAGTAATCCAATAATCTGGAATAACTATGAAGAAAACTAATATTTTTTCAACTCAACTTCAAGATATGTTTTACATAATGTGTTATGTTCAAGACTCCGCAATGTGTATTGTTGCCATAAATCTTGCACAAAAACAACGGTTTTTACGTCGTTGCCTTAAGAAAACTGTTAAAATTGGTACCCGTTTGAGTAACACTTTTCACCTATCTGGACAAAATCCGCCATTACTGTTTTTTTATAACAGTGTTGCCAGCTGTCAATTTTAAATATACTATACATCAAATTACAGCACTATCTAGCGAATTCTAATGCAATTAGAACGATCCAAAGCTAAAATTCGACATGTTTTGTTTAAGGGGAGGTATCCCCAACGCAAATGTCCCGCTCTAACACGCGTGAGTTTATAATTAACCATCCCGCTCTCTACGCAAGCTCTGCGCGCAGTTTTGTAAATATTTAGCTATAGTCATTAAGCCAATCATTCTATCAAAGCAAACCCTGCGAATTTGTCTATAACTATTTACGATCTTTAATTGAGTACAAAAATAAAACGTTAAATATCAGTAATATAGCCGTAGTATTGAAAATACATTCCAAAAAGGGGTAACTTCGCGATTTTTTTCTATCGAGTGAAATTCATCAGATCATGTAACTGACTGCGATTTTGACTAGACAAGATCCTCATGTAACACATATATTTTTTTAGATTTTAAGACACTATATTCTATGTCTCAGATGGTTTTTAAAAACTCAAAAGTGGTAATACACGGCCTTAAGGCGGGCAATCACTGACGGTGGGAAATCACACCTTGGTTTACCCTATCATTGAAATAAAGTTTAAAACTGGCGACTACTCCTAGGCTTAAAGCTTATGCAAAACGAAGTGAAAAAGTTACTTTTACATTAATAAATCCTCTTTTAGGAAAACGAGACGAGTAGAGCCTAAGCAAACAAATGGGAGCGAAGAGACGGCAGCTATTGATTGGGTGAGACTAAGCCAATATTTCACGTGTGGGCCATATGCGGCGCCCCGCCAATTCCCAGGACACCATCGGTCGCAGTGTTATAAGTTTAACATACTATGTGTCAGTAGCTTCGTAGCTCTCTAAGGGTTTTACAACACTAATCTATCGATCATCGATCGATGACCATAATCGATGATCGATTGATTGGTGTGTTAGCTTTGGTCTAGTAGAAACTATCGATCGACGTCGTATGTTCCATTCTACCATCGATCGATGCCATCAATCTAATATCGATCGATTGGTGTGGTAACACCCTAACGGATGAACCGATTTGGCTGTATGGCTGTGTTTATGTTTATTCATCAATAAATACCCAGATCATAAACGGTTTTTCTAATCAAATTCTTCCTGTTCCTTTGAACACAGGTCCCTACCATAACGTTTTTCAATTGCTTTGAATCATTTTGGATGTTATTAAACAGTGTGACTTGGCAAGTTTTAGCCACTAACTTTGATATTCGAGTCCGAGTTGAATTTTTTACACATTCATGTTTTACACGAGATAGATAATAATGCTATTTAATATATATAAATAAATGTTAAATGGAACATTTATTTCTGACGTCGGGCACATCATAAGATTTACATTAAATTAGGTACTTGATGGTATTTAGTGTCTGTGTACCTTTAATATTCTTACCTTTAGATCAGGGCTTCAAGTCATATCAAATTTAACTCAATGAATGACTAACCATTATTGTGTGTATTGAAAAAAAATCGATGTACTGGGCCCGTAAGAATGTTACAAACTCGAGTCATCAGTCTTGACTGACCGCTTACTGAAACCGCACTGACAACATTTGAAAATTTATAATGATGCCTAAATCGAAAACCATTTCGGTAAATATGCTACCTGAACGTAATAAAATAGTTTTTACATTTTTTTCTTCGCTAGATTTGAAGAAAATCGCCAAAATAAAACCCACCGTATAAAAACGGAAGGGTGACGTCATTCCTACGACTGTTAAGGAGCAATGCTGTCAAACATTGGTGATTCGTGAAAATTACGTCATAATTCACTTACGATTCGCTACTTTTTAATTAGATATTTTTGAATGAAAATTAGGATTTCGGGAGAAATAGAAAAACACGTGGACCTTAAAATTTCATTTTCTATCGATCTAGGATATAAAATGGTCAACTTGAAAATTTGAAATGTTGTCAATTGCAGAAGTGGCGTTAGTTTTAAACTAGGTCTGTTTCTGTCTCCAAACACTTGCATTGACTAACGTTATTAGCAGAAAATACTAAACTGAATATGTTCAGTGTAGGGAGAGTCAACTTTGCGGATAGGGATGTCGGCGGTACCGAGATTACCGAGTCTGTCGCTAAGTGAAATGTGGGTAAGTACCTATCACCGGCCCCTACGCGCGGGACAGGTGACATCCCTAGTGCTTAAGTACCAGTATGCTGCTTCCTTCGGTTTTATTTTCTCGGCTATAGTCTTTTACATTGTAAACGTAAAATATATAAAAATAAACATGCAAATTATAAATACACTAGCTTCTGCCCGTGACTTTGAACAAATTGTAACTTACATGTTACTATTTTGTGTAAACTATTTTACTGGAAATACCAATACAAGATATATCAATGTAAGGCTTGTAATAAATTACTTAAGTTCCTGAAGGACGGAATTTTGAAATAAAATGCAAGTATTTTTTTTTTTACTTTTACCATAAAAATGTAGTTCCATACGGGAAAAGTTTCAGATTTCAGATTATTTATTAATAAATGTACATTTCATTTACAAGTCACAACCGAATCCCAATAAAGTCTTATCGGTTACAGAACTACCGAATCACCGTGAATTACTATCACACTATGCCGAGCGGCACCCATTTTGGTATAAATTTTAATACTTATATATTATTATGCTGTATGTTATCAATTTTATACAAATATATTTTTCTCTTTTTTGTGGAGGACTGCTAAAACATACAGAGGAATCAATAACTCATTTCAATTTACTATAAATATTAAGTGTTTATTTTACCAACTCTTACCTCATTTTAACCGCCTAGAGACTGATGGTGAATGTACAGGGTGTGGCCTGTAATAGGAGCAAAAAATTAAACGGTAGATTATAATATTAACCTTGCTTGCTATTATTTACACATGGTTACAGTTGAAAAAAAATTATTTTATTTCGGCACAGATAGTTGTCCCGTATTTTATTACTCTTTTGGAGTAATATTAATAACGATTTTTATTAAAAACAGAACAAAAAAATCAAATATCGCATTCAAAGGTAAATAAGGGTTTTTAGGCTTGTAGGAACTTGTATGAAAATATAGGTAGTCTAATAGTCTCTCAAAATGATATTACAGGGTGGCCCAAAAATACGTTGAAACGGAATTTTTAGGACTAAACTTAGAAATGTACATTGCTCTGAAAGTAATACTTGGCAAGATAACGTATTAGGACGAGCGGCATTTTGCTAGTCAGTTTAACTTACGTTTGCAACTGTGTATCAAAGCCAAAGGGAAATATTTTGCATATAACTAGTGTTTTGTTTAGTTTAATGATAGTATTTTTAACATTTTATTATAAAAGTCGTGTAGTCGTGTCGTAATAAAAAAATATCCTAAAATTCCCTGTCAACGTATTTTGGGCCATCCTGTAATATCATTTTGAGAGACTATTTACAACCTATATTTTCATACAAGTTCCTACAAGCCAAAAACCCTTATTTACCTTTGAATGCGATTTACTCAATATTTTGTTTTTATTACATAGCGCCTTCATTCGACGTCTTCAAATTATATTCATTGCAAAATCGATATAAAACTAGGAACGTGCAAGATAAAGATGGAATGAATAACATAAATATCACTCTGTTTAACTTTTTTAATATTTTAATAATAATTACTTGCTCTGGTTTTGTACGGGCTCGGGAATTATAAGAGGATACTTATACCCTACTAAACGGTAATAGTACATTACTTAACAAGGGCGGTAAAACAAAGAATGTCTCAGATCGCAGGTATTTGACGCCCGAGCCGAAGGCAAGGGCGATAAATATGCTATCTGAGGCTTTCTTTATTACCGCCCGTGTTAAGTACAAAATTTTATGTCACCCTCTGGCCAGGTAGTGGGATTTCCCGCGCGCGGAGCGTGCGGTAATTGCCGCTTTATGGCCAGGTGTGACATAAAAAAATACTCAAATAATTATTTCAAGTAAATAATGAAATAATAGATTTGGAAACATACCTACATATTATTTCATAATTTCATTTCATTTCATTTATGTATTCATCGAATAATATACATTGCGTTTGAACTCATAATCATTTTCATCCAATACTCGTCTCGGTTCTGAGCTAGTTTTCAAATAGGTACATAAAATTAGGCACTTCATAAAAATTGCAGCATAAATGCATTTAATAGAGGTATCAAATGCATAAGAAGACGCATCATTTGATCGGTTTTTTTATATTCATCAATATGATTTAGTCAATGTTTGACCCTAATGATTTTTAAATATTTTTCTTTCTAGTTTACTTAATATTTGTAAAGTAACATAAAATCTATAGAGCAGCGCCTTAAACAAATCCGCGTCCTATGGGTATACGGTGCTCAGTGCATTCATTTAGAATACGAGTAGCTTGTTTCCATTACGAAGAACTTTTGTGAGGTGATATAGGTACCAGACTTATCGTAGGTATACATTATACAGGGTGCCACTTTTTATCCTTTTTGTGGTTGTGCAATTTTTAGTCACGTCAATAAAATAGAAATTAGGAGACCTTTTTTCAATCCAAGTATTTCGAAGTATTTGTTATTCAATACTATTTTGTTTGCCATTGTGATGAAACGGCTACATGGCTATCAATAATTTAATACACAGATAATTAAAAACCGGCCAAGTGCGTGTCGGATCACGCACAACGAAGGGTTCCGTACCGACACCTAGCAGTCCACTTTTAAAAACACTATTTAATACCTTGAATCAATAAAGGTCGTATCTTCATAGGGAAGTCACGGCACTTACGTCCTTTTGTTTGGGCAAGACAGTTTTTCAGTGATAACTCAAAGACCCTTAATCCCACCTTATTCAAACCAAAAATCGCTGAAAGTATTTATTAATGTACACCTCCTCAATTTTTCCAGAATTTTAATCTTCATAGTTTGGAAATTAGACAGGGGGGCACATTTTGTATGACTTTGAAAGCAAATATCTCACCAACGATTGACTTAAATGGAAAACTTTTTTAGTAAACTCTATATTATTTTTTAAGGCCTATTCAAAAATACCCATCAGATTTACTTGCATTGAAAAAAAAAACATCCCCCAGTTGCATTTATAGTGGTGCCCCCCCCCCCCCCCCCCCCACATTTTTTTTTCCTAATTTCACATCACTTTTATGTAGCGGTTCATAGAATACATCTTCCTACCTTTCATAATTGTAGCACTTATAGTCTCCGAGTAAATCGGCTGTGACATACGGACATGACGAAACTATAAGGGTTCCGTTTTAGCCATTCTGGCTACGGAACCCTAAAAATCAAAAATAGAAAGACAAGTAATAAAATAATGATAATGCTAAATTTGTTAATAAAAACAACTATTGCAATACAATATTATTACAACAATTTTTATGATATGAACTTTTACACTAATATACTGGTTTAATGTAATATTTGAAATGTCCTAACACTTTATTCATACTTCAAATGCAAGAAATAGCCATTTTTTGTTATTAATGTTATTATTTATAATTACAAGTCAAAACAAACGTGTTTTTATCTTTTATGTTTGTGGTAGAACTCTTCATGTATGATTCTTATTCGCGGTTAACCGTTTTTTACCCACAACGGAACGGAGAAGGTATATGCGTTTATTACCCACGACGGAACGGAGAAGGTATATGCGTTTAGGTTGAGAGATTGTTTGTTTGCTGGTTTGTTTGTTTATGTGTGCACACCAATATCTCCAAAACGGCTTGGCCGATTTAGATACGGTTTCTGCAATAGGTTTGTAATTCAGTCGGGAAGAATTTTAGATAGAATTTATAAGAATAGCTCGCCAGGGGGCGCTGCAGTAAACATTTTTCACTTGCTAAAGTGCGTTTAAGCATTTTCTCCGAAAATACTCAGCCAGCGCTTTATGATTTCGATACGACTTGAAGAGTACTACATTAATTTGAAGTCTGAGGATCTGATGATGAAGCAGAAAAACACAATAGAGTACTAAGCAGAGGTAGATATCCCTTCGTTTGTTTTTGGTCTCTTTTGTTTATGTTGTGTTGTATTAACACACGTTGTACATGACATTCAGAAGGTCTGATGATGGAGTAGAAACAAACCGCAGAGAACTTTGCGACGGCATATAGCGTCTTGATCGTGAATCGGTTCTTTAGATTGTGTTTGCTGAGCAGCTTCTGTACATGATCTGCTAAAGGTCTGATGATGGATCAGAATAATATTTGAGGGTATAAAGGTAGGTATTTAGTTAGTGGATCATGTTAAGACTGTTATTATAGTATTTATTGAGAAGCCTCTGTAGATGAACATCAGAAGACCTGATGATGAAGCAAAATAGTATCATAGGGAACTTTGCGAGGGCACATAGGTGGATTACCGTGTTTCGACTGCTTTAAATATTTTACGATTAAGTAGTTGGATAGGAGAAGCCTAAAACCCGTGGCCCATGTAACTGAAAGCTACGGGCCTTTGGCCTTATTACGTGGGACGGCTTCTGTGCTTGACTCGCCTCTCACATTGGGGCTTTCGGCCCTCAAGTTCGCTTATAAGACACTCGGGGCTAGTAAATGTCGACTTGTGGGCTCGCCCTTCGGACCTTCCACCCTCAGGCTCGAACAGCAAACGCGCTCCAAGGAGAAGCTTCGTGCCTTCGGCCCTACGCGATACGCCTTCTGACCTCGTATGCCTTACCTTACCGATGCAGACGCAACGGCTGCGTTCACATTTATTTATTAGGGCCGCGACAGACGACATGTTACGTAACGTGGCCTACAAATGGTCTCGCCGGAAGACCAGCGCTGGCTCTTGAGTCAGCATTATGCTGAGGCGGGACCATTCGTGACAAACGAACTGCCTATATTGTTATAGTTTTAAGTCTTGCTCAAATGAATGGCTAGTGGATCATGTCTTGACAACTTTGCACACAATATGAGGAAAGCTAAGGGTCAAATAGTAGAACTAGCTATTTCAGATCATGCCGCCCAAATTTTAAAGTGTCCCATACAAGAAAGATCTCTAATAACACCATGGCATATTAGACGTAGAGACTACAGTCAGGAAAATCTTGATCTATTTCGCAAACACATAAAATCTTTAAGCTTCAATGATGTCCTACTATCGGACGACGCAAACTCGGCATACAATAACTTTCTTGACATTTTCAAGTGTTTGTACGATATGTGCTTTCCTTATGTATTGATCCGAAAATCTCTCAAGTCGAGGCCTAAATGGATTACAAAAGGCATTAGTTTATGCTGTAAGAAAAAGCGTCAAGCCCTGTGGACTTACAGACTACAAAAAACTGAGATTAATAAAGTCAATTTCAAAACATATGCGCAGAGATTAAAAAAGATTGTGAGGCTTACTCAACGAGCTCAAAATCATCATTATATTACAAGCTCTAAAAATAAGTCAAAAGCTACCTGGGAAATAATAAATAAATCTAAAACCGCAAAACCTAAAATGCCTATAAATATGTTGACAGCTAATGGTGTATCGTACACGAGGCCAGTAGAGATAGCTAATGTATTCAATAATTATTTCATAGACGAAATAAAAAATAATAAGATAACTCAGGATATTACGCGTATTCCTATGAATAAAAATACTATTTTCTTAAGCCCAGTTACACCTGTGGACATAAAACAAACCATATCCTCTTTAAAAAATTCAAATAGCGTCGGTTTTGATGGCATAACAACAAAAGTTGTTAAATATATAAGCGATCTTATAGCTGTACCTTTATCTCATATTACGAATCTAAGTTTCTCTACAGGCACTTTTCCCACGAATTTAAAGATGGCCGTGATAAAACCTTTGTTCAAGAAGGGCGATAAGTCACAGGCTAGCAACTATCGTCCTATTGCTTTATTGCCAGTCTTTTCAAAGATTATTGAAAAACTTATCTGTACCAAATTTTACAACTTTTTCGAGAAATGTAACATACTCATAGACGAACAACGGGGCTTTCGAAAAAATACCTCTATAAATGTGGCTATTTATGATCTGGTTAATAGAGCTATAAACAGTCTTGACAAAGGAAATCTGTCTTGTTCCATATATATGGACATGACAAAAGCTTTTGATCACGTAGATCATAAGTTACTAGTGGACAAATTATACCAATGTGGAATTCGTGGTAATGCTCAAGACCTTATAAAATCATACCTGGCGGATAGACTTCAAATCACGGAAATAACTGAATTATGTCCTAACTCTAGGGTAGAGAAAACATACGCCTCCGATAGTAGACATAATTCATATGGAATTCCGCAAGGAAGTATATTAGGTCCTTTATTATTCTTAGTATATATCAACGACATAACTAATTCCAGTAAATATCCAATGATACTATACGCGGATGACAGTACCATATTTATAGAAAAGAATAACAATCACGACTATGAACACGAAGTTAATACAAATCTTAGGCATATTATTCACTGGTTAAACTGTAACAATTTGAAAGTTAATTTAGAAAAGACCAAATGCATGCAATTTAGATTAAGAAAAACAGTTCCCACACTAGATATTAAGTATGAGGGCCATAGTGTAGAAAATGTGCATGTAACTAAATTTTTAGGACTTTATTTAGATAGTAATATGTCGTGGAAATCTCACTCTGCAGAAGTTTGCAAAAAATTGTATCGTTTTTCTTATGCACTCTATAGACTAGCAAAAACTAATGACCGCAAGACAGTGCTAACAGCATATCACGGATTTGTATCCTCAACCCTGCGGTATGGTGTAATTTTTTGGGGAAACTCCTGTTATCGGGCCACCATCTTTAGAGCCCAAAAGAGATGTATAAGAGCTATTTGTGGATTAAATCCTCAGCAAAGTTGCAAACCTCATTTTCAGTTGCTAAAGTTATTAACTTTTCCTTGTTTATATATATTCGAGTGTTGCATTTTCGTAAAAACAAATCCAGGCTTCTTCGAACAGAAGAAACAAACTGATAATTTTAATCTTCGCCCAAGACGAGCTGCAGTAGTAGTTAATAGGAGCAAGACGGCATTGATGAGAAAATGTGTAATAACAATGGCCCCAAAGTTATATAATAAATTGCCAGAAACATGGAAGTCTGAAACTTTCTCTAAATTTAAATATTTACTACATAGATTTTTACTGGAGAAATGTTATTATAATGTAGAGGATTATCTTAATGACATGACTATCTTAATTTAAATTACTCGGATTTTACTGCTTTTATTATTTTAATTCTGTGACGTGTGATTTGTATTTAATTAATTATTATTATTATTTTAATTCGACATGTAATACCAACCTACTACTGGAGAAATGATATTATAATGTAGAGAATTATCTGAATGACAGGACTACTTAAATTTAAATTACGTGGATTTTACTGCTTTTATTATTATTTAATTCTGTGACATGTAAATTGTATTTAATTTTTAATTTTGACATGTTAATACCTACTAAATTCGTACGCCAAAAGGCACATCATGGCTTTGTGACTATCCAATTCGATTATTCCACCTTTTTGTACCTGTGATGAACGAATAAATTATTTGTATTTGTATTTGTATTTGTATTTGTAATGTTTATTAATTTTAATTCTAGTCTTAAGTTCTTGTAAAACACTGTTTGTCACGAATAAATTATTTTCAATTTACCCCTCACCATCGGAGCTTCGGCCCTCAGGTTCGATTGTAAGACACTCGAGGATAGAAAGTGGCCACTTGGCACCTATTTTTGTAGTTCCTTTGGAAAACCTCAAGCAAAAATCAGGAAGCTTAGGTAGGAAGCTGATTCTACAACCGGCGCGTTCGAGGGTTCATATATAATTAGACGGCTCTTTCTCTAAAAATAATAAAATGAAACAAAATTAAAAATTTTGAAAATAACCCCGACGGATGTAGCTTATTGAAAGATAATTAAATAATTAATTCGGAAATCCCCGACTGTATAGGAAATAAGTACATAAAGACATATTTTTGTTCAATACGGTTAATTGGTTGAGAGTTTATTTACAAGCCCAGAAAAATCAGTCGGGGGCTGCCATTGCCTGCCTTGAAATTACGGAGCATGTTGTAGCGTGTTGCAGTTTATCTTATACCTTCGTTTAAGTAACCTCGAATTACTTATATATTACTATTCTAATGCAAATGGGAACAGACATGGCAATGGCAGCCCCCGACGGATTTTTCTGGGCTTGTATATAAACTCTCAACCAATTAACCGTATTGAAGAAAAAGATGTCTTTATGTACTTATTTCCTATACAGTCGGGGATTTCCGAATTAATTATTTAAATAAACGCATTTGTATTTGTATTTATTTAATTATCTTTCAATTAGTTACATCCGTCGGGGGTATTTTCAAAAATTTTAATTTTGTTTCATTTCCCGTTGAAATTACTCAGCTCTATACAAATTACTCTATAGGCAGGTTTGCCTATAGTAGTAAGAACAACAGAACTCAGTTGAGTTCTATAGTTTGAAATGATTAAATTTATAAAAGCATTGGTGCATTTCATTAAATAGTGAATTAGTAATTTAATATCATCTGTCGCTATTGCCATGCGGAATTGAATGCGGAAAAGCAATCAACTTTGATCTTTATTGCCATTACGAAAGGTCGATATTATTCGACCATCGCTGTCACATACTATAAAGGCAGTTATGATTGATAAGGGTAAATGCGGAAACGTACGTCGATCATTTTTAAGGCCCTGTCGTAAAGGCCAGACGTGTTGCCGCCTGTACGCAATATTATTTATTAGAAATATGTGTTCTGGAAACTTAGAGCACAACATTACTAGGCCGGGTTTCATAATAGTAGCAATATATATTTATTGCTTTAATTTATTTAGGATACATATTTTATTTTTCCTGTACACAATGTAAGTTTGTCTCTCATTGCTACCAAACTTCCACTCAATTGCTCAAAGGTTAGCTGGAAGAGATCCCTTATAGGGATAAGTTCGCCTTTGTACTTCAATCTTTTGTAACATGTACGTGTTTTAACTTGTTATTGTGTGCAATAAAGTGCTTACATACATACATACATAATAGTACATTACTTACCAAGGGCGGTAAAACAAAGAATGTCTCAGATCGAAGGTATTTTATGCAATCTGAGGGTGGCCATGAAGTGGAATTTTCCGCGCGCAGAACGTGCGGTAATTGCCACTTTATGGCCAGGTGAGACATAAGGGTTAAATCGTAATTTTTTGTACATAGTTAAGGACTTAGTTATGACTAAATTTTAAATGAGTCAAGTGTGTAACGAATATTAGTCATACACTTTATACAGGTAATTTTCGTTACACACATGACTCAATTAAAATTTAGTCATAATTAAGTCCTTAACTATGTACAAAAAATTACGATTTAACCCATAAATATTATTTAGACCAAATATCATATTTTTCGTCACTCACAACGAAAGAGTATAATAATATGCTTTGTAATTTTTTTTATATAACTAACCGACAAAATGTCTAACTGATCTTATAAAACCAAGCCTAATCATTCAAGACCGTATTCAACGACGAAACTTACATATAAATTGAAATTTTCATACTCGACTTTTATCACCGACGCACTACGTATTCAGACGCATGAAAGGTATAGGTACTTATTCTTATTTTCCAAAACCCGTAGGTATAATGTAATGTACTTACTTGTATCTAGATTGATTTTTATGTTCTTGTTTAACACAAAAAACGATATTAATATTTAATTAATTAATTTGTAGTGTTAGGCGACTTCCTGAATTGTCGGTGCGGATGCGATACGATATGAGAAAACTGTCAAACGTCAGTGTCAACTGTCAGTCAACTCAGTACTACTTTTTACTGCGCCCCTATATTTAAATGAGTGCTTCCTGACTGCGCAAATGTAATTCTGACATTATTACTACTGCGCAAATGTAATACTGACAGTATTCCGTCAAGTGGGAATCTTTGCGACGTCAGTAAGTTTACGTCAAAGACGAAAATGTCACATATTGATCCTGCTCCGCGAAGTCAGGAAGTCGCCTTAGGGGTTTAGGGTTCGCTTTTTAGCGATAAGACCGCCGGTTATAATTTCACTTTGTGGTGCACAATAAAGTATATTATTATTATTATTCTATTCTTTTCTATTATTATATAGACCTTAACGCATTCACTGACACCAACGCATATATGCGTTTCCGTTACTTTCACCCAGTGCCTTGAACGCCCAGACGCGTTCATAATATTTAGTGACTTTAACCATGTGCTTTCACCTTACACTTAGAATAGTCGGTTGAACTCACATGTGCGTTTGGGGCACACAGCAAAATGCGACACCTGCCGAATGTCTAGCAAAAGAGGGTGGCAGTGAATGCGTTAATACACAATTGACAACATTTCATTTTTTTTAGTGCCGCTTTTTATTGTCTGGCTCGAAAGAACGCATAATTTTAGGGCACCCGTATTTTTTTATATTTATGAAAATCTTTTATTTTAGTGGAAATATCCATTTATATTATGACTCGGGCAGAAAGGGCGTAAGTAACAAACGTCAAAGTACTATGTAGATGACGTCACTTGTTGTGTTTCATACACTTAAAAAAACGTTGAAATAATTTAAACAAATTAATAATTACGTATAAAAACATACTTAGTAGGTATGCTTAAACAGCTTGACAGTTTCGAGTTGTCACGAATGTCACGATAAACGTCAAAGTTCTCAACCGCTAAATTCTAACGATTTGTAAAGGATTGTTGACTTTCGCCATCTTGGCGAAAGTCACATCTTTTTCTTCTTGTTAAGTGGTTTTATTCAGTTTTACTTAATTTATCCCTTCGTGTGTCATTGGCAAAAGTCCTTGAGGCTGCCATTTCTCTTTTATATCTAACTAACTAATTTATCCCTTCGTGTGTCATTGGCAAAGGCCCTTAAATGAGGCTGCCATTTCTCTTTTATATCTATCTAAAGGATTGTTGAAACGGACTCTCAAAAAATACTGTTTTATGAAAAGTTGCAAAAACAACACATCATTGTCGCCCGGCAAACAGTTTTTTAATGTTCCCAATATCAATAAGGCCGAGTGGTGTACTGCAGCGGGTTTGGATAAAGTAACAAAGAGGACACTTTTTACGAAGATAATTTGAATGTGAGTATAATGGGTGTATATTTTAATAAGCTTTTAGAACCGACAATACCTAGTTTTCAATTGTATTATTAATCGCGTGTCTGTTTCTTTCAGTTGGAAGAAAACAGAAGAAAATATGGAAAAAATGTTGTACCTCTATACTGGAAAACAATGAAAGTAAACGCGCGTCTATAATCTCGATTGCCGGTGTTTAAACGACCATTGCAGGAAGTGACAAACATTTTAGGACCCAGTACTTCAACAGAAATGAGCCAGTGTACGGCAGCTACTGCTTCACTTCAAGAAGTATAGGTGTTACTAGCTGGAGCACACAAATCACTGCTCCCCTGCAACTACATCTGCACGAGGCCATCCATAAGGCGGGTGACAGGGGCCTATGGAGGAGTCTGCTCAACAAGAATAGGACATGATGTCATGATCCTCAGCATTTGAGATGATTTACTTACATTTGCTTTGTTCAGGGTAATGATATTTTCAGTTGACGAACCTGGTTCCTTAAGCGGATAGTGATTGTTGTTTTTATTGTACTAAATTGTGAAGTTTGCTTGTTTATTATATTTTGTGAGACTATTATGTTTTATTTACCTATTTATGGAAGGAATGGTAGGTACAAATAAAGAAATTTAAAACAACAAATACAACTAATTTAAAAATAAATACATAAACTTTATTAACTCTTTGACCACCAAAGCGATAGTGTGTCGTGGTGCCCAGTACGCCAAGCACTGTATTTTTTTGGTGTAATGTCTAAGTAAACCAATAAAAACAAATTAAAACAGTTCATAAATGATTTTTTTCATGATCAAAGTATACCTTCACTCCGACCTTTTAAGTGGTTGTTGGCGTGGTAGGCACGACGACACACAACCACTAGGTTCTTGGCGGTCCAAGGGTTAAAGTAATTTTATGATAATGAATTTATTTTTTCTCACCTGATGCTATGTACTTGTACCTGACCATTATAAGTACCTAAAGGATGGATAGGTACTTTAACTATTCACAAGTCAAAAGAAAGAAGTTTTATGCTGGTTCGGAAATAACAAATTCTCATAATAATAAAAGTAGTTTATTCAACATAAGATGTCCGCGAAGATAATGCAGCTTTGGCACATCGGGCGCCAGTCAAATTATATTTATCATAGCTTTGCAAAAACTTCATCATCATGATTGTCTCCACACGAGGCAAGTTTCTGCGGTCAGCTTTCACAGATCCTTCAGAGTTTCTCATGTTCGTGTTGTTACGATGAAAAGCGCAGGTAAAGTAATTCGAGGGATGGGATTGCAGAATCGTTCTTTATGAGATTGTCCAAGGGGGTGCCAAGTCGTCGTGTAAGAAAGCAGTCCGGGGTCCGTAAGAAAGCGAGAGTCGTTGAAAATCAAAATAATTCAAGGAAATACGAGATTGCACGCGAGCCCGAGAGCCGCTTGCGGCCCGAAGGGCGATCCCACGCAAACAATCACTATTCCTATCATTGTTACAATCGAACCAGAGGGCCGAAGTGCGGGCTTGAGGCCGCCAGGCCGCAGGCATTCAAGTGGTCAGGTGCGTGCCCCCCGCCCCTCAAATGTTTGGCGAGGCCGAAGGCCGAGCTGCGGGAGTACCAAACAACCTAAAATCCTATATAAATACAAGGTTTCGCGAGCCCGAAGGGCGAGCTTCAGGCTGCGAGGACGCAGGCCGAGCTCGGCGGAGGGCCGAAGGCCCGGAGCCCCATCCCGAGTGCCCAAGCATCCCCTCCCCCAGTATTTTTTGCGAGACCGATACGGGAGGAAAGGATTGCCCAACTATTCATATGCCCCATGTATTAGATATGAGCGCCGATGGGCAATTGGCCGGCGGCGGCGCGCCGATCAAAATTGATCGGCGGCGGCGGCGTCGGCGGCGTGACCTTGTAAAAACCTCAGGTTCAAAACAAAAATACGTTTTTTTTTCCTTATTTGATGCCGTACACGCCTGTCAACGTCGTTTTTACTGTCAGGATGACAAACACGCCTATTGATATCGATGTTCTACGTTTTATCCCGTCCTAGTCGATTACGCATGGTGGGTTACATATTGTGTATAAAGACTAGGTATGCTCTGCTGTATATGTACGAGTAGGTAACATCTAAGTGGCAATGAAAACAGCAAGTCTATTGCTGCCTGCGGGAAACTTCGCGTCAAGGTGGTCCAGTCACATGACAAAGCTTTAAAATATGATATTTGTATGTAAACATGACAATTCTGCTCAAACTCTTGGATGCCTCCGAAACGTGGTGTTTCTAACGCAAACACAGTCGTATATTATATACTTCTAGGATTTATCACAAATACTAGGAGCGGCATTATGCCCATCTTTTGGTGAACCTCGAATACATCAAACCGTGTCAGAACAGAAACAAGCAAGTTTTTGAATATAAACTTTCGTGAGGCATGTTATAATTTTATTTTACTAAACGATAATTAATATGTGAGTGATAACCGTTTAGTAAAATAAAAGCAAGTTCTTCACTAAACCAAGCTAATTTCAACGGCATTGAAGATTATTTAATACGCAGTAGTCGCGTGGACTCTGCTAACTACAGGCCCATTTCGGTCAAATCCATTCACTGCAAGATTATGGAGTGTTCCGACTGAACAGCAGGCTCTTTGGCGTATCTAGAATCAAATGATCTCCTCAGTGACCGACAATACGGCTTTCGTCACAATCGGTCCACTGGGGATCTTCTAGCGTACAACACACACACCTGGAATAAGGCCATAGTGATAAAATACGAAGAAGCCCTAGCGGTTTCTCTCGATTTCACAATGGCCTCACTCCAGGTGTGTTATTGCTTTGACATGGTCTGGCACAACAGTCTCTAATCAAACTTTCTTCGTATGGTTTGGCTGCTGGTTGTTGTGCTTGGATTGGATATCGGATTTCCTGAGGTATAGAATCTATTGGAGTGGTTATTGACGGCTGCTCGTCTGATCCGATGGCTATTAATGTCGTTGTCCCCCATGGGTCAGTGCTTTCTGCGACTCTTTCTGCTGTGCGCCCGGTATCTTTGGGTATGCAGACTTCAGTACTGTTGTGGAGAACTACATATCCACTGCACGAACCAGTATGACCGGAATTTGGACTAATGGGAAGTTATGATTATGCCTGTGAACCTTTCTCTCTTCGATTAGAGCGATGCCAGTCCAGTCTGGTTAGGTTCAATGCCACAAAAACTCAGACGTGTCTAATTTCCGCGAAAAAGAGGCAAAAGAGACCCCTACTTTCCGAGATGTAATCGTGCCTATTACCGGCTTTTCGGCGTAACATTGTTTTTGACTCTCAGCTTTGGCAAATATATAAGTAGAGTAAAGTAAGTAAGTAATCTAGAACATCGGCACAAAGTTGCCAGTCTGTCGGATTTTGTTTAGAATCGCTCATTAAGGATCCCTTTTGTGCATTTTTGGTACTGAATACTAAAATAAATAACGCTATATAACCGTAAAATATCAAATTCCAAACTAGTTTGCCGATCGATGATATAAGTGTGTAAAAGATAAGCTACACAGTATCTGAAACGCGCGCGAAACAGAGACCGGCGCGCCGATCGCCATGTGTCGGCGGCGGCGGCGTGGGTTTTTGGCCGGCGGAGGCGGCGCGTCGGCGCGGCGCTCATATCTACCATGTATCTTACAAGCGAACCTCAGGGCCGAAGGCCCGAAGGTGAGCTTCAAGGCCTCGCAGGACCGAAGGCCGAGCTTCGCGTAGGGCCGAAGGCCCCGAAGCGTCCCTTAAGCTTAAGCCACACAGAGAGCGGCGCGTGAGCGGGCGGTAGCGGTGCGGGAGCGGGCGGTAGCGGGACGTGAGCGGGACGTGAGCGGGACGGGAGCGGGCGGTAGCGGCGCGGGAGCAGGCGGGAGCCGCGCGGGAGCTACCGTCCGCTCCCGCGCCGCTACCGCCCGCTCACGCGCCGCTACCGTCCTTCCGCTCTCTGTGTGGCTTAAGCTTTAAAGCGCGCTCTCCACGCGAGCCGGAGAGCCGCTTGCGGCCCGAAGGGCGAGCCCACGCAGACACTCACTATTCGTATCATTGTTACACTAGAATTAACCTGAGGGCCGGGCCGAAGGCCCAAAGGTGAGCGATAAGGCTAAGCTAGGCAAGGCCGAGCTCACGCGTACACTCGAAGTTGAGGGCCGAAGGGCAATAAAGGACAATTAAGGACAAATACACAACAACAACACAAATGTTTTCCTTAGGTCTGCCTTGGATGCGTACATTAAAAGTTTTTCTCAAAGGCTTCCTAGGCATTTCAAAATCCTCACAACACTTGCATATAGGTACACATTTTAAACAAACATTATTATTGAATTCCTGGCTACTCGACTAATTGCTTCTCCGATCTGTTTTATTTAATAACGCATTCAGTAAATAAATGTCAGTGCGAAATAAAACGATAACAATTTCGTCATCGAGATTCAAAATACATTTTTTTTAAACTGCGATCTAAATAAACTAAAAATAATCAAAATAAATATAAATAAACGTGAAGCCCGACCACATAATGGGCCATGATGGTGCGAGAAAAGGACGCAGCTATGCGGTGGAACGAGAAAAAATTGTAAGCATATAATAACAATTTTAATATTCATTGTAAGAAGCTTAGGGTTGCGTGCCGAACATTCGTTGGAAGCCAGAAAATATGGCTTTGAATGACGCCACGTTATATTGCATCTCTTTCATTCTAATATAAGATGGATCCATAGATATATAAATACAAGAGATGGGAGCTGTGGGCGTGGCACATGTCGCCATTTCCTGATCGTGTGATCACGATTTGTTCGGAGACTTGATTCGTCGTGTCAGTCGCCGGACATCGATTGCGCAGTAAACAACTCGGTTTTTGTGGGTAAAATGCCGGTTTGTGCAGTTGTAACGTGCAGAAATCGAAGCAATATTGTTAATTCAAGTAATAGCGGAGTCACTTATCACAAGTAAGCCTGTTTTTAATACTTTTTAACTAAAAACGTGTAAATAATTAAGTGTGGCAATAAAACTGATATTTCTATTATAATGTTATTCATTGCCCGCTTTGTATATTGCCACCTTAGACGTTCACGTAACTAACGCGCAATGGGCAGCAAGTTTGCCGATCGACACAATGTTGTCGCAGTGTCTTTGTTAGTGGCACGATTTACGATGGTAGGTGGGGGCGCACTAGTGCGGTATATAAGCGATCGTTCTATCGATAGTTTTAGTGGTTTGTAATTTATTTCTCGCAGTTCCCGTTTCGGGATATTGAGGTCTAAGTCTCGCGTACCTTGTCCACTGCTGGACGTAGGCGGCTCCCGACTTATGTTTATGTATTTATTACACTATTACTATACTATATTTTTCTTTCACTTAAGTTAGGGTTTCTACAATAAGTTTATAAAAGTAAAGTATATAAATACACATTTATGTTGTAATTTGTATACATCATATAAAAAATGAACAATTGCAGTCGAACTCGCCCACCGAGGGTTCCATACAAATTTTAAGTAACGTATTGTGGGGTCTCTACTTGCTACAGGTGATCATTATTGAAAGTCACTTATACAGTTATTTATTATGAGAATACACAATATGTAAACAATGATCGCGGTGTTTACCCTGGAGCTCGCGAGAGCATCGGATCTAGGGGCGAGTGACGTGACCGTGCTCTAAGACTGTCTGGCTCGCACTGGCGATAGTGACGATGGTGAGGCGGTAGACCGCGCGCGTCGCTCGTAGATTCGCGGAGTGCTGCGACATGGCGGCGACTAGAGATGCCGTGCAGCATACGAGTCCGCCTCAATATTATAAATACCTACTTCAAGAATAGAGTCTCGGTGTTTTTTCCCAGTTTTTCTCGAAATACAATTTTCAGAAATTCAGTTGCGTTTTACTAAATTGTGGTTATAAAAAATATATGGTCACCTATACAATTATGACCGTAGTATTTTAGTTAGTAGTTATTTATACAAGAAGCTCACTTCTTATTTATACAAGAAGTTCACTTGGTTCTCAAACAGTAAACATCCTGTAAGAGGTTCACGCGCTATCGTGCTGCAGTGTCCCCGACATAGGACGGCTGCTTTTAGGGGAAGTTTTCGGTATCAGGCCACTAAATGTTGGAATAACATACCACCACCAATTCGTGAAATAAGAAATAAAAATAATTTTAGGTTAAAATATCGCCTACATCTTTTAAATTCTCAAAAACAGAATCCCTGACTTCCGCATTCTCCCCTTCGCCCCCCCCCCCCTTCATGAATGGAAACAAAACAGGCTTTTTAGACCACAAACATTACCGCACACTCTTGTTATTTTGATCACAATATAAAATGCACACACACATACTCACACACCCACAATCATACACAGACACACTCACACACACACACACACACACACACACACACACACATACACACACACAGCGTTGCACTGGTCGTGTTTTAATTATTTTTTGTAGGGTCCTGGCAGAATATCAGCGATGTGGCCTCCTGCCGCATCAATTATGCTGAGCCAGCGCCCATTCTCTGCCACAACACATGGCTATATTGTATCACTTTTGGTTAATTTTTTTCTAGTTTAATATTGTCTGTGATTAATAATTATGTTTATCCTTAAGTTGCATGTTTCTCTTCGTCACTTCATGCCATGTAAATTGTGGGAATGAATAAAGTGTTTATCTATCTATCTATCTAGTAAAACGAAATAACTTGCCGAATTTCATAGTCCTAGTTGCCGAATTTCATAGTCCTAGGTTAGGTCCAATGCAACAAAGGATACAAGTTTACATGTATAGACATATAGACATCGTATCTCCCAAACAGATGAACCGATTTGAGTGCGGTTTTTTAATTGATAGCCTTGTTTGTTGGGATGGTCTTCAGAAATGTTCGATTATTACGACTTTTTTTTCATTGATGTTACCCATAATTAATTAATAAACCTTGTAATTTCCCATATTAATCATTTAAATATCGACAAAAATAAAAAAAATGCTGTCCCATCTCTATTACGTTCACCGATGTTGATGTTTACGTGTAGTAGTGTGTATTTACAACCTTTGCGGCGTGTGTGCGCGCCAATCACAGCATTAGAATCCAAGTAGGGAGCATGAGCAATGTGTGCGTGAACCTAGTGTTTACAAGACTACATATGTGGTTGTAACACACACAAGTCAAACACTGGCGACACTGGGACTGGAATAATTAGTACGGCGACGGCCTATCTCCTGTATTTATATATCTATGGATGGATCTAATGAAAGAGATGCAATATAATAGTTATAATGCATCTCTTTCATTCTAATATAAGATGGATCTAATGAAAGAAATGAAATATATAACAGTGACGTCATTCAAAGTCATATTTTCTGGCTTCAAACGAATGTTCGGCACGCAACCTCCAGGATGTAGGTATCTAAACTTTTTGATCCATTGAGATTATTTGACACCATGAAGCAAGTATAAGATGGAGCTGGTGATACACACATACAAAGGTGTGTGAAGGAGATGTAAGGTAAGCAAAGACAATAACACACGTGGGAGCGAGAAAAAATGACATATCTCCTGTCCCTCATCGCGTATAAGGAACCGATTATTTGTCACCGGCCGTTGTCACCGAAATGTCATCGATGAACCAGTGGCCAGAGTATAAAAAAATATGTTACCCATAATATTGGGTAAACCAGACCGGCTCGAACGTTAAAAATAACAGATTAAAAATTGAATCGTTACGTGATTAGAATACTACTGTGAATTTCATTATTATAATGGCTGAATAACTAAGACGTTTTAATCTAATCGTGATTTTGTTAACTATAATGTAGGTATTAAATTAGTAAATATTTTTATATCGTAATTGGGAGGACATCGGATGTTTTGTGTTTGTCCGCTAATATTTACTAAGAGTTTATTTTGAAGATTAATATTCAATCAATCATTAAAAACCTACTTGTCAGTAAAAATGGGGAGATTATTCTTTTTGTGGTAACCCCAGAAGAAACTGTCACATTATCTCCGTTCCTGTGTGTGATTCGCTAACCCTCCTTCTATAGATCCTCTTTCTACGTTTGACACTTACCGCAGAACATGCCCATAGCACAAAATAAAAAATATACAGAAGGTCCGTTCCCGCCGTTCTTGAAAATACATACCTAAACTTGCCCGACTCACAGGGTTGCTTCTGTATTGATTCTGCATTTTAAAAAGGAGTAGGTATATTAAAAATTCTTCAACATGACATTTGATTATGAACCAGCGTATCTTGGTAAAAAACCGACCAAGTGCGAGTCGGACTTCGCACATTTAGGGTCCCGAATCAACCTCAAAACTATGATTTATCAATATATTAGTACCTATTTGTTGTTAAAATATACGTAATAATGAACAAGTTCATAGGTCAATGGGAAGTCTAAAAATTGTTCGGAACAAATTTTGTGACAGAAGACAGACGGACGTCTGGGCGACACCAATAGGGTTCCGTTTTGACCCTTCGGGTACGGAACCCTAATAAATTGATGCGTGACCCGCTGCGAGTTGTGATTTGTGACCGGCGGCGGTCGAGAGCGCCAACAAAGAATATACCTAATTAATTAGCTACCTACTTAACTAAACCATAGTACTTAAATACTGGCGTTTTACCAGCGAACGATAAGATCACAGAAATATATCAAGATAGAAGGAACGAGTGTATGTACCTCGCGTGGCGAAATTACGTCCCGGAGACACAACTGCTCGCCGCAAACTTCAGTGTGCTCCCGATCGCGTTATGCGTGCGACGCCAGGTTTTAAAAACAAAATGGTTCGTTGCGCAATAATTAATTGTTCAAACACTTCCAAGAAAGTTGGAGCTGTTAATCGAGGTATTTCCTTTCATTGGTAAGTAAAATTTGTCCTTAAATATCTGTTAATAATTAAAAAACGAATTATTTTATTATTTTCATCATAACGGTAGCGGGCGATTGTGTGTCAACGCTAGCTTTCCATTGCGGCTTTAATTTGACGAGCCAGACTTGGCGTGCGTTCAAAGCCAGCAATGTAAAAATAAGTTATTCAAACTGTCGAGTCACGTTCAAGGTCGATAGTCATTTTTTCTGTCAAAACTAAAGAATAGTGCTGGGCACTGCGATTTTCTTACTCGATTATTAAAATCGAATTTGAAAACAGACGAAATAATAATTACGTTCTTATATTATTATGCAGCTAGGTATATAATGTACGTAGTGCAAAACAAATATTATTAATCGCTTTCCTCTTAGCTTCTAATATTTCTTCGCGGGACTTCTTTGATTTTTCCATGGTCTGTAACAAAGAATATATAAAAAACCGGCCAAGTGCGGGTCAGTCTCGCGGCCGAAGGGTTCCGTACCATTATCTATAAAAACGGCAATAAAAATTATATCTTTTGTATGGGAGCCCCCTTAAATATTTATTTTATTCTTATGCATATTATATTAATATGCATTTGTTGCTATAGCGGCATCAGAAAAACATCATCTGTGAAAATTTCAACTGTCTATCACTTTTCATGAGATACAGTCTGGTGACAAACGGACGGACAGCGGAGTCTTAGTAAATATGGTCCCGTTTTACCCTTAGGGTACGGAACCCTGAAAATGGTACACGTTTATAGGTACTTAGTTAATAACTGGAGCGGCTCTAATATGTACAAATTACTAAAATGTAACGTAATTTATTGGTTATTAGGTAGGTACCTACCTACATTTATATTTTTCGATTTAAATTCTAAGCTTACTCATTTCCTCTGTCAAAACATTTCTTCTGTCGAAAATAATAATCATTTCCTCTGTCGGTTCTTATCGATATTTTAAATCGATGCATAGAATCGGTGCCGAGTTCTAATACTTCTAATCGATCCTTTTGAATCGTTTTCGCGCGGCTTATGTTTCTCATCACTAAATTACGCTCGTGACGTCAAAGTACCTACGCAAAATGTTACACGCTCGGTCTCCCTACAAATTGCTGAACTCTTTCCTTCTATCTTGATATATTTCTGTGGATAAGATGAATGTGTAATGGTTGATCGTCGTTATCAAAGCGGTTAGTTTCAAAAAATTACCTACCTATTGTACCTAGGTATTGTAACTACCAACATGAGAAAACAGTTTTATTTACCTTTCAATATCGTTTGGAAATTTGAAGAAAGTGTAGGTGTAGGCACAGTTTTTTGTTGTATTTAAACAATAAAATACATTCCAACTGTAATAATATCGGTTATTCATTTTGACGTACGTGACACAAAGTACCTACGTCGCGGCGGGGACGTCAAGTGATCAACGCGCGCACAACTAGCACTCGCGACGCGACAGTGACAGTCGCGACTAAGCTTGTCCGAAATCAACCGAGAATGCTTGTAAATGTAACGTCTGGGTGCGTGCGGCGAAAATGGCACTTTGTACTGAGCGGACTCTCTGCTCCGGCGCGCGCCGCCGCTATTTACTTTGTGCCCATAGATATAATATATACTCTGTAGTTATAGATGCGCCAACGAGCGACCGGGGCTATGTCTTTCTCATACTTGCTCATATTCATACAAAATTTGTACTACGCAATTTGGCCGGTTTGCTGGACATGCAAAAAATGTATTGCGAAAGTTTGCATTTGTCTGTAACCCGACCATGAAAAAAGGTTCGGTCGGTAATAGGGACAAAACATGCCACTCTTTTCTAAATTTCCTCTTATAGGAATCGCAATAAGACTATCTTTCTCTAGCAAAGCGTGTCAGCCCCTTGAACGTGTCTGATAAAAAACCTCGTAAGTCGTTGTCATGTGTCATTCTTTCTAAATGCTATAAATAACAAAATATAAACTCGCCACACTATACGTCCTTATATGTCTTGACCCTGAGATTCGTGACAACTATGTGCATATTCGTAGGTCAGGCTTATACTGGTTCTTCTGAGACTAATTTTCCGTACATCAGCAGCCATTGTAAATATCAATCACGAACAAAAGTAAAAACATGAAAACTCGAAAACACGCTTTTTTCAAATATAAGAGTAAGCTAGATCAATTGCTCGTCCCCAAAACCCCCCACATACCAAATTTCATCAAAATCGTTAGAGCCGTTTCCGAGATCCCCGAAATAAATATATAAATAAATAAATAAATATACAAGAATTGCTCGTTTAAAGATATAAGATTAAGTATTGAAAAATAACACATACTTACACACCCACACATCCACACACACACACACACACACACACACACACACACACACACACACACACACACACACACACACACACACACACACACACACACACATACATGAGCTACCCTGGCCTGAACATCTCGCGAATTGACCTCTAAAGTAGAGATTCTAACAGCGAGTCAATTATGCGTATAATAAGCTAATGTGTCAAACTTACGCTAGTTAGATCTGACTGTCAATTTTAATTAGGAAAAGTGAGATAAAAGGATGATTCACAGACACGGAACGATCTAGCGTGAATCATCCTTTAATCTACGCTAGAAAACGTTAAGTATCGTTAAGTAAGATTCAGATTCATTTATTCACAATATACGATTACATTATAAATTACATGTCAATTTACAAGAATCTCTATTGTGATCGTCAATAAAAATAAATACATATAAAATCACATACATGTTTGTATCGAGACATAACTGCAGTGTGTCAGCCAAGTTCGCGAAGCAAAAAAGGCGAAACACCGACCGTGGGTTAAATTAAACGAACCATTTCGGGCCACTTTTGAACCCATAATATAATAACTTAAAATCTATTTAACCTACACATTTTCAAAAAACCTCTTACCGTCCACGAGATTTTGACGTCTGAAAATCGCAATTTTTATCACTCACTCAAAACTTTTAACTACTTCCAGGTAACCTAGAAAGTTAAACTAGGTGACTGTGTGTATACAAAGGGAAGAATTTAAAGCAGTGATTTTTATATGATTTGTTATTTTATTTGCTCCTAACTAGTGTGACTTGGCAAGTTTCCTCTTTTTCAAATTCTTACTGCTTTGTACCTAATACTCAGACACAAAGATTAAAGATAGTAGGTAGACTTGCCAAATCATAAATAATTTTAGGTAATTGAAAATGTGATCTAAGGCCACGAGGCCTAATGGATATGTAGGTATATGGAGGTCATAGGTAATTTTTTTAATGTATATTTCATCTTCGGTAAATGAACAAAATTTAAATATATAGACAATCATATTGATATCGCTTTCGTAAAACGAGTTACCTATACCAAATCACACACTACGCTACATTTAGGTCGGTGTCAAAACGGAAGCCCGGCTCTTTAGGAAACATACGGGAAAACAATAAGAGGATGATTATGTCCTCTTAGTATTGTTTTTTTAAATAATCTTTATATTAACGAGTACTTAAGTTCAATGTTGGGACGCACCCGCAAATCAACGAACGCGCACAGCCTTAGTCATGAATAAAAACAGTGATAGAATCTTTCAACTGCAATTTGTCACATTAACTACGCGTGTCTGTTTAAATTAAAGCGGACAGCTCAAAGCGATGCCGCTTTAAAATAAACCAGTTTGTTATAAAACAAAATCAAATAAACTTTCCAATACAAGCAGATTTGCGAGGTGCAGCCGGAAAGGCCGGGACAGAAGTCCGGCCGGGGCGTAAATAATAACTGCACCGCCGTTTGCAGTGTTGCTTTTTAGTTATTCATGTGTCCGAAATTAGTCGACAAAAAGTCAAATGAAAAGGGCAGCTTTTTGGTTGTTTTTGTGGCAGTTTCGGTTTTAGATGCGCCGCAGCTGCACTCTATTAATAAATTAACCAAACCACAGTTTCATAATCAAGCCGAAATTATGTCTCACCGTTGGTTGTGTGTTGTGTGCAGGCTTACACCAATACATCACCGCTCATACATAAATTATAAAAATCCAATCCTCTTCATTATATGATTAGATACGTAGCTAATAGTAGTATTATACATATATGAACGCGGATATTAGATGGCTGTGGCAACGAGACCTGTGAATTCAGGCGAGTGAGAAAATGCTCGGAACGCCTACAAAATTGGCGTCACAGTACAACATTAATACTCCTAAGCAACGCCAACGCCATAGTAATGTTTGTGTTTACCACCGCCGACGTGCGCGCCGTAATTGGTCACTTTTATACTTTATCGTCGACGGCCACGGTACGGTAAAACTCTATGGTTTCATGCGTAAATAGACCATAATTTTATTATGCTAAAGACTTGAGACTAATTATGAATGAAACCATAGAATTTTACCGTGTCGTGGACGTCCACGGTAAAGTATAAAAGTGACCATTAGCCTGTCCGTAAAATTAACCTAACAATCCGCTGTATAACACAGCTATAAGCCTACCCATATCACTCTAATTATGTTTTCTACTGCACTGAGCGAAAAAACTACAAAGTTTTTGTGAATCCGAGGACAACAAAATTATATAGTAACGGTTACAAACCGTTTTTAATATTATACAAATGAGTTTATAATAACAAGGACAATTTTTTTTTGGTATTAGTAAATAACTACTATTATTACAAACTGGTTTGTAAACGTTAGTATATAATTTACTTGTCCTCGGATTCACAAAAACTTAGTATTTTTTTGCGCTCAGTGTGATAGCCTTCACATGAAGTTGTGTGTCACATACTACGTCATGTGTCCAATATTGATTCGTTCTGGTCAACTATCGCATAAAATTTGCCCGGACGTGACACGAGGAACTTAATTTTCCCGTGGGTCGCAAACTTTTCAATATTTTGTAGGGAATCGTCAGGACGTCGGCTGAATAGTTAAATGGAACGTTCGTTTTTGACAAGTGCATTTTCAGAAAAATCTGTCTCAGTGTGACTCGGGCTTGTTCACGAGGGTTCCGTACCCTGTTCGCATGATTTGTAGCTATTTATTTAAATTATTTTGAGCATGACTAAAATGACTAGTGCAACGTGAGCTCCGACTGTCAAGATTTTTTTCTTCAGTTTATCGTTTTACGGTGGTTATATATATTTAAACAGTATTTTTATACCATATATAATTATAAACCTAGGCTTATTGTACCTACTAACTTTTATATAGACCTTGATGATGATCATGATGAGATTTGATGAGTTCCTGTTATCCCTCATTAGGGATTTGTACGTTAAAAATGTCAAAAAATACAGAGCGAACGTTATTCGGTGAATATGTTTCTCGATTAAACTAAGGCAGAACATAAAATGTAGGTACAAATAAACGGGATTCCCTCCACAAGCTCTAGCTAGACAATAAAAGTCATTATAATGAAGTCAGACGCAGGCAGCAACGACAAGTTCATTAAGACAATTGCATGCTGAGAGCCAGAACGTTTATTTATTTTAGTCCATTACCATTTCATGGCTTTCGGTGTTGAGACCCTCGGGCCGTGGGGCCCGAGCGCTCGGCAACTACATAGGGAGCTAAGTAAAAGGCTCGTCGACGCCACTGGTGACCAAAGAGCTGGCAGCTTCCTCGCACAACGTTTAAGTATTGCCATACAGCGAGGGAATGCTGCCAGCGTCTTTGGTACCATGCCACGGGGGCCCTTTTTAGATATATTTTAATTAAATTAGTTTTAATTTTAGTTTATTTTTTGATACCTAACTTGTATTTGCAGTTAGCTTTAATATTATAAATAAACTAGGTAGCTGTATCAGTTTTCTCTTTAGTATGTAGGTATTTGACAGCCAGGTTTTAGTCCATAATTCGCAATTTGACAGTCGTAAAGATAAAATAATTAATGTATTGGATACAGTAGCTTATAGGTTTACAATACTCATACAATAGGTTTTGTGGTTTAAAATTCATTGAATATATTTTATTTTTGAAAAATAGATTAAAAGTTTTTTTATCTGTGGATTACAAAAACCGAAACGCGCGTCACGTCACATTTCAACGTTAAGGTTTAATTCCGCAGCAGACCTCAACTGCACTTACTGCACGTTACGTTTCTCCGCAGTCCAAATTGAACCGTAACGGTATTCGTAAAAAGCTCTATCTATTTAAAATGAGCGGAGAAGTGTCGCAACAGCACATGCCGCTCACTCGAAATTGGGACTTGTACTATTTTACTTATTCTGTGCTTTTAGTCTTAAAGTTACAGTACAATTTTGAGTGCGGTGTTGCCGTCTGCTGTCGGCTGCGCAAGTAAACCTTTAGTTGTTTATGAAGTGTGCCGTCACAGTCATGTGATCGGCTGTTTTCGCGCGAAATTCAAATTACGGTAAGATTTTTTTTGTCAATGAAATTAAGCTCTTTGGGGGAAAAAGATAATTTTATTGTTATTACAGGTATAAAATAAACCTACGTATAATTTAAATACATTTTCGAAACCTGTCAAGTAGTCAATTATACCAAAATGATTGATGAATTCCAACACACGTGGTCATGCAGGGCATTCGGACAAGGAGTGCCCAAAGAAGGGAGATCTGATCTGCCCAAATGCGCAACATGCAGATTTTTCAAAAAGCCCTACGACCATAAAACAGCGATACATCAACTCAATTGATTACGAAGGAGCCTAAGACAACCGCATCACTTACTTTAGTTTTCGTTTATTTCGTTCTGGTTTATTTTAGTGTGGTGTGGTATTATATTTTGTGGTGTTCGATATAACCTAAAAAACCGGCCAAGTGCGTGTCGGGCCACGCGCAAGGTAGGGTTCCGTAGTCGTCTACCCTTTACATTATGTGGACTAAAAAGTTCGAAAACTTATATTTACTATGTTTTTGAAAGAATTAACAACATTATCTAAGGTATCAATGGAAATTGTACGAACGTTTGCTTTTGCAAAGTACATTTCTGAAGTTCGACTATTACTCGTTAACTAGTAATGTCTACTTAGCTGTGATAGTTTTCCTTTTAAATTCATCGTATATACTACTACCATGATTTTTTTCACATGCCTAGTAGCCACCGTTTAGCTGGCAGAGGGGGGGGACACTTGACCATAGCAAAAATTATCACTTCAAAGCTTAATATCACGCTAACCAATTCTTTAATCAAAAAATGCTTTTAGAAACCATATAATATTTTTAAAAGAGATATCCAACGATACCCCACACGATGGGGTTTGGCAGAAAAAAAATTTGCACCACCACTTTACATGTAGGGGAGGTACCCTAAAAAAAATTTTTTTTAAAGATTTTATTCTACCGTTTTGTCGGCGTCATTGATATGTATACTCATGCCAAATAACAGCTTTCTAGCACTAACGGTTACTGAGAAAAACGGGGGTCGGACGGACGGACGGACATGGCGAAACTATAAGGGTTCCTTATTTACTACGGAACCCTAAAAACTAGCTTTGAAGTAGCGGATCTTAAGTAATTACCTGAATCTATGTATGAGGTACTAATTATGTTTTAAACAATAGCGTAACAATGGTACTTACGTTTAAAACATAAACACGGCATTGACTTGTTAAGGTTGTCCCTTTTTTAAATTAAATAAAAAACTTTTTTTTGCGAAACTACCAGTACGTTCAGCCATATGCAAAACTGTCAAAGAGAATATAAATCACTACGTTTAAGAGACGGCACTCGGTAGATTCGAGTGAGCTCCCCGTTTTTTTTTTAATTTTGTTTTGATATGCAAAGTATTGCCAACCAAACAGAAAAAACACTAGTGCTGTCCAAAGTGTTATAAAGGCTGTAGGGGTCAGTAAAATTGGCATCCTAACAATGTAGGCGAGTGTCCACCCACTGAAAACTGTCAATAAGACAGTGTTGCCGCTCTAAAATATATTTTTCACCTCACTAGCTCGGAAAGACCTTTTTTATTCTTTAAAAACAGATAGCAAAACTGCATTTTATCCACATGTGTGCAAAGTAATTTTGAAATCCGAACGTGTTCCTAGTTACTTTTTTAACATAATAACATGTAAGGCCGTGTTCCCACTATCCGATACAATATCGGTGTAGGATTTATTACCGATAAAAATGTTTGGAAAACTGCTTAGTGCTCACACTATCCGATCCGATATCGGTCAGATTCGTAACGGATCCGATATCGGTTAGTGTGGGTGGACACAAAACAGCCAGGACAATTTTGGCCCATCTGATTTTTTTTTCAGGTGGTGTGAAAAAAATCAGTCCTTGGATTTCAGATTTTATATTTATTTTGAATTAAAAAAAAATTTATAATTATTTTGAATTTTAAGAAAAAAAAATTTTTTTTTGGCAAAAAATCGTCATTATACTCGATTTTGACTAATTTAGGGATAGGGATTTCAAATTTAACATTTATTTTGAATTTTAAGTTGGAATTTTTTTTTTTGCAATAAATCGTGATTATACTCGATTTCGACTAATAAAGATTTCAAATTATATTTTGCTTTATTATATATTTACTTTAGCATTTGTTTTTGAATTTTGCCTAAATTGTTTTGCGTTTTTTTGTTCAAATTTAGTTTTTATTTTCTATTTTAATGAAATGAAAAATTGGAAGAAACCCAATTTTTTTTATTGTTTTACTTTTGTTTTTTCCTTTTTCTATTTCCTCGCTTTAGTGAGGTGAAAAGATTTGTGTTACACACGGCTGCAAAGTTATTTTACCTCGTGTGTTGCAACACTCGCTATGCTCTAGATTCTAATTTTGAACCACTCGCTTCGCTCAGGATTCTATTTTCGAACCACTCGCTTCGCTCGTGGTTCAACCATAGAATCCATTCGCTAGCTCGTGGTTCAACCCTAGAATGCATTCGCTAGCTCGTGTTCCAATTCCACACTCGCGGTTAAAATACAACTTTGCACCCTTGTATAACAAATAACTATAAAAGGGCTGCCAGCATCATAGATAGTTTTCTACCGAGTACTGCATCATTATAGTACAGCACATGGTCGTGACACAAAAATTGCGCACACATTTTATTTTGTCCTCAAAGATAGTCAACATATATTTATATATTTTTATGCAGCGTTTTTGAACAAAGATTACCTTTGCATATTTGGTGTAATATTTCACAAAATAACTTGTAGTTTGAGCAGAAAAAAATAATATATCACTAAATCCGTTAATCGCACACTACACGGTCCGTGACATTTTCACCTTTCAAATTATTTTAAAAATATTTGTGGTAATTTTATGTCTAAAATTACATTTGGACAATATACTACAGATCAAATTCTAACTAGATTGATATATAGTTGTCTGATTTTCTAAATTTACATATGCGATTCTTACAAAGCACACAAAAAAACGTAAGAATAAGAATCACCCTGCTACAATTGAAATGCTGACACTGTAGTAAAGCACACCTAAAAATCCTAAAATAAACATTTTATGCTGCAATAATTTATATGAAGTGATGAAATGTACATACGATTAGATATTTTAATAAATTCTTTACGAAGTGTTAGACAACTTAATATTCTTAAGTACCTTTCATGTACACAAATTGGCCTAAATATTACTTTTTCTCTTTGCCTGAGATACAGCATAACCTAGTTCAGGCGCTTGTAATAATGTATGAACTGTGTATTAATATGTAAGGACTATGTAAACACTAGGTAACACACACTATGTAAAATTCAATTCAAAATTCAATTCAATTCAACAAACTGGTTCAATGATAGGTACAATTCAGTAATACTGTGTCATACTGTGTCAGTGTGTCTGTCTGTCTGTCTGTCTGTCCGTATGTCACAGACGATTTACTCGGAGACTATAAGTACTACTAGTATGAAATTTGGCAGGAAGATGTATTATATGAACCGCTACATAAAAGTGATGTGAAATTACGAAAAAAAAGTTGTAGGGGCCCATACATTTAGCAGGGGGGATGACACATTTTTTTTTCAATGCAAGTAGTTGTGAGGGGTATTTTTGGATAGGGCTTTAAAATAATGTAAACATTTGTATAATTTTGTGAATAAATGCTATTTAACGAGCAATTTACTACTACTACTTAATTAATTATTTTTAATTTTTGAACATGTTTGTAATGTAATGTAATGTAATGTAATGTGATATTGATGGGATTATTGCCTGAATAAATATTTTTTTTTATAAACTATTTTTATTTTATTTAGTAAGTAAGTTTTCCATTTGAGATCGTCGGTGAGATATTAGCTGTCAAAGTCGTACAAAATCCCCCTCTAATTTCCAAACTATGAACATTAAAATTCTGAAAAAAAAAATGGAGGCGGTGTACGTTAATAAATACTTTCAACGATGTTTAGTTTGAATAAGATGGGATTACAGGTTTGTGAGTGCTCACTGAAAAACTGTTTTTCCCAAACAAAACGACATAAGTGCCGTGATTTCCCTATGAACATACGACCTTTTTTGATTCAAGGTATTCAATAGTGTTTCAAATGTGGACTAGGAGGTGTCGGACCCTTCGTTGTGCGTGATCCGACACGCACTTGGCCGGTTTATTTATTGTATGTGGAAAAATACGTTTGAAACGATATTTCTTAATAAAAATACTTTAAAAATCTATAATGTGCAAGGCTATTGTAGTGTACCTTAGTAACGGAGAGAGTATGCCAAGAGACATGTTAATCCACATTGTGTAGTACATAAATAGCCTAAATAAATTAGCTGATGTATTTAGGTAATGCGAAAATTACGGATTTATTTAGGTACCATAAGGAAACGTGGGTCAGGTGAGCCATGCTTCATAATACTGAATGGGAATCTTCTCGTTGAAAACTGAAGCTGTTTTTCGTTTCCAAGAATATCCAATAAAATTCCATTAATAACTTTAGAAATGTCTAATGCAAGGCCGATATAAAAAACCTTGTAGAAAGCGTAGCTACTCTTAAACAAAACCAAACAAACAACACACAAACATGTTATTTTGTAAACAGCTGTTTACAAAATAACTGGGTTTACCTTACAATTACCATGAGGCGAGCTCTTATTCCACACGGCTTACGCAACAATAGTTCCACGATCCGACGAACGTCGCGCGCGCCGCATCGCTTGCACGCCGCGGCCGGCCCAGTCGGAGCCAGGCATTCTTTCAGCACGGTCACGCCACTCGCTACTAGCTCCGACGCTCGCGCGACATTCCGCGTTATCACCGCGATCATTATTATTTGAGCTACGTCAATAACTATAGTGTTCAACGCTAACCATCGTGTACTGTGTTAACTATGGTGTATTACTGTTACATTAAATAACTGTTTAAGACATAAGAAAGTGGGTTTCAATTAAGATTACGTACTTCCAAGTAGAAACCCACATTGGTGACCCTTGAAAGTGATTAAGTACACAAGTTACCGCGTACCATGAGCGGTGTAAATGGTGAAGGAAACGACGCCGAAGCCGAGGCCGCGGCTGCCGCCGCCGCCGCAGCCGCCACCGCCGCCGCCGCCGCCGCCGCCTCCGCCGCAGCTGCCGCAAACGCACAGCCTGGCCCCGGCGCCGCAGGCGACCTACTCCGCCACCACGCCCCCGCTGGAAGCCCTGCGTCCGCCAACGCTGCCGCGGGCGGTGTCGTTCAGCGCGGTCCGGACGCCACCCGGGCGACGACGCCGATGCCGCCGACGGGTTACGAGGTAAGCCGTGTAGGCATTCGAGTTCCGCCTTTTTACCCGGATAACCCCGCTGTATGGTTCGGTATCATAGAGGGCCAGTTTCATATAAATAACATTACAAGAGAACTGACAAAGTTTTACCACGCTATATCACAATTAGACCCAAGAACCGCCGCGGAGGCGGAAGAGATTATTACAAGCCCACCTGCGATTGACCCGTATACAAAACTAAAACACGTTCTTATATCTAGATTCTCGGAATCGTGTGAAGAAAAAATACACCGGCTCTTAGAAAAAGAGGAAATAGGGAGCCGTAAGCCTTCCTCATTTTTACGACACCTTAGGACGTTAGCTAAAGGTGCAGGGTCCGACCAAATGATAAAAACAATATGGATAGGTAGACTACCTACGCACATCCAAGGCAATCTAATTTCCCAGCCTCCTAGTATGTCGTTGGATGATCTCGGAGATTTAGCCGATAGATTATACGGCATAACTCCAAGCAATCATCATCTGGTACAGCAAGTCAACCTGCCCGCACAATGTCATTGTTTTGCGAATACAAAGTCTAACACCTCAAATGCTACAAGCGCTGGAAATATAGCCCCCACGACAAGCTACCCGTATTCAGGTGTAAACCACATAGCTGCGACACATCAGGATCTCTCGAGCACTGTCCCGCCAACTCATAACCAACCTTTTGACATGCAAAATATGCAGATGCAAATCAACGAACTTACTAGAATGGTCGCAGCACTCAGCCATAACCAACAAAATTTTAACAGGTCGTACCCTCGCAATAGAAGCAGATCTAGATCACGCAATCGCTACGCCAACGCCAGCAACAACCTGTGTTGGTACCATACCAATTTCGGAGCCAATGCACGCAGGTGCGAACAACCATGTACATTTTTGAAGGAAAACCAGCAGTAGGGTTGCTAGAGGCGGTAAGCAATCCTACCAGCATTCCTAAAGCATACCCTAACCGCCTTTATATCATGGACCGGACAAGCAAAGCAGACTACCTCATAGATACAGGTTCGGATGTTTGCGTGTACCCGTATAAATTGCTCAAACGGCGACGCCCTCCGTCCACGTATGAACTCTATGCCGCTAATTTTACACCAATAAAAACATATGGTGAAATTGAAATTAAACTTAATATTGGACTTAGGCGCGATTTCACCTGGTCATTCATCATTGCTGATGTCAGCAGACCTATTATCGGTGCTGATCTCCTCACCCATTACGGCCTCCTTGTTGATCTCAAGAATCGACGTCTAATAGACCCAACGACTGGTATGAACACTCCAGCAAGGCCTGTCATTATTGACGACTCCCCATCCATCAAGGTTATCGTAAACCCAACAGTTTATCATCAGCTTTTATCTAAATTCCAGTCCGTTACCAAACCAACAAGTGACATCAACAATTTCAAACATAACATCCAGCACCACATCAAAACTAGTCCAGGTCCCCCCACCGCCTGCAGAGCGAGGCGTCTTCCACCTGAGAAGTTAGAAGCTGCTAAAAAGAAATTCGACGAGCTACTCCAGGAAGGCATCATAAGGCCCAGTGACAGTCCCTGGGCTTCCCCACTACATATGGTGGCTAAGAAATCAGGAGGGTGGCGTCCTTGTGGTGATTATAGGGCACTCAACGCCCGCACTCTACCCGATCGTTACCCTCTTCGCCACATCGAAGACTTTGGTATGTCTCTCCAAGGTTCTACCATCTTCAGTAAAGTAGACTTGGTAAATGCATTTTACCACCTACCCGTACACGAAGAAGACATCCAGAAGACGGCAGTGATCACACCGTTTGGCCTCTTCGAGTTCCTTAAAATGCCTTTTGGTCTAAGAAATGCTGCCCAGACCTTCCAGCGCTTCATTGATGAGATCACCCGAGACCTACCATTCACCTTTCCATACCTTGATGATATATTAGTAGCCTCTGCAAATGAATCCCAACACTTGGAACATCTCAAGACACTTTTTCAGAAGCTCGAAGAATACGGGGTCATTATAAACACATCTAAGTGCTTATTTGGCCAAAGTGAGATCGAGTTTTTGGGATACAAGGTATCAGCATCCGGCATAGAACCTCCATCATCAATGATCGAAGCAATCCAGCAATATCCGAAGCCGCAAACAGTCAAATCACTCCGCAGATTTTTAGGCGTTCTTAACTTCTACCGGCGTTTCATTAAAAATGCCGCTGAAATGCAAGCGCCTCTAAATGACCTATTAAAAGATGGCGTGAAAGGCAACGCACCCGTACAGTGGTCTTCTAAAGCTGACGTCGCATTTGAATCGTGTAGACAGAGCCTCGCTCAAGCCACCAGACTCACGCATCCAAAACCAAACGGTGAGCTGTCCCTCTACACGGACGCATCAGACAGAGCAATGGGAGCTGCCCTTCATCAGAGAGGAGACAACGGCTTGGAGCCCATCGCATTTTTCTCCAAAAAACTGTCTCCAGCTCAATCCAAATATAGTGCTTACGATAAAGAACTGCTTGCTGCATACCAAGCCATCCATCACTTTAGACACTGGTTGGAAGGTCGAGATTTTACTATTTTTACAGACCACCGTCCACTAACATTTGCGTTCCAACAAAAACCTGAAAAGTGCAGTCCTCGTCAGTTTCGCCACCTAGAGTTCATCGGCCAATTTACAACAGACATCAAACACATTAGCGGCGATGAAAATATAGTCGCCGACGCCTTATCAAGAGTCGAGGTCATCAGCCAACCAGTAGGCTTTCAAGAACTCGCCACTGCCCAAGCTTCCGACGCAGAACTGCAAGAACTGCTTAATAATAATCAAACCAACCTAAAAATTAAAAAGCTTGTTTTCCCGGATACGAATACTCCGATTTTTTGCGACACTTCAACTCCTGTAGCCAAACCATTCATTCCAGCAGCACTCCGAAGACAAGTGTTTGATTCACTCCACAACTTAGCGCATCCTGGCGTTAAAGTGACAACCAAATTGGTCACAGACAGATATACATGGCCTGGAATCAGAAAAAACTGCGCAGTTTGGTCACGTTCTTGCCTTGCGTGCCAAGCCTCAAAGACCAGCCGCCATATAACTGCTGCACCTGGATCTTTTGCGCCACCCAATACGAGATTCGAACACATCCATGTCGATTTAGTAGGACCTCTGCCATATTCTCGAGACTACAGATACCTGCTTACAGTAGTGGATAGATTTTCCAGACTTCCAGAAGCTTATCCACTACGAAACATCGAAGCCGAAACCGTAGCACACAAGCTATTCTCCGGATGGATATGTCGTTACGGCATACCACTTCGGATAACTACAGACCAAGGCCGACAATTCCAATCAGAACTATTCTCATCTCTATCTCGAATATGTGGTTTTCAGCATATACACACCACCCCGTATCATCCAATCTCAAATGGTTTAGTCGAGCGCCTTCATAGGCAGCTTAAAGCAGCCTTGAGATGCCACAACAATACATCGTGGACAGATGACTTACCAGTCGTGATGATGGGCCTCCGAGCCGCCTACAAAGAAGACATAGACGCCACACCTGCGGAAATGGTTTTCGGCCAGATCATTAGATTACCCGGAGAATTTTTATCACCTGCACAATCTACAGTTCAACCTCAGTCGGCATTCGCATCGTCTCTGAAAACAGCATTCCATCGTTTAGCACCAGTCAATACATGCTCTCATGCCAAAACATCAATTTTCGTTCATAAGGAATTAGCTTCAGCAACACACGTTTATGTCAGAAGATTCAACAAGACAGGCCTACAAAATCCATATGAAGGACCTTTTAGGATCGCCGACAGAAAAGATAAGACTCTTACCGTCATCATCAACGGGTTACCTCGCGTAGTTTCAGTCAACAACGTAAAACCAGCTTTCATAGATACGGACGATACTGCTCCGACTTATACCCCTATCCTGCCTGTTCCCGTAAATAAGCCACGCGAAAAGCCAGCAGTTACAGCTCAACCACCGCCGGCACCCTTTACGAAACCGCAGCAAAGTCCTGCTACGACCAGAACAGGAAGAAAAGTCAGATTTCCTGATAAGCTGAATCTTTAATTTTTTTTATGATACCGACCATTATAATTTTTTCTTTCTTTTTTCTCTGGGGAGGGGAGTACTGAGGCGAGCTCTTATTCCACACGGCTTACGCAACAATAGTTCCACGATCCGACGAACGTCGCGCGCGCCGCATCGCTTGCACGCCGCGGCCGGCCCAGTCGGAGCCAGGCATTCTTTCAGCACGGTCACGCCACTCGCTACTAGCTCCGACGCTCGCGCGACATTCCGCGTTATCACCGCGATCATTATTATTTGTGCTACGTCAATAACTATAGTGTTCAACGCTAACCATCGTGTACTGTGTTAACTATGGTGTATTACTGTTACATTAAATAACTGTTTAAGACATAAGAAAGTGGGTTTCAATTAAGATTACGTACTTCCAAGTAGAAACCCACAACCAGAATCTAATAATAGGTAATTTTTATAAAGGGTCGGCAATAAAAAATAGGTAATTAAAAACTCCAAATTGTTCCGGAAGCGTGTACATAAAGAAGGCGTTCACTCAAAACTTGGCGGCAGTTAATTATAATTTGACGAAGTGATATCTGTAAAAAAGAGAGTTTCGGTAAACAGGGTCGTAACTTTAAATTGGTTTTCAGTGAACAATGGAAGGTACCATCACAGCGCGTTGAACATCTTATTCTTTTCTTCTCTCATTCGTGTTTGCATTTCAAGGCTTCGAAATATACTTTTAAATTTAAAGACGGTCCTGAATTGACATAGTACGGTAACCCCACGATGGTGATGGATGATATAAAAAATTAAATATGAATTGTACAAGGAATGAATTTTTACCATTGAAAATCATCTGATAGATGCAAATCGCCTGAGGTGTATTTTTGGCCATAGCTTCGAGGATTTTGGGAGGATCGAGATGGGAATAATACCATGAGTTGAGAAATTTATCGAGATACGTGTGAACGCTTGAATTTTGAAAATCGGATGGTAATTTTTTTTGGAATTTTGAAAAATGTAAAAAAGTCGGGTTTTTGAGGGGTGTTTGTTTAATAAATTATCAATATTTCGAAAACAAAACCGACTTAAGAAAAAAATAAAAAAGGGTCCTAGGGTATTAGTTTAGCTACAAAATGGTGATAAAATTTTGAAAATCGGTTTATAATTGTGACCTGTAGGTGGTCCCTTAAGATTTGGTATTGTAGAAAAACGAGTATTTCCGTAAATAAAAAGTGTTATGAAAAAAAAAAAAGTTCTATGATTTGATTATTGATCAATTGTCATGGTGATGGTGTTAAAACAGGCGGATGCAGGCTGCGTGAAGTGCATTCGAGTTGGAATTTTGAAAATCGGTTATAGAAGATTTACACCAAGGGGATAATGCACTGTTTTATATGTCACGGGCGCGGTATTGAATCCTGAACGGAACGACGGACTCCAGATTTTACCGTAAATGAGTTAATTCCCGAGCCTAGCGAGGGAATTAACACTGAATCCTGAGTGTAGTGAACATTTTTTATATTTTTATGAATCATCAAAAGCTGGAGTGATTATTGACAGATCGTCATGGTAATGCTGTTAAAAGATTCGGAAGCAGACGAGAAGTGCTTCGAGTTGTAATTTTGAAAATCCTACTTGTGATATTATAAACGCGAAAGTTTGTATGGATGGATGTTTAGATGGATGTTTGTTCATCACGCCGAATCGGTTGAACGGATTTGGATGAAATTTGACACACAGGCAATTTATAAACTGGATTAACACATAGGCTACTCTTTATCCCGGAAAAATACATGGTTCCTGTAGGATAGCTCCATATCTAGGAAACTACCCACCCTAGACTATTGGTGTGGAGCGAGAAATTGTAGGACTCGACGAGATCTTAATTTCGGATGACTGCCGTCAAACCGAAAACCGATTACACACCAAAGGGATGAGGAAACAAAGCACCCCAGAAGTTATTGGTAATTAATTAATTAAATTCAAACGGAATCCCGAGCGAAGCGAGGGAATTAAAACGGAATCCTGAAAGTAGTGAAATTTTTTGAAAAAATATTTTTTAAAGAATCATCAAAAGCTAGTGATTTTTGACCGATCGTCATCGTGTTAAAATATTCGGAAGCAGACGAGAAGTGCATATTTGGGGTAGGAATTTTGAAAATCCTACGTAATATATAATTCCTTATTATTCAGCTTGTAAAGTGTTATAGATAAAAAGAAATATTTTCGTAAATTTTTGTATTCATTTTCAATGCTCCGATTCTTGCGGGACTGCGAAATCTGTGATTTTTTACAAATCAACTTTTTTTTAAACTAACATTTTCCCTCCTAAGTATGCGCTCGGTGGGTGTTCAGGTCCCAGTTTTCTTTTTAATTGACTTTTGCTTTATATAGGCGGGGCCCATTAAAGCGGTAGGAGTACGCGGTTGGAGAGTGGCCCTGGGAAGATCCAGGACCACACGGACGCGGGCGGTTTAAATACTGGATTAGGTACTCTAAGAGTTTGCGCTATAAGTGAGATTGGTTGAGCGGCTTCAACCGAATCTGAGGTGTCAGTGGAATCGAGCTACTGGGAGTTTTGTCGCTGGTTCACTAAACCTAGCCTAGTTATATGATCAAGTCAAACTAGCCATAATACTAGAATATAAGGATAGAATGGGAAAATTAAATAGGTATGAGAGGCCAACCGGCTTGGCGGTGTTTGACTAACAAAAAAAACTTACATTTTACCAAGAAATATTAATAACATATATGGCAGGTGAGTATGGTCCTACTACCTACCTCATTCACTAAATGATTTTCCCATACATGTCATCAATAAAATAGAGAATAATCCAAAGCAAACTAAAAATGCTATAAAAAGAATATTAATGTATAACCCAATTTAAATTAAGAAGACTAAAAATAATTAGCTTAGCATCACAATCTTAAAATATAAAGATTTAGCTAAGTAATAACAATAATTTGTAATAATATTTTTCTAAATAAACAGTTCAAAAAAAAATTTTTTTATTTAAAAGCTGAGAAGAGCCCAGCAAAAACGCAGCTAGGCCCGACCTGGGTCGGTCCCAACAATTTTGCTACAAGAAAAAAACCACTTCTGATGCTGCGTAGCACTCTAAGAAGATTAATAGCGTCTACGAGCTGAGCGCCTGGCTGACGCACTGCTTGTGGACGAGTACTTTCTTAGCATTTACTCTGCATTTCTCCTGTAGAGAATACTGCGTAGCGTTGCGTAGCGCTACAGCAAGCGCTTTTCATCATATTTTACAATGCGCACTGCTAAGGTTTGGAATTCCCTGCCGGCATCTGTATGTCCGAGTTCATGTAACCGGGACTTCTTAAGGCACGAGTGAATAGGCATCTTCTATGTGAGCAACGCCATATTTACCTAATAAAAATAACAAAAATCTTGGCAGCGAAAGTGTTAACTGGACCGTAGACCTTCAATAATTTCAAAACTCCTTATTACTATGGTACAGTCAACCAATTTGATTTCTGGGCCACTTCGTACCTTGTCACAGTTAGAATCAATATGAAAGCAGCTAGAGATCTCATACTAATGTCAGTGTGACAAGGTACGAAGTGGCCCAGAAATCAACTTGGTTGACCGTACGTACGATGGCGGTTAAAAAAGGGTTGAACGATCCGCATCATTAAAAATAGCAAACTAAGTTTGAAAACACCAGGGATGCTTATCTAATTTTAAGAACCTTAAAGTTGGGTTTCATTTTAATCTAGCTTACAATCCCGCATTATTGTCCAGACTGCCAACTTTAAGTAGATAACTAGTTAAGTTCGCCATCGCTTACAAAGTATTGAAAAATGAACGTAGATATTCGATCTTTGCTTTAGAACAAAGTAATTTCAACTGAGATAGCGTTTGTCGTTGGCCGAGGATTAAAAATAAAAGATGCGGGCGCAGGTTTAAACTATAGTTAAGATAAGCTAACTTGGAAGTGTAGCACCGGGCCAACTTTATGGATAAGTTAAATGAAAGTTCCAGAATCCCCTTGAAAAAAAAAATACTTTGTTGCAGTACGAGTTTACGGCGTTCAAGAAGTATTTCAAATTGTTTCAATCTGTATGCGTAAACCAAGTCAAGTAAGTAAAAGCTGAGGTTTCTTTTATATATAACGACGACGGTGGCAAACAAGCGTACGGTTCACCTGACGGTAAGCGGACACCGCAGCCTATACAGGGTGGATTTTCTTTTTGGGTCAGTGAGGGCAGCTACCTGATCCCGTGTCACATATCGTATCGTCACGTGAAAATGGTCTTAAAAGACCTTCACTCGATTTCAAATTAATAAAGATTAGCGTTTTCAGATTTTGGAGAAAAACATACAGGGTGCGAGAAAAAGGTCATTATTGACAAACTTTTTTTTGGATGCCAATCAATCCCATTTCTATCCAGAATCAAAAGCTTGTATGGGGCCAAAAATATTTTCGGCTAGAAAAGCCACAAATCGAGCGTAACTTTTCCCATACATTTACTATGGAGAAAAAGTAAAATTGTGTTCACATTGAAATCACCGTTTTTTGATATTTTGAATGCTATTACTGTGTAAATGTTTCATTCAGTTTTATGGTCCTTGAACGTAAGAGAACTGATTGGCAAGATAGAAAAATGTGAATTATATTTCACTTTATCTCCATAGTAAATGTTCCTAAAATAAATAAATATTTATGGACAGTCGTACACAAATCAACCTAGTCCCATACTAAGCAAAGCTTGTACTATGGGTATTAGGCGACGCTATACATACTTATATAGATAAATAGATACTTAAATACATAGAAAACATCCAAGACCCATTAACAAATATTCGTGCTCATCACACAAATAAATGCACCGGCCGGGATTCGAACCCGGGACCTCCAGTTTCGTAGGCAGGGTCACTACTAACTAGGCTAAAGCGGTCGTCAAACCTATGAAAAAAGTTTTCTTTAATTTGTGGCTTTTAATTTTAACACTTTCGCTACCAAGCTTTTTGCAGCGCTACGCAATTTCCTCTACATATCGGCTACACGCGTCTACGAGCAGAGCGCCCGCTAGACTGTTGAGTTGAGCACCCCTTATTTTCCTTTGCAGCTTATAAAAAAACTATTATTTTTTTATTACAAAAATATCATTTCGAAGTAGCTATTGCTAACTGAAGACTAAAAATAGACGGGTTTGCAATAAAAGGACAAATTGCATTTTTATCCGTGCAATTATCTTTAACGTCAACGAATAAGTAGCTAGTTTTTGAAAGATAATATTTAATTTTCTTTAATAAAAGGATATGAAATGTTTGATTGAAAGTTTAACTTTTATATGGAAAACGTGCGAGTGTGCTCAACACGTTTGGCAAAGGCTGTACGGTACTTGTATAGTAAATAATGTTATTATGGCTGTGGGTCTTCTGCAAGGCGGAGGTATTTCCCCAGTTGGGCTGCTCCTAATGCGAGCAAGATGACATATTGCCGTGCCCTACCTTTTACGGTATTGAGGTTTTTTGCGGTAGGTACTAATCAAAATTGTGTAAATTATTACTATTATTTAATAGATACATTTCCACAAGATTATAAGCGCAGACTTGCCCTTTTAACCTATTTTAGTTAAATTGCCGCTAAAATGAGTTTGTCCTTATTTATCATAATATTGACATTTATTGACAAAACTTCATAGTTTTTTGACGGATCTCGAGTGAAATTTCGAGCGTTCGACTCTCAAAAATCGGTCCCCAGTATTGCCTTCGTATCGTCCCGCTATCGCGCATCCCGCGCCAGTCAGGAAGCACACATTTAAATGGTCTTGATCGGTCGAGGAACTTTAAGGAGCCTCCTCAATTAAATATTCTGCAATGTTTGTAAAGCAAGCTTCCAAAAACATTGGTTACTCATATACCCAATTTATATGCATTGTGAATCAATACGTAAGCCATTACAGCCGAACGCCCAAACGCGTTTCTTACGTGTCTTTTCAATAACGCCAAACAACAAAGTCGGCAACTCCGTAACACGTAATAATGTCATTTAAAAGCAACACGAACAGACAAAAGGGAGGGAAAAAAGTGCCAAGTTACAGCGGAGAATTCACAATCCGAGCTTAACGCCGTCGGTTGCTTCCGCTCGTTGTTAGCGAGCTAACAAGACTCACAGAAATATATTGTTGTGTAGAGTGAAGAACCACTTGATTTTCAGTGTCTACCTCATTCTGCATAAGTGCTTGAAATTGTGTTGTAGTAAAACAGTGCCGTAATTGCAAGAAGAAAAATTTGAATGCATTGCTTGGAAATGTTGCTTTATGTTAACTAAATTAAATAGTTTACCGATGATTGTTGGTATTCGGATCTTCACCGACGAAAAACACAACACCCTAACCTGACATATAAACAGTCTAGCGACATGAGGATGTGTAAGTGTGCGTTAAATTTTATCATGGTCTTTGCGGTAAAACTAAAAAATTACCAAGTAAACGGTATTTAGTTTGAACGGAATTATAGGTAATCAAAAAGAAATGCCGTTATGGGTTATTTGATAGAAGCACTAGACATCCACCTACTAGGTAACTCAGAAATTCCACCAATATCTACAGCCAATTCGTCAAACGTACGTATCTACGAAAGTGAGGCGATGGAAACGCGCATATAAAAGGTTGCGCAGACATCAAATCAGAACTTAGAGCTTCTGACGTCAACCTTTAACGCAAAACATGTGGAAGATCGTGCCGTTCCCGCATATGTCTAAGTATACAGTCACCAAAAACGGTGTTCAGAAACTACACAAAAATGCTTAAATATTCTAAAATAGATGTTGAAACGCGTAAATAATGACCCAGCCATTTGAGTAGATTATTAAGCTATGACATTCTTCTTCTGTCGACGATCAATACGAATTTGTAATTATTTCCCGAGAAACTTCCACTTTGTTGTTGTTATTACTGTTTTCATGTCTCAACGTGGAAGCCAATTTAAATGGGTACCGATGTAGTTTTTTTTCTTTGAAGAAAGAACTAGTTATTAAGAAGCGATTACAACTTTCATATTGGAATATTGTCTCTGAGACTGTTTGTAATACCTAGTAGAACTGTAAGTAATAATTACTGAAACTTTTGATTAGTTTTTCAAAAGGAGATATAAACTATATAAGTGTGTCCCGAGGTGCTATGTACCAAACTATTGTTTTATATACTTTTCATTTCTCATACTCTGAAAGTGGGTCATTATTGCAAAACTTGGTAAAAGATTCTTGGTGACCCATAATCGTGCTATTTTTGGGTGAACAACTTCATTTTTGGAATCGAGAATTTGATGATATCAAAAGTTGTTTTGGTGGCAATTTTAATTATGCCCTATTTTTTGCTAATACATTTTTAAAAATCTCAATTTTTTAATCAAAGTGAAATATAAATTGTCTTTTAATACAGATATCGATATTCCGTTGACTGCATTAAATAAACGTCTTCCATCATGCCATCGATCCCCTTACCACGAGTTTGCAATGTTTGCATTTACCGTACTCGCTAGCGACTGCGTAAACGATTTATTATAGCGATTCTTAGTTCTATTGCGTAACTGCCAGATGCGCTGTATTTTGTCCATACTAAATCGTTTACGCAGTCGCTAGCGAGTACTGACGGTAATGCAAACATTGCAAACTCATGGTAAGGGTACGGTAGGCGTGCTGGCGCAGCGGCGGGCACTCAAGAGCGTCAAAAGGTAGCCAAATACATCTGTCACGGCGCCCATTCGAATTCATTGCGTTTGGCGTCGAGACACTTGGTTCATGGTACAGGGGAGCACAAAATGCTCCACAAGGCGCTCGGCAAACTACTGAGCGAGGCAAGGGGCGACCCCTGGGCGACCCTCGCGCAGGCAGTTTTCTCGCGGAGAGAATTGCAATACAATGCAGCGGCGTAAAATTTTGATACGTATTTTAATTTTTATCTTTGTATTTGAATTGTAGTTAGTTTTAGTTTTGTATTCAACTTGTTAAAATCTTAAAGTTATTTTATTAATTGGTTATTATGAAAATAAATTTTTAGACATTAAACGTAACTATTCTTAGTTCAGTAATTCAAAAACCTTATTAACTCCTAACAAATCCAGCTCTAATGCAGATGCCATTGTGTCCATCGGTCCGACCGTTTGCCCTTAACACCAGCCGATAGCCATGCAATTTCACGAGCCAATGCCCACTGATATTGCCGACTCGCATGTAAGGACGACATCGCCGTGGCAATTTTAGACAGATGAACATAACTTTTCGTATACATCAAGATCCAATATGGCTTGTTTTCTAATCGATTCCTTGCTGTAATGGCGATTTATTGAACATAGGTTATACCTGTCACCTGTAGCTCTAGTATAAGTTTTTTCGAAACATTAACTAATTCGAGCGCGTTTGCGTTTTGTCTCAAAATTTATGAAAACGCTCTCACCGAGTTTGAAATAAGCGCGTTCAGCCGTTCATCGGTTAGCAACAAATGTTATACTCGCTGTTTTAGTTTCCTCTAGTGACCACCAGAGGCGCTGCTCACGTTTTCATACCACTTTCATATATTTTGAGACAAAACGCAAACGCGTTCGAATTAGTTAATGTTTCGAAAAAACTTATACTAAAGCTACTGTAGATAAGATTATATTTATCTACGGATTTCTAAATATATATGCCGACGACCTGCAGGTATATTTACCTCTTAAGTCAAATGATACATTTTCAGCTGTCAATAAAATTAATGATGATCTGTCAAGTATAGTACAGTGGTCCAGTAAAAATAGCTTAGTTTTAAACCCTCAAAAGTCCAAGTTTTTAATATTAGGCTCTGAAAAACAAAGACAACAGATTATTGACAGCAAACCAATAATTAAAATCGGTGGCGATTGTATCGAGCAAGTCTCAGAAGCTAGAAATTTAGGTGTTCTTATAGATGGCAAACTTAGATTCCATAACCATGTACTAGAAACTACGAAAACATGTTTTTATAGACTCAAGATATTGTACAGAGTCCGTAAATATTTAAGTACAGATGTAAGAATTTCTCTCTGTGAATCGTTAATCCTCTCAATTACGCCGATACTGTCATAGGCGGTTGTCTATTATACCAAACCAAAAAGCAAATACAGCGAGTACAGAACGCGTGTGCTCGATATTGTTTCAATATACCGCCTAGAACCCACGTAACACCTTACCTTAACAGTAGTGGGTTAATGAATATGGAGTCGCGACGTTCACTGCATTTTGCCTGTTTGCTATTTGGTATTGTGAAGACTCTAACACCCCAATACCTTTATAATAAATTAATATTTTCACAGCGTCATGTCAGGGATGCCATCCGTCTTATTTGTCCACGGTACAGAACAACCGCATTTCGTGGCAGTTTTAGATACTCTGCCACGAAATGCTGGAATAATATACCGCCGCCTATAAGAAATGTATCATCAATTGCCTCTTTTAAAGTTAAATACAAAAAGTATGTTTTGAACTTGCAAAATGGTCGTTGATGTACCAATTTCACCAAATATTCCACTTTAAACGTATATTGGGTTTTAACAAGCCGAATTAGTAATTATGTTTATTATTTTTATTGTTTTGTAATATGGTTATTGTGCAAGCCATACTTTACTGATAGAATATACATAACGTATCTGATCTCAAACTATGCCTAAGATTAGTTGTCAAATAAAGAGTGTTAAGCGTATAAGTAAATTTGTGTTAAGCGTGTTGGAGCGCTCTCTTGAAAGGTATCCACGGAAGACCAGCGTCAAGATACTCACAAGGTACCTTGACATTAAAGCTGAGTGAAGGCCATTTCAATGACGATTTTATATAGGTATACTTAGTTATATGAATTGTTTATTTCTTATGTATTAGCCTAAGTAAAACGTCATGAATAAACTTTTTTCTATTTCTATTTCTATATTTCTATATAAATTAACAACCACCTACCTAAATTGGAAGTGACTGTGAGCATTAGGCAAGTATATTTCATTACACTGTTAAAATTCTCGTATATCACTCAAAACCCAGAAACTTTACTTACTCGATTTTAGTAGGTTTTTATTGAGTAAAAACATCAGATTTTTGTTATGTACCTGTGCATGTTCGTAGTTTTCGAGCTACCACAATTAGGAACGGGTACACTACACTGCATCCGTACATTTGTAAGTTTTGAGAAACATGGCAAGCCCGTAACTGTACGTTCCGCAACTTATCAACGACATACCAGCCCCTGTCGCCAAACATAAAGCAGGCGAGAGTAATGTCGCAGAAAGCGTTCCGCTTCCATTGCGGTGTAATTTGGGATTCCGCAGCGTACAAGTGCGATGGCGAGGTCTTACGTCAGGTGGTCCCGTATTATTAAGGCCACATTGTTCTCTTGATACACCTACAGTAGGTATAACCTATAACAGTATTTACAAGGCACTGTATGTCGGGGTTTCGCTATTTGACTAATTTATTCGCTTTTGATTCGCTTTTATGGTGCCATTCCAACCAGTTTTTAGAGACGATCAAATGTTTGTATAGGACCAACTACAATTAGAGTAGTAAATGCTACCACAAAACATACCTCACACAAAAGTCGAAATCGTTGTATGGAAATAGAGTAATTTGCCGTGTCAAATACCCAATTGATGCGGCTATCATGGGATACGCTGTTCTGTTCACTCGGTTGTGCATAAACGCCATTCATACCTCTATACTAGTGACCGGCCTATCGGGTAACCAACTCGATACAGCTAATATCCGGGTCTGAGTATTTATTAAGATTAAATTACTAACTATGTAGACTAAATTGTCCATTCCTTCAATAGGGAAGGTTATTAGTAATACTTATTATTACTATTTGCTTTTCTTAACCACATCTGAAACTGTAGGTGCATACATTTCGGAAAGTTAAAAATAGAAAAACCAACAATCATAATATTTTTGGTAAAATTATGATAATGAGCCATATGTCAGTTTTTAGGGTTCCGTACCCAAAGGGTAAAACGGGACCCTATTACTAAGACTCCGCTGTCCGTTTGTCCGTCTGTCACCAGGCTGTATCTCATGAATCGAGTTGGCTAGACAGTTGAAATTTTCACAGATGATGTACTTCTGTTGCCCCTATAACAACAAATACTAAAAACAAAACAAAATAATATTTAAGGGAGGCTCCTATACAAAAAGACTTAAAAAACTTTGCTCGTTGCCTTCACCAGGCGCTGGGCCTCAAAATGTATGGGAAAACTAAAAGGGAACAAATAAAATGATCACCTAAATAACTTTTGATATCATCAAATTTTCGAACCCTAAAATAAGGTTGAACACTCAAAAAAATTTATCGATCAGCAATTCCGAGTCACCCAAAAAATTCTACCTATTTTTGCAGCACTTGCACCTATTTTACTTATTGCGTTCCTATAAATTTATAATTGCATCAAAAAAATTGTCAAGTACCACCAAAAACACTAAACTACCACCTAATCTCATGCACCTTTTTTCATTAAAATTACATCCAAATATTATATACTTCGCATGCTACATTTTAGTAAACAGTTACAAATTAATTGTTTTTAGCACTATAAATATTTCAGTTATTTCCAAATTGTTATAAATTAGAAAGTAAAATTTAAAAATAATTTAAAAAGCAACGCGCAATGTGGCTGTGTGAAATAATAACACGTATACTGCTATCTCACTCAATCAAATACAAAGAATTGTCTGAAGCATAAAACCTATTGATATGTCGTTAGAGTGAAAGGTACCTATTGCTGTTTCATTCTAACTACCTATTGCTGATGGTTTACAAACTGCAAGAAGTTTTGTTTTTTATTTTTTAATGCGTTGACGTGAGCGCGTTTGATTGAAACCTTTTATTTGAAAATGAGTTTTGTTGATTTATTAAATTGTTAGTTTGTTATGAAAATGGATAAAGGTCCTCAAATGAGTTTACTTTATTAATATAGATAGACTTTCATGGAAAAATTAAAGGAAGTTAATAGGTAGAAATAGGTATAGGTAGGTTTAGGTTATGTTAGTTTTGCATCGGCCCGAAGGGCCAAAACAACTCAAAATAGGAGCTCCGCGCCAGCGGAGATCCGTCAATACTGTTCCAATCTCCACTAGTTTGAAATTAAAATAGCTATTTTTGTTTCAAACTTCAACTTCTTAAAATCATTTAGCGCTGCCTTGCTCGCACGCGGTGCGAGGTGCGAGCGAGACGGACCGTATGGAAAACCGCATCAGTGTGCTAGCAATGAGGTTAGACTAGATTGGAACTGCTTTGCGCGTCGGACATTAAAAAACAATTGCCGCGTGGAATTTGGTGATCATGTAGTATTTCTGGGTATCGAATGAATTATTTGGGTGTAAATAATTTTAATAGGATTACGAGCCCTGTAATATTTGGATGTAAATTATATGAAATTTGGTGTTTGAAATTAGGTGATCATTAAGTATTTTTGGGTAGTGACTAATTTATTTGGTAACAATTTAATTTAATAGGTTATCGACATGTTACTTCTTTGAGTTGCACTTTATATTTAAAAGGAGTTGAAAATTTGGTGCGAATCTAGTATTTTTGGTAATCAATGTAATTTTTTAGAGCATCATTCGGCAACTAATTTGGTGGTTCGTTAAATGCTACCCAAACTAAAATCCGACTCGCACTTGACCAATTCTACTTTATATTATTTAACGTTATTATTTATAAATAATGGCACGGAACAATTCGTGCGCCAGTACGACTCGCATTTGGACGGTTTTTTTTTTACAAATTGTCAATTCTTTTATTTTCTTTTATTTTTCAATATAAAGTCTTCATTTATTTTTCAATATAAAGTCTTCATTTATTTTTCAATATAAAGTCAAATCGCAACAAAAACAATGGTAGCCTTCGTAAACAAATTTTGCTACATTTACAGAAAACATCGAAATAAAATAACGGCAATATACTGTTCTATTGATATTTCGTAGTCGGAATTTCCAATTGCTGGGACGTGTGACTAGACCCGGGGCCGGAATGACAATAGATCAGGCCCCTAGACACTTCAAACACAATAAAGTACGTGAAATCAACCGTATATGTACCTGAGTACCTAAAACGATATTCAAATAAGACAGCTGCTGGAGCTAGTAGGTATATTCTGGAATAGTAAAGTTGTGTTATTGAGTTATTGTATTCGTTATCGTTTATCTTACGATGAAAACCGGCCAAGTGCTACTAGCGTTTCTCAAAGACCCCGCCCGCCCCAGCTCGCGCCGGTCAGTATTCTTTGTTAGAAACTTAATTGCAACTCACACTTATCCAACGGCATCGCCCCAGCTCGGAGCACCTGTCGGTGGGTGGGATCGCGCGTGGTCGCCGCGCTTACGGCGCGCGGGCAAAACGGTCTACTTCAAACGTAAACAACTCTCAACCAGTGGACACCTCGCGGCAAGCACGGCGCCGCCGCGTGGCCTCCTCACTGCTGAGACGATGCTGTTCCGTGCTTGCGTTGGGTTCAACCCTGGGTTGACGGCGAGCCAGCGAGGTGAGGCGGCGCAAGCAAACAACAACAAATCGCCAACTTACAACCCCAAATTATAATAGGTAAATAACAAATGTTGACCACACCAAGCGAATGACGAGACGACGCGACCGTCCGGTAGCAATTCGCGGCCGCCACTGAATGGTACCACCCGGGGATGTACTTGCAGCGGCGCGGCGAACTGACAGAGTGAAAACCCCCTGGCGCAGTTCGGGTGCCGAGCCTTTATGTGTGCGATAACCTTTAAAGCCAGTGAACTGGCAGTGAACTACCTAATATACGTGTGACAGAAAAAATATCGGCTCATTTTGCGAAGCATCTAGGAATCTCGCAACGATAAAGTTTTGAACAAAGTGATTTCGACTTTAAATCGTTCATTTTACATCTCGTGGAATTAGCTGACAAGTTGTCCTGAGTTGCTCTGTTTTTTTCCTGTTGCGTAGCTTCATATAACGTTGTGCTATAAACAAACCTGGGCTGGGTCGCGAATGCGAGATTTTATTTTTAGCCCCGACGCATACCTAACGCAAAAGAGGGGTGGTTTAAGAGGTTTGTGTAGCAAAATGTTTCCATACAAAAAGCGGCAACGTTTCCCACCGATGTAGTAGCGATCGATTTGCATGATTTTTGGAAATGTTGTAAGTATCATTAAATACTAGGTATATATATGTTTTGATTTTTAGGAGATTTTGCAAACAATTGAAAACATGGACCCTTAAAGTTTCGATTTTATTGACACGAAAACTTTGCCCTGGTTTTTTTGCTATTATTTCATAAACTGGAAAGAATTGCGAAAAAAGCAAAACTTATAAGCCTAGTTAAGGATGTAAAAAATAGATCAAGGATAATATTGTCTCATTTGATAAAGCTTTAAGGGGTGGAAAACGTTGCCGCCCGAAGCACTAATTCTGCTTGAAATAAGGCGAAGGCGACGACTGTCTCTATCGCACGCAAGAATATTCCAGAATGCCTGTTCTCGCTTGCACGATATGTTCACAATAGTCTTAAGTTTCGTGTAAATGTGCATGTAGCTTGTCTGTCTTTGGCATCGTAGCTCCCTAACGGATAACCCAATTCGAGTGCGGTTTAAATCTTACGTTTAGATGGCGGAGATGGTTCTTACTTATTTTTTATTTATTTATTTAAACTTTATTTCACAAAACATACGGTAATAATACTACAAATAGCGCACTTAATGCCCCAAGGTGTTCTCTCCATATTTTATTTTACCTATGACAGGGGTTTTTAATTTTTTTCATTTAATTAACTTCTGGTCATAGATTTAGATTTAGATTTCATTTATTTCACAATCAAGCCTTCATTATAAATTACATTAATGTCAATTTAAAAGAATCTCTATTGTGATCGTCAAAAATACATTGAATAGAATAAAATACATATATCAATGGAAACATTACATAAATTTTCAAATTTCACCCAAAGGGATCGTCATAATATGAAGATACAAATTAATTATAGGTATAAGTACGGCATACGGCGTCGAAAAAACAAAAGTCGTCTCTATGTTGTATGTGTCTCTGTGTGTTAAAAAAACAAAAGTTAACGGCTTATGGTTTTTGAGCATATATAATACTTAAGTTTATAATTTTTACATAGATTTAGAGAAACGGAGACGCCGTTTATGCTTAGATTCGATAGACCTTATGTCGATAAGTAATGTCAAAAATGTACTGAGCTACCAACATTTGATTGACATTGACATAATGGTCAAACGGGGGTTTATAAAACCCGGCGTAAGACTATATTTAATAAATTAATAATAATACATTACTTACCAAGGGCGGTAAAAGAAAGAATGTCTCAGATCGCAAGTATTTGGCTTTCTGTGATACCGCCCGTGGTAAGTACAATTTTTTTATGCACTCCCTGGCCGGGTAGTGGAATTTTCCGCGCGCGGAGCGTGCAGTGATTGCCACTTTATGACCAGGTGTGACATAAAGTATGTTACAAGCAAAGCGATTTCGCTCTAGGGTACAATAAATCATGAGGCGAATGTTCGAGTTGGCCAATATTCCGAGCGCAGTACGCCCACAATACAGCCGCTGCCGGTTGGTGTCCCATCTGACCGCGAGTAATGAACTTGTTTGTCTCGGTTTAACCCTTCCATATTATTCTGTGGGAAGCAATGTTGTACTCATTACAACGAATTGTGCCCTCTTGATTTACCAGCTAACTGCGCACTAGGGCTTGCATTCCGGAATTCCGGAATCTCGGCCAATTTTTCCGATATTACAATTCCGGAATTGGTACACTCAAAATATCGAAAATTCCGGAATTGGATTTGATGAATTTAGAGAGAGAAAATAGAGTGTTTTGTAGGTTTATTCTTAACTTTCACAATGTACTCGTAAAACTGAGGAATTATTCGCCTATCTCCAGATTCATAAACATTTTGTGAATAGATTTCAAACTGGTATTGGTATTCCATCACGTATATTCCTCCTATCCGTATTTTGGATACGACGATCACTAAACTCCGCCGTTAGCTGCGTTCGTGTGCTCTAGTATGGCTTACGTACCTAGCCGTTCTTATCCACGAAGAACCGTGCACTACACGGACTACGGAGTGGGTACGTGAGCACACCATAAACATAATGACATAAAAGTTTTGTAGTATCACCCAGGTTTCGATCGAATCACCCACAAACAATAAACAGAGGGACAAGTGGTACTGACAACAAGTACAACAACAACAGTACTTGTACAGTTGGTACAAGTACAGTGGTACAATAATGACATGTAATATTTATTATATTATTAATAAATGACTATGACTATGACTAATCTTCAGTCTTCTGTATAACTTAACGGAGCCTATGGATGTGGTCTATGGTCCTAAAGCCTCTTCGGAAACCGGCTTTTTCGGGAGGCTGGAATTCATCTAGCCTGCGTGCGAGATGGCTCGTAATGACAATGACTCTTGGAAACAGCTTGTAGACATGGCTCAAAAGCGTGATGGTTCGGTAGTTGTTCAGTAGTGTGTTGTCACTTGTCAGGGTTGTCACCATTCTTGAAGAACAGCGCCACCTCGCCTGTGTTTTATGCTTTTGGCGTTCCCCCTTCCAGTAAGACGGAATTTACCCACATGAAACTTATGTGCATTTTTTTCGAAAATCACGAGTTTAGTGCTGATAATGAATTAATACCACCATATATGACTACTAATGGATCACATTTAGCACTCAGCTTATTTGATCCCGGAAAGCCGTTAATTCAGTAGGTAAAGTGAAAAAGTCAATTGAAAGTAACAAATATCTTAATATTTATACTAAAATTTAAAATACAGGCTACCCTATCTGGATATTGCCTATAAAACGATAATGATTATATTTTTAGTACATTTTTGTGACATTAAATTTAGTTGAAATAGGTAAAATCCCAATTCCGGAACCAGTTCCGGAATTCCGGAATTGGAGCCCAATATCGGATACAATTCCGGAATTGGAAAACCGTCCGATATTGCAACCCCTACTGCGCACCAGTAGCGGAGCTTCCATATTTATAACTCGATTCCCACCGGCTTGTCTAATTTTCAGCCAGTCTAGTTTTTTTACTACGGCTCATGAAGAATAAGAAAGTCAAATTATTTCCGGCTTCCCTAAAAATAATTTTGACGCGCCGCCGCTGCTGTTTGTCTAAATAGTATCTACTGCGCATAATAAAATTATGTACTGCTCCAGGTATGGCATTCAAGAGCCTGACACTAGAAAAGAGTGCCATGTTCTTTATCACCGACCGAGCATTTTTTCATGGTCAGGTTATGGGCAGAGACACACTTCCATAAGTACACCGAGAGAAAAACTAACAAAAATAGAGTAATTATTACTAAAATAAAACTTAATCCGAGGACGAGAAATGTCTTCTAATAGCAACAAATTGACTTTTGTAAATTCTGTTACTTGATTTTACATATGTCACGTTTGTAATCACAATTAGGTATGTTTGGAATCACAAATGGCTTTTCTAAAAATAGGGAATATAATTTGTTAAATATAGGGAACTTAAATAACAATAACTACAGCGATTTAAGTAATGAATTTTGTTTTATGCTACATTTACTAATTCGTTTTCAAATGATCTTTATTTCACAATAACAATTTAAATACAAGGTAATTAACTGTACAATACATCAGTTACTTACAAATAATCCGTTATATATATACTTTATCAGATTGAAGCACCTATAAAAGTTTACGACATCGGTTTTATTGTAATACTATTTTAACATTATTATTTGAATTTACTTGCATGATAAAATAACATATAATAACAATTGCGAATTTATTAGTAGTAAATTCACTTTTAGCATTATTTTTTTTTAATGATTTTAATTTAACTAGTCATAGAACTAGTATCAACAATAATATTTGAGGGTTGACGAACAACAAAACTATTCACTTACTATTATACTTATAGCCATTATTTACTAATTAAATGCTTTCGTATGTCCGGATTTCCGGCTATTCTCCTCTACAGGTCGCATTTCTTAACCGATTCTCGTGAAATTTTGTGAGCAAGTACGAAAATTAAAAGGAAGTTTTTTGTCGAGTCGATTTTTGGAAATTTAAAACAGCAAACTTTTTATCAATGATTTCGTATTTTTCTCCGCCCTTTTTTTCAGTAAGGTCGAATTTCTAAACCGATTCTCGTGAAATTTTGTAAACAGGTTCTATGACTACATATAATTTATTTGTCGAATTTTTTTGTAAATTTTGAAAATAATCTTTGTCTTCAATGGAATGTTCTCCTCTACAGGTCGCATTTTATCAACCGATTTTTGCGAAATTTTGTGAGCAGGTTCGGTAACTCTATAGATTTTTTTATCCAGTCACTTTTTGGAAATTTTAAAAACAATTTTATCTACACACATATCATAAATCCTCTAATATGCGTTCGGAAACCGTAGAAAATGACTCTCATTTCAACATTCAATGAATTTATGGCAATTTTCTTATCTGTGGCTAAGGCTACAGCAGTAATAAAATATTTCATTTTAATCTCATATATGATGTTAAAATATTACGTCAAACAAAACTGTCAAAATTTTAATGTCAAAGTTGACATGTCCCTATTCTAGTATCACTGAAAATTCAAATTCAGTCGATGCGAAATGTCAGCTCGATGTTTTTTTAGTATATATCGCACGAAATTTGAGCTAGAACGACATGATCACATCAGAATAAGGACTCTTTACTTTTTAAAATAACATTCAGGTATCGGTTGCCAGTTCTGATTTCGATATTTCCGCAAGCGTGCAAAAAAGGTTGTATTAACACAATTATTGTATTTATTTACTACGGTTTCTGAACCCATCTTAGAGTAATTATAATATGTGTGTAGATAAAGTAATGTATGCAACTGTACATAATTAGGCATTAAAACACTCGTGTGACCTTATTATGAAACTCGCCTTCGGCTCGTTTCATAAAACACACTCGTGTTTTAATGCCCCTCATTATGTACCAGTTGCATAAACTACTATTGTTTATCAATTATTTTGTGTTTCTGCGGCCGAATTTCGATTTCTTCACCTCTTACGGTTGCATTTCACAACCGATTCTCATGAAGTATTGTGAGCAGGTTCTTTGATTACATAGAATATTTTTGTCGCATAGGTTTGGACATGACATAGTTCCGGAAATTAAAAAAAAACACCTAGTGTTGTATAAAGTAAAATCTGTAGGTACGTAATTTGCTATAATCACAGAATAGTAATGTATGGTATGTATGTATGTAATAACTTTATTGAACACAAAAAAACACAAAAAAAAAACATATAAGGACATTTTGGTACAAAGGCGAATTTATCCCTAAAAGGGATCTCTTCCAGTAATAATAGTATTACATACAGAACGGACACGAACCCCCCCGCACCGAGGTCAGTTACCTCGTCCCTGAGATACTGGTGCCGATCGGGTGCCGTCGCGCCACGCGCTACGCACCCACGCAAACAATTGACGCGTGTACCAACAGCGCACGCACACCTACTTACCCACAGTGTTTACGTTCCTTCGCGTGTCACAGGTGTGCTATAATGCAAAAAACTTCTATAATAAAGTAAAATATAATAAAAAGTAGATATGACGTATTAGTCACCACACCTGAATTTAAACTTTCGTGAGACATGTTATAACTTTATTTTACTAAACGGTTAAAACTCACGTATCAAACGGTGTGTCCGTATGTCGCCCGAAGTGACAATTAATACGTGAGTTTTAACCGTTTAGTACAATAGTCACCACACCATTCCTCATCCGTCTGGTTTTTATAAGCGCGGCTTTAAATAACCTAGCTATAAAAACATGAACATATATCGACGCCACTGAACACCAGACAAACGAGAAATAAAAACATCTCGGAGTGAGCTCAATATGTCGTATTATGTGCAAATCCCTGTTTGAAGTCGTAGGTATCTATATGCATTCATTACCGTGGACTTAATGTCGCCGACGGGGCTTAGCATTGGAAAATATCATTGCTTATTTCTCTAGAAGAAAGGTTTTAGCGCTACACTGCGTTTTCGTGCACTTTTTAGGGTTCCGTAGTAAACAAGGAACCCTTATAGTTTCGCCATGTCCGTCCGTCCGTCCGTCCGTCTGTCTGTCCCCCGATTTTGTTAGTAACCGTTAGTACTAGAAAGCTGTAATTTGGCATGAGTATACATATCAATGACGCCGACAAAACGGTAGAATAAAATCTTAAAAAAAAAATTTTAAGGGTACTTCCCCTACATGTAAAGTGGTGGTGCAATTTTATTTTCTTCCAAATTCCATCGTGTGGGGTATCGTTGGATATCTCTTTTAAAAATATTATAAAGTTTTTAAAAGCATTTTTGATTAAAGAATTGGTTGGCGTGATATTAAGCTTTGAAGTAATAGTATATGTACGATGAATTTAAAAGGAAAACTAGTTAACGAGTAATAGTCTTAACTTCAGAAATGTACTTTGCAAAAGCAAACTTTACACAATAAGTTTGCGAACTTTTTAGTCCACATAATGTAACGAGTGGACGACTACGGAACCCTACCTTGCGCGTGGCCCGACACGCACTTGGCCGGTTTTTATTAACATACTTCTTCATCCGCATAATTGTTTGTTTTAGAGGTAATTTCGCTTTATAGGTGCATATTACATGTTCTTCTTCTTCGTCGTTACATTCTTGTCAGAGTGGTCGTGGCGCTCATGCTGTGGGTGGCGAGCTTTATACATCTTCTTTATATATATAATTATTCTGTACTACTGGCAACCGTACTGTCTTCTCGAAGATCTCACGGTTCGAAATAAATGCCATACGATAAATAAATCATTCTGTACGTGTGTTTGGTTCCCTACTTCCTTCTAAACGTCCAGTTTTGGCTTTATAGGTGATAAAGCGAATACCACCCTATGAAGGCAAAAGCTTTCAGGATGAACTTGCTGGATCACCTCCACTGCTCTATTTCTGATGTTGATTTCCGGCTACAAACTTGAGCAATGAGCTTTGCGACCTAATTTTTCAAATCTCCATTTGAAATGTGAATCTTATAGAGCAGGCTCTAATGAGATGTTCGTTTGCAAAAATTGCGGACCGCATTCTGACTTCCAATATATATTTATTGTATAGTCTATCCCAGCCATATTTACAATAAACAGATGTTGCCCACCAATTTGTGGTCCCTCTATGCTATAATTTCATACATTTCTTGTACGAAAAAATGTCCCCAAATTTAAAGATGAAAATATAGAAAATACATTTTATTTATTTATTTATTTAATCTTTATTGCACAAAAGTAAAACTTATGGTACAAAAGGCGGACTTAATGCCATAAGCATTCTCTACCAGTCAACCTTAGGGCGAAGCAGAGAGATTGTGGGCGGTGCAACTTCAAAATTTTGACATATATTCTATTTTATTTTATTTTGTATAAAGATCATACCGCTAAGAGAATACCGCTGGAAGGACGAGGTGGAGAAAGACCTTTGCGCCCTACAAGCAGAAAACTGGGAGAAGATCGCACAGAACAGGGCGCGGTGGCGCCAACTCGTATCGGAGGCCAAGATCCACTTCGGGTCGCTGAGCCATCGGAGTTAGTGAGTTTAGTTAGTTGTATTAAAGATCAAGATTTCTTCTGAAAATTATAGAAAAAAATAGGCATTCATATTTGTTGATATCCTGTCATTGCTCTTGTAAAGGAAATTTAATTGCGTGGCATATATGTAGTTGCAAAAAGCCCTTCATCACTGGTGATGATGTGTAAACGTGGATGACACAATAGCACTGTCGACGTCGTGTGCCTAAATATCCACTGATGTTTATACTGGAAACATTTTACCCAAATGTAGACAGTACTAGACAGTCTGACATATGGACAGACAAAGTTACTTCCATAGTTATATCTAAGATAAGCCGCGGACGTACTAAGAGATATACATACGGATATAGCGAAACTACACGGATTCCTTGTTTTCTATATGTACTCGTATACCTCACCTTTAAGACAACTTATCTGTTAACACTGTAATGCTCATTATTCGTGAGAACATTCGTGTATGTTTAAATCGATATAATGTAATGCTCGTTTTGGAACGATACCCCATTTAAATAAGGACGGTAACATCTCGGTGAGAAATTGAAGGTAGACAAAGAAAATGATGACATAGGGACGGATAATAGATAATTGCTCCGGATCGCGGAGTTAAAATTATATCCTTAGCCTTTTATAAAGTGCTTAATACTGTGTGCGAGTATACGATGGACACAGGGTAAGTGTTAGAACTTTAAGTGTGGTAACGAGTACATTGGGTATTTACAAGCTATGGCACTGACGGGTTATTTTGTCCACAGCCTGTGGTGACGCCCTTTTACGATTTACGTTTTCCGTACTACTCCCATGTCAAGACAAGCACCTTTGCTGATGAGACGCAATGCAAAATTTAGTATCATGGACACCGTAGCATAGTAAACCTTCGTTTGGGGATTGTGATTGCATAGGCAATACACGACATCGGGCGTAGAACCTGTACCTACGCTTATTTCGCCCAGTGCTGTAACCGCACGGTGGAGCAGCGGAAGAGCACCAGCCTTTAAAGCGGGTGTACCGAGTTCAAATCCCAGCAACCAACGGACAAATTTCTCTTTTTGTTTTTTTTTTATTGTTGTTATTTTATGCATGTTAGTTTTAGCATTTAGATTTTAATATTATTTTATTATTTTAGTTACTTAAACTTGTTTTTAATTGTAGGTTTTTTGCCGGCGGATTTATTTATGTTTTCAATGAAATTGTGTGTTAAGTTTTACTTTTTATAATTTCCCTTTATTTTATTACAACTATTGCCCGAACATAATCTTTCATTAATAATTTGCAACCCGCGAAACAACATCATTACAACACCATGGATTAGTTAAAATTGAGCGAGCCCCTCGCCTCGTCCCGCGTATACTAGAACATTCCGCCGAAGTTGTCTTAGAAACTATGTTAATCAGCCAGCCCGGTTTGATTGCTGGCAACTAGCAACTTCTGTCCTCTTCAGCTTACTTGTACATTTAATCAAAATAATCTCCCCATCATTTTTTACTAATAATAATATCAACGTAAGTATAGTTATTACAGCCGCTGCACATGGCACACATACACACTATGTATCTACTTAAAAAAATCAAAAACAGTATTTTAGACCTTTCACAGCCAGACCTTGAAAATGTACTCGTATTGTCATATCTTAAAAACAGATAATACATTTAAAGGTATCCAAGCAATTCATCATCATTAAATGTATATAAATTATGTTCGTCCCACAGCTAGGCAAAGGCGTCCTTGTAGATTAGAGGGAATAAGTAGTAGTCCCCACTGCCCACGCTGGCCCAGTGCGGGTTGGACAATCCAATTAAATCTTTTTAATTGCTAATTTGTGTACTAGTTACCTACATTACACTGTCCTTATAACTTATACCAACATTAACTCGGCCGCTGCTATGCCATCAGTAGCCATCTGTTCACTGTGGAGCAATAAATAGCGCAGCCGTTCTGTATAATGGCTTCGAAAACATGCCAGTTTCGCCTCGACTAAGATTAACTCGTTCGGAAATGCATAACGCTGACCAGTCAGTGCTGCATTTGCAACTAATTATTAAGTATCCAAATGCAAAGTTCGATGCAGTACGAGTAATATTAGTAAATAACTTACCAAAGGCAGTAAAACAAAGAATGCCCGAGATCGCAGGTATGACGCCCAAGCCGAAGGCAAGGGCATTAAATATCCGATCTGGAGCTTTCTTCATTACCGCCCATGATAAGAATAGGTGATAGGTGGGCATTAACCCGGCAATCCGTTAATCGTTAATTAACGAAGTTAACAAAATGAGATAGAGTCGATAATCAATTGAACATTCAAGGCGGTTGTTACAACTTTTTGCAATGTGCTCATTAGTGTTATTTGCGGTTATCCCAACAAAGGTATTTATTTCTTTAAGTACCTATATCGGGTAAATTTAAAAACCTACGACTATAGCTGGACACTTTGGTACGTTATCGCTTTCACCTGTTGGAATTTTAGTATGACCCTCTTGACCCTTATTATAATTGCTTAAGTAGGTATAATATTAGTACGGATTATTAGTATCATCACTAGATGTGAGTGACAAAGTACCAAACGATCATTTATAGTATTCCATATTAGTATATCGAATACTAGATTATTTGGGCTAATATTCCGGGTAGCGTTCGAATCCAGTTTACAAAGTTAGTTAACTGGATTTGTCCCTAGACACAGCACCCGGTTGCAGCGAGATTTGCCAATTACCGAGCTGCAAATTAATGTATTGCTATATGAAACATTACCCTGGCGTCTGGAACAGTAACGAACCTATTTAAGGAGGTCTACACACTACACTAAAGCCCGTGCCAGACGGTCGAAATCAAGCCCCAAAACCGGGCGACCTTGATTCGCACGGACCGTGTAGACAGTTGTTTCCAGCAAGATTTCCTTTGAAAACCGGTCTTTGCGGACCAAGGTCGCTCCGTCCTAGGGACTTGTCGGCGTCCGTCCGGATCGCCTCATTTTCTCAAACATGCAATTAAATATTGACGATATTTCTCGTATAATCATTAATATTAAAGAAATAAGGGTGAATCGGACGTGCTTAATTAATAAACACCTACTCCGCCCAATAGTTACGAAGTACACTCCCTCAAATTAAATCAGCAGTAATTAATCATAATAGTTGTTCTGTTAGTTTGACCCTAGACGGTAATTAAACAAAGATACGTTCAAGTTACCTGGGCCTCTGTCTGACTTAAAGTATTGGTTTAAGATCAAATTGACAATGATGGTCTACCATACTACTTTGAAAGGTAACTTAAATTTATCCCTACGTGATTATTATTAATCATTAATCATTTATTTCGTGAAAACAACTTAACAGTAGTTACAAGTTTTTGAACCCTCCTACACTGAGCGAAAAAAAACCTAATTATTATTAAGTTTTAGTGAATCCCAAGACAAGGAGATTATATACTAACGGTTACAAAACAGTTTAGTAGTAATTAGTAGTTACAAGGACAATTTTTTTGGTATTAGTAAATAAATAAATATGAATAAATATAATATATTTGTGGACAATCTTACACAAATCAACCTAGTCCCAAACTAAGCAAAGCTTATACTATGGGTACTTAGCGACGATATACATACTTATATAGATAAATAAATACTTAAATACATAGAAAACATCCAAGACCCAAGAACAAATATTCGTGCTCATCACACAAAAACTACTATTATCAAAAACTGTCTTGTAACCGTTGGTATATAATCTCCTTGTCCTGGGATTCACTAAAACTTACTAATAATTAGTATTTTTTTTCGCTCAGTGTAATAGTTATGAAGACACCTGTGTCTTTAGCTCTAGTACTAGTTTTTTCGAAACTTTAACTAATTCGAACGCGTTTGCGTTTTTTCTCAAGATGTATGAAAACGCTCTCACAGAGATTGAAATACGCGCGTTCATCGGTTAGCAACAAATGTTACACTCGCTGTTTTAGTTTCCACTAGTGACCACCAGAGGCGCTGTTCACGTTTTCATACCACTTTCATACATTTTGAGACAAAACGCAAACGCGTTCGAATTAGTTAATGTTTCGAAAAAACTTATACTAGAGCTACAGGAGGACTCGCTCTTCCTGTGGTGGTTATTACAATTCGCTTTATTTATAATTCAATTTGATATTTAAATGAACTACTTAACTATTTGTGTGTATGTGTGTTTGTTTGTAACAATACGTTTAATTTATTTCCATTATTTTATTTTATTTACTTAATTTTATATAATTTACTTAATTATTAACTTAAACATTTATTATTTCCAGGTTTATCACAGAAATAAGAAAAAGTATGGTATCTTTCTTTCTGTCTATATTCTTAGAAGTAAAAGATCTTCTAATTCTTCGTACTTCAGTCCAGCTAACCAACCAACAAGTCTCTTTACAGTCGTGGTATTTTAAAGCATATACGTGAATACTCACTTTTTTGTTGATTAGGTTATACAAGTGCGCAGCTTGTGCTTCAAATTGTCTAGCTGCAAATGCAGATTTTCTAGGGGGTACAGAAGCAACAGCTCGAGCTCTTATTTGGTTACCAGTAACAGGTTAATAGGGTAAATTTTTATGAAGTCTTAAGATTACGGCTACGACGTATAATTTTCACATACTAAAGAGTGGACATTCATTAATACACGACTATCGACTATCAATTGATCAACAAGCCACTGATACCTGATATATAAAATGCATCGTTTTGTGATCCTTTGACGTCACCATTAACATTCGTACAGGCGGGTCCAATAAAAAAATGTATTGGTCATAAAAATAAACACACCTAGTAATAATAAATATGCGTACACAATCTTCACCTATAAGCGACTATAATATAGGTTTTTTTTGTTTTTTTTTTATTTAGATTAAAAAATTCTTATTTTAGGTTACACAGAAAAGTGTCGTTAAACCCTAATCGGGTTTGTATCGACACAGCAATCGTGGACAATTTTAGTACTATAACATAAAATTAAAATGAGCTAAAAGTTGTGTATGACACACTGATACATTGATACAAACGAACAAAGAGAAAGAAAAGGAAGATTATTTTCTATTAGGTACATCGAAGTTACATTAGGAGGTAGTGCTAAAATATTCTGGCTACGCTAATGCAATCACATATTTAGAGCGTACAATTAGCAACACATTAACTCAACTCTTTACGGTCTCCAGTTTAAGTTAGCGTACATATACATATATAGATAAATAAATACATAATTTTATACATAGAAAACATTTATGACTCATAACCTGTTCATAAAATAATAAAGGCCCTGACCGGCATTCGATTCGAACCCGGAAATCCTAGTTGGTAGGGACCAACTAGGCTAAAGTGGTCGTCATAATATTATTTTATATAGTAAAATACCATAATATTATTGCGTTCGTTGGCGAGCATTATTGACAAATAATTCATATTTAACAAATAATTACTTAGTAATGTTTTAAAATGAAAATGTGATAAAATGGTGGATGAAGAGAATGATTTAGTGTACTAAAAAGCAAGCAAGCACGCACGAATGCATGCATGCAAGCAAGCAAGCACGTTTGCATGCAAACAAACTAGCACGCATGCATGCATGCAAATAATGTTCGTTATCTTATGTCCCTCAGAGCGGAAATAGAGGCCCCGCACAGCAGGGTTTCGTTGACTAACTGGAGGAAAGCACAAAATAAATCTCGGGGCACAGTCTTTCTTCAGTGTACAATCATACTACATAGATAGATTATACTAACGATTTTTGTAATTTTACTGTAGTACCTGCCTCCGCATGAAGTTGGAAGCTTGCGAGGCACATAGTGTAAGCCGTACGATTAAAAAAACCGCAAATCGATGTACAGTTTCGCCATTTGGCACACACATACCAGAGGTCAAAACAAAATTTTTGACCCGCAGTTCCTAAAAAAAATTCCCTTAGGGGGGAGAGCCGAGACATTTTTTTTTGTATGAAAAAAGATTTTTTTTTCAGAAACCTATCGTGTGTAGTATCATATGAAAGAGCTTTTTGAGGCGATTCTGAAAATATACCACATCATTACATTTCAGCTATTATTTTTTAATTGAATCAAAAATCATTTTCGAAACATACCAAGTTTGAGGTCCTCCAGACACGATACGGCTGATTTTTAGGGTTCCGTAGTAAACAAGGAACCCTTATGGTTTCGCCATGTCCGTCCGTCCGTCTGTCCCCCGTTTATCTCAGTAACCGTTAGTACTAGAAAGCTTTAATTTAGCATGAGTATATATATTAATACGTTTGCGCTTCTGCACCTTATTGCAATGGCATAGGATACAAATCGTTCACTGGATACAGAAAAGTAAATGTATCTATGGCATCGACCCTACTGGATCACACAGACAAACTGTTCCGACAGTTTTGTGAGACCCCGTTAATTTTATGTTTTTATACCCTGATTATTAAATAAATAATAATAATAATAAATGACGCTAACAAAACTGTAGAATAAAAAGTGGTGGTGCCATTTTTTTTTCTACCAAACCCTATCGTGTGGGGTATCGTTGGATAGCTCTTTTAAAAATATTAAGGTTTCTAAGAGCATTTTTTTATTTAAGAATCGGTTAGCGTGGTATTAAGCTTTAAAGTGATAATTTTTGTTATGATCAAGTGTCCCCTCCCCCTGCCAGCTAAACGAAGGATACTTGGCATGTGAAAAAAAACATGGTAGTTGTATATACGATGAATTTAAAAGGAAAACTATCACAGCTAAGTAGACATCACTAGTTAACGAGTAATAGTCGAGCTTAAGAAATGTATTTTGCAAAAGCAAACTTTCGTACTATTTCCATTGATACCTTAGATAATTATTATTGGGAAACGGGACTTAATCGCGTACAATTATAACTAATTTACCTTTTTTAAGGTTTTTGTCCGACGTTTCGAATGTATCACAACATCCGTGGTCGCGAACTGACTGGCGTGAGCGGGTATCAACATCTTCTAGCCGCACGGGTTTTCCGAACTACCCGCACTTGGTCCTTATTAATTACATTCTCACTAGGGTTGTCACTCGCACGACACACAACACTAACAATGTCCGTTGATGTAATGGACGATGTATTTCCACGCTTGCACTTACTAATAACTGGATTCCACGAAGATGAGATTTTGAAACCGTCGTCCCGGTTGAAATTTCGATGTTTTTTAATTTCAACGGCTTCACGTACTTTTCTACTGTAGAAATGGCGTTCTGTAGAAAGGACTTTCGGTTTATGGAGCTCAATCCAGTGGTTTGGTCCTGACTCCAGTAAATGCTCGGCTATGGCCGACTTATTCACCTGACGATTTTTGACAGCTGTGATGTGTTCCTTGACCCTTTCTGCTATGGTTCGCTTGGTCTCACCAATATAAGAACTCCCACAGCTGCAATCGATCTTGTAAACGCCAGGTGATTGGTAAGGGATAATATCCTTTGGCGATCTTAGATGCCCCCCGATCTTGGATAGCGGCACGTACACGGTTTTAATAGAGTACTTTTCTAGTACTGTACCGATCTTATCCGTAACCCCTTTAACATAAGGCATGTATGCTGGTTGCCTCGGGACATCAGGAGGAGAGGACACCGAGAGGAAAATATCCTGACCAGCATACATGCCTTATGTTAAAGGGGTTACGGATAAGATCGGTACAGTACTAGAAAAGTACTCTATTAAAACCGTGTACGTGCCGCTATCCAAGATCGGGGGGCATCTAAGATCGCCAAAGGATATTATCCCTTACCAATCACCTGGCGTTTACAAGATCGATTGCAGCTGTGGGAGTTCTTATATTGGTGAGACCAAGCGAACCATAGCAGAAAGGGTCAAGGAACACATCACAGCTGTCAAAAATCGTCAGGTGAATAAGTCGGCCATAGCCGAGCATTTACTGGAGTCAGGACCAAACCACTGGATTGAGCTCCATAAACCGAAAGTCCTTTCTACAGAACGCCATTTCTACAGTAGAAAAGTACGTGAAGCCGTTGAAATTAAAAAACATCGAAATTTCAACCGGGACGACGGTTTCAAAATCTCATCTTCGTGGAATCCAGTTATTAGTAAGTGCAAGCGTGGAAATACATCGTCCATTACATCAACGGACATTGTTAGTGTTGTGTGTCGTGCGAGTGACAACCCTAGTGGGAATGTAATTAATGAAGACCAAGTGCGGGTAGTTCGGAAAACCCGTGCGGCTAGAAGATGTTGATACCCGCTCACGCCAGTCAGTTCGCGACCACGGATGTTGTGATACATTCGAAACGTCGGACAAAAACCTTAAAAAAGGTAAATTAGTTATAATTGTACGCGATTAAGTCCCGTTCCCCAATAATAATGTGTGAAAATCGTGTAAGTTTAAATCACCTTAGATAATGTTGTTAATTCTGTCCATAACATCCTAATCCTAATAATCCTAATATCCGAATAATATTATAAACGTGAAAGTTTGTGCGGATGTATGGATGTACGTTCCGTTTAATCTCAAAAACTACTGAACGGATCTCTATGAAACTTTCCAGTGTTGTAGCTTAGACATCAGAAAATAGGACATAGGCTATAATTTATTTCAAAATTCAAAAAAATTGGTAGCAAAACTAGACTATCCGTGCAAAGCCGGGGCGGGCCGCTAGTAGTAAATATAAGTTCGAAAACTTTTTAGTCCACATAATGTAACGGGTGGACAACACGGAACCCTACATTGTGCGTGGCCCGACACGCACTTGGCCGGTTTTTATATTGTACAATATACCACAAATGATATTTAATATCCTCATATCTAACCTCAAAAAAGCAATTTCGAAATGATTTTCATTAAGTTTTTTTTTAATTTTTCAATATTACTAAGTGGCACGGTTGTACTTCAATACCTATTTTACGTGATTTATGGAACTTTAGTGCAGATACGGTACATATTAATCATAAAATGATACGTAGTATCCATACGGGAAATACCTTCCAAATTATTTTTGATTTATATAAAAAGAAATTGCTGAAATGTAATGATGTGGTATATTTTTAGAATCGCCTCAAAAATCCCTTTCATATGATACTACACACGATAGGATTCTGAAGAAAAGATTTTTTTTTTCCATGCAAAAAATAGAATGTCTCGGCACTCCCCTCCTAAGGGATTTTTTTTAGGAACTGCAGGTCAAAAACTTTGTTTTGACCTCTAGTATGCGTGTGCCAACACAGACATTATGACCCGGGTAGGTAAGTAATGGCAACACAATATTTTTGCAGAAATTATATTAGTATAGCAGTGTTTCAGCAGCGTTAAATGTAGTATTTTAATACACATTTCGCGCGCTCAGTAGTTTCCTCGTGCGCCAAACTAGTGTCAGAAAAAGTGCACGAAACACATTGACATCAAATTGGAATAATAAATCTAGATCACAAATTGACCCTCCGGTCCGTGAGAAGTTGTCGTGCTTTTGTCTCGTTTTAAAGATTAAATTTTCGTTACTAACCTGTGTTTGCATTTCCGAAATCTAAAGCAGAATCACAATCGCTATTTAAAAATTACATGGCGTTTGTCTGATGATACTCAATAGAATTTTAAGTCTGAATTCAGCAAATTAGCAGAAAGGAGTGAGCCAGGGAATAAGTTTTGGTGGGCAAAGTTTTATCGAGAAAGTTTGTTGAAACTATGCTAATCAGAGGACAAATGGCTTGATTGCTATTGAAATGACTAAAACATTTGAGCATTGAAGTTATTTACGTGGTCTAAACTAACAATAACATAATTAAATTTCTTGAGCTTCCTCAGTCCCTCATTAGGAGGATCACGACCATGTATGCTCTGTCTCAATAGAGTGCGGTTATAAGCCGTATAAAAGCTTATAAAGCCACAGTCAGGCTAAAAATAAGCTTTTTCTCGTGGCTGCTCTACCTTGAGCACGCCTGGTGTCCATTTGAACCAAGATCATCAGCTTCGCTAAGTCATAGACACATACCGATGTACCCAAAAAAGCTCAGCGCGGATTCCCGCCATATACAGGGTGACACATAAGTCGTGATACAAAATAGCAAAATATGATTATATTCTTCATACATTTTGATTAGTCGATTGAAGACCCTTTCCTATGAAACAGCAGTTTTTTTTCGCCCGTACAAGGTAGGTCCCATAGTAAAAGTGGTTCAGGATCATGGATATAATCATATTTTGCTATTTTGTATCACGACTTATGTGTCACGCAGTAGTGGAGAGGCATGTAGTGATTTTCCGCTCCTGTGTGATGGATAAACTGATCCTTCACCTGAATCTTCACCAGTGCCACATCTCTAAGGCGGCGATCTTCTTGAATCCAAAAGAATAAAAAGCAGGAGTATTCACCTTCAGTACTTTGGTTCGTACGCGGGCCATACTGGGAGTTGCTCTGCGTGATCGCATCAGAAATGAACCCATCCATAGGAGAACCAAAATAACCGATATCGCCCTTCGAATCGCTAAACTTAAATGGCAATGGGAGAGCACATTGCACGTTAAACCGATGGCCGATTGGGCCGGAAGTTTCTCGAGTGGCGAACACGGACCGGAAGGCGCAGCGTGGCCATTGGTAAAACACCCACAAGATGGACTGATGACCTGGTAAGGTCGCGGGAATCCGCTTGATGCGGATGACGCAGGACCGGTCATTGTGGCACTCTTAGGCCTATGTCCAGCAGCAGTGGACGTCTTTCGGCTGATATGATGATGATAATGACTTTCAATTGAATTCAATCTCGTTTAATTCAGGCATTGCCTATAAAGTGTCATTCATTCGTGAATTAATCCAATCCGATAATTTTCCTCGTACGTTCGACATTAATTTATAGTACATTACTTACCAAGGGCGATAAAACAAAGAATGTCTCAGATCGCAGGTATTTTACGCCCGAGTCGAAGGCAAGGGCGATAAATATGCGATCTGAGGCTTTCTTTATTATCGCCCGTGGTAAGTACAACATTTTATGTCACCCCCTGGCCAGGAAGTGGGATTTTTCGCGCGCGGTGCGTGCGATAATGGCCACTTTATGGCCAGGTGTGACATAAAATGTTGTACTTACCACGGGCGATAATAAAGAAAGCCTCAGATCGCATATTTATCGCCCTTGCCTTCGACTCGGGCGTAAAATACCTGCGATCTGAGACATTCTTTGTTTTATCGCCCTTGATAAGTAATGTACTATTATCAACTGACCCAATACGCAAAAACAAAGTCTACAAGCAATTAAAACTTTAATCATTCCTAGAGGTATTTTATCGCGTAGGAGCGTTTACTGTGAGAAATGTGGTGTGTTTATCGGTCGCAGCAAGCACCGTGATTAACGATCCAATGTCTGTTACCTTGTTAGCAGGAAGAGAGAAATGCTGTAACATGCTACCTTTGCAATTTTATTGACCTCGCAATTTCACTTGACAAGGCTGACCTGGCAAAAGAGCGACAATAATGTATCTTATTCAATATAGTTAACTCAATGGAAGTAATTGACGTCTTTGAAACAGAGTTGGTAGTGGACTTTTCTGTTTGTTTCGATGTGGTTTTTAAGACATTTAAGCACACGCATCATTAAAGATGTGAGCGATAAAGATACCTGATACACATACAAAATACACATATAAATTTTACGATCGAGTTACTTAACCTCAGTCTTTTCGATAACAAAGTTTTTGTGCTTTGGTATTATAATTATTGTTAGGCCAACTTTTCACATAATCAAGTTTTTTTTTAATAACGTTCTGCTCTACCTAATACAAAAAAATGTGCAGGCTGGGTTAAGTTAAATGGTAAACAACACGCATTTTATTTCATAAAACTGACCAAGTAGTACTTTTAAATTAAAAATATACTTGTGGATTTACTGTTATGTGTTCGGACCGCTTGGGGATAAGCTCCTCAAATAGTAGGTTCCTATACATGTATGTACATAAAAACAAACTCGCTTTTCATAATTTTGATAATGAGGCAGGATATAAAGAATTCATTATATTAAAAAAAATACTTATCTTTTATTCCATCGCCTTCACTGACCGGAAGTTGAAACCCCAATCCTTTCTCGCATCTTAATAGCATCCCCAAATTGGGAGCATAAAACAAACTCTTAACAAAATTTGCTTTTTACAAATACCTACAGAAGTTTAATGCCCGCTGAAAAGCAATTATGCTAATTAGAAGCTAATTTAACAAGATTATGGTACAAAGGAAATGGGGGCTTTGAATACTCGTAATTTGAGAACCCAATTAATTATGGGGTTTTCAAAAATATTCGTAATTATTATTTTTCATGCAACATCAAAGCCATAAGCAGATATATTGAAATATAAAACGGGTCACTGATAATATGAAAACAGGTTACTTTAATTACGGCTTTAAGGCGCTACACTGAGAAATTTGGAGACTTTGAAACGCTGTTCTGCCCAGACTAGCAAACAGTAGGGGCTGATTTTCAGATTCTTGACTATATGATTGTGGTACTGACAATAGCGAAACATGATTGCTTAAAATTTTCTCGATAGAAAATAAATCCAAAGTCGAGTCTACATTTTCCTTTTTTTCCTCAGCCTACTAAAACATCGCATTATTAAAAGACACAATTAAGTTAATATGATGGTACCTCATCTAGGTACTGACAAGAGGAAATTTAATAAACCTGCACAGTCACATATTTAACGAGATTTGTCTAAAAAGCCATTCTCGGAGAGGGTTGCATCCCGTTTTGTCGTGAGCGAAAAACAAAGGGTGTCTCTTTCAATCGATATATATCGCTTTAAGGTCGAATAAGCCGTTACGCGGTTCTTGATCATGATCATGAACGCTCGCGATGCCGTCGTCTTTGGCTGCACAATATCTGAAAGTCGTTTTCAGATAAGTAAATCTGAATATGTATACAAAAACGAGAAAAAATATTTAAACCAAGTAAACATGTCGAAACTGTATTATGTACCAAATACGGGATAGAAGGAGTATATGAAAGAGATATCGTCTCGTACCGCCTCCACGCCGCGGCAGGAAGTCGCCTGACTGTTTACCTACTCGCCATAATTTCGGATGCTCAATCAGCCAGAAGTGGAAATTGATAGCATAAAGGCGTCCGTCGGCGTGTGAAGATACGACCCCAATCGGAGCGGTTAAAAAAGTAGTAGTTTACGAGTAGGTTTCAATGGTTTCTAGTTTAACAGCCTTCACTCTTTTAATTGATTTCGTCCTTCAGCTTTGTTAGACACAAAGTTTTCAACCAAACTTTGACTTCGGACCTATATTTCTTTCTTAAGGCGAGGCCAGTTCATGAATCGAAGAAAATATTAAAGTTTGAGGTTAGAGTGTGAAGAAATAATGTAGAATTACACTACAAAAAATAACTGTAGGTTGAAAAAGAAAGTAACAAAATAACCGAAAAAAATATTGGAAAAATGCTATGGTAACGGTAACTCAGGGAAAAAATCCTAAATATCATCGTAAAAATAAACTTTCATGCTGATTATTTCGTAATTGTCAACGGGAGTGATATGTTTTTTTTTCAAAAAAATTATTGTTCTAAAAAAATAAAATTAAAAAATAATAAATAAAAGGATAGATTTTTGATAAATGATCCAGTATTTCAAAAAACAATCAAAATGTACTAAATATTCACGAAAACTACGCGCAGAGTTCCGTAGAGAGCGGCGGAGTGGTTAATTGTAAACCCACGCGTGTTAGAGCGGGACGTTTTCAGTCGAACTACCTTGCCTTAAAAATGAAGTCTAAAAGCAAATTATTTATGTTTTGTGTTCCTATAAAAAGTTGTGCTGCCCCATCCCTCTTCCACTCTAAGGTCATATTCGTATTTGGCGGGGAGGAGTCTCTAGGTATACGGGATTTTGTATTTTACCGAGAGCTTACGGTATTTTACGACATTTTGTATGTTTAGTTTGATGTTGCTTAGATCTGGTTTCTTGGATCCAGTATTAAATTACAGGGAAGCGGACGCCGGACAGCACGCACGCAGTACTGCATTCATACCAAATTGCAAAAAATGCATACCACCCCGTTTGCGCACATCCCACGCCTACGGCGGCTGCCATTTAATCACTTATCGCTGTTGATAAAACATACATCACCCTCGCTCTCACACACTTATCAGAACGTGATGGATAAAATGTATTTCGATTAATAGTTAATTTATTATTAACAGACTTAAAAAAAGGATAAATTTCACAATTTACCGTAAAACCTAATTCTAACTGATAGAAAATATATCATATATCAATAAAAATGAGGGAGTTATCTTTTGGATCATAGTTGGGTGATCGGACTAGGTGTGTTACGGTATTTATATTTTTAGTGTCATAATTTTATATTACAGAAATGTTATATAACAACTATGGGAACTTTTAACATCAATACCTACCTGTCGTGGTACTTAATCGTTATGAAATTACGGCTAATAAAAATAGTGTATTATTTGCAAGTAATCCAGTAACATTTTCGCCTGGAAATACGAGGTAGTTTGTATCAAATCCGGTAGTTCTGATTTTTTGCAGACTTGTTTATGATGTTGGCCCAATGAATAGTTCAATTTTGTAACCTCGAGCGCAAAACGCAACTTTGTTAAAAACCAAACGATATAAAATAAAATTATAACCCTAAAGAGCCAGAACAGTTGCTGATTACCTGTACGTTTTTAAAGTAAACTAAAATTTTCTGCAATATGAGACTAGAATTGTCTCTGTAGACTCAATAGTTTCCGAGATAAATCATTTCAACGTTTAAAAAGTTCGAAAAAATGATAAACTTTTAAAGGCTGTATCTCGGAAACTAGGTATTAGGTATACACAGACAATTCTAGTGTAATTTAGTCTACTTTGAAAACGTAAAACAGGTACTATTAGCAACTAGTCCTGTGTGGTAATAATCGTTTTTAAAATTTTGACAAAATTTTGTTGAAAAAAACCGATTATAACCCTGAAGGACCAGTTTCTGATAGTACCTTTTGTACTATGTACCTTTTGTATTTTGTGTTTAGTTTGTTCCGCTTATTTCTGTTACCGCTACCAACATATACTAAAGAACAGAATAAAATAAATATTTAAGAGGGCTACGGAACCCTTCGAGCGCTCGCGCTAGGCCGGTTTTTTGTTTGTTTTTTCATTTTTGCGATAGATTTTAAGTATCGTAGTCGATCACAAAGGTTGTAATTATAACTTAAAGCATAACCATGTTATTTCATTTTAAATAATAGCCCACGCTCGGGTCGACCTTTTCCACGTACATGTAAATTTAATTACCCTTGGTAATTAAATACGGTTGTGTGATTGCAGCTTGGTTTTTCAGTTTCGGGGTTCTGTAGTTAATTAGGTGAATGCAAAAACTTCGCAAAGGCCACCAATATTTATGATCATTCCACTTTAATCCCGAGTCGATAGTACCTAATATATTTTGCACTATTTACAAGCGCTTGTTAAGGTAGACTTCATTGAGCTGGATTATAATATTGTGTTTTTCAAATAACATGCCGTTTGTGGTGAACCAATGTTTTATGGCAATATTAAGAGAATTAATCGACTTCGCAACACTCTTCCCCTGGCTTTCAAAAATGATCTAAATACATTCATAAAATTTGATTTTAATATGTTTTTTATATGTTTGTGGATAAGAGCCACTTTTTAGACAATGGTCTTTCTTGCGAGGATTGCTAAGGAGGGGAATTCTGCACCTTATTAGTTCGTTTAATTAATTAGTTCGTTTGATGCTACTTTAAAACGTTAGTTAGCTAGTTACTAACATTACCTCTTACCAGTAATTGCCATAATCACAGCTCTTACCGTCAAAATAATATTTTAATTGAAAGTAAGTCACATGTCGCGGTTTAATCAAAGCAAAATAGAACATTCATAATAATTATGTCAAAACAAGACAGACACTGTGTCGTATTACTACGAGTAGGCAACATACTATAGAAGGAGGCCTATTTGAGTTCTACATATTATCCTACTAATAGTATAAATGATAAAGTTAAGATGTTAGGATGTTTGTACTTTGATTAATATTTATATAGAATACCTTTTATCCTAAAAATCATCGCTCGAAGGGATGAAAGCCCCAGTGGAAGGTTACGCGGACGAAGTCTCGGGCAAAAGCTAGTACCAAATAATCATGCTTTCCCAAAGGTGTAGCATCTTTTATCTCACTTTCACAGAAACTGCCACTCCGATTTTGTGACAAAAACTGCGGCATTTTGTTAATCATTTTAACGTGCGTACGTTTACAATTGTGTATCAAAGCCTAAGGCGACTTCCTGATTTGTCGGTGTGGAGGCAGTACGATATGAGAAAAGTGTCAAATGTCATTGTCAGCTGTCAGTCGACTCGGTACCATTTTTTACTGCGCCCCTCCATTCAAATGAGTGCTTCCTGACTGGGGCGGGATGCGCGGTAGAGGGACGATGTGAAGGCGGTACTGCTTCGCGTCTGCGCATGATATTACTACTGCGCAAACGTAATACTGACAGTGTTATGTCAAGTGAGAATCATTGCGACGTCAGTAAGTTTACGTCAAAGAAGAAAATGTCACAATCGATCCCGCCCCGCCAAGTCAGGAAGTCGCCAAAGGGGAATCGTTTGCACATAAATAGGGTTTCGCTCTTTAGCGATAAGGCCGTCTGTTGTTTGCCTCTACTTATTGTGATCTTGTACTGTACTGTGTCCTTTAATTACCTTTAAAAAGTATTTGTGTTGTTTAGTGTTTTGTTTAGTTTAATGATAGTATTTTAATGCTTTTTTATAATGGTCGTTTGTAAAAATATCCTATAAATTCTTACTCAACGTATTCTTGGGCCACCCTGTTATAATATACATACGAGTATATCTCATCATTATAATCAGCCGAACGACGTCCACTGCTGGACATAGGCCTCCCCCAGAGAGCGTCACACCGATCGGTCATGGGCGGCCCGCATCCAGCGGATCCCCGCGACCTTAACTAGGTCATCAGCCCACCTCGTGGGGGCCTTCCAACGCTTACACTCAATACAATTATCTGAAATCATTTTAATACTTAACCCTTACAGCACAGACTGACACGACCGTGCTTTCGACTTTGAAAAAAACCAATTTGAAAAATATTCAAGTTTGCCGCATCAGCACGGCATCGATCGATCGTGCGTTCGATTTTTTTAACACGCTTTTATTAGGTCGACCTGTATGTAACTAATAACTATGTAATGGCGTACCACAAGGAAAACGACGAGTGGGAAGACCACACGCAAGATGGTCTGACGACATCACTGCAGTGGCAGGGTCAAGCTGGACTAACAGCGCAAAAGACCGAGACAAATAGAAAGACATGGAGGAGGCCTATACCCGTCAGGGGTCCTTAATTTAATATGAAATAATATTTACCCATATTTTATACAAACAAACCAACAATTAAGGAATGAAAAAGGCAAAAAAAATGGCGTATGATTCATATTATAAGTAGGTACATATTATAAGTGACAATATTGATATAGAGAGGGAACGTAGAGCGCTGGCTGTGCGATGTAATATGCTGGTCCGGCGGTTTGCACGTTGTACCGATAAAGTAAAAGTAACCCTTTTTAGGGCGTACTGCCAATCTTTTTACACGTGCAGCCTATGGGTCAGACATACGCATCGCACATACAGTGCTCTGCGTGTCCAGTATAATGACGCGTGTTGGGTGCTGTTCGGGCTGCCGAGGTACTGTAGCGCCTCCGCGATGTTCGCGGAGCGGCAAATTGACGGCTTCCATGCCGTCATCAGGAAGCGGGCCGCCTCGATGATGAGGCGTGTGCGCGGCGCCACGAACACCATCCTACGAACGCTAGCCGAGAGGTGGGACTCCCCGATACTGCGGCGGTGTATACAGCTCCACACCATAGTAAATAAATAATAATAAACTAACATAGTTACTTAGGAATTATTGTTACTAATATATACTCATTTTACTTATTTTATTGATTGTAATGACATGTATTATGGAATTAATGTTCTGAAATAAATTATTTGCATTGAATTCAAGCAAAGAAGATAATTAACTGCCAATTGGCGGAAATAATTCGTGCCATATATCGGCCACCGTTTAAGAGTTTTATACGAAAAACTAAAAAAATGACCTAAAAATGACATTTAAACCCCCCTCTACCCGTTATCTCCACCCCTATCCCCCAGGAATTTTAGTATGTTGTTGAGGAGATATTCACATACAAATATGCCAAAATTTGCTTATACACGACTTATTTCCGCCAAGTTATCCTTCATTAACTGGATCAGTAATGGAATCTAAGGTAACTAATTAGGCACTGGAACTTCATGTTGCTGTGTTTGGATTTGTTAGAAAAGTCTTGTAATGAACTTTGACCACGATTAGGTTTCAAGGTCTGATGATGAAGCCGGAAGATAGGCACTGGCATTCCATGATGGAATATCGTATTATAGTCGTGTTTGCACTTGTGAGAAAGGTCACGAAGCGTGTTTTTCTAGTGTTTTTTAAACTATTGATTTATTAATCATTATAAAACCCGAGCGGCTCGGTTTGGGAGTCAGTCACCGGCAAGGTGAGCATCAAACATGGACGTGTACTTGACGGACGGCCGGGCCGAAAGAAGCTATCTACTAAATTCAATTATTTGCGTTTTTAACGTGTGCCATCTATATTTTTAATTAAAGTAGACGTTCTTATATCATATAACGTAAGTAATTTGGTGTTTAAACCAAATTTTCGACCTTTTGCTCGGGGATAATGTTATAAAGCACAATCGTGCGGGTCAGGACGGAGTTCATAAAATATCTGTTGAATTACTGTTTTTTTTTTCATTTAGGGCTTTTAACATCTTATAATTTGGTGCTGAAATCATCGGAGTAGAAAAGTATGACTTTAATGAGTAAGAAGAGAGTGATGATGAAAGTGAGCCTAAACCCGAGTATAGCGCCCCTCTCTCATCTCATCGTGGTCGGTCACATACTCGCACTCGGGTTAATTGAATTGAAGCAACTAGGAGAAGCCGTTCAGCTGAAACTGTCATATTTAGTAGGATCAATCAGCCCATAATTTCGGGAACAAGTGCTAGATTCCCTCCGATCGACTCCGCCATCCGATCGTCAAATTTTGATTTTTCTCATGGATTTCACATGAATATTTATGGATTTGTCTGTTGTACAAAGTAAATGTCCCAGTACTCGACAGACCCAAGAGTTTGCACTTTAACAAATAATATCACACTTTTCCGATATCTCCATCTAAATATAAATGATTTTTTTAAATTAGATTTTATCGCTATGACTTCTTATTTACTTAAAAAAAACTTTTTTACCTACTCAATTCTTTTTATTTTGCCCTACTATCATGCTGGTCATATTATTATTTCCTTACAATCGCGCAATCTCTCTCTTTTTCAGTAAAACATCGTTCATTTACTAGTAATTGAGTTACATGTAGTATTAAGTACATGTAATTGAAATGACTAAGTAATTTGTAATTGAAATTTAAATATTTAGTGATTCTATTTCTCAACTAGACAGTGTAACTGAACGATGTTTTACTGAAAAAGAGACCTAAAAGCTGTCAAAGTGTAGTAAAGATTATTAAGAAATATAGACACATAGTCACCTACGTGCGGTCTCGGAGACCGTCGAAAAATACTACGCAGACACCTACGTGCGGTCTCAGAGACCGCCGACGAAAGTTTAATGCTCACCAAATCTAAAAAAACACACGTCCGATCGCGTCGATGGCATGGCAGACACTGAGAGGCCCCCAGGGAAAGGTACAAGGACAAAGAGGTCATTACTCCGCAGTCACGTCAAATTATTAACATTTTAAAATCCTGAAAGTCTGAGAGACCGCACGTAGGTGGTTAAGGGTTAAATCTTATGGGTATAGACTATCATTCATCGGTTTTGGCACTCCCGAATATAATTTTCTTTTGCTTGTAAATATTGGATATACGAAGAACCTCAAGAAAAAAAAACCTCAGGAAAGAAAGAAAATTCAAAAAATGAAAAGAAAAACATACAAAAATATTAAAAAATTAAAAAAATATTTCTCCAGGTTATGGCTAACAGAAAATACATGCATGGGCATACTGCTGCATAAGTGTAGTGCAAACAAAAGCGAAGAAAAACTTGCACAAAGTTTGTATGGAGAGAGCTTGTCCACCTCTGCGCCTTAATAAGCACGTGGCCACAGAGAAAACAAGACTAATTAAATTTCAACCTTGACGAGTAATTAACTGTGTGTTGTTGGCAGCGCGGCGTGTCGCTTTACCCATATACAACCTATTTTTCTTCATTTCCGAGAAATTCAAGGTTGTTCCCAAGGGAAAATTCCATAGGTTAAATCGTCTGAATAAAATGAATAAAATAAAATGAACTTTATTCTGTAAGTATAGGCCGCAATGACCTTTTACAAGTCAAACCGTACTAGCGTTTCACAGAGGCCACTGCCGAGAAGAAACGCCGAAAGGAACTCGACAGTCAGCCATTTTCTCACAAAAATATGCTTATTACAATGATAATACTTAACCTACTTCTGAGAAATTTACACCGAATGAGCTGATTTTATTAATTTTCTCAGACTAGAATTAAATAAAGCCTGAGACCTATGTTATTTTTAAATTGAAAGAGTAAATCGCCAGTAACTGACCACCCCCCAATAACTGGCCACTTCGCAAAAATATACAAAAAGCAACTAATTGTTGGTATTTCTGCAATGAAAGAAATAAAATTGAACTGGGTTTACGAGAGCTGACTTCATGTATTTTATTTTGTTGAAGGCGGTCTTCACTGCACAAATTCCGTGGCTAGCAACTGAATGACATTTTCTTAAGACGCCAGTTACTGGCGATTTACCCTACTATTTTGAAGATAAACGATTTTTAGTATTCGTATATTTCGTTTACCTACGCAAGAGTGTAAAACAGCTCACATATTTGATAAGATAGGACGAAGATTTGATAGGAATAAGCTCGCCTTTGTACATTTATATATTGTGACATGTTGTATATATGTTTAAACCTGTTATTGTATAATACTCGTAAAGTGCTAACACATATTCATACATTTGAGATTAAGGCTATAGTCGGGTTTCCATAGTAAGTCGACCCTTAAATCAATTTGACTCGGGAATTTTTTTTGTGAGTACCTCTACACCATAATATATTGGCCTACTACTTGCATAAATATCACAATTTTCCAGGCGATACTTCCTACCAAAAATCAGCAAAAAAAGCAGCCAGCGGCGCCTGCGTACCGCTTGCGGTATCTAAGGTTAAGCAACGTGGGCAGCGGTCAGGACTTGGATGGGTGACCGCTTTGAGTGGTTACTAATTGAGCGCTCCCGTGCTTTGGAAGGCACGTTAAGCCGTTGATCCCGGTTGCTGTCTATGGCATTAATATTAAGCCAAGCGGCCTTCGGGCGGCTTGAGAACTTCTAACAGTCAAATTGTCCACTCACTTGACAAAGCTTAATCCCAATAAGGTCTAGTTTCCCCTCGGGGTTGGAAGGTCAGATGGCAGTCGCTTTCGTAAAAACTAGTGCCTACGCCAAATCTTGGGATAAGGTCGCGGACCCCTGGCATCCTTCAGGATGCAACTGTACTGGGATATAACGCTAGGAGGATGATGAAGATAATATTTATTGAATTGAAGACCTTATTACATACACTAAATACACTCTATTGCTATCTGTGAGATCCTATAATTGGCTCTGCTGTCAGTACTCATGTTCACATCAGTATGGCAATTGTCAACCGCCTAAAGTACTTACTAATTGGCTTGAATTGCAATTGCAACCATTGCTGCATTGCCGCTTGCTTTTCTTAGCGTGAAAACAATGCGTGCCTACATAAACGCTGCAAGTTCCGGAGTTTTCCTTCCAAAATTGGAATAATCGAGAAAGATAGATGGAGAAGTCTAATCAAAAACATTGTGCAATGGGTCGCAGCCCATAAATCATCATCTACACGGTACGCCGCCCTCTCTGTGGACGTACGGTCGCTTGCAAAATTAAATTCAATTTAGTCCTCTTGATTAGTTTGCCGGGAATAATGCCGCATTATGAAACGCCTGCTTCCTTTATTAGTAGGTATTCCAATTTGAGATTCGATACAGGTACAGTTTAAAGTGAAACTGTTAATTACCTTTAAATGCCTAAAATAACATGCGAAGTTCAAACGAAAGTTATTAGTTCGAATCTTGTTTTTTACCAGAAAATTTTCTCTTTTCTCAGAGCGTTTTAAACGGATCATTTGATTAATTTTATGCCTTTTCCGTTTATCCTTAGGAAACCTACATCAGGGAAATTATTTTAAATTTGTAAATTCTCAAACCTGAGCTGGGACATCGAGACGTGTTTTAATGCCTCTCAATATGTACCAGTTACATAAACTACTATTTTATGCCAATTATCACACACCCCTATGAGATATGTACCTACTAAGCTGCAGCCAAAAACGTATTTTCCCTAACCTAAATTACCATTCACTGCACAATATGTGTCCTCTATTTTCTCTTCTCTACATTAGCGGCTTTCTATCACTTAGATCCGTCATATAGCCGCCATAACTTCCTAAACCAATAATGGAACCGGAATCCGTTGCTGACGCTCTGATTATTACGTGCGGGCAAGTTGAGTTGCCGATAATGTGCAATATACTGGGGCAATATTCGTAGCTACATTGACTTATAGGATTAGGAGAGACATCTGTCACCTGATTGCGTTATTGCTTAGCCAAGCCTTGTGCACAGTTCACAGGGTTTGTGCAGTAGTTACGACTTTACGAGTGGATACAATTGAACCATGTGGCTATAGATCGTGGAAACCGCGATGACGCGCTACTATTTCTACTAAACTCGCATTATTAAAATTACCAACGGCCATTCTCAGAGCCGTAAATTTTGCGAGGCCACGCTGTTATTCGAACGTAAATGAAATAATAATAAATCGTTTTTTTTATGATATGATATACGACTATTCCTATTTGTCACACTTAAAAACCGGCCAAATGCGAGTCTGACTCGCGCACGAAGGGTTCCGTACCATTATTTATAAATAAAAACGTTAAATAATATCAAGTAGAATTTTGGTCAAGTGCGAGTCGAATTTTAGTTTTCCCATACATTTTGAGATCCAGCGCCTGATGAAGGCAACGAGCAAAGTTTTTTAAAAGTCTTTTTGTGTAGGAGCCCCACTGAAATATTTATTTTATTTTGTTTTTAGTATGTGTTGTTATAGCGGCAACAGAAATACATCATCTGTGGAAATTTGAACTGTCTAGCTATCACGGTTCATGAGATACGGCCTGGTGACAGACGGACAGACGGACACCTTTACCCTTTGGGTACGGAACCCTAAAAAAGAGCCCTGTGATTAGTTGTTTATCTGGGATATTTTTTACATGGGACGCGTCCCAGCGCTCCCTTATTTTACAAACTTGTCCCATTCCCATACTTCTTGACACCAGGGAGTTTCGTACGTTTAGGTCACTTTTTAAAAAAGAGAAATACATTAGTCACGACTGGTCACGACATATAAAAACATAATGAGATACATAAAATTTTGTTTAGGAAAATAATTGAGTAGGTTAGCAACTATTATAGAATACTAAACGTGATAGAATCGTTTTCATATTTAAAAACATCTAATGTTATATGAATTAGTGATTTTTCTACTGATTCGAGTTTTTTTTTATAAGAAATAAAAGGCAATGTGGGCCACATGATATGTATTTATTTTATTTTATTACAAAAGGTACACTTAACAGATATCACACAGTAACTACTATTACTCTTACTGTGAGTGAGGACATTTTACGACTACTGTGCCAAGGCTTCGGGCACGTCGAGTCAAAGGGCATACCTACCCAATGTTTTAATATCTTGTTTACACACATGTTACAAGCCTCCTCGAGTCAGGTCTGTTTGAACCGTAACGTAGCGAAAACGTTCTTTTCAGGGTTCCCAACCTCAAAAGGAAAAAACGTAACCCTTATAAGATCACTTTGTTGTCCGTCTGTCGGTCAAGACCCTTTTTCTCGGGAACGCGTTAAGGTACTCGTATCGAGTTGAAATTAAAACCATATACTCGAGTTTGCGGATGCTTGAAGCTGTGAAAAAATCAAACTTCTAAGTAACCTTAAAAAAAAGATACGACCGTTTATGCCGTAAAAAACGTACATTTCCACATTTGATAATTCATAGGGTACTTCCCGTTGACCTAGAACTATGAAATTAGGCAAGTAATATCGTCTGGTACTACAGATACAGTGAAAAATCTGAAAACTATACATTTGTTATAAAATCACCAAAAACAATCCTACTTAATATAGTGAATGCGGAAGTAAGGATTTTTGGATATATTTTTATTTATTTATTTTGTTGCATAATTTGCTAAATCACGCAAAAACGGCTAAACAGATTATGATGAAACTTGATATACTTAGAGTTTTAAGCCTGGATTATCATATAGGATACTTTTTATCCCTTAAATAATGCCTCAAATAGATAAATTCAGGGGTGGAGTTGAATCTATCAACCAGACCAGAGTTATGTTCATAATCATTAATCCTTTTGCCGTACGGAAAATTTGTCTCTGAAGAACCAGTATAAGCCTGACCTCCGAATATGCACATACGTATTTGTCACGAATTTTAGGATCAAGATATAATAGGGACGTACGGTTAGGCAAATGTATAAAAGTTGTAAATATTTGACAACATTTGGCATGCCTGTCCCCTTATATGACATTCGGTAAAATGAAACTAATGAAAATAATTTTACACGGTACTACTTTGAGTGTTATCGTGGTTAAGATACAGCAGGTTTTCGCAATGCGTAGTTTTTGTTTTTAATGCAGCCTTTCCCGTACGGTCCATTTGAAGAGGGACCAAACTGCATGGAGGGCAATTGCGTGTGGTCACCAAAGAGTATAGCGGTCACGATCCTCAGTCATGAGGGATCGACTACGAAGAAGAAGAGAGAGTTTTTATTTTTACGATCGTAGTTACAAATTGAGTTATTTCGCTTCTACTTGATCATGATGAGCTATTATTTTGATTTAGTTCGAAAATATCTGTGACTGTGACCGAGCAGGCCTACTTAACTACGATACGTAATCTATAATCATCAAGGTTAAGCAACATCAGGCAGGAACCCTCGGTGGGCGAGTCCTACTCGCACCTGTCCGGTTTTTATTTTTCAATACTACAAGTTGTGAATAAACTGTTATTTAGGTTATTTATTTATCGTATGGAAATTTATTTCGAACCGTTAGATCTATTTAAGTAACGGAGGAAGGAGTTCATCAAATTTTGAGGTACAGAATATTTACGGTTTAATCAATTACACTGGAATAAATGAGTATGTTGGTAATTTTGGTATACTGTAGGTACAATATTTTCGTGAGCCTTGCTCGTGTACGAGTAAATATGAGTATGAACTTTATCTTAAATTGTACTCGTATTTCTCGTCCACACGCCTGTTTTAAAGCATGGTAAGTTAGTAATATTAAAATATAAAATATGTAGGTTTACGGGAATATATCAGGCATTTAATATTAAAAATCTCATTTAGTGCTTATTAGTAGGTATTTTAATATTCTCAATCCTCGGTTTCTGGCCTTAATCGATCGAGACACGAAAATAATTTAAGTAACCCAAATTATAGAACGAACGCTGATAGATGATCCCTATGACACCGACAGTGACATTACTGATCGTGTTGTGCAAGTTTTGATGCTTCTATATTTTTGTGCAGCAATGTTGGTCGACATGTTTATAAATTTTATTATACACATTTCTTCTTCGCAGCCAGATTGTATAATCCGCGGTTTTACATTACGGCTAGCCGTTTTAAAAAACAGAGCCATTTTGTAAAACGGCGGGTTAACGATTAGCCTGTAGTTTTTGAGCGTACCCGGGAATCGAACCCGGTACGGTTGCGTCGGATGACGGGTGGAGCGAATGCGATTTATTTATTACTGTTACTGAATGCAAAATGCGCAGCACAACTTTATAATACTTTAATTTACACTGAACACAATTTACAATAAACAACACTAAACATTTAGAAGAATATTACTAAAATGAAATTTGGAAGAGAAATTAAGCAGCGAGAATTTAGAAAAGCGAAGCCGAAATACAGGAATTAAATTTAGACAAAATAAATGAAGCTATATAATGCAAAGCGCGCGTGTGAGCTAGGCAAAATTACGAATCGCATTGCGCGGGCCGCGCCGGGTGAAATCCAAGTTGCTTACAGGTGCGGGGCGCGGGAGCGGCGCGCGCGCAGGCCGGTCGCAGAACAAAGGATTAGACGATGTGGTGGCGCGATTTGCGGTTGCACAAGCTCATAAGCGGTAGCGATTTTATTCGCGTATTGATCCGCCACAAGCCGAATCATTATTGCAAAACGTTCTACAATATTGCGGCTCACGTTTAGCCGGATTGTACTTACCGGATTGCATAATCCGCCGTTTTACATTACGGCTAGCCGTTTTACAAAATGGCCGGATTGTCATTGCTAAACAGCGCTGCGAGTGTTAAAATGGGAACCAAAAGCTGTTAAAGAGGTGACAGCTAAAACGACGCTCTTTTGTGACAAAGCTAGCCGCGGATTTTACCCGTCGACGCGTTGGTGAGCACACGTGTTCTTCACGGCGACGGGCTGAATCCACTACCGAACAAAACCAGTTGAAGCCTACTGTCATGGCGTCGTTACCAAACGACGTATTTGAACAAGTATTTATTGGCAAAATCATCATAAGTTTGATGGAAAGCCATTTTTAAACAGTGAAGTGAAGTGAAGGCTAGCCGCAATCTATTACGGCGAATTTTATTATACAGTCTGACTGAACCGCTATTTTACATAACGATTAGGTGAATTGAAGAATGCAAAGCGCCGAATACATTTCGGCATATTTAATTTGCCTAATCGTTGACCCGCCGTAATACAAAACAGGGGGCCGATTTTTGAGTTTCGAACGCTCGACTTTTCACTCGACATCTGTCGTTTCTGTCAAAACATCATAGTTTTTTGACAGATCTCGAGTGAAAAGTCGAGCGTTCGACACTCAAAAATCGGCCCCCAGCTCTGTTTTGTAAAACGCCTAGCCATAATGTAATACGGCGGATTATACGATTTGCCTGCGACATATACAACAAAATTAATTAACAAATTGTTTTGAAACGATTCTGTGTCTATAATGATATCCTACGTACAGTCAGCATCAAAAATAGCTTGGCAAATATAAAAATGTCAAGTCTTTATAACAAGGGAATAGGAACTTTTGACCTCTTTAATATGCCAAGCTACTTTTGATGTCGACTGTACCTAAGGGTTGAAAAAGGGCTTTTGATGGCAGAGTTAATTAATTTGAGGAGTGTTTTTGTGTGAATTAACGTGTAAATTATTGTTGAATATTTAAGATACACTGCGGTTTCGATGAAGGCTATTGTGATTTAGAGCAGTAAATTACGTTATTACGTTAAGATATTTTGATCCTTTATCAAACACGTAGAAATCTTATTAAAACTTATAATAAATAATATAGTAAAGTGTAGTAGTGTGGAACTTATCAATCAATCAATTGACCCGGGTCAATTCGTATTTTTTGCCTCTGTGTGACATAAAATGTTACGTAAATATTTATGTAACCCAAACATTTACTTAGTGCATGCATACTTAATCTCATTAAGTGAAATGTAATATTTCTTTTGAGATAATAAAATATCTTTAACCACAATTGGGAAGGAAAAAGAAGTAAAAAAGTAATATTACTGTGACGTAAATCATATGTAAGTGTGACGTAAGTGTTATGTAAGTTTACAATAAAATAACGATATCTCACTAACTAGATCTTTCACAATTCCTATGAAAACAAATACTGTTTATTACGCTTGATGAATTCTATACGTTCACATGAATTTGCAACTAAAAATATGGAAACTTACCTTTCAAATCGACGAAAAACCATCCAAAAACTTAATGACGAAATCACGGGTAGCACAGAAAATTGCCGACTGACAAAATAATATAATCGTTACGGGTTTGAGACTGATATATGTTAACGACAGTGTTGCCATTATAGGAATTTGAATATTACCAAGTGGCTAAGTAGAAAATTGATAATAAATACTTGTTAGGTAAAACGTGTTACGTAAAACGTATTTTTTTTAACGAAAAAGGAATTCCTCTAAAGTTTCTAACTCTAATCAGTGGAGCATTGAAAAAAGGACTGAAGACAGCCTATTAATACACAACTTTAATAATATAACCATACATACGATAAAGTCAGGTAGAAGCCCACAGTGTCATAGAATTGTTACTGACTGTGGTACAAGCAAATTTTAAGCACTTTTCAACATTATAATATTTATTTCAAAAATAATTCCCGTTTAATAATTATTTAATGCTTTGCCCTTGTAAGTATACATATTATTACATAGAATAAAATAAAAAAACCCCACTAGATATCATTTGGGTGGAAAAAAACTTAGTCTCCTAAGTGACAGGTAAAAAGTGGCAAAAAATACGGCCTGACCCACCTACATTTAAAAATATGATTTGAACTCTAATTATGACAAAAGTATTGATAAATCTGATAAACTTATAAAAGTACCTATAGGGTGGCTTTAGTAAACAATTAGATAGTGATGGAGGCATTTTTTGGGGTTCCGTACCCAAAGGGTAAAACGGGACCCTGTTGCTAAGACTCCGCTGTCTGTCCGTCCGTCTGTCACCAGGCTGTGTCTCATGAACCGTGATAGTTAGAAAGTTGAAATTTTCACAGATGATGTATTTCTGTTGCCGCTATAAATACTAAAAAACAGAATAAAATAAATATTAAAGGGGGCTCCCATACAACAGACATGATTTTTTTGCCGTTTTTATAGATAATGGTACGGAACCGTGCGCGAGTCCGACTCGCACTTGGCCGGTTTTTTACTTTTATTGTGTGTACTAGAATTTAAGCGGGACAAGAAACAGTTTTTACTTTGAAATGTACTTATTTCGAGGGATGTTTTAACCAATTCTTAATGAAAAATCCAATAGTTTTGTATTACTTATAATTATAATAGTATTTCCTATCAGGATCCAGAATTTATGAAAATTTTTAGGGTTCCGTATTAACTTCTTAGGTCGTTTAGAATAGATCGCTTGTTAGCTATAAGATCGCCTGTTGTCTACCATTGTTTATGAGCGATTTAATTGCTGTTTTGTTTTAGTCTACTAGTCTACTCTATCTGGTGAGCAATAATGGAAATTTTGTATTGTATTGAAACTCTTTTGGACCCTTAACATACGTTAAAATAAGTCTCCTGTTGGGCTAGCAAACCTTCCTACCGAGTCGTATCTCGCGTAACTCGACAATTCCTGTCTCGCTCGAATTGTGCGAATTAGAAAGAGGCAGGCAGTGTTTTCTCTACTCGCGTCGCGTCGCAGCGGCAGTTGTGCTAACCCCGCTGGATGCGGTTGGCACACGAGCGGTCAATATTGGACTCTTTCAGGGGCCTCTGTCCAGCAGTGGACGTCTTTTGCCAAATATACTTAACTACTTAACTTAAAATGATGAAATTTGAAAAACCAAACCTCAAACATTGAAAGGTTTATGTTACGTTCAGCATAGCTTCATGCACATGGAAAGTAGATACTATAATTTTAAATTTAAAGAACTTAAAACCAACAAAATTTGGAATTGCGAGCATCTATAGGCTGCGGTATCCGCTTAACATCAGGTGGACCATACGCTTGTCTTCCACCGTCGTAGTATAAAAAACAAAATGGGTTACGATCCCATTGTAAGGATGTGTCGTCATTATAACGACCTTGTTTCAAGGCATGCTGATGTTGATTTACTTTCAATTCACGACTTGCGGTCTTCAGGAGGCAGGTAATTAAAGCTCTCTGTCAAAGTGCTCAGTCATCATAAACTCCAAATTTGTATTTTGTCATACCATTTATTTGTCACAAAATCTAGTTAAGTTGCTCATATACTCATACTCATACTCATTTATTTATTCGTAAAACCAATTTACATGTCAATAGAATTTGAACCGATATATATTATTAACGACGACTATAGTGCTTTTGTTTCATACTTTGGTGTAAATTACTTAGGATAGGTTTCGCTCATTATTTGTAATCATGCTGTGCATGCAAGTTATGGGTGGCGTTCAATTCCTGAACCTTTCAATCATATTATTGTTGCTACATAATGAATGTTACCTGTTTTGTGTGCCTTTTAAAAAAAATAAAAAATATAAATAAAAAAAGTTGTAGAGTCCAACGAGCCCGGTTGTTCCAATATCCACAACAATGTATAACCAGCGTTATAACGCCGCCACATTTTCCTTATCACTTCATTATTATAAGATATTAATTTAAGAGCTCTATATTGCCATCCACTGATATCCATAGGTATTATATTATCAAAGGCACTGCGAGTAAAACTATCGAACTCAACTCGACACCAGTACATATTTCATAGCAGCAATAAAACATGAATAGGTCACAAATAGGTACAATATCTAGAACAGATAACTACTAGATAGTGAAACTACGGAGCATTAATCAAGCTGGTCCGAGTCGAGGCCAATAAGGTTCTGTATAACTCAGATAATCTAATTTGGTGCCGGCAAGGGTTGGATGTATTATGTCGGGTGTTAATATTGCGACTTACGGTGGGGTTTGATCAAGAGTTAATTTTGTTAGCAACTGTTTTATACTGGAGTTAGTATTCACTAAAGCGTGTTCACGAAATATTAATATTAAATTTGTCACAAGCGTTTGTTTAATGACAAAGCTTTTAGTTCCCATTTTTAACACTCGCAGCGCTGTTCAGCAATGGCTATCCGGCCATTTTGTAAAACGGCTAGCCGTAATGTAAAACAGCGGACTATGCAATCCGGCAAGACAATCCGGCTAAACGTGAGCCGCCATATTGTAGAACGTATTGCAATGACGATCCGGCTAATCGTGAACTCACCGTATTACAAAACGGCTCTGTTTTGTAAAACGGCTAGCCGTAACGTATAACGGCGGATTATACAATCCGGCTGCGACAGTTACAAGATATTGGACACTCTACTACCCGCTTTGCTGCCACGCCGGTGACTTTGGGATTGTTCAACGTTAAAACAAACAGGGCTCGTGAATAATATAGGTTTAATTGATTTCGACATTAGGTGGTAAATGACCTTCCTGTGAAAGCCTTACCATAAAAACCAAACTCATAATATCTGACTATATTTTTTGCCATATGGTTTCATTAAAAACTACCCACACAACGACACTTGGCCATAAAAAAACCGTCACTTTTAGGCGACTTCCTGATTTGTCGGTGCCGAGGTGGTACGATATGAGAAAACTGTCAAATTTCAGTGTCCACTGTCAGTCAACCCTGTACCATTTTTTTTTACTGTGCCCTTACATTTAAATGAGTGCTTCCTGACTGGCGCGGGATGCGCGGTAGCGGGACGATGCGAAGGCGGTACTGCCAGTGTTGCCAACTTAGCATATTTTCTGCTAAATTTAGCATATTTTCGACTAATTTAGCAGTTAAATTTTACGTTTAGCATTTAGCATATTTTTTAGCACATTTTTCTCAGGTTGTCTGTGAAAACATATAGCCAAAGGTTTTATCATTTATGTTTTACAGAAACTTATTTTGCCTATGTTTTTTAAATTAATCTCTTCATCCGATTTATCTATCACCAGTTGTTAAAATTTCAATTTCCAATTTTTTATGCACACAAACATCGAATTTTGATTGAATTTTCAAATTTGGCTATATGTTTTCACAGATGACCTGAGAAAAATGTGCTAAAAAATATGCTAAATGCTAAACGTAAAATTTAACTGCTAAATTAGTCGAAAATATGCTAAATTTAGCAGAAAATATGCTAAGTTGGCAACACTGGCAGTACCGCCTTCGCATCGTCCCGCTACCGCGCATCCCGCGCCAGTCAGGAAGCACTCATTTAAATGTAGCCCCTACATTTAAATGAGTGCTTCCTGACTGGCGCGGGATGCGCTGGTATCGCGTCGACTGAAAGCTGACACTGACATTTGACACTGTTCTCATATCGTACTGCCTCCGCACCGACAAATCAGCACCGGCATATTTACAAGAGAACTTGGCAACCCCAGGAGTGCTGTTTTATTTATAAAATTCCCTATTTCACGTTTAAAAACGTTCTTTGAAACCCTCAATTTATAACCCAGTCGATAAAGTAGCGTCTTTATTGCCGGCGGAGGCATTAGAGTATTACAAAACACTGCGTCCTATGAGAATTCATTCGCGCGACATCCAAAATTAAGTTCTGAAACCTATAAATCTTATAAAATTTACTTTGACTTGCTTTTGGATTCACCAGACTTGCTTGAATACCCATTTATGTGCAATGAACCTAATTAGAAAGGTTAATAATGTATACTTACTCACCGGCAGAAAACATGGCCCAAATTAGAAAAATGCATTTTTTTTATATTAAACATTATTTAATTTATTCAATTTATAGTTTGAAATCACGAAAAGTTTTTGGACCTTTTCTGCCGGCGAGTGATGAAATTTAAAATTTACATAAAATAAAAAATAAATAAAAATTTACATAGAAGTATAGAAAAGGTACATAATACATAGTTGTAAATTCTTATTGGTACGAATTCATTTCATCTCAAGACATTTAAATTACATTAACATTCCGCGGTTATATTGGATACTAAGTAAAACAAAACAAAATGGCCGTTTAGGGCAGGTAAGGTAGAGGAGTGTTTATTTTTGAAAACGTCCGTCCGTCCGTCCGTCCGTCCGTCCGTCCGTCCGTCCGTCTGTCACCAGGCTGTATCTCATGAACCGTGATAGTTAGACAGTTGAAATTTTAAATTTTTTCCCTATCGTTAGGCCAGTGTTCGAACAAAACATGTTTTCATACATGAAGTATGTTCATTGACTGGTTTGCGAGTATCTAGTAAATGAACCCGACCGAAGATCAACTAGTTCATTTATTGGCTTCATTATTATTTTTAGAACCAGCTAATAATTGAACATTTCTTAGTGTTTCAATTGTTTGAGCAAAATTATCTCAAAAAAACAATTTTTCGTACCTTTTAGAATTGAGATACTTACTGAAACCAAAATTCCTAAGCAGCAATTTAAAGCAAGAAATCGTAGCCAAAATAGTAGTTCATTCACTGGGTTCCGTTGTTCATTTACTAGAAATACTTGTTAATTCACTGGTGATTTCCCATTTTTTGGTCTAAAAGGTCGTAGGTATAATTTATAAATCTTATAATTATGGAATACTACTGCAAAAGTGATGTAATCTAAGCCAACTAGAATATGTGCTATTCCAAAAAAAATACTCATGGCCTATATTAATTATAGCTATCTTACACAAAATGATTTTTAAGTTATAAAAAATTCTTAAGTGTTCATTCACTGGAGAACTTACCCTAATATCCTGGATTATGAGCCTAAAAGCGAGCGAGCAAATGTTTTTTTGCATTTAAAACGGAATTATATTGTATTTTGTACGTAGTGAACCCACCAATGTAGCCGCAACCGAACCGGTCCTATACCTATTTAGTCGATATTAAACGGAACAAATCGACGGGATGCCTCGGTATTTTTATTTAGTTCTTCCAAATAAATTTTACCTCTAAAACGTACTGAGCTGCAATATTCACACCCTGACTCTGACCTGACTCAACACGCGAGAAGCGAATATTGCTCTCTAGCTCTCCCTTCCTCATAGCATCTAAGAAAGAGATATGCCCAATCTTGTTTACTATATGTGACATGTTCAAAATACTACTCGATTTACATGATACCGTACCTCTATAAGTATTCACATAGTTGATTTGACGTCAAATGTGTTACATCAATTTAGGGAATATTCCTAAATAAGTAAATACGTATATGTCGCCCATAGAAACCAGCTGCAACACCAGAGGAGTCACAAGTGCGTTGCCGGCCTTTCAGATGGTATATGGGATTTAAGTGTTCCTTTAGTTCAAATAATGAAGGAAAACTTGGCGGAAATAATTCGTGTATAAGCAAATTTTGGTACAGTTGTCGGTAAATATGACCTTAACAACATACTAAAAGTCCTGGGGGATGGAGTTGGAGATAACGGGTACAGGAAGAGTTTAAAGGTAGTTTTTCGTAAAAGAAAAAAAATACAATTTCCAATTAAAGTGAAAAATTGAAAAATTCAACGGCACAGGTGGGATTTGAACCCACGACCTCCGGAATCCGTCCATTGCTCTAACCAACTGCGCCACCGTGGTAATCCCTTGTGACTGTGAATCTTTCAATCATCACACACTGCTAATGAAGCCTCGGGGGGGCTCGTAACGATATCTACATTTATTTATTTATCGTATGGCATTTATTTCGAACCGTGAGATCTTCGAAAAGACAGTACGACAGTACATAACCTGTGGCGTTCAATTATTCACTTTAATTAGAACTTGAATAAGTTTTTGTTCAAAGTTATGTTTTAACAACAAAGAGTTTGTATTACTTGTGTCTGTCGTAACACTCGTAATGTAGGTATGACTGCTGCTTTTAATTACAAATAGTATTCAAAAGTTATCAACTTGTCACTATTTTTACTTCTGTCATCTAACAAGGACTCGGCAAGTGTGCAAACTTCTTCTGGTCAGTAACCTACTGGCCGTTCCAGAAATTAATTAAGTTAATATTGAGTATTGGACCCATGTTTATATAACATTATTAACTCGTAATATCATCAGAAATCCGTGATTATAATCCGTCGGGTTACTCGTTTCCCATCGTGTACAATGTACACTTTGGTCGAAAAGTTCATAATTATTAAATAAATTTTACAAATAGCTTACGTAGGTATGGCTTAAACTACAAAAGAATGTACATATTAAGGTCATCTACGAAATCTTAAAATAAAAACTCACTTTATTAACTTAAAATTAAAAGCTTTTTCGCAATTAAATTTATCTCAACGTCCAACACTAATTTACTTTACAAAATTTCTTCGTTTTATTGGCAATGTACACGGATCCTAAACTGTTAGAACGTTAAGTAAATACCTCCCTTTCTATTAATTAAGTGCCCTGGGCGTGCCTGCCAGGTGGGGTAGTCCTAAATCACCATGTAGGTACGTTTATTCGGTGTCCAATATCCTTCGGCAGAAATGCCGACGGTTCGGGAAGGACCATGAGTTAGTCGGATACTTTTTGAAGAAGCTAATTATATTCGACACGCTTGGTACCTCAATATTTAAGGAATGTTATTTGCATGAAGTTTAAGGTTTACACGGTATTTTAATCATCTATACCGATGGATTTACCAGATACAGGTATAGATAAGTTTGTTGGTAAAAGTATAAATACATCTTCATTTACGAGTCAAATTGACATAATAATAATATTATAATATTGGTACTTTGGTACAAACTTACAACTCCAATAATGGAGAGTTGTAGCTGTAAGTACTGTTTTTCGTGTTGACGGCGGCGCTTCAAAACCAAGTTAGGGTTTGCAAGGCACTCGCGCGCACATGCACGTAAATAAAACATCTCTCTCATAGAATCGAATAGTCAGGATGTCGCCGTCGATGGATACGTCTGGAAGCACATTATCATCATCACTTTGGTACTTACGATGGTGTGCAAAATCATTTATTAAACATAAATACCTTAAATAATACAAATATTGATATAATATATATATATATATATGAAACACAAATTTAAACATAGAACCGTGATTGTGATCAGGATCTAGGATCTAGGATATTGTTTACATTCATTATTACATACATTATCATTGTTGCTTATTCATTCAAAGGAGCTAATCTCTTTTTCTTGTAATAAACTCCTCTACGCTGCAACATGCAACTAGTAGGGTTTTTAGCCTATTTATAAACATATCTAAATAAATGTGCTCACACGGCGTTGTTTATTAGTTTGTAATTAGGATGGAATAGGTTAAAACAGTTTTCCAGGGCTTTAAATCAGAGTTAAAGTTTATTGTTGGTTAGGCTAGGTTAGGTTAAAGTAGTGTAGGTAGTTTTTTTTAAGTTTTAATTTAAAAGACCGAATATTCATAATACTCGTAATGACTCCATTTAAATTGACATTCAATGTAATTTATAATGTAATCTTATTATGAAATAAATGCATTCTATTCTATTCTATTAAAAAGGCCCATTTATCTTCATTCCCCATCCGGACAAACAGGTTCCCACATACCAATTACAATTAGGATAGTAATTTTTTTTTCAAAGGTGCTAATTCGAAGAATCCATTTCGAGATATGAGATTTTCAACTAATTTCAGGTAATTACTTCGACAAAATAATCAATGATTAGAGATAGTTCAATACATATACGTGTGACCTTTGTTTGACTTTTCTCGAATCCTCTTTGGCTGAATATGGAAAATCTACGGTCATTAAAATAGTTTGGATCTGTGGTGTTTAACCGTCACCACTGTCAATTCCTTCACTTATAAATTTAATTTGTAAAATGAATAAAATGAAATGAAAATATATAAAATGTTTTGTTCCTCCGTGTGAAAATGATTAAAAAATAGCTCTAAAACAATAGTTTAAATCCGGGAGACTTACGTAAAACGTGGTGTCGTGAAGTCAATGTGGGGTATTTTCAGTGTTACTTATAGGTACATAATACTGCTGCGAGGATCACTTCGACGTAAGTATAAATAAAAAGGCCATACAAAGTTTTCTCGTTATTTTGTTGAACAATAATCTCACATAAGTATTTCAGGTTAACATGTTTTATTTATTAGTTTTGTTTATATTATTATTGATCTAACTGACATTGACAACTATTTTTTGTGTCTTTATTGTGTTTGTGGCTTGTGCTTTATATCGATTCATCCACTGAGATCTAACTTACGAGAAGTCGTATCTTATATTTTTAATATATTTTAAAAATAAACAGAGCCATGAATTGCTAATATATTCCAATTGATTTCTTAAAATACTCTATATTTTCGAAAAAAAAATTAAAAATGGGGGGTTAAAAATAATGAACAATCCTAATTCAGGTAAGTAACGTAGTCTAAGCATTTAGTTCACGCGACTTCATTGATCCAAAGATAATATTATTTCCTACCCACTGTAATGACCCCCCCTTTCTACCCCTTTTAACCTACCTAGCTAAATAATGTATATTTATAACCTAAACAAATAGCCTACCTAGACGACCTACATGACCTAATTGGATTTAACAAATTTTCTTATTGGAATTTTTAATATTTATGAATGAATGAATGAATTACGTTTATTTGCTTTTATATTATGCACATAATTAACTGCACTAATAAAACACATAGAAATAGTTAATATCTTGAGTTGGATCAATAGATTGGCCAAAGTGATGTCTAGTGTGTATGTAGAACCCAAAGTTATGTCCGAAACAGTAAACCAAAATCCTTTTTACATGAAGAGATATAGTAGTTAATCTAACTAAACTTGTCCTACAATATCCTACAATAAATAATAACGGGATAATTATAAAATATTAGAATGTGTACAGAATAGTTATGGTTTCCCTAGAAATCTTGAGTAAATAATTTATTATCAATGTAAATCAAAGACAAATATGATAATTATTACATAAACTGAAATCAAAGTTAATGATTTTAATAATATAATTAATGATTTTATTTTGAGTGGTTAAAGATGGTGCCCACGACTCCCCGCACACATCCGTGAGTCTCGACTGCCTGGCTGGACGACCCTCCGCCACTCTGTTCTGAAGGAACTTTTAATCTTTTTTTAATATTTATTTATTATTGAAATGTCACTTATCATTTATGTGACTTCAGTATTTAATGAGAGGTCTTTCACAAAAGAGTCAATTTACGAATTCTCAAAATACTGGTAGGAGCAGTTAGCAATTTATCCACTCTAGCTCTTTAGTATTCTGTAATCTTAAATGAATTGTCGTTGTATTCATTTAATATACAATGAATGAATTTATCCAGACTATTAATGTAGTATTTATTATCTCTATTTGACGAGAACAAAATAGCTACGGCCGTCTTTTGACCTAGTCCGAAATAAACCATTCATCGTTATTTTTGATGAAGTTTGATGAATCAAAAGGATTCTTTCCCTTTTGAGAGTAGTTAGAAATAGGTTGTGTTCAGATTTATTTACAGAACCAAAGAAACCAGAATAGCATCTATCACATACTGCTGAGGGAGTAAGCAAAATATATTCATCCATAATTTTATAAATAGAATTTACGTTTACTTTAATATATTGTGAGATTTATTTTTATTTTTTCTCACAATGCGAATGAATACTACCAGTTAAAATTCAAAGGAGCAAAAATATATTCAACATTGTTCTAGTTGTCAAGTAAGTTAGTCAGTGTCACATATAAATGTATATAATACACCAAAACCTAATCCCTAATCCCACTATCATACTAAGTATATGAATAAACCCCAAATAAACCCTAGATTATCTACCTCTAAGCATCTAGACTACCCCATAAAGCCATATAAAATATTTACGTTAAATTAAAACTATACCTTCCTAACTAATAAACAAACAAGCAAAATACATGGCTTTGTAATAAAATAAAATAATAATCCCAAAAGCTACTAGAGACCTAAACAAATGTCCTAACCTATCAGCTACACTAACCAACTATTCTAACGATATATTAGCAAGCTAGGTACCCGGGTACCACATTAAAATTAAGCGCGAAAAGATATTTCGATAGTGCAATGAAATATCTTTATCTAGACTAAAGCTAAACTACGTCGGGTAGGAAATGCCCTTCTAACCTAACGCCCTATTTCCCGTGTGCTTCAGTGAGTCTGTACAGAGGATTGGGACAACAGGCCTCACTGAGAATATAAGTGTGAATATATAAGTATATAGATAAATAGGTCTGAGTAACTTGAGAATTTAGAATGTCTAGTGTAACACCCCAAATCACCAAGATACCAGGGAGTTATAACCGTCTCTTCTGTAAAATACGGTGTGCAAGCCAACAACCCCATATTGGCAGTTAAATAATCAAAATAATTACAGACACCCTATAAAATGTCTAGTCTATCGTTAACACCGCAGGGTGACCTGACTATACACTTTAAAGGTCCAAGTCGACTGTACCTGGTGCTCAGATTAAATTCTCTAGACTTCTATCCCCAATAAATATGCAAAACTTGAGTAAAATTCTAATAAGAAAACGTTAAACTGTAACTAGAATCACACAACCTAACTAAGCAAATTCATTAAATTAAACACAAAACAAGGCACATCACTGTCTAATAAATTTAACTTTACACTAATGATTAAAATATAATTCTTTAAATAACTAATGAATTTAGAAATGCACACACAAATGATTACTATTGAAACCCACAAAAGTTACAATACATTACATCCAAACAAAGATTAAACCAGTACAATAGTATACTAGCATAATCCAGGTCTAGACATAACATAGGTAACCTAAGTTAGAACCTATTGCCCGCTAGAGAATCAACCTGAACAGTCTCACGACAAAGATATGAATGCCTCGAATTCTGGTCCCTGACCCTTTTAAAGACCCCATGAAAATAACCCCTCGCTTCACACCCCGTAACGCGTCTGAAAACTGTAACCCAAGTTTTAAAATACTTATACTTTTACTATTGTATACTCTATTCCTTTTATGAAATAAGGCTAATAAAGATTCTAATTGAGTTGGTTAGAAATGTTCCCAGACCACTCGAATGGATGCTAAGGCGTTTACAAACCGTTTTTGCTACTCTGTGACAGATGCAGCGATTTGACCAATTCCGTATTCTCATGAAAATAAGGTTCAATTTCATTTAAATTCTTATTTGTTTACATCTAATTAGACTGTAAATTTAAGTTGGTGTTCTAAATGGTTAAAGCCGATTTCCTAAAACTAAATATTTTTTGCAAGTTGACATTGCAGCTGGTCTATAAGTGGAGTGAGTTAGAAAAAACTTATTGACTTGTAATAAGGTTCAAGGTTGGATAAAATATCTTTTGTTTACTAATGTTTTAGTGACTAAATTAAATTGGTAATGCCATAAATTTCAACCACTTCCAATACTCAAGTTTTGTGTGAAATATTACACCCTTGAATGTCTAGACAAAAATAAACTGATTAAAATTTTAATAGTATTTTACATATAATAATTATGTTTACATATATTGAAACGAAACAAGTAATTTCTTGTTCGTTACACCACGATTCCAACATCTAGAACTCTTTCGGCCTTTGGAACACGGAAATTGAGCAGTTTGCCGGTGCCGACGGAAGCACAGACGGGGCTGCTTTTTTAACTTTTCACGGTTCCCTAGTTACGTTTGCTACCAGCCTTCCTACAGTAAATAGTCCTGTCCAAACAAAACGCAACCCTAACTATCCTACTCCTAAGTTTAAATTACATCATTCGTTCTTTCATTTTGAATACAGTAGGTACTAGGTACATTTGCGAATTTAAGAATAGTAACTTCAGACACAAGTTCAAAAGTTGGGAAGTTTGTTCGACTTTGAAATTATCTACTACGTTCCCGAGAGACGAACTTTGACTTAGATCGTGACATGTCGTGTCTGAAAATACTCGTACGTAGTAACTTGCTGTAATGTTTTGTACCAACTGCAACAGTTCTACTCAATTTCTTAATGATACTTTGCGAGTGTTATGTTAGTACCTAAGTCAGAAACATAGGTATTTCAAGCAATTCAGTCTGGTTTACATGTGTCATAAAAGTAATATCATACACGAAAACAACAAAAATATTGGTAACAGTCTCGATGCATAACTGTAAAAAGCTGTGGTTACCTATAATTAGATAAGCATCTACTTTAAACATTACTTAGGTTATTCACGCATGTATGGTGTATTATCTGTTGGTGATCGTAAATAAATAAATAAAAAAACTTAGTCAAAATAGTAATAATAATAGTCAAATCAAAAAAATTGTAAGTATTACCGTCACAATGGTGTGAAATGGATGGCCCTATTCAAACTATGCCGTAACTAATTTGTGAAAAGATTTCTGTCTTTTTTGGTGTGCTTGTCTGAACGACACACACCATTTATTTTCACACTATAGCAAAGCAGATATTTTGAAATAGTTTTCGCAACCGTTTGCTAACGCTGCCATGTTCAAGTTCAAACCAAACGGCTGGCCGCACCCTTCTGATGCCCCGCCCACAGCAGCAGTGAAATATACCTCTAGTATAAGTTTTTTCGAAACAAACAACAAACGAAGGTGGTAACTATTTTTTTCCATATAAATTAAAACGGGAACAAATAAAATGATCACCTAAATAACTTTTGATATCATCAAATTTTCGAACCCTAAAATAAGGTTGAACACTCAAAAAAATTTATCGATCAGCAATTCCGAGTCACCAAAAAAATTCTACCTATTTTTGCAGCACTTGCACCTATTTTACTTATTGCGTTCCTATAAATTTATAATCGCATCAAAAAAATTGTCAAGTACCACCAAAAACACTAAACGACCACCTAATCTCATGCACCTTTTTTGATTAGAATTACATCCAAATATTATACACATTGCATGCTACATTTTAGTAAACATTTACAAATTAATTGTTTTTAGCACTATAAATATTTTAGTCATTTCCAAAATGTTATAAATTAGAAAGTAAAATTCTAAATTAATTTAAAAAGCAACGCGCAATGTGGCTGTGTGAAATAATAACACGTATACTGCTATCTCACTCAATCAAATACAAAGAATTGTCTGAAGCATAAAACCTATTGATATGTTGGTAGAGTGAAAGGTACCTATTGCTGTTTCATTCTAACTACCTATTGCTGATGGTTTACCAAATTGCAAGAAGTTTTTTTTTTTTTAATGCGTTGCGCGTTTGATTGAAAACTTTTATTTGAAAATGAGTTTTGTTGATTTATTAAATTGATAAAGGTCCTCAAATGAGTTTACTTTATTAATTTAGATAGACTTTCATGGAAAAATTAAAGGAAGTTAATAGGTAGAAATAGGTAGGTTTAGGTTATGTTAGTTTTGCATCGGCCCGAAGGGCCAAAACAACTCAAAATAGGAGCTCCGCGCCAGCGGAGATCCGTCAATACTGTTCCAATGTCCACTAGTTTGAAATAAAAATAGATGTCATAGAAAAATACTACTACCTAGGCAAATTGACGATTATCAGCGAATAGAGTAGAGGCAAAAACATCTGAGAACAAATAGATGCGACCAGTAAGGAAAGCACTGTTGAAAATATATTAAATTAAAGTATGTTATGTACGTCGTGTCTCATTAAAGTTACAGAAATTTTGAAGCTTCTATAAAATAAAATCATTTAGCGCTGTCTTGCTCGCACGCGGTGCGACGTGCGAGCGAGACGGACCGTATGGAAAACCGCATCAGTGTGCTAGCAATGAGGTTAGACTAGATTGGAACTGCTTTGCGCGTGGGGCGTTAAAAAACAATTGCCGCGTGAAATTTGGTGATCATCTAGTATTTCTGGGTATCGAAAGAATTATTTGGGTGTAAATAATTTTAATAGGATTACGAGCCCTGTAATATTTGGATGTAAATTATATGAAATTTGGTGTTTGAAATTAGGTGATCATTAAGTATTTTTGGGTAGTGACTAATTTATTTGGTAACAATTTAATTTAATAGGTTATCGACATGTTACTTCTTTGAGTTGCACTTTATATTTAAAAGGAGTTGAAAATTTGGTGCGAATCTAGTATTTTTGGTAATCAATGTAATTTTTTAGATCATCATTCGGCAACTAATTTGGAAGTTCGTTAAATGCTACCCAATTAAAACTAAACGCAAACGTGTTGGTTTGTGTTTTGTTTCAAAAAAAACTTATACTAGAGGTACCTACAACATCATTTTTGTGTGGTCATTTCACACTTCTGATGCATTTTTCGTTCCTTGATAATTATAAATTTTCTCACTATATCCATCAAATACAAATTCTACATATATTTTCCTCTTGCCAGGCAAAATTAATTAAAAACCACAACCTGCTAATCTCTTAGTAAGGAGATCTGAAGGATCTTTTGCATCGTCCAAAAATAACAACACTCATTTAGGCGACTTCCTGATTTGTCGGTGCGGAAGCGGTACGATACACAGTGGTGCCGCGCTCTAAGAAGACCGGTCATAGGGGTTTCGCGCAACTAAATGCTAATTTAATGCAACTTAGTGCATCTAATTACATTATATTATAGTAAATTGAGTTAAATAATACTATAATAAACAGATTATAGTAGTGTAATAATAGTATTTATTCAGTAAATAAATCAGCGTAATAATGGTACGATAAGTAACCATATGAAACTGTACAATTATCGCAATAATCTTATACAAAAATATACAGAATTAGTTTATATATTTATATTTAAAAATATTCCAATTAACTAATTATCTAACTATTTACTAGTTACAGACCCCAAAACTCATTAAATAATGACGTAATGATATTATGACGTAACAAGTAAACTTCTATCCTCAATACTAGAATCTGAAAACTTCTGTTTGTATTTATTATGCCCCATCTACCAATTAAAACGAATTATTTGTTTAGGTCAATATTTTCGAGAGCATTATTTCGAGATTCTAGAATTTGAGATGTGGGATGGTCCAACAAAGACTGTTATTCTACTTCGGCAGATGATTCCAAGACAATCTTGATTATTGGATACCTCTTCTTGGCCTCCAAGAGCTTTTTATACGATGGCAAAATATTTAGACACTTCGAATTTATAACGACGTTTAATGAGTTATATAACGACGTTTAATGAGTTATACCGATGCTTTGACAACTTGGCCTCAGTTCAACTTCGTCAGTATTGATTTGCAGAGAAGAAGTGTTAGATTTTATAAAATCAGTAAAGAGTTTATGGTGGATCTATCCACATTAGCCAACTCCGCAATCTGCGCCATTTTGATTTCTTGCTGCAGTGTATAAGGTTCTTTATGTGCTGCTCGCCGCTCGTAGAACTAACTGCCGCAGGCTGCTGTTGGTTCCTATCACTTGTAGTTGACAGATTGCAGACTTCTGAACTGTTCAGCCAGGTGTTGTGTTTTTCAACCATTCGGGATTTGGTACGGTTGGATTGTTTCCAGTAGGTTTCTATCTTCTTACAAAGAATGGAGATTTTCTTCCCCATTATCTCGGTATCGATATTTTCAACATCTGGAAGTAACTGCGACAGAGTTTGATAGACTCGGCGACCTCTATCAGCACTTGATTCACTGTCATTTATTGATAACCAAGTATCAAATACAAGAATTCTTGCAAAAGAACATTTTAAAGTTGTACCTAAAACAAAAAATACTTTATTAAATGCAATGCAAATCAAAAAAATACCGATATTTCGTAGCACGTTCTACGCATCTGGGCATATCGCGTAGACCTTTATTGTTTCACACGGAGGCAGATCGTGGCAGCCAATTTGCTATGTATTTGAATACAGACATATCAATGAATAAGCACATGTATAAATTAGTGCGGTCTTCGGCGGGGAACATAGGTAAAAGTTTCGACAAACATCAACGAAACGAAGTATCATTAAAAGTTAATAAAATTAAAGAAAACACCATGTCTAAGATAATTAAGAATATTAACAGTAACAAAAGTGCTGGTTATGACAAGCTAAGAGCAAGGGACATAAAACACATATCTAACGAGATGACCCCAGTACTTACACACCTATTAAGGCGAGGTTCTTGTACCGCGCAATGCTAAATTTCACCCCCGCACCCCGCATCGTGTGCGACAGAGACAACACTTTGTCCGAGCGCTCCGTCCTATACAAGGACGGAGGTCACATGCCGGTGCGTCTACCACAGTGTAGTAATTACAGTAGCGCAACTAGTGCAAGTCGTCACGTCACAGAAAATAATAAATTTAGTTAGTTACATACGTTGAATTCAAGTCCAATCAATCAAATACATATGTGTATGTTTGTAGTACATAATACATATTTATATTGTATTAACATTTGATAAAATTTAACGTAATTGCAAAAGGAGTTATTTTAATTTACATGTTTAGTTTAATTTGTTTAGGTATGTATAAGGCCCTACAAGAATGGAGTGTATATCTACATTTCTAAAGGGTCGGTAATGTGCACGTGACACCCTGGAGTTGCAAGCGTCTATAATCTGCGGTGACTACTTACTATCAGGCGGGCCGTACGCTTGTTTGCCACTAACATGGTATAAATATGTTATTTATATTTTTTTTACATGTGTACCTACTTGACATTTTGAAAGTGCTTATTTATATGCCTATTTGAAAGAAATAAATGACTTTGAACTTTGAACTTTTAAAAAATGCATATTTTTTATACCACGTCGGTGGCAAACAAGTTTGTGGCCCGCCTGATGGTAAGCGGTCACTGCATCCTATGGACGTTTGCAACCCCAGGGGCGTCACATGCGCGTTGCCGACCCTTTTAAATATTTATACACTCCTTTCTTGAAGACCCCCATTTTGTACCTACCTAGTACCTTTCTTGACAAACATAACGAAGAGAACAAATCGCCAAGCGTGAACTATGCGTCTTTGAAGAGTTCAATTCTGATCATCAACAGCAGTTCCACTTCATCAAATGTCACTTATTTAAATGTAAATGCTTGATTTGTTTGAAAATACTAAAGTCACTATATGTATGCCTTTCACATTTGAGGAGTTCCCTCGATTCCTTATGGATTCTATCATCAAAACTCGAGCATGAAAAAAATTACCCGCGAAAATAGAACTTGCTTAACAAACACAGCTAGGAGGACAAATCGCACAAACGTGAACTTTTCGTCGTTGAAAAGTTCTGTTCTGATCATCATCAGCAGTTCCACTTCATCAAATGTCACATTTTTGAATGAAAATGCTTGATTTGTAGATAAAAATACAAAAATCACTATGTGTTTGCCTTTAAGATTTGAGGAGTTCCCTCGATTCCTCAGATCCATGAGAACTGCGTTTTGACAAAAACGGGACCAACTTGTATACTTACAATCTAAAAAAGAATTTTCAAAATCGGTTCAGAGATGCCCGAGTTCTGGCGTAACAAACATTTAAAAAAAACAACGGGTTGCACTCCGGGAGTGCCGGCAGAAGTGAAAACTCAATGACATTTAGGTATCCCTGAATTAGTCAAAATCGAGTATGCTGATTTTTGGAAAAGAAATATTTTTTTTACTTAAAATAAAATAAATATGAAATTTTAAATCCTCGTTCGTTCGTTTGAAATTTTCGTTTTTATTCACTTAAAATTCAAAATATATATAAAATTTGAAATTCTTATCCCCGAATCAGTCGAAATCGAATATAATGACGAATTTTCGTAAAATATATTCATACTCATATTAATATTCATACTCATATTCATATTCATATTCGAATAATCCATCTACATATATACATTTGTCCCGAGTATCATTGTGTCCACAATACTTTACAATGACCAGCCAAGTTGACCCGTCCCAACATCGTAACCACGACACTAGGAGAAGTCCCCTCCTAACATCGCAATCATGATATTAGGAGGGGTCGACCTAGCTGGTCTGCCGATCTGTCGCGAGTTTAAACATTTTTCTCCATTACAAAAAGTGCTCAGCGCCGCTAAAGAAGTTTTCACTTCAAAAACATACAAACCTCCCCTTTTGAAATCTTGAAGTCGGTAAAATAAAAAACATACGACCGAATCCGAATTGAGTACCACTTTTGAAATCTTGAAGTCTGTTGAAAATATGGCCTTGAATGACGTCACTGTTATATGGCATCTCTTTCATTCTAATATAAGATGGATCTAATGAAAGAGATGCAATACAACAGTGACGTCATTCAAGGCCATATTTTCTAGCTTCAAACGAATGTTCGGCACGCAATCTCCAAGATGTATCTAAACTTCTTGGTACCCAATACCAAATATTTTTGAAGTGAAAACTTCTTTAGCAGCGCTGAGCGCTTTTTGTGATGAGGATAAATTGTTAAACTCGCGACAGATCGACAGACCAGCTGAGTTGATCCCTCCTAGTGTCGTGGTTACCATGTTGGGAGGGGTCAACTTGGCTGGTCATTGTAAAGTATTGTGGCCACAATGATACTCGGGACATATACGAGTATGTATGTATGTAGATGGATTATTCGATTATTGCGAATATGAATATGAATATCTTTGTTATTTACGTTTTTTATCATGTCATTAAGTTTTTACTTCTGCCGGCACCCCCGGAGTGCAACCCCGTTGTTTTTTTTTAAATCAGTCAAATACTGTTCTGTGATTCAAATTAAAATGAGGTCAAATTAAAATGTTTTGTAAATCATAAATATGTATACACGCTTCACAAGTCTAAATATGACACACTTTTCGAGCATGAGAAGTGAAAAATACTTTTAGTAGGTAGTGCTTGTACTGTTTTACTCGATACTGTGGAACTGTACGATGTGCCGTGTATAGGTACCTACTGTTTGTGTTTGATGTATTAAATAGAGGAATGTAGATTTTCTAGACACTAACCTTTTCTGTTTATTCAATCTCCAGACCCTCAGAGACGATATCTTCTTTTTATTTCGGTTGCAAACCATTTTTTTTTCGCTTGTGGCGCTGAAAAAAAATTGCGTACGTCCGACCTCCAATGCGCTCCGCGCGGGACTGACGCGGTGGAGCAAGCGCGGAGCGGGCGTGAATGTACCCTAAATTTCGTTGTTATTGGGTGAAAAAATACAAAAATAAGTATATTAAAAATTTTAGTCCCGAGTGTCCTCACACCATCAAAGACGTTTATTTTGGTGTAATTTCCAAATCATAAAGTTACGTAAGATTGAAATAAAATGAGTTTTAAGATCAAGAATAGAGGTATGTTTGGCATTTTTTTCTATCGAACAAAGTTTGTCCAATTACGTAACGGAGTCCCGACTGTACTAGTTGAAGGTCTCAAATATAACCCTATATTTTTTTTGGATTTTTAATAAGTGGTGTTTCAAAATAAAACCGTATTTAGAATCACATATTTTACAATGAGCCCGCCTTAAATCAATGTATCGCTAGCTCAATATATCCAGATAAATTAAAAATCGGCTTAATCCGACCTATACACAAAAAAGGTAGCTATATAGACACTAACAACTATAGACCAATCACTATATTACCTACAATAGACAAAATTATTGAAAAATACCTAGGTAAAAAAATAAATGAGTTCCTGACAGGCAATGGCATAATCCATGAGAGGCAATTTGGCTTCCAGAAAGGGAAAAATACATCACAACTACTAGCTAAGTTCTCGGATGAAGTGAATGCCCATCTCAATGATAGGAAACATGTAATAATAATTATGATAGACTTCAGCAAAGCATTTGAAACCCTAAATCATAATATATTGTATGAAAAGCTCCAGCAAAGTGGTATACAGGGGCCAACCCTGGCATGGCTTAAAAACTACCATCAGAACAGGTACAATGCTGTCAGTATAGCCGGAGAGCATAGCGAACTGCTGCAAACCACCCAAGGCACAGCGCAGGGCTCAATAATCGGGCCAACTGAATACCTGTTATATGTCAACGACATGTGCAACATATTCAGGAAGGCCTCTGTATACCAATTTGCAGACGACACTTGCCTAATAACAGCAGACAGCAATGTAAAAATGGCGGAGTGCCAAATGCAAACTGAATTTAATACATTGTGTAAATGGGCACATGATGTGGGACTCTTACTAAATTACAATAAAACTAAAGTAATGTACATACATTCACCACATATGAAAGCACAGAACCGTCCCAACATTGTGGCCCACAACCATGCATGTTTGCACTCCCAACAAATGTATTGTAAATGTGAATCACTAGAACTAGTTAAACAACATACCTACCTTGGGCTAAAAATTGATGACACATTTAACTGGAAACCTCATATCGAGCATGTATGTGGCAGACTAAGGGCTATCCTAAGCAATCTCTGTATACTCAAACATAAAATGCCATAATACATTGCGCCTCCTGTATATGGCAATGGCCGATTCGATAATTAACTATGGATTGTCCAGCTATGGCAGAACCTATAAAACACATCTGAGACAGATCTACAGTATTCAGATAAGACTCCTAAAAGTTATAGTTCCTTTAAAAATCAAGCTAAAATATAGACACGATTACACAAAACTATTTCAGTACTGTAGAGTCTTAAATGTGTTTGACAAAGTAAAATTGGCTGTGATACTAGAATACAAGGACATGATAGGGAGGCTGGATAGCTATAATAGGTCATCCAACCTTAGACGCTTGCCAAATGAGCCATACTTTAAAATACCAAAAAAGACTAATGTATATGGTAAGCGAGAATGGACCAGTTATCTACCTTATATGCTAAATAGCTTCCCTAGACAAGTCATCAATGAAATCTTAGAAAAACCTAAAGGCATTAAAAATATCATTAAGAAGGCACTCACCAATATAATGTAAACATAACACATAATAATAAGTATAATAAGCTAACACATAATTTATAATTAAATAACTAACAAATAATTGTACCTATAACTAAAAGTGACGCAGAGGGCTCCTCCCTCCGCACTCCTTAGTTAAAATAAAATCTTAAAAATTAAAGATTATCATTAACTAAGTAATTGTAAAAATGTAATATGATTTGCTTCAGTGAAATAAACAGTTTAAAATTATTTTTTTTTTTTTTTAAACTAAAAATATATCTAGTTTTATTGTGTCAGCGTAGCACCTCATATTAACAAATTTGCTGAATGAAAGTTAAAAAAAAAACCTTATAAAATACAAAATACATACCTTCAATTTGAATATCCATTGTATATAACACGTCACAAATAATCGAATTTAGGAAAAACTGGTCGCGTATTGTGCTTATAAGATGCTTAATTGCGCTAGTAATGAGCACTTATCCGATACGTTCACTTTAAGTGCACAAAAGTAAATGTTACAAATAAGTAATTGAAATACTATCTATACTCTCAAATACTATGACTAATAATGAGTAATTACACGCGGTATCATGGCATAATTCAAACATCATGTTCGGAGCCATATGACCTACTACGGGCACCACTGTGCGTTATGAGAAAACTGTCAAATGTCAGTGTCAACTGTCAGTCAACTCAGTACTACTTTTTACTGCGCCCCTACATTTAAATAAATAAATAATAAATATAAATAAATATTTGTGGACAATCTTACACAAATCAACCTAGTCCCAAACTAAGCAAAGCTTGGACTATGGGTACTAAGCGACGATATATATACTTATATAGATAAATAAATACTTAAATACATAGAAGATATCCAAGACCCAAGAACAAATATTCGTGCTCATCACAAAAATAAATGCCTCGGCCGGGATTCGAACCCGGGACCTCCAGCTTCGTAGGCAGGTTCACTACCAACTAAGCTAAAGCGGTCGTCAAATGAGTGCTTCCTGACTGGCGCGGGATGCGCGGAAGCGGGACGATGCGAAGGCAGTACCTACTGGTCTGCTTCTGCGCATAATATTACTACTGCGCAAATGTAATACTGACATTATTCCGTCAAGTGGGAATCTTTGCGACGACAGTAAGTTTACGTCAAAAAAGAAAATGACACATATCGATCCCGCCCGGCCAAGTCAGGAAGTCGCCTTAATGAAAAGTTACTTTGTAGGTACCTATGTTTATGGAACAAGCTACCTGAGCGTGAGCAGTTTTATCTCGCTGGTTATTATGCAATGCGGTTGGAGAGTGGCCTGGGAAAAATCCAGGACAATCCGCCAACACGACCACGCGGGCGGTTTAAACACTGGAATACTCTAAGAGTTTTCGCTGCAGTGAGTTTCGTTGAGTGGCTGCAACCCTTCTGAGGTGTCAGTGGAATCGAGCTACACGGGGAGTTTTGTCGCTGGTTCACTAAACCTAGCCTAGCCTATCTGAAGAGAGTCCAGCAAGAAACTCAGCTAGGCCCGACCTGGGTCGCACTGACTGTACCCGGTATGCGGCTTTACCGGGACGAATAGGGGACTAATAAGTATAAATTACGTCTGTATAAAGCGAGGCTGTTCTTTTCCGCCCAGGTATGAACAGCAGGGTGATGGGTGGCTTCAGCCACACATACATATCCTCCTGCCTGAAGGGCGTATAGGGAGGTTTCCTAGCAACTCAGCGGGTTCAGGAGCACCTATCCGGGAGTAGGGGAGAAATAAGAACACTGGCTCTAACACGACAATGGGTCTTACGCCCTTTTATTGATATCTAAACCTGACTTATCTAAACGGTCGGACGCTGAGCCTAGACGGGAACGGTACCCAGCTACTGTATCCCTACGCGGCGGGAACACGGGGAGGGGCGATAGAGCGCGCGTAGACGGGAACCGGTCTGCGGGCAGGACTCGGGGAGAACCGAGCCGCCGGCGGGTGCCGGGATAGGGCGGATACGTCACAGCGGCTAACTCGGATAACCGAGCTGCCAGGAGCGACGGGGATACTACGACGGCCAACTCGGTTAACCGAGCTGCCAGGGGTAGCGGGGAGCGGGGGACTTCTCGGCCGGTCGGTTAACCTTACCCGCCAGGGGAAGTCGGGATGAGGGGAGGTCAGGAGAGGGGCAGAGCAGGTTGCGCTTGCGAACGCGAACCGTACTCTGACTCGGCTCTCTATGTCTGCTGTCGTCTCACTCGCTCGCCCCCGCGAGGGGGCGGGTGAGGGGGAGGTCATATCGGGGCGAGGCCCCTTTTGACGGTTTGTTTTCGCGGCTCGTAGCGACGAGCCGGGCTTTTATGTCCATAATATTGGCGCTTAGGTTTCCTCGCTTGCCTTCGTATAGGCTTAACTCCATCTTCCGCTTCTTAGCATTGCTGCTCTGGTTTCGTCGCTTCCCCAGGTGAGGCCTAGGATGTCGATCTCGTCCCAACATTGGTCTACGGTTAATAGGCCTGCGTCGGTTCTTCTTATAAGCTCGGCCACTGATTGGTCGAGGGGCTCTGTGGGTTGGGGGGGGGGGCTGCTACCTCTTGTGGGGCGGCCTCTCCCTCCGCTCCCTTCTCCCCGCAAGCTTGCGGGGGAGTCGGCGGCGTCGTGGGCGGCGCTTCCTCCTCCTGCGGCTGATCTGTGGCCCTTTTTGGGCTGGGCATTCCTTTCTGGCCTCTCTCCATGGTGGTGGGAGGGGCGGTTTTCTTTTTCTTCTTTCTTCTCTTCTTCGAGGTCTTCGTTTGCGGCGGGGGAGCGTTCGCCGGCGCCATAAGTGAGGCGGGCGCTGACTCCTCTACCATACGCGGCTTCTCTGTTGCTCCCGTAGTAGGGCCGGGCTTCCTGGGGACCGTGAGGGCGTTGGTCCCCGCCTTGCGGTTGCGGGCCTCCCGCCGGTAGACCGGGCACTTCCGGTCGCTGGCTGTGTGGCGGCCGTAGCAATTTCCGCAGGTCGGCGGCTGATCCCTGGGGACTGGGCATTCTCTGGCTGTGTGAGGGCCAGCGCAGCGGACACACTTGCGTTGGCGGTGGCAATTTATTGAATGGTGCCTGAATCCCTGGCACCTGTGGCATTGGGCGGGCCCCTTCTTCCCCCTCCATGCTTCCACCCTTATGTCGGGTACGAGAAGGAGCTCCCGGATGTGATAAATCTCTGTGTGTTCCTTCACGGGGCCTGCTATCTGCAAAAAGTATATGCATCCCGGTCTGCCTCTTCTTGCGTTGATTTGCCTGGCATGCTCAACCGGGTGGCCGAGCGCCAGGAAGGCTTCTTTGATTCTATCTATGGGCGTCTCTGCTGGTAGGCCATGGAGTGCCACCTTCATCCGCTTCATCTCGTCCCGCTGATAAAGATGCCATTCCACGGCGTCTCTCTTTTCTAGTTCTTCCAGGCGTCTCTGTACAGCGCACAGTTCTTGGTCGCTGCGTGGTGTAAAGCGCAGACCGCTGCCGAGCGCCTTGCAACTTGGAGCTTCCCCGAGGTCACCCTTTAAATCCTCTAGGAGCTTGTTCCAGTTGGGCAAGACGGGGGCGACGATCGTCGGGAATCTTTGTAATCTTCTTCCTGCGTCTTCGCTTCCTTGGTGCTGCGCGGCCGCCGTGTCCGGGAGGGTGGTGGCGGTCGTGGCAGCGGAAGGATGCCTCCCACTGCAACCCGCTGTCTGCGGGGGCGGTGGGGGGGGTGTCTTCTTCTGTCTTGGTGGCGGCGACTTCAGTGGTTGTGCCTGACGAGCAGGCTCAGGCGGCGTCGCTTGTTTGTTTGGTTTCTTCCTTGTGTCGGCCGAGGGCGGGCTCTCTCTTGGGCGCTTTTCCCGTTTGCATACCGCCGGGAGGCGCCTCACGAAGTTCAAGAGAGGCTCATCCCCTGGCAGCAGCTCAATGTCGAGTCCTAGGCTGAATCCGGACAGGCGGACGTAGGCGGCTATCCACGCCTTCAGGCCCGCCGACGAAGCCTCCGTGCCCAAAACATGGTTGGCTACAGCCGTGTCCGATTGTAGCTCGTCCATGGGGCTCCGGCCCATCGAGGCGGGCGACACGGGCGAAAATAGTCGCGTCGTCGGCAGGGGCAGCCCCGGGCTTCCGTCCGTAGGCTGCGGTGTCTTTACTTCGCTCGGTATGGGCGGCTCGGTGTCGGCGAAAATGTCGGGTATGCTGACATCTTCCCATTGCCGAGTACCCCCTTCGGTGGGTGAGCGAGACGGCGAGATGTAATACGCCGTTGCTTCATCTTGAGTTTGTGTGGGTAGATCGGAATCGGGAGATCTCGACCTGCCCTCACTTTTTGGTATCAAGTCGCGCTCCATAGCGCGGTAGGACGGGGGCTGTGCGACGCTCGCCGCTGTCGGCTAAACCTTTCCCTGCATTCCCTTGCCCGGGGCTTCCGTTTTAGCGGGACCGGGCTCGGGGTGCGGTCTGGGCAAACCGACAGTGGGGCAGTTCTTTCGGCTAGATGGTCCCCTCCGGCTAAGCCGGGCCGCTGTATTTGGCAATTTTGTAATAAAAACTACCAAATGCGCGAAGAGTGTATGTAGACGTCCGAACACTTCGAGTCCTCCGTGGCGAATCCTCTGACTCGGCTCGGGCGCGCGTCTGCTTATATACGCCGTGGTGGTGGGGCGCGGGGCGGCGTGCAGCTCCGGGCGGCGGCGTTGCCCTCTCCGCGCGTCCCGCGGTGACGTAGGCCACTACGTCGCATTCCCCGGGTGCGTGTGGAGATTTTTACCTGGGGAAAAATCGCCTTTAATGCTATGCCTGGACACAGTGTGTTGTTCCTGCTTTATGTCGAGTATAATTTATAATGGTCCGGGATTCAACTTCTAGCCCCTCTAATATTTACTGTACTTCCTTGTTTTTATCTTATCTAGGCCCTTGGTTATCCTCTTACTATATACTGGATAAATACTGATTTGCTAAAGTGAAAGCCCCCGTGTGCATTTCTCGGGATCTATCATATGAGGTAGGGGTTTTTTTTTTTTTTTTAAATTCTGGTATATTCTCTTAAATGACGTATAATTATAATGTATACTTAAAACAGTTGTAAACAAACTTAACAGGTGTTTTTTTTTTTTTTTTTATTATTATTATTTTTTCATCTTTTTTTCATCTTTTTTTTTTGGTTTCTTCTTTTTTTTTAATTTTTTTTTCCCTTTTTTTTAAAAAACAAGTTGTTAACTATATATATAAAAAAAAAGCTATAAAAGCTGCCGTTTTACTGCAGCTGTGTTGGTAGGTGTTGGGCAGCGTCTTGCTGCCTCTTCTGTATCTCCCCTGCGGTATTGGGGAAGACGGACGGCCCCTCTCTTCTGGCCGCGGCTCCTTTTTCGGCCGGCTCGGTGGCGCTTTCTGCTGGGGTGTTGGGTTGTATCTGGTGACCTGTTCGCTTGTTCGCTGGGGTCGGGTCTGGGGTCCTCCACCATGGCTGACAACTGGTCCACTATATCCCTGTCTGTGTCCTGGACCATGAGTTCGAGGACCTCATCGAAAAAGTCCCAGTCGGGATCGTTTGGCGGCGGTGTTGGCTGTTGTGGCGGTGGCGACTGTGGCGGTGGTTGCTGTGGCGGTAAGGTGTCTAAGCGGCGAGCTTTGCACCACATCGCCGTGTTGTGCATTAGTTCGATGTGCGCTGGCTGTCCGGATAGGCTGGTCCAGTATCCGGTGTGCGTTTTGAGAATGTGTTGCCATCGGGGGTCGTTGCGCCTCATCTTGGTCGTGGTCGTTGCTAATATGCATACCGGTCCCTGTTTCGTCTGTGATTTTATAGTGTATCGGTATGAATAAAATCTCCATCTTGCGGGTAGTTTTAACCCTTGTAATTCCCGTGTACCGACTGTTTTCGCGGTCCGCGTATGTAAACACGTAGCGCGTTACGGTCGTGCCTGCAGGCGTCCCGCTTGCATGCCGGTGCTTGTGAGGGTTTCTTGTCCCGTTTCTGCGTTTCTTGAATGTTAATCTCTGTTTCTGTAGTAATTAAATTTTCTTGAGTTAATTCTCCCTTGTTTCTCTGGGTACGTTTCCCGTCTTCAGCTCCCGTTTTTATCAATGAAGTTTACCTATTACTTATTCCCACGGTATTTATTTTTTCTCATACGGATTTATTGGGGTCCCCTTCAACGTTATGTCTTGGTGATTAAGGTTCATAATTGTGTGTACTCAATCCTGAGGCCGGTCTGTTTACGATCTATCGTAAACTTAATCCCTTTATTGTTGTATTGTACTAGTCTCGGCGCGTGCCGGGCAGGTGTACGTTTTTTCTGTATGCGTTTGGAATACAGGTATTGTAGTTTAGTTAAATGTTTTATTTTCCTGCATTCTTGTCGTTGACCGTGGTATGTTGTGGTTGTGTACTCGAATATCGACCTTATATATATCGCCTTACGTTCGGTTTTCTTTTGCGTTACGTATTCCGTATTTCGTCGTTTGGGTTAGTGTGGCCCCTCAGTTTGTCGTCTCGGCTGTAAACACCGTGTATCTTCAAATTCCCTATGGGTTGGTAACGCGCACGCGATTTCTTCGGAGTTTCGTGCGTCCATGGGTTGCGGTGTCCGCTTACCATACTGTGGGCCGAACGGTTGTTTGCCGCCATTGCTGTATAATTTTGTCCGCAATGTTTTGTCGGTTCCTGCCGATGTGATTACGGTTTTATATCTTTGAACGTACGGTGTATTTTCGTGTGCGCCCTTGCTTGGGTCTTGTTAGGTACGCGTCTCTTTGTTGGGCTGTTTTGGTTTTGTGCGGCGACGCGTTGTCGATGTTTTTACCATACGTATTCATTTTGCTCGTTCGGTAATTAGTGTTTAAATGGTTTTAAATCCTTAATATGTGTTGTTATTATCTTTCTGGGTTCGCTTGGGTTTTTCAATATATATATTACTGGTGAGGTTTTCCTTATAATCTCGTAGGGTCCTACATACTTAGGCATAAGTTTTGCGCATATATTCTTCTCTGCGCTGGATAATACGTAATTACGTTTGAGTACTAGTTCTCCCGTGGCGGGTGTCCAATAGCGCCGTTGTTTATCGTAGTAGTATTTCTGTGTGGCGGACGCTTTATTTTGGTTTTGCCGGACGTTTTGGTATATGTCCTGTAATGCTGCTAAATCCTTCAGGCGTGGTGTAGGTAATGGGTTTTGATCTCCTGGGTTCCGTAATTCTCTGCCATATAGTAGGAATGCCGGGGTGTATTTCGTTGAGTCCTGTACTGCGGTGTTGATGGCGAAGTTGAATTCGTTTAGGTACTTATCCCATTATTTATGGTTTTCCCCTATGAACGTAGCTATCATTCCTTCTAGTGTTCTATTTTGCCGTTCCGTGGCGTTGCAGTGGGGGGTGTAGGGGGGGGTAAGCCTGTGTTCAGTGCCGTATTTCTTTAGCGTATCTTTGAATAGTTTCGATGTGTATTGGGTGCCGTTATCTGTTAATAGCGCCCGCGGGGCGCCGTGACGCAACGCTACGCATTGTTCGAATGCCCTCGAAACCGTGTTCGCCGTTGCCGTGCGCAGCGGTGCTATTTCGGTCCATTTTGTGAATTTATCATGGAACACTATGATCCACCTATAGCCCTTGGATGACCTTGGCAAAGGTCCGATGAGATCTGAAGATATTATTTCCCATGCCGTGTTTGCGTTATTTATGTGCATGAGTCCGTTTTGCTTGTGTTGCGGTGGTTTATACTTTTGGCAGGCGCTGCATTTATTTACGTACTTTTTTACGTCGTCCTGTAATCCCGGCCAGTAGTATCTTTGTGCGATCCTCTGATATGTTTTTGATATACCTAAGTGTCCGGCGCTCGGTGAGTCGTGGTTTTGTTCTATTATCTGTAGGCGGTCTTGTTTGGGTACGCATTTTTTCCATTGTGAGCCGGGGTCCATACATTCGTTGTCTACGTCGTTGGTGAGTTTTCTGTACAGGTGGTTGTCTTGTATACGATACTCCTGGGATGCTATCGCGCCGCTATGGACCTGTTCGTATTTCTTTTCGTACCAGTCTTGTTCGGTTGTTGTACATATGGGGTTACGTGATAATTCGTCGGCAACTTGGTTTTGTTTGCCGCTGCGATACTTAATGTTATATTGATACTGCTGTAACTCCAGTGCCCATCTGGCTAGCCGTCCGGAGGGGTTTTTTAATGTATTTAGCCATTTGAGTGCTTGATGATCGGTGACGATCGTGAAGTTGTACCCTTCTAGAAATGCTCTCATTTTCCTGATTCCCCATACAATCGCAAGGCACTCTTTTTCTGTCACTGTGTAGCGCGTTTCGGCCGGTGTCAGTCTCCTGCTTGCGTACATAATTACGCGTGGTATTCCGTCTTGTTCTTGTGTGAGAAACGCCCCTAAACCAACGTCGCTTGCGTCTGTGTGTAACGTGAAGTGTTTTGTGAAATCTGCTCGGGCCAGTATGGGGTCGGACGTTAATATTTCTTTTATTTTATTTACGGCTTGTTCCTGTTCGTTGGCCCAGACGTATTTTTCGTTTTTCTTTAATAGCTTTAGTAATGGTGCGGTTATTTCTGCGTAATTAGGGATAAACTTTCTGTACCAGGATGTCATCCCGATGAGTCGTCTGAGGGACTTTAAGTTTTTTGGTGATTCCAATTGATTTATCGCCCTTATCTTTGCTTCGTTCATTTTAATTCCTTCTCTGGTAACGGTGTGTCCTAGGTATTCCACTTCGGACTTCGCGAACTCACATTTCGCCGTGTTAATTTGTAATCCCGCCTGGCGTATCCTTCGGAATATCTCTTTTAGGTGTACCGTATGCTGTTCGAATGTTGGGCTGCATACTATTATGTCATCTAGGTATACGTATGCGTGTGGTTCGAGTTCTGGTCCTATCACCCTGTCCAGCAGTCTCTGGAACGTGGCCCCACTGGAATGAAGTCCGAATGGCATGACCTTGAACTGGAAAAGCCCCCGGCCTGGTACCGTGAACGCCGTTACTGGTCTGCTGGCCTTTTCTAACGGCACGTTCCAGTATCCGTTCTTCAAGTCCAGTTTGGAGAAGTACTGTGCCTGGCGGAGCTTCTCTAGGGTATCATCTATTTGAGGTAAAGGATACGCGTCCTTTTCTGATGCTTCGTTTACCTTTCTGAAGTCAATACAGAATCGGTATTGCCCGTTGTCCTTTTTCACCAGTACCACCGGTGAGCTGTAGGGGCTGTGAGACTTCTCGATCACTCCCTGCTGTAACATTTCTTTGACGTGAGTCTCAATTATTTCCTGTTGTTTCGGGTTACGGGGATAATATTTCTGTTTAATGGGTTCGTTATGTTTTAATTTTATGCGGTGTTCGACCCATGTGTTCCCTTTGGGGCTCTCTTCGCACAGTTTGAATTCTTGTTGCAGCAGGGTTTATAATGTCTTTTCCTGTTCCTGTGTTAGAGTGTGGTTTGTTTGGGAGGGTTGCTCCTGGGTATGCTGTTCATTATCCGGTACTATGGCTGTCTCTCCGGGTATTTGATGGGGTTCCCGCTCACTAGTACCGGCTTGTGACGGTGTGTTAATGTTTTCAGGCCATTTCAGGGCTACCCCTATCCTGTTCAGGACGTCCATACCTATTATGGTGCAGCCTGCTGATGGGAGCACTCGGACCCAGTGCTTTATTGTTGTCCCTTTTATGTTTAGTTCCAGTAATATACATGTATTGATTTCTGTCTTTGTTCCGTCGGCTAACACAACTCCTATCTGTGTTGGTTTCGTGAGAGCGCCCGCTTCCCTACACGCTTCATATGTTTGCCTATTAATGTAAGTGCTTGTAGATCCTGTATCTATTAGGCACGGATATATATTGCCTGCTATGGTGATGTCTTCATACATTCTATTGTCCTTCCCACGGGGTTCTCCGGCGGCTCCCAGTGATCCTCCTTGTTGTCCTGTCCTCGCCCTGCAACAGTTTCTGCTTAGCACTCCTAGTTTCCCACATCCGCTGCAGAACAGTCGGCCCTGGGATCTGCACTCGCGAGTATTATGGCCTGGCCTGCCGCACTTCCAGCAACAGGTCGCTGAGTCGTATCTGGGATGTATTTTCGTGATTGGTAAGTTCTGCCCGGTGTTGTTACGATGTACCTGTCCTGGCATGTTGTATTCCCGTTGCGGTCCTCCTGTTCTCACGTCTTGTGTCTGGCGCCAGCTTTCCAGTGGCCTTGCGTAGGTCTGGGTCTCGTACCTGTGCGGGTATGGGACTTGTGGTTCTGTTGGTCGGGTGCTATTTGCCGGTGTTGTTATGTTTTCGTACTCTGCTGCTAGTTTCAGTAGGCCGTTGAGATCTTTGTATTCGCTCTTCTTTATGTATAATTTATACTCCTTTTGCATATTCTCGTGTATTCTATGGAGTTTGTCCTTTTCGGTCATGTTCCCGTATCTCCGCATAAGGGTTTGTAAATCCGTTAGGTAGTCTGTGAAGCTCTCTCTAAACTTTTGCTTCCTGGCCACGATTTTAACTATGAGGTCCTCCTCGTAGTTAGTTGGAAAATAATAAAGTTTGAAGAGCTCCAGGAATTGGTCCCATGACTCCCAGGACTCGGAGTTGTTTCTGTACCAAAGTAGGGCTTTCCCTTGTAGGATACGCGGTAGGGCTGGCAAGACGTCCTCGTTGTCTATCCCGCCGGCTGCTACGAGCTCTTCCAATCTTTCAATAAATTCTACGGGGTTGTCTGTGGTCCTGAAGGATAGGTTCCACTCCCTTATGAGTCGGTTGAGCCTGTCCGGCTTTCCTTGATCCTGTTCTTCGTTCATTTTCACAGGTGGCTCCTTAGTCGGTGTCTGGAATTCCTCGGTTGCTTTCAACGACTCTGCGAGCAGTTTCCTTATCTGATCAACTGTTAGGCCCTCGGTGATGATTCCTCTTTCCTCGGCTTCCTTAACCAGTTCCGGTTTATGCAGTTGGTATATCCAGGCGGTCTGCATCAGTGTGTTGAGGTTCCCGAGGAATAGGGCGCGGTGCGGGTCTCTTCTATTCGGGTGGGCGGGACGCGACGCGCGGTCGGTGTCGCGTGCGATTTATTACTTTTAGCAAGGTTATTGCTATATACTGAAACACTATTGTTAACACCACTGATATCCTTTCTACTCCCGGCTCCTGGAGTACCTAGAGACTCCTTTGTGAGTTGTTTCGTTGGGCGCCAAATGTGATGGGTGGCTTCAGCCACACATACATATCCTCCTGCCTGAAGGGCGTATAGGGAGGTTTCCTAGCAACTCAGCGGGTTCAGGAGCACCTATCCGGGAGTAGGGGAGAAATAAGAACACTGGCTCTAACACGACAATGGGTCTTACGCCCTTTTATTGATATCTAAACCTGACTTATCTAAACGGTCGGACGCTGAGCCTAGACGGGAACGGTACCCAGCTACTGTATCCCTACGCGGCGGGAACACGGGGAGGGGCGATAGAGCGCGCGTAGACGGGAACCGGTCTGCGGGCAGGACTCGGGGAGAACCGAGCCGCCGGCGGGTGCCGGGATAGGGCGGATACGTCACAGCGGCTAACTCGGATAACCGAGCTGCCAGGAGCGACGGGGATACTACGACGGCCAACTCGGTTAACCGAGCTGCCAGGGGTAGCGGGGAGCGGGGGACTTCTCGGCCGGTCAGTTAACCTTACCCGCCAGGGGAAGTCGGGATGAGGGGAGGTCAGGAGAGGGGCAGAGCAGGTTGCGCTTGCGAACGCGAACCGTACTCTGACTCGGCTCGGGCGCGCGTCTGCTTATATACGCCGTGGTGGTGGGGCGCGGGGCGGCGTGCAGCTCCGGGCGGCGGCGTTGCCCTCTCCGCGCGTCCCGCGGTGACGTAGGCCACTACGTCGCAAAGGTGGTATCACTAGAACCTGCAATCGGTAGGGCCAGTTTCAAGTCGTCGGCAAACAACAAGCTCGTCGAGAATTTGAGTGCCGCCGGTAGGTCATTGATCAGAATCAGAAAAAGAAGCGGGCCGAGATTGCTGCCTTGGCCAATACCGGAGGTAACCATAATTTTATTAATAAATGATTTCTTTTCAATACGTATTCCTATGTTCTTTATATTTTCGAAATTCAATCGCAGGTGTTGTTAGCGATTAGATTATATGAAATAGCTTGTATGCACTTCAATTACGTGCAATGAAAAGCGATACCTTGAGAGTAAAAACTATACTGTTTGATGAGGCGGCCATGCATCGGCCACTGTACATTTCCGATTTTACATGCATATTGTTGCATCAGATTGAGATTTCCGTTGTATGTTTAGCTCAGCATTTTCACCAGAACCTCTGATTAAAAGGTTAGCAGCAAAATTATAATAACACTAGGAAACAAACAGCGTTATGCTAATCGGGGTAAGTCGTATTGTCTTCTGATTTACAACAGCTCGCTGAACATTACTTAAAATGCTCGTAAAAAGTGTCCAGATTACACCAACTAGCGTTTTGTGTCACATAAAAGGCCAGTAATAGCCGCTGTAAATATTGTTTTCATTTGTACAAGATTTGGGTCATTTCTACCGAATTTGTGACCGCATAACCGTAACTAAAGAGGATTGCGTTACACGAACCGCCATTTTGTGGTTATTATATATGAAATGTTAAACCAAACCTTTTTTTTGTTGAACGATAATTATATGTGTCTAATGTGTCAATGTTACTTTTTGTATTCTTTTGTCATTTAATACTACTGTAAAATTCATTTGTAAAACTCAGACAGTACTTAAAAGACCCTTCAGGCCTAACTACTTGCAGAATAAATATTTGATGTTGATTTTGATAACTATCTAATATAATATATTTTAATAACTCACACGCTAAAGTACAATGAAATTTTACTAAATATTATTACTTTTATAATGATAATTAAAAGTTCCAAGTATATCAAAACGCAATTAAAATGTTTTATATTCAATTGTCAAACAACCTAAACATTTTTTTCTCTCTTAAGTTATTTTTTTCTAATCACCGAGGTGTCACCTCAAAGTTTTGAAATTTAATACTGACACAGATTTAAGATTTTAATCATAAAATGGCTTATAAAAGGACAGATATTTAAATTATTTAATCACTATAGATGTTGAGATCTATGTCGATAAACATTGGCAAAAGTGCATATGTGGGCTCTTAACAGGTAATTACTAGTGATAAATAAAATATAAATAATATTATAAAAGCAAACTAAACTAACTATAAAATAATAAAAAATAGTTTAAATTTTTTTATATTTTTATTTTATTTTATTTATTGGAGAAACAACAGAAATAGGTACATAATATTTCATGTAAGTGAGTATGTAGGATATTACGTGTATACCTACTCCCTTAAACGCTCTCACTAAGAGTTATACAAAATGATGCAACATAGGTAAGCTAAACAAAATATAAACATGACGCAATCTAAACACTAGTGATAGGTACAAACATTAATAGGAATAAAAACATATTAGGTTGTCTCAGCTAACATATCGAGTATCTGTTTTTGGAAACGTGGTCTGCTTGAATTGAATATGTCTAATGATGTAAATGATTTATTAAACGAATTGCAGAGGCGGCGCAAAGGTGCGCGTTTACCAGCGTTAGTCGAGCTGGTCGGGACGGCGAACAGGGCGGTTGAGCGCGAGGTACAACGGGAGGGGAGACTCTAAAGCGAATACTCTCGAGCAGCTCTTTGCAGTTATAATTATCTCTGCATATATTGTAAAGGATCATCATGTCAGATAATTTTCGTCTTGATTCAAGAGTAGTTAGTTTGTAATGTTTTAATAAATTGGAATAGGACATATATTTGCCAGTTAAGCGCCAGTGTGTCGCCCGCAAAAATTTTTTTTGTATCATTTCGATACCACTTGAGTATTTGGAGTAAAATGGATTCCAAACAATAGAAACATAGTCCAGATGTGGCCGAACAAGAGCTTTGTATAATATGATGTAAGTGGATGATTTTTTTAAAACTTTTGCGGTTCTTAATACAAAGCCTAGCATTTGGTATGCTTTAGAGACGATTCGCTCAACATGACAGCTAAAATCTAGTTTATTATCAAATAGTATACCTAAGTCCCGCACCGAGGCCACTTTTGTAATAGCCGTATTGCCAATCTTAAATTCAGTCACAATTACCCTGTTTTTATTTTATTTTTATATTACATGGCATACTGTTATGTAGGTGTGCAGAAGCACTTTAGAAGAATAGGTTTCACGGCTATCCTCGCATATATACTTTTGTGAAAATATTCCATGGCTATTTTTCATATAATTAAGTTACCTACGTCATTTTTAATTAAAAATGTTTCAATTGGAAATACATCTAACGGGATATTCGAAATAAATTCCATAAACAATCAATAACATTCTAGTCATCCTGTACTTCAATAACTGTTTATTTGCTCATACGTCACATTTATCCATTATCCAAAATTTATGTGTCGTGGACATTAATTTACTCTCAAACCTTTATATTTTAATTAGGAAATGCGTGCAGGGCAGATTGCAAATTTTGTTGAGCAGGCCGGTCTTTGAAAGCCATACACGGATGAATTCAATCACCGCGGTTTTGTAAACTGATTACCTTTTCAAATTGATCATTGAGCTTGTGGTTTTGTTGCGTAAATAATTTACACCCAAAAGAATTCGATTCCAATTTTGTGCCGCCATGCCACATATTTACTTGCACATTTTCATATTATCCTTTCCGCTTCACCACATGAACTGATTTCCGATAGCGATAGAGGTGCACCTCTATACCTAGCTGAGAAAACAAAATCGCTATAAACAGCAATTTAAAGTAAGAAATCGTGGCCAGAATAGTAGTTCATTCACTGGTGAATTCAATTTTTTTGGTCTAATAAGTCGTATAACTTATAATTATGGAATACTACTTACTGCAAAAGTGCTGTAAGCGAAGCCAACTAGAATAATTGCTTGACCAATAAAAGCAGTCATGACCGATATTATAGTTATCATACACACAACTATTTTTGAAAGATCCTAAAGTGTTCATTCACTTCAATTTACCCTTCTCTTTATTGCACACCTCACGCAAGAACCTGTTACATTCAGAATCAAAACACCAACGTCTAGGTAAGGTAAAAAACAGTTACTTCGAATTTATGTCAGCATATGTTCAAGTTCAACAAGAGTAAATAGAAAACCGTGCAGCACTTTAACAATACCCGCTGGCTGCACGCCACGTCGGATGTTATAACAGATTATAATTAAGTCGGAGTATCTTAGTAGCTAAAGACGGGTTCAATTAACAACACTACCTCCATTATCCGGCGAGACTCTCTTCACCGGCGATAACCGGCCATAACCGGATCCCGGGATACTGCGAACGGACTAATCCGGACAAATGAGACGCGAAAGATGACATCCTCTTGCTAATTGGAGAACAGAATTAACAAGGCATGTTGTTAAAATGTTATGCCTTAATGATTAATGAACCTGCTGACTCTTGTAACTAGCATTTTCTTCATCCGTGGAAAAGGATGGTCTAAAAGTTTTAGGTGTACCGAAACTCAGACTTTCGAATCTGAACGTTTATCGATCAGACAAGCCAAGGTACTCTAAAACTCAATCCCGCATCACTGCCCCCGTAAACACGAATGGTAACTTTCTTTAGATACGTATTTTGTTAAGTCTGTACGTGATGTCTATTCGTAACCTTTCGGGTTGCTCGATTTAACTTTCTAACTGACTTTCACTTGTAAAGGGTTCCTAAACTTTTGAGACACGTGTACCAAATTTAACGAATAATTCGTGTAATACAAGGGTAGCCGCGAGTCGTACATAAGTAGAATGCGGGCTGGTGTGCACCACAATGTAGGTATGTAATTTTGTTGTTTGGTTTGGATGAGTAAAAATTTTATTGTCAAAAAAAGTTTTCTGGTATTGTGGTTACAACCATGTAACATATGAATGTGCCCGACTCCTCAAGGTGAGTATGACAATACTTGTGTTAGAAGTGGCTCCGTTGCAATCCGGATACACTGGTTGAAACACGAAACATAAAATAATTGTGCACAGGAAAATGACACTAATGACAGGTATTGTCTTCAGCTATGCACTCCATCAGCGTACATGTCTATAGTGAAGTTTTACGTTTCAACATCAGGTGGACCAGCACAACTTTCTGATGCTGCCTAATCGCATCGGGTGCGACTTATCAACACCAGTCTCACTCGCGCTTCGCGTCGCGCGTCGTAGCGCCGGCTGTGGCGGCTGTCCTTGCGAGGCTATTGCTTAAATTTTCGAGCGCGCGTTAGGATATGTAATTGACATTCTCAGTAGGAAAAATTTACAATTAAAATGTCTTAACGCGCGTAGTTATTTTCTGTTTAGGGAAATGTTTCAATGCTTGACACTGAACCAATATTTGCCACTTTCAAACTTATGTCGTTCATAAGAATTTGCCGTTTTTAGTTCCATAGATTGTACTTACAAGCGCTTGATCGAGGCATCTTGTGACCGTTTCGAAATACATATGAAAGTAACAAACAAGCTACTGTTACACTTTTCCTCGATAAAATTATACGTTAATGTAATTATCTACTAACAAGTAAGAGTACATGAAGGCCGGCGATATCCCTGAAGGGCCTATTCGCCGGACTAGTTCATAAATTAAGAGGTGCCTTATCTTTATTAGGGTCTAGCACGACGGTATAACTTGTATTATGTACATCTAATAACTACGGACGTTGGTATGTACATAGGTAGGTACTTATAATAAAAAAACCGGCCAAGTGCGTGTCGGGCCACGCGCAAGGTAGGGTTCCGTAGTCGTCCACATTACATTATGTGGACTAAAAAGTTCGCAAACTTATATTTACTATGTTATTGACAGAATTAACAACATTATCTAAGGCATCAATGGAAATTGTACGAAAGTTTGCTTTTGCAAAGTACATTTCCGAAGTTCGACTATTACTCGTTAACTAGTAATGTCTACTTAGCTGTGATAGTTTTCCTTTTAAATTCATCGTATATACTACTACCATGATTTTTTTCACATGCATGCCTAGTTTAACTGGCAGGGGGGGGGACACTTACACCGGACCATACTGGTGGAAAATTATCACTTCAAAGCTTAATATCACGCTAACCAATTCTTTAATCAAAAAATGCTTAATGGTGCTAATATTTTTGAAAGAGCTATCCAACGATACCCCACACGATGGGGTTTAGCAGAAAAAAAATTCACCACCATTTTACATGTACGGGAGGTACCCTAAAAAATATTTTTTTTTTCAAGATTTTATTCTACCGTTTTGTCGGCGTCATTGATATGTATACTCATGCCAAACTACAGCTTTTTAGTACTAACGGTTACTGAGAAAAACGGGGGTCGGACGGACGGACGGACATGGCGAAACTATAAGGGTTCCTTGTTTACTACGGAACCCTAAAAACGTCCGGAAAACTTTCAAGTTACCTATATAGCTTAATTTGTATGATTATGGTTCAACGTTTATTAAAGCTTCGATGTTTTCACATAAGCAATAAATTGGTTGTACAGTTTTTGACTGATAAGCACAGGTACTTCTCTGAACTCAAACTGAAAACGTGACAACGAATGTAGACAGCGTGTAAGCGGATATCATGGATTCTGGCTCGTGCCAATTAATTTCTTCGGAAGTTATTTGATATTTCTTATTAGCTTTTTGGTGTAGATAATCTAAATGTGAAGTCTCTATTCCAAGCTGATTACTACGTACAATGGTTTTACATTCCTCCGCTTGTTTTCTGTACTTATAAATCGATTAACTTTTATTTGTCTCGTGTGGTGTCAGGATTGAAAAGCACCCCCGTGGATGGAATTGGAATTTACTATAGGATATAGTTCAAGTGTATAGTGGGCGACGATAATAATAGATGCAGTGCTAAAATACATGATAGAATATCAGGCATCCGAAGAAGGAGTCGAGTATAGAGCGAAGTAGCGAAGATTAGTTTGGAAATCTGACCCCACCACCACGTGGGATTTATAGCTAAGAGATAGAGTATTGTGGGCGACGAACTAGCAATCACTGCATTACATTTCACAAGCACTTATTAAACGATCGATAAACTAATTGTATTTAATGATAATGACTATGCATAAAATGACGTGGACACATTTTGGACTATAATAAAAAAAATTCAACATACAAGCTAGCTAAAAATGACCATGTAAAAAACATTCAGGACAAGAAATAAAAGCCTTTTTTATTTTATTTTATTTTATTATTAAACCTGCAAATGCTAACAGTAGCCCTGAATATTTAACTTTATGGAATTATTATGCAAATTATATACACCGTTTTGAAAATACAGGTGTGAGTAAATTTATGTACGTATGTTCTTTTTATTTAACACGTACTTTGATTTAATGCAATTTAGCGACGGGAGTTGTCCGTCCAGTTCTGTTCATTACCTTCGTGTTTGTGCATGCCACTATGCGGGGCGGTTGCAAACATTTGACCCGTGTTTGAGTTCCCGTGGGAACAACTTTCCATTTAGTCTGTCTTAGTATTTTGTTCGCATCTGTTTAATTGAAATGTCTTGTTGATAGTATAGATGAAAATAAATTGAGTCCTACTAAGTAGAGGACCTTTTAAATTGTTGTCTCCTATTCTGTAGCTTTTAGGGTGTGTAATTACCTAGTTTCTGTTTGAATTTAAACTTTCGTGAGACATGTTATAACTTAATACGTGAGTTTTAACCGTTTAGTAAAATATAGTTTCTGTTTCTTTAAATACTTCCTTAGGTGACATTGGATCGCTGAAGTGTTTGTCTTATACCTAACAAGAAGCATGGAGTAGACAATGGTTGATTGATTCAATGTAATGCGCCTAATGATCCATGTTTCACCTCACTAGCTCGTAAAGGCCTTTTTATTATTTAAAAACAGATAGCAAATAAACTGCATTTTATCCACAAAAGTGCAAAAAAATATTTCAAATCCGTACGTATTATTAGTTACCTTTTAAACATAATAACATGTAAGTAAAGGCCAGTTCAGAGAGAACAATTTTCCCCCATCTAATCATCAGCTAATAGTGTTGCTGACTTTACATAAGATTTCCTGCCAATTTGTATTATTTGTATACTAGTTAAAATATTGAATTTACATATTTCAGCTATTTTACTTTGGGTAGCATTTAACGAACCACCAAATTAGTGGCCGAATGATGCTCTAAAAAATTACATTGATTACCAAAAATACTAGATTCGCACCAAATTTTCAACTCCTTTTAAATATAAAGTGCAACTCAAAGAAGTAACATGTCGATAACCTATTAAATTTAATTGTTACCAAATAAATTAGTCACTACCCAAAAATACTTAATGATCACCTAATTTCAAACACCAAATTTCATATAATTTACATCCAAATATTACAGGGCTCGTAATCCTATTAAAATTATTCACACCCAAATAATTCTTTCGATGCCCAGAAATACTACATGATCACCAAATTTCACGCGGCAATTGTTTTTTAACGCCCCACGCGCAAAGCAGTTCCAATCTAGTCTAACCTCATTGCTAGCACACTGATGCGGTTTTCCATACGGTCCGTCTCGCTCGCACGTCGCACCGCGTGCGAGCAAGACAGCGCTAAATGATTTTATTTTATAGAAGCTTCAAAATTTCTGTAATTTTAATGAGACACGTACATAACATAATTTAATTTAATATCTTTTCAACAGTGCTTTCCGTACTGGTCGCATACAGCTATTTGTTCTCAGATGTTTTTGCCTCTAGGTACTCTATTCGCTGATAATCGTCAATTTGCCTAGGTAGTAGTATTTTTCTATGACATATATTTTTATTTCAAACTAGTGGACATTGGAACAGTATTGACGGATCTCCGCTGGCGCGGAGCTCCTATTTTGAGTTATTTTGGCCCTTCGGGCCGATGCAAAACTAACATAACCTAAACCTACCTATACCTATTTCTACCTATTAACTACCTTTAATTTTTCCATGAAAGTCTATCTAAATTAATAAAGTAAACTCATTTGAGGACCTTTATCCATTTTCATAACAAACTAAGAATTTAATAAATCAACAAAACTCATTTTCAAATAAAAGTTTTCAATCAAACGCGCTCACGTCAACGCATTAAAAAATTAATAATAAAACTTTTTGCAGTTTGTAAACCATCAGCAATAGGTAGTTAGAATGAAACAGCAATAAGTACCTTTCACTCTAACGACAATTTGTATTTGATTGAGTGAGATAGCAGTATACGTGTTATTATTTCACACAGCCACATTGCGCGTTGTTTTTTAAATTAATTTAGAATTTTACTTTCTAATTTATAACATTTTGGAAATGACTAAAATATTTATAGTGCTAAAAACAATTAATTTGTAACTGTTTACTAAAATGTAGCATGCGATGTGTATAATATTTGGATGTAATTCTAATGAAAAAAGGTGCATGAGATTAGGTGGTAGTTTAGTGTTTTTGGTGGTACTTGACAATTTTTTTGATGCGATTATAAATTTATAGGAACGCAATAAGTAAAATAGGTGCAAGTGCTGCAAAAATAGGTAGAATATTTTTGGTGACTCGGAATTGCTGATCGATAAATTTTTTTGAGTGTTCAACCTTATTTTAGGGTTCGAAAATTTGATGACATCAAAAGTTATTTAGGTGATCATTTTATTTGTTCCCTTTTACTTTTGTAGTATTTTCCTCGCTCTAGTGAGATGAAAGGATTTGTGTTACACACGGATGCAATAGTACATTACTGCAGAGACCAGTAAGTAAGCCATCCTGGACGAGTATGTGTTAGCCGGCCGAGCCGAAGGCGAGGTCCGGCTATAATACGAGGCCAGGATGGCACTTATGGTCGAGGCATGTATAGTGCTTTTCTCAAAAATAAAACAAGCGGTATAAATCATATTTTTCGCCAATTCCACCTCCGTGAGGTCGGACTAGCTTTTGTTTGTGCGGGCGCGGGCGCCCCCCGCCCCCTTCACTTCTGCCAACTGTCCAGGATGAGCCACTTTCGGATACAATCTTCACAGATGTTATGACAACATTACATACTATTTTTGAGAAAAGTTATTTTACGTTACGTGTGTTTGCAACAATCGCTACGCTCAGGATTGTATATTTCTCGCTTCGCTCAGGATTCTAATTTCGAACCACTTTCTGCGCTCCTGGTTTAGCGCTGGGTTCAACCATAAAATCCATTCGCTGGATCGTAGTTCAAACCCAGATCCTACATCAATTCGCTAGTTTTCGGATATTATCATACCGCGTCTGCCCCGACAAGTCAGAAAGTCGCTTGAACATAAAGTAAAAGAAATGTTTATTTTTAATTTTACAAACATTCAATATTTAGTACAATCCATTTTTCCAATTCAATTATTCCATAAACTGGGTGGATTGAATTGACTCCATAAAATTTTGCCGTTTTACAATGGGTCTTAAAATTTACCGTTACCATCTCGACGCGCATTTGCGCCTCGTAAACCGTTGAAAATGGCCACGCATATGATACGTATGGTACGCATTTACTGAGTTTTGTGGAATACTTTCAGTTTAATAGCCACTGTAGATTGCAACATTGTTTTTAGTACTCGCCCATTCGTGAGTCGTATTTTTCTGATAGACTGCCGTTTAACGCTGGTGTCACTGGACTGTAAAACGTGCCGGAATGACTGTAATGTTGTTGATAATGATAACATTTTTAGGCATAGACAACTATGCCTAAAAAATTTAACTGTGTATGTGTGTTGTGTGTGTGTTGTGTGTGTGAGCGTGCCCACCCCTGCGCCTTAGGCAGCTACATTATCTATCTCTTGAGATGTAGACGTTGGTATTAGACATTGCAAGTTACAAAATATCGGAATACAGTCTCGGGATGAGGAGGGTTGTTTTATTATGCTGGAGATTTGACTAAACGTACAAATATGTGTGTGCGCCGCCATTAAAGTAATGAACACTATTGTTGGGGCGGTCAAGAGTTGTCCAGCGGGGCACGTTTCTATATATTGCGAATAAAAGGGGGTAGTCGTTATAATGGTGCATTAAAAATGTCTGTTGGAAGTCCATGTTACTATGACTTTTGGAATAATAATTTATTGCTATTACTAGTTATTGCCCACGACTTCGTCCGCGTGGAACTCGTTTATCGCGATAACATTTAAGTACATTGCTATTTACTTATATCAGGTGCTTACCTAGTCATCGCTCTTTCATACAAACTTCCACCCCCTTAAGGGATGATTTCCGGGATAAAAAGTATCCTATGTCCTTCGCCGGGACTTAATCTATCTCCATTCTATTTTTTTTGTAAATCGGTTCAGCGGTTTAAGCGTGAAGAGGTAACAGACAGACAGACGACAGACACACTTTCGCATTTATAATATTTTAATATGTAGTATAGTATATATGTAGTATAATGTATATAGTACGGATTATGCTTATGGATATATGGATACTACGTATCATTTTATGATAAATACCATAACCGTAATACCAGTCACGTAAAATAGGTATTGAAGTAGAACTGTGTCACTTAGTAATATAGAAAAATTAAAAAAAAATACTTACTGAAATTATTTTTAAAATTGTTTTTTTGAGGTTAGATCATGAGGATATCATGTATCATTTGTGGTATATTGTATAAAAAAATCAGACATATAGTGTCCTCAAACTTGGTATGTTACGAAATATTTTTAGAATCGCCTCAAAGAGCCCTTTCATATGACTACACACGATAGGTTTTTGTTTGTTTTTTTATCATACAAAAAAAAGAATGTCGCAGCACTCCCCCACTAAGGGATTTTTTTTAGGAACTGCGGGTCAAATATTTTGTTTTAACCTCTAGTATGCGTGTGCCAAACGGCTAATCTGTACATCGAATTGAGGTTTTTTTAATCGTACGGCTTACACTATAACTGTGATGCCGGTTCACACTATGTGCCATGATGGCCAAACGTACATGATGCAGTTATGCGGTTGAATGAGATAAACATGTATAAAAATCTTCGAGAAATTAACTTTACTTTACTTTACTTTTATAAAGCTAGGAATGTCCCGAAATAAAAATACACAGTGTATTTATTAGTTGGTCTTCTCTGACCTTAGTGAAAAGCGATAATTTGCAAGGTACCTACATATTTCAACAACTCGACATTAATATATTTCTCTAACTTAAAATTGTCCAGCTGCATCATGCCATGTCAAGGTCTTTTGGATACAATTCGTGGTCGAATATGTTTTAATTGACAATATTAAAGTCGATATTCATTTTATCTTACTTTATCATCCATAACTACTCTGTAATAAATAAAAGAGATATTTGGTCACTATATTAACGTTTACAGAGCACGTTAAGGGTCCACAATCAGTAAATAACGTTTTTCTATTACACGCATCTAAACATTTTCTCTTCGTTGAGGTATATAGGTAGTGCAGGACTAATTGCAGTCTACCATAGTTATGTAGATTTTGCAAATATATTTTTTTCTTTAAAAATATCGTTTTCAGCATAAATCGACAACAAAGCACGAAACTTTTTTTCACTTAAATTCTACTAAGGACCTCTACTTAAACAAAAAATGACTCTGTTGATTTATTTATATTTATTGATAACAGTGTTTACATGACATTACAGTATTTTTATAACCAATGGAGTCACGAAACTGAGACTAACAATACAAAAATTAACAAACAATAACAGATATGATAAGATAACAATTACCAAACAATTTACATTTAATAGAAACAGTTGAGCACCTTGTATGCATCGCCTCGCAAAATCTTAAGGCGCTACACTGAGAAATTTGGAGACTTTGAAACGCTGTCCTGCCCAGACTAGCAAACAGTACGAGTAGGGGCTGATTTTCAGATATATGATTCTTGACTATATGATTGTGGTACTGACAATAGCGAAACATGATTGCTTAAAATTTTCTCGATAGAAAATAAATCCAAAGTTGAGTTTATATTTTCCTTTTTTTCCTCAGCCTACTAAAACAACGCATTATTAAAAGACACGATTAAGTTATTATGATGGTATTTTACCTCATCTAGGTACTGACAAGAGGAAATTTAATAAACCTGCACACAGTCAGATATTTAACGAGATTTGCCTAAAAAGCCATTCTCGGAGAGGGTTACATCCCGTTTTGTCGTGAGCGAAAAACAAAGGGTGTCTCTTTCAATCGATATATCGCCTTAAGCATTCACGACACACTGCCGCCCATCGCCACGCAAACAGATCGCACTCAGGTGTTGATGCCAGGAGCGCATTGAGCTGTATAAGTGCGCGGCCAGCGGAGAGTTCCTGCAACTTATAAAACTTTACTAATGGAATTGTATCCTTTAATCAGCTTATTGGATTATCTTGTCATAATTTGACTTCGAACCATTTTGAATATTAAGGTCTCTTAACACATAACTATAGTATGCACGAATTGAAATTTCGAACTCATATCAGTAATTTAACCAATTGTTTCCCCTCCATACTAACTACTTCCAAATAACTATTTGAGCGTCCATTTGAAAAATCGTGAATCTTGCGGGAGAATTATTAGGGACCTCCATAAGGTGTGGACCACAAATCCAGGCCCCCTGTCAATTTATCCGACGGGGCCCAGGTTATTTATGTCTGACTATCAGTGTCGAATGATTTAGGAGTTTGTTATTAAAATGGGTCGAATATTAGCGGCTCAATTAGTAGGGTCGACGAGCAGGTGTGTTCGTACTGGGATACAAAGTTTTGGGCGCTTGGGATGTTGCGTGCTAGCCTAGGTCAGGAGCAACAACTAAGTAAATATAGGTACTATAAACTAGTTCTCTCGTCGTCACGTCCCGTCGAAAAAAATAAACAATGTCAAATATTGGTTTCTTATGTTGCCGCGGAGATATCCATTCCCGGGAGACCATGGCTTTTGAGAAGCAAAATCGTAGCAGGTTCAAATGAGCGAAATGTTGATGGAACGGTTGTTTTTATCCGACAAACAGTAATTATTAGTACCTAAATCTTTGTTTCGCAGTTTGAATAAAATTTACCTACAATAAAATATCACGGACTTACGAATGACTTTCGACGAATGAATGATAGCCTTGGTGTATTTAATAATTTATTAACTTTTTGAATTGACAACATTTGTAATTTCTAAGCCTTTAATTTTATTACTTCCCTGTGTTCTGTTTGTTTTGAAAAAAGGAACACACCAATCAATGGTTTTTAATATTTCCTAAGATTCATATATTTAATTTATTAAATTTTCAATGACGTAACTTCAGTTCTACGGCGGTAGAATAAGACCTATTGGTTTAGTCTTCTCCGGAAAAAAGCATAAGGCACACATTTGACGCTGTCGATATAAATCAAATAAGCTTGTATGTCCGTCGCGTAGCACCGACGCGTATCATGATCGTTATGCCCGAACTATTTATACTATTCTTTGGCCCGAATCGAGCGTCCATACCTCAGAATAGTATAATAATAGTATTACATTCCATACTTATGATTCGCGCGCTCCGTGCGATACGCCTGATCTCTATACGCTAAAACGATACAAGTGTGGATGTGTTTTTTTACATTATAATTGTAATAATACCGACGGTATGCTCAGTGAGGGCGCCCACACTTAGGATACGCGTGCTCGATACGATACGCCTGATACGTACGTGAACACGATACAAGTGTGAACAAAGCTTTAGGTTATACGTCAAATTAAATATTGACAGATTATTTTATTCTTATCAAAAATGCAATCATCCACCATCTGTTCCGCTGTAGAACTGGTAAAATCAGAGGATTTTTTTTATTAAAATAAGCAATATCTTATTTTAAAAAATAAAAATAGGGGTGTGATCGGGAGGTGAAACCCTCACGATACCTATATAAATATTAGGGAGTTAGAAAAATGAAATATGTTGCCAGAGTCCATATTTTAAGTAATATGAGTCCGTATGAGACTATTTTTTTAGACCGTGTATTTCGTCAATACCGATGATTTCGGCATTGTAAATTGAGTGACTTCGCATCTACTCGAGTGAAACATTGCGATGAGCAAGTATTGCGATAGGTATTAAGAACTCAGTGTTTGCATACGGTACCCACAATACGAGTATACCTGTATTGCTACAACTCGACATTAACATATTATGTATTTCTCTAACTCTAAGTACCTCTGCTTTCTTGTCTTTAATTCAGTAAATACTTACAAACAAGGTTATTACGCAGTCTCTGTTAGTGTTGAAAGGCCAACATTGGCAAGCGTTCCGTTTTCTTAGTTAATCCTGAATCATACCGGAAATGGGATTATGACCGACTTTATACCGTCTGAACGTAGAGACATTGCACGGAGTGGCATTGTTATTGTTATTACTTGAGCTCAATTTTTTTATAGCCACGTTTTAACAGGAGGATGATAAAATAAAAGTAAGCAGCTGAGAAACCGAAATTTGCTCGACGTTTTTTGGGAATGAGACGGAGAGAGCTAGAACGATTGTTCGTATACTTGTATATTTATGTTAAGTACCCATATATAGGGCACTGACTGGGACTAAACCCACCAGCATAAAACGCTAACTAATAACAACACCACATATAAATAAACCTGAAACTTAAAAATACATTTAAAAAACCGGCCAAGTGCGTGTCGGATCACGCACAACGAGGGTCCCGTACCGACACCTACTAGTCCAATGTCCATATTTTCAAAACACATTCAATACCTTGAATCAAAGAAAGGTCGTACAGGGAAGTCACGGCACTTACGTCCTTTTGTTTGGGCAAGACAGTTTTTAAGTGATAACTCAAAAACCCTTAATCCCATCTTGTTCAAGCCAATTTTCGTAGAAAGTATTTCTCATTGTACACCACCTCAATTTTTAATCGTCATAGTTTAGAAAGGAGCTAATATCTCACCAAAGATTGACTTAAATGGAAAACTTTCTTAGTAACCTCTATATTTTTTTTTTTTTTTTTTTAATTTATTTGGGACAAAAAACAGTAACACACAGAGTTTCAGGCTTAGTATGTAAGGTAAACAAATTTTTAGGTGTGAGACCAACAACATTGTCCACAAGATATTAGATTAATTATTAATCTACTGTATTTAGCGCTGAGTATCTGACAAGGAGTTATGGTAATCATACATAGAAAAAAAAAATTAAACAAGGAAATACATTAGTAAGTATACAATAATACATATTAAACTTGTGAAAACTATTAATTTTGACATCTTAACAGTTTAAGTAACACATCTTTTTTGAATATAGCGTTGGATGCTACAAAAATATCAATATCGTTAAGGTGTGTGTTATAAGAGTTGACAAGCCTGTGCAGGGGGTCGCGCTCGCCCGCATGGGTGCGGCAGAGCGCGCTCGCGAACAGTTGGTACTCTCGAGCGGCGCGCTGCCGCACCCGTGCTGGTACGCGGTAGCATAGCTCCCCGTTCAGGCTGGGACAGTCGAATTTGCTGTGGCACAGGTTGTATAGAACCATTGCATCCAAGAGGATGCGCCGGTTACGTAAGTTAAGTAGTTTGTATTTGTCGAGAAGCTGCTGGTAACTAAGTCGTGGGCTTCTACATCTGTACTGCATGGCACGTAAGAATTTTTTCTGTACATTCTCAAGTGAGTTACTGTACTTTTTATAAAAGGGATTCCATATTATTTTTGAAGGCCTACCCAAAAATACCCCACACAACTACTTGCATTGAAAATAAATTTTTCGTCCCCCGGTTACATGTATGGGGTGCCGCCCACACCCCCCTCAATTTTTTTTCCGTATTTCACATCACTTTTATATAGCGGTTCATAGAATACATCTTCCTGCCAAATTTCATAATTGTAGTACTTATAGTATCCGAGTAAACCGGCTGTGACATACGGACGGACAGTCAGACAGACAGACATGACGAAACTTTAGTCAAGGGTTCCGTATTTGCCATTCTGGCTACGGAACCCTAAGAACATCAATGCGAAAAAGAGAGCGTATAACTTCAAAGGAATCAGCATTATTTTTCACTTCTTTGTTTCATATAGTTCAGTAGATTTTTTTTAAACCGTTAGCGCTTTGTAAAAATTAGACTTAAATGAACAAAGAGTTAACGAGCGAAACACTGCAGAAGCAAGATAAAGTTACACAACAAAGCAATAGGTGCTTAACTGTGGACCTAACCGGTCAGTGAACAAAATGAGCGTCCATTATCGAGCTAAATCCCGAACAAATAGCTAAGCGCTGTTATATCCTGCACAGTTCCGAGTAACAATTGCAACCAAAATTGGGAGAGTACGTTTAACAATCAATTAATTTTAGTAGGTCATTAGCGATCAACTGAGCGGGACCAATCGCACTCCAGACTGGGAGCGGCAAGGAATTAACAAATTATTCCCTAGAAGATTGGAAAACTCCCACCGCCCGATCCGTCAAAGAAATTAACTCCTGTTTCCACACCGTAATCAATGGCAGATTGAAAATTAATTGTGTAGATTTTTTTCGGCAAAATTATAAAAGCAAAGTTTTCGGGAGCGACATGATTCGCCGAATCATTCATTATTCATGGGTAGGTACGATCGAGCTTTTGCTAATTAACTTCCGCTAAGTTTGAACAATAATGAGCTCTTATAAATTTCGATTTACGATATTGAAACGCGATATTTACCTATACAATTTTAGTAGCTAGTATTTTTATTTCTATGATGTGTGGCTGTTTGAATGTGTTCTGTTGTAAGTTCCGACAGCAGTAGCATTTACCTGGGCTAAATCGGATATAATTTTTAAGTTTTTCTTGTATGTATTTTTAACTAACCCTAACTGATAAGTTTTTCTTTTTGTTTTTATTAAAATGTATTTACTAACAACCTATGGATGTAATGTCTGAAATAAACGAAGCAGAAAACTGAAGAAATCGTAGATATAAAACAAAAACTACAAACGTGGATTCAAAAGTCACTCCACGGCAGACACCGATTAGACTTGATCAACCCCAACGTCGACAAGCTGGCGTCCAACATGTGGCTCAAGAGAGGTGAGTTGTTCCCTGAGACTGAGGGGTTTATGATTGCCATCCAAGACCAAATAATAGATACCAGGAACTACAGGAAACACATCATCCGCGACCCTACTTTATCCACCGATTTATGCCGACGTTGCCATGCTGCTTCAGAGACCATACAACACATAACAGGAGCTTGCCGATCTATAGCCCAGACTGACTACAAACACCGACATGACCAAGTTGCAGCCATCATTCACCAATATCTTGCTTTCAAGTACCGCCTCATAGAAACCAGAACTCCATATTACAAGTATACGCCACAGATTGTCTTAGAGTCAACCGAATACAAGCTTTACTGGGACAGGACTATTATCACCGACAAAACAGTACACTTCAATAGACCAGATATTACACTACACGACAAAGCAGCAAAAACTGTATATCTCATAGGCGTAGCCATCCCTAATACCCATAACCTAGCAACCACCCACACCGAAAAGATTAGCAAATACACCGACTTATCTATAGAAATTAAAAACCAATGGAAAGCTAATAACGTAATGACAGTCCCGATCATAATCTCATCCACGGGAGTTATCCCCCGTACTCTGCACTCCGGCCTTAAAACCCTAGATATCCACCCACTCACATACATCCTCTTACAAAAAGCCGTCATTATGAATACATGCCGATTAGTACGTAAATTCCTAGCATTGGAACAGTAGGATTTACCATTCCGTACCCGTTTGGCCAAAAGCCCGCGAGTATGGAATTAAAATTTCCTCCTATCGGAGAGATAAACAATGAAAATACATAAATAATAATAATAATAAACCCCCAGGGCAGCTTGTGGCGAGCTGAATGGGAAGTGGCGTCCCTTGGGTCCCTTGCCCCCGAGAGTCGATCAGGCCCCTCTCTCCGCTTGCCTTTGTTGGCCGGCGGAGTGGACCCCAGCAGGGGCTGCAGGACTCTCACCTCTGGCTTGCCTTAACCGGCCGGTCAGAGTGGGGTGCCAGAGCTATATGCTCGCAGGGTGGAAGTGTATTGCACGTAATGGCGTAATAGCGAGGAAACCCGCTCACGGGGGTAAACCCCGCGATGGTGAAATCGGGGCCGCACCTCTCTACACCCTGAGCTGCTTACACCAGTGTTGCCACCCTCGCTGCCATCCGGTAGCCTTTTATAGGGGGCCCACCTAGTGAGTGGCGAGTCACCGCCTGCCTTCTTACAATTCTGAGACTGATTGTTACGGCAGGCGTCCGCTAGTCTCCTCCCATAACCCATTATCCAGTCCATCCAACTTTCAACTCAATACCCCATGACCTTAGTTCCCATCGCAGCCAAAAGGCTGCACTACAATAGTCTTTGCACCTGGCGGGGACCCTCTCCGGATGTATCATGTTGTGCGTTCGGAGACGGTATCCGCCATGTGTATCCCTTGCCTTTAGATTATTATTGTCTTAAAGGGGCCTCTGCGCTGTTGGCTTCGGCCCCACGCATGCCTTCCAAAGGTCCGGGACCCCATGGTCCCGTGAAATGGAAAAGTCATATAATAATAATAATGTAACTTTTTATATTATGTTTTAAACGTCACAGAAAACAGGACAAATTAAAGCAGGAATAAGATGCTTTAATCATGAATTTCGCGAAAAAAATGTAAGTGCCATGATATTCGGAAAAGAAGAAACCATTTTAACCGACTCCAAAATATGTCCCATCTACTATTGTTAAAGTAAACGACGACATTGACAAGTACCTATTGTTTTATAGTGAATGTCTAAGCAGCTAATTTACTTCTAAAAAGGTAGATAACATTAACTATTTTGTAGTGCAATAGGTATTACGCCATACCTTTATATAACCAAGCGATTATTTAAAATATGCTATGTTGAACAATAGAACAAAAAACACACAATGCTGGAGGCGATAACTGGTATATAGAACTAGCATCGATAGTTGAATTTATCGATATAGGAACTCCCTACTTGTCAAACAATTTTGCCCGGCCGATGACTACGTCTGTTGATAAATCATATTTTTCGTAATTTTTCGGTTGATTCGGAACCTTAAATGTGCGAAGACCGACACGCATTAAGCCGGTTTTTTTAACCAGAAACTATTTCTGTATAGGTTTGTATATGGTTCAATAAAATCGTGACAATCATCAATTTAGATACAACTTCAAAAACACAGCAACAGATTACAAAGCTTAGGTACCTACTCTACGTTGAAATTAGAAAGCCACGCAGAAACTGCATCGACTTAGAGTAAACGGGATCATTTTCTCGAATGGCCCTATTGTATTAAAGTTGCAATGGAATTCGTTGGTTATTGGCTTTGTTCGCCATTGCAGTAATACTCATTGTTTGAACAAGACTATTGTTTTAGGTTAGACTAAGTTTACCGGCACATACTTATTTACTTGCTAACAGTCTTTGAGTATAAATTTATGGAAATATAGCCTGTTTCCGATTTTTTGAAGCTTGCGTGGCAATTTCAAGCACTTACCTATAAAGGGAACACGAACTAAATTGAGATTATCATAATAATATAACTGAACTTGTCCAGTGATGGCAACTTACTGATGTGGTTTACAAAAAACCTCACAGCTCACAGGCACAAAGAGCAATATTAATTTAGGATAGTTAGCTAACACTGGCGATCGTTTATCATCACTAGCTCGATTCGGGTATATTATTTTTATTCCCCCCTTGGGTATAATAATTATGTCCATTTGACTCAGGATCGGTAAATAATTCGGTAATATTTCCTTTCTGTGTGTCGTATTTTGGATTAGGGGTAGCCTATAAGGTTTAGCGCGGAAACTAATGTGCTTGGTGTAACTTTAATCTCGTTACTTCAATGAACTGGCAAATAAATACAAGGCTAGTTCCCTTCGTGTTGAAATTTATGTTGAAAAGTACTGCGGACTAAATGGGTAAGGCCGCGAATTTTGACCAATGTGACATAAAAAGTTTCATTTGCTGATTAAAAAAAACTGGTAACACTTGGATGGTTAAGAATTTTTGTATTACATTACGCATAAAAAGTTCTAAGGGGCATATTTCAGGAAATACATTTAAATCTTTCTCAAAAAATAATAAAAATATATTTGTACTGTTTACGTAACGAAATTAGTAAAAAAAATTCGACCCCTTGTACTTAAAGCCCTCTTATTTTCATGATATTTAACTTCTCATGATTATGCTTTTGTTTAAACAAAATTATATTATATAACGATAGTCCTATCGTCTGCGGGATTATGATATTCATATAGTTTTATTATTTTATCTTACTTTCTTTTATTGACCAAAAATTCCGAGTTTTCGTTACGAATACTTTCGTAACGCTTTTACACGCTAATTTTTAATCACATCATAGTGGAAATGCGTTCTTGTACACTGGCAACTCATGCTTTACTAGGGCAACACCGGTGAGAAAAGCAAATGGCGTCAGTTTTTTGAGAAATGGTGACCAAAGGTGACGCTGCCCAAGTTTACTAAATTTTCGTGTGAAGGGCTTGTGTGGTTTTAAAGGTAAGTAGTGATTATTTTTAATTGGCTGTTTTTTCATACGATAGTGTAATGTTTTTAATGCAAGAAACATACATTATTATATTAAAAATATCGTTATTTCACCATGATATCCAAGTTTTTTTCGAAAATACGTTACGTTTTCGTAACGATTTTGTTAAAATTTTGTAGATTGTAACGTATTTTTTGAGTCACGCAACGAAAACATGTGGTAAAGGGAAGTGCACACAGATAAATACTAACTTAAGCACAGATGTTTTCAATGATAAAACACAATATATGTTACCTAGGTGGGAATTTTTGAGAAAAAATAATTCGAATTTGTCGGTATGGACTAGGATCGGCATTACGAGAATTGTGGCGAGTTCTGTGTTTACCTCCTGATATCACATTGTCACAAGTTTTGGCCATTTCTTAGAGATATTTAATAATCACTCGATATAATAGAACACGAGGGTGCTTTAATACGAGTACGACATTGTAAGAAAGTAAGAAATGTGTACTTCTTCATGCCTGTGTCGAAGGAGATCTGTATAGTAGAAAATATAGTCAACCAATTTGATTTCTGGGCCACTTCGTATCTTGTCACAGTGACATTAAGATAAGGTTTCTAGCGGATTTCATATAGGTTTTCACTGTGACATGGTACGAAGTTCCCAAAAATCATATTGGTTGACAAACTATAACAAAACTCCCGTAAAATAATGAAACAGCAACAGCCTAATAATAATATAACTACAGCTGTTTTATTATTAAACAGTCGTTTTGCTAGATGATCAAAAATGCAAGTACAGTTTTAGTTAAGTAATGCAACTGGCAATGTTTTATTCTTGACTTCGAAACGTATGTTTATTTGGAAAAAAATCTCAATAAAACTTCGTTTTATAAAATGTTGTTGTATTTTTTTACCTGCCTTAAATCTTATGAAAATATTCACCAGTATGATCTTAGCTTTATAGCAACTTATGTAACGTTTTACAGTAACGTCACGTATTTTTTTTTATGTTTATTTTATGTCACATTGGTCAAAATTCACGGCCTTACCCAAATATGGCATTAAAAGCAAAGTTTAATAACAGTCAGAATGTCGGAAAAAAACTGCGAGAAAAAAAGTGAGAAAGAGTGTCGATTTTGCGAATTTTTCGGAGTAAATTCTTTTCTCACTTAGCAGTCCCCCGACGCGACGACGCTTGAAAAATATAAATATTTTAACATACATAATATATGTGACGTTAATAATTATAATAGGTTTAAAATATTATTTGTTAGTTTTTAGAGTTTATTATTTGGGTCGGGGGGTTTTTCAATTTTTTAATTTTATCTCGCAATTAATGCGTCAGACCAACCGTAACGGCTTCTTTCTCTAGACCCTGGGCAACCTCGCGGACATCCGCCTCATTTTCTTGTTTCAAAACATGTCTTAAATGATAAAAATACGTATCAAAATGTAAAATATGTCTTAAATCGACATACAAAAAAGCAACGACGGAAAAATTGGCCATTTACACTTCTCGGCTCCTTTAATATCCGCCTAGAGTATAATAACCTACGTAGCACAAATCTTGTATGTAAATGTAGGTACTATTATGAAAAGTACATTAGATAGGAAGGAAATTAGCTATCGCACTCATTGTACGCTGCGAAAAAAAGCTACATCTGTGAAAACACATTATTTCTCGTTAAACAAAGATTCCTCAAATCAGCTAGGTATAATACCGGTAAAAAATTTAAAAATACTTTTAAGGTAAACTTAAATGCCTTTTACCCGAAGCCGGGATATTTATGGCAACAGTGTCCGTAACGGCACATTAATCAACGGTTAGCGTCATCCAGGTATTATTTTTCCCGCGGGACGACCGCAATGTCCGTATTACCTTAAGAGGATGTTTGTTTCCATTTATAAAAGATAACAAGATTATATCGCAGCATTAAGGCACTTTTGGACTCGCTATGGCTGCCTTCAAGAGGTCCAGCGCGGTAATCACGTAACTTTTCGAACGTACGGTAGGCATATTTTAATGTCATTTTTAGTATGGGATTTGACATTTAGATCGTACGTACTACTGTTTGAAACAGTGACGTGATTACCCCGCAGGTTATATGAACTCGGAAATACAGATCCCGGCAGGGAATTCCAAACATAAGCAGTGCGCATTATAAAAGATCATTAAAAGCTTATAAAAAGAAAAACAAGAAATACTAACTTATATTAGGAACTAAATAACGAGTTGGTTTCGGCGAGCTCGAGCGAGTGGAATGCCACGTTTTGAAATTCCCAACTATCGAACATCGGTTTTGTTAGATAGATTGCCTCCTGTCCTGTAAATGCGAGCATAAGTACCTATATTTTTTTAACCTGACTGTGGCTTTATAGTCCGGGCCCAATAAAGCGATATGAGTGCGCGGTTGGAGGTACGAGGTTTTTCTCAGTAACCGTTAGTACTAGAAAGCTGTAATTTGGCATGAGTATACATATCGATGACGCCGACAAAACGGTAGAATAAAATCTTAAAAAAATATATTTTTATGGGTGGTTTTTTATGGTAAAACAAATCGTGTGGGGTATCGTTGGATAGCTCTTTAAAAAATATTATCAGGTTTCTAGCCAGCTAAACGGTGGCTACTAGGCATGTGAAAAAAAACATGGTAATAGTAGAATTTAAAAAGAAAGCTATCACAGCTAAGTAGACATTACTAGTTAACGAGTAATAGTCGAACTTAATAAATGACTTTGCAAAAGCAAACTTTCGTACAATTTCCGTTGTTCATTCTGTCAAAAACATAGTAAGCATAAGTTTACGAACTTTTTGGTCCACATAATGTAACGGGTTGACGACTACGGAACCCTACCTTGCGCGTGGCCCGACACGCACTTGACCGGTTTTATGTCTCTTCCTTCCTAAGTAAGGCTAAGGACACAGACACCAAATTGGAAACATCTCCTCTTGCATCAAATATAGCGGAATACCGTCTCTTATAATGTTGTCATCACATCAGACAGTCTATTACACGAATAATCAAATAAGCAGACTAGCGATTTCACCGTCACGCCAAAGGTAGGTACTACAACCGTCTCGAGAACGTTTGCTCTATGAGACGACGGAACTTCTAAAGAAAAGCATCAATAATCCAAGCAACAATTGTCAAGATCGGCTCCACAGCTTCATTGATGTCAAAGGAGTTCATTCCACAATCTGTATAATTTTCCGCAATCGCGCAGATGAAGTGGATACTACTAAGAACTTGCTCAAGGCATGGCACGTGCACTATTGAGGTATATGATGTACTTACATGAGGTATCGGATTGATATCCACCTCATTCCATCACAGTTTTCCACTACGTAGTGAAGTCAGACTGAATGTGAGAGATTCACTCAGGGATGCTAAAGCATTATTTTACCTATGATGAACGAGATGCTTGGTCAACACATTTTAACCCCAACCATCATGGTTGGATCCAAGGAACATGGTTGAATTGGACGGGATACCATACGAAAGAGGTGTTTTTTCCCACGGACCAAATTCCTGGGATTGGCGTACAGAAAAATTGATGGTTAGTTTATACCAGAGATGTTCTTTCAGTTCAATTTGATGAGATTTGAAATCACATAATACCGCATGCATATTCCGCCCTCACAATTATTTTTTCGCAGCAAGAGCAACTTCCCAACATAAGGTCTTGGGATCGAAAACGCATCTTTTTGTGACTTTGCTTGTATTTAAAAAAAATCGTAGATTTCGTACTTAGTTACCTACTAATCTTTTTTTTATGTATGACTTGGCCAATTATTTTCATCGAAACAAATTAAATTTAAACTACTTATTATTTATTTTTATTGTTTGCGTTGCCCATAACATGGTTACTGCCTTTTTAATAGGAAAAATAACAACATCAAAGCTGCAACTTTCCTGCTGAACGCCAGTGCTTATTTAAAGCGTATCTTATGCATTAATTGTAGAGAAACACTACGCCAAGCAAACAAATTGAATACCTAGATGCCTCAGCTGTATTTCCGTTTCAACAGCACTACAAAGAGAAAGCATCTGATAGAAGTACCGGGTTTCATTCCCACTTCATTGGTTGAAATAAAACGATTAGAATTTCTTAATAAAGAAATAATCCAGTTGTCGCCTGAAAGTACGGGGTAGTTTGCATCAAATGGATTATTCATTGGGCCAACATCATAAACAAGTCTGCAAAATATCAGAACTACCGGATTTTCCCGGATTTTTTCTTCGACCGGAAGTTTGTGACCTCGAGCACCGAACGCAACTTTGTCAAAAATCTAAAAAAAAAAGATTATAACCCTAAAGAACTAGTTGTTTATAGTACCTTGACGTTTTTAAAGTTGACTAAATTTGCTACGATACGATATGAGACTAGAATTGTCGCTGTAGACTCAAAAGTTATAGGGACTTATAGCTTGCGGATGTTGTATTGTATTGACTTGTATTCTACAAGTTGTTATGCGTTATTTTACTTACCCACACTGAGCGGAAAAAAATACTAAGTTTTTGTGAATCCGAGGAATACCAAAAAATTTGTCCTTGTTATTATAAACTCATTTGTATTATATTAAAAATGGTTTGTAACCGTTAGTATATAATTTTGTTGTCCTCGGATTCACAAAAACTTTGTAGTTTTTTCGCTCAGTGCATGTCAATCTGATCCGTCTCATCCAAATGTGGACACGCACCTCGCCTCTTATCAGCGTCGGACCTTTCTTTAGCGGTCACTGAATAGCTCCCATCGACCTTTGCAGGATTAGAGCCGAATAGATCCCACCAAAGGTTCACTCGTAACCGATCTATGTTTATACGCAATTGTGGCTGATGGGATGATAGAGGCAAAAGTGTCCCCACTGCCGCATGTGAGCCGATTGAAATTCAGAAGACCTTTTATCCTAAGTCAACCGGTGTTCAAAAATGTTTTCTCTTAATTTTGACTCGCGACGCCAAGTAAAGCTCGGTCTCAACACAACTATGAGATTTAAAAAAAATAAACTTTAACCTTATGAACTTGGTGTATATTTAGATATATACAGCGAATCTCATACTAATCTGTGCGCAGTTGTACGGCTTGGGTTGCGGAGGGGCGCGCCTTCGTGGATGGCGCGCACTATACACGCAACGTGCAACGTACACGGCGCAGTACGCCGTACACGGCGTCGTACGCGGCACCGTGCCACGGCACGACGCTGTGCCGTCGCACCGTACACGACGCCGTGACGTCTCAACGTTCACGGCACCGCGGACGGTGCCCGGTGCCGTACCGTGGACAGGTGTCCGGGCCCTTAGACCCGTTTAAAAAAATATTTTATGTAACTTCGTAAATGGTTAGTAAACTTTAGAAAAGTTGCCTAAGGCTTGGTTTTATTAAGATCCATTAGATGATTAGACGGATCGGATCTGTATTAAAACCGGCCTAAGTCGTTATATCGCTCGCAATTTTTGTAACCAATTCCCTAGTCTACTGAAGTTACCAACTTTGGCCTCACAAAGATTTTAAAATAAATTCCTTATAAATTGTATTCTATTTTTTGTTTACAAGACATAAATAAATTGTATACCTATACGAATTACACGTAGCAAGACATTTATGTAGGTAAATAAAGATTCAATCCTATAAAACTGGTAAGTAAAACTTTCATCATTAAATAAGTATCATTATCTTTAAGAGGCTTAGCCAACGCTTTGAGCTCCTGATATGACATTCAAATCAAATCAAATCATTTTATTTTGCTAAAACATACACAAAGTTGGTACAATTGACATGTCAGTAGTAATAAAATTACATGCATGTATGTTCCGCCACAATATGGCATTCAAAACTTACCTACAATAAATTTTAATATAATATTTGCCTAGGTTTACAATAAATTTCAATATTTATAACAAAATAATTTGAATTCTCATTCTTATAATAGGTAAACAATCTGACATAATCAAAATGGTCATTAAAATTAAAATTAATAAACATTGACATTAATAATACATTAACATTAATCACCCGATGGCCGTTGGAGGCGAAAGGTTCTCGAGTGGCGACCACGGACTGGAAGGCGCAGCGTGGGAAGACCAAGGTGGACTGATGACTTGGTAAAGGCCGCGGGAGTCCGCTGGATGTGGGTGGCGCAAGACCGGTCATTGTGGCTATCTTTGGGGGAGGCCTATGTTCAGAAGTGGACGTCTTTTGGCTGATATACTGAAATGTATAAATAGCCCTTGTGGCATTTGATTATTCCGATGAAATTTATCTGTCAATAATATTTCACTCAAATATTAATACGACGCAAATTAGTCGACATTAAGTTAATACGATGGTAATTTACCTCATCTAAACTCTGTCAAGTGGAAATTTAATAAACCTGCATACAGTCAGATATTTAACGAGATTTGTCTAAAAAAGCCATTCTCGAAGGGTGTTGCATGTCGTGAGCGAAAAACATAAGGGCGTCTCACTTTGTAGTGATACCTAGTCTCAAACTCACTTTGTTGTTGAGACTAGGTATTTTTTATTTCTATTTTACGTTTTGTTCAATTTAACCCGCTGATTGGGTCATAAACAGATTTAGGTTCGCGTCTTTCCTATGGACATATATCAGAAGTAAAGGGCTATAAAGCTTAATTTTGAATTGGTCTAGTAACCCCCATAAACACAAACAGTGTACATCCGTTACTATAAATCCATGTACATTATAAAAGCATAACTTACATGCACGCAAGCCGTTAACTATTGACTACAGGAGAGACGGTTTTTTTTTCATATGTTTATTACTCATTTTACGTTTTGTGCAATTCAACCCACTGATTTGGCACCCCAATTTCGAAATCCATTACATCAAAATGGTGTTATTTTGTTAGATAATTACCGAGCTAACGTTTTAATAAATTACTAGGTTTTAAACTCCTCCCGCAAAGCATTAGGTAAGGAAGTTCTAATGAACCATGAATAGGTATCGTAGCATCATTTGAAAATATGCACGAAGTAGAATTATACTCATACAAATACATACGTAATTGTCGTTGAAATCTGAGTTTCTCGTCTTCAGCTTATTAAGCAATTTGTACGTAATGTATACTAATGGATCAACGTTTGACGCTTCTACTGACTTGTGAAAGTAGGTACTTACTCGTAAACGCTTGTAAAGTCGACGCCTATTACATAGTAATAAAATAAATGTAGCCTTGAGTGGTGTGTCGTGCTTCTTGTTGAGAGGCAGTCAAATTGTGTTCAACCGAGTGTCTTACGCAAGTAAGGTGAATAGGATGCGTAGTACTCTTAAAAATGCTTTTAATAAAGATTTTTAGCAGTCATTAAACCCTTTCGGATACAGACGCAACGTAGGTTCAACGCTAACGACGGATATATCTGTCATGGCGTGCAGTGCGATATCAACCTACATATGCATTTCTATAAGGTTCGACTTCGCGTTTGACATTCCCATGTCATGGCGTGTCAGTGACAGCTTTTGTATTTGACATAGCGGTGAAAAGTTTAATATTACTAAATCTGTAGTCGAGGTCATAAGCTATTATGCAGCATAAACAGAATACTACATATAACACCAGCTCTCATTATATTCTCGCCTGTGTTTCTAGTGACTTTAGCAGTGTTCATTATCCAAAAATGCAGTCGAAGCCACCAGCAAAATCTAGTATGTGATAAATAGATAACAAAAATAGTCGAGTGCAATTAATTAATATGTTGGGAAACTAATAGAGGCAAACTTAAGAACAAGTTACAAGTGGTTCCATCTTTTATTGGCGACTGTAGGCAATCATATTGCCGCAAACTTCCGATATTGAGGTTCCACAAAATTGGGGTGAGACTATAATATGTTTCTATTTGATTTGTTTCACGTAGGTATAGTTTTGGCATTGTGCTCCCGTTTAGTTAAGGGTGTTTGTGAGGTTGTCAACAACCTGTGTTTTACTTTCACTACTACATCGTAACCTAAGGACACTTGCAATTGCAGAACCACAGAACAATCGCAAGCGCGCTGCTGAACCTTTTTAGGGTTCCCTACACGAACGAAACCTTATTGCTGTCACTCACACGTCCGTCCGTTCATCCGTCGTCGGTCTCAAAATTTTGTTGCGAATAATTTTTTAACTTCAGTACTCTCAGCAGTAAACTATTATCATTACGTATATTTTACTTGATTTTACTAACAAATACTACTTAATTTATTCAAAAATCAGTTTTTTTCCTTTACCTATTAAAACCAACTTAATTTTGCGATTGGTTCGGAACCATAAATGTGCGAAGTATTAGGGGATAATTTCCGGGATAAAAAGTATCCTATGTCCTTTCCCAGGACTCAAACTATCTCCATATCAAATTTGATTTAAATCAGTTCAGCGGTTTAAGCGTGAAGAGATGACAGCAGTTAGCAGTCAGTCAGACAGACACACTTTCGCATTATAATATTAGTATGGATTTGTAATGGATATTACCAACTCAAATATGTGAACTTTCAGAAATTTAGGACTCCAGATTGAGTCCGCGTAGTAATAAATAATCTTCTTCTTGGAAAATCTTTTGTTTATTTACAACTTTTATAAAAATATATATTACTTCCTAATTCCGTGATAAAATAGTAATTGGATGAAAAAGTCAACTTTGTAATCGTTTATTTATTTCGTATTTTAACAGAGCACAAATCGGTCCTTTGTTCACAGTATAGTGAAAGGACATTCTTTCTGTGACAGACACACAGATATTCTACGAGATACAGCAAATTTTCTGAACCTCGTCAACTCGCGTAATTCCGTGATAATCAGCTTAACTCCGTACATATTTTGTTAATTCCGTTATAACGGAATTGAGCTAGCTAAACATTTTTTTACTCACGGAATTAAAAAATAAAACAATTTTTGGCTATTTTTGACCACAGATTTAACCGCTCTCATTTGTATATCATAATATTATAAAACAGGCCAAGTGCGAGTCGGACTTCGCACATTTAGGGTTCCGAACCGACCGCAAAATTAAGTTGGTTAAATATACGTAATAACAAACATTTGGGAATTTGGGAAGTTAAAAAATATAGTAACTATCTACTCAATGAGCTATAAACAACGATACCCCACTCGATAGGGTAGGATATTTTTTTTTCGCGCCCACCTTTAGCTTTAGGTATGGGATCCCCCTTAAAAACATTTAAAAATAATTTTTAAATTTGTATGGCTTTGGGCCAACAAGTTGCGTATACTATGTAAATTTGAAGCCTGTAGCTTCAACCGTTTGGCTGTAAAACCTACAGCTAAACGTGTGTGTGACAGACGACGGATGGACGGACGGACGGACGGACGCGTGAGTGACAGCAATAGGGTTTCGTTTGGACCCTTCGGGTACGGAACCCTAAAAAGACATGGTTTACGGCCAGTAATAATAGTGTTTCGTGCGAGGTTTGATTTAAGGTCTTCTTCTTATTCTTTAAAAAAGGCTTTTCATCAATGATAATTTCGCCAATCAATACTTGTTCAAAGACGGTGTTCGGTAACGCCGCCATGCCATGACAGTAGGCAACTGGTTTTATTCGGTAGTGGATTTTGCTAGTCGTCGTGCCGAACACGTGTGTTCACCAACGTGGCGACGAGCAAAATCCAAGATTTAAGGTCATGACCATACGATTGCTATTCTAGATGCAAGTACTTATATTTTCTTTACCTACCCGCGGATCCCTGCGACACAATGCTATTTTATAGACTACTTACCCGATCAACCATTCATAAAAGAACGACAAGATATTTTGGTAATTCCGTGATAAAATATTTGAGACATACCTACATTTTATCTAATATTAAAAAGCGGAGATAATAAAAACACAACTTCAAAGTATATACTAATAATCCTAACTCAAATAGACGATTTTTAAACCTATTACAAAAAAAAATATAAAATCACTATGAAAACCTCCTCTAATTCCGTGATACGTATCACTTCGTCGAAAAATATTCAAAATCGTTATTTTTTAGCGTTTTGAAATAAGCTCTTGCACACATACTAATTACAATTTTATAACATTATTACTTGCTATGGCAAGCTATGGATATAATTATACTTTAGACAAGTTTTTAGCGTAATTAATAAACATTTTTTATGTCAAAACTGCAACTGAACCTGACCGCTACCACTCATCACCCACACACCGGCAAAACCACGCTTCGAGTGACAAATTTGCGAAATGTTACTTTCTCGCTTGCCCGAATCCTGTAAGACTTTTTTAACGGAAAGAGTACTTGTTTCCTCGCCGGATGGTATAATTTAAATGAATGAAACTTTGTCGAGTGTCTCCAAAAAAAGCATTAAAGTGGAATTGTCCATATCACGGAGATACCGGAGTTTCAAATACAAAGAATTGTCTGAAGCATAAAAACCTATTGATATGTAGTTAGAGTGAAAGGTACCTATTGCTGTTTCATTCTAACTACCTATTGCTGATGGTTTGTTTACAAACTGCAAGAAGTTTTATTATACATTTGTTTTTATACTCGTCGACTACAATATTACAATTAGAACTTCATAGACCATTGCACAATATTATACATTTTAAGCTGAACTAAAAGTCTATGCTCTATGGAGTAATATAATATTTCATTGTACAACTGCGCGGAGAATCGAAATATCATTCAAAAATAGAACGCCGTAATTTGATGAAAAAAATTAAGTTTAAGGAGACTCATTTTATGAATATTTCAACATTGATAGTGCTTCCCGCGCTTCTGAACGTAAAAACGTCAATGCACTTGTCAAATTGTCTACCTACTTAAACGGTCGTCTGGATAATGGCCATAATCATTAGAAAAAAAAACTTAAATTCTCTTGCGTCGTGATTGGTCGAAATTTGACATGATGCCAAAGGCGGGCATGGACTGATAATTTTTTTTTCAATCTTAACAGAGTACCGGCCCCATGGGAACTGTTATTACAAATTTACAATAATTGTGATATTATCGTAAATTTCATAATTATTTAGACTTGTTTTCAATATTCATCAATACCCACGTGATACGTATTGTGATATGTGCAGACCACGTGCTATTAATCACCGTGTAACCTACCCTACCTACATGCACAAATGAGATCGTTTCAGCGGCAACTTTCTGTTATTTTGTTATTTTCGTGGACTCGTAGAAAAAGTATTGTATACAATAGTTATATAATTAGCTTTTTGAGTCTCGAACCTTACTTAGACCACTCGGCAAGCCTCGTGGTCTAAACGCGGTTCTCGACTAAAAAAGCATTCATTATATAACGATTGTATAAAATACTATTAATGCGTTGACGTGAGCGCGTTTTATTGAAAACTATTATTTGAAAATGAGTTTTGTTGGTTTATTAAATTGTTAGTTTGTTATGAAAATGGATAAAGGTCCTCAAATGAGTTTACTTTATTAATTTAGATAGACTTGCATGGAAAAATTAAAGGAAGTTAATAGGTAGGAATAGGTATAGGTAGGTTTAGGTTATGTTAGTTTTGCATCGGCCCGAAGGGCCAAAACAACCAAAAATAGGAGCTCCGCGCCAGCGGAGATCCGTCGATACTGTTCCAATGTCCACTAGTTTGAAATAAAAATAGATGTCATAGAAAAATACTACTAGGTAAATTGACGATTATCAGCGAACCGAGGCAAAAACATCTGAGAATGTCATGTACGGGTCTCATTAAAGTTAGAGGAATTTTGAAGCTTCTATGAAAAAAAAACATATAGCGCTGTCTTGTTCGCACGCGGTGCGACGTGCGAGCGAGAGGGACCGTATGGAAACCGAAACCGCATCAGTGTACTAGCATCTAGCAATGAGGTTAGACTAGATTGGAACTGCTTTGCGCGTCGGGCGTTAAAACAATTGACGCGTGAAATTTGGTGATCATTTAGCATTTTTGGGTATCGAAACAATTATTTGGGTGTACTTAATTTTAATAGGATTACTTACATCTAATATTATACAGCCCATAATATTAGGATGTAAGTTATAAGAATTTTGGTGTTTTAAATTAGGTGGTCACTAAGTATTTTTGGGTAGCAAATAATTTATTTGGTAACAATTTAATTTAATTGGTGATCAAGATGTTATTTATTTATGTTGCGCCACAAATTTAAATGGAGTTAAAAATTTGGTGCAGATTTAGTATTGTTGGTAATGAAATGTAATATTTTAGGGTATCATTCGGCAATTAATTTGGTGGTTCGTTAAATGCTACCCAAAAAAAATCATGTCTGTTGTATGGGAGCCCCCTTAAATATTTATGTTATTCTGTTTTTAGTATTTATTGTTGTTATAGCGGCAACAGAAATACATCATCTGTGAAAATTTCAACTGTTTAACTATCACGGTTCATGAGATACAGCCTGGTGACAGACGGAAAGACGGACAGCGGAGTCATAGTAATAGGGTCCCGTTTTACCCTTTGGGTACGGAACCCTAAAAAGTACCAATCCCACAGTTTTTTTTTTCGAAAATGGCTTGTCATTAGCTTTAACCTTAAATTAGGACTACGTAGCATTTCTAACCTTTAACAGAAAAGCTCTGTCTCTCACCTAGGAGACTAAACAAAGTTATAAAGGATTCATTAAACAGGACCTATTATTACTTTATAGGTCATAATTCATAATTCATACTTCATTTATTCACAATAATACAGTTCATTAAACTACCTACATTGTTATAAACACCTAATCCTGACCTTGTATTCTAGAATCGATGGCTTCCTCTTCAAGGTGAAACAAGTCAGAATTATTTCAAGGCAGCATTTAGGTATACGAGTCCTGGGTATTGTTTCCTTAAGAGGAATGCCTAGCTGCGATTTTCCCATACAAACGCTCTCGACTGTTTTCTCCCTGGTTTTTGAACCTAGAGCAATGATTTTTTCAAATATGATCAATATCATCAATATCTATGCCGCTACGTTTTATTTTTTTGGATCTTTTTATTTTAAAGAAAGTTACAGCCCTCCAAAAATCGCAAAAACGGCTTAATTCAATTGGCTCCCAAAAAAGGCGCAGTATACAAATATGACAACAAATATCCAAAAAATCAAAACGTAGCGGCATAGATTATTTCTCGCTCTTGCAGTTTCGAAAATTTTATAATGATTGGTTGCGTTTTGGAGGAGGAAACAGTCGAGAACGAAACCTCGATTTTTCAGTTTTTTGCAAGGGAATTTTAGTCCGAGCTGCAGTTGTCCTTATCGCACGAATTCGTGGCGGAGTCAGTTTCTAAATATACGTACACAGAAGCAATAGGTATGGGCAACAGTCGTTGACATATATTGTCGATACGCTAGTGGTGAAAAATTATCGATAAATCATTATTACCAGAAAAGTTATTAATTACAAGAAGAACCCTGAGTCACAATGGAAGAATATTGAATAGAAAGGTGACCTGGGAACCCTTGTCTTTGATAAAACCCAAATTGGGCTCCATACAGGCAACTACTTTTTGCTATTTTTGTCGCCACTGGCGAGGGGATATATATGTATGTATGATACTTTATTGCACATAATTAGGAACACATACAAGAAATAAAATTACAAAATATAAAGTACAAAGGCGAACTTATGCCTCCGAGGCATCTCTTCCAGCTAACCTTCGAGAAAATGAGAAAAATGAATATAACCCACGAAGGCCTCAGACAAATTAAATGTGCACAAACATGGACACTTCCTACGGTAGCTATACGGTAGCCTAGTGGTTCAAGCGTACGGCTGTCAAGCGGCGGTTGTGGGTTCGAATCCCGGCTCGTACCAATGAGTCTTTCGGAACTTATGTACGGAATATCATTTACCGATGGCTTTTCAGTGAAGGAAAACATTGTACGGAAACCTGCATACATCCGCGAAGAAATTCAAAGTTGTATGAGAAGTCCCCAACCCGCTCTGGGCCAGCGTGGGGAGTACTGCCCAAGCCCTCTCATCTATGAGAGGAGGCATGTGCTGTGCCCGTGAATAACGCTTTCCGGCTTCGTATCACTATCCGGCCTCCCTAGTCCCTACGGTCGGCCGTCTATATCTACTCACCCGGCAAGGCCTTCTTTCTCGGCGGCTGCAGTAATGTATCTACAATTATTTTTAACCGACTTCAGAGTATTTTCATCAACTAATCAAGCATTTTCATTCAAAAAAGTGACATTTGATGAAGTGGAACTGCTGATGATGATCAGAAATTTGATGAAGTGGAACTGCTGATGATGACTCTTCAACGACGTAGTTCACGTTTGGGGATTTGTTCTCTTCGTTATGTTTGTCAAGCAAGCTAGGTTTTCAAGCCACATTTTTGTCAAGCTTGAGTTCTGATGGTGGATTCCATGAGGAATTGAGGGTACTTACTCTTGTACCATTATTTATAAACATACTTAGGTAGCCATTTTTATTTCATTGTATGGAATCTAAGAGTGCACCATCTAAGTATAATAGCTTTCACCGACCTCCCCCATTGAAGTCGGTTTTATTTTCTTAAAAATTATTTTAATTTTGATATGACCTTAAATAATAGGTATACTTTACCAGGCAATACGAGTAAGGGAGTAATGTTCATTTTGCGGGGTATTTTTAGAAAAGTCTTATTCCTGTAGACAACGCCTGCGCCCGCCAAAAAACGTATGTGCCTACAGCCCCTTATACTAATTAATCGTATGCTGGGTCAGTAAGTAAATTCGCGGGCTCGCGTCTCGCGGCTGTGTGCGTGCGCTCACACATAGACAGCGCCCGCTCCCGCTCCCAGCAGCGCGACAGAAACATTATGTCAAAAATTCAAGATTTGAAAAGTTGGTCAGCTAGGCATTCCTCTTAACAGCCACTGTTCGGGCGGCATCAAAAATATTTACGTAAGTATCTACTAAATATTGGAAAGTGCTGCGGTGTCATAAAAACTCACATTGAAACTTTTCTCCACAGTGACAGATGTTGCGGTATTAGGGGTCGATTTTTCTTTATGACGTCATTTAAATAAAGACCCTCTAAAAATCTACAAGGCGACAGGATGTTTAAAATCCGCGTATCAGAATATTGCGCTTTTGAATATTCAGCTTTAATTTTATGAAACAAGAACGAATTTAGTATTACAGATTTCAATGAGAAATTAATTTGAAAAGGTTATTTTGTGAATGGTTCTTTGCAAATGGTGGACTTTTTTTCGATAATGCCCAATAACTGCAATGAAAGTAAACAACTTACGCTTTGGATTGTCAAGATTTGTTTTTATTATCGGTTCAAGGAACTGAATTATTTCAAATTTATAGTTACTAGATACAAGTACCTAAGTTTGTGTTAAATATCTAACAGTAATATTTCATAAATAATATTTCGTTGATTGGTACATAATGCCTCATGGCATTTTTAAGTACCTACCTCGGCCGAAGTTGCTTAACACATTCATTGTCAAAGATTGCTACGCGCTACGATCGTAGGCGATCACGGTTTGGCACTGGTACCACGGCCGGCGAGAAGTGACTACTCTCATTGTAAATCCTTTTAAGTCGTTTTATTTAATGAGAAACAATTGTTAGATAAAAATAAATCCATCATATCACCTCATCGCTTTTCGTCATCTTAAGGCTAAGCTAAGGTTTGTAATTCCCTGCCGGCATCTGTATTTACGAGTTCATATAACCTGGACCTATTTAAGGCAAGAGTGAATAGGCATTTTCTGGGTGAGCTCGCTTCACCGTCCACCTCATCTTTGCCCTAGATGCTAGATGCTGGCCAAGAGCAATCCCATTATAAATTTCAAAAAAAACTTGGAACTAGGGCGAACTTCCTAATGTTGGACGTAAGAAGTTCACATTAGTCCCAAGTTGATGTTGAAAATGCTCTATAAAACTAACGCGTCTACATTTATTTTATTACCTTCTGCATCTGCTTTTGAAGTTCATATATACTACCAAAATGTCTAGTTTACCGTTGTAATGGACGGACTACGAAAAAATGATCCATTGCCCGTTTTTAAATTGAAAGCTTGAATTTTCTTTTGCAGGAATAATACGCAAGCTCGTTGCAACCAACTTTATTTATTCATAACATTTTCAGCATACCGCAATAACATTCCAAACAAAGAGAAAGGAAGAATTTAAATACCCCTACAACTTGTACACTTTTATAATTTTCCTACTGAGTTCCTTTTCAAATTAAATTCCGTATTCTTCGGTACGTATGGCGCAAATGTTTTCTTTATGTTTATGTTTTGGATTTTTCAATAAACTAATATCGAACATCACTCCAAATCGACAAATTTCATGCTATAAAATGTTTATTTACGCTCAAATCTCTACCACACCATGATTCATTACTATTTAAAAAGCGGGGACCTTAGTTTCACTCGGTCAATAAAATGACTGTGAAATATCTACACTAAAATGTAAGGGATCCTATTTAAGCTTCCGTACCGAAATAGGAACCTTTATAATTGTCTTTATGTCACACCTGGCCATAAAGTGGCCATTATCGCAAGCTCCGCGCGCGAAAAAACCCACTTCCTGGCCAGGGGGTGACATAAAATGTTGTACTTACCACGGGCGATAATAAAGAAAGCCTCAGATCGCATATTTATCGCCCTTGCCTTCGGCTCGGGCGTAAAATACCTGCGATCTGAGACATTCTTTGTTTTATCGCCCTTGATAAGTAATGTACTATTATTGCATAAGTAAACGCGTTGGACTCAAAAATTTTTCGTTATATAATTGTAGTTTTGAAAACATGTCCAAAGTCATAGTCGTAGTCTGCTTTTGCAGTGTCCGGAAGTCAGTTAGATACAAAAATTTCGCAAACGAGCGTACGATGCACTTTGAAATCAAATTAAAATGCGATGTATGTGTTCCACATTGACCCTGATATTAAAACTTCAATGAAGCGTGAACACAATATTTTGCAGCGTTCATGCACGTCGTAAGCGCTCTAAATAGGTATATACCTAGCAGTGGCGGCGCGTCAAAAATATTCTTAGGAAGCCGGAAATAATTTGCTCCACCACTGATACCTAGTGTTATAGAAATGTTGTAAATGTATTTTGATTTAAATATATGCTGTTGTTGCTGCTGTAAATCGGTTTAGCGGTTTAAGCCTGAAGAGGTAACTAACAGACAGACACACTTTCGCATTTATAATATTATAGTACCTATGGATTGTAACGATTAAGTATGTTATGACATAATTCGAAGAGTCTCAAGGGATTCACTATGAGACAAAGATCCCGTGTTATGTACCTAGTGAATAATAGGTGTTCAAAATCACGTGAAAGTTTGTTACGGTAAAAGCATATACAAATTCATTAGTTTCATTGAAAAATACCAAGTAGTTATGATTTTACAGGCATTCGTCAAGTGTGACGTCATTTTACAACGCTCCTCCAATACGGAAGCGCGTAAACGAAGCGAGCGTATGGCGAGTGTTAGTTGTACTATATTGCGTCACGCGGGCCGATCATCACTTTAGTGAGTATTAAATATTCTTTGATCACCGCGCGCTCATTTTGAAATTCCATATCTTGGAAACTAATTGACGTATCAAAATAATTATTTCACTTATATTTTTTATTTTCAACAGAGAATACAGAAATTTAAATTTAAAATAAAAATTAGTGAACAGTCTTCATTCCGTGTCGCGCGATACTGTTCCATTGTGAACGCGGTCTTATATGTCGAACTGTCGCAAATTTTTTTCATACAATCTGATCAAACTACAAATTCGCCTGGAGGCAGCCTGAAAAGTAAATTCTTTCGAGATCGAAAGGTCCGCGAGCTAAACGCGTTAGTTCACGTTATTCAATATCGGATATGACGCTCCCGCGGGTCTGCATCAGCTTTTTACCTCGCCGGCCGGTAATGGAATCACGATGTACACGAAAATGTATTTTATGAAAGTGTGATGAATATGCCTCGTTATTTAACAGTGTCGCCTTCATTTTGTTGGACAAATAGTCCGTATATTGTGTGTAATGGTCAAATATATTTTAGTACTCACTAATACATTTCAGATTGTAATTTTATTGGGTTTATTTTTAGTGAACTAGACTGAATTGAAGTTAGTAAGCTTTCCAATTGTGTGTGTTAAAAAAAGTGAAGGATTGCCTGTTGGACGTTTCAATATTTGTTACTAATTTATGGTCAACCGGTGTAGACGACGACCCCTTTTTACACTGTATATGTTTTTCACAAATTTGTCATTAGGTTTTCTACTGTCATACTTATCTTTTGTGTTATTAAATAAATTTGCACATATTTTCCAACTTTATGGGTTTTATTATTATTTGGATGAAAGGCAATAACCTAGGTAAGTCCAGAATTAAACCTTTGGTGTCAAGGACAGCCTTTATAACTCGTTATATTTTATTACATAGACAACACAAGTTTCCAACACCCACACGAGCTCTAATAGCATTAAATAACGAAAAGGAACGAGCCAATAACTCAAACTAAAAGACGGGAAACTTCGTGAAACAATAACCTTCCCCATAACTCATGTTTTCATTTCGTTGTGTCGAATATTGTTTTAGTTTGCTCTGAGAGTTCATATGACAAACGGGGATGCCGCAATGTCTTGTATTCGTTCTATTAGTTCAAGTTTTTCATTATGGTACCTACAAAAATCCCCCAATACAACACAAGGATGTTTAGGTATGTATACATACTTATTAAAACTAAATAAATAGTTAGGTAATTAAATACATAGGAAACATCCAAACCTCAGGAGCGAAGATTTTTGTGCTCATTACATAAACAAAATACCCCTACCGGGTCTCGAATCCAGGACTGTTTTTTTATACAGTCAGTGGCAAACAAGCGTGCGGCCCGCCTGATGGTAAGCAGTCATCGCAGCCTATGGACGCTTGCAACCCCCGGGGCGTCACATGCGCGTTGCCGACCCTTTTAAATATTTATACACTCCTTTCTTGAAGACCCCCATATTATAGTCCCTCGGGAAAACCTCGGCAGGGAGCTCATTCCACAACCGGAGTGTGCGATCCCTCGGACCTAGTCCTAGTCCCGTCCTCCCGGACTATCGGCTTTTTAGGCAGGATTTTAAAAACAATGATCGAGAAATTAAGAATATATCCTAATACCAGCGGGGTAATCACGTAACTTTATGTACTACCGTTGGAACGTATTTAATGTCACTTTTAGTATGGGATTTGACATTTTAGATCTATCATACTACGTACCAACGATCGAAAACGTTACGTGATTACACCGCTGCCTGGTGACAATACGAGTCATACTTCCCATTAAAATTTGGTCAATAACCTTATTAGCTCTCAAAACACATTGTAAACAAATTAAATTACCTACGTAATATAATATGTCTCAGATTGACTCCTTGTTTCCTGACCCAGGTAGAACCGAGCAAAGTAATTGAAAGATTTCTATGGCTTCTTTTTAATTCAATAAGAAATATTAAAAGTCGAACAAAACTTTCCAGAGTAAATCTCCGTAGCAGGAGAATATTTCTATATTGGACGATAAATATTATTGTAGAATTCCGGTATCGATTACAGAGGGTGGCGTATGAATGGGAATGAATATTTAAACCAGGTCGAGGCATAACAAAAAGTTTTTCCGAAAGATATCGAATTTCTGAAGCCACAGTGACATTATCAGCTATTATCCCTGATTAAAACGGGATAGGTAGGGTATTTATTTAATTATCGTATGGCATTATTTAGAACCGTAATATCTTCGAGAAGACAGTAAGTACTCGTAGGTACGGTTGCCAGTTTTTGTTGAACTTTTAGCACCACCCAGGGATCACGTGTAGGGTAGCAGTGCGTACTTTCCATACGGACGTGGTGTTATTATAGCTTATTTGATATACGTTATTAACTAAAACTGTAGCTCTAGTATAGTGTTTTCGAAACATTAACTAATTCGAACGCGTTTGCGTTTTGTCTCAAAATGTATGAAAGTGGTATAGTGTACGCCGTACGATTAAAAAAACCGCAAATCGATGTACAGTTTAGCCATTTGGCACACGCATACTAGAGGTCAAAACAAATTTTTTGACCCGCAGTTCCTAAAAAAAATTCCCTTAGGGGGGGAGAGCCGAGACATTCTTTTTTTTGTATGAAAAAAAACATTTTTTTTTTCAGAAACCTATCGTGTGTAGTATCATATGAAAGAGCTTTTTGAGGCGATTCTGAAAATATACCACATCATTACATTTCAGCTATTTTTTTTTAATTAAATCAAAAATAATGTTCGAAACATACCAAGTTTGAGGTCCTCCAGACACGACAAGGCTGATTTTTATTTTGTACAATATACCACAAATGATACTTAATATCCTCATATCTAACCTCAAAAAAGCAGTTTCGAAATGATTTTCGGTAAGTATTTTTTTTTAATTTTTCAATATTACTAAGTGACACGGTTCTACTTTAATACCAATTTTACGTGATTTATGGAACTTTAGTGCAGATACGGTACATATTAATCATAAAATAATACGTAGTATCCATATATCCAACGGAAAATACCTCTTTAACCCTTTAACTGCTGGGTGGGTGGTGGGGGGGGTAAAGGGTTAAAGAGGTATTTCCCGTTGGATATATGGATACTACGTATCATTTTATGATTAAAATGTAACGTATCTATCTAAAGATCCATAAATCACGTAAAATTGGTATTAAAGTAGAACCGTGTCACTTAGTAATATTCAAAAATTAAAAAAAAAACTTACCGAATATCATTTCGAAATTGCTTTTTTGAGGTTAGATATGAGGATATATATTGTACAAAACAAAAATCAGCCGTATCGTGTCTGGAGGCCCTCAAACTTGCTATGTTTCGAAAATTATTTTTGATTTAATTAAAAAAAAATAGCTGAAATGTAATGATGTGGTATATTTTCAGAATCGCCTCAAAAAGCTCTTTTATCTACACACATATCATAAATCCTCTAATATGCGTTCGGAAACCGTAGAAAATGACTCTCATTTCAACATTCAATGAATTTATGGCAATTTTCTTATCTGTGGCTAAGGCTACAGCAGTAATAAAATATTTCATTTTAATCTCATATATGATGTTAAAATATTACGTCAAACAAAACTGTCAAAATTTAAATGCCAAAGTTGACATGTCCCTATTCTAGTATCACTGAAAATTCAAATTCAGTCGATGCGAAATGTCAGCTCGATGTTTTTTTAGTATATATCGCACGAAATTTGAGCTAGAACGACATGATCACATCAGAATAAGGACTCTTTACTTTTTTAAATAACATTCAGGTATCGGTTGCCAGTTCTGATTTCGATATTTCCGCAACCGTGCAAAAAAGGTTGTATTAACACAATTATTGTATTTATTTACTACGGTTTCTGAACCCATCTTAGAGTAATTATAATATGTGTGTAGACAAAGTAATGTATGCAACTGTACATAATTACGCATTAAAACACTCGTGTGACCTCGTGTTTTAATGCCCCTCATTATGTACCAGTTGCATAAACTACTATCATATGATACTACACACGATAGGTTTCTGAAAAAAAAATTGTTTTTTTTCATACAAAAAAAAGAATGTCTCGGCTCTCCCCCCCTAAGGGAAATTTTTTTAGGAACTGCGGGTCAAAAATTTTGTTTTGACCTCTAGTATGCGTGTGCCAAATGGCTAAACTGTACATCGATTTGCGGTTTTTCTTTGAAATTGGGCCTGTACGGCTACCACTAGTATGAAAATGTGAACAGGGCCTCTGGTGGTCACTAGTGGAAACTAAAACAACGAGTATAACATTTGTTGCTAATCGATGAACGCGCGTATTTCAAACTCGGTGAGAGCGTTTTCATACATTTTGAGACAAAACGCAAACGCGTTCGAATTAGTTAATGTTTCGAAAAAAACTTACCTATACTAGAGCTACTGTACGTAGTTAGAGAACTAGTTAACTAAATACCCACCAGACCGTTGCGTTGCATTTAATCTAACAAAAAGTGTTACATTTAAATTATAGTAGTGTGTTATATTTAAATTATAGCAAGAAATAGTCCAAGATGACAAGACTAACAGAATTTCTCCCTCATTTTCTCTTTAAGATATCCAGATTTTTTTTGCTTTTTTTTAGTGACGATTGCTAAAAATTTAAAGAAAACCGAGTAGAAAAAAGGTAGAAATCAAATTACATACTGGAAAAATTGTCCTGAAAAGGATCCTTCAGACCCACAGGAGCTGAGCATAGTTAGGTACGTAAGACCAGTGCCGCCCGGCTGGTTTGGTGGTGAATACACTTTATTCATCCTTACATCTTTTTAAAACCTGACTGTAGCTTTATAGGCCCGGCTTTAAAGGAGTGCACGCTTGGAGAGTGGCCTGGGGAAAATCCAGAGGAAACCTCCGACACGACCACGCGAGCGGTTTAAATACTGGAATACTCGAAGAGTTTGCGCTCCAGTGAGATTGATTGAGCGGTTTCAACTGAATGTGAGATGTGTCACGGGAATTGAGCCACTGGTATTTTGTAGCGGGTTCACTAAACATAGCCTAGCTGAGAAGAGTCGAGCAAGAAACTCAGCTAAGCCCGACCTGGATCGGACTGACTCTACCCGGTATGCGGCGGTATCGGGACGAATATCCATACTAATATTATAAATGCGTGTCTTTTTTTTCTGTCTATCTATCTGTCTGTCTGTTACCTCTTCAAGCTTAAGCCGCTGAACCGATTTAGATGAAATTTGTCATGGAGATAGTTTGAGTCCCGGGGAAGGACATAGGATACTTTTTATCCCGGAAATCATCCCTTAAGGGAGTGGAAATTTGTATGGAAGAGCGATAACTAGGTAAGCGCCTGATATAAAAGATAATTAGATTTATCGCGATGAACGAATTCCACGCGGACGAAGTCGCGGGCAAATACTAGTGGACTATATGTGTCTATGTTGTCGCGATCACGCGGTGGACGTCCACGCCATTATCCTTACACCGATAAAGCAAACTGACGTTGATCTCCATTTCGGATACCTTCAGCAAGTAATTATTTGAGAGCGGATTGTATCGCTTCTTTTACTTCCTACGTATTCTTTGCCAAACTAGTCAACAAGTTAATATAATATTGTAACTTCTTGTAGTTCTAATAAATAATTTGTAATTGGTTCCTCGCGATACAGGCGAAGCCTAGTGCGAGGACCCCTGGTAAATATGTAATACAATATTTTCTGAAAAAAAAAAAAAGTCGGATTCTTCGCACCTATAATTAACTCGGACTAACACACAATATTGATTCGCGGCCTAATAACATCAACTAGGAAGCCGCAACATTAAGGATCGCAAACTTCAGCCGCCATAACAATATTTCGGTAAATACCGGGCTAAAGTTCAGAAATCCGGGGCAACTCGCCACTGGTCGTAAAAACGGACGCTCTTTATTAAGGTTGCCGATTACTGGAATGGTCGTGTAAGGGTCCTGTCGGGGCAGAATCCCGATACGTAATTAAGGACACTGTTCTAATTGACAATCTTCGGCTTGCGATCTCTAAATATAAGCGATTTTTTTAAGGTTGACTACCTTACTTTTCTGAAGTGGATACTTCTTTGTTGGCAACTTGTGTGGATTAGTTGTCCTACATTTTGAGTTTTCATATTTAGTTTGTTGCACTCTGTATACCATAAGTAGACAAAATCCTTCGTAAGTAGGTCCTGCCTTATCTCTACATTGATGTTTAAGCATGTAGTATTTTTGATAAGAATTATTTTTTATGTGAATCTACCTTCTTTCACGAGGAATAATTAATTGGATATGGGGACTGAAAGGAGAGTGAATGTTGCTATACTAACCTCTTATTTATATAAGATGTTAGTATAGCAACATTGATTCAATAATTGTCTATACTCTATATATTGTCACGTTGTCAGATCGAGCAAGCTTTTAAAGGACGGAACGGATTAAATTGGGAAATTCTGTGTTTATGTGTATCATTGCCGTAATGTGGGTAGTTGCAGCAAATAGACAGTACTGTAACTCAAGTAGTGTTTTCGAAACAAAACACAAACTCTCGTCTTAATTTATATGGCAAAAAATAGTTACGGCCACCAGCGGCGCTGCTCGCGTTGCCTTACAGAATCAGACTCAACGCAAACGCGTTCGTTTGTGTTTTATTTCGAAAAAACTTATACTAGAGCTAATACTGTTATACATACCGACAGTGTGCGCTGATGCCTGCAGCCGCATTTTGCGCCAGACTGCTCTCGGGCTATCGAAGAGGATTTTACGCCGTTATATAGAGTACGCTGGCGAATGGATCATCTCTGCTTCCCCTTTTTGAGCTGGGCCTTAGCACACACCGTACCTACTGGTAAATTACTTTGAGTTGGTCAGTGACATATATACACTCATATGATCATAGATATAGTATATACAAGCACAAGCAGTTATAAATGCGCCACCGAACGGCCGGGTATGATAAAGAATATTCATATTGGTTGGACGACCGCTTTAGTTTAGTTGGTAGTGACCCTGCCTACGAAGCTGGAGGTCCCGGATCCCCCACAATGTCTAAAAATCGTATGTTCATAATAAAAACTATTAAATTAACACTAAATTTGAATATCCAACGGAATAAAAGCATATTAACAAGCATATGTCACTATCAAACTTAAAGTAATCGTATATTGTACAGTCAACGAAATTAATTTCCGGAATACTTCGTACCTTGTCACAGTGAAAATCAGTATAGAAGCCGCTAGAGATCTCATATAAATGTCACTGTGACAAGGTACTGATAAGTCCTGACCCTGGAAGACTTAGGAATGGCTCAGCCATTGGAAAACACATCTTCGTACAAGAATATTTATTACAAGACTAAAGAATGACATAAAAAGGTGACACGAGTCTGTAAGGCGAGGCTTACTACTGAATCACCAAGAAGGTTCGCACATACATCACACCCCCTTTCTTAAAGCGGGTATTACACTGTCCTGAATTCAGGACACTTAGAAGGGTTCCGACCTATACGTTAGAGCGAGATGCTTCAACTCCCCTCCACTAGTTAGGACGCCTGATTCAGGACTGTGTAATACCCGCTTATACAACGCCACACTATCAATCAAATTCAAAACCATAACCGACTGGAGGTCTCCTAACCCGTTTTTCATGGACTGGGGCCGGCGGATTAGTAGCGTTGCTAGCGTGTGGCAGCCCTATAACTACCTGGCTAGGTGCGGGATTGGAGGTGGTAATTTCCGCCGGTAACTGCCGAAGATCATCTCTCTCACCGCCAACTTGTTCTCCAGTTTCAGCTAAAACAAACCTTTCTTTGAGCTGATCGACATGCCTGTGCCCTGTGGTGCCATCTTCCCTAGTAACCAAAAAATTGCGAGATCCCTTCACTGCTGATACTACTCCCGGGACCCAATTTTTCTTACCACCGAACTCTTGCATCCATACGGGATCTCCGCTATTCATCCGCCTTGAAGGCTTATCGACAACCTCCTCTAACGGCCTTCTTTGAACGTTTTGAACCCGTTGCTCTACTGCTGCTGCTGGCGTTAGTAAATCAAGTCTGCAGCGAAGTGCTCGCTTTTGTAACATAACGGCTGGCGTTTCCCCTGTAGCGCTGTGGATACTATTGCGGTAATTTAGTAAGAAGGACTGTAGCGCAAAATCTAAATCCACTCTTTCCCGAGTAGCCTTTTTGAGAGCCCGCTTGCATAACTTAACAGCACCTTCCGCTGCCCCATTAGATGCTGGGTGATACGGAGCGCTAAAGGAATGCCTTATCCCATTTAAAACCATAAAATCCTCCATCTCTTGGCTTGAGAAAGGAGGCCCGTTGTCGGAGACCACCTCCTTTGGTAAACCAAAACGGGCAAAAGTCTCCATAAGGACCTTAATTCAACCTTAATTATTCTGTATATATGGATGAGTAAATCAGAGAGACAGTGTGCGCATAGTAACAGTACGGCCATTGCAAATATATGACTTACGGTCAACCAATTTCATTCCTGGGCCACTTCGTACCTGTGATGTATGTGCCAACCTTCTTGGTGATATAGTAGTAAACCTCGCCGTACAGACTCGTGTCACCTTTTTATGTCATTCTTTAATCTTGTAATAAATATTCTTGTATGAAGATGTGTTTTCCAATGGCTGAGCCATTCCTAAGTCTTCCAGGGTCAGGACTTATCAACTGGCGACGAGATTAAACGATTTTCACGCGGGTGAGCGCTCGACACGGAAGAACTAACATGGGCGTTTATTGGGAAGAATAAAAGTTAAAGTAAATTATTAAAGAACAAAGATCGTCTGGAGCAGTACTTTGTGGTAAATGATACAAAGGAGGAAAGAAAACTGCCGTTGTTGATCACAATCATTGGATCGGAAGCCTACGAGTTGTTGGTAACCTTGTGCACGCCGAGCAAGCCGGCGACTTTCACATATGCTCAAATTGTAGACATTTTGACTGCGCATCTTCAGCCGAAACCAAGTATACTAGCGGAAAGATATAAGTTTCGTCAAAGGAAGCAAGCGAGAAATGAACCGATATCCGAGTATATTGCGGAGCTAAAAAAATTAAGTCGATTTTGTGACTTTGGAACATGGCTAGATGAGAGTATTCGCGACCAATTTGTTTGTGGACTGTACAATGAGAGCATAAGATCACGCTTGTTCATGGAAGAGGACCTTAAATTGAAAACGGCTACGGCAATTGCTATAGCAATGGAGACAGCGGAAATCAATGCGGCGGCAGTAGATCACAAAACAAATGGGAATAGAACAGGACGAGATATGAGCACAGCGGCGGACGTGCATGCCTTAGGAGCGAGAAGTATGGCACAGACGAAAGCAAGAGGGGATACAGTGAGCACTAAGGCGGGTACGGCAAGTGGAAACTATCGGAAATGGTCGAGTGCGGAGCGACGGGACATCGGCGGCGATCGCTCAGTGCTGACAACTGGGAAGTCTGCAGATTCCACGCGTATGAAGAACCAAGCTCAGGGGCTATGTGCGGCATGTGGCCGAGCCCATGCGTTAGAAAACTGCAAGTTTAGGTTTTATACTTGCCGTGTGTGCAATCTGCAGGGTCATTTAAAAAAAATGTGTCCGCGTTTAGCACGCATTGCAGAACACAGCTACGTAGACGCTAAAAGTGATTCACCATCACCAGTGGACGATCTAGGGGTAAATTTTTGATTTGTGAAGCCTAATGATAGTGACGCTAAATATAAACCTTACACCTTGTTGATGAATGTAAACGATACAGACTTACTTATGGAAGTTGACACAGGTAGTAAGATATCCTGTATTAGCTCACAGTGTTTTAAGACATATTTTAACGATTGTGGTTTAGAATAGAGTCAAGCAATTTGTGCTTACGGTACTATACAGGAGAAACCGTGCATACCTTAGGTAAAATAAGACCATTCGTTAGATGGGGAAATTTAGTGAAAACTTTAGATTTGTATGTCATAGATAATGGTAAAACGAACTTGCTAGGAAGGGAGTGGTTAGAAGAAATAGGCATACCAGTATTTAGCTCCGCCATGCATTTTGTTAAATCGGACGAGGTATTTGATTTGAAGGAATTTAGTTCCAGGTTTGAAAATGTTTTTGCGGATGGACTGGGGCGGTACAACAATGGCGGACTAGTTACGTTGCGGGTGAAGGACGGCGCGCGACTGTTCGCTCGCGTTCGCGCCAGACGAGAGCCGTTCGGATTCGTTCGGTCGCATTGGTTGGGTCACAGTCACTCGGTCATTCGGATATTGTTGTCTCTATTCAGGTTTCGCTCCGCATGTACTAAATGTACTAAGACCAGAAATCTTACGGAATAGTTCGCTCTAGTACAGTGTTGGGAACTAGGTCTTTTTAGTTCTTAGTACATAATGTACTACACAAGCCTAATGACTGTAAATTATGAACAAATTTTGTGTGCGTCACTGGCAACACTGTCATCAATATATATATATATATGTTGTACGTCAATCAAAATAATCAAAATAATCCAACTCCCGTCGCACCCAAATTCACACAACTCCGATGTTTCCCTTATAAATAATACAAAGGCGAGATAATGAACTGTATACAAATTGGAAACTTTAATAATTTATCATTTGCAACATCCTTGGGTATCGCTCTGGAAATTTCGCGGGACAGCAAAGTTTTATCGGGAGCCTTGTTTGGAGTTGCGGAGGCGTCGGTATTGGCGCGGAGCTGAACATCAGTGACTGAAACACCGGGTTACCACTATCACTCAAAAAGTTCATTAGTGAAAGTGATTGATGCTATTTTGTGTCGCAAAAGCCTTATTTACACATGTACGAGACTCGCGTGCGAGTTTCATTACAATGCGGATTACCGAGGTATAACCACAATGTACAGTCAGCGTCATATAGTATGTAGCAGTCAAAGTGGCCAAATAGTTCGGTACACCATACAAAATAGATATAATATGGTACTGTTCCGAAATTGACCCCAGTAGGTATTTTGACTAAATTATTGATATAATCTTGTTACAGTCAGCATCAAAAGTAGCGATACATATGAAGGCGACAAAAGTCTTTATTACAAAGGAATAAGAACTTTTGACATCTTCATATGTCAAGCTACTTTTGATGCTGACTGTACAATATCCTCGCACTCGTTCTGATACGTTATCTATACTTGGCACGCGCGGATGAGAATGGAAGCTATAAATGTGTTACCATTATCATGTCAATACGTCGAGTCGAATAGGCCTTCATTTCTAATCTACAGTTAAAACCTTTTAAAACCTAATCATACTTCACACGACTTCCCATTCGGCGAATCCCTTAAAAGTAGCAAAGTGCAAACAAAACTCAAAGGCGCGGAGACAATACTAACATATCACAAAGTCGAGGAACGCAAAGTAAGAGCGTTTGCTTGCCAAGTACCAGGCATGCAAACACCGGGACAGCAAGAGCGAGAACATACCTATAAAAACACCATAAACGCCCAAAAAACGACAAGGGAAAATCAACTCTTAACCAACTACATAAAGCACACTACAGCTAGTGAAGTATGCGCAGAAAGAAAAGCCAGATGCTCACATTTATTCGCACAGTCGGAATGCGGCTGCTCTGTGATACGCTAAGCAAAAGGTAAGCAAACAAATTGAAAGAGAAACATTATAAGACCAGAATGTTTGGGATGGAAATATTTGAGTAAGTTAAATTTTACTTGAAGAAGCTATTGTATTACAACGGTTTATTGTATTTATTTTTATACGTGACCTTAAAATAATTATAATAATTATTTTTTATTTGTAAGTTAGTTTATTTGTAAGTTAGTTTATAATTTTAGAGTTTAGTTTTTAAATATTGTCAATGTATTTATTTGTAGAGTAAATTTGTATATTGTTACTGTGCCTAATAAATATTACTTATTATGGGACAATGAGTTTAGCCTTAACACCCAAGTTGTGTGTTGTGTTTGTTGTGCCTATTTAATTCGGAATAGATTATGAACGTGATTGGGCTTATGAACATGAGACAGAATATCCGATTCTAGATTAGACGAGTAATATAAAACTGTTCAGGGATGACGACACTATAAAAGGAAATAAAAAAATATAAATTTTCTACATAAAGGCTCAAATTCTCAATCAAATGGCGAAAAAAGTAATTCAAAGAAATAAATAATTAAGTAATTATAAGTCTTCAAAGTTTTATGAGTACCCACTCATAAAACGTTCTGTCCCTTTTCCGCAAAACGCACCTTTGTATGGAACGATCGTCATTTACTATGGCGCTACTCAACAGTGACGTCACGGTTAGGTAGCAGTTTCTCTCTCTAACCACGAACATTCTAACCGTTGCAACTTCGTTATTTTTTGAGATATTTATAGTTATAGTTTTATGTCTTCTTTCTATTGAAGTAATAACATTTTTTGAGTGGACATCCCTATTACAGGGGATTACGAGAGAGCAAAATAGTTTCCAGGTAGGTTTGATCTTCGGAAATACTCGCATTCTCTAGGAAAACATGAAAAATGCCGAGAACGGTCATACAGGTATTTTTGTTATTCTTTATTTATTTTGAAGCTTACGTAAGCATGACGATGTCAGCTCCAGCAAGCCTCTATCTACACACATCTCTTCGTCTTATAAAAAGAGATATATATATATATATATATATATATATATAATATATACATTAAAAATAAAAATAAATAAATATTTATTTATTTATCGTATGGCATTTATTTCGAACCGTCAGATCTTTGAGAAGACAGTACGGTTGCCAGTTTTTGTTGCACTTTTTAGAACCACCCAGGGGTCACGTGTAGGGTAGCGGTGGGTACTTTCCCTACGGATGTGGTGCAACTTCGACCCCCCTTTGTCAAGTGAGTGGGCAACTTGACTATTAGAAGTTTTCAAGCCGCCCGAAGGCCTCCAACTTGGCTTAACGACTGCTGCCATAGACAGCAGCCGGGATCAACGGGTTAACGTGCCTTCCAAAGCACGGGAGCGCTCAGTTAGTAACCACTCAAAGCGGTCACCCATCCATGTACTGACCGCGGACCACGTTGCTTAACTTTGAATAACGCTTGCAACACGCAGGCGCCGCTGGGCCACGAGCGCTCTATAAATAAATAGAAAAACTACATTTGTATACTTATTTACAAAGAAAACCGTATACAAACTTTGCAGCCTTTGACAAAGGCTCCGCTAAAATAGACTGGAAAACCCCAACATCCAAAAAGGAAAAGCCTGTATAACTTTTCCCTTTTCTCCTGAGTTCGGACACATTCCATCACCAAGTCTAGTGTTGCACATCCTCATTCAGGTACTTACTTAAATTAGTGTTACATAACGGCTACACATAACCATGCCTATATTTTATTTTTACACAACGACGGTGGCAAACAAGCGTGCGGTGCACCTGATGGTAAGCGGACACCGCAGACCTTAGACGCTCGCTACTCCAAAGGAGACACGTGCGCGCTGCCGACCCACTATAAAATTTGAGGATTCGCTTTGTAGACAGCAGAAAGGACAAATTTAGGCCCCTTGATTCATCACAGTGCATCCTTGAGAACTCTGGCAACCTCGGTCACCTTCCAGGAATATGACACTACATATTTGTATATTAATAGTACATTACTTAACAAGGGCGCAGTGGCGGAGCGTCCATACAACTCGATTCCCACCGGCTTGCCTTATTTTCAGCCAGTCCAGTTCTTTTGCTACGGCTCATGAAGAATAAGATAGGCAAATGATTTCCGGCTTCCCTTAGAATATTTTTGACGCGCCGCCACTGCAAGGGCGGTAAAACAAAGGATGTCCCAGATCGCAGGTATTTGACGCCCGAGCCGAAGGCAAGGGCGATAAATATGCGATCAGAGGCTTTCTTTATTACCGCCCGTGTTAAGTACAAAATTTTATGTCACCTCCTGGCCAGCAAGTGGGATTTCCCGGTAATTGCCGCTTTATGGCCAGATGTGACATAAATAATGTTATTATGGCTGTTGTCTTCTGCAAGGCGCATGTACATTCCCAGTTGGGCTGCTCCATATTCGAGCAAGATGACATTTAGCTGTGCCCTACCTCTCTTAATAGATTTACCTATTGCCAATATACTTATGTTTGATATGCCGTACTCTTCACCCGCGCACGGACCATATAAAACGAATAATTTCGAACGTTCAGGTTTTAGATACGTATATGAATTTCCAATCTTTTTTCGAAAGAACCGTGTAAATATCTCTGTAGTTTAGAATTAGTACAAAATTGTATGTTGAAACAGCGTGTAACCGGTTGTAAGCTACTTACGTGCGCCTGCAAGGAAAATATCTGAAAACCGACTGAGGTGACATATATGTACAACAATAAATCCTTGCTTGCTGTGGCACCCGGGTTTAAGAGATGTTAGTTAAAAACACAATTAAAGGCACATCACATACGTGATAACCTGTGAACCGATAATGGTCTCATCGAGCGTGTGCACCGCGCAAACTTTAGTCCAACTTGAGTCCGACTTGAACACAAGTTCGTACCGAGATCAGAGGAGAATCAACAAGCGTGTTCTGAAGTATGTGCTGCAAGAATCGATGGCCAAGAGCTGAGATGTATACACCACTTGGGAATTCCTAATCTGACCACTACTTGACAAAGTTAAGGCGTCGTTTTATATTTTATATACAAAATTCTGCGTAACGGTTCGAAAAATGTCGACTTGTCGAGCGTTATTCGACCTGAAAGATATGAGTTTTATTATACGAGTATCTTAAGGCAATAAAACTAGGTAATAATTTCATGGACACAGAGGAGGAGACATTTTCATGAGGTACCTCTCGCTGTCGCCCTAACCACCGGTAGGTATCTGACTATATTTCAATGATCTTTAATGTAAATAAAACACTGTTTTAAAATGTTATTGAGGGACGTATTTATGGAAACAGGAACCAACCCACACTTCCCCCAAAATTGAGATAAGTATGCAGAAAGTTATTAAAATGCACCTTCTGTCGACCCTGTAAAGTTCAAAGTCATTTGGCAACTTTTACTTATAAAAACATTATGTTGACAAAGTTACCAGCACACATGACAGTAGTTTCACATTAAATCAAAAAGATCCAAGTCACGTGGTAACCCGGCAATTTGGAAAATTCGATTATTCTATTTTAACATTGAAAATGTTTTTTCGATCGCTTCGGTAAGGCCTCCAATTTCAGCGAGAGTGATACACTGCCCTGGTCTCGTGAGGTTTAGGGCTACGTGGATGATTCAGGTGTCAAAAGATGCCCCTTGGCAAGGGTTACAAAATGGTAAAAAAAACAAAAAGCTTATTTTAAAAGTTGCTAAAATGTCGAAAAAAGTCTTATTTTTTGGTGTCTTGTCGTGCTAAATCGGCAATATCTTAAAAATGAAAAGCGATATCGAAAAAGTCAAAAAATACCCCGAGGGCTTGAGTTGGCCTAAATTTTGTAAAAAACAGGACCTCTCTATCTCTTACGGTCTAGCCAGGAAGGTACCCTTTATGTGGCGCAATTTCAGGGTGCGGCTCGTTATGTTCTGCAATACGAGTGTCGTGTCGTTGAGTTGTTATTTGATTGTTTATTTGAGGTTTCAGTATTTATTTGTGATTATAATATATGTCGACGCGCGAACAATATTTAAAACAAATAATAAAATACTGATTTCTTCATGCAATTGTCTGTTTGTGATTATTTTTTAGGTATGTTTTGAAGTAATCTATATGTCGCAGGCAAATTGCATAATACATTACGGCTAGCCGTTTTACAAAACAGAGCCGTTTTGTATTATGGCGGGTCAACGATTAGCCAGATTGAATACGGCTGAACGAAAATCCGCCGGAATGTGTTCGGCGCTTTACGTTATTCAATTCGCCTAGCCGTAATGTAAAACAGCGGTTCAGTCGGATTGTATAATACGCCGTAATACATTACGGCTAGCCGTTTTATATAACGGCTAGCCGTTTTACATATCGGCTAGCCGTTTTACATAACGGCTGATGCTGGCAGCGAACAAAAGCCTGAATGCTTCTTTTTAAATCATAGTCCAATTAATACTTAGTCCCTATTCTCATGTCGTTCGAGCTAAACATCGACTGAATTTGAATTTACACATTTAGAGTGATAGGTACTAGGATACGGTATCTTTAGTTGGTTTTGTATGATGTTCCAAATTTGAAATTTTTTACGTTATCGAATAGGAAATCTTAATTATATTATTAACTAGCTTTTGCCCGCGACTTCGTCTGCGTAGAACTCGGTCCATATCAACTTCTATACCGTATTTCGCCGTCACCAGGTATTGCGGGCCGGCCAATCTCACTAAACATTGCGCACGCCGGCTCAACGCGCCCGCATGAAACACATGACAGAGGATTTAATATATGGATGTAGATCAAGTAACGTAGATGAAAATTAATATGATGCAGGTGCGGAAAAAACTTCATACGCATCAAGTATGGAAACGAAAACGCGAGTGTAGCGAGCGCGAAATGTTTCGAAAATTATGATGCACCTGCGGAAGAGACTTCATACGCCTCAAGTGTAATAGGTAGATGAAAACGCGAGCGTAGCGAACACGAAATATTTCGAACATTACGATGAAGGTGTGGAAAATACTTGATACGTATTAAGTAGCGTAGATGAAATAATTTCGAACGTTATGACGCAAGTGCTGAAAAGACTTCATACGCATTAAGTAAAAGATGAAAAAAAGACGAAAACGCGAGCATAGCGAGCGTGAAATGTTTCGAACATTATGATGCAGGTGCTGAAAATTCCATCAAGTACCTAATGTAGCACGAATGTAAATAATTTTTAATCATTTGCAAGCCTGCTTACAGGTTAGATAGACTGTAGTACCATATATCTGGTATTTTTAAGTAACAACTTTGAAAGCTATCTTAGCAAATAAATATTTCTAAGTGCCAAAGTATTTCAATTTTATTTTATTTTATACGCAATTTATAGTACCTATTAATTGCTCTAAGAATAACAGACATTCGAACTAAATCTGTCATAATTAAGGTTGACACACACATAGTTAAAGCTCGGCACCAGACCGGCGCGGCCTCACCTCACGTAAATCCAACGCAAGCACGGAACCGCATCGTGCCTCAGCAGCGCCGAGGTGGCCGCGTGGCGGTGCCGCGCTTGCCGCGAGGTGTCCACTGGTTGAGGGCTTTTTACGTTTGAAGTAGGCCGTTTCGCCTGCGTCTGTTCACCATGGCTGGTGGTCCTGTCCCGAGCAGGGGCGATGCCGTTACGTAGTGGATAATGGCTGGAGCACACCGCTGCATCCGCACTCATCTGGTTTGCCAAAACCTTAACTGTGCGTTGCATTATGAAGTTTCTAACAAAGAATTGGGGCGGCGCCGGTCTGGTGCCGAGCCTTTTTATGTGTGCGACAACCTTAATTATTATATTTTATTGAGCCTAAAATGTCCCACTGCTGGGAAAAGGCCTCCCCCTCTTTTTCCATTCCTCGCGGTCTTGTTTATCTGCCCAGTCTCCTTTTTAAAGAGTCCAAATTATCACGCCACCGCCGGCGTGGTCTACCGCGTCTCCGTTTTGAGTCGTGGGCATCTACTCTGTGGTATTTTTAGCCCACAGCTCATTCGGCATCCGGTAGACGTGTCCAGTCCAGTCCCACTTTAATTGGGTTGTTTTCCGAGCTACGTCAACTATTTGAGTTTTGGAGCGCAGTGTGGTGTTCCGGATTCGATCCACCAACTTTACACCTAATATGCTGCGCGCCATGGCTCGCTGGCAAACCCCGAGTATGGATTTCTGGGCTTCTGTCAAAGACCAAGTTTGTGCACCGTAGGTGAGAACTGGAAGAATGCTCATGTCCATGAGCCTACGTTTAGGTGAAAAAGGTAGGTCACCTTTCATTGGGTGATTCATAGACCAATAGCTCTTCCAGGCGTTTACTGTCCTCCTATCGACCTCTTTTTCTTGTCTTTGTCGACAATCTTAATAGCTCATCATAATCAAGTGGTGGCGAAATTACTCAGTTTATAACTACGGTGGAAAGAATAAATAAATCATATCTAAATCATGCAAATACCTATTTTATCTTGCCACTTTAAGACTCAAATTAGTAAATTGTGCAAGTGTAGATCTACATTAGCTTCCTTCAACTTTAACGAATGACATCTGTATACTGACTAAGGAGCTGACACGCTTTGCTAGAGAAAGAGAGTCTTATTGCGATTCCTATAAGAGAAAATAGAAAAGAGTGGCATGTTTTGTCCCTATCACCGACCGAACATTTTTTCATGGTCGGGTTATAGGCAAAACGCAAACTTCCCTAAGCAAATACATTGGACATGCAAACCGGCCAAATTGCGTAGTACAAATTATGTATGAAAATTAGCAAGTATGAGAAAGACATAGCACCGGGCGCTCGTTGGCGCATCTATAACTAAAGAGTTTATATTATATCTATGATCTGTATATTGACACTTGACACACGTCTCTGACATGTCAAACGTCAAATAATATCGTAACATTTACAAATGTCTAGACTCACCTCACCATACGTCCCAATTGTATCTTGAACCTGAGATTCGTGAAAACTGTGAGCATGTTCGGAGGTCAGGCTTTCACTGGTTCTGCAGAGACGAATTTTCGTGGGCATTGTAAATACCTAACATGGATCCGGTTCATAGATTGGAAGTTGAATCTAATTTATCAGTTTAAGGGATTATTTCCAGGATAAAAAGTATCCTATGTCCTTCCCCGGGTCTCAAACTATCTCCATACCAAATTTCATCTAAATCTGTTCAGCGGTTTAAGCGTGAAGAGGTAACAGACAGACAGACAGACACACTTTCGCATTTATAATATTAGTATGGATATGTTACTGCTGTAACCTTTTACCACAGATAAGTGGTAAGAAAATGCTGGTCATTGCCTACGGTTTCTGAAAGCATTTTACAGGATTTATGATATGGGCGTAGATAAAAGATAAAAATCGATTAAGACGAAAGCATGCGTGAATTGAAGAATTTTTTTTTAGTGTATAAAAATGTGGAAAACGGATTAATATGAAATTCATTTTCAATGTACCTGAAGGTCGTGAGATGCACGAGATCTGTGGATTTTTTTTTAAAGAGCCAGGTCTTATGGTACCTTGTTAAACTATATTTTGATTAATTTATATGGAACCAACCCGCATGGTTCCTGATCCAACACAGTACAAACCCTCACTCGACTTTTTTTGTTAAAAGGAACCACCTGAATTTATAAAGTCAACAAAGAACCAACCCTCACTCAATCAATGACATTTTCAAGAATAAAACCCGTAAACGATATGTTTTTCGACAAAGTATCTAGTGTAAAATATAAAATAAAATATACGAATTTGTATAACATTACAATCAAACTTTTTTTTAAAGTTATAGTTATATTTTGTATAGGTAAACTTTTTTAACAAATATACGTTTTTCTCGAAACTGTCGACGTGTGTGTTGGTTCCTGTTCGCATATATACGCCCGTTTATTCTTTGACTTAATTAAAACTTAGGCTTAAGCTAGTCTTAAGTTTATTGTTTTATGACGATGTATATTATTATTGAATAAATGATTTTCATTTTGAAATGATTATTAAAACTTATGTTATGTTGTAAAACCAACTGAAATAACAGAAACCGAAGTAGGTGTTTGTTACTTGTGTGCCTGTTTCCATGTATAAGTTTGTCCCTTTATGAAAATAAAATACGGATAACGAGAATTGAGCTACTTGAGCCCCTTGTAACTTAACCCTTGTTCTCAGTATTTGAGCTTATAGACAAATAAACCAATATTTTTGGTATTTTGTTTTGTATATTGGTTAATGTTTTGGGCTGTCAGTCTATAGGCAAGTTGATAGATAAGGGTTGCGGGAAACTACACACCACCACACCACCGCCACAATCACAATATAATATTATAATAAAAATTATAAACGTGGTGACGTATTACGTGGTGTGCCGATGGATGTACGTTCCCCTTATTCTTAAAAACTCCTGAACTGATTTCTACAAATCGTTCCAGTATTGTAGATCCATCAGAATAACATACAGAATAGGTAGGTATAATTTATTTTAACATTTATCCCCTTAAGGGGTAGGGGGTGGTGGATTTTTTTTATGGGAAATAATTATTTTTTTAAGAAAGAATCTTAAAATTTCCCTTTTAGTCAAACAATTAAAATAAAAGAAAACTGGTTTCAGCGTTTTTCAAAATTCGCCATGTGAAGGGGTGAAAAGGACGTTGAAAGTTTGTTTTATTTTGGTAGAATAAGTAGTACATTACTTACCAAGGGCGGCAAAACAAAACATGTCCTTATTACCGCCCGTTGTAAGTATACTTGTATGTAGTATACTTGTATGTAGTGTATACATTTATGTCACCTCCTGGACAGGAAGTGGGATTTTCCGCGCGCGATTATGATTATTTTATGTAGGTATCATATATTCTGATAATGTAATGGTTTGCTATCCATATACTGACACCTTGTTATCAATTTTAACACTAGGCAAAACTACCTATTTGATGTTGCATGACGAATAGCGAATGACAAACTGTACCTCTAGTTTAAGTTTTTTCGAAACAAAACACAAACGAACGCGTTTGCGTTTAGTCTCATTTTGTAAGGCAACGCAAGCAGTAACAATTTATTGCCATATTACTTAAGACTAAGATCAAAACGTGTTCGTTTGTGTTTTGTTTCGAAAAAACTTATACATACATACTAGAGGTACTGATATAGTTAGGAAGAAACGCTTTTGTGTATCACTTTGCATAATCCATCCTATATACGTGAAGAATACGATATAGGTATCAGTTTAAACACTCCGTATTTTCGGCTGTTGTGAGAGTTGATCATCTGTTTACTGGATTAAAAGACCGTCATTTAATATTTATGAAGCCCAAATGTGCTTCGTTAAACATTTTCCGGTTGAAATGAAGTTTATAAACAATCCGACTCCTCTAAATACTTGCTTGTTGCTTAAAATCCAACGAAGTTTCCCCTCGCGATTCATTCATGACTTTGCCAAATATTTGATTGATTACTATGTCTAAAGCAATCGGGCCTTCGATAAAGTTGCCGGATACTTCATTTAGTGAATACGACCCTTGTTTAAATCCCCGGTCGGTAGTGATAAGGCTGTTTTTTTTATATTGAAAGATCAGAGTATTGTAAAGAAAGACAACGTTTCTTGTCGTTTCACTGTCAAAATCCAAGCACAAGCTGCAAGAGACGCCATATAGCCACGCACTGGTTGTTGTGGTTATTGGCAAATAAATTATTTGTATTTGTATTCCACACAAACCCTGGTTGAACACATAGGTAAAGACAATCAGAACCTTGTGTTTTTTTAACTGTTAACAAAATGTTTACATGTTTTTTGGGCGTAACAGTAAGAGAAAGTTATAACTCGACTCGCTGTTTGAAATATTTTCTCCCGGATTTTACTTTTAAGTATATAACCGGTATACTTACCTACCGAATTTTTACAATCCAAAACAGAGTGGGCAGTCAACTATAGGGGCAACAGAAACTTGCAAATGTGGATGCAGTGAGAAAATAATTCGTGAAAAGTGAAGTTTCATAGCGTTTTTTCACAATTCCGAAAGTACTTTACTGACAACAAGCCGAATTTCCCACGTTTGCTGTTTCAAATTTATTAATAAGCACGTTTTCGCACATATTTCTCGTTAAAAAGAAGTCAAAGGTCCGCCGTGAGGGTCAAATAATATTAGCATTTATGGAGATTTGGTGACATGAAAGCAAGCAATTCCTTCAAATTGGACTCAATCTCAAGTTACATGTAACATGTTAGCGAAGACTAAAAGTCCGTATAAAAATATTACCGTCCCTTATTTGCGTAAAAATAATCGTGATTCATGCGACCAAAAAAAATCCACAGATCTCGTGCCTCTCACGACCTTCAGGTACATTGAAAATGAATTTAATATTAATCCGTTTTCCACATTTTTATACATTAAAAAAAAAATCTTCAATTCACGCATGCTTTTGTCTTAATCGATTTTTATCTTTTATCTACGCCCATATCATAAATCCTGTAAAATGCTTTCAGAAACCGTAGGCAATGCCCAGCATTTTCTTACCACTTATCTGTGGTAAAAGGATACAGCAGTAACATAGAATAGTAGTTTATGCAACTGGTACATAATGAGGGGCATTAAAACACGAGTGTGTTTTATGAAACGAGCCGAAGGCGAGTTTCATAATAAGGTCACACGAGTGTTTTAATGCTTAATTATGTACAGTTGCATACATTACTTTATCTACACACATATTATAATTACTCTAAGATGGGTTCAGAAACCGTAGTAAATAAATACAATAATTGTGTTAATACAACCTTTTTTGCACGGTTGCGGAAATATCGAAATCAGAACTGGCAACAGATACCTGAATGTTATTTTAAAAAGTAAAGAGTCCTTATTCTGATGTGATCATGTCGTTCTAGCTCAAACGTGCGATATATACTAAAAAAACATCGAGCTGACATTTCGCATCGACTGAATTTGAATTTTCAGTGATACTAGAATAGGGACATGTCAACTTTGACATTTAAATTTTGACAGTTTTGTTTGACGTAATATTTTAACATCATATATGAGATTAAAATGAAATATTTTATTACTGCTGTAGCCTTAGCCACAGATAAGAAAATTGCCATAAATTCATTGAATGTTGAAATGAGAGTCATTTTCTACGGTTTCCGAACGCATATTAGAGGATTTATGATATGTGTGTAGATAAATTAAGATTTTCTATTCGATAACGTAAAAAAAATTCAAATTTGGAACATCATACAAAACCAACTAAATTTAAATACCCCTATCATAGTACCTATCACTGTAAATGTGTAAATTCAAATTCAGTCGATTTTTAGCTCGAACGACATGAGAATAGGGACTAAGTATTAATTGGACTATGATTTAAAAAGAAGCATTCAGGCTTTTGTTCGGCTGCTCTTGATTTCGCCAACTCCGCCATTTTGGTTATTGTGTAAAAATTGTTGTAATTATTTTATTTCATTTCATTTATTGCAATAATTAATATTTATTTACAATTATTATTATAAATAAATATGTTCTATCTTTGTTTCGATTTGCTTCTTTTTCAATTTGTATATTAGATTAGCACCTATAAATACCCGGTACCCGGCAACCTACCGGTATCACTGGTAGCAATGAAGGTCATTTACCTTCGACTTCTGAACCCATCTTAGAGTATCTATAATATGTGTGTAGATAAAATAATGTATGCAGCTGTAGGTACATAATTAAACTTTAAAACACTCGTGTGATATTATTATGAAACTCGCCGACACAAATAATTAAGGAGCGATCACACCGCTGCTTAACGATACGTTAAAGAACGGCGAAAGCGATAGACTTATGAGTTAAAAACGTCACGAATGAGGCACTTCACAGCGATTCCTTATTAGTCTCCGTTTTTTTTTTTTAATTTATTTCTTACAAAAGATTACACTGAGCAGCGGTATGCTCGCAGCTTTAAACACCAATCCGAGCCCAGAAACGAAAAGTCGATGTATCGTTTTCCATCATTTAAATTACCTTTACCGCAAAAAACACTTAGGTCTAATAAGACTTGGCCTGTCCGTGGCAGTGCCATACATTTTATATGGAGCCCGGCAGAATTAGCCGGCTAAATATATGGTTGGAGTAAATATGAATTTTCGATACACTTGGGTTAGCCATTTGATACGGAATCCTAAGTTTCTATACAAATAATCTTACGATCAGGTATGGAATATTTTAAATACTTTTGAGGACCGAGAATCTGATTATCAAGAACCGAAAATGTTGGAAATGTGTAAAAAAAAGTAAAAAATAAAAACGTTGAGTGGACCGCACTAAACCAAATCTAGTATTCTGAGTGGCCCATTATAGATCTCGGTAAGCGAATCGAATAAAACGAAAAAAATAGCCTTAAGTATTATAGATTTTCCTGACCACTTAGTGTATGATAATAGCGAGTATAGTACTATTGAAGCTTCGCTTAGCTAGTTCGTTTAAATTCAGAAGATCCTGTTTCGTTGACACAGGCTACCTGAACCATCTATAAGTACCTACCCACCTACATGCACACACATTGGTCGAATCCTTAAAGAAGGAGATAGAGTAGCTAACAATTTATTAAAAAAAACATAGTACAGAACAGAAACAAAACAAGATCTTACATAAAAGTAATTTATAATTTTCTTGAATATTTTTCTTTCGGTTGTAACATTAATTAAAACGTTATATACAGAGTTCCTTGTCATAATTTGAAGACAGAAAAAAATCAGTTTGACGTCTAATCTCTGGGTAAATTAAGCTCTAATTACATCTTAGTGCTAGTGAATACTGTATTTATAGCTTGTGTTTATTTGCTGTTTTTTTTATTATTATATATACATAGTAACAATTATTAATAAGAAAATATATATATATATATTGCTGTTTATTTAATTTTGAGCGTTATATTTAAAATGTATGTTGTGTTTACCTATAATAGGTTACTCAAGCAACCTTATTATCTTGCTGCAACTGTGTGTTTATGCAAAATTGGCAAAATAAATCCTCATACTGAAATATAGTAAACTCACGTCTATAACGTCGAATATCGCTCGACAGTTTCGGACCAATGCGTGGGCCTTAATCATGAGGCCTAGCCGCGACGGCGCGACGTGTTATATATATTCGACGTTAAAGACGTGAATGACCCGTTTATTATAGTTCAATGTCTGAGACTTTTCTATTTAAAATAAATCCTCAGTTTGGTAAAATAGGACCTTAGCCAGCAGTTTAAGAGTCGTAAGTATTCATGGTTAGGTTAAAAATAGCGAAGTAAAGTCGAGCTTTCCCGTACTTTATTGGGCCTGCTCCCCACGGTCTCAAATTTTACAGCTTAATTTTGTTTACCTGAGGCTTTTTACAATTTTTATAATATCCCCTATAGATATCGCGGGCCGTCTTCCGCGCAGATGTGTACTGTAATAAAAATATTTCATCATTTTTACGCTTGGAAGGTGTTGAAGGAAAATGTCTGTCATAAAATTCACATTAGGCCGTTCGCTCACTGGGGTAATCGTCGAGCTATCGGTCACCTTGGGATTTGTTCAGAAATAATTTTCTATATAAAGTTGCTTTATAATAATAGCTAATATTTTCTGTAAAAGGTGCGCCCTTTGACGTCGACTGGCACTACTTTTCCTCCAACTAAAATGACTGGCAATATTATATTATAATTATATAATTAATTAGGTATCGTACCACACAAAATCCATTAACGAGCTCTATAAATTGCACACCATTAATTAAAAAAACTAAAAACCCCACTACTAGAAGCTGCCAGTCACCCGGATCAATTAATAATAATAGTATGGCACACGAACAAGACGGATTTCGTGTCGTATCGTAGCCAGCTCTTAGACCATTATTTTAATAATGAATATCAAAATTTGATTGGTTTAAAGTTAACAAAGTATTCTGTTCTTCAATACCTACTGCTACTTTGATGAACTGCTAAATTTTCTTATTACGTGCTAAACAACCCTTCGATGAACTTCATTAGTTTTAATTAATTTGCCTTTGAACTTGCCGCAGTATGGCAACTTCACGCGCATCTTTATGAAATTTATCGCGTCATAATTTCAAAACTCTCCAACTAAGAGGGTGATGTTTTAAAAGTTTAAAAACTTTTTTCTCGTCTTGCATCTATCTGAATAAAATATTCCAAATGCGGGGTACACGTAGGTACATACATATCAAGTCGATGAGATGAGTCGTTAATTTAATTTCATGCGACCTTAAGCGTGTAAATAGTGAATTAGAGTTATAAAAATTTAGCGGGCAAGTTACAACGCAAAATTGAATATTCTCTTTATAATCCTACAGTTTAATTTTTACTTAAATATCTTTGCTCAACCATTTTGTTTACTTGTAGTTCTAGCTGTGAGATCTATCTGGGTCATTTTCTGAACTCGATTTTTTTTGTGTCCGAGCTGAAAATCGTAGTGTAGCATGAGATAATACGTACCATTTATTTATTTTCATAAAGAATACATGCTTCCACGTTGAGGTTCACTCAAATTCACTGACATATTTGTTTTTAAAATACATTAAAAAATACCTAAACGCTCAAATTAAGACTCCGTGCCCTGTCCGGCATCGACTTTTGAATCAATCAAAAATTCCTATCAAAAACTGTACATTAGAATCACTGATTTCGTGTCAAAAACTTTAACTCGATTATATTTACTATCACTGAGCACAGACACTATTCACTTCACTGTGGTGAATAACTTGTAATTATGTTTAAAAATCGTCCGAGCGCGAGAGTTCAATTTTGTCGGCAAAATTCAAAGATCCCTGGCAGCCATCGTTTACATTTGATCAGCTTCGCATCCTGCTTCACATGTGCTCTCAAATGTCAGCTATTATATATAAAAAAAATATATATATAGCAAACCGCATTAAGTTCGAGTAAACCACCTAAGTATTTCGGTTTCTGGGTGGGCGACAATTTTTTTGCTTTTGCTTGCAATTTCGGTGGCCCTTAGAAATTCAAATTCTTACATAAGTAATGATTAACATATGTATGCATTATAAAGCACTTTGGTGTCTCTATATAAACGATAACTTAAAATATTACTAACATGCGATTTGAATTTTTTATGATTTTTTTATATCGATTTCCAATTTCCGTGTCCTAATTCCCATAGCTTGTTTACCCAAAACAGCTGATTTTGAGGCACGGGAATTGGGAAGGGTCACTTATTTTGTTAATAAACCGCATTTAATAACAATAATTATCGATGAAATGCATAAATTAATATAATTTGTACTAAGTATATCGATTAGAGTTGTAGTTTATGCGTTTATTTAAAAAAAACAGGCCAACTGCTACAATTACACTTAGCTTCTTAAATATTTGAAAAGAATCAATAAATAAAGTCAATGAACATTATGTACATGAAATCATGTAGGTATATATCGATACATACGCATTTTATATATACAACGACGGTGGCAAACAAGTAAAAGCGGACATCTCAAATTTTATAAATGGTCAGCAACGCACCCGTGACGCTTTTGGAGTTGCGAGCGTCTATATGTGCATCTGCATTTAGTGATAGTTTTACATATTAATACGTGTATGATTTTCTGCAAAGAAGTTGCTATGTGATTGTATAAAGAGAAATTGAACTTAAAATAAAGATTTTTGGTTTATATAAATTTCCTCGGTTGAAACTTGAACCCATGATTGGTAAAATTAGGCTAAATAACTTCGATACAATTGAACTTTATAATTCTTGATAAATTAGATGGTAAATAATAATTTTAATACAATTTTTTCTAAGAAAAGGCAATTCCCATGGACAGATAAATTCCCGTGCCCAGGTCAAATTTTCAAATTGCAATAACTTCCGTAATTTTATATGTATAAGTACCCCGTAAGAAAATTTGTGTTTATTAATTTTTTTATCAAATTATCAGCATAAAATTTTCTATATATTATTGGTATTTCAAAATTCCATGGGAATTTGACAAAAATGCCCGTTTGGTGAAATTCACTCATCTGTATCATCCTCATGTCTAAATCTTCTGTTAATTGACTGTTGAGACGACTGTTTGCTCTGACACTGAAGAGCAAAAATAATGGCTACGCTTTGTATTGTATTTCCATACAAAGCGTACCCATTATTTTTGCTCTTGAGTATATTCTGATATGTATTGTTGCATTTACTCCAGCAATTTCCATTTAGTTTCTTAATGATTTTTTACGCAAGCTCTAAATTGGAGAAAGATTGGATTGGAGAAGATTGATAAATTGGTTATTGGGTTGTACGTTTCACGGTCTTCAGCGTCCATAAATATGATTGAAATGACGTAATGTCTCTAGTTCGCCAATACCTTACCAATAAATGTCAATTGCTAAAGCCTTCATGCGTCGTATTATTTATAGAGCAATCCCATTTATATAAATAAATAAAAACTAGACAACTAATGTTACAGTGGGCAGCTTGCTGGAATAAATTGTCGTAAATGTGGACACGCTGGACAAACGTAATTACAATTTTTTTTCCATGGTCTAGTTAGGTACAAAACTTTATGTTTTTAGTAGCAACCAACTCCTCCGTCGGCCATCTTAAATTTGATAGGGGGTGGAAAGTTTGTATGGGGTGTAAAATATTATTTAGGTAGACACTTGAAAACTTTGAAGAGGAGAAAACGGGCTTGAAAGTTTGTATGAATGAGAAGCAACTTTTTTTAAACGTTTGACTTGACATTTCTTTATAGACATCATTAAATTATAATAAAATTAATTTCAGCGTTTTTCAAATGTCGCCCTCTGAAGATTGTGAGTGTTCAAAGTTTGTTAGGGAGCAAGTATTTTTTAACACACTATAGGCATGATATGAGTATAATCATGCCAAATAACAGCTTACTAGTACTAACGGTTACTGCGCTAAGCCGCGGACGGACGGACGGATATGGCGAAGCAATACGGGTTCTTTGCTTACTACGTAACCCTGAAAAAATACACCTACCGCAACAACGCTATTGTCAATTTTCCAGAAAAAACAAGCTTATTTTCGCTTGACCACATCTGTCCCGGAGGACACTAATGATTCATGTAAATAAAGACGCACGAGGGTAAATATTGACGGAAGCCATTGTTATTTGTAGTTTCTTTATTTAGGAGTTTTGGTGACTAGCGATATTTTCCCCTGCGGCCGTTTCTTGTATTTTTCTCTGTACATTTTCTTCTCGAAGCCGTAGACGGAGTAGAACGGTAGTGGCTCAACTGTCGACGACACAGGCTGGAGATCTGTAATCAAAGGATTTGACATTTAAAAAAATATTTGGAAAATGATTTGGGAAGTTATGAGTCCATATTTCTTATATATAGAATAGAAATAAATTATAGGGTCGGTAGGTGGGTTTACGGCCTCTTAATTTGATGCGCCAGTTTTGCGGCCACTAGCATGAGTTGATAAACTGAAAGGATATTTTCTTGCTTTTTTAATCTATTCCCATTCAATAGCTACTAATAAAAACGCTTACGACTCGACGTTTCTTTAGGGCATGTAAAAATGTAAATATCTTGAATTGAAAAAGCCGCTTGAATTTGTTCTTCAGGAGGCCGCAAACTGGCGCAGGCCGCGTAACTGGCCTAGCGACCCTAACTATTTATTCGTGACAAAACAACTAACAATTTACACAGCCAAGTTTAGCGTTGGTGTTGCATCTGTGCCTGTTCAAGAACGGTGTGACGTGGGCCCTCGACGGAACGCTGAAGCAGAAGCGAGAGCACGCATTTTGTACGCGTTGAATGAGCCTTTTAGTTTTGGCAAGCAGACATAGTCCAAACACTGTATCCATATAGTTCAATTTGGATAATAAGTACCTACTAATGACTCCACCAGCTTATTGCGCAAGTTTTCATTTATAAATGGCCGGATAAACTCCTCCTACTCCTAACAGAATGCTTCTCATAACGTAACGAAGCCCATAATATTTAGCAGAAAAGAAAATATTGATTTCAAATACGTATATTTAATTGTAAAGTGTCATTCAATGGAACTTGCTAAGTATGTAAACAAACCGCCATATTAAAAAAATAACCTAACTAATGAAACCATTTTAAACTTTTAATGAAATATCCAAGATACAGTAATATTTTTTATGATTCTGTATTTTACGGTAACGATCGTTTCAATAGTGTATGGTTTCAATTGTTTTTGATGAGGTGGTGTGAAAATTCAAGGAGAAACAGTGACAAAACAAAGTTACGTCTTTTGTTTACATAGTTAGCAAGTTCCATTGAATGACACTTAACATTAACTTTGTTCCATCAATAATTGAATAACCCAGTCTCCCAAGTTCCGTAAATTTTGTTTATTCGTAAAGTAAAAATGATATTTTTACTGTTTGCTTAATAACGTACTAGGTACGCACTTTCTTTTCAGTTTAGTTCTGCCATATTATAATGTGCAATATGTCAAGCTTAAGAAAATCTTTGCAGTTGCCAGCAATTTTACCCTAAAACGAAGATATCACGATTCTAAATAATTGCCATACGATAAATAAATAATAACGGTATGAAATGATGCCAATATCTCACGTACCTATTAAAATCTATCTATTCATATTATAAAACTCTTGCGTTACTTAGACAACTATTGACAGACAGCGCACAGCCTAAACCGCTGAAGATATAACCATGAAATTTGGAACATATATTCTTTAGAGTACGTAGACGTGTACTAAGAAAGGATTTTTAGAAATTCAATCCCTAAGGGGGTGAAACAGGGGTTGAACCGTTGTATGGAAATCGTTAATTTGGAAAGTTATGGACTTGAAACTTTGTACAAAGGTTTCTTATTAAAAAACAAGATAAATGATATTGGGTTTATATAAAAATCATCCCCTAAGGGGTTCAAAAAAGGGATGAAATTTTGTATGAGAAAAATGTTGTTTTTGAAGTAAGAAGATTAAAACTTCGGTCTTTTTTTTTATTTGAATAAATGTGCCCCTGTTTTGGCCTGCAAGCGGCCAGTTACAGATATAGTTGTGGATAGTCTCGCCCTGCGGCCAGAAGGGCCAGCAGGGGGAAACGTAAAAAAAAAACTTCGGTCATAAGCTCCTAATGCATAGTGAAAAACATTGATTATGGCATTTTTTTTTAATTCATCCCCTAAAGGGTTTAAGCGAGGGTTGAAAGTTCACATGGGCAATGTGTGATTTTTAAGGATAAAATGTAGCTAGAAACTGGAAATTAGGACAACAGGTTTCTTTTATAATATGTAGATCTATCAAGAAAAATCACTACATAGTATAAAACAAAGTCGCTTCCTGCTGTCTGTCCCGTTGTATGCTTAGATCTTTAAAACTACGCAACGGATTTTGATGCGGTTTTTTGTAATAGATAAAGTGATTCTAGAGTGATTTATTTGCACCCGTGCGAAGCCGGGGCGGGTCGTTAGTACTATATAAACTGTACAATTCAAATTAAATCAAGTTGCACCTAGGAGAAAAGTAGCTGGCGGGCTATTACGTACCTTCCATTGTTAGCAGTTTAGTAAAATAAAGTTGCATGAGGCACGCGAGTGCAACCAAGGCGTAACATTTAACAACTAATTATATGACGATGTTTACATAACAGGTACATTCCAGTTTTAAGGCGATATATCGATTGAAAGAGACGCCCTCATGTTTTTCGCTCACGACAAAACGGGATTTAACACTCTCCGAGAATGGATTTTTTAGACGAATCTCGTTAAATATTCTGACTGTGTGCAGGTTTATTAAATTTCCTCTTGGCAGAGTTTAGAGGAGGTAAAATACCATCATATTCAAATTAATCGTGTCTTTTAATAATGCGTTGTTTTAGTAGGCTGAGTAAAAAAAAGAAAATATAGACTCAACTTTGGATTTATTATCTATCGAGAAAATTTTAAACAATCATGTTTCGGCTATTGTCAGTACCACAATCATATAGTCAAGAATCATAATTATATCTGAAAACCAGCCCAGACAGCGTTTCAAAGTTTCTAAATTTCTCGTTGTAGCGCCTATGAATAGGTATATATATGGATTATATGGAGCTGTAAACTATGGCTTGATTTAATTGGCTCATAAGCCGTCACGGATATTCGGCCAACCAAATAGGAAAAGCCTAAAGTTGTCGACTTTTGAATTCGTTTGACGACACGCTATATTTAAATAATAATAATTTTAAATAATAATAATTAGAAAATTTGTTATCGGATATGTATCTAATATATAATGTAATTTAATGTATGTAAAATGTTTATTAAGTATTATTATTGACGTCATAAAGAGATTGTGAAATCGAATTATGAAAATAAAATTATGAATTATATACGTTTAACTAAATGCTTAACCACAATTTTCAAATTAATAAGTTCGCAGTCCGCTTGATAACCGTCATGCCAGTCTAGTACTTGACCATGGCACGCATGGCAAGGCCAGTCGAGCACACTTACCGCTAACTCGACTCGCGCCACTCGCCTCGAGTGCGAGTGCCGGCATATGCCACAGCATTTAACGATTTATCTATCTATGTATTTATGTATTTTAGCCACTACGATTAAGATCGGGGTTCATTCAAAAATATATTGATTTAATGGATGCCTTTTAATATCATCAAAAGATCAGAAAGGCCACAAGTAACGTTTTCTATTAGCATTTAGCATATGTTAATGTAAGTGTTTTACAGTAAAAGTCTACCTAACGTTACTTATGAATTTAAACTTTCGCGAGTCATGTTATAACAATATTTTACTTGTTATAATGTCACTCCGGACCGGACGTCATGTTTCGAACTCTTGCGAGTTCGAGTTTGCGATACGCGCGCATCGCAAATGCACTGATTCTGAGGAAGAACTCCCGAAGAGTTCGAAACATGTCACCCGGAGTGACAATTGACACGTGAATTTCAATCAATATGATATGCGTCACAGCGTATATTACAGTAAAGTGAGGCGCGAAAAAAAAATTTGACCTACCCCATCGAGTGGGGTATCGTTATTTAGAACTCGTTGAGTGCACAAATACTGTATTGTTTACTTTTAAGAATATTGAGAAACAAAGGAACGAGACCCACCCATGACGCCACTTAAAGGTAACATTCACCCGTTTAAAATCTCATCAAATATTCATCCTAGCGAAAAAGTGCATAGGACCTTTCTTGTAGAGAATTGTATGTAGATTACTCATGTCTAAGAACATTTTTAGCTATCGGCCACTGTTTAAGAGTTTTATACGAAAAACTAAAAAAAATACCTAAAAATGACCTTTACACCCCCTCTACCCGTTATCTCCACCCCCATCCCCCAGGAATTTTAGTATGTTGTTGAGGACACATTTATCTACAAGTATGCCAAAATTTGCTTATACACGAATTATTTCCGCCAATTGGCAGTTAATTGTCTTCTTTGCTTGAATCAGTAGTCTAAGTTGCGAACAGGTAGGTACGAGTATATTGGTAACTAGTGATACACTGCAAATAAGATTTGTATATCATTAAGAGAACCCCCAGATCTTAAAATAGGTTTTTTTAACATGACTGTGGCCTTTTAGGCCCCCATAAAGCGAGCGGAGTGCGTGGTTGAAGAGTAGCCTGGGGAAAATGCAGGGGAAAACTCCGACACGACCACGCGCGGGGCAAAAAACTGGAATACCTCTAATATTTAAGAGTTTGCGCTCCAGTGAGATTGGTTGAGCGATTTCAACCAAATCTAAGGTGTTAAATTAGCGGCTTACTGTCTGTACAAATCGAAGCATTTCTATTCGGTTTATTATGACGTCGTATTTTAGTAACCACTAGATTTTTTTAAATCATCAAGTTATAATCGAAAATTGGTACGGAACCCTAGACGCGCGAGCCAGAATCGCACTTGATCGGTTTTATTTATACTATCCGATTTAGCGGCTTAAAATGCAAGTGGCAGTGAATGTATGCACCTGTGTGACCTCCAACAGTTGTAGGCACAAATACTGAGCATTAATTTGACTTCCTTATTTGTGGTGACTATCAAATTATATATGTAAATAAAATAAGAACGTAAAAAATTAAATTAATCATGCTTAATTATTGCAGTCCAATGCGGCAAGCATTTTGGACACTTGCACCAGGAATAACACGGTCTGGGTGATTATATTTTTTTATTTATTCGTTTTATTTAAGTCCTTGTATGATTATATTCATCTATCTCAAAAAAATATGCTTCTAAATGTATACCTACAGAAGAAACGCGTTCAAGACCATATACATACCTGTACTGAAACTGCGCACAAATAATGATACAGCTCCCAAGTATCATGTATCTACAGACGATTTTATCATGCAATAGATATATATATATAACTCCTAATACTTTTGTCGAATGCCGATTTATGCAAATTATCCGATTTATATAAAACTAAAACTAACAATACTTCTACTTCTTTATATAAATATTAGCACAGTAGTTAAATAATAATGGGTTTTACACAATGGATCAATTATTGTCGCCCGCTTTAGCTTAGTTGTTATTGATAGCTACGAAGCTGGAGATCCCGGGTTCGAATTCCGGTCAGGGTATTTATTTTTGTGATGAGCACGAATATTTGTTCCTGGGTCTTGGATGTTTTCTATGTAGTTAAGTATCTATTTATCTATATAAGTATATAGTACAAGCTTTTCTTAGGTAGTTTGGGACTAGGCTGATTTGTGTAAGTTTGTCCACAAATATTTATTTATTTTATATTTATTTATTACATTATTTTTTAAGCGCATACCTACTTCATCAAGTAGTATTTTTATTTTAAGAAAAATATAGATATGACAGTCCAATTTACTGCACCGAAACAAAACAAATAAAGCGCGCGCCGCATTCGAATCAACACTTGAACTGATAAAATATTTCAATTTAACTCACCCGGTTTTAATACATTGTCGGCATCTCTTCTATATAACATCCCTGAGCAACATGCCAAAAAAAATAGCACAAAAACCAAACAAATATTCATTCTTCGAGCGGCACGTATATAGCGGGATCACAGAACACGACAGCGGATATATTTCAACCTGTATTTATTTGACACCCTTCCGTGTAGCACCGCGTACTCGTATAGACTCGAATAAAGTATCGAACGTATCGGTGACATTCTGATACGGCCCGCTGGCTGTCGTTCGAGATCGCAAAATGTAATATGAATACTCTTTTGGCAAATACGCTCGGGTACGGGTTCACCTACTTACTTTCTTGTAAATAATGTTCGGACGTGGGCCTAATAAAATAGAGTTGGGAACGACGGATTTCACGTACGTTTGTTCTGTGAAAAGAACAATTGAATACTTGTAAGAGTAACGAGTGTCGTGACGGCGTTTTCTTGCCAAGTCAGTATCTGCTTAGTATTAGCATCAGTTAGTGGTCCGTGCGACATCGGGGTTGTTTCTTGCTATTAAATTGCACGTTTATGTCACGTATATGTGTTCTTGACGTTATTTATTCCGATGTTTTGTTTTTCTTAGGGACATGCATTATATTCCTATGTCAACGCATTCACCGAGCATGGTTCGAATACAAAAAACAATAATTATTATATTTTCGCACCGTCCACTAACGCGGCGGGTAAGCATATATAGCGACAGGTAGGTAGGTAGCTAGAACTGATATGGCTAGTCCAGCAAGGTGTCTTTGTAAACAAGACGACAAAGAATACTTCCTATTAAATTTTTCACTTCAAAGCCGCTCGCTTCAAGTCCTTATCGATTAAGAAACGCTCATCTATCTTGGCCATTTTCTGTGTGATTGCCACCTATCTTTACAATTTCTCAATATTACTATCCAGAACAAGACTATTGCGACCTGATTTCTTATATTTGAGATGTATTTTTTGGATTTTCCATTAAGAAATATAGTTTCAAACATCACTCTAAAATCGACGATTTTCAAGCTACAGTTTTTTTAATATTTTGGTTAAATTCTACTACACACAATAAAATCATCGTACCATTTAATCCATTATTGGTATTATCAATACTTTTAAAAGGTTTGTTTTAACGGGTCTAACGCCATATTTATGTATTTACCTTTTTTACCGACGTTAATATCGCGTTAGACCCGTTAAAACAAACCTTTTAAGTATGTTTACAAAGCGCGAGAGTTTAAAGTGTTATATCAATACTTTTGTCATAGCCAATCAAATCAAATCAAAATATTTTAAAATTTGTAATGCCTCTTAATCTGTCATGTAGCCATGTACAATTGTACAGTAACTACTTGTATTACGTTATATCGATGATGTACAGTAAGCTAGAGAAGAATCCCGTTTCTCTGCAGCAGATTGTACAAGTGTGCAACCACCTATAGTTTTTTATTTAGGAATAGTCATGTGAGTAGTTTCCGCAATGTAATTTGTCAGAAGAAATTAATATTTTCTCAGTCTACCCGTTTGACCACAAGCCAAGGGCAAGCAAACGGTTCAAAACGTCGCATTCATTACATAATCCGTTTTTTTAATATTTTTATTTAATGAGTAATAAACTCGAACACGCGGGTGGTTTACACACTGGAATACTCTATGAGTTTGCGCTCGAGTGAGATTGGTTGAGCGGCTTTAACCGAATCTGAGGTGTCAGTGGAATCGAGCTACTGGGGGTTTTGTCGCTAGTTCACTAAATCTAGCCTAGCTGAGGATACAGAAGAGTCGAGCAAGAAACTCAGCTAAGCCCGACCTGGGTCGGACTTCGACTCTACCCGGTATGCGACGCTACCGATTTAAATCCCCATTAAAACAAATCGTTGCTTTTCTAAAACAACGCAGTATCTCGAAATACTACGTTTTGCAACTAAGTAAAGGACTGGACGCGGAACACACAAAAGTTTATCGTGAATAAAACACCCATCGTTTTACGTTAAAAAATGGCCAGATGGCAGCATTGTGCCGTTATGCCATTGGTCAAATCGCGTTGCCACTTTTGTGCAAGACCGTCCGCAGGCCAGATGAGACGTAGCTTTTCACGTTGACACCAAGATATTTTGCTGACTACTGGCACATCGAGAAATAATACGCACACATCCATTTACTTTTTTCTGTTATAGTGTCGTATTCTGAAATAGTTCGTCAATGCACCATGAAATATTTGTGTAACAATGTAATATTTATAGAAGGGCCATTATTCAAGAGAAAGTAAGTACAAATATTTGGACTTATCAGCAAATGCACTTGTGTTTACGAAAAGCGTAGATGTGAGCAAGGTCTTGTTAGCGAAATAGGCCTGTATACTTGATAACACTGGATTAAGTATTCATGTAGTAAACTGAATTAGTTCGGATTGTTATTAAATTTGTTTGTTGTAAAATAGGTGAACTTAATGATTTAGTTGAAAAAAATATTATATTCAGCAGTTTTAACAAGCTTCCTGTAATACTAAACTACACTTACAACAAGTAAGACTCTCAACCTCTTTTTACTCTTTTGGGTACTCTTGCAAACACTATCTATATACAGGCGCAATTTCATTGGTTGATATAATGCGGGGTGAGGGAAAGATCCTTTTTTATCGGTTTTTGAATTGATCGATATACATCATGATGCATTTTCAGACATTTTTATTGATCAAGAGGGCCCGGCTCCCCGCATTGGGGAGCTATGGCACGTATTTCGGAAATCTCTCTCGTATCCCTGATGCGGGCACTAAAGACCAGCCTTATTTCACTGGTCGTTATACCGCATTCAGTTAAACAACTGTGCTATCGACTTATGCCTTCATTAGTCGTTGTATCGCATGTGGGGCGCACCTACATTATGCATTGGACGACCACTATTAATAGCCTAGTATTTAGTGACCCTGCCTAAAAGCTGGTCCCTGTTTCGAGTCCCGGTCAGGACATTTAATTGTATCATGAACCCGAAAAATTGTTTTGTATGTTTTTATTTTATTTATATGAGTATTATTGAGTATGTATATCGTCACCCGTGGTATAAGCTTTGCTTGGTTTGAGACTAGGTCGATTTGTGTAAGATAGTCCACAAAAAAATATTTATTCCTTTTATTCATTGCTCTGTCTGTTATTACTTTATTAACATATACATCTAATAATCCTAATCTCTTATATGGCTTCGAAACCTGGACTTGGTGTCTCTACCGCAAGCACATCCGCGTATTGGATAGATTTTATATCAAATGCCTGCGTGACATTATGAACATTTCCTGGTCAGATCATGTCAGGAATTCGGAAGTTCTACGCCGTGCTAATGTTGACGGTATCAATACTTCAAAGCCTGTCTAATGCGTAGGCAGCTACGATGGTGTGGTCATATCTACCAAATATCTGAAGACAGAATAGCTGATCACATCTTTTATTCTGAACTGCAAGCTGGCAAGATGAAAACAGGGCAGCCAACTCCGGCATTATAACGATGTGCTGAAGCGCCACACGCGGAGACGTGATGTTGAACCATCGTGCTGGGAGTTTTTGGCTCAAGATCGGTTAAAATGGAGGCATATATAAAGACGAAGTGAACTTGACGCTAAGCGTGTGGATTTGAAGGCCCGACCACCTGCGGCCATTCACTATAATTATGTCGAAGGGGTGTCGATTTCTGGGGAGAGTGCTCGCACATTAACTGCGAAGATAGGATACTCGTATCTCAGTCACCTGAGAGCTCGTGACCGACGCTCTCACTAGCCAGGCTCTTCTTTCTAGTCACCGAGATCGAATCAGGAGGATTATGATGATGATACTGATGAACCTTTACAATGATTTTTAGTTACAGACATGGACACGGTTCCAAAGTCTACAGATAAATCGAAATATTGGTAAAAGACCGAGTCCAGAAACATATAGGTACCTATACTACCAACGCCCTAGATCCCAATAACGAAACTGACCACAACAAAAAAGTTGTCATTCAAAACCTTGACAGAGATGCAATAAATAACTGTTTTTAGCAAATGACAGTCATTGCTTTAAAAGGAAAAGAAAGAAAGGACTCTTTGCATTAATTTCCATAAAAACCTACAGTACCTAGATTTTTAGGGTGGAATCACTTTCGTCACCATCAAATCACGTTTTGCTGTAAGATTATATTATGCACATTTTATACATTGAGAGCCAGATAAGACAATGCAAAAAGATGTCATTAGATAATTTCAGATGCTATAAGTGCTATTTGCTGATATGCCATTTGCGGGCAAACGAAATGGGGTGGCTGTCTTCACGAGCATAGGTATAACATGTTAATGCTGCTAAAGTATGCCATCGCATGCTTTTATTCAGATAATTTCAGCTGCTATAAGATGCAATCGCATATAAATTTGACCTAAATTGACTAATTGTGCTACTGTATCACTATATTAATGTTTCGTTAAGAAAATAATTTGGTAAGAATACCAAGTAGTGGAGGTAATCAAAAATAACCCATTGTTAGCGATATAATAGTTAGGTATATTTTTTGACACAAGTCCTAATAAGCCGCTGTTATGCAAAGTTAAAAAATGTTTATGGTACATAACACGTAATACTCCTGTATTGCTAATATATATTATATAAAAATATGTCTTAAAGACGAATGAGCCGTTATTCATCAAAACAATAAACCATCCTGTTTCATTATTTTGTCTTGTGACGTTATTGCTTATAAAAACGTTTCAACAACCCATAATTATTGAGTCACAACTCTGAATATGTTACTAATTTAGGATTTTTAACTCTATTTTTGTTTTGTTTTGTAGGTTTTCTTTGGTTTGTCGTATACTCCAATAAACAATGAAGGTATTACAAAAAGAGGATTTGTTTTTTGTTAGTTTAAATAAAAGTTATTACAAAGTAACTTCTGTAAACTTTCAAACCTCTCTCCTGAAAAAACACGTTTTTTGAGATACAGTGTTGTTTCAGAAAAGCAACGAAATATCCTATGGATAGAAATTTTATAATGAAAAATCTTTTTATTACGTGTTTGGCCTGAGGAGTTTTTATAAGTATCAAGGTCCTACTGCTCTTTAATTCGTCAAGATGCATATTAACGCTTCATAACTATATAGTCACCATCTTCTATAATCTGAGGTCACCATACACCGTTTCTTTGTCACGAAACGTCGCCTCCCAATAGCTTGAGAGGCGAAGTTATCGAGTAGTTTGTGTTGAAGATAAAAGGAAGAAAAATTCAGGGTCGAGGTAAGTTGATTTATTTGTCTCTAACTAGAACCTAGAACATCATCATAACACTTACAAAAGGAAATTTAAAGGAACGGCGAGTATGAAGGAAACGTTAGCGGTGGCGGAGGTTAACAAAGGTGTTAACGTGGCGGTTAAAAGTGGCGTTAGTGATGGCCGGCGTTCGGGGCCGCAGAACACTGTAGCAGAGGCGGCTAGGGGCCGCGGAGCACCGTAGCGGAGGCGGCTAGGGGCCGCGGAGCACTGTAGCAAAGGCGGCTAGGGGCCGCGGAGCAGGACAGCAGAGGCGGCTAGAGGCCGTGGAGCAACAGACGTGGCAATGAGCCGCGAGCACCGTAGTAGAAGAGGCTCAGGGTCTCTGAGCACCGTAGCCGTAGTGGTTCAGTTCAGCAGCGTAGTGAAGATGGCTCAGCGCCTCAGATCAATGTGGTAAAGTCACCCAAAGCCTCGGAGTAGCGTGGTAGTGGTGGCTCAGGGCCACGAAACAGCGTAGCAGAGGTTTTAAGGCTCCCAATTACTTTGCGCGAGGTCTTCTTGAGGTGCGGGGCCTGGCTTGGCCCCGCACAGACCAATTTCGTAGTTGACTGGTTGAAGTCTAGACGAGAACCGCCGTTGTTTGGCTTTGTACGTCTTTTATATCCGTCCGTTCCGTTGTTCTAGAATATCTAGTTCCATATTTACAATTTCGAAATTATGAACTACCAGCAACCTATTTTGACTCGAAAGTAAGTTAAACCTCGCCTTAAAACGCGATTGGAAAGTTACGTTTCTATGACAATGTTACACTGCTGAAATGTAAATAAATATGTCAAACAATCAGATTAGTAAGAAAATTGCAAATTAAGCTATAAATATAAACAGACAATGAGCTGAATTAACTATTGGTAAGTAGGAGACACGTTTTAACGCGTCCCGTAGCCCGAGAAATGTAGGGAATTACAATTTTCATACTTGACAACAATGTTTCACGTTACAGCTTGTTACAAACGGAATCCGAATGCATATTTTAAGGAAAATAGAAGTAAATAGAGGAGGTACGAAATACTACGACCAGGACCCGTCGTTACAGCACAAGTCCATAGGCATATTTTTAAAAAAAATGCCCGTAATAGAAGGGAAACAAAGTACTGGTATCCAGGATCCGAGACCAAGCATGTTTCCACAAATACGAGGTATGCTACATTACCCCAAAAACCAGGGAAAAAAAAAACTTTTTCGTAGTCTAGTGAAGGAAAAGTTTTTTTTTTTTTTTTATATCGTATAGCTATATTAATGGGTGTGCAGAATGGGATGAAGTGCAAAAATGAAGAAATAAAAATAAAGGAATTCCCGTCCTTGCATACAACTCTTTCACACCATACAGACAAACCTTCATACATCTCTGACATGGGTAAGGGGTTGTGGTTCACATTCTATGACGCACACTCCTTAGGAAAACCTTTCCATGACCTAAGGCTTATTTTTAGGGAGTAGTCAGCCGCTCCACTAGAAAGAAAAAGGATGATTAAACGACCTAAGGCTTATTTAACGAGTTAGTCTACCGCTCAACTATATACAGGCCTAGTCGGTTTAGAGCCGACTAGAGAAGTGTTGGTTTAGAGCCAACAAGTTTGTGGTAGGGGTAGGCCTACCACAAGTAGAGATTTGACCATACGGCTTATTTTTACAGAGTTGGACGACCGCTCTGGAGTTATGGTTGGTTTAGAGCCAACCATAAGTATTAAAAAAGAATACAAAAGATGAAGATAAGAAGACGCAAAGCGAATAATCGCACACGCGGCATAGTAGATGCCTAAAAGAAAAAAATAAGGTAATGAGATAAATGAGATAATGAGACATGAAGATGATTGCAGCACACCTCGGTCGCAGGTTGGGGTCAGAAGAGCAATTTTGTTAAGTAATTTAGAGCTGTAAAGAGATTAGAATATTGTAACCTTAGATATAAAAATATGCTAGTATAAAAATTAATATAAGAATAAGTGTAACAAAGATATATAAGTATTTGCTATAAAAAGAAAAAGATGTGCCATGATGATGTTCTTAGTTTGTAGAATAAAAAGTTAAAAACTGTAGGTAGTAATTTCGAATACGTAAGATGCCAATCGAGTAAACTATTTATAGACTGCTATGTTGTCTTTTTTTTTGAATTTTGGAGTGAGACAAATACAAAACCCGTTGGGCGCCAAAAACTGTCACGAAACGTCGCCTCCCAATAGCTTGAGAGGCGAAGTTATCGAGTAGTTTGTGTTGAAGATAAAAGGAAGAAAAATTCAGGGTCGAGGTAAGTTGATTTATTTGTCTCTAACTAGAACCTAGAACATCATCATAACACTTACAAAAGGAAATTTAAAGGAACGGCGAGTATGAAGGAAACGTTAGCGGTGGCGGAGGTTAACAAAGGTGTTAACGTGGCGGTTAAAACTGGCGTTAGTGATGGCCGGCGTTCGGGGCCGCAGAACACTGTAGCAGAGGCGGCTAGGGGCCGCGGCGCACCGTAGCGGAGGCGGCTAGGGGCCGCGGAGCACTGTAGCAAAGGCGGCTAGGGGCCGCGGAGCAGGACAGCAGAGGCGGCTAGAGGCCGTGGAGCAACAGACGTGGCAATGAGCCGCGAGCACCGTAGTAGAAGAGGCTCAGGGTCTCTGAGCACCGTAGCCGTAGTGGTTCAGTTCAGCAGCGTAGTGAAGATGGCTCAGCGCCTCAGATCAATGTGGTAAAGTCACCCAAAGCCTCGGAGTAGCGTGGTAGTGGTGGCTCAGGGCCACGAAACAGCGTAGCAGAGGTTTTAAGGCTCCCAATTACTTTGCGCGAGGTCTTCTTGAGGTGCGGGGCCTGGCTTGGCCCCGCACAGACCAATTTCGTAGTTGACTGGTTGAAGTCTAGACGAGAACCGCCGTTGTTTGGCTTTGTACGTCTTTTATATCCGTCCGTTCCGTTGTTCTAGAATATCTAGTTCCATATTTACAATTTCGAAAATTATGAACTACCAGCAACCTATTTTGACTCGAAAGTAAGTTAAACCTCGCCTTAAAACGCGATTGACAAGTTACGTTTCTATGACAATGTTACACTGCTGAAATGTTAATAAATATGTCAAACAATCAGATTAGTAAGAAAATTGCAAATTAAGCTATAAATATAAACAGACAATGAGCTGAATTAACTATTGGTAAGTAGGAGACACGTTTTAACGCGTCCCGTAGCCCGAGAAATGTAGGGAATTACAATTTTCATACTTGACAACAATGTTTCACGTTACAGCTTGTTACAAACGGAATCCGAATGCATATTTTAAGGAAAATAGAAGTAAATAGAGGAGGTACGAAATACTACGACCAGGACCCGTCGTTACAGCACAAGTCCATAGGCATATTTTTAAAAAAAATGCCCGTAATAGAAGGGAAACAAAGTACTGGTATCCAGGATCCGAGACCAAGCATGTTTCCACAAATACGAGGTATGCTACATCTTCCGGAATCATCTTTATTACACTGGGATGAGATCACAGCGTCCGTGACTCAGTGCGGAGGCGGGAAACTTGTCGCGAACACCTTTTTCCATCTACACTCTGTGCCACACCGTGCCGTCAAAAGTGGCACTAAAATAATTATATTAAACCCGTTAATTTCTTTGTAAGTCAAATCTTTAATTGAAATCAGTTCAATCTACAATTTCTATAAATGACACAACCTTTCTTTGATACAGGAATACAATAATTCCAAATTACAACGTAATTTTTGCGACACGGTGTTAATACATAGTGTGTCGTACGTTAGTTTGCATTTTCTTATGTTCATATGATTCACGATACGAATTAAGGAAGTAGGTAGGTAATAATACTAATAATATGTCTAATGTCCAAGCCGTTTACTAACGTACTGGTTCCGTAAGATTTAAAAATATGTTTTCATTATAATAATGCTAAAATTGCAATGGGGCTCATTTATTTACAAGAAAATATATGCAGTAATACAACAGTAACTTAAATAATATCAAAGCTAACTTAAATCTAAAACAGGCCCTTGCGGCATCGTACCGAGGATGCTGGCAGCATTTCCTCGCTGTATCGCAATGCTGATAGGTACGTTGCGCCTGGAAATCGCCAGCTCTTCGTTCACCAATTACGTCAACCAGATGCTTCGCGATTGCAGTAAATACTTAGCTTGTGCGCGCTGGGATCCCATGGACCAAGAGTTTCGACACCAAAAGGTACAAAATTGCTTTCTCTAAACAAGTTCTCACGCCTAAAAACGAGGAACATTTTATCAACATAAATGTTAAGAGTCCACATATGCTGCAAAAGTTTATCGTCATAGATCTCAACATCTATCTGTCCTAATCTTGAACTATTTTCCTCCAGTCTGCTAAAAGTGAAAACACGATTAGTTTTCGATGTTTTTGGTTGAATCTTTAAAACTCTTCCATCTTTAACAAGGATTTTTGGTTTAATAGTTAGTACAATGATAAGTTATCAAACCTGAGAAAAAAGGTTATCCCTCTAAATGTACACGTTTATAATAAACATCAATATTTACGAAAACTACGCGCTAAGCTTCCGTAGAGAGCGGGATGGTTTATTATTATTATTATTATTTATTTATACAGGTATGAAACAATTACAGTTCATTACAAAATAAATGCGCCAAACTGTAGTGACCAGTTTGTTGGCGCGTCTACATAACATTACAAGGTAATGAATGAATGATTTAAATGAATGATGAATGATTTATTTTTGTATGTGGGAATTGGGTTACAGTTTTCGGTTTTAATTGCATTACATTTGATAGCTTCACCATATCCTACCTTTTCAGGTGTACATACATCTAAGCTTAAAATTAAGGAAGGTTAAAAAACTCATTTAAATAATCACAATATAAAACATTTCTAGGAGTAAATTCTTAATGACATTCTTAAAAGTTTTTAAGTTGTGGCTCTTAAAACTATCTGGTAACTTATTATATATTGTGATGCACATGTTATAGGAATTTTTAGAGGTAAGTGATAATTTAGCAGCGGGCTTATGTAGTTTATTATAATTAAATAATTGCGCTCGTACCTTGCGTGTGCGCAGCTGCTGTACCTCTAAAAATTGCGTTTTCTATTTATGAACAAAAACCAAAACCTCGAAAATATAGAGACTAGGGACGGTGAGGATGCCGTTATCTATGAAGTACGGTCGACACGATTCCCTACGACCTATTCCAAAAATCGCTCTAATAATCCGTTTTTGGGCTAATAGTACTTTGTCTTTATCAGTGCAATAATTGTTGTTTACAAATGTGAGTTATCTTAATTTATGAAGGCATGCATAGTAACACTAAAATGATATTAAGTTAAACGTTTAACTATTGTTGCTTTTATATAAATCTAATAAATTGCAAACCCACGCGTGTTAGAGCGGGACTTATGCAATGGAAGTGCGCCGCTTGATAGAATGTATGGGAATACAATGCGTTTGACACCGTGGGCAGGGATCAGCTGCCCGCCACCAGTCTGCTACCATTTCACGTCTTTTACCCCTGTCCCGGTCGATCTATAGGCGTGAGCCATGATACAATTATCGTACATATATACTGCGTTAGGTATGGCATTTCGGTAGTTCGGTTAGTAGTTTGGGTGACACAAGCTACGTCATCACTGCTATCGAGCCTATCGATGGTTTGCGGTCGCAAGTGTCAGTGTGGCGTCGACAGTGACGTCAGTTGTGTCACGACCCGCAGTGGGGCGTGATCGACATGTCGCGCAGCATGTCGCCTGCGCAAACGTCAGTGCACAACACATCGATTTTGTTGTGGCCTTATGTTCCGTACCTATCTAAATTAGCCCAGAAAGATTGATCGCACCCTTAATGTTGATTAAATTGACGGATCTCGCCCCGACTTGATTTTCGCATGCAAAGTAAAAGGATTTACGATAGATTTATAGTGTATACGGTGCGGATATAGGCCAGCGTTTTACGATTTCCAAGCTTTACCCTATAGCAACGGTAATGTTTTGCGCAACCGCTAAAAAAGGAAACTTGCCTCACAAAACCAGCCTGTCTCATTGGTATAATTAAGTTAGTCAACAAAGGCCACTCAAAGCTTGTTTTGGGAGTCGTCAACTAAAGCTCAAGTTGGGGACTCTCGGGCAAAGGGTTCCAAAGGGATTTTTAGTTGCGTAACTATTTCGTGAAGCGCATTGTTTTAAATGCTGTGGCAGGGCGCGAACTGGTTGGCTTAAGGGCATTTAGGGAGCTCTGAAAGTGCGTACCCACTAGGATGTACTATGTTATTGTGAATGTGTTTAAAAGTACCGAGCGAAATAGGCTCTATAACTGCGTGTATTGTTATAATACAATTAAAAACGAACTCATAGATCGGAATGAGGGTTATTTATCATAAAGTCAACCCAAAGATTGACCTATACCCATATCACTCGGTCCTGATGAATCTGACCAGACCGGTTTGTTCACCAACGACCTTGAACTATCTTTCCAATGACACGTCGGGCGCAACACACGATTGGGTGAAACCTTAGCGGTCCCCGGCGGCTCGCCTTGTGCAGTAGTCGGAACGGTTTATGCAAATGTTGTGTCATTTTATTCAAATATAACGATATTTCAAACAAGTTTTCTATTGTTGATGGTAACTTTTTGTTTCAAATATTCTCCGAATAAAATTAGTTGCTACACACCGAAATATAATTATAAATGTACTAGGTATAAGCTAATATAATATAATTTAACTATTTACTATTAATGTACTAGGTATCTACTCTACAATTAGGTACCTACTAGTCTCTCCTGATAGGGAGGCGACTGTCTGACAAAATAAATATTTAACTGCTGTACCTACATGTGGACGTACTTAGATCTGTCACCATCTTCCACAGCTTTATTTTAATAGTAAAAATAACTATAGGTAACTTTAAGTATGCCGGCGACATTAAATATCGAAAACGTTAAATCATTGTTCATTTATTACCTAAAAATAGACTTATATGAATTATGAATCAACCAACTTTTCATCAAAGTGTAAAATAAACTAACTTAGCATGTGACTAAAACTAGGTTGTAAATATTTTAACGCAAAGCGTCTGCAAATGCACCGTGCGACAGACATATCTCTATTCTGTAAACGAGGTCCCTGATGCCCCGCGTGTAAGGGAACCGTTTGTGTATTCCGAGAATTAGAAAACGGGAAGCAACTGTGTTCAGGAATGGCTCGTTTCGAGGAATTTCTATAAATAAATATCAGACATTCATATCCTCTTTGAAATTTTAGATGAGATAAATTACTTGGTTTTGTGTCGTTAAAAAATGTTTTGTTTGAGTAGGCTAATCGGATGAACAATCATATAGTCAAAAGTCCTTTTACACGACTGCCTAAAAAAGGAGTGTTATATTTTCAAATTTCATGTATGTATGTATGCGAGTTTCTTTGTTCCCCAGAACTTCTCAACGCCTTCGCCTAACCTAATTAGATGTGTGAGGTATCGTTGGAATCCTTACGTCATCCGAGTAACATAGGATATTGCAATAAAATTAATATGGCGGACTGTTGACTCAATTGTGTGTTCCGAAGAAAAAAAAATCGATGTTATCAAGTTGGGTTGGGGTTGGGTAAGGTTCTTGAGTGGCGACCACGAACCGGAAGGCGCAGCGTGGGTAGACCCCCCACAAGGTGGACTGATGACCTGGTAAGGTCGCGGGAGTCCACTGGATGCGGGTGGCGCACAAACGGTCATTGTGGCACTCTTTGGGGGAGGCCTATGTCCAGCAGTGGCCGTCTTTCGGCTGATATGATGAAGTTGGGTATCCTAATGAAGCATTTGAAGAGACGATATAAAATATACATATATAAGTATAATGTATGTACTGCAAACAAGAAAAAAAATGTATGAGTCAGCTACGACGCACGACTGGAGTTTACTATTTACGAACGATATCTTATAAAATATATAGATTAGTAAATGAAGGTAAATTAACGCATTGTTTGCAATACTGAAAGATATAACCAGAGACTAAGCACGACGAGAGTGCCAAGCCACATTTCATAGCGCTCGGTATCCTCACACTACCGGCATTACTACATAATATACCAAGTCGCCGTCTACGCTAGGGAAAACCTGTCGCTGTATGCGAGACGAGGTGATGGGCGTGATCGGGTCACTCGAAACGCGAATAAACTTTGCACGATACCCCACAAGATCAGTAAAACTGCGAAAACAGTCCATGTGAGCTTCCCAGCATTTAAAACTAAATTGAAAAAGTGGTTGCTTGAACATGTTTCTAAGCTTTAAGAGATTTATGGAATATTAAGAATAAACAATGATAATACTAATATGCAATGCAAAGGTAAATTATGTAAATTTGATATAATAATAATATCAGTCAACGTAAGGCAGCTTGTGGCGGGCTGTTAGGCTGCGTTTCCACCAGAGATGTGCGAGGATGCGTTTTCATACATTTGACACCTCGCAACGCGCCGAGCGAGGTGTCAAATATATGTATGAAAACACATCCTCGCACATCTCTGGTGGAAATGCTGCCTTAGGGAGTAGCGACCCTTCGTAGCTTGCTCCTGGGGGTGAGCCTGGGGTCAGGATGTACTGATCGGTTGGTTGGTTGGACGGGCCCTCGCCTCTGGCTAGCCTTAACCGGCCGTCCAGAATGGAGTCGCAAGAGCTGTTAGTTGCTCGGGTAGATGTGGTCACCTCTCTACCCCCTAGCTCTCTGACCGGTGTTGCCCCTAGGCCATTTTTTAATGTCGCTGATTAATAAGGGTCCATCTAGCAGGGAGCGAGTCACCGTCTGCCGGAAATAAAATGTGAGACTGTTTTATTAGGCAGGCGTCCGATGTCTCACCCAATAGCCCAGCTATTAGTCCATCATATTCACCTAATTTTTAGTTTTCAGTGCCACTTCTAGCATAATAGGTTCACAGATGGAATAAATGGGACCACTAATCCCTCGTATATGTCGACGTCATAAATCGGGATGAAATAGGCTCATTCTAACCGGACACCAGCCAGGAAGTGTCTGTATTAGGTAGTTGTTATTATCATGTTCGTAAATTGTAATTTCCTAAATCGCACAACCAAACTGTGGAATAAACTATCGCCTGCGGACTCAACCTTCAAACGTTCAAGAGAAGGGCATACTCCCATCTGAAAGACCGGCAACGCACAATTGACTTGACTCCTCCTCTGGTCAGCACTGTCAGCACGTATCTATGAGCGACGTTAATCGCTTACCATCAGCGTTCCGCTGCTCTTTTCCCCTATAGCAAAAAAAACTTGATTCGCGAAAACAAGGCGTCATAATCACAATTTAAGCTGGTCAGCATGAGGCAAGGTGAGCTAAGGCGTTGTGAATACCAGACCTTAGCTTAGTTGCGGCGAGAGCTGTCGCCTCCGCCAGACAGTCGCGTCGCCCGTAATGTCGTGTCGCGAATTTAACAGAGCGATTAATTGACGTTGAGGTCATTCGGGTGCAACGTTAATTTGAAACTATGATATACTAAACAGTAAACATGGAGTAATTCTAGTATTAAAATACGACATCATAATCATTATTGTAATTTTGACTATTTACCTTGACATTGTTTCGTAAATTTTGCTAATTGTGCGGATATATAATTATAAACATGCTCGGTCGTATTTTGTCTAAAAAACGAACAAGGGAAGTTTCTAGTTTTGATCCGCCCAAATTTAAAAAGTTAAAATTCTGTCCTGGCTCCTAGGAGTATAATAATCCTACCAAAACCCATTATTTTCCGCTGCGTGCCTTTTTTCAATTATCTTTCATGGTAATTCGGTAACACTTGGGAAAAAGTAATAAAATAGGCGGCAATTACAGTACAGTGCGCGGATCTATTATGCTAGAACAATCAGTTGCCATTTTTAGGAATATTATTGGATTATAAATGCAGCTGGAAATCACATGTCGATAACGTACGAGTATGTGGCAAAATAAACCGATTTGCATATGCTCTATGGCGCTTAAGAAAGGTTACGAATAAACAAACTGCAATCCAGGCTTATCACGGCTATGTATGCTCTATAACGCTCTTGTTTAACGCTCGGCCTTTATGCTGTCCGGTGCTGTTGCCGGGAATGCTCAACGCGCTCACCTAAAGCTGCTTATCTCTTTCCTTTGCACTGCTTTATTTATAACTCGTTCAACTACTATCTCTTTTGCACGCATGCCACTCATTATATGGTTGATTTTACAGTTACATTACGCGTTCAATTTTTCTGCGCACCGCTATTTAATTTATCAATGTCTTTTGGTTGTATGCATCATTTCAAGTACCTATCTAATTTGTTAATTACGCTGTCTTACGTATCTTCGCTATATAAATGGCTAATGTATTGGTAGATGAATATCCTTCTATTTACTACCAGAACGTTCGGGGGCTTAGATCAAAAACCTTTACATTTTATCGCAATTTAAGTTTGGCCTCTTTTGACATAGTTATTTTAACCGAGACGTGGCTGGTGGATGGGGTCTTGGACTCGGAATTATTTGATGATAGGTATGTTGTGTGGCGGCGGGATCGGGACGTCAACCTAACAGGACAAAGTCGCGGCGGAGGCGTTATCATAGCTACACGCCGTGAACTGACGGTAACCCCGCAGCCAACATTCCACTCATCAGCAGAGGATTTATGGATTACGTTGACGCTACAGGATAATCGGAGTAGACCAATAAAAGTTCACTTGTGTGTGTTGTATTTGTGTAAACAAAACAATGGTTTTACTTTCTCGCAACAGTTAAATAACTTTTTGAGCAATTTAAGTAATATAGTGTTAAACAACCCTGAAGATAAATTCTTGCTAATTGGAGATTTTAATATGAGTAATATCGTGTGGACACCGCAGGACTCCGCTATGACTCCTTCTAATTACGTAAGTAGCGATGAGTGCAGTTTTGTTGACGAACTTCACGCTCTTAATTTTAATCAGTACAATTGCATCCTCAATCGGTTTGGTAAGATGTTAGACCTAGTTATATCTAATGACCTTGTATGTGTCAGTCACTGCACGAGTCCCCTGGTGCCTATTGACCCATATCACGAGCCCCTCATTATTAAAATGGAATATATTACGATTAATACGCTGCAATCAGCTCCACTAATTAAATATTTTTGGAATAAAGGCGATTACGCGTCTATTAATAGTGAATTAGCGTCTATAGACTGGGCGGAGGAATTTTGCAGTCGCTCACTTGATCAATCGTTAGATTTCTTTTACATGACTTTTCGCAGACTTAGAGACAAATACATACCTAGTAAAAATATAAAAAAAGAAACTTATCCCGCATGGTTTTCCTTTCCTTTAAAAAAGACTATAAAAGAAAAATATAAATATTTAAGGAAATATAGAACATATAAGAATATTTCAGATTTAATTTCATATAACATTTTGAGGGACAGAGTTCGCAAATTGGAACAGGAATGCTTTACTACATTTGTGCGTTGTGCTGAAAAAAATATCACTAGTAACCCGAGACAATTTTGGTCATTTGTCAAGTCCCGTTCAACCTCGCACGGTCTGCCCAGCAGCTTGAAATATGGTAGTCGGTCTGTTAATACAGGGCCTGATATTTGTGAAGCTTTTTCTGATTACTTTTTTACCAATTTTTCAATTAATTCGACCACTTATCAGTCGCCTGTTTCTACCACTGAGTCGGACGTTAATTTAAATTCAATTGAGGTCAACCCGTGTCTCGTCACCACATTACTGCTTAAGTTGGACCCCTCCAAGTCTGCCGGTCCCGATCAGCTGCCAGCACAGTTCTTAATAAAATGTGCGAACACCCTGGTACTGCCGATAGTTATGCTTTTTCAGCGTTCCTTTTCAGAGTGTTATATACCCACTATATGGAAATCTGCTTTTATAACCCCAGTACATAAAAAAGGGCCCAAAACTAATGTTGCGAATTATAGGCCCATTTCTAAATTATGTATTTTATCAAAAGTGCTTGAAAAAATTGTTTTTAGTCAAGTTTATGATTCCCTTCGTAACTATTTTAGTGTTAATCAACATGGGTTTTTGCGGCGCAGATCGACAGTATCTAATCTTATTCTATTGAACGAATATGTTACCGATGCTATGGATAGTGGATTCCAAGTAGACGTAATATATACTGATTATAGCAAATGTTTTGACAGAATTGACCACGGCTTATTAATATCAAAATTGAATAACATCGGGATAAACGGGGATTTACTAAGATGGTTTACATCCTACATCGAGAACAGGTCTCAGGCTGTGGTGGTTAATAACTATATGTCTGGGTGGGTCACTGTCCCTAGTGGGGTACCGCAAGGGTCCTTACTGGGGCCATTGCTCTTTAATATCTTTGTTAACGACATTGAGAAATGCTTCTTACATTCTAAGTTACTTTGCTTTGCCGATGACATGAAAATTTTCTTAAAAATAAAATCTAATGCGGATTCAAAACTACTTCAGTCCGACCTCGCACGCCTTGATGACTACTGTCAACTAAACAGATTAGATCTAAATCCTTCCAAGTGTTTCTCAATGTCCTTTTCGCGCCAACGTAATTTAATTGCTACTTCATATGCCTTAAAGCGCCAACCCCTTCAGAAAGTATCATTTATGAGAGATTTAGGAGTGATACACGATTCAAAGCTAATTTTTGATAACCACATTAATAATATTATTAGTAGCGCTCTTAAAGCACTAGGTTTTATAATGCGCAATTCTGTCCACTTCACTCAAGCCAAAACACTTAAAGTGCTTTATTGTTCCTTCGTTAGAAGCAAGTTGGAATACGCCTCGCAGGTCTGGAACCCTTGCTACAATACATACATCGACAGAATTGAACGCATACAGCAAAAATTTTTAAAATATCTTTGTTTTAAATTAAAATGCCCTTACAGTTCTTCCAACTATCTTAATATATGCAAGCAGCATCACCTTGTCCCTTTACATAAACGTCGTAAAATAGCAGATATAACCTATCTTCTAAACATAACCAGTGGCTTAATTGACTGCCCTGACTTGCTAAGTAAACTTTGCTTTAAGGCCCCCACTCGTTCTAAAAGGTATCATCCCCCAATGGCACTCAAAAATGCATCTTCCAAATATAGACAGAATAGCTTCTTAATGCGCGCCAGTCGTAACCTAAATGAGTTGTCTAAGAAACTTGATATTGATATATTCAACTGTAAAATTTCTAGCGTGAGACGTAACATAGTGCAGCAGTATTTTGAGTGAGTGTGTTAGCATCTCATTTATTATTATAATTGTTGTCCTTGTCACCATTGGGTTAGTATCCTTGTCACGGCCCAACTATGCTCGTTATGTACCTTGTTATACCTACATTGCACTTTTAAATTAGTTAGTTAGTGAGAACTTCTGTTTCAGCAAAACTTCAAGTCTTGCATTTGTATTAGTTTTATTTTCTTTGTAATACTATTTTCTTTGTTCGCATGTGTGGTTACGTTAGTGCGTAACACTAGTTAGTACCTACTAGTTAAGTATCATGGCACTACCTGTGAGTTCCTATAATTGGCTCTCTGTATCTACTTTCATGTTTAATATATTAACATAGCTGTTGGTTCTCCAAATAATAAAAATAAAATAATAAATAAAATAAATAACTTAGATATGGAATTTTAATATGGGGAAATTCGGTACATATCAAGAGAGTTTTTATCGCTCAGAAACTATTCATCCGCGGCATCTGTGATGTCCGACAGTATGTCTCTTGTAAGCCTTTATTCAGGAGTCTAATATTACTAACTGTTTCATCAATATACGAAATGTATGCTTTTGCAAAATCTCATCAAGAACCATTTAAAAGAAATAGTGACGTCTGTAATTTCAATACTCGGTATCCGGATAATCTGTGCCTACCTAAAGTCAAAACTAAATTATATCAAAATAATTGTTATCGGATGGCTGTTCGAATATTTAATGATCTCCCCAGAGAATTTAAAAGCCTGTCTCTCAAAGATCTCAAAAAAATTGATATTCTGGTTACAGAACGAATGCTTCTACTCTATTGACGAGTTTTTGAAACGGAAACAAATTCGCCGTAGCTATTGATTGTATTCTTGTTAAATGAAATAATTAATTAATGATGACATGGACATAGTGATTTATATTTTAATTGTATTTCTTTCCCGTTCACGGGACAATAGTGTCCATGACCTTTGGGAGGCGTGCGCGGAGCCGAGGTACCGAGGTACCGAAGTACCAACGAGTACCACATAATTGTATTTATTATTAGTTTCTTAAATTATAATATTACCAAATGTATAGTTTAATAAACAACTCAAATTTGCATGTCATTTTTATGTCTAAACATGTGAAGCTTTTGTGAAATTTAACCATCCTATGTATACCGTGTTTTTAAGCAAATAAATGATTTTATGTCACACCTGGCCATAAAGTGGCCCTTATCGCACGCTCCGCGCGCGAAAAAACCCACTTCCTGGCCAGAGGGTGACATAAAATTTTGTACTTGCCACGGGCGATAATAAAGAAAGCCTCAGATCGCATATTTATCGCCCTTGCCTTCGGCTCGGGCGTAAAATACCTGCGATCTGAGACATTCTTTGTTTTATCGCCCTTGGTAAGTAATGTACTATATGATTTATCTCATGAAAATTACAAAAATGAGTTCGAGTGATGAGACTAGCTTAGATATTGATGGCACTCCGCCTAATCTGAAGACGGAAGTGGATGCAATGCAGCAATGCAAAACTAGCTGCCTAGTCAAGATAAAAGTATTTAATTGAGTTTACTATCGATTTATGCAATGGAAGTCGAATAAAAAGTCAAACACATGTGTGTTGGAGCCTCCAGGCCTCTGCCGCGCCGATTGCAAAAGACCAGACGGCCTAACTTTGATGCCATGGCAGAAGGGGAAGTGTCTGCTATGGGACGCCACGTGCGTCAGTACTTTCGCCGCCACGCATCTCAGATCTCAGCCGAACAATTCGTACAGCTGGTGCCGCTGCAGATTTTGCCGCAGACAAAAAGCGGGATAAGTATCAGGCCCTGGGCAGTTACTATTATTTTGTGCCCCTGGCTTTTGAAACGACTGGGTGCTGGGGCTCGGACGCGATGGCGTTTGTCATGGAACTGGGACGTCGCATTAGGGAGAGGGGGTCTGACGCCCGCGTGGGTTCGTACCTGGTGCAAAGGTTGTCGATCGCCATTCAACGTGGCAACGCGGCCAGTGTGATGGGCACCTTTGCACCAGGGACATTTCGAGGGGGACTCTTCGATTAGGTTAATCTTAAGTTAATTTATTGTTATTATATTTTATACATCAATTGTAAAATTTATTGAGTAATTATATTTTGTTAAATTAGTTAACAAATCCACCACTATTTGTGTTATTACTTACTATTAAATTACTTGTATTTTTTAATTAATTAATTTGTATTATTGCCTCAAAATGTTTGAGAAGAGCACTATATAATTATATCTCGTCGGAAACCGGGATTAATTTACTTAACTTTCCCAGCCTCGGCAATAAGGTGTATATTATATCTTTTTGGATAATGTACTATTGAATGACTTAATTATGTCGCTCCTGAATAATGTTTGTATCGGCCTTACAATCCACTTGTGTAAGTGATATTCGTACACCTCTTAGGCGCTACAACGAGAAATTTAAAAACTTTGAAACGCTGTCCTTCCCAGACTAGCAAACAGTACGGGCTGATTTTCAGATTCTTGACTATATGATTGTGGTACTGACAATACATGATTGCTTAAAATTTTCTCGATAGGAAAAAAATCCAAAGTTGAGTCTATATTTTCCTTTTTTACACAGCCTACTAAAACAACGCATTATTAAAAGACACGATTAAGTTAATATGATGGTATTTTGCCTCATATAAACTCTGTCAAGAGGAAATTTAATAAACCTGCACACAGTCAGATACTTAGTTAACGAGATTTATCTAAAAAAAGCAATTTTCGGAGAGTGTTGCATCCCGTTTTGTCATGAGCGAAAAACATAAGGGCGTCTCTTTCAATCGATATATCGCCTTAAATCATCGTTTCATATATGAAAAATGCCAATGATGATTTAAATACATTATATCAATAAAATGCTCAGGACATCCGAGATCTCCGAGATCCTGTGGAGTAAAAACCAGCCTAAACAAATATTCAAGCTAATATTTAAGTCTCTAAATTATATTGTAAACTTCATCGAATGCGCCCTACCTACCTTATTAGGTTGGTATTTTCCAGGAATAAAGAAACGGGCTCGGGAAGAGCGTAATAAAAGGCTGCACGCGACCCAACAACGCTACGAAGTAATAAAGGTAGCTTAAGATTATTCAGGGATCATATTCAAAACCAAAGCTGAACATCAAAAACATTCTCGTAGACCATTTTCAAGTAACACGAAATTTCTCACATAATATCAGTGACTACAGGTGCAAATTACTGCCCTGCGGGGCAAAGGGACCCTTGTATCACGTATTTTAGGTCCAGCCGCTGGAGACCTTTCGAAATTTTGTTAGACGCAGTGCCTTGAGGCTCACGTGAAGGAATTCCGGAGTCACGGTGGCTCTGCTTAGGCTGGTGCCGTGAAAGCCCAGTTGCAATATGGGTATCCGGGGAAATAACACAGCGTCGTGCGGAGCAGTGAAGTTATAATGTTCTGTTAGCTAGTTCGCTAACACCCGAACACGTAAATAAGGCTTAATAAATGGCGACATTACCTGCGCTATGGCTTAAAAACAAGTTGCCTTCTAAAGAAATGTTAAATATTAAACAAAAGCATTGGTTGTTTAAAAACTATTCCAATCGCAACGCGGACGTTAACGGCAAACAAAGTAAAACACCGAAAACGGGCCATTCTAAAGGAGTAAGATCGGACATTTGGCGAAATAAATGTCGCGTGTGTTGATGAAAAATTGACTCTATTATTCTTTCATAGGGTCTTTTATAGTCTGAGTGATCCTTGGCACAGAGTTCGAAAATGTAATGAAAGGCGAACTAACATTTTTATAGGGGTCCCAACGACTCTGGGAGCGGCGGGGAGCGCTTTACATTTAAGGATTCCACACTGTTATATGTGGCCTCGCATCGCGCGCTCTGTGACAACTATTGGAATACATTACTTACTCGTCCTAGTTCGGCGGAATGATCTCATATACGAACTGTTTGTCGCGCCATAGTGTAAGCGCAATACCATTTTAATTTACATCGTAACTACCTGTTATTTTTAGCCAGTTTCGCTTACAAGCATTATTTTCGTACCTGATGCAATCATAATAAATTAATTAAAGTGTGCAAATATGGTGAATAAACATTCTGCCGTAATTTTTTTCATACTAAACATAGTCAAAGTGGTTCGTTCCGATCACGGTAAGGTTATTGTTTCATTCTAAAAGGACCGTTTGGCCGACTCCACCGAACTGTAATCCATCGGAACAAATGATTCAGCTCCGTTTGTGCAAGTGACATTCTGCTTAGCGAATGAGATTATCGTTTTGTTGAGTGGTCGGTTAACTTCAAGACGATAGGAGATAGTGGTTTGTGAGAAACGTGTTAGAGACACTATATTTTTTTAGTCTGGATCTATTATCAAACCTACCTCTATTATATACCGTCTATTATAAAACCATTTCTAAGCGACGAAACATTGTGAATTTCTTATTATTACTTAGGTTTTATAACTCATTCAATATTCAATTCTCCTTTTATCACAATCACTGTTTGTATAATTTTGAGCTCTTGACATTTTTTATTTTTTTATTTTAGGTTTTATTAATTTTCCGACATTGTATTTGATAAGTTAACATGTACATTAAATACTTCAATTCTAACTTTTAACTCTTAACGCCTTGACATGATCGCAATGAATTAATGAATTGACCAAATGTCAGATAAAATTTTGGTTGATCAGTACATTTTTGCGCATAACTTCCCGACACAAAGTCTACGCCGAACCTGAATCGATAACATTAACTGTAACTGTAATTTAATAGATACAGATTACTTTCATTACATCCCCAACTTTCACTTGATAACCCACACTTTTATTATCACTAACATAGTATAAAACCAAGTCACTTCCTGCTGTCTGTCCTGTTGTATGCTCAGATCATTAAAACTACGCAACGGATTTTGATGCGGTTTGTAATAGAGAGAGTGATTCAAGAGGAAGGTTTATATGTATCGTCAGGTGACAACCAAAACTCACTAAGTACACTTGTGTGAAAATATACTTTTTTTGGGCAGAAGGTCTTATTTTCTTGCATCTTAGGTACTAACAAACTCGTAAATCTCATACGAGCAGCGTATAATTAACTTACGTGTAAAAAAAACATTAAGTAACATACGTTAAACTAAATTTGGAAGCAAAAACTCACTACTGCATTTAAGGGCCTATCGTGCGGGGTAAATTCTCAGCGCCTGTCAAATTTCATTTTTTTTAATAATTTACCCAATTAACCCACACATGCATTATTCACGCACACTACCTCATTTTGCTGGGTCGGGTCATTGACCCATGTTTATGTCAACTTATGACAATATAGATTTTGAATATTTAAAGGTTTCTTGGTGCATAAGAGAAGTGTAACAAAAATCGTCAAGTTCTGATCTGTAACCAAAACTCAAGTATTAGTTGTATCTGAAAATGTCTTGAATTTGGAATTTGTGGTAGTAAAATACTCAGTTCCTTGTTTATAAAATAAAACTTGTCAAACCCCTGTTTTGTAAAATGTATTTTGTTTTGCCCTTTCCTCACAGACTCATTTTTATACAACTTAAAACAGAGAAAGACTTTTCCTAATCGGTTCGTGCATGTTATGACTGTTTTATGTTTATGACTTAGGTACTTATTTTGAGAGTTTACTTGGTGATTTTCATGATACGAGTATATGTTGTACCTTAAATAGGTTATTTTAAGCAAAACTTTTCATAAATTGATTATTTTCTGTTTATCAGTTGGTTAACTCTAAAATGGACACTGATTTAATGCAAGTTTTAAGAGAAGAAGCGGTAGTTTTATTACAATATATATAATAACTACTGAAACTATTTATACGGCACGGGATAACTGCAGCAATATTGTGAATCAACTTTGTATTTGAGGAACCAGTACCTAACCTTATAGGTAGTTCTTGTTTTTCACGACCTCCCGTCGTAACCCAATCCGCAGAATTGCGCATAGAATAGTATGACATTCCCTGCGCATCGTCGTTATCGTGAATGACAAGCACTATAAAACCTAATGATATAACAAATATCATCAAGAAAGTCATTGTAACATTCTGCAATTGTGGAACTTGGCCGGACCACTACTGTATCAGCTCTGACACATTAACTTTTATACAGTCGTGCCGTCGATGACACTTAACTGAACATCCGTGAACCTTATTGCAACGAGATAAGGTTCAATAATGGTTAACATTGCGTCTATTTTCATCAATAAGAAATAGCAATTATTATTATTTCCTATTCGTTTACTATAACGTCGAGACAATTATTGCGATGCGACATAAGTACTTACTTGTACAAAATCAAAGCAACGGGATTTCCAACGCATGAAAGCTTTAGATAGAAACTAGCGCAGTTTAATATTATAAGTAATTACTGCATATTTGTTTGTTAGACATCGTCATTGTCACCACATCCCCAACAACTACTTGGTTTATTATTTATAAATGAAACATAGGTTTATTATTTTAATTCTAGGTATAATTATATTATGACCAGGCGGCTTAGACACTACACAATTTAAATCCACATCACTCAAACTGGCGAAGAAACTCCGATATTCTTTCTTCTGCTCCCGCTGCAAGAGAGCACTCTAGATCTGTTTCTTGGTATAACGCTGATATTTTATAAACTTCTGTTCAAAGCACCATAATAATTGTGCCTGTTTGTACAAATTCTGGGATATGTTTTGTTTATGCAGATTCTGCGATATATTTAGGTAATCATTGTTTGACGTGAAAGCGCCGTACATATACACATAAAATATAACATTAGATTCGTTAAATTATTGAAATATAAAAATACAATTTGTTTACTAATTTTAATTTGAAATATGATGAGTGACATAAATGTCATAACGTTCCGTTCTGGGTGGCCAATTTATAAAAAGTAAATTACTTTGAACTGAAATACATCGGTAACCTTTTTACGTTTAAAATGCCTTTTCGTAAAGGAAATCATTATAATTTAGTTGCATTAGTAAACATTGGGGACCAAAGATTGCATTTTTATGTTATAACGAATGGCTAATACTAAAAATTCCATGTTAAAAGAATCTTCAATAGCCACACGTCAACATTCATTTACCCTACTTCAATTAATGCAATCTTTGTGAGTGGTATACATTTTGTATTTGTATACGAGCAAGCTGTCAAAAAGCGTGTTTTTATGAGATGTCAAACTGAGAAAAGCAGCATACGTCTGCTCCCATTGAGGGCCGGAGCCCATCTGCCGGCAAGAAAACTACGGCGGCCGGTCAAATTTTCGGAATTTCCTTCACATTGTTAAAAAAATCTCCACATTTTGCAAATGTTAAACACATACGACCTAGATAACATGTAGTTTTGTTACTATTCAAAAATTTAATATCTTTCATAAAGTATTAACGTTGTAGTTTGCGTTTATTTCCTTTAGTAGAGCTAACTTTGGATTGATTTTTTATGAAGAAAACTACAAGTTATTGTGTTTCTGAAACACATGACGTGTAGAGTGTATCCTTAAATATCATATATAGGAATTACAGAATTCAAGCTTTAGTAATAATAATACAGCAAGTGATCCAACCATCGCAATTATTCAGAAATTTGCTCGGTGCAGTCTTAATGAATTTTACATGTCTCTAATTTAGACTTCTGTTTACAGTTGATGATCATAGCCCGGTTTGACGGTAGAAAAAATGCACTTTTCCTAGTGCTTAATTAAATATCGACTATTTTATCGACATCCATACGAACAATTTTTGAATCAGAAACAATTTTTTTTTGATAAAACTCATTTTTGTATATGTCAGGCTGTTACATAATATTACATCAGGTAGATAAGTTTACATTATTTATTGATTTATGTGGACTACGTATAAGGAAATATGGCGTTGTATAAAATTGTCCACTTTTAATAAATATATTTGTCTGAATATTAGAAAGCCAATACTTCAAAACGTTTGAGTATATTTAAGCCGGAATATAAAAATGACAACTATCAAAGTTTTAAAAATGTCTAGAATCATAGTATCTAAATGTCTATAGATATAAAAATGACAACTATCAAAGTATAAAAATGTCTAAAATCATAGAATGTAAATGTCTATATAAAAAACCGGCCAAGTGCGTGTCGGGCCACGCGCAAGGTAGGGTTCCGTAGTCGTCTACCCGTTACATTATATGGACTAAAAAGTTCGCAAACTTATATTTACTATGTTTTTGACAGAATTAACAACATTATCTAAGGTATCAATGGAAATTGTACGAAAGTTTGCTTTTGCAAAGTACATTTCTGAAGTTCGACTATTACTCGTTAACTAGTAATGTCTACTTAGCTGTGATAGTTTTCCTTTTAAATTCATCGTATTTACTACTACCATGATTTTTTTCACATGCCTAGTAGCCACCGTTTAGCTGGCAGGGGGGGGGGGGGACACTTGACCATAGCTAAAATTATCACTTCAAAGCTTAATATCACGCTAACCAATTCTTTAATCAAAAAATGCTTTTAGAAACCTAATAATATTTTTCAAAGAGCTATCCAACGATACCCCACACGATGGGGTTTGGAAGAAAAATAAATTGCACCACCACTTTACATGTAGGGGAGGTACCCTAAAAAAAAATTTTTTTTAAGATTTTATTCTACCGTTTTGTCGGCGTCATAGATATGTATACTCATGCCAAATTACAGCTTTCTAGTACTAACGGTTACTGAGAAAAACGGGGGTCGGACGGACGGACGGACGGACGGACGGACGGACGGACATGGCGAAACTATAAGGGTTTCTTGTTTACTACGGAACCCTAAAAATGACGATGAATAAAAATGTCTACTATGTACTTGTTTAAATAAGTAATATTTCACTATATACACCCCACCTCTCAATTTACGGCAGCCAAAAGTCACTAAGCTTAATTACTATTAAACTATCGATAATATTATCTTTATTTTTTTCTTCGTGTATCGGCCATAAATCTAAATACTCAAATGAATACGTTTTGTTTAATTTTTGATTAGGTACAAAGAAATTTATTAAATCAAATAATAATTAAAACACGTTTATCTCGGTTGTGTCAATTTGTTACTTAATGAGTTTTATCTACACTCGTGTGACCTTATTATGAAACTCGCCTTCGGCTCGTTTCATAAAACACACTCGTGTTTTAATGCCCCTCATTATGTACCAGTTGCATAAACTACTATTGGTTGTCACCTGACGGTATAATTTGCACCCGTGCGAAGCCGGGGCGGGTCGCTAGTAAGTATGCCTTATAATGTGAGTTCGGTAGGTTCTTCATTTTCCTTATCGGACTTGTATATGCCTTATAATATGATTTCGGTAGGTTGATCATTTCCCTTAACGCAAGTTTGGCTAATTTTGGCTGTCGTGGTTCGGAAGACAGCAAGCTCAAAGATTTTCCCCCGGCAGATTTTAGGTCTACGTAACAAATGTTATAATTTAACGGGCCGACCACGGGCGAACTTTACTTGCCAGGGCTGCGGTCGTGTATGCCGCTCTCGCATCGGCTTACACAGCCACAAAAGACGTTGTCTACCTGCATGACACTGCTTGTATAGTCTGTAATAGACTCGAAGGCCATTGATTGATTGAATTTAATACCTACGACAAAAACCTTTTAAGCTAAGAGACCATCGTGAACCTTCTGAAGTCAGTGCACTAATCGATATTTCTGAACTAGTAAACATAATATTCTAACGAGCCGGTCGAGTTCCTTTATTAAAAAGGAATTGTACCCAGCCTTTTACTTGGAAGATCGTGTTCAAAATTCACATATGAGAGCCCGAGCTGCATCACGGCTAATGCGTAAAATCAAAACGTCTAGTTCCGACAAGAACACGTCGTTCGATTCTGTTACCGACAAATGTCTTTCCAATCTCAAACATATACGGCCCAACTGTAATAGAGGGTATTTTGCGGGGTCTTTTCTTATTTTTTACGAGCGAAAGCTGGGCGGTATTACGTCGACATGTGGCCAGGAGCGCGGTTATTATTTTTGGGGACGATAGTCCTGATACTTTTAGCTTTATTTAGGTTGTGCAGTTTGAAATTGGCATAGTTTATGAATTTCGAGAGTTGAAAGTTAGAAAATTAATGTCACTAACAGAGTGAACAATTGCAATTGCAATTGTTGAGTGAGTTTGCAATTTACTGTTAAGGCACTGTTAAGGTTTTGTATGCTGTGCCCTAACGGGGTATCATGTAACATAACATGTATGTATAATGTAACTTGATAGCATTAATAAAGAATACTGAATACTGAAGTGGTAGCTGCTCAAAAATTATTACGCATAAAGAAAAGCAACAGTCTTGTAGTTAAGAAACAAATGCTCCGTTTAATTACAAAATGTCTTTTAGACTTATACTTAGAGAAAGGAGTGTAGATAGAGGGTGCGATTTTATTTAGTTCCACTTTACAGAAGGGCCAAGCCTTAACAATAATAAGGTACTACTTGGTCTGTAAATGTGTGGTAGTGTGTCTCCGGTGAGTAGTAGTGAGCATTGTGGGTATATTAGATCAAACCGATAGTCAATTTCATATTAAAAAGTTACCATAGCAGAGGCAGACCAAAAAGGAGATGGCGGGGTGATTTGGACGCGTTCTGTTCGGATTGGCAGCATGCAAAAAATAGAGCCGAGTGAAAGAAAACAGGGGAGCCCTTTGCCCAGCAGTGGAACACATATGCAGGCTAATAAAAAGCATTTGAAAAGTTACGTGATTACTCTACAGGTTTCAAAAGCTTTTCATTATCGCTTTATACAAGTGACTGTATTGTCATAATATAAAATAGATTAGATTAGATTAGATTCATTTATTTAATGATAAGAATTACATTATAATTTTTTATTTTTTATATCCATCTACATTGTCGATGTTCCAAGCCAAGCCTCGAGGGCATTCCCAAAGTATTCGTAACTATCTGCAAGTATCCGAGAGTATTTTCAGTCGCCGTTCGTTTGGTGTCAAGTACAATTTATATCGGCGTCGAGTCCCGCTAAGTGGAAACATAGCTCAAGGCGACATTCGCGGTTTTTCATAAAATTCCCACAGAATTAAATTTGTTTTAGGATACCTACTTCGCTCGGCATTCAATAAGGATAAAAGTTGATAAAATGTTATAAGTAGTATCCTAAGGCATAACTAACATCATATATGAGTGTAATTTACTTGAAATAAAAATATATAATAATAATAATAATATACATTTTCCAAGTATTTAAACTCGGAAATAGCACTAAGAGTTACCATTATTAAGTTCGTAACGCGTAGTTATCTGATTTAGTAGTAGTTATTTAATTATTCGCGTTGGCATTTAAATTCGAATAGGAAATAAACTTGAATGTCAAATTACTCCTTCCCTTGTCCCAATCAGTCTACTCTCACCAACTACAAAGGTAAAAATCTTCAGCAAACGTGACCTAGTATGTTTAAAATTAGACTCGGCATATCAAAGAGGGGTCCGCCGCGCCGCCGCGGCAGCACTCGAGATGAGCGGAGCCACAAACGATGTTTAGATCCCCGCACCCACTGTCTTTTGTTACCTAATTAAACCATTTTAGGTTTAATTATATATTCAAGTAAACATGCATAATGGTATCACTTAACAGCAACATTATCTTGATGTTTGAGTTAAAAAATGGTGGATGTTGACTTCTCTAGCTTTTGTAGTTGTGTAGTACAGTCGAGGTCATTAATATGTATACACTTTTTTACCTAATCGAATGCGTTTGCTTACAAATTGTAGGCGACCGCATTCGATCAGGTAAAGAAGTGTATACATATTAATGACCTCGACTGTACCTACATAGAACTATGTATAAAGTATGTGGTTTTCATGCTTAGCTTACCTGTCTATATAGCTGACTAACGCATTTCAACTCACATGTCAAACTTACATATGTTTGGTGCAGTTTTAGTATTTTTGGTACGATTTAACATTTCTTTGAAGCGATTTAATAAAAAGTGACGAACTAAGTAAAATAACTTCAACAATTTGCAAGAATATTCATAAAAGTGAGATCAAAAGTTATTTTGGTGGTCATTTTAATTGTTCCGTTATAGAAATGATCACTGGCAAAGTTAAGTCTATGATCTACGACATTTTCACAATTAGGTATATGAAAACGAACCCATATAATTGCTTCCATTTGACCACTAGGAATATGCTTTTATCGGACATCACACAAGATTACCCTTTCATTTCCATGCCAAAACAGGTCTAATCCTTTAAAAGGCTCTGCCGCCGTTAGCAAACTCCGATAATTTACCTCAGTTGAAATGATTTTGATTTCCCTTGGCTTAAACTTAGTCTCTAGACTAATGTTATGTAGTTTAACTACTCTGCAGTGTTTTACTCACTACTAAGTAAAAACCATCATTTTCGTTTTTTTTTAAGTACACAAGTGCGGAAAGTATGACACTACCGAAACTTATAATGCGAAAAAATTTCAAAGAAACCATAATAACTAAACTGTAGGTAATTAAAAGAGGCAAAGCAAAATTCTTTTACTATTTTCCATTGTTGTCTTTGTCTACTAAGTCTATTGCACAGAATGATTAACATGGCAAACTAGGTTTATAGGCCCTAAAATGAACGTAAAATTATATGTAAGCATTAGTGTTTTCATATTAATATAATATAATCAGCTATTTAATATTAATAGCAATATCAGGGTATCTAATAAAATCAAACATTAACTTCCGCCGTAGCGTAAACTCATAAAAATCTATAACACATAATAATCTATAAAAATACGTAAGCACGTCTAATAAAGTTGATAAAGAATAACGACGAGCGTAAACATAATCTCGTCGCCAGCCCGGCAAATGGAGGTTTCATGTTCCACTGTTTTACCTAAACATTTCATTGTTCGACGTCTGTCAATATAGCCTATGAGCAAAAGCCCGTTGCGTTTACTTTAGTATATATATTGTAGTCTTTGGTTGCGTTGGCATCAGACTCGTACCCGCAGCTTATACCAATATCAATGAATAACCGAACCTAATATAATATTGAAATATCAATCGTGTAAATTTTTATCAACCTAGCTCTTTAGGAAGGGAAGTGCTCACTGGCTTCGAAAATACGGTTTTTTCGATTTCTTGCTCTACGCCTTAAAGTGGGACGACTAAATGGACGCATTTTTGCTACTGTTAGATGCTATAAATTAATAATATTAAAGGGTTTGTCTTAACGTTGAATGAAAGTTTATTAATGAAAAAGCTCCAGATTTTGAAATACAGCAGGAAAAACCAGGACTTTTCAAATGACTGGTAGAGCATTTTTCGGCCGACTGAACGACTTTCCATCAATTGCATCTGAAAAAGCACTTCGTCTTTTTTAGATATTTCAATGGAAAAAATATTACTTATAGACTAGTAGTTTGTGAGTAACAGAGACACCAAATTACACAGTTCTTGTATTTTACCACCTATTATCACCGACTTTTAATAGGATTGGGGGGCCACTATTTTAGGATGTTAAAATATGCCTATTGCATAATCAACAGATAAAATGGGTGTTCGCAAAATGAATTTTTTGAACTATCCTAGAATACCTACATGCGTGAGTCTATGTATGTATGTGAAGATGAGATGTATGTCCAGTTTGTTAAATTCCACTGAACCATTAGTACCTACGAAAGACAGACAGACTTTGGAAAATTAGCTCTCTCTTGTAACACAGGCAAAAAAGAACAAGCTGCACCAAACCTGGCTGAGGTTCGGATTCCCTGCCGGCATCTGTATTTCCGAGTTCATATAACCTGGACCTCTTTAAGGCACAAGTGAATAGGCGTCTGCCTCATTTTTGCCTCCTAGCTAGATGCTGGTCAAGAGCAATCCCATTTTTAAAAAAAGCCTCCTAGCGTTTTTTGCCTCCCGGTTGTGCCTTAAGGCAAGGCAGTCCCACTGCAAACGTCAAGCTCTAACACGCGTGAGTTTACAATTAACCATCCCGCTCTCTACGGAACTCTGCGCGAAGTTTTCGTAAATATTTAGTACATTTTAATTGATTTTTGTAATACTGGATCATTTATCAAAAATCTATCCGGTTATTATGTTAGAACAATAAAAAAAGCTACCCTTTTTGTAAAACAAAAACATATCACTGCCGTTGACAATTACGAAATAATCAGCATGAAAGTTTATTTTTGGCGCAAGAATTAGTTATACGCGACGCGAGCACCATTTCTAACTAGACCTTCTTGATTTGATTTGAAATGTCAATAGGTAAATGATTTATCGTAGGTACTATACGTTTTTTTTAAAGTGTCACGTGCCAGGTCCGAACCCAAAGAAGTAGTTAAATTAAAAGGATATTGGACATAAATATTAGCCATGGGGTCCTCGGGGGTCTAGTCGGTTTTAAATTGGAAACAGTATTGTATTTTCTGTGTGCACTCGAGAGCGCACAAAGGTGTGTCAATATGGCTAGCAGCCATTTCCCCGAAAAAAACCCACAATCAGTCACGCCAGCGTCGTGTTTACTTTTGTATGAAACCAAAATTTATCTGCAACGTGCCACCTCAATAATGGCATTTTTAAACGTCACGTTGTTTCCCTCGTAATCCTGTGATTTATTTTTTTCCATCCGAAATTAAAGCCAACGACCAAGTTTATTGACCCGGTCCGATAATAATTCCGATGTTTTTATTGTCCAGTCGTTGGGGATGGTTTTGTACAATCTGATATATTGATTGATAAAACCAATAAAGTTTGCATTACTTAATTACGTTGTAAAATTTACAGGTCAATCCGGAACGCGTATATTGAATTATTTGATACATAGAACAAAATACAAAGAAAAATTACAGATGTAGTGCAAAATGATTTTCATTCGTACTTTATCGGAAAAGTTCGTATTTATCGTGCTCTCCCAATTAGCTTCAGTACCCATCTTACAGCCGTAGGTGTAACTTTGACACTTTGACATTTGACACTAAACAATAAAGTTCCATAATAATGGATATGAAAACGTCACTCATTTAATAAAATCATTGATTGACAGTTCGGGTGCCATCGTATTCCGACTGAGATCCGTTATAGTTGTGTTATAGCGGCAACTCCAACGGTAAATAAATACGTGTTCTGTCTTCTGTAAAAAATCAACTATTGGGACCGTGCACGACGACAGCGCCACGGACAGGTGGCCATTATGGACAATATTGTCATAGCTGTCAAGCGAGAAGTAAGTAAATATTGTGAAAAAAATTAATGAAATCTTGTGTTATTTTACTATATTAGACAATATTGGATGATGGTAGTCAATAACATTATTGCCAATAACATTAAAATTGTTGTTTTCAGTTGTTGTTGTCAGGTTAGGTGACTTACTTTTTTTTTCTTACGGCAATTATCCACTTATTTCTTTGGTCTCGTTTCCACCACGGTCTTGAAAATTGGTAAAATTTACAGTCGCTATTCTGTGGTGTTTTTACAATTCACAATAACACATCTTACTAGGACCATATTAAATTTATCTCAAAAACGGTTAGAAAATGTTTACTGCAATATAGATTTGACAGCTCAAGTCACCGACAAAATGTAAATTTTAGCCGTAGCGAGCGCTGTGATCGTTTAGGCTACCCCCTCGACCCGCTTGGCACCCTGCCAATATTCTTCTTCTTCTTTAAAAATTGCTTTCCATCAAATCTATAATGATTTCGCAAATCAATACTTGTTCAGTGACGTTGTTCGGTAACGACGCCATGACAGTAGGCAACTGGTTTTGTACACTAGTGGATTCTGCTCGTCGTCGCTCCGGGCACGTGTGTTCACCACCAACGCGGCGACCACCAAAATCCAATCGACTATATAACTACTACAAGTTCATGACGTATAGCCTACTGAAAGCCGGACGCACATTCGCACAACGGAGACTTAATAGGGTTGTTGGCACCCTTAAGGTACGGGACGGAACCCTAAATATAAGCCATCATCATCACCGGATGCGTAAGGCGCGAGGGCTGTAGATTCTACGAAATATCATCATCTTCTATAATGAACACTGATAAGGTTTGGATTCGCTGTCGGCATCTGTATTTCCTAGTTCATATTACCTGGAATTCTTTAAGGCATGTGTGAATAGGCTCTTCTGGGTGAGCTCGCTTTACCGTCAGCCTCATCTTAACCCCGTGGATAAACAGGAACTGGCAAAGTGCAATCCCATTTTTAATAAAAAAATATCTGCCAAAACTTCTGCTTAGTAGGACGTTGCACACCTTCTTAGTCAATTACAAATATAGAAATAGGTAATTGAATGAATTTTAGTAGTGTTTTAAGCATTTTAAAGTTTTATTACAAAGGCCGGTTCCTTTCATGTAAAAAAAATATATTAAAAACTGGAAGCACTAAAACAATACCGTGACGTCAAATACATATAACAATTGCATAAATAACATACAAAATAAATTGTTAAATATCACCAATTCACCACCTTAAATTAATAGATAATGGCTCCGCTTGTTAAATTCACAGGCTAAATTGCTTAATCACAAACACAAACTACTCGTGAAACTCAAAATTATTCACAAATTAAAGCAATTTTCTTCGCCGCGTTTCAATTGATGGAAACAAATAAAACAAATACAATTTCGTCTCGCATGTCGAGCTGCAATAAAACGAACCGTATTAGCTGGAAACAGCGGTAACTCGTTGCTAGTTAGTCCGCACTTAACGGAATTCACGTAGATTCAGTATTACGACCATTGCCCGCAATTTATTTGGAACACCTAGCTGTTCTCACGGCTGGCGACCGCCGAATTTATGTACGACTAGCTTTTGCCCGCGAATTTGTCCGCGTAGAACTCACTTTAAGAGGGCGTAGTGGCATTGCAAGAATATAGATATTTATTCTAAGCATGTACATTTATAAGGATAATCTTTTTTTATCAGGTTTGAGAATTTATAAATATTCAGAAAATAATTTCTCAGCTGAAGAATACCAACAGCACGGGTCATGATGAAATTACAACAGGTGTTATTAAAAACTGTGCGGAAATCATATCAACCCCTTTCTCGTTCATATGCAACCTAATTGTAGAAAAAGGAATATTTCCTGACAAACTTAAAGTTGCTGTCATTAAACCATTGCACAAAAAAAACGATAGAGAGAAGATGGAAAATTATAGGCCTATAGCTTTGTTGTCGATATTCTCGAAAATAGTAGAAAGAGTCTTATACGAACAGCTTTACACCTATTTAGAGAAGAAACATATTTTAGTTAACGAACAAAATGGATTTAGAAAAAATAAATCAACCACATTGGCAATCTTTAATCACCAAATTGCATCTAAATCGATGCAGCGGTTCAAGCGTGAAGAGGTTACAGACATACAACACACTTTCACATTTATAATATTAGTATAACATAAGTTCCTAATAGTAAGTAGGTATGGATCAGCAACCACAATGTATAAAGGCACTTTATTGTTTAGATAGAAGCTTAAAAAATCTCTGTTTATAATGCTATCATATGTCATATCGAATAAATATAAAACGTTTAATTTATACGCGCTTTGGAATGCATAAAAGCAATGTTTTTCAAAATAATACTACTTTATTTCAGCTTGCTAAACGAAACATAAACAAGCTTCGTTCCTCATAAATTCTCTTCATAAAAGAGGTTGTTTTATATGCACTAAAAATTGCATGACAAGTCATATATTCATTTCGCTGAGCCGAATACATTAAGGCTTCATTCAACTCAATTAATGGCCGCTTGGCACGAAAGTTTGCTTTCTTGGGGTGTTTTCAATAAAAATTCATAGCCTGAACCCTGAGATGGATCTACGGTTAACTGATAAATAACTCTGGACCGGTCCCGTTCATTCTCAACCCAGACACGCGCGAAGCACCACGATTTATATACAAATGCGTCCACTGAAGTCGGCCATATTTATTTTTCCGTGTCCTAATGCGTCTCTTGAAATATTCATGCAGTGACCGCGCCATCCGTCTTGCTGATGTCTCCTGTAATAACATGATGTAATGTCTCTGCCTCATCTGCCGTATCCCAATGTGCCTTATACGATGCATCAGTGTGTAGAACGTAGCCTGAACTATACGCTATTTTTGGGGTCAATCTTACACATCTCAACCTAGATCCAAACTAAGCAAAGCTATTACATCGTTACCTTGCATCACTCTTAGGCAAAATAGAGAAAGCTAGATTTAGCTAATACGTTTTAATATGTATATATATATTTATTTACTTAAGGCGATATATCGATTGAAAGAGACACCCTTTGTTTTTCGCTCACGACAAAACGGGACGCAACCGTCTCTGAGAATGGCTTTTTAGACAAATTTCGTTAAATATCTGACTGTGTGCAGGTTTATTAAATTTCCTCTTGTCAGTACCTAGATGAGGTAAAAATACCATCATATTAACTTAATCGTGTCTTTTAATAATGCGTTGTTTTAGTAGGCTGAGGAAAAAAAGGAAAATATAGACTCAACTTTGCATTTATTTTCTATCAAGAAAATAAGCAATCATTATTCGCTATTGTCAGTACCACAATCATATAGTCAAGAATCATATATCTGAAAATCAACCCCTACTGTTTGCTAGTCTGGGCAGGACAGCGTTTCAAAGTCTCCAAATTTCTCAGTGTAGCGCCTTAAGTAAGGAGAACCAACGGCAATATAACAACAATATATGTAACAACATGAATATTAACAGCAGAGCCAATTAAAAAATCTCAAATATAGCGCTAGAGTGTATATACTTATATAGATAGATAAATATTGCACTAGCACAGTGTATATGTCGCAGCCGTATTGTATAATCCACCGTTTTACATTACGGCTAGCCGTTTTGTAATACGGCGGGTTAACAATTAGCCGGATCGTCATTGCAATACGTTCTACAATATGGCGGCTCACGTTTAGCCGGATTGTACCTGCCGGATTGCATAATCCGCCGTTTTACAATACGAAATGGCCGGATTGTAGTTGCTAAACAGCGCTGCGAGTGTTAAAAACCGGCCAAGTGCGAGTCGGACTTCGCAGTTAAGTTGGTTTTTAAAGGAAAAATTAGGAAATTTCAAAGAAAAAATCCAATTTATCAATATATTAGTAATTGTTGATTAAATATACGTAATAACAAACATTATTACCAAATTTTAAGTTTATAGGTATTTGGGAAGTTAAAAAATTCTTCAGAACATAATTTCGTAAAAAAAGCTGACTTTGGTGGCTTCTCATTCCTTTGTTTTTCAATATTTTTTTTAATTCAAAATATATTAAGTATCTACTCAATGAGCTCTAAACAACGATACTCCACTCGATAGGGTAGGATAATTTTTTTTTCGTGGCCCCCTTTAGCTGTAGGGGAGCCCCCCTTAAAAAATATTTAAAAATAAGTTTTGACTATTTGTATGGTTTCGGGCAAACAAGATGCTTATACTGTGTAAATTTGAAGCCTGTAGCGTAGCTCCAACCGTTTGGCTGTAAAACCTGTGTGACAGACGACGGACGGACGGACGGACGGACGGACGAACGTCTGGGCGTCACCAATAGCGTTCCGTTTTTACCCTTCGGGTACGGAACCCTAAAAATGGGAACTAAAAGCTGTCAAAGAGGTGACAGCTAAAACGACGCTATTTTGTGAAAAGGCTAGCCGTAATGTATTACGGCAAATTATACAATCTGACTGAACCGCTTTTTTTTACTTTACGACTAGGCGAATTGAAGAAAGCAAGCAAGCAAAACGTTGAACACATTTCGGCGGATTTTCAATCAGCCATATTCAATCCGCCCAATCGTTGTCCCGCCGTAATACAAAACAGCTCAGTTTTTTAAAACGCCTAGCCATAATGTAATACGGCGGATTATACGATTTGCCTGCGAGATATACATAGTGTAAGGTGGGTAAGCGTATTGATATTTCGCTTACCGAATTAGACATTGAATCAAGTTATATTTGGCTGTACGAGTACCTAGGCACCTTTTGTTCATGTTGTTGACTTTGAATGGAAAATACTTCAGACAATGGATTTAGTGGCAATATAGCTTTTATGCTAACCATGTTATTCGAACGGCGTCAGAATGCACTTTCCATGCAAATATATATACCTAAATTGAATAAAAAAGTAACTACTGTAACTAGAGACTAGACTTACTTTGACTAAAGGTATAAAGATAAGATAAAATAAGATAAATTTATTTGGAATCACACAAGTCTTAATAGAACATGGATATCTGGCAGATCCCGAACTAGGCTGAGCCTGTATCTCGGGAACTAAGCAGTACGCTTATACAATAAGATAATATGGAAACTTGTGATGCAAGATACATTTAAGGATTAAGAGTAACTAGTACTATTGAATTGAAATCGCTTTTATTGTAAGGGGCGCGCTCTCCTTCGCGTTTGTTTATAATTATAATTCAGCAGTCTACAAAACGTGCGTCATGAATCCAAACCCTACGAAAAATTACCTGGTTGAAGATCTCATCTGCTTAAATTTACTGTTCATTACTTTTATATTAATACAATAGTTCTTATACTCGTAGTAATGCAACGGTCGAGCCAAAAATTTTGAGTAAGGTGTAGAGTTTGTGAAGTTAAGGCTATAGAGTTAGGGCGTGAAGAATTCTAAGATTGGTTGGCTCTACATGAGATTTGATAACTTTTTGACAGTGCGAGCCTATGGTCTTTGGTGGGATATTTTATTTGGGAACAGTTTAATTTTAATAGGCTAACGAAAATGTTAAGTAGTAGGACTATAAAATGGAATTGAATATTTAGTGCAGTTTTAGCATTGTTGGTAATGAGATGTAATTTTATAGGACATCATTTGGTAATTAATTTGGTGGTTTGATAAATACTAGCAATATTTTAATACTTTTCTAACTTTTTTAACTTTATACTTATATTAAGGGCCGTAATCATTGCAATAATATGCAGCTTTGAATTCCACAGCCGTGCTACTTGCGACGAATTAAGAATCAAGACGGCCGTTTCAAACAAAGTGTCCACGAAACTTAGCGAGGAGCCCAATTCATTCGGAATACCAATTTCATTTCAACCACGGACCTCATTCCGCGAAATTTGGTTACAAAACGTTTGAGACAACAAAGAAAATTAGAGCGCGAAGAAAAATAAATGCGGAGAAACGACAGAGCATACAAAATTAGAGACGGGTGGGACCGCGACGTAAAGCGCGGGGAGCGACGCGGGCTGTACATACATACATACATACATACAAACATAAACTCACGCCTGTATTCCCAAAAGGGGTAGGCAGAGCACATGAAATTAAATCCCAGTGCCACTTTTAGTGCCAATTGTAGGTTTAAAGATGGAGAAAATGTGATATTGCAGTGATTAGTTGCTAGCCCAACGCCTACAAACACTCTTCAACCCAGTTCCCATAGTCAACTCTTACGACACCCACGGGAAGAAAAGGGGTGGTGCTATTCTAACCCGGAACCACACGGGGGTCTAACCCGGTACCACATGGAGGTCTAACCCTACACCACACGGGGGTCTAACCCAGCACCACACGGGGTCTATCCCAGCCCCACACGCCCACACGGGGATCTAACCCGGCACCACACGGGGGTCTAACCCAGCACCACACAGGGGTCTAATCCGGCACCACACGGGGATCGTTAGATCGTTAGATGCCGGGTTATCGGCACCACACGGGGGTCTAACCCAGTACCACACGGGGTCTAACCCAGCACCACACGGGGGTCTAACCCGGCACCACACGGCTGTACCAGTTTAAGGGCCTATTTACATTGGCAAGAACTTGCATGCAAGTTCGTTTACATGGCTGCGGGGTACCGAGTTAAGATGGATACGATCAAACCCTGCAAATTAATCAAAATTCAGTGAAATTTACACATCAAGTTCCTTCTTGCTAGTCTAAACCGCGCTATCAGGTATGTTAGGCATTATGATACATCGTTGCCTTGCGTCACTCTTAGACAAAATAGAGAAAGCTAGATTTAGCTAACACTAAATAAAAGCATTATAAGTTTTGGACCTTATCATAAAGGATGAGCTAAAATTAAAAAAAACCGGCTAGTTGCGTGTTGTACTTCGCACATATAGAGTAACCAACCGTAAAATAAAGTTGATTTTAAATAGGACAAATAAGGAAATTTCAAATACAAAATGTGATTATCAATACTTATATTTGTGTTTCTTGGTAAAATATACGAAATTATAAACATTATCACCAAATTTCAAGTTGATAGGTCAAGGGGATATAAAATAAAAATCTTAGGCACAAAATGTTGTAACCGACGACGGACGGACGGACGGACGCGTGAGTGACAACAATAAGGTTCCATCGTGGACCCTTCGGGTACGGAATCCTAAAAACATGTGACCCCTACATAGAACATTGTCACCAGAAAAGAAAATAATATATAATTAGGGCCGTAAGGCCGGTTCGCGGCCAGCGTCAGTTTGCGACCACCGCCGGAAGAACTATAATTTTTTTTAATTAAATATATTAACATGTTTAGAGACTCTAAGAAACAACAATGAATCATATACATCTTATTCGGTGGTTATTGAATGAGAATCCATTAAAAACACGAGAAATATTACATAACCAAGGGCTGTTAAACAAATAATGTCTGAGATCGCAGGTATTTGGAGGAGGGATACTAATGGGTCATAAACACTTGAAAAAACAAAAGTCCCTCCTGTGGTCAATTCGCTGGGTGCGCGATGACAGCGCCAACTGGCGGTCACAATTACGGCGGACTTAGAAATATCCAATGGCTGGCTATCATTACGAAAAGAAGTAAACAAACAAATAATTTCAATGAAATATCGTAATTTTCATATATTCTATTCGATCACATAAATCTATAGTGTCTATTTCACGCCTAAAATGGATAAATCAATCAATTTCAGGTAGTACACACGGACTTTCTCATGGCTGACCTCACGAGAAATAAGTAAAGAAATAAACAAATATAATTGAATGACGCATTTCATATATATTTGAGACGATCATTTATTACTGTAGTGTCGTAAATAATGCAGACTTTTTGTGTATTTTCAGTTAAACATGGCTAAATTAATTATAAAAACTCCAATGAAGTGCGCACTGCAAATCCTGTCATGTGGCTTTAGGTACCATGGCGATCGATTGGCACTGAAATAAAGCAACAAATAAATTATAGTAACTTAACCGTTACTTCCTACAGCATACAAAATATAATATTAAAAATGTTGCTTTATAGATTTCTTACTTTTCCTCGACAACGATTGTCCATTTCATTTGCTGTGCTTGTTTCCAACTTGCTTGTGGATAGAATTAGTGATCACTGTTTGTGCCATTCTTCTTGCAGTTAACTACGCAGCTGGTTTCGTAACGCATATTTATTTATTTTTACTTCAAATGCACGGGTATGTAAATTTCGCTAGTAAAAAGTGACAGTTGGTCCGCCGAAAGTTCCTTTTTTGGCCACGGTGCGCGCTGCGATCGATTCGTGGTTCCCCCACCACCTACTTCGCACCTAGCGAATAGTTAAGAGCTTAAGTGCATGTAAGTTATGATGCTTTTGTCACATGCATTTATAGAGAAGGAGAAGCTGTTTATGCGGGTTACTGCAGTAGAATCCGTTTATAACGACTCCGGATATAACATTTCTTTTAACGACTGCTTAATAACCTGACGTTAGGATTCATCCCATACATTTTCAAAGAAAAACAGTCCGTTTTGTACGACGTTCTGTTAGTGCGGCGGTCCCTTGATGGTCGCGACTACAGTAGAATCCGGTACTGTAGTTCAATCCAAAATTAAGCTTTGTAGCCCTTAACTTTCGATAGGTATGTCCACAGGAAAGACGCGAACCTAAATCTGTTTATGACCCAAATATGCGATCTGAGGATTTCTGTATTACCGCCCGTGGTAAGTACAAAATTTTATGTCATCCCCTGACCACTGACCAGGAAGTGGGATTTTTCGAGCGCGCGGAGAGTGCGGTAATTGGCACTTTATGGCCAGGTGCGACATAAATATAAGTATTTTCAGTTCCTCAACTCATCAAAGTGCGCATATTTCAAGCAATACTTATTGTCTAATCCAGTCACAACATGCTAAACAAAGGTACCTACCAGTGGCGGCGCGTCAAAAATATTCTTAGGGAACCCGGAAATACGTACTTGGCTTTTCCTATTCTTCATGAGCCGTAGTAAAAGAACTGGACTGGCTGTAAATTAGGTAAGTCGGTGGGAATCGAGTTGTATGGACGCTCCGCCACTGGTACCTACCTAATACTTCCTTTGTGCTGTAGGTAGTTTTGATTTAACCCGGTGCTGCATGCTGGTTCACTGACGCGGGGCAAATGCATCACAAATGAACATCGCAACACATACCGGCTTCAGAATCCCGCCCGTGCGGCCGGCCGTGTGGAATAGTTCGCTTGCGGCCGCCCCCGCCCGTCCTATCCCTACCTCTATTATTGGCATCTGTCTGCCACGCGAAGCCTTCTACGTTTGTTTCGAATCAAATTGACTTTCTGCCATACTAGTTTCGGGTTTGGGACTGATAAAATAACCGTAGTTGAGTTTCACATTGTTTCTAACTTCGCAAGAAAGGCGTTGGAAAGGGAAATTGCTTCGAGACATCTTTTCGTTCTATATTTCATTTTGTTTGCTAATATGCACAGGTTATAAACTACAAATATCAACGCCCTCATTATTCGGTGTTGTGAAAGTAAATCTGAACAAAAACAAACCACGACACATGACATGACGTCGCTTTTGTTCAACGCTGAAACTACAGTTACAATCCCCATGTTGCCTTTCCCGGGTGGAAATTGTTGAAGCATAATGCAAAATTTGGCTTAAACCTACGTGTAATATCCCGGAAAATATTCGCAAGGGACAGTCCGACGGCTGCATAATGCGATGTCTTGCGTCCGGACGCCGGGTCCGGGAGGACCGGTATCCGGACCGCCGGCCCGTTCTTATCTTGAATGACCATTACTAAAAGCAAAGCAAAGATAATATTGGTTAATTGTTGTTGAGTAGTTTTACTCGCTATTGCGATTTGGGATCATTGTACAGAGCAGGATAATAGTAGGAGCCATCCACTATGCATTATATATTATATTTTTATATTGGTAAATGGTAACAATTGTATAGAATAGAATTGCTACATGTTTGCACCATTTGGCGTCGAAACCTTGGGGCCATCGGGTCCAGGCGCGAAGGCGTTCTACAAAGAACTAGCGGAGCGGCTAGTTGAAATGTCGGGCGACCAGAGGGCTGACAGCTACTTTGGCCAAAGGATCAGTTTAGCCATCCAAAGGGGCAACGCTGCCACCCTTCTGGGCACCATAGCCAGCGATGGGGACTTGGGGGGCATTTACTTTTTATAGGTTTAGCTAGTTTATTAATAGTTTAGTTATAATATCTGGGCGACCGAGCTTTGCTCGGCGTTTTCCCGTGCATGAGACCTAGCTAGATCGATTGCTCGTCCCCGAAAACCCCCACATACCAAATTTCATCAAAATCGTTAGAGCCGTTTCCGAGATCCCCGAAATAAATATATAAATAAATAAATATACAAGAATTTAAAGATATAAGATTTAAGTAGTTTTACGCATTTGTTTTTTGTTTCTTTGTTATTAATTTGAATAAATAAGACATAATAGAATATATATTTAAGGGGGTTCCCATACAACAAACGTGATTTTTTTGAAGTTTTTAAAGATAATGGGACGGAACCCTTAGTGCGCGAGTCCGACTCGCACTTGGCTGGTTTTTTTCTACGCCTTCTCATCGCAATCGCATTTCTGTCTGAGTTGAAAGATGGGGAGAAGCGGTTTCTAGCCAGAAAACATAAAACTGTCCCGAAAGCCCTCAAATCTAAGCAGCTGGGCTACGCGCTACCATAGCGGTTAGAGGAAAACCAAAAAATCCAGTAAATTAATAAATATAATGAAAAATTTAGAAATATAATAATAATATACTTGAAAGTTTCAAAAATTATGTTTTCTTTTAATGACTAAAAGTCAATTAAAAACTGCAATTAGGATTCTTATTGTTACTTACCACATCATGTCTAAGTATACTTTGGCTCCCTGGCGAGGGTGGGTATACTCTCGAAAAGAGTGGTAGAATATTAAGCTGTGTGACCTAGGTACTAATTCTATTCTATTCTATTCTATTCTATTTTAAGTCTATTAATTGCAATAAATGAGTGTGGCGCAAGAAAATATTGTTATTCGCATCGAAGTGTTCATAAAACATTCATAATGTCTTGGACGTTTGTCTTATTCAAACGGAACTTACATCTAGATGCTCTGACTGTTTGGTTAACCTCTATGGTTCTATTCGTTTTACTTTTTACGAAAAAAATAAATAAATAAATAAATAAAAAAAATAAAAAATGATGTATCGTGTCAACGTACGTGGTATGTCACTTTATTCATAGCAATAAAATCACACATGAATTTCAACTGAGTTTATTAAACATGGTGACAGCGGTGGGATTTGATTCCTGCTGGTGAGGCAGATAAACAGTCAGGATCCCATGATTCATCAATAATTGAATACGACCATCAAGAGGGAGAGACACTCGAAGAGGCTAGAGACTCACTCTCATTCCACGACTGTGAAGAGGGCGAAGACCAAGACCAGCCAGCGACGTCAATGGTGCCATCGCCAGAGCCTTACAGAACGCGGTTCGGTCGAAGCGTCCGGCCTCCGCAGAGGCTCTTTATTTAGCATTGCTTCAATGTTTTTTTTTATTTAATCCAAAGGGAGGATGTTTGGTTAACCTCTATGGTTCTATTCGTTTGACTGTTTTATGATGTATCGTGTCAACGTACGTGTTATGTCCCTTTATTCTTAGCAATAAAATAACACATGAATTTCAACTGAGTTTATAATTAAACACTGACAACACACGCACTGAAAGTGCGAACATTTTCGTAATGCTGTGGAAAACTGTTCTGCAAAGATTTTCCGCAAGCTCCCATATAGTAAGAAGCTCTAAGGCGACTTCCTGACTTGGCGGGGCGGGATCGATATGTGACATTTTCTTCATTGACGTAAACATACTGACGTCGCAAACATTCCCACTCGCAGAATACTGTCAGTATTACATTTGCGCAGTAGGTAGTAATATCATGCGCAGAAGCGGACCAGTACTGCCTTCGCATCGTCCCCGTTTCCGCGCATCCCGCGCCAGTCAGGAAGCACTCACTTAAATGTAGGGGCGCAGTAAAAAGTAGTACTGAGTTGACTGACAGTTGACACTGACATTTGGCAGTTTTCTTATAGCATACCGCCTCCGCACCGACAAATCAGGAAGTCGCCTAATACTGGTTCCACAAGTAACATAAAGGTAAATATAGTCGCCATTCTGCGTCTGGTCGCGTAGCCACTTAGTAACCGGCCGATAGTGGTCCATTATGTCCATTAGGACCCGTCTACGATTTGTTTCACAGCTCCGAGCAGTACTTTAATGTAAACTTTTCTTCATTTCAACATTTTTGACGTCGCAGTTGTTATAGTTACGTGATATGGTTAGAAACTAAGCTATTTTCTGCAGTCGTATTGAAAAATGCTCATAACTAAGAAGACAGATTGCTTTCGCTTTTTTAAATTGAAATATTGAATGGGTTTTTTTTCATTGAGTGTCCTTGATTTATGACTGGAGTTTCAACAAATATGCGAAGTTTTATTGCTACATCGAAGAGGCGAAGTCAATGTGCTTCAAACAAATAGCAGTAAAGTTTACAATGTAGTCCGCGATCTAGGTATAAATTATTATAATACTAGCTATTGCCCGCGACTTCGTCCGCTTAGAACTTCTATATGTATGGCGTTTCAGATTTCATATATAATATATTTTTGAAAGATCTACAAATTATAAAAGAAACCTGCTGTCCTAATTTCAAGTTTTTAACCATTGTTTAACCTTGAAAATCACACATTACCCATGTGAACTTTCAACGCCTGCTTAACCCCTTCAGGGGATGAATTATAAAAAGTGCCCTATTCAATATTTTTGACTGTACTTAGGGTCTTGTGACCGAAGTTTTAAACTTCTAACTTTAAAAAAGACATATTTCCCATACATATATTCGACGATTTTTTACCGCCGTTGGGGATGAATTTGTATAAAAACGCTAAGTATATCATTTAGTTTGAAACTTTAATACACTCTAAGAAACCTTTATACAAACATGTAACTTTCCAAATGAACGATTTCCATACTCATACTCATACTCTTTATTTATAATATACAACGGTTCTTTCCCTTAGTACACGTCTACGTACGTTCGAAAATATATACTGATGAGCAAAAATAACGGGTACACTTTGTATGGAAGTTCCATAGAAAGGATGGATGGATGGAATTTTTTTTTTTGCTCGTCTGTATATGTATAATGTTACGAATTTCATGATTGTATAGTCAGCACTCAGCGGTTAAGGATGTGCGCTATCTGTCAATGGTTGTCTAAGTAATGCAAGACTTTTATAATATGTATGGAAGGATTATTATTAGATATTGTAAAACAAAGCGTATAACATCGAAATATTATTATTATTATTAATCAATTTATATTGAAATAAAATAAAAAATATTCAAATATTCGAATATTGTACGTATTGGTCCGAAACATGTCGAGCGATATTCGACGTTAAAGGCATGAGTGACCCGTTTAATATATTTCAATATGTCTGAGACTCACGGGAGTTTTCTATTAAAAAAACGCGTAAAATATCATCAATCGACGACAACACGATTTCATTATTCGTCCCGAGTTTCATTTTCCAAGCATCCTTCATATAAAGAAATATTTATTTATTATTTATTTATTTCTTTAAATGGCGGACTTAATGCTAAATGGCATTCTCTACCAGTCAACCACAGGGCCAAACAGAGACACTCAAAGTGGTGCAGGAAAATATAGACAACGTTGAAAGTGTAAAACAAACGTCAATAAAATTAAGGTATATCCCACCCATCCCGACCCCATTAATTCAGGAAAAATCTTCAAAACATGACAGCGCCATCTATCGGCGCATTTTGTTCCTAATTTTCGCGACTGAATAACTTAGTACGTATGTTGGTTTTTCAAAGATAATTCTTTATCACGTAAACCGATTTCAATAATTTCTTTTTTACCTATTTAAAAGCAGGTACTTTCAACATAAGTTCATAGAAATTTGTTAAACAAAAATGTATGCGAAGGTGATTAAATTACAAACTTAATTTAATATAATAAAATACTTATTGATGATTAAAAAAAGAAAAACTCCCTATGGAGTATTTCATTTTTTTAAAACGCTCAGCTCTATAGCTGTAGTCTTTATAACTAGATAGAGATATGGTTAAAGTTTTCCTGTTATAATACATTGATATTAACATTACCAACTCAAAAATTAAAAATTACCCGACGTAAAAAACATTTTATCTACACACATATCATAAATCCTCTAACATGTGTTCGGAAACCGTAGAAAATGACTCTCATTTCAACATTCAATGAATTTATGGCAATTTTCTTATCTGTGGCTAAGGCTACAGCAGTAATATAATTTTTCATTTTAATCTCATATATGATGTTAAAATATAAAAACGTCAAACAAAACTGTCAAAATTTAAATGTCAAAGTTGACATGTCCCTATTCTAGTATCACTGAAAATTCAAATTCAGTCGATGCGAAATGTCAGCTCGATGTTTTTTTAGTATATATCGCACGAAATTTGAGCTAGAACGACATGATCACATCAGAATAGGGACTCTTTACTTTTTAAAATAACATTCAGGTATCGGTTGCCAGTTCTGATTTCGATATTTCCGCAACCGTGCAAAAAAGGTTGTATTAACACAATTATTGTATTTATTTACAACGGTTTCTGAACCCATCTTAGAGTAGTTATAATATGTGTGTAGATAAAGTAATGTATGCAACTGTACATAATTAGGCATTAAAACACTCGTGTGACCTTATTATGAAACTCGCCTTCGGCTCGTTTCATAAAACACACTCGTGTTTTAATGCCCCTCATTATGTACTAGTTGCATAAACTACTATTAAACCGTTTCAGAATGCACATTCTGAAACAGTTTTTTTTTACGGCGGTTTTACTTTTTTTTGTGCAATTCCAGCCCCACTTGGCACTTGGCTTAGTTAATATAGACTTTGAAATTTTGAATCCCCTTTTGTAACAGATTGAGATATTTAACAATGTGACAGACAGACAGAGAGAGTGAAACCATAAGGGTTTCTTTTTACCTTTTTGGTACGGAACCCTAAAAAGCTCATTTGCTCACGGGTTAACTGGAAGAGATCCTTTAAAGGTTATTTATCCCTTTAACTCGCCATTGTACTTCAGCTGTTTTTGTTTTTTTTTCATTTGTTGTGTTTTATCTATACATACAGTATACATATAAAATAGTTGTGAAATAAAAATAAATGTTTTCATTCCCCTATATTTCCCTATCTCGCTGACTGATACGAACTATATGTACCTACATATTTCGAAAAGGAGACGCAAACAACAACGAAGCTACAGAAAATCGTTGAACGTTTTAAATAGCAATACAAGGGAGCCTTTTAAATGGTAATTCGATTGTACCCAGTTTGCAACTTGAAAAGAGTGAAATATTCTTTTCAGGGGCCAGGGACGCCTCGGGAGAATTATTAATGGGAGAGAAACTGTGAAACTTTCACGCTGCCGCGCCGCGGCGTCGGCGTGGCGTGGCGTGCCTTGTGCTGTGTCGCGCTTATAATTTTGATCCGATCTGATGTACGATTTGATTACCCTGACCTGGCCCAATGCGTGTTATAATTACACCTCTGAATTTCCCGATAGGCCCAAATCAAAAATAATCACAATTGATTATTCAAGAAAAGTTTTCACTATTTGCTTATTTAAAGACTTAATAAACTAACACGCCTTTTCCAACTCAACCTTTACTCTACAGCATCCTCCATTATCAATATTAATGCTCACACACATACACAACACAGCACAGGACTTGTAACATAGGCGCACCCGCGCCCCGTGTTCGGATAAAAAACTCCATCACAAATGACACGCGTGATGACAGTCCAAACACGCGGTTTGTTCTTTTTACGAGGCCGATAAATCTCGACGCGCTGCGAGATCGCTGCGTAGTTATTTCTTGGATGAAAAGGACATTATTATAATATATATATGCATGGCGTTTTTCTGTAATATTTTTTGAAGACACCACAGAAGCGAAGTAATTTAAAACAAATGAGTGTCTGGATAAGTCGACTATCATTCTCGACGATAGTAGGTTAGTTGCACCAAACCGTTTGTAATATGTAACATCGCTTACTTAGATCGATTTAAACTTACACGATTTTCACACATTATTATTAGAAAACAGGACTTAATCGCGTACACTTATATTACTTAGTGTCAGCTGGCGACCACGAATGTTGCGATACATTCGAAACGTCGGGCAAAACCTTACAAAAGGTAAATAAATTATAAGTATACTCGTTTAAGTCCCGTTTTCCAATAATAATCGCTTACTTGATCATTAAAATTTGATTGTATGGAAAATTTACAAGTTTCTATGGGATGACAGCTGCCGGCGCCATATTTAAGCAAAAAAAGCTTGTCTCGAAAATGTGGCAGTAGTTTTTTTCACAACAGCTACCGTAATTCCAAATGAAATTTTAAAGTGCTGTTGGCAATCCAACCTACCTTGAAACAACTAGATTTTCTTATAACGTCTTAAATAATATGTATATTATTACTTGATGTGGGTATTTGTACAGTCCGTTAGCTCTTATTAGAAAGACATTGTCTGTGCCCTAATTAAATGGTATTATGCTTATATTTATTTGATAACGACGACCACTTTAGCCTAGTTGGTAGTGACGCCGCCTACGAAGCTGGGAGTCCCGGGTTCGACTTCGAATACCGGCCAGGGCATTTATTTGTGTGGCGAGCACGAATATTTGTTCCTGAGTCTCGCACATTTTCTATGTGTTTAAGTACTACTACTAGTAGCCTAATACCTACCCATAGTAAAAACTTTGCTTAGTTTGGAACTAGGTCGATGTGTGTAAGATTATCCACAAATATTTATTTATTTATATCTTTAGTCGCACCATAAGGGTTTTATTTTTTACCTTTTTGATACAAAACCCAAACGTACCACCACAGAACATTTGTGTATTAACGACCCTCTGATGTTCACGAGTTACTGATGTGTGTATAAATAATATCTACTGAACATACTGTGTTCATAATCCATACACAAATTAGAGCCGCAGCATGTGTTTGCATTAGAAATCTCATTTTAAAAATATTATCACATGCAACAATTTTTTTTTGTTTAAAAATGGCTTTCCATGAAACTTATGATGATTTAGCCGACCACGTGTGCAAAGACGTTGTTCGGTAACGACGCTATGCTATGACAGTAGGCAACTGGTTTTGTTCGGTAATGGATTCTGCTAGTCGTCGTGCCAAGAGCACGTGTGTTCACCAACGCGGCCACTACCAAAATCCTCATGCAATGCAACGATTGTGTGTAAGGCGACTTCCTGATTTGTCGGCGCGGAGGCGGTACGATATGAGAAAACTTTCAAATGTCAGTGTCAACTGTCAGTCAACTACTACTTTTTACTGTGCCACTACATTTAGATGAGTGCTTCCTGACTGGCGCGGGATGCGCGGAAGTGGGATGATGCGAAGGCAGTACTGGGGGCTGATTTTTGAGTGTGGAACGCACGAGTTTTCACTCGACATCTGTCAAATCATCATAGTTTTTTGACAGGTCACGAGTGAAAAGACGAGCGTTCGACACTCAAAAATCGCCCCCCTGGTCTGCTTCTGCGCATAATATTACTACTGCGCAAATGTAATACTGACAGTATTCCGTCAAATGGGAATCTTTGCGACGTCAGTAAGTTTACGTCAAAGAAGAAAATGTCACATATCGATCCCGCCCCGCCAAGTCAGGAAGTCGCCTTAACTTATAACAAAATAGGCGTTTCGTGCTTGTATTGCACATCAAACAATCTGAAGCACTGCAAAACATTTAAATCATTTTTATAAACTGAAGCCCCTAAATATCCCTCACAAATTAAATTAAGTCGTACAACGTAATCTAGTTCGCTGCCCCGGCCGGCGGAGACAAGACGAACTATTCGCAAACAACAACGCTCCCGGCATCCTGAAGAGGCAAATAATATGCTAATATTTTTAACTCAACGCAACGAGTGAATGCTACGGTAAGTGTCTTCAATTCTGCAAATTGTTCAACAACCAATTATTTTTCAATGAGACTTTGCACTTTGTTATTAGATGCATGCATGCATGCATGTAAACTGAACAGTTAATATAATATCTCTTACGATGGAGAGCGGAACCCTTTTCCCTGTTGGACACAGTTCATGTTTATGTTCATTCATATACATATTTATTGATAATATTCAGTTATGGACAGTCAAAAATTACATTACGTATAATACATTATTTTTACACTTATAGATAGTAATACTAGTAGGAAAGGCTTGTCAAGTACCTATGTTTAGTATCCGCTTATAACGACTTCGAATATAACATTTTACTTCAAAATCAATTCACGTTAGTTTTCATACCAAACACTTTCGAAGTGAATCAGCCCGTTTTATGCGATGTTTTATTAGTATGACGTAATATCACCGGTCCCGTAACTTTCGCTGTATCCGGATTCTACTCTATTATGTTGTGAAGGGTGGCCACAGCCACACACACAAATCCTCCGGCCTGAAGGGCGTCTAGGGAGGTTTCCTAGCAACTCAGCGGGTTCGGGAGCACCTATTCGGGAGTAGGGGAAAAATAACAACACTTATTTATCACTTAACACACAATGGGTCTTACGCGCTTTTATTAGGGTTCCGTAGCCAGAATGGCTAAAATGGAACCCTTATAGTTTCGTCATGTCTGTCTGTCTGTCTGTCCGTATGTCACAGCCGGTTTACTCGTAAACTATAAGTACTACAATTATGAAATTTGGTATGAAGATGTACTCTATGAACCGCTATATAAATGTGATGTGAAATTAGGAAAAAGAATATTTTAGGGGGGGAAGGGGGCACCCCATACATGTAACCGGGGGACGAACAAATTTTAAAAATGATATAGAGATTACTAAGAAAGTTTTCCACTTTAAGTCAATCGTTGGTGAGATATTAGCTCCTAAAGTCGTACAAAATTTGTCCCCCCCCCCCCCTCTAATTTCCAAACTATGAAGATTAAAATTCTGAAAAAAATTGAGAAGGTGTACATGAATAAATACTTTCAACGATTTTTGGTGGGAACAATATGAGATTAAGGGTTTTTGAGTTATCACTGAAAAACTGTCTTGCCCTAACAAAAGGATGTAAGTGCCGTGACTTCCCTATGAAGATACGACCTTTTTTGATTCAAGGTATTAAATAGTGTTTTGAAATGTGGACTAGTAGGTGTCGGTACGGAACCCTTCGTTGTGCGTGATCCGACACGCACTTGGCCGGTTTTTTTTAATTAGCTAACGGATCTAACACTAAATCTAGACGGGAACGATACGGAAGCGCTTTACGCGGATCTAGAGCTAAATTTACGGACGGCTATCATTGGTCTATGTATAAGTCCCATGTTACTCGAAATAAATGTTTCAATTTCAATTGGACCGGCGCTTTGTTTGTATCACCTAAACATTTTAAAATCTGCGCTTGCTAGACAGAGACAACCAAGGTACAAAGTGTCCTTGGGATACCCGCCCACGGAAACCTCAGTCGCGCCGCGCTTCGCGGCGACGAGTGACGTGAGCAAGTGTGTTTCGAGCGCCGGCGATCTAAAAATTACGCGAAGGAAAACTCGTGTAAGTATCATTATATTTGCATTTGTTTACGTGTAATGATTAGAAATGTATTAATGATCATATTTATAACAACAGTTTCTGGCCACTTCTTTTCTTAATTTTTTAATATATTTTTTTGTGGCTTGATATCTAGTTGCTATCAATGGACCACATGTATGTGCTATCATTGGACAAATGGACGGGTCCAATCATGGCAACTTTTTTTTCGATTTTAAATACTTTACCCATACGCAAATACACAAACATATTAAATATACAGTATACGCATTTTAACATGTTGATTTCTGTTATTTTTTTTATAAAAAAACAAAAATTATTAAAATATTTTAATAAATATATATTAAAATGTCGATTTCCATAAGTCTCCTTGATTGGACCATCAGTATAAATTTCCTAAGTCCCTTGATGGCGACTCAGTGGTTCAATCAAGGTGACCATGGTCCAAAGAAGGCAACAGCCTGAGAAATCATTTTCACGTTTTTTCTCCAAGATTATTATATTTATAAATAATAAATATATTTCAAAAGTTAAAAATTATCAAACTTGTTTTATTTTCTTACATAAAGCTTGTACATTATAAGGCAGCGAAGTTAAGTGGTCCACTGATAGCAACCTTCCCCTATAAATATTTGACTGGAGAATTCATACCTTTAATGGCGTAAATAAATTAAACACAATCGGTTTAATGAAATGTTTTACAGACGGCAAGAATTCCATTTTGCATAAGTAGCTGACAGAAATATCTTTCCCGGAATGCGACTGCCTATTAATTGTAATTTTACAGTCCCAATTTTGAAGGAAACATTTCAAAATTGAAACAATATTTTCAAGGTAGGTTAATAATTTATTTCGGCATAACTCATAATAGATAAATATTATAAACAAAGATTGGGTATAAATGTAAAATTAGATTAAAACTAAACTAACTTAAACTAAATACCTATGTTTAAATAACACGTTACCAAATTTCGAATCGATCGGACGTAAGGAAGTTAGTCAGATCCCCTCATCAACTAGAAAAGAGCTGATGATCTTTAAACGGCTGAACAGATTTTCATGAAACATGGATAAGAACACTCGGGATAAAATTATCTATGACACAAAAAAAACTAAACGAAAATCGGTTCATCCGTTTGGCAGACAGACACGTTAAACTTATTTATCGTATGGCATTTATTTCGAACCGTGAGATCTTCGAGAAGACAGTACGGTTGCCAGTTTTTGTTGCACTCTTAGAACCACCCAGGGGTCACGTGTAGGGTAGCGGTGGGTACTTTCCCTACGGACGTGGTGCAACTTCGACCCCCCCTTTGTCAAGTGAGTGGGCAACTTGACTGTTAGAAGTTTTCAAGCCGCCCGAAGGCCTCTAACTTGCCTTAACGACTGCTGCCATAGACAGCTGCAGCAGCTGGGATCAACGGCTTAACGTGCCTTCCAAAGCGCGGGAGCGCTCAGTTAGTAACCACTCAAAGCGGTCACCCATCCATGTACTGACCGCGGCCCACGTTGCTTAACTTTGTATAACGATTGCGGCACGCAGACGCCGCTGGGCCACGAGCGCTCTGCCCGCGCGAGGGCCGCCTGTCGTGTCCCTCAAACGTTTGCTGAGCCGTGCGTCCTTGCCCCACGCGCCAAGTGTCTCGACGCCAAATGCGACAAATTCTTATTGGGCGCCGAGACAGTTGTATTTACCCGCTTTAAATATTTATAAATTAATATTTTTAAATTTCAAATTAATCTGGGTCATGTACTCCGCTGTTTCAGCTAAGTGGCAATTTGAAATTGAGGCTAAACTATTTCGTAATAAGTCACCAAATTAATGAAGTATTTTTAGTAGTTGTGTAGTTGACGTATTTTCTTCATTGACGTCGCCGCCTCAAGTTAGTTGTCTTTAATTATTTAATCCTCGCTTGGAATTAAGTGTAGACGTGGAGGCGTATTCTGGAAATAATATAATAGTTTAGTTTGACATTCGTTTTGTTGTTAGAATTTAAGGAATGATTTCGATTTTATACCCAATAATGACCTTAACGAAACTACACGAAATTCCGAAAACTGGCGTACTTTAAAATCACTAGTACTATGCGCTGAATTAGTTAAATACAACAAAAGACTTAGGCGACTTCCTGACTTGGCGGGGCGGGATCGATATGTGACATTTTCTTCTTTGATGTAAACTTACTGACGTCGCAAATATTCCCACTTGACGGAATACTGTCAGTATTACATTTGCGCAGTAGTAATATTATGCGCAGAAGCAGACCAGTACTGCCTTCGCATCATCCCGCTTCCGCGCATCCCGCGCCAGGCAGGAAGCACTCAATTAAATGTAGGGGCGCAGTAAAAAGTAGTAATGAGTTGACTGATATTGACTTTTTTCTCATATCGTACCGCCTCCGCAAGTCCACTTCGACAGGAAGTCGCCTTACGTAGGTTACAACATTATGTAGGTTAGCCTGATTATTACACAAGGTCATCGCCTTGATGACATTTAAAATTAATATACAATACATAAAGTTAAGTAATCATCATATATAGTTACCCATAAGTCTTTATTTTTTCAACTTACATGAAAATGTTTGTATTCATATTCCGCAGGGCACTAATATTCATTATAAAAATTTACTTTTAACCCCCTTTCTCTGCGTGATCGCATCAGAAATGAGGCCATCCGTAGCAGAACCAAAGTAACCGATATAGCCTTTCGAATCGCTAAACTTAAGTGGCAGTGGGCGGGGCACATTGCACGTAGAACCGATGGCCGTTGGGGCCGAAAGGTTCTCGAGTGGCGACCACGGACCGGAAGGCGCAGCGTGGGTAGACCCCCCACAAGGTGGACTGATGACCTGGTAAAGGTCGCGGGAGTCCGCTGGATGCGGGTGGCGCAAGACCGGTCATTGTGGCACTCTTTGGGGGAGGCCTATGTCCAGCAGTGGACGTCTTTCGGCTGATATGATGATGATGATGATGACTTTTAACCCAGGCAACACGTAAGTACAACACGCCACCAGGAGGAGCCCTCATTATTAGGGCATTTTTACTTTAAAGTACCCTATTCTGAGTCAGAATATCCAAAATCCCTGAGATCCGAAAAAAAGTAGGGGGCACACTTTAAACTGAAAATGCCCATTAAGCACCGCCAATTACTTATTCTTATTTATTTATCATGATGGCGTTTATTTCGAACCGTGAGATCTTCGAGAAGACAGTACGGTTGCCAGTTTTTGTTGCACTTTTAGAACCACCCAGGGGTCGCGTGTAGTAGGGTAGCGGTGGGTACTTTCCCTACGGACGTGGTGCAACTTCGACCCCCTTTGTCAAGTGAGTGGACAACTTAACTATTAGAAGTTTTCAAGCCGCCCGAATGCCTCCAACTTGGCTTAACGACTGCTGCCATAGACAGCAGCCGGGATCAACGGCTTAACGTGCCTTCTAAAGCACGGGAGCGCTCAGTTAGTAACCACTCAAAGCGGTCACCCATCCATGTACTGACCGCGTCCCACGTTGCTTAGCTTTGAATAACGCTTGCGGCACGCAGGCGCCGCTGGGCTACGAGCGCTCCGGCACTTATTCTGTGGCACCGCGACACCGCGTCAAAGAATAGGTATATATACTAACGTATCGCGGACCGGTTTGAAACATGTCGAGCGATAAGAACCGTTTTATTTTATTTTAAATTATTTCGTTTCTAGGTAATAGAAAAGATTAAGTTTATCAACTAACTTGGTAGTATTTGCAACGAGGATCGTCGTGCGGTAAAATCAGTGAAACTTATGAATTATGTACATTATCTCAAAGTTTTTAGGCGAAATATCACGGATATAGGTAGCTTATTGCTGATAAAAAAATATGAGTACAAATAGCGGACTTATGAGTGAGTTAGAGTGTATCTCTAAATCTACACACAATTATTTACTCACTTTTTTGTAAAAAATCTTAAGGTGCTACAAAGAGAAATTTAAAAACTTCGAAACTCTGTTCTGCCCAGACGAGGAAACAATAGGGACTGGTTTTCAGAAATATTATTCTTGACTACATATATATGATTGTGTTGTGTGATTTGTCTAAATTTTCTCAATAGAATAAATATCCAAACTTGACGAGTCCATATTTTCTTTTTTTTACTCGGCCTACTAAACCAACGCATTGTTAAAAGACACGATTAAGTTAATATGATGGTATGGTACAAGTCTATATTTTCTACATATTATTTTATGTCACACCTGGTCATAAAGTTGCCATTATCGCACGCTCCGCGCGCGAAAAAACCCACTTCCTGGCCAGGGGGAGACATAAATTATTTTACTTCATCCAAACATTGTCAAGAGGAAATTCAATAAACCTGCACACAGTCAGATATTTATCGGGATTTCTCTAAAAAAAAAAGCCATTCCCGAAGAATGTTGCATCCCGTTTTGTCGTGAGACGGACGGAGGAGAATAACGGTTGACACTCACTTGGAAAAGTCACTATTTGCGACATGTTTCGGACTGCAATTGGAGTCCTTCATCAGGTTGAGTGATGTTACGATAACCGATCGCGCATCCATCACTGCTCGCCCGCGCGCGCGTAGCTCGCGCTGACTGTTCTAACAAATTGTCCAAGTCGACCGACGGCAGGCAAACCGAACTAATAAAGTCCACACGTTCATCGATACACAATTTTGGTCCAGGAATAACAGGTTTCCATGCTGGAAAAACCCAGCCCTTGTCTCTATTAAAATTAAAGCGTCGTCCAATTTCAATATCGACTCGGATCTTGCGTGGCACAACCCGTTTTTCCCGTGCCAAAAGTTTTACCTTAAAAGGGCAGAAAATGAGACGCACCTACCTGTATCGCATGCCTGTTTTGCCACCGCCGCGGAGGTCCTGCTGCTATTTTTCACACTTCGTATGTGTTCTAACAACCTTGTGGACGCATTTCGCCCGGTCTCACCAATATACGCCTTGCCGCAGTGACGCGGTGACAAAACCTATACTAGAGGTACCGATATGTGTTGACGAAAGTGAGGCGGTTGAATCGCGACGTCGGAATAATGACGCGCTAAACACTGCCTCAGTCAGAATCCGGACCGTGGACCCGGCCGCCCGGCAAGTGTTTGCCAACTTACGGAACTCGGCACTAATTTGTCAACCCTCATTAAGTTATCTTCGCCGCGTTCCGTGCAATTTTAATTGCCATTGTCTCTTTTACTGTATTAGGTAGTATAAAGGTTTATTGTGTACCACGTTTAGATCATACGTAGGTATAGTACCGTAAAATGGGGTGAGTTGGCACATAACCGAAGTTCAAACCCGGATAAAAGTTTATGTTTGTATGCGGCGCATTAATTTATTTACCAAAAAAAGTGTTCCGGATGTTTGTATTTTAGTTTTTTTTTATGATTTTGTGTTCATAACTTTAACGATAAACACAAAAAGTTGGAAATCCCACCTCACCCCGTAGTTCAGTTAGGTTGGGGTGAGGTGGGATTTCATACTAAGGCGAGTTTGGGAAATTGTAGGATCGACACTTTGGAATTTATATGTTACGTAGCAGTACCCTATAAAAACCAGCTCATCCCTCTGCAATCCCTACTCTCCCCATTCATAACCCAACTGTCCTCGCAATCCCTACTTACCCCATTTTACGGTATATTATAGTGTTATTATTATTTTTATTATTTTTATTATTTATATTAGGAGAACCAACAGCAATAAATCAGTATAACAACATGACGTCGGCTAAGAGTGTAAACCTGCTAACGTCATATTATGGAAGTTTACAGGAGAGACAAAAAACGTGATTAAAATTTAAATATTAAGCCCCGAAGAACGGGAAAAATATCATTCGGTTTTTTAATTTTCTCCCTTAATTATAAAATAATAGTCCGGTAAAGCGTTTTGATTATTTATTTTTTACTATAACTTTTGTAACTTAAAGCTTAAGCCACACAGAGAGCGGGCGGGCGGTAGCGGCGCGGGAGCGGGCGGTAGCGGCGCGGGAGGCGCGCGGGAGCGGGCGGTAGCGGGCGGGAGCCGCGCGGGAGCGTGTCAACGCGCTGCAGTGTGAAACCTCGGTGGTGCGGCGGACCCAAAGGCAGTCTGTTTCATGTCTGTTTCAAGATGTCGGAAGATACGGACACGGAGGACGAATTATTGTGTCTACTTATTTAAAAAAACAGAGTACGTAAAAGAAAAAGGGTATGGGTTCACGATATTAACAAAAAAAGGGGGGAATTTGGCGAGTATCGACTGTGTAAAGAACTAGAAACATATGAAGATAGGTTTTTAAATATTTTCAGATCGCAGGTATTTGACACCCGAGCCGAAGGCAAGGGCGATAAATATGCAATCTGAGGTTTTCTTTGTTACCGCCCGTGGTAAGTACAAAATTTTATGTTTCCGCCTTTCCAGAAAGGGGATTTTTCCAGGTGGGCCAGGTGTGACATAATAGTAGATAACTTACCAAGGGCGGTAAAACAAAGAATGTCACACTCTTTATTTCTCACTTTATTTTCATCAAACCATGATCAAGAATTCACTACAGCAAATGCATAGTATTCCGCTGTAAAGTTTTCACTTTAGTTGGAAGAAAGTTCGTCGTTCGGCAACTAAAGGTAAAGTTCGCAACTCTCGCAAGGACCATTTTCGGGAATATCAATTTATATAATAATAATAATAATACAATGCTTTTTTTGTGCACTACAGAAAAATTATACAGTAATACAATATGATCAGGACTTAAAGTAAGTAGGTGACAACAGGCTCCAATACAATACAAATACTCTTTATTGCACACCTCAATATTATTGCAATATTGCAATATTATTTTATCATAAGTTAGTAGGCTTTTAATCGTCAAGAGCATAAGTTCGAGACCTTGTTTTTAGGTATCGGTAGTATCAAAATGTATTAAGGCGCTACACTGAGAAATTTGGAAACTTTGAAACGCTGTTCTGCCCAGACTAGCAAACAGTAGGGGCTTGATTTTCAGATATATGATTGTGGTACTGACAATAGCGAAACAAGATTGCTTAAAATTTTCTCGATAGAAAATAAATCCAAACTCGAGTCTATATTTTCCTTTTTTTCCTCAGCCTACTAAAACAACGCATTATTAAAAGACACAATTAAGTTAATATGATGGTATTGTACCTCATCTAGGTACTGACAAGAGGAAATTTAATGAACCTGCACACAGTCAGATATTTAACGAGATTTGTCTAAAAAGCAATTCTCGGAGAGGGTTGCATCCCGTTTTGTCGTGAGCGAAAAACAAAGGGTGTCTCTTTCAATCGATATATCGCCTTAAAAGAAAGGCAACCACCAATTGTACCAAACAAGAAGGGTTTGGTGTACCAATTGTAATTGGTGGTTGCAAAAACAAAGCAAGGATTCGATTTATTTCAAAATTGCCTTAATGTGGGTAAACTGGTTTCTATAAAAAGAAAAAGACATTCCCACTTTTACACGTTAAATACACCTTTATGATTCTTTTACCACTTGATATTAAATTACTCCGTATGTAACCAATCACATCGCGTGTTTCGGCAGAATACCTTTAGTCCGAGTACCAAGTATGATATCACGATCTTTTGCATACGAAGCAGTAAGACTCGAAATTTGTCTGAGTTTAGCTAGCTACTAGTTATCTTGTTAAACTGCGGTCTGATATTTTGGGCTGAGCTTTACACAATTGGCAACAAGGCAAGTAACGTCTTTTATGTGATGAAGATACCGGGTTATGAATGAATGATTGCTTACTTGAAAATTTTTTATGACTCAGTAGTGGTATAATAGATATTTGCTTTCCCTGATACAACCTGAAACCATGTCACACAATTCAGTTAAATTCATAACTCATAACTTTATTGCTCTCATGTTGGTATACAGCAGGTCTTACATAAACTGTTTAACAAATGAGTTACATGTTTAACACATGTGACACCCTGTAAGGGTATTGCAAGTTCTACTTAGTCTAAAGGTACACTACTAGTGGCTCTGTGAGCTGTAGACCTCGTGAGTGTTTTTTTTATTTCCAAATCTATGTTAGATATCGAACCTGTAGAGCAGGGGTCGGCAACCTTTTTGCACCCACGGGCCACATAGTAGCTAATAAAATCTTCGCGGGCCGCAGATGATAATAATGATCACTGTCTGTTGATATCAACTCGAAACAAATTGGTACGCCGTACGCGACAGTAACGTAGTAAAAATTCGCACCCCTTTTTACTTGAAAAACGAGAAAGACGAAAAAACCGACTCTTCACAGATAAACCAGCTAGTTTCCTTACCAAACCCAGATAATTCGCATTTCAACCGCATCGTAATTTTCGATTCATTCGATCAATGCAAGCATATAGAATAGCAGATATAGAAAGTTTAAGGGGGGGGTCATAAAGTCATAACAGACCTAGATGAAAACGCGAGCGCGAAATTTTTCGAACACTGATGCAAATGCGGCAAATACTTCATACGCATCAAGATGAAAATGCGAGCGTATAGCGAGCGCGAAATTTTTCGAACATTATGATGCAGGTGCGGAAAATACTTCATACGCATACGCATCAAGTTATGTAGATGTAAACACGAGCGCGAAATTTTTCGAACACTGATTCAAATGCGGCAAATACTTCATACGCATCAAGTCATAACAAATCTCGTTGAAAACGCGAGCGTAGCGAGCGCGAAATTTTGCGAACATTATTATGCAGGTCTGGAAAATACTTCATACGCATCAAGTCATGTAGACGCAAACGCGAGCGCAGCGAGCGCGAAATTTTTTGAACATTGAGATGCAGGTGTGGAAAATACTTCATACTGTCTAACGCAAACGCGGCGAGCGCGAAATTTTTGAAAAAAATTTTAGATAGATTTAACTGAAAAAATATACTTACAAACACATATCTCGTCCTGACCAACTGTGAAAATATTCGTGGTTGGCGATACAGACGCTTTCACGTATGTTAAGAATTTCAAATTTTACCTTTACAAACAATAAAGCCAGGGAGGCTCGCGGGCCGCACGGAAGGGGCTCGCGGGCCGCATGCGGCCCGCGGGCCGCCTGTTACCGACCGCTGCTGTAGAGGAGGACAAACAATAGAATTTTTTTTAGATTACTCGACAAAAATTTCGATGTAATCAAAGAACGTGCTCACAATACTTCACGAGAATCTGTTGTGAAATGCGACCCTTAGATGTGAACAAATCGAAATTCGGCCGCAGAAACACAAAATAATTGATATTATAATTGTTTTTTTAAATTTTGAAAAAGTGACTCGATAAAAAAATTCTATAGAATTGCCGCACCTGCTCACAAAATTTCACGAAAATCGGTTGATAAATGCGACCTGTAGAGGAGAACAAACCAATGAATAAAATTAAAAAAATAAAAAATTACAAAAAACTTACTTGCCTAAAAAATTCTATGTAATCATAAAACCTGCTCACAAAACTTCACGAGAATCGGTTGAGAAATGCGACCTGTAGAGGAAAAAACGGCCGCAGAAAAATACGAAATCATTGATACAAAGTTTGTTTTTTCGAATTTCAAAAAAGCTACTCGACAAAAAAATTCTATATTGTTACCAAACCTGCTCGCAAAATTTCACGAAAATCGGTTGATAAATGCGACCTGTAGAGGAGATCAGCCAACGACGTAAAAAAAATTTTAAAAAAATTTACAAAAATTTACTCTACAAATAAATTATATGTAGTCATGGAACCTGCTCACAAATTTTCACGAGAATCGGTTGAGAAATGCGACCTGTAGAGGAAAAAACGGCCGCAGAAAAACACGAAATCATTGATACAATGTTTGTTTTTTTGAATTTCCAAAAAGTGACTCGACAAAAAAATTCTATATAGTTACCGAACCTGCTCACAAAATTTCACGAAAATCGGTTGATAAATGCGACCTGTAGAGGAGGACATACAAAAATCCGGCCGGACATACGAAAGCATTTTTGTCGAAGCTAAAACAGAGACCTCGTTTTACTCGGTCAATAAAATCACAATGTAAAATCACAGTTTACACGCATCGAGATCCAAGATAACTTAGTCTAACGATCTTTGGCTTTTGTGTATAAATCTTGATGTTTCCGTACTTTAAATACTTCTAAAATATACAGGGAGGACTCTCGTCTCCGACAGTAAAATAGCTTCAATAGGTACCTACATACATATGCTCCAAGTTTTTCTTGAAGCAGCGGGCCTTCGTAGTGACCTCTCAACAATGGGCTTATTACTTTTATCTCACGAACGCGGGTTGGCCATTGTTGTAGTTGTTACACATACGAAAGACATCGTGAACTCATAGCTCCTACGCTGACGCACACATAGACAATGTGCATCACACAACCATCTGATATCATAGCTCAACACAGTCAACACACAACCATCCAACACAAATCCACAATATACACAGATCGTCAACAAAAACACGCTGAGAATATTACGCAAACGTTATTAAACTCATATCTGAGCCTATACGTAATACTTACACGCATAATACACACTCTATTTTTGGTTTACTTGACAGCATTGTTCCGTTTTCACACCAACCCTTTTCCTTGTCGCTCGCATTTATGATAATACGGCGACGCGAGATAGGTATGTCGGTTAGAATTAGTCATAGCGGTACGATTTTTCGAATCCGTGCCATTTTCCTAACGGGAAATTATATCCCAGAGGACATTCCGGGATAACACAAGGTGAATGAAACATTAAAAGAGATAAACTGGGCATCTGAGCGCGAGGGTGGGCTATTTATTCTGCGTAACGCCTTTGCGGCACGAAGCGGCCCATATCGCACTTTTAATTTTAATGTTCATGCTGTAGGAGTGTCATTACGTTATACTTGTTTTTATTTTCAAATACAATGACAGTGGCAAATGAGCGTAAACCACCTGATGAGGTCCACCTGATGGTAAGCGGACACCGCAGCCTATAGAGACCCGCAACTCCAAAAGAATCGCGTGCGCGTTGCCGGCTCTTTATAAAATTTGAGGATTCACTCCGCAAACACAACCACACAACAGAAGGGACAAATTCAGGTCCCTCTCTCTCAACACAGTGCATGCTCAAAAGCTCTGGCAAGCTTGCTCAGTGCTCACCTCTAGAAACACAACACTACATACCGACTTGTTATAGTTATACCTTTTTTGAAAAAAAAAAGGAATTGACTTCAAATTGTACACCACTGCTCCCCCTATAGCACAACATGCATTCCGTATCTACTCGCGCGCGAGATAAGCTACCTGTCACTTTTTGACAGCATTAATCAGACAGTGACAGGTAGCCTATCTCGCGCGCGAGTAGAGACGAGATGCATGTTATGCTAGCCCCTCTGAGTGTAAAAATTGCTTTTGTGGAAACCGCATCAAAATCGGTTCAGCCAAACGCGAGATAATCGCGGACAACGGTCTCCTTTTTTTGAAGTCTGTTAAAAAATGTTATTGTGGCTGTGGTCTTCTGCAAGGCCGAGGTTCGTTCGTGCAAATTCGAGCAAGATGACTTGGTCCCCCTACGCGACGAGTCGACGACGCTTGGAAAATAAAAATATTTGAACTTACATAATATACCTACTTATGTGACGATAATAATTATAATACGTTTAAAATATTATTTGTTAGTTTTTAGAGTTTATTTTTTGGGTCGGGAGATTTAATTTTTTTTAATTTTACTTTTATTTTGTCCTCTTTAAAGTACGAGTAGGTATAAATATTAGGAAGGGTACCAAATTTCGAATCGATAGGACATATGGAAGGTAGTAGATCCCCTCATCAACTATTAAAGATCTGATGATCTTCAAACGGCTGATCAGGTCATGGTTACCTTACCATATACTTTCAATAGTTTCAATATCATTGAAGTAACACGGTACCAAATTTCGAATCGATCGGAAATAAGGAAGTTAGTCAGATCCTCTCATCAACTAGAAAAGAGCTGATGATCTTCGAACGGCTGAACAGATTTTCATGAAACATGGCTAAGAACACTCGGGATAAAATTATCTACGACACAAAAAAACTAAACGAAAATCGGTTCATCCGTTTGGGCGCTACGATACCACAGACAGATACACAGATACGACAGATACACCGACAGACACGTTAAACTTATAACACCCCTCTCTTTTTGCGTCGGGGGTTAAAAATAACAATAAAGTTATAAAGAACAATGTGGATTTTCAGATTTTGCTGAAAAACTAGAAGAGGTACACAAAAATAATTTCACGTAAAGAATAGCTAATATTTCAGCTGTACTTTGTTTTTTTTTTTTCTAGATATGACCAAAACTGTAAAGGATATGCTGAATAAACTAACAGCGCAAAGCTGTTTTCCATGCCAAGTGAAAAACGGTCGAAATCTCTATTTTTTATGAACCAGTTCTAGGCTTCAGCGTCTAGTATGTTATTCGACATGGTATGTGAATGACAATAGTGCAGAGAGACAGTCTCTAAACTGCCTGGTATTCCATGACGTCATAATCATTTCCGCTCCCGATTTTTGAAAATGCAAATTACACCCATATTGTGCTAAGTATAAATCAATTGTATTAAATCTGGTGATAGCTAATGAAATCTGCTATAACTTTTCATAAAATGCTCATAAACATAAGTGACAGTTGCAAAGTAATAGAGAAACATTAAAAATACGAAAAATAAAATTAAACCAGTAACTTGATATAATTAAACCCCATAGGTATAGTGAGCTACCGACCTCGTATTGATGAGAGAGGAAAGCTCCATTGAGTGGAGTAAGATTGCCTTATTCTTTCGGTATTAGATTAGTTGCAACAATGCAGATAGAACATTTTAGCTAGCTATTTTATTTTCACACATACAGGCTTTCAACAAAACAAACCTAGTAAAGCGTAAAAACATGAGGTTTCGCGTGCGCGCCCAATCCTTTTACGCTGTCGATAATGTGATTTAAGTAAATCAGCCAATTTCAATAAGTGCTGCGTCTGGGAAGGAATGGACTGCTCACTTTCACAACCTCTCATCTACTCTTCGAGTCATCCTAATTTAAACTTTACATCCAAAAATAAAAGATCTTTTTTAAAATGTTAAACAGTATGCGGGGTTGTGAGTGGAAGATGTGGGGATCTGCTCTTATTCTCGGAGCCATAAATCTAGGAGACGGGCCACCAGACGTATCCAGATTGATATCGTAAATATTCCTCTGCCGGTTTCCCATCCGCAAATTACAATAAATTCGACAAAGATGTGATAGGCGGGGTTTATTGGTCCGAAAAGATCCTATTTTTTCAATAAAATTTAGGACAGAACTGGGCTTCTAATCCTGGTAGCTGCGTTACCTACACCGACTACGCATATATTTACTTCGAGCTTTTGCCCGCGACTTCGTCCACGTAAATTTTGAATCCCTATTTTCATCCCTTCGAGGTATGATTTTCGGGATAAAGTCGTAAAGAAGGGACGAATTAGTCTCATTTTCTTTTTGAACACATCCACCGTGCGAAGCCGTGTGGCGGGCAGATAGTGATAGATGAAAAAAAACTAAATACAAGAAATAAACTAGCGGAATTACTCGTGTATGAACGCTATAAAATTACAAAATCTAGAAAAGTATTCCGTGGAAATTCCTTAGAGAAAACTCCATTAAGAAACAAATCCGGCTGACCTCCGCGAGCGCGCTGCGAGCCTCGCCGGCACCTCGTCACCTACCGTGATTGCGACTGCCGTTTGATGAATTACTTCGCGTTTCATACGCTTCTACAAAAAAATTACGTCAATTCAAAAACCTGTTTTATTTCCACCAGCTACAGTCTAAATTTCTAAAACAAGAATGCATCTTAAGACTCTCCGGCAACGGAACATAAAGGTCCTTCGTAACCCGACAGTTTTAGGGAAGTCGCTCTTACAACAGTGTCTACACTAATTAAATGTTGAACAGACATTCGCGGGATTACACGGCAACTTGCGCCATGTTCCACGAGGTGCGAACGGGTGGGTTCGTAAACGAACTTTTCTAATTACTTTTATGTGGGGCTCACACGTCGACCGAAGGTTTGCCGTTGTGGACTAAACATCGTTATCACTTTAGTTAGTTTTACTTACTCGCTTCCATCTGCTCTTAACAAACATGAATGCCAGACACATTTACGAAAAAAAAGCACGGGGTCTATTCGACAATAGTAGATTGTGTCACAAGGGAGCAAAATGACATATTTACGGCGTGGGCGTAACTTGAATCCTGAACGAAGAGAAGGATTATATAATAGAATCCTGAGCGTAGCGAGGGATTCTAAAATAGAATCCTGAGCGTAGTGAGGGATTCAAGAATGAACGCCCAAGGTGGAAATAATTTTGCTTCCATGTGACACACACTGCTTTTCACATCACCTATTGAGGATAGTGAAAGATCTGAAATAACAATGGTTGTGCATTTATTTTATCAAAATCGATACTAATAACTTATTACTCGTTACAGAAAAGTGCCACTTTGATCCCTCCTAGCAGGGAAGAAAAGTGCCATTTTGATCCCTCCTAGCAGGGAAGAAAAAGCCCTTATCCGAATAGGTGATGTGAAAAATGAAGTGAATGGAGTCGGTTTATATTTTTAGCGACCGCGCGTTCTGTGACGTCACGTTGGCCGCCCCGGGGGAATGAATGCACGTGAGAGATACACAACCCGATACTATTTTAATACATATACTATGTAGATACTCGAACAGTCCCTATGTTCGCTTCAATTTCTTTTATAATCACCAAAAGTGCTTTTTGGGGTTCCGTAGTAAACAAGGAACCCTTATAGTTTCGCCATGTCCGTCCGTCCGTCCGCCCGTCCGTCCGTCTGTCCCCCGTTTATCTCAGTAACCGTTAGTACTACAAAGCTGTAATTTGGCATGAGTATAGATATTGATGACGCCGACAAAACGGTAGAATAAAATCTGGGAAAAAAAATTAGGGTACCTCCCCTACATGAAAAGTGATGGTGCAATTTTTTTTTCTTCCAAACCCCATCGTGTGGGGTATCGTTGGATAGCTCTTTCGTGAGGTGAGGTCGGTGAGGAATGGATCTAGTGAGAGTTTATTTCTCATTAGATCGTTGAGTGAGGAAAAAAATCTCACTAGATACACCGTGGATCTACTAAATGGATATAATGAGATAGATCGATTTTTTTTAATACTTTTCTGCTCAAGAGCAGAAATGGACCACTTTCTGCACGCTACTTAGATGAACAATGACCCACTTTCAGAGTATGAGAAATGAAAAAATATTTGTACGCCAACCGGCATAACATAGTGGTTTCATAATAATTTATTTAATTTATAAGATCTCATTCCATCTCAAAAGTGGTTTTTTAGACGCTATTAGGTGGATATTGGGGAGGTGAATAAATACATAGAGGTCAAAACTATGACAAGTCTATACTCACAAAGAATAGTAAAAGTGCGTAAACAGTGTATATTTAGTAAGGGTGATTTAATAGTACATTACTGCAGAGACCAGTAAGTAAGCCATCCTGGACGAGTATGAGTTAGCCGGCCGAGCCGAAGGCGAGGTCCGGCTATAATACGAGGCCAGGATGGCACTTACGGTCGAAGCTTGTATAGTGCTTTTCTCAAAAATGAAACAAGTTGTATGAATAACAATATTTAAATAATTTTCGACAATTCCGCCTCGATCGTTCTAAAATCGTAGTTAAAGAACGAGCTGTGCGCTGGCGCGCTCGCGGCGCGCGCCGGGCTGGCGCCGGGCGGGCTCGCGGGGGACGCGCGCCGCCAGCTCCAAACTTATGATATGTAATGGGATTTACATACTTACTTCCTGGACAGTAGGTGTTACTTCCTGGACACTTCTGGCAACTGACCAGGATGAGCCACTTTCGGATACTGTCTTCACAGATGTTATGAGAACATTACATACTATTTTTGAGAAAAATCTTATTTTTTTTAATAATGAAGATTTCTATTTTAATAAAGCAGGGTATTAATTGGACAAAGACAATTAAAACCACCGCAACCGATCATAAAAAAGACTGCTGAGACAATAAGAAAGTTGGCTAGAATTGCCTTCGCAAGCGCGCTGTCAAATCGTAACCAGAAATGGAATGCAAATATTGGAGCCGGCAGCGATGCAGTAAAAGAGGAATATAAAAGCTTTTTATGCAACGACACGCCCCAACTAGGCGGCACACTATACTATACGATTTGATAAGCTTGGGCCCAATTCGAGGTAGGTCACGTATTAAGTTCATGCGCTCTCTCTTGTGTTAATGCATAGGCAAATGCGTTTGATTACGATGCACTAACAATCAGATTAGATTGGAGAAGACATCATTTACTTGTGCGGGTATTTGCCAAGTAAACAACTAGACTTTGTCGATAAGGACTTAAAGTTTATCAATACAACTATAAGTAAACATAATGTAATTCATGCTTCTGTTCTGTTCATTATTATGTATTATTATGTGTTTCTTAAAATTATTTGGGTTAAAAAGTGGTAGACCCTATAATCGTTATATATTATATTACCTACTTTAGTCACCATTACCTTCTATAATAGATAACTACATAAACAGATTACCTATACAATATTCACACGGAACATTATTAGTGCCAAATCCGTATGTGGGCAACATTTTAGCTCGTTACAATAAAATCATACACGGTTATTCAATTCGCGTGTAAATTCCAATCGGGGAAAATTCACCATGAAAAGATATGAGCTACAAATCGGGACCCGTGTCTCGCGTCCGGGCACATGTCTGCAGATTTATACCGTCTAAAAGAAAATGTCTCTTGCGACGAACGCTTTTATTGAAATTGGCCGTATTACCATAATAATATTAGAGGGATTGGCAGCCATCGGTGAAGTGTAAAATCTTAGTATACTACCCAATGTTCCTTTCTCGAAATACTGCAATCTACATATATTATTTCTCTCGCACCATTACAGGGATTCGGTTATTACCCTATCTTTTCTTTGCGAATTTTATTCAGGGGACATATCTCAGAAGAGTAGAAAACATGTGCCGTAGTACATTAGTTTTTCAAAATTAGCGTTTGCCTTGTAACAACGAAGATTTTTTAAACCTACTTTATTTCCTCCTACTGGTATGTCCTGAAGCTCTAGTATAAGTTTTTTCGAAACATTAACTATTTCGAACGCGTTTGCGTTTTGTCTCAAAATGTATGAAAACGCTCTCACCGAGTTTGAAATACGCGCGTTCATCGGTTAGCAACAAATGTTATACTCGCAGTTTCAGTTTCCACTAGTGACCACCAGAGGCGCTATTCACGTTTTCTCGAATAATCCTTTCATACCACTTCCATACATTTTGAGACAAAACGCAAACGCGTTGGAATTAGTTAATGTTTCTAAAAAAAAATTACTAGAGCTACTGAACGAAAAGGTTTATTATATATTAGTAAGCAATGAAAGAAATTAAAGTTGGTTATACTTTTAGAACATGGTTTACAAGTTTACAGTCAGCGTATTGGCGGAGCGTCCATAGGCAAGTCGATTCCCACCGGCTTGCCTAATTTTCAGCCAGTCCAGTTCTTTGACTACGGCTCATCGTACTTTCTAAAGTAAGTACAGTACATACCTGCACCTGTAAGTATACCTGATTGCTTTCGCTTCATTCTCACTAGAGAAACCGCACATTCAACACAACCTGCAAATATTATAAACAGAGTAAACTAAACACAAACATATTAATTTTTTAATCAAAGTGGAAATTGAAAAATTCAACACCACAGGTGGGATGAATTGTTGAATTTTTCAATTTTCACTTTGATTAAAAAATTGAGATTTTCGCTAGCGGACGCATCCGCTTAACAAACATATTATCCCACGACAAGTCAATAAACTTAGTGTTCTACGACTTTAATACCACAGCTTGTACCTAGCGAAAGCCAAAACAAGTGAAGTCTCTGCTAGAATATTTAAGCTGTACTCCCGTAGTGTATCGTAACGCGACTGTCACAATCTCTCCAGGGTCGTTTTACGTAGAAGGAAAACTTTTTACGACTTGCTGTTATAGTGATTACGTGTAAACGATTTTCTCCGTAATAAGATGTTTTTAAGAAGCTGTATCTATGTGTTGTTCTTCACCCCTTTTAGTTGTCGAGTTACGAATAAACATATTTATATATCGGGTATGTTATGCTTTAATATTCCAAATTCCTTAGTTTTAACCCCTTTATATAGGTATTATGTACGAATCTTTGTTTCATGGCTTTCAGTAGTTTCAGTGTATATCTACTGATATGCTACTGGATATACAATATATATCACAGAGACATTGATGGCTTCGGGCCAACAAGATGCTTATACTATGTAAATTTGAAGCCTGTAGCTTCAACCGTTTGGCTGTAAAACCTGTGTGACAGACGACGGACGGACGTCTGGGCGTCACCAATAGGGTTCCGTTTTGACCCTTCGGGTACGGAACCCTAAAAACGAAGATCGAGTTAAGAATATATTCATACATTGCCCTTATTGAACATTCTATGAGAATAATAATCGTGAATCAAATATCAAGTTTCTATATAGGTTTAATATTCGGAAAACATGTTTAAATCAGTAACCAGAACATTTTGCTACGCGTGCGTACACTAGCTCTAGTATAAGTTTTTTCGAAACATTAACTAATTCGAACGCGTTTGCGTTTTGTCTCAAAATGTATGAAAGTGGTATGAAAACGTGAACAGCGCCTCTGGTGGTCACTAGTGGAAACTAAAACAGCGAGTATAACATTTGTTGCAAACCGATGAACGCGCGTATTTCAAACTCGGTGAGAGCGTTTTCATACATTTTGAGACAAAACGCAAACGCGTTCGAATTAGTTAATGTTCGAAAAAACTTATACTAGAGCTACAGAATTCAGATCCAAACTTCACATTTATATTCGAAAACAATCAATCTAGGTCTGCGTAAGAAACAGTGCCCTTGGAAGGGACAACACGAATATAATATCGCGTTACCGCAAGACGAATGGGAACATTATATAGGATACCATTTGTACGTGCGCGTTTAAGTTGTGAGACACGTAAAGTGTTGCGATTTGTTCATGTAAGTTGTGTTTATCCTTTTCGCGGGCCTTTTTTGAGTTATGAGTGATGGAGGAACGAGTGACGCGGGTAATACGTTTCGGAATGCATTTGTCTTTAGTATGTCATGCATGGCTCGCTTTTGTTATCAGAGCTGAATAGGAAGAACGTAACTTCTATGAGTAATAACTAATAACATATATAGCAAATTAAATAACGATTAATAAACAATAGACATAGACAATTTGATAACCGACAGACAGGTACACAATTTGATAGCTGACAGCTAGGAAGAAAAGTGTCTTCGTCGTAGAAAACCAAATAAATTAACAGTTTTCTGCGAGGAAAAGTAATAGAGTAAAATTCGATAACAGAGTTAACTGGAAGGAATTATTTTTCCTAGTAAATTACCAATTATCAAACTTGGTTATCTACGAGGAACAAGGGCAATTATTATCCTACTAATATCATAAATGCGAAAGTTAGTGTGTTTGGATGTTTGGATGTTTGTGACTCAATCACGCAAAAACGGCTGAACGGATTATGATGAAACTTGGTATACAACGAGATTATAGCCGGGATTAACATATAGGATACTTTTTATCCCGAAAATCGTCCCTTTTATGCGGACGAAGTCGCTGGCAAAAGCTAGTCAGAAATAAAATTAGCCTTCCTTGAAAAAGGGTGGTCGGGATATGTGACGTGCTAAATTGCGAACTGTACCTACTACGCCTATTCAGTCTTGCAAACAAGCACATCCACTTTATAAAAGTGTTTCATCCGCATGTACACTCAAGGGCATAAATATGTATGCATTTTTGGACCTTATTGAGTATTATATTGGTATATATTGCATATTGGTGCCCTTCACTGTACCTAACCGCTGGCAAACCTAGTTTATAAGAAACTGCTTAATATTTTCTGTAGCGTGAAAAATAAAGATCATTTGTTTTATTCCCACATTGGATAGCAAGTGCGATTTGTAATTAAAAGGGAAAATGGGAAATTTAAGCAACGATGCGTACAGTTGAGTGAGCTTTTCAATTTCGGCTTCAATTAACGTTCATTTATTCTTAAAAATAAATTTAGCGGGATGACAAATACTTTCCGTCTGTCTTACCCGGAAAGTAAGCTTCACAGTGCAATGCGCTCTCACTTCTATGGGTCTAGTTGGAAATTTTATTCCCTGTAGTTCAATTAAATACAACATTAACTTAAACTAGAACCAGTAAGACTTTTAACTGAGTGACTTCATTGAAATGCAGGATTAAATATCAGTTTTTTTTTTTACTTTTGGACTGATAATCATCATCTAATCAAAAGAAACGTACAAAAAAGCAACATTATTAGTATAAGTAGCAAACCTCGGGTGGCTGTTGTATCGCTAAGGCTCTGGAAGAGCTCTATTTGATGACTTATATCAATCGCCATCCTAATCGTTATAATAAAGTTGTTGCAGAGTCTACAAAGTAAAAGTAGGTATTCTAATAACTCTGATATACCAAACTCTCTAAAACTTTGCTCTCACACTAAAACTTTGGGTTTTTAAAATCCCACTAGTCTCCGCCACTGAAGTTGCAACCATCAATAACCGTAGTCCTGAGGGGCTACCGCGAACTACAAACGAAAGTTTACGTACAGACTTGTAAGTGTGACAGAGACGGAAAACTTCGTTTGTGGTTCGCGGTAGCCCCCCTGGGCCTGTACTCCGAACATCGGAATCCGAACTTCGTATAGTGCCGTCCCATTCACTCTTATAGTGCATAACATGAGAGTAAAAGGGACAGCACGATATGAATTTCGGATTTGGATGTGCTGAGTAGACCCTCTGGAACCCATCACTTCCATTCTCTGCCAATATTTTCGAATATAAAGCCTACCACGCCACGCCCACAACACACGCTGCGATCTGCCCTGCCATTTACGACATCTGTCGCGTACTTCAACCTCAGTAAATGCTCAGTAAGCGTAAACTCCGGCCAGTTTTACGTATATACTTCGTTCCGGATTAGATGACGAAAAGTACTTAAAACTAACCGTTACCAACATCCATTGTTTAGTTCTTAACTTTGAAGATAAGAACCCTACCCCTACCCCTACCCCTACCCCTAACCCTACTTGAGTAGGGTTGTAATTCAGGTGTGTATTGTTTAAATCTGTTTCCAATACAATAAGGGTTGAGCTACAAAAGTACACGTGCCGCAATTCGGTTCTAGTTTTATGACGGCTACTTATATTAGAGTCTGGTTAAAATATCTTTACCCCAGCAATTTTTATCTTTTATCTGTGAATCTGTACATGGCAACACCGAAGATAGGACATTTGACAACCACCACCAGAGCTATGCCAGCTTAACTTCCCGAGTTTGCAGAACTGGCGCTACTATCGCTCCGCCATCTGAATCCTTAAATGCATGATTTTTTCTTTTTCGATCAAAACGCGATATTTGCTAATTTAAGGTGTACCGAAAACGGGAAAAATAATATAATAAAATCAATTATAAGTTTTTCGTACAAAATTTGAAAGATTTTTTCATGCATTATGAAATGTACAAATATTGATTATTTATAATTTTATATGATTAGATTAGATTAGATTCATTTATTTCATGATAAGAATTACATTATAAATTTGTACACATGTCAAAATTACAAGAATAGTTATCATGATCGTCATAAACAGGAAAAATAAAAAATAAAAAAGGATAATAACATAATGTCAACCAAAATTAAACACACGTGATAATGATAAATAGTAAAAATAAAATTGCATCTCCCTTTCGGGATCGTCAAAGTCCATTTCAAAATACAAATTCCAATATACTAATCAAGTCAAAATACAAGTTCAAGTCCATTACAAAATATAAATCAATTTAATACAAATTTAATAATTATTATTTACACGTCAGTAACTTAAGGTCCATATACTCTTTAACAGAGTATAATGGATTTTCCAATAAGAGGCGTTTCAGACGGCGTCGAAATGCATCGTCAGATGGTTCAAGTCTAAGATCAGCGGGCAGTCGCTCGTAATAGGTGGGCCCAATAACACGTGGGTTCTTACCTGCAAGTGCCATGCGACGGGGAACTGTTCTCAAACGCCCAGTATGGCGGAGTGTTTTGCCAATCGCATTTACGGTGTTAAAATCAGAAATGTTGTTCCTTACGAACATAATAATTTCGAAGACGTAGAGTGAGTAGTGTGTCATAATACCAAGTCTCAAAAAATGGTCCCTGCACGAAACTCTCGACTTTGCCCCGATCATCGCACGGACGGCACGTTTCTGCGTGAGCAGCACTATGTGAACACAATATTTATGATGTGTACACTTCTATCGCTCCGCCATTTTAAAATTAATTAGGGCCGGTTCCTGGTATCCGATATAATGGTGCCATATAGTGGCGCCGAACGGCAAAATTTGGAAACACGACATAAGTAACTAACTGATAATCTGTGACCGTCACAGACACAAAACATTGCCATACTCAATTTTTATTTGTTTGACAGTTCATTTGCTTGGTAGAGTTAACGTAGCCAGACTCTAGTAACACAGGATGTTATAAAATCCCGCTTCAAGTACTTTTCGTCATCTAATCTGGAACCAAGTTACCTACGGGCATTAAGGGCATTTAGGTTAGTTTACGCTGTCAGTTCACTCACATGATCATTTTTATTTTTTATTTTATTTTATTAATTTTATTTTTAATTGCTATTCTTTTTATTTCAGGCGCTTACCTAGTTACCGCTATTCCATACAAACTTTCATCCCCTTGAGGGATCATTTCCGGGATTAAAATTCTAACTATCCACATACCAAATTTCATCTAAATCAGTTCAGCGGTTAAACCGTGGAGATGTAACACTTTCGCATTTATAACATTTTGTCTTATGTACTGAATAAAATAAGGCATGCAAATATTTTACAAACAGTATACAATTTAAGCAATTGAATCTTTCTTTTTTTCCTGGCTATTATCCCAGTTCATTTGGGGTCAGCCCCAGTTTGTAGTAGTATTTGTATATAATTACAGGGACTTAAGATTTAAATGTACACACAGTTAAAAAATAATTTACACATATTTAAATTTTGTCCATGCATACGAGTAACTACGAATGCAAAACGTCTCGAATCGAATGTAAGTAAATAAGTTTTAAATGTATTAGGGTTAAGATGAACTAACATAGATATGCAAGCACCATTGTTAATAACGACTATGGACCATGTGTCTGAAATAAAGTGAATTGAATTGAAAGTAATTTACCTGTATATTGTTTGAGAAAATAGCTGACTGACGAATTAATAAGATTGAAACAAAATTTCAATAGGCACGTCACGCACGCTGCGTTCCTAAATTGAACTTCGCAAATATGCTCATTTGTAAGTTTTATTACAAGCCTTGTTAATATATTAGTAGAATTTAATAATCAAACAGCAGTGTTAATTCTATATCTACAACGAGACGCCAAGAAAAGGAAAAATAAGGGAGATTTCACTGAAGCGAACGTCTGATATCTTTTGTCTTACTTGACAAAGCGCGTATGCAGTTGGCCGACGGAGTGTCGAATACTCGTTGTATGCAGGGGCGGCTGCAGGGCGGGCAAAGTAAAGTTGGCCCGGGGGCTGTCCGGTTTTGTGACAAAGGAACAATGGTCGACCCGGATATTTGAAGGGAAGCAAAGGGAGTCGTGTTTTTTGGCGGGAACGATCGTATTACACTAAAAGGCGAGGCGATAAGAACAAGCTTATGAAGTGGTCGTTACATGTTTCACTGTTCAGTTTGGGATTAAATTTTCAGGGTTGTCCCCCTGGTACGAATGTCCCTTTCTTCTCCTGGGTCGACTATGGGAACCGGGATCGAAATTATACGCTGTTGCTAATGAGCGAGCAAATATCCCATTTTCTCCATATTTAAACCTACAATAAATCATTTATTCATCGAACAACAACATAAAAAAGGACATTGCAAGAAAAAAAAAAACTAAACGCTACTAAAAACTAAAAGCTACTTATAAATAACAATTACAATTGGGTATTTGACACAATGCTAAAATTTACATGTGTGGTAACACTCATAGTGTGGCTATATATATGAATAGAAAACCATCAAATTATCACAATAAATAAGTAAATTACATAAATGAATGAAAATTATAACATGTCATCTGACTAAGTACTAGGTTGATATTTTTTATAGTTCAAATGTAAATTTATAGTTGCCAATAGAATTGTCCTGTATGAAAAAATACCCTAAAAAAATGTCCATTAAACGCAACATTTCACGAGAAAAAGGCCAAACTACTCTTTTTTTTCCATACAACAACGGTAGTACTTACGAGTTACAGTGCTGTGACGTCAATGTCAATCAGTATGGAATTATTCCAATAAACATTTTGATCGTCTATAAAAAGTAGTTCGAATGACACTATAAGCGAGTCAAAAGCGAATTGAATTGCACGTGTTCCACTATGTCCTACCCGAACTTGAAATTTCCTTATTTTTCCTATAAAAACCAACTTAATTTTGCGGTTGGTTCGAAATCCAAAATGTGCGAAGTCCGACTCGCACTAGGCCAGTTTTTTATGAGTAATTAGAGTTCAAATCATTTTGAAATTTGCTAAGCCTTTTTAAAATACAGCTGTGACCGTGCGTGGCACGAGCGTCAGAACATAGTTCAAGTCCGCGGCGATTATTCCGGCAGCCGGCCGGCTGGACGCCACGCGGCGTCCGCCTGGTAGATTTATTCACACGCACACTATACACGGACACGGACGCATGCCGCCGTGATATGGAAATACGGCTTCAATCATTATTTTTTACAAAAAACACCAACTTTAATGAAAATAACAGGTTTTTTTATCTATCCGTGAGCTTCTGGAGTTACAATAAATAAAACTACTTAGTTCAGAGATTAAAAGTATCAGAAAATAAATATTTTCTTTTCAAGTTCAAAATTTTTGAAGATAAATATTTGTGAGTTAACAAAATCTCCAAACAGCTTCTAAATAACAAATTTCATTAAGAAAAATTCGTATTTAATACGATTAATATTATTAACAGTTATTAAATATAAATATTTTTCCTAAATGTAAATTTAGGAGTGCTCAATTGTTCGGTGTTTATATATACACAGTGTATACATAATAGTTTAGTTTGTACCTCGTAGCAAGGTGTATTGCTCCGAGGTACAAACTAAACTATTCTGTGACAAACATTAGAATCGCGAAATCACAGAATAGTCTAGTATAGTATTAGATACATAAATCTATTATAGTAAAAGTGTGGAAAGTCCTCTTGCTCGAGTTTGTAGCAACCCAACTCATACAGACCCATATCTCCAAAATTATTGAGTCAATTTTGTCACACCATTTAATGGACCACCTTGAGTCTGACTTACTGACCGACAGACAGTTTGCCTATCGTAAAAACATGTCCACTACAACGGCAGCCTATAAAGTGATAGACACCATAACTACTGGCATCGACGAAAAACAAAAAATCGCTGGAATATTCTGTGACCTGTCCAAAGCTTTTGACGTCATAAGTCACGACCTGCTAATAAAAAAACTAATGCGTCAAGGAAAGAGTTGCGACTTGTTCCAATCTTTCCTACAGAACCAAACTCAAGCCGTTGAAGTGATTTTAGGGGGGCAAAGACTGAGATCCGAGACTGGCAGCGTGATGGTGGGCATTCCACAAGGTTCTTCTTTAGGAAATACCCTCTTTCTTGGGTTTGTCAATGACCTACCATCCGCTATCACTTAAGGTCAAATCACTTTGTTTGCCGACGACACGACAGTGGTGGTGAGCGCGCTTACGTATGAACAGTTAAATGATAAAATCACCACTGTATGTGATCAGCTGACGAGGTGGTTCACGGCGAACGGTTTGATACTGAACGTCAACAAGTCTAATGTAATGCTTTTCTCGAGTAGGTGCATTTCGAGTCCGACTATTCAGTGTCCTATGCCGATAAATGAAAAATGTAGGTTTCTCGGTTTCACGTTGGACCCTACACTTAACTGGAAACAACACGTCGACTTACTGTGTGGTAGGTTGAGCAGCGCGGTGTTTGCGTTGCGTAAACTAAAACCGCTAGTGTCCCGTGCTGCGCTGAAGCAGGCGTATTTTTCTCACTTTCACTCGCTTATGACTTACGGCACAATCTTATGGGGTAACTCGACCGATGCTGAGAGGGTGATGCGAATGCAAAAACGAGCTCTGCGGACCATGCTTGGCCTCAATCAGAGGCAGTCCTGCAAGGTGTTGTTTGCTGAACATCGAATTATGACCCATTACTCGCAATACATCTTCGAGGTAATCTTATTTACGCGAAGACACCTGTCACAGTTTAAGCGAGTGGAAGTGACGGGAAAGTGCCTTCGGAGCACGGGCAAACTTCGAACAGTACAACGGCGCACAGAATGCGCGGGTGATAGGGCCCACCTACTATGAGCATTTACCCGATGAATTAAAAAAATGAATGTTCCGAGGAAGTGTTTAGGCGCCGATTAAAGAACCTTTTATTGCAGAAGTCACTCTACTCTGTAAAAGAATATATTGACATACCCAAATAGAAAATCAATTTGACATATTTATTTTAATTGTAACTATTCATAGTAACTGACATCTCGACGCGCCTTATAGAAGCGTCTGGTGACCAGAGGGCTGGCCACTATTTCGCACAACGGATTAGCATTGCTATCCAGCGTGGCAATGCGGCCAGCCTTCTGGGAACCCTACCGTGCACCGAGGACCTGGGGCAAATTTTTTATTTAGTATAAGGTTTTATTTAGTATAAGTTTTCGTTTATATTATTTTCTTCCCTTTTTTATGTTGTTATTAAAATTCACATACCCATTATATCAAATAAATTTAATAGTAACTGACATTTTCATTATTTAAATTGACATAGTCTAGTTGATAAGTACTAATTAGTACACAATTTTTATTTTATATTATGACTTATTGGAACGAAATTTTTATTATTTTGTAAGTGGTTTTTATTTATATTCAATTGGACATTTTTGTATTTTCATTTTCATTAATTTTGTGTTGTGTAAGAATATATACTGTATATTCTTACCTACTTAAGGCCGTGTATTACCACTTTTGAGTTTTTAAAAACCATCTGAGACATAGAATATAGTGTCTTAAAATCTAAAAAAAATATATGTGTTACATAAGGATCTTGTCTAGTCAAAATCGCAGTCAGTAACATGACCTGATGAATTTCACTCGATAGAAAAAAATCGCGAAGTTACCCCTTTTTGGAATGTATTTTCAATACTACGGCTATATTTCTGATATTTAACATTTAATTTTTGTACTCAATTAAAGATCCTAAATAGTTATAGACAAATTCGCAGGGTTTGCTTTGATAAAATGATTGGCTTAATAACTATAGCTAAATAATTGTAAACTTACGCGTGTTAGAGCGGGACACTTGCGTTGGGGATACCTCCCCTTATTATCTTATTTTCATTTCATTCATTCATTCATTCATTCATTGTACAATAGTAGTATACGCAAAAATGTATTTTGTTATATGAGAAATGTATTTTGAGATGAATAAAACTAAACTAAACTAAACAACTGGGGAAGTACTTACCTCCGCCTTGCAGAAGACCACAGCCATAACAACATTATTTACTAAAGATACAAGTATGTACCTATGTAGTGTTGTGTTCCTGGAGGTGACCGAGGTTACCAGACCTCCCGAGGATGCACTGTGTTGAGAGCGACGGACCCAAATTTGTTTCTTCTGCTGTCAACACAATGAATACTCAAATTGCATAAAGAGTCGGCAACGCGCACGTGACTCCTTTGGAGTTGCGAGCGTTTATAGGCTGCGATCTCCGCTTACCATCAGGTGGACCGTAGGTACGACTCTGGTTGCCACTGTCACTTGTATTAAAAAAACGTACATTTTATTTTAATAGTACATTATTGCCGTGGCCGGGAAGGGAGCAATTGCAGGCTGAGTATTTGTTTAAACGGACGAGCTTGCGAGTCCGTTTAATTATAATACGAAGCCTGCAATTGCCATTCCGGCCGAGGCTAATATAGTGCTTTTCTCAAAAATGGGGAAAATACGACAAAAATTTAATTAAGATTTGATAAACATAACCTTAAAACGTCAAAAACATCATGTTTTCCCGCCGTTTATTTTTTTTAAGAGAATCGCAAGTGTATTTTTCCACCGAAAAACGCAAATTATTCGAGACACATAAAAAAACGTCGCGTTTTCAACAGAAAAATACGAGCTGAATTGGCTGAATACGACCTGTGCCTCCTTTTAGGTATATGACAGTTTCTACATTTTAAAAAGTTTATAACTCGACAAATAAAGGAATTTATATGTAACATTGCAGGCCATATATGTAGCCTGCAATGTTTTTTACTTTTTAATTTGGATCTGACCTTAAACTATACACTTTACCTTCCAATATGTAGCGACTAAAGTCCAGTTTGCGGGCCATTTTTGAGAAAATATACTTTTGCCTATCAACAAAGTAAGTAAAGTACCTAACACAATTGTGCCAACATTCGTTAAAAGTTCACTAAACGCCGAAAGGAGTTAACTGGTGACTACATTGTTACAGCCGAATTTCTATTAAGCCGAATTGAAGTTGTAACTTTCTATTTCTCATTCGCTTAATTTTATCACATCAGTTGCGTCGTAAAATAATTTAATACAATAAACCGTCAGATAATATTACAAATGCCAGTGAAACTCGGCTCTAGACGATCCCAGAGGAAATAAACCCCTGGCTAACGCAGCACACTTTAAGGCGTCATTGTATTCATTTACTTAACGACCGACTTTATTTTTAGAGACACTCGTGAAATTAAAAGCGTACCGGACCTTATCTTCAGATATGGCAAATAAAATGTAGGACGTATAATACGTATGTACCGCTGGCGAGTCGGTCGTTAAAGTATAGTCTAGATTTCGACCAGTTAACAGTAGAGTAAATTAGACACAATGGCGAATTTGTAAAGTTTGTACTTACATTAATTACCTATAGGTAATTAATACACGGGGGGCCCGAGTAACCCGACAAATATAATATGTACATAGGTAACGAAAGTTATCCATATATAAACTGAATGTATGACTATTTTTGTTTTATAAAATGGACCCAATTACTATGTCAGACATAATTAGGACATTAAATACTTATGTACAATATATCTTGTAGGAGAGTCCTCTTCGTTTGTCTTTATGCAGGCGCAATGACGCTTAATGTGGAATTTATTTTTTAAATTATATATATTTTAACATAGGTAGCGAATCTCAAGGAGCGTTTTATTTTCGTTTCTTCTATAGGTCTGCTCAGAAGTTGCTTATCAAACTTCCTACCTCAAACTCTAAATTCTATAACAATTCTTTTACTTTCCGCGCTGCCAGATTTTGGAATTCACTACTTGTTGAAATTAGACGTTTAAAAACTCTTTCCATGATTAAGGCCCTACAACGAAATATCGCGTTCTTTGAAACGCTGTTCTGCCCAGACGAGAAAACAATAGAGACTGATTTTCAAATATATGATTCTTGACTAAGTATATGATTGTGTTTCTGACAATAGCCATAACATCAAAGTTGTGTCTTTATTTTCCTTCTTTTACTCAGCCTACTAAAACAATGCATTAGGTATTAAAATACACGATTAAGTTGATATGATGGTATTTCACCTCATCCAAACTCTGTGAAGAAGAAATTTAATGAAACTGCACGCAGTCAGATATTTATCGAGATTCGTCTAAAAAAGCCATTCCCGTAAGCGAAAAACATAAGCGCGTCTCTTTCATGGGGAGCGTGGATGAGCGAATCGAAAAATCCCCTTAAAAGTAGATTAAAGGATCACTATTTATCCCTTCCGTAATTGTTTTCTGATGTATATTTTTGCTAAGGCTGGGTATTACCAATTTCGAGTTTTTTATAACCATCTGAGACATAGAATATAGTGTCATAAATTCTAAAAAAATATATGTGTTATATAAGGATCTTGTCTAGTCAAAATCGCAGTCAGTTACATGACCTGATGAATTTCACTCGTTAGAAAAAAAACTCAAAGTTTGTTTTTTCAATATTACGGCTATAGTACTGTTTTTTTGCATTAAATTTTTGTACTCAATTAAAGACACTAAATAGTTATAGACAAATTCGCAGGGTTTGCTTTGATATTGGATTGGCTTATTGACTATAGTTAAAATTTACGAAAGCTACGCGTAGAGGTTCCGTAGAGAGCGGGATGGTTAATTGCAAACTCAAGCGTGTTAGAGCGGGAGATTTGCATTGGGGATATCTCCCCTTAAATCTGTTGCGATGTGTTACTTCACTATCTCGATAATGTATTTGTATGTTTATATAGCTTTATATTTCTATGTATTCATGTAAGTATTTGTAAGTGTATGATATTTCTTATGGTTCAGCTGTTTACACTTAATATCTTGGTTTCACATACTATTGGCATTTTTTTCTGTTGTGACTTCACGACCCAAAGGTTTTCTGGAAGAGATCGGTTTTTAGCGATAAGGCTGCCTGTTTTCTATCATTAACATTTTAATCTTGTTTTCTTTTGTATTTTAGGTGAGTAGAGTTGGTGAACAATTAAAAAAATGCTCTTTATTTATCTTTCCTTTAAAGCTAGTTATTAAATAAAAGTAAAATTATACGTGCGTTACCGGCAAGCGGGCATTTATTGGAACTGATGATAATATGTTCAAATATAAAAAATCATAATTATGTGAATTAACTACAAAATTAAAATTCCTAACTCAATGAACTAGTTGCACTGTGTTGAGATTTAAACCTAATAGATGTCGTTATCTGTCAAAAGGCATTGAATTTCTCGAGAGGAAGTTAGCACACAACAGCAAATTGAAGACAGAGTATGACAGTGTTATCAGAGAGTATCTTATCTTACCACATGGAACGGGTGGATAAACTTACTCGAGATATGAAAACAGTTTACCTCCCACACCATGCCGTAGTACGTGAGGATAGAGAAACAACAAAGGTGAGGGTGGTATTCGACGCATCCTGTAAAGGAAAAAATTTTGTATCTCTCAATGATGAATTATTAGGTGTGACAACTCTGCTCGATGTACTCGTTGGACTGCTTTAGACAACGTCGTAGTAAACAGAACATAGTGTACCGTCTTGTATTTTTTACATGAATGAAAATGTATATTTTATTACATATTTATCGTGAAATAAATTAATGAATGAATCTGTACATGTGACTAAATTCGTTTAATTAATATAGACCGCGTCATTAATATTACCATGTAATCGAGGGGCGAATTAGCAGAACAGTCTGTGATAACCGTGATTAAATAATTCGAGGGCAGATATCCAATTTCATGTTAATTACCTCTCGTGAAACACCACAGTAGCGTTCAAATGTTATTTCAACGTAACTTACCGCAGAATGTCATAGTATTATACATAAATAGACACTGAAAGTTTTGCACTACTGGCCACTCGAAAACATTTGAATTTCGCATTGTATAAGAAAAAAACTACAGTCTTTTGTTTAATGAACGGGTATAACCGTATTGCCGGGAAATATACACTCACCGGCAGAAAATTTGGCCCAAAACTTTACGTGATTTCAAACTATAAATTGAATAAATCAAATGAAGTATAATATATAAAAATGCATTTTTCTAATTTGGGCCAAATTTTCTGCCGGTGAGTATATCTTCATTTGTTTTGTGGCTTATCGAAGTGAATCGCTTTCGAGAAACACGGATTTGACCCGTAAAGATTTTAGAGCAATGATTTTTTATGATTTTAAAAGTTCTCTTAAGTTATGGAGTAAGGTGCAAAAATATCAGCTCACATTTGCCCTTGACTGTACCTAGAGAATGTAAGCATTTTCTTTTGGGTGTATGTAATGTAACGCTAACCGAAAAATTGTTATACACTAACTTGTAACTTTCTGTAAGCGGATTGTCAATATTTATTGAGAAATAAATTTATTATTAACTAGGTATATATTTATCACCTATATTCGGTCATTGAAAACAGAAACAGAATACAGTAATACTTATTGTAGTGTAATAGATACACATTTCCTACTTCTGCGCCCCTCAGCAGGTTATGCTCTCAGGTAGGTACTTTATTGCTCGTTGATTTTCACAAATTATTATTGATTATTGTAGATTACTGGGAGTCAATTCGCGACAAAGAATGTAATTAAATTACAATTGTACGCAATTAATTCCAGTTCCCAGCAATAATAAACTTTACACATACGTTTTTTTTAGGTTGTGTACTCGTTGGCACGATCACCTCTCCACTCTGTACATTGAGAGAAAAAATATTGTTTGAAGTAAAGACCTGATATCTAAAAGACGTGATATCATATTATATTGATTTTTTAATTTTTTTTAGGTAAAAATTAATGTAATTTTAAGGAAATTTTATTAATTTCAAAGGATAAGAAATGCAACGATTTTACTTCGTGGAAATAATATTCTTTACTCCGGATACTGTTGTACAAATTCTATAAAACTTCCTTGAGTTTATAAGTGATGTTTGTACTAGCACCAGTACATTACTTATTACGTATACTAAATATAATACAAATGAGTTATAATTAAAACGGACATTTTATGCTCCTTGGCATGTTTTGTGTGCTCTTAAAGCACCTCGGCACAGAATAAGTAATAGTATTACGTACAGAAGTCCCAGTATTAACAAATCCCCCGTTTAGGTATGCCAAACGTGCCTAAACGTGGCCATCTCATTCCATCGCACGCAACGCGCTCTTTCGAGGCCCCGCCCTCAGCGCTAGGGTTACCACCAGCGAGAACCTATTATTATATTGCATACGTATGTAACAACCTACCTATGCCATTATTTAGCAATTATGGCCTGTTATGGCTTTCCATTAATTGAAAAATAAAATAAATTGAGCGTGAATAATGCGTTATGTATTCATTCATACAAATCAGATAGGTATACGAAAATCCCGACCTCCCGATCTCGTACGAGTACTTTCCGAACATCCCGACGGACGCGCAAAAAACGAGAGGGTGGAATCTTTGTTATTATTACGACAACCCGCTGCGATGCAGTATCTTGTTGCTCTTGAATTTCACATATTTCACATAGGTACGTAATACATTTTGACCGCGCCGAGCTAATGACGAGCGACATGCCCGTTCGCAAACGTTAGGTATGAATGAATGCGTGACAGCCACTGAATAGACATCCTAAGGATCCTTCCGGTGCATTAGAACCGATTCTCAATTTACCCCATTACACAATCCGCGCGCGCCGCACTGACAGAGTGAGACCCTCCTGACCTCGGCCATTTGTACTCCCTGGTACCCTTTGTACCTTTATGCTCCTTGGCCATGGCCATGTGTACTCCCTGTTACTTTTGTTTTTGTTTAGTGGCTTACAATTGTTCAGTGTACCACTCAATAGCTTTTAGTACCTTCCCCCACTAGGCTACACATAGGAAACTAAAAACAAAATAGGTATCTATTCCACAACTACCAACCCACCTTCTCATAAAAATGTATTAAATTCTTATTGATATATTTCTTAAATTGTAAATTAATATTTTCTCATGAAAAATCTATCATATGCTTATATTGTAAGACTTTTTTAAAATTGTACATTAACATTATGACATGTGAAAGTGCCCTTGTGGCCTGTTTGCAGAATAAGTGTTTGAATTCTGAATTTTGAATTCTATGTGTCTTAGATTTCTTGATCTTAAGTAGGTTAAGTATTATCATTGTAATAAGCATATTTTTGTGAGAAAATGGCTGACTGTCGAGTTTCTTTCGGCGTTTCTTCTCGGCAGTGGCCTCTGTGAAACGCTAGTAGGGTTTGACTTGTAAAAGTGCCATTGCGGCCTACTTACAGAATAAAGTTCATTTATTTCATTTATTTCATTTATATTTCATTTAAATAAAATAATAATATTAGCTTAGTATTGCAATCTTAAAATGTAAAGATTTAGCTAAATAATACTTTAATTGTATTTACTTTTTATGAAATCTGGTATCTGGGTCATATAATCATAAACAGATTTAGGCTAGGTTTCCTGTGGAAATATATCGAAAGTTAAGGGCTACAAATTTAATTTTGGATTTGACTAGTAACCCGCATTTTAAACAGCGTCTCCGCTACTATTAATCCATGTGATAGAAGCATAACTTACATGCACAATGCACATAAGCCGTTAACTATTGAGTTAGGTTTATAGCCTTCGTGAGCAGCTCTCGTGTTACTCGATACTGGCAGAGCTAACCCTGTTGGCCAGAAAGCCACAAAAAAAAGAGAAGAAGAAGGTTTATAGCCTCGGGTGCACAGTCACGGTCCTCGCTCACCGGCGGCTAGGTGACTTCTTCTTCTTCTCTTTTTTTGTGGCTTTCTGGCCAACAGAAGTGCCTCCGCACCGGTCCGCCGCACCGTCGACTGCGCTACCCTCGTTAATTTATTATTTGTATGACCGTTTGTTTCATATATTTACAAAATTTTAAAATTATAATTAAATTATTTGTGATGCCAGTACGCCACACTTTTCATAATTATGCTTCAGCTACGGCTATAAGAATCGTATCAAAGCACCTATTCTTTCGTCCAACAAATTTTCCAACAGAACCGGCCCTCAAACGCTATTAACAGGCATTAGCATTCCTTGTTATCCTGTTGAAGCGTGTTTAGGACGTCAAAAACATAAAATTGTACATTTTCTGACGTCCCGCGCAGAAATGCGGGCTGGCGGGCTCCTGTCCATAAACGTCGGCATTCCTGGCGTTCTTCGTATGAAAACATTTTAGTCCGAATGCTGTCAGCTTTTGACGACAAATATACCCAGCTACGAGTATATGTTGCCAAAAAAGGCGACAATATGCAACGGTGTTTTAGGTGTTCCGTTGCGGTTTTTTACAGTAGTACTAGGAGTTAGTCATCTTAGTTATTTGACTAAATAGTCAAGGCGGCGATATTACCAACCAACAAGTGTTGGTTGGTAATATTACGCCCTTACGAGGTTACCATGAAACATGTGTATTTATTTGTTTAACACCTCTGTAACTATAGTTTTACCATTAAATAAATAAATTGTATATATATTGATAAATATCACTGGCTGTGACATATCTCGAATACCTTTCTCTTTCGATTCGAATTTTTTGTAGAAATCCAGGACAAGAGGGGATTTCCAGGATTGTCAAATGTTTCTCACAATTATCAAATAGCGTGTTAGCGGTGTGCCTAGGTACTAACAATGGGAGGAACGAGGAAATCATCCATGGTATAAGAAGAAGAAGAAGAAGAAATACATTTATTTGGTGTAAACAAAGAAAAACAATAACAAAATAGCAGGTACTGCACAAAGTATACACCAAAAAGGTTGCCACTCAGCATATGCCACGACTGACGTCATGACGCTGATTTTCAGGACAACCAAAAAATAATCTCTTAAGCTCTTCTTTACTTATGATCTCTACCGAAATGGGTCAATAAATCCATACAGTCGAACTCATAAATACACTTTGGTACTTTATCGCTTTCACCCGTTGGAGATTTAGTGTAACAGTTTTATAACGCTAAAGCGAAACGGTATGTACAAAGGTGTTAATTAACACGTTAAGTGCGAGGCCTTTTTAGGGTTCCGTACCCGAAAGGTCAAAACGGAACCCTATTGGTGACGCCCAGACGTCCGTCCGTCCGTCGTATGTCACACAGGTTTTACAGCCAAGGTTGGAGCTACAAGCTTCAAATTTACACAGTATAAGCATCTTGTTAGCCCGAAGCCATACAAATAGTCAAAACTTATTTTTAAATGTTTTTAAGGGGGGCTCCCATACAGCTAAAGGGGGGAGCGAATGTTTTTATCCTACCCCATCGAGTGGGGTATCGTTGTTTAGAGCGCATTGAGTAGATACTTACTATATTTTTTATTAAAAAAATATTGGAAAACAAAGGAATGAGAAGCCACCAAATTGTTTATTTTACGAAATTTTGTTCCGAAGAATTTTTTTACTTCCCAAATGCCTATAAACTTAACATTTGGTAATAATTTTTGTTATTACGTATATTTACCAACAAATACTAATATATTGATAAATTAGTTTTTTTCTCTGAAAATTCCTTATTTTTTCCTATAAAAACCAACTTAACTTTGCGGTCGGTTCGGAACCCTAAATGTGTGAAGTCCGACTCGCACTTGGCCGGTTTTTTCCTTGCCTTGCGGTTGGTGCGTTACGAGACAGAATTGACTGGTACCTAACTTAATGCTGCCACTGTACTAGTCGAGAGAGCCTGGTACAGGTAGGTAAGGAAATTTCCTTATATTTCCTTGATAATCTTAGAAAACTGATATTTAATGATACAGGCCGTTAAAATAATAATGAAGCCCCATTGACTTTACAGCCCTTTTAGGCAATCGTTAATAGACGATAATTTACAAGGGTTTATAAACACCGGCGTTTTTAGGGTTCCGTAGCCAGAATGGCAAAAACGGAACCCTTATAGTTTCGTCATGTCTGTCTGTCTGTCTGTCTTTCCGTCCGTATGTCACAGCCGGTTTACTCGGATACTATAAGTACTACAATTATGAAATTTGGTAGGAAGATGTATTCTATGAACCGCTATATAAATGTGATGTGAAATAAGGAAAAAAAATATTTTAGGGGGGCACCCCATACATGTAACCGGGGGACGAAAAATTTATTTTTCACTTCTCATGCTCGAAAAGTGTGTCATATTAGACTTGTGAAGCGGGGCTAAAGTAGTACATTTAAGCCCTAGGGAAAATATGTATACATATTTATGATTTACAAAACATTTTAATTTGACCAATCAAAATACTTCACCGAATAAATCCACCAATCATAGAAAAGTAATTTGACAGATTAAAACATATTTGGTAAAAATATCAACCAACCAGAACACAGCTGTACTAAAATCGACCAACCAGGAAAGACGTTTTTCAGTTCTTTAAAGATTAAACGGTGTCTATGGTCAAAGCAATCACTCCTCTTAAAAGAAAAAAAAAGCGCATGATGCATCTCTTTCTTTGATATTGGGACCGTGCACGACGACAGCGCCACGGACAGGTGGCCATTATGGACATTATGTCATAGCTGTCAAGCGAGAAGTAAGTAAATATTGTGAAAAAAATTAATGAAATCTTGTGTTATTTTACTATATTAGACAATATAGGACGATGGTAGTCAGTAACATTATTGCCAATAACATTAAAATTGTTGTTTTCAGTTGTTGTTGTCAGGTTAGGTGACTTACTTTTTTTTCTTACGGCACTTATCCACTTATATTATTTCTTTGGTCTCGTTTCCACCACGGTCTTGAAAATTGGTAAAATTTACAGTCGCTATTCTGTGGTGTTTTTACAATTCACAATAACACATTTTACTAGGGCCATATTAAATTTATCTTAAAAACGATTGGAAAATGTTTACTGCAATATGGATTTGACAGCTCAAGTCACCGACAAAATGTAAATTTTAGCCGTAGCGAGCGCTGTGATCGTTTAGGCTACCCCCTCCACCCGCTTTGCACCCTGCCAATAGCAAAAGAAAGGGAGGCGAATACGCCAAGCAAACACGCATAGCGAGGCATATATTATGGTGCTGGCCTTAGAAAAAAAACATGCTGTCAAATTAGACATACACCCGCCAAGAGTTAAATTATTCATTTAAGGTGGATAATTTGTGTTTATGTGTTTTCTCGCAATCGAAGGGAAAAGTAGAGTGTATAACTCGGGCCTAAAAGCCATATTACCATACCACTCGAACAATTTTCCTTCTCTACGTTCGGTGGTGAGATATTAGCTCCCAAAGTCGTACAAAATGTGTCCCCCCCACCCTAATATTTCCAAACTATGAAGATTGAAATTCTGAAAAAAATTGAGGTGGTGTACAATAATAAATACTTTCAACGAAAATTGGTATGGGATTAAGGGTTTTTGAGTTTTCACTGAAAAACTGTCTTACCCAAACAAAAGGATGTAAGTGCCTTTTTGATTCAAGGTATTAAATAGTGTTTTTAAAAGCTGCTAGGTGTCGGTACGGAACCCTTTGTTGTGCGTGATCCGACACGCAATTGGCCGGTTTTGATAGATTGGAGTGCCCACGCCCAGTCGTGAAGCACTGGAACTCCGTACATGTTGACACACAAAGTGTATGGTACTAATGTGAATTTTAATTAATAAAATAATAATCATCATTTAATTTTGAATATAGGTAGTTTTAAATGTAACTGTAATATAGATATTATAATTTAATTTAATTCATTAATTTATTTGTTTGTTTTGTAATTGTACTTACTTGATGTTGGTATGGACTGTATGGTTCGAAATAATTTAGCCTATTCGGTACGAAAGTGGCACCACACCATTGCAATGCATTGTACCTACAGAATCCAACGGCTGTTTCACGGCTAAAAATACTTGTTGGAGTATAACAAACTTTGGAAATTTGTTTACAAAACAACACCTAAATAAAATCGTCCATTAAAATTTAGCTAAAACAGATAAAAGGGATTTGGCTCAAGGAAATGGATCAGTAACAACCGCTTGTTAATCCGATATTCAGAGAGATTACAAAGAGATATTTCACTTTGACGATGGGAAAATTCTTAACAAAGGTCCGGCCTACATTGTCACTGCTGAATTATTTCGTTCGTGGAATTCCGCCGTATCTGCTTCTGTATTTAATTACTCTGGATTTCAATCGTTTATTCGAAACATAGGACTTTTTTATTTAAATTAACAATGGGATTTCTCAGAAAATGCCTATTCACTCGTGCCTTAAAGCGATATACCTAGTGGTCACGTCCATGATCTTTGTCCCAGGAAGGAAATTTAATGTCTGATCAACTTGCTTACTTCAGAATGAATTTTCCTCCTGATGATATAAAAATGTTTCACTTTCTAAACTTTTCTCGATTTCTCTGAACATGTCACCAAAAAAACATACCAACTGTTTTGCAAATGTTTCATCCCAGGCATTATTAATAGTGGGAGATCTACTGCATCGCGCCCATACAGAACCTTTTAAAATGGTATCAAGCTATGAGCTTCACCACATCGATTCTCCAAGTAATTCTAAGCATTTCTAGTCCAAGGCACAAAAAAAATATGCCGCTGCGCGGAGTGAGGGGGATGCAAATGTACCGGCCGACCACCTACTTTAAAAAAAACTACACAGTGCCAGCTAGCTACTGTAGCAAGTTCGGTATCATTTTCGTATAAATTGAATATGTAGAATTCATTTCCGGTTATTTTAATCATTTTCATACTAATTTTTTTAATAACTCGTGAAAAAGTGAAAAATACGCACCTGGTTTTTCGCTTTGGGAGCCAATTACTTTTGTATAAAGCAAAACTTCAAGTAACCGATGGCGTGCCGTCAGTTTTGCGATTCACAACTTTTCTCGTGTCACTTAAAAACACTCATGTTTTATTAACCGTAGAATAATTTGAAAACTACCTACTTATTACGTTACGCTCCAGGAATAGTTGCTTACAGTACCTACTTTTTTTAGCTCCACAGATTGTAAAGTGCATTCAATTTATTTCGTGCATTTGAAGACACTCGTTGGGCACCCTACACCGCCCCAGTTATTGAAATTGCAAACACTGAAAGAGTGCTTTGATAGCTGGGAACGGCATCGCCGCCGCACAAATTGCAATTTGTATTACGTTCATTTTGCCAGCGCCTGATATCGAGGCGATATTATACAGCGCTCCTGCTGTGCAATTCACCACCTTTCTCGACTTACCTCACTCATCTCTGGTATATCTTGACTCCACTATTCGTATAAACTATGCATGACGGGCGCTCAGACTTATACCGGTTCGCCTGAAGAGAGGTGTCGGCAACCGTTGTGAAAATCAGTCCTGCTCCATCGCCCACCCGTCCGCAAATAAAGCCTTACTCAGCTAAAGGAGTTTTTAAAGAGATTTACTCTGGTTTTTTAAGGTTCCGCGACGAGAAAACCGCTGAGTGGTGACACAGTGATATATGGCGCCGACAATTTAACGAGAGATACGAGATTGCAATTGTGTTGGTTCGTGTTTGAAACGCTTTATTGCGGTTCGTGTTCCAAGTACAGTACCTACATATTAACAATGCAAACAGTTGAACACGCGTCTGTTCAAATTGAAATCGTCACTAATCGGTAGAACCGATCGGCGATACAGCCAATCAATATGGTAGGATAATCTCGCCGTGTGGGCTGTTTGCAAACACGACACGTTACAAACCGAAGAGACCTTTTCAAAAAATATGATCTCCCGTTAGGGTGCGTGCGGCAGAATTTTATTCCAACATTCGCGCGTGCCTCGACCGACACAATTTGTCGGAGTTTTAAATATTCACATGTCCCCGTAGCGTATGCTTAATATATTCCTCATTTGCATAATGTAATATTTCGCCGCGAAGTACCGTCTAAATGTACAACACCGTGTTACTGTTTTCTTTGCCATAATTTTCTAAAGCTAACGCTTTTTTTATGCCTCGGATTCGAGGTGTTTCATTTGGACCACCTCATTTTTACAGTCATTATTGTGCATGTGGTGTGAAGACTATCAAAATACTGATTTAAATGCAGAAGTTCTTAGAATCTCACGACGTATTAGAATTTCATGTAGTCAGTTGTCACAACTTCGAGTGTACCAATGAGGTATTTTCTAGTTTAGCAAATAATTTTCGATAATACTTACGCTTTTCTTGATTTCTTACAAGATGAATACTTACGACAAACTCTTTCACATGGACACTTGTTTCCTTCGCCTTGACACGATATCTTTTATTTTCGTCTTTCATATTTAATGTCAAAATTTGATCATTCAAAACCCGTTTAATCCTTAGGCATAATCCAAACAACATAAACGTATAAGCATCTGAAAAGCATAACAGGAAAATGAGCTTATCAAGATCTCGCGATCGGCGCGGCGCTGCCGCCTGCCGTTAAAATGTCACTTCGTAGAATCGTATCGTCAAACTTGTCAAAAAGCCATCGATCTAACTGGCCCAACGAGTCAAACACCGGCCGGACCCTAGGGAATGCTAGCCATTTCAGTTCTTACTTTCTTTAGCTCATATCTTCTAATGCCATGTGCTTGGAAAAACAAACCTTACAATATCAGAAATAGAACTTTAAATAAGTAGAGGTGCTGAAGCGGTGTAGGATTATTAGAAAGTGTTAGACATTACTTTTGTGTCGATGGGAATTTGAGTTTCTGATTCCGGGAATCGAAAAAAGTAGGGTGTTTTTTTAGTTGTTAGTCTTGATAATGCGTCGTTCATATTCAATAAGGGCTAATCCGACGAAGTAAATAGGTATAGCAATCCTTACGGTATCTGCGTTTATTATTGGTATGTCCCTTACTCCTAGAGTACCTACTTTTATCTCTCGAGAGCGGGTGAGCCATGGTTGTGTGATGAGCTACTTATACATGCACATTGTCTATGTGTCAGCGTAGTGCTATGAGTTCACTTTGTCTGTGTTCATACGTGTCACAACTACAAGTATGGCAAACCCGCGCTCGTGAGACAAAAGTACTATATACGAGGAGGCAGCTAGGTTAGGATAGGTTAGGTAGCCTACGTGGAAAACCTGAATAGGTTACATATTATAAACGATTGTAAATGCAAGAAGCTATAAATAATTATAATGAACGTATTTTTTTAAATATTTATATTTGTAGAATAAACTTGAAAGCTTTGAATACTTGAAAGCTTGAGATGTATTTATTTAGAAAACACATCTAGGAACACTTACATAGCAAGCCATGACATTATAGTGAGAACACAGATTATCAAACATAAACAGCTTACAAGGATCGCTCTTTAGCGATAAGCCCGCCTTTTGTTTTCCTCTCGTTATTATGATTACTCTACGGTCCTTTTAATGTAAAAGTTCAATAAAGATTATATATTGTATTGTATAAATAGCTACCTATATGATGCAATGTCAAAATTATAAACAAAACCACAAAACCAAGAATTAATGAACTAAGGAAAATGTTCTAGTGCCCGACATGAATCCAATAATTGCCACTTTTAACCTTATGTTATAATAATAAATAGGGAAGAATACGAGTAGGTCAGTAGGTGTCATCTATTGGGTATTACTCGTAGGTAGCAAATCTCGGTACGTAAACCTTAGTCACTGGAAATTCCGGTAGTTTATTTTTCTTGATATAGAGGACCAGAAATTCAAACATCTTCACAAACATTATTAGTAGGATAAAATAAGTGCTCGGAGGTTGTGTTTCCAAGTAACAATGATTGTCTAAATCCAGATTTACAGCCCGTACATTTTAGCGGCGCGGCGCCCTGAACGTTAAGCGTAGTCCTCGGAATTAACTCCTCCATTTTGAATCGCCGATTGTCTTGTTCATTGAGAAATTACTGTTCCGATTGCCCTGACTTATCTTGCGATTAGATCGACCCTCTAGCTTCTAGAGCTCGTTTTAGACGGATGCTTATTTAAATCTGAGCCAACGTGCGGACTACCGGATTCCTCTCAATAAGAGGACCCCAAGTGTGGCCGGCAGAGGCTGATTTACTTGCTTTTTTTTTTACTTTAGATACGAATTTGGGCCTTAAAAGTTACATGAAAATTCATATTATTAGATTGTCATATTAATAATGAAATGATGAACCAAAGAACGAAAAAGAATTTATGTCACACCTGGCCATAAAGCGGCAATTACCGCACGCTCCGCGCGCGGGAAATCCCACTTCCTGGCCAGGGGGTGACATAAAATTTTGTACTTTACACGGGCGGTAATAAAGAAAGCCTCAGATCGCATATTTATCGCCCTTGCCTTCGGCTCGGGTGTCAAATACCTGCGATCTGAGTCTTTGTTTTACCGCCCTTGTTAAGTAATGTACTAATATATAGCAATACCGGTATTTTTGTATGGATAAAATATCCGACCCCTGCTTTCTATTCGTACAGACCTGAGCACGGACTAGTAAAAAACGATACGACTTTCCGAGCGGGTAGCAATTTGTAATGGTTTTGTCGTGTAAGGTAAGACGACCTTGTTTGTACTATTACCATTTACCTATAGAAACGCTAATGAAGTGAAATATCCAATTTATCACGTAATTGGTAAACATACATACATTAATTCCAAGAATTATACCTATACGTGTACTAATTACTTACTTAACGTATACGAGTATAATATCAAAACTCTGGTTATAGTATCAAAGGGTAAACTTGAGCAAATAGCGTACTTTAGTATCGTTATGTTTTCTCAAATATTCACAGTGAACATTTTGCTTATAATATTTCAATGTAAACCTGGCAACCGTAATACTGTCTTCTCGAAGATCTCACGGTATTGAAATGATTGCCATACAATAAATAAGTAAAGAGGATATTCATATTTGAATTTTCAGCTCTCTGTGTACAAGTACGCTGTCACTCACACGCCATGACATGATATTTATAATGCGGCATTTACACGAGGCCAATTGGCGAGCCATTCCACCAAGCCATAATCTTTGACCAAGCCAAGACATTGTGCCAATCCAATCGAATATGGATTTTCAATCCAATCAATTGGCCTGTGTCTGTTTACACAGTGCCAATGCCAATATTGGATTGTCTTAGTGGAATGGCTCGCCAATTGGCCTCGTGAATGCCGCATAGTACCTGACATATATTATTATACTCTTTGGGTGCAGCGGGGAAATCTAGACTGCCGGAAATTAAAACTAATCGGTTTTTTTCATGTTTTACATCATTTACTACAGTACCATCTTAGTGAAATTGTGAAAGCACTTCTCCGCTATCCGGAGTATCCGGGCATAGATCACTCTGGTAAATAATGTAAAACACGGAAGATATTTTCGATTAGTTTTAATTTCCCGCAGTCTAGATTGCCCCGCTGCACCTTATTGATATTCATTTATTTCATACTATTACATTTTTTTTCTAAGCCCGTAAGGTGTCGCTCATTAGCGATAAGCCTTTACTCATTGTCATTATGCACTGTTATGTGTTACTTTTGTTGAAGTTATGCAATAAAGAGAATTTGTATTGTATTGTGTCCCACTGCTGGGCAAAGGCTTTGAGCTGTTTCGGGCCAGTCGTTCATAAATGTGTCTCCGTCATCCCGCCATCTCCGCCTCGGCCTGCCACGTCGTCTCCGAGCATATTGCGACACCCACTCTATTGATAATTTTGCCCGCCTCTGGCGATGCATGCGGCAGACGTGGCCGGCCCAGTCCCATTTCAGCTTGGCGGTCTTAGCTCCAACATCTGCAATACCGAGTTCCGAACACGGTCGATCAGTTTTACTCCCAGCATGCTGTGCTCCATTGCTGGTTGGCAAACCTTCAATTTCGTCTTTTGTGCCTCGGTGAAGTGACCATGTTTGTGCACCGTAGGTCAGGAAAGGCAGAATGCACATGTCGACGAGTCTCCGCTTCAGACCTAACGGAAGGTGTCCCTTCAGTAGATCTTTCAAAGACCAATGGCTCTTCCAAGCGTTTTGGATCCGTCTTTCGACTTCCTTGGCCTGTCTCTGGCTGAAAGAAGCTAATTGGCCCAAGTACGGATACTCGTCGACATATTAGTCGCTTTTATACTTTACCGTGGACGTGCACGTCCACGATATTCTCTATGGTTTCTTTCATAATTGGTCTAAAAAAAAAGTATAAAAGCGACCATTCTATTGTCTGCCCAACTGCCTCGGGTAGCAATCGCACCTATAGCTCAGTTGGCTACAGCGACTGGCCGCGAGTGCCGGGAGGTCGCAGGTTCGAATCCTGCTCGGTGCCTAACTTTTTCAATTTTTCCTTTATTTCTAAAATTTCTAGTTTGCGATAGCAGCGTTACTGGGCCATTTTACGGAAAGTTGTACACTCGACTTTTTTTTTAATTTGGATAAAATTGGGTTTTTTCTACTCAGAATCGAAAGCACTTTCGAATGATATAGGGGAAAAAAAGTGTCCCAAATTTTTTTATTCCTTTCCGTTACCGTTTTCATACTAAGTTTGTAATCTTGTATGGTGGTAACGGAATGGAAAAACTGAAAATTGTATGAAAAATTTGGGACACTTTTTTTCTCCTATTAGGTTCGAAAGTGCTTTCGATTCTGAGTAGAAAAAACCCGATTTTATCCAAATTTAAAAAAAAAGTCGAGTGTACAACTTTCCGTAAAATGGCCCTACTGCTTAAAACAAAATTAATTTTATACCAAATATTTGTCCAATTTTTCCGTTAACTACCTATTTTCAACGTAGAAATAATTTTATTTGTTTACAAGTGATAATGAGTGTCCGTCGTTATTATCCGTCGCTAGCAAGCGGTTGATATTTTCTGAAGGTAAGTATGAATCCTCTTTCTACTAAGAAGCCAAGCGTTCGTCAACGTTTGGGTAAGTGTTCCGTTTCCTTAGTCTAGTCTAGATTTGCCTTGTGATCGAGCTCTGCCGTTGCGTAGGTTTTACTACCTAAGTGTATTGTACAATGATTTAACACTAAATAAATATTTTTCTTCTTTCTTCGTCTTCTTCTATTGTTTTAGCTTTTCCGCCGGGGTAAGAAGTATCGCTCCAGGCTTGCGGATGCGGGTTATCCGGCGACCATCAGCTTCTGTATCCTGACAACCTCTCGGAGGTCATGCTCGTTACCGAGGAACCTGCTTTTCGGTTGCTGCCTACGCGAGGCTACAGCAGGCCTCCAGACGAGATAAGTGGTGTTGCGGGACAAGCGTCAGCATAAATTGAAGTTCGTACTGGTTAGATAAGATTCTTTCGCTACGAACGGGACGCCGTAGGTTACGTATCTGAACGATCGTAAATCGAGTATTACGTATCTAACGTAATACTCGAGTTATACGTACCTAAGTACCTGTAACATTTTCCGTGGAAAACGTGACGTTCGGATGAGCTGTTTTTACTTACGAGCGTGTAATTTACACGCTCGAAAGTAAAAACTCTAAATTCAAAAGGATATTTTATCCACCGCCGTTTCATCTCTTTCCGAATTCTGTTAGGCCATGAGTTTAGCGTAGCGGGTATCATGAGGTTCGAAAAAAAAACAATAGTCATCATGCTTTTCCGAACTCGCCAGAAAACCTCGTTGATTAAGCTAACAGTGAAATACAATTCTATCCATTATTCTCGAAGCGTTTCAGTCTCAAGGGTAGTAATAAGGTGGGATTAACTAAACGCCCCAGTAATAACCTAACCATTTATAAAAGAGCTCCCTCGCACTCGCAATTCGACGCCTGATGGAGGGTAGTTTCACGACTGGCAGAGCTCAATTTAGATTTGTACGTAATTACGTATTATTGTGAGTAGTAGGCCCGGTGTAATGAATCGGGCGACTGTTTTAATAGGTTCAGGTGTTAACAACTATTAAAATGTACTGTAAGTAAACGGAAAATATTTCGCTTCCACGCAGATAAAAGATACTTGATCCAACAAAATACAATATAAAACAAATGCGACATAGGATACTACGTGTATTGTAACGAGTCAGAAAGAGATAAAGATAGTTTATTGCTTACCATGTAAGCTATGTAGATAAGGGGCACGATTTAATTTCCAAAGTGTGACATTTCCCGTCATCACCCAAGCCCGGAGATCATTCATTTTTTGATTGATTTATTCCAATAACAATATTCATTTCAACGTGTTTAAAATCAAAATTACATAAAAATATCGTACCTTATTGACAAAATTATCTACTTATATTTTTTTAAATAATGAATAATGATGTTTTAATATACAGATGTGAATTTAAATATTAAAATAAAAGCACATGACAAAACAATGGCATTATTTTTTATTTTTTTTACCGGGAGAAGGCGGGTTATATATCGGCGGTTTGTCTCCCTCTGTAAAAGGGGCATGTATGTTCCAATTTATAAATATGATATATATTTTAACTGTATACGACAAGTGCACCCGGCCAAGAATGCCCCACCGTACCCTATCTATGTTAAAAGCATTATAGGGGGTCCGATACCGTGTACTGAACACCAGGGATCTATTGGAAGCCTATGACGTATCAAAACGCATTAATATAAAAATTACTTACAAATATCGGAAAACTCCGAGGACTCTTTAAAAATTCAACAGAGGTACAAAAAGTTTAAAAAACTCTGGCAGAATACTTTTCACTATAATCTGTCTTTCAAGTTAGAATATCAGAGACGTGAAACAGGACTCAAGCAGGTCACGTATTAACGGGCACACGTCGGGAATACCAGCCAAGGCTAAGGCATTACATAGATAAATAAATCTTAATGTTTGGAGACAACGATCAATTAACATGATACCTCGCGCTAAACGCGCAAGTTAGTCTATTCATTTTATTGAAGGTTTTATACCAAAAGTTATTACCTACATTGATACTTGCAAATAGTTCTGAACAATGTATTACTACTTACAGGTAAACACAGCATCGCAATCTAAACAAGGACTATTTAGTGCCAGTTGCACCAACGTACGAACACAGACCGGTCATCGTCAAATATAGCGCCGGCAGCTGTCCCATAGAAACTTGTCAAACTTTCCATACAATCAGATTTGACCAACACCGCTTACGATTACAGACGGTTTGGTGCAACCCATCCTTAACATTTAAAAAACATAGAACATTGTTTAAATAAGGTTATCAAAGTCAAACAACGTTGGTTAACAACCTATGTAAATAAGTTCCTAATTTGAGTTATTCAGGCAAAGTTTATGTTTATTGAATCACTATTTTTATTGAGTACCTCATTTGCTCAGTCGTGGTAAAGGGGAGGATGCGCCTAACACATTTCGACGCAGAGAGAAGACAATGGTTTGGCAGCAAAGCGTGCTATGCTACGAGGCACTGAAAATCGAAGATTACTCCTTAGTAATCTTCGATTTCGAACAGCTCCTTAGCTGTGGACAGTCAATCTTATTCCCAGGTCCATTACTAAGAATAGGTAGGTACTGTTCAGTCCAAGTTCCAGAAAACTTTACTTTTAAAGCACGACCAAGCAGCATTTTTTAAAACAGCCGTATAAAATGTAAGTTATAGGTTTAAGTCAGTGTGTCATGAGAACAAACGAGCCGCATTAAGGTCACCGGACGTTCTTTCAAAACGCTACGTTTAACCACAGTGGGAATATTATAAACAGAAGTTTAACTCCATAGGAGCTCACAGTAACACTTACGACTTACATAATATAGGTACACAAATTATTTGAACGACGGAAACAAAGTTGAACGTCTTTGTAGTTTTTAGAGGTTGATACATCAACTCTTCTTTTAAAGAACCGAAGCTTACATCTCTGCCTGCCCACTTTAGGGTTCCGTAGTCGGATCCAAACGGAACCCTCTATTGCTGTTACTCAATGCGTCCGTCTGTCCATCATCTGTCACACAGGTTTCACAGTCGAACTGTTAGAGCTACAGGCTTCAAATTTTCAAAGTATATGAGCGTATTTTTTTGACCAAAGCCATACAAATTGTCAAAATACAGCTAAATAAGGGCGCGAGCGGGCGGCGAGTTGTGAAGTTTCCATCACTACAAGTTTATTTTTAACCGACTTCAAAAAAAAGGAGGAGGTTCTCAATTCGACTGTATGTTTTTGTTGTATGTTTGTTACGTTACGCGATTAATCCGCCATTTTGAACAGTTATACCTATTGTTATAACGTTCCTCTGTCAAAATTAGATTGCCGTGCTACAAGGGCCTGACAGTCTTTGATAGAGAAAGATACCTTTATTGGGATTCTTATAAGAGGAAATAGAAAAGAGTGCCATTATGTTTTGTCTCCATAACCGACGGAGCATTTTTTCATGGTCGGTTTATAGGCACAGGCACACTTCCATAAGTATAGTGCGTGTCATCTACGAAGGCGCGCCCCTCCATAACCTAATCCGTACGTACAAATACGCATAGGTTAGTATGAGATTCGCTGTGGAACTAAATTGGACATACAAACCGGTCAAATTGTGTAATACAAATTTTATATAAATATTATTTTTCATACCTAGTTACCCCCCGTCGCTCGGTGGCGCGTCTATAACTACTTATATATACCATATCTTTGCCGTGCCACTACATAAATAAGAGTGTAATGACTGGAAATAGATAGCCAACTTCACGCATATTGTGATCTCGACTAAAGCGCCACCAAGTGCTAAAGTTAGTAAATATTATCTTGGATACATGTGAAAAAACATACAAAAAGTTCATCCGCCGCTGGGGATCGAACCCGGGTACATTGTCTCTAAAGACAATATACTTTACCACAGGGCCACGTGTGTGATACTGGTACGCATCGAATTTTTGAATACCTTTTTAACAGTCTACCTACTTTTACATTTTAGCTGACTATTCGAGCAAGTTTAATAACCATGAAAATAGGTGGCGCTATTATTAATTCCGTCAGCTTTCTTCTAAGATGTGCCACTATTTCAATACGTCAAATTTATCTCTTTGTATATATGTGGCATGGCGGGTGGTTTAGGCGGGTATTGACTGACGCTTAAACGAACCGCCACACGAGCGGCATCCGTTGATTTCAAGCCTGATTGACCAAAACGAACAAGAATCGAGCGGGTGTGTAGTTTTCAATTGCTTTTATATACATACAGTCAGTGAGAACATTTGTAGGTTTCCTTCGTTTTTTGTACAGACTATTTGAAAGAATATTATTTATTTATTTATTGTAAACAAAATATATACAGCATTACAGTGGAAACCAAAGCACTGTACACCTCAGATTGTAAACACATGCAAAATGGAAGATATTTATTTTCAACACATTTGCTCGTAAGTGGCTCTTGACGTCTTATTACTTCGCTTTTAACTTGTGCTATAATATTTATATCCTGATTAAGAAACTATGGTACATCGCAGCAAGGTGTAGATAAGAAAAGGAACCGGGTTATACAGCTTTTTTTGGAATGGATTTTTACACGGCTTTGTAAGATTTGGTGATTATTTTCTTAATATAAATGTTTAAATTATTACAATTATCAATTTGAATAAGAATTTATAATACATCCGACAAGGCCAGTTCACGAATCGACGAAAATATTAAAGATTGAGCTTCCACACAAAAATTTCTGTACACTGAGAAAGAAAGAAATGAAATGGAAAGAGCCTGCCGCGACTGTCGCACTTGCATTGCCAATTCGAACGTTTTTGTAATCGTATGAAAGAAAATATATTAAAAATTAATAAGGAAAAGTAACAAAATAGTTAAACCTCCTTATAAAAAGTGAGTGAGATAGAAAACAGTTAAAAGAAATGAAGATTTGGTCTCATTTTTTTCATTAGTAGAATAGGTATCTGAGTCGCTTCACTTCTACACGGAAACATACAAGTTACAAAATGAAGATAAAACTTAAAGGTCTATTGGCTGGTCCTCCCGTGGGAATAATCTTATTCCTTAATCAACGTTGAAAAGGATACTTTGAAGATGCCTAGTTTCTCGCATCAAAGGTACGAATAAGTATTTGCTGAACTCTGGCGTTTTATATCAAAGAAAAACTTTTGGGTACAGAGCCCAAATTTGTCATCATCAGATATTTCAAGTCCTTTTAATATGTTTATCAAACGTTCAGAATACGAAAACATTTTGCTCGTGCAATGTGTTCAGAACTCGAACCTTAGCACAAATTGTAAAGTCTTCAGACATATTAAATTATAGGTCACTCACGTCTTTAAGGTTCAATATCGCTCGTGATATTTCAAACCGGTGCGCAGTCCTTACAACCTATATGAGCCTTCGCGGCGGGATGTGATTAAACCACGTTCATTATGATTTAATATATCTGAAACTCACGGGAGGTTTCTATATAAAACCTTCCGACATGTCATTGCATTATTGCCCTTAAAGGCTTAGCTTAGTAGATAGGAGGTTGGTAATATGATTAATAGTAGATTATACACCACACACAGGGAGCACTGTTTTATGTCATGGGCACGATATTGAATCCTGAACGTAACGTAGGACTCCAGATTTGAGTTAATTCCCGAGAGAAGCGAGGGAATTACGACCGAGTCCTGAGTGCAGTGAGGGGTTTAAGCGCCCAAGACAAAAAAAACCGGTCAAGTGCGAGTCCGACTCGCGCACCGAGGGTTCCGTACACAGTTCTTGTATATGTAGTTGTGTACCCGTCCCGACCCCATTAATTCAGGAACAATCTTAAAAAAACATGACAGCACCATCTATCGGCGCATTGTGTTACTAATTTGCGCGACTGAATAACTTAGTACGTATGTTGGTTTTTCAAGGATAATTCTTTATCACATCAACCGATTTCAATAATTGTTTTTTTATTTGAAAGAAGGTATTTTCAACGTAATTTTGTAAATTTAAATATAAAACAAAAATATATACAAAGGTGATTAAATTACAAACTTAGTATAGAAGAGTTTTTTGATGATTAAAAAAAAGAAAAACTAGATAGAGCTATGGCTATAATTTTCCTGTAAAATATACATGCATATTAATGTTGTGTAATAATTTCAAATTTTTTTCTTCGTAAACTTCGGAGATAAGGGGGGGGGAATGGTATTTTTTTTTACATTTTCCCTCGTAAATCGAAATTTCCCCAACGAAAAAAAAAACTAAAAATTGTTTTGGAATGTACAAGTCAAGCCCTTTCATATGATACCCCACTTGACATAGTTGCCAGACTTTAAAATTTTGAACCCCCTTTTATCTGTCATTATTCACAGAAAATAAAATAAAATAATTTAAAAAACCATCTTCTATGTATCTGGGTTACCCTTGTTTATAACTATTCCAAATTTCAAATCGATAGGATAAGTAGTTCCTGAGATATTTATCGATGTGACAGACAGACAGACAGACAGACAGACAGACAAAGTGAAACCAATAGGGTTCCTTTTTTACCTTTTTGGTACGGAACCCTATTACCTTTTTGGTACGGAACCCTAAAAACAGCTTTATCCCCGAGGAGTATACTATACTTTTCTCACCTCCAGCGAGACAATAAAAAAAAAAAACCAAGGCTATTAAAGACAGATCAGTCATTCAAAGCTAAATCCCTTTCGTTAATCGACATTTTATTAGAATGTTATTTTCTACGAGCTTTTGCCATCGAGTTTGGCCGCGTATGAATTTAATTGCTTAATTTTAATTGCTATAAATTAATTTCAGGCGCTTACCTAGTTATCGCTCTTAAATATGAACTTCCACCAACTTAAGGGTGACCGCGGTGTGAATGCGAAGTGAGACCGCGGACAGGGTCGCCGCTCCGAACAGATTTGAAAATCGAACGTATTCGTAGTGGCCAGTATCTATGAGCTGAACGGACCTCATTTTAAATCAAAAGCCGCCAGTGCCACGAGCCGCTGCAGTGTACGGAGTAACTGCAGATTCACCCGTAACCCGTCGTTATGTTCAGGATTCAATATAGCGCCCGTGACACAAAACAGTGCTTTATCCCCTTGGTGATAGACAGGGATAGACAGAAATTCTCTTGTCCTAAAAATCCACACCCTGACGAATCCGGAAAATAATAGAGAACTAGTCCGCCCGAATCGGAAACGAACAAAAACACCGTTTTCTTTATTGGCAGTTGCCTATAAGCTACATGCGTAGCATGGTCTATGAAAAACAGGGCCACTCCTGGTTGTGACACAACTGACGATGACGTTAACTGTCTACGCCACACTCACACTAAAGGCTTAGGCGACTTCCTTACTTGTCGGTGCGGAGGCGGTACGATATGGGAAAACTATCAAACGTCAGTGTCAACTGTCAGTCAACTCAGTACTACTTTTTACTGCGCTCCTACATTTAAATGAGTGCTTCCTGACTGGCGCGGAATGCGCCGCTTCTGCGCATAATATTACTACTGCGCAAATGTAATACTGATAGTATTCTGTCAAGTGGGAATCTTTGCGACGTCAGTAAGTTTAAAGAAGAAAATGTCACATATCGATCCCGCCCCGCCAAGTCAGGAAGTCGCCTTGGAAATAATATATTGTAATAATCCGAGTCCACCTGGTCGTTTTATAGTGACCCAGACGTGGAGCACGGACATGTGATGGAAGTAATTTGCTTGGACGTCAAAGAAAATTGAAACATTTTGTACCTATGTGAACAATTGAACATGTTAATAACAAAGTGTTTCGCGGCTTAGCTCTATACATGTCAGATTGATCATGATTGCAAGCGTGTGATAGTCACGTTATCGTTAAAAAGTCTCAGGAAACAGTCATTCTAGTTTTACATTTTAATTTTCGTCCCCTTTCAGTTAGCTAACTGCGCTAGTGACGCCCCAATCAGTTAATGGAAGAGTCACAATATAACATTCAAATGGCCGCTCTTAAACACGCCGCGGCGTTAACAATTAATTTACAACCTTCAGTTGTCCGTATAGTACGCACGCGAAACAAGAGACTATTCTTTTTGAAATTTATGAGCTAAATTCCAGAAAAAAACGCAACCGACCTCAGTTCCGCCTTATTAAGACTAGGGCGGGCATCATTATTCTGTACGTAATTTAATTCGGGTCCTTACAAATTACGACGCCTCGACACTCCATTTCATCCGAGCTATCTCTGCCCGTGCTACGTAACGGTGGAGTATATAATAACCGCGTCGTGTGAACGCGCAGCCAGGGTCTGAATGACTTTATGAATCGTCTTGCGCGTACCATAATTTGTTAAGAAATTTCCTTAAGCGACGAGTGAATTTGTGGGACTCGCGCCGTACGCCCATAAACGCCCGTGCTATTACTTAATTTAATCAAAGTCGCTGGCAGTTGGAATTATTAAAAACAGAGCGAAATTAAATGGGGAAAATATTAACGTGCTAATTATTTAGTTGGTCGGATAATTAAATAAGAGTGTTGGAGCTAATTGGCAGCGTTGCGGTTCATAATGATTATATTTGACATGAATATTATGTAATTTATGTATGACGATGTATGTTCAATGCAAACAAACGATATAATATGATATGATATGTTGCAAATTGTGGAACTAGGTAGGCAGGTACATTCTTATGAGAGTTATGAATAAACTGAGAAGGTAATTAGAACAGTAAATACGAGCGACAGATTTTAACTGAACTTTGGCCGCCATGTAAACCCATCGCTGTCCAATTGCATCCTTTCTCAGACTTCTAGACCTTCTAGTACTAATATAGTGTAATTATAGAGTGTAGTAGGTGTCGGTACGGACTTATTCGGCTTTTAATTTAAGTTCATTGCTTTGTGAGCCGTCAGATGGCCTCTCTAAATATAGCTTGCCCACATCAAATTTTGGTCTTGTCTGGCCGCCACTAACAGATCTAAACCGGAGCTTGAATAACCTCCGACTAGCCTGAATTTCCTTCTCCAATATTTAACAATACCTAGGTAGTGGCTATTCCCGCGTCCACTGAAAATGCGGTCGTCATCCCCTTGTCATTGTAGTAATGAAGTCAATTAGTGGTTTCCCCCAAATGGAGGGCTTTGAGGCGCCCAGATACTGATAATTGTTCAACAACAAATTAACCGGGAGTTGTAGGGCATAAGTATAACTTACCTACCTACCTAATAAAAGTACTTTAGCAAATATGGTTTATATTCGTTAATCTGTAATTAATTTGAAATTATTATTTTTGTTTTGTCAACAATTTGAAATGTATTAAACAGATGTACCCTAAATAATACAAATTATTTTTCGTACAGTTTGAGATTTACAATTATTACTATTTAAATTAACTTTTAACAGATATATGAGCATACAGCACAGACACATATAGTCCCTATTCGTCCCGGCTCCGCCGCATACCGGGTAGTCAGTCCGATCCAGGTAGGGCCTAGCTGAGTTTCTTGCTGTGCTCTTCTCGGCTAGGCTAGATTTAGTTAATCAGCGCACTCCCAATAGCTCGATTGCACTCGCACCACACCTCAGATTCCTTTGAAGCCGCTCAACCAATCACACTAGAGCGCCAACTCCCACAGTTTAAACTGCCCGCGTGGTCGTGTCGGAGATTCCCTGGGTTTTCCCCAGACCTCTCTCCAACCGCGCACTCCTATCGCTTTATTGGGCCCGGCCCATAAATCAGTTAGGTTCAAGAAAAAAGACAATCGCGCTAGGAACTGAAAACTATAAGGGTTCCGTTTTCGCCATTTCGCCCGAAAAAGCACTATCATACATCATTAACCCCATACCATGCTTATAACAATTATAGTTCTAAAGACATTAACGTACAAGTAAACTTATATTACTCGTAAAGATACGTGTGGCGCGGAGTCGTATATAACCAGTCGTAACCCAAATATTACGGCCCGCCATCGCCTAGCGCCTGGTTTAAATAAATACACTTCCTTGTGTTATTCCATTGGGTTTAAATTTCACCTACAATTACGAGTAGGTATCGTAGGACCATTTTTGAAGAAGGAGAATGCAAGAAGCAAATCAGGTAACGTTGGGGTGACAACGATATCCGAGGGTTTTGACCCTGAACAATACGGATATGCATGTTGTCCCGAAATTTGAGCCGGAAGTATGTTTATACCGGAAAAGGTGCAGCCCATACAAAAATTTTCGTTGCACATTTGGTAAATCGTTGTTCCGATACCCTAAATATAGTCAGATTGTTATAGGTTTTTGATATGCCCTAAAGGGCAATATTTGTCATCGTATCCCGAATTTTTCGACCCTCCAGCTCCATATATCTTTCTCCGCCATCTTGGAAAATTTGTCACATTTTTCAGTTTTTGCTTGTACTGTCGTTAAAGTTCATTTTAGTGCTAAACATGGTTCGGCAATATTGTAGAACACAAAATTTACTAAAACTTTTGCGTACTAAGATTTTTTCCACGTGCACGTCTATGATAAAGTATAAATAATATTAATAATAAATATTTGTGGACAATCTTACACAAATCAACCTAGTCCCAAACTAAGCAAAGCTTGTACTATGGGTACTAAGCGACGATATACATACTTATATAGATAAATATATACTTAAATACATAGAAAACATCCAAGACCCAAGAACAAACATTCATGCTCATCACACAAATAAATGCCCTGGCCGGGATTCGAACCCGGGACCGCCAGCTTCGAAGGCAGGGTCACTACCAACTAAGCTAATACGGTCGTCGAGTATAAAAGCGACCAATGCGTCATGCCTCTACGTAAGATTTCTTCTACAGAGCGGAAAAACGCTGCTACGCGCTACGCTACGGCGTAGCATACGTAGCTTTTCTGGGTCGCAAATGCGTGTAATTTTGTTACGTATTGAATGCATCATAATGCAACGCACACCATAGCTTATTTCCGCCCCTTGTTGAACAATATTATTTTTAAAGTGGGTACCCACAGGTACTTTTTTCTTATTATTATCTATTTGTGGCGTGGACGAAGAATGATTAAGACAATGAATAACAAACAAAGCATCACCGTTTTTAGGATTCCGCGCTCAAAGAATGCCGACAAGGTTTAACCAAAAGTATCAAAGGGATTACTAAACATTTTAGAGTAAGTAGATAAATGAAATAAATGAAATAAATGAACTTTATTCTGTAAGTAGGCCGCAATGGCACTTTTACAAGTCAAACCCTACTAGCGTTTCACAGAGGCCACTGCCGAGAAGAAACGCCGAAAGAAACTCGACAGTCAGCCATTTTCTCACAAAAATATGCTTATTACAATGATAATACTTAACCTACTTAAGATCAAGAAATCTAAGACACATAGAATTCAAAATTCAGAATTCAAACACTTATTCTGCAAACAGGCCACAAGGGCACTTTCACATGTCATAATGTTAATGTACAATTTAAAAAAAGTCTTACAATATAAGCATATGATAGATTTTTCATGAGAAAATATTAATTTACAAATTAAGAAATATATCAATAAGAATTTAATACATTTTCCATGTCAAAATATTAATTATCTATTACAAACATTACAATAATAGTAAAATTGAGAGATGTATAAGGTCTCAGTCTGAATAACAAAATTTAATATAATATCTCAAAGATGTAAATGGTCTCTGAGCGTCAAAATATTCTTAATAATGACTATTCTAACGTGCTTTGAGATGTACATGGTCTCAAAGCGTCAAAATAAAAATAATAAGTTTTAAATATAAAAGGAAAAAAAAAAACAATTTAATAGAGAGGTCTCTCTCAGAGTCAATGTCAACAAAAACTAATCCATAACAGGGTGATGTCTCTCGTCAATCCTCATATCCGAGATACCTCATAATACCTACAGTATTGATAACATAATCTATAATAATAACAAACCCCTTTATTATACGGGAGTGTGCAACACAAGCATAACCCTCATTTATTTTTACCAGCATCTAACGGGCGACTGCGGTCTCCACGGCCACAACACATTTATAAACTACGCTGTCCAGCAGGAAAAACAGCCCTTTTAAATAAGAGTGTGTTAAATATGGGCCCGGTTATCTATAATAAATTGCCCAACGACATTTTGCAATTGAATACCAAATTATTTAAGAAAAAATTGACATCATTACTATTACAAAAATGTTATTATTCCATAAAAGATTACCTTAAGGCCGGGTATTACCACTTTTGAGTTTTTAAAATCCACCTGAGACATAGATTATAGTGTCTTGAAATCTAAAAAAAATATATGTGTTACATGAGGATCTTGTCTAGTCAAAATCGCAGTCAGTTACATGATCTGATGAATTTCACTCGATAGAAAAAAATCGCGACGTTACCCCTTTTTGGAATGTATTTTCAATACTACGGCTATTTTATTATATACTAGCTGTTGCCCGCAACTTCGTCTGCGTAGAGCTCGGTCATCGCTATTCTTTTATTTTATTTCAGGCGGTTACCTAGTTACATATCTCTGTTCCATACAAACTTCCACTTCCTTAAGGGATGGGGTGAAAACTATCCTATATCCTTTCCTCGGACTCGAACTATATTCACACCAAATTTCATCTAAATCGGTTCCCAGTTTAAGCGTGAAGGGGTTACAGACAGACAGACAGACATACTTTAACATTTCTAACCCGCCACGACTTAGTACGGGTTGGTTGGTTGGTCAGTCAGTTGTTGTATTTAAACAGAGACTCTGTAAAAAATTTGAAGTCTCTCTATTAAAAAAATGATGCTCCCCATACAAACTTTGAACCCCTTTTAAACCCCTTGAGGGGATGAATTAAAAACAAAACGCTGAAATTAGTTTTGTAGTATTTAATTTAAACAGTTACTGTAAGAAATTTTAAGTCCTTCACTCAAAAAATTTTTGCTTCCAATATAAACTTTGAATCCCTTAACCCCTTTAGGGGTTGAATTTCAAAAAACGCAGAAATTAGTTTTGTTTTATTTAAACAGAGAGTCTCTGTAAGAAATTTGAAGTACCTCACTTAAAAAAAAATTTGCTCCCCATACAAACTTTGAACCCCTTTTTAACCCCTTTAGGGGATGAATTTTGAAAAACGCTGAAATTACTTTTTTTGTATTATTATAAGGAACTTTCATACAAAGTTTGAAGACTCTCACTTTAAAAAAGAATTGCTCCCCATACAATATTTCACCCCTATTTTCAACCCCTTAGGAGAGGAAAATTTTGAAAACGCAGTTATCACTTTCATTGTCTTATTTTAAGGAGTCTTTGTACAAAGTTTCAAGTCTATACCTTTAAAAAATTATTGCCCCCCATACAAACTTTGCACCCCTGTTTTACCCCCTTAGGGGTGGAATTTCCAAAAATCCCGTCTTATCCCTTGCCTCCGTTATATAACCTAACTATAGTGTAAATTTCAAATTTCTAGGACCGGTAGTTTCGGCGGGGCGGTGATTAATCAGTCACCCATCAATTTTATATATATAGATTAATTTTTGTACTCAATTAAAGATCGTAAATAATTATAGACATTTTCGCAGGGTTTGCTTTGATAAAATGACTGGCTTGATGACTATAGCTAAATATTTGCAAAACTGCGCGCAGAGCTTGCGTAGAGAGCGGGATGGTTAATTGTAAACTCACGCATGTTAGAGCGGGACAGTTGCGTTGAGGATCCCCTTAATGAAGTGAAATTCTGATTTTAGTAGGCATAATTATAATTTAAATTTTTTGCACTATTGTTGAAATTTTATAATATTGTTTAATGATTAGATTAGATTATTTGTGACGTTATCAGGGTTAGGGTACCACTTTGTCGCTTATGGATTCCGAGATATCACTGATTTTGTCAATCAACTCGAAAATAGCGAAAATTTGTTTTGATTAAAAATAGCTTCTACACACTTAAAATAATACGGTGTATTGATAAAAAGTTAAACTTTTCAACTAAAAGTCGGAAAAAAACACGGCCAAAGTTTACCGACTAGGGTACCACATTGTCGCTCATAAGCTTGAAGTAAACTCATTAAACTTATTTGCTTTGAAAATGAAAATATAATTTAGAAACCATAATATGTAATAATTGCAGACGTAAAATCCATACTTCCATGCTAATATTATAAATGGGAAAGTGTATGTGTGTGTTTGTTTGTTTGTCCGTCTTTTACGGCAAAACGGGGCGACGAATTTACGTGATTTTTTAAGTGGAGATAGTTGAAGGGATAGAGAGTGACATAGGTTACTTTTTGTCTCTTTCTAACCCCCCACCCCCTTCCCTAAAAGGGGGGGGGGGGGTGGAAGTTTGTATGGAGCATTTAACGCGAGCGAAGCCGCGGGCAAAAGCTAGTGCGTTATAAATTATCATAAAATAACAACATTAACTAGGTAGGTATTATTTGTTCACGTCACGCTTATCACCCACACTAACACGATGTACTAGTTTGTTAGGCACATGTTCTAAACCCTAAACTAAATTTTAATTAAAATTATGTATTTTGATTCGATATAAACCACACTTCTTTCTACCTACCAGTGGCGGCGCGTCAAAAATATTCTTAGGGAAGCCGGAAGTAATTTGCCTTTCTTATTGTTCATGAGCCGTAGTTAAAGAACTGGACTGGCTGAAAGTTAGGCAAGCCGGTGGGAATCGAGTTGTATGGACGCTCCGCCACTGCTACCTACCTAAGTAGCGAGTTGGCGCGGTAGGCACAAACCTTTGAAGTAAGCCGGCGCAGGCGCATGCTATCTCTCTCTACTACGTCGGGTTGCCGTCAAACGTTAATAATATAATAATAATAGTTTATATCGGGGCCATTGGAAAATGTAGTAACACGTGTTGCCTAAAGAGAAGTTTACTCCCATCCATTTGTTTGACAGTTCGTAACTCAGCTGCCCGTTACGTTCACTTAGCTTTATGTGTTGTTACCCTTTTAAAAATAGTGGTGTAAATCATTTTCATAATGATGTTAAATGCATATGATTACTTGTGTAAGTAATAATTTTAATATAATAAGTCTTAATAATAATTTTGATCTCATAAGTCATAAGGCGACAATGTGGTACCCTAAGGAATGTTAAACTAACAAACTTGATCTAAATTAGTAAAGCTGACGAAAAGACTGTTATTTTTTATAAAATAAGTTATGTTATTGATTGATAATAATATTTGTATTAGATATATGCACTTCTAGTGCGGACACTATGTTAAATAATGGAAGTGGAATTCTTATTTCTCTAAACTTATGAATAGCGACAATGTGGTACCCTAGATCACTTTTCATACAAAAATCATGTTAAAATTACTAAACTTTGAAGTCACTTTTTTGATAGAAAACTACATTACTTTTGTGTTTAATTACACTTGATCGTTAGTTTTATTCCTAAATTAATGTAAATTATGAGAATTAAACAGTACAATATTCATTTTATATATTTTTTATATAAGTGTTGATTTTTTTTGTTTTATTATTTAAAAAAAATATGCCTTGAGATATGGTTGTTTCATTATTTTAATTATAAACCTTACCTACATCATATTCAGAAATCAACATAAGCCGGCTGAAAATCTGTCGATTTTGAGTTTTATAAAATATTTTATTTTTGATTTTGCCTCTACACCCTACGTGCATTATTCTTGTATTGTTTCTATAAAATGTAAAATGTTAGAGACAACATATGATTTGTCGAGTAATATAATGTATGTGGAACATTTTAAAACCACTATCTCCATAACTTCAACCTATAACTAGGTTTTTTGGCTTCCAAACTTTAAACTCGAATATCTCAAAACAGTATAATGACATGTTAGAACTTCAAAAAATTATTAAAAATAAAATACTCAACATAGCGATCTCGTTCTTTTTGTATATGAAGGAGAATGTTCTCAGCTATAAGGAGGTACCAATAACTCAATACCGACAATATATTACCTTTGCCATGAAAATGTCACATTTAATGTAATGAATTAATGAATTGGATTAGATTATTTATTGTATTTTATTAATGTAATGAATTAGATTAGACTATTTATGTTATTTTATTGATGTAATGAATTGTAATAATTTTATTCTAATTGTATAATAATATGAAATTTGCTGCATGCTACCGATATTTGTACACCTACACTCGTGGGTAAAACATAGAGATCAAACTATTATTATGTTCCATCTTATGTGTACCTATGTTTCACAAATAAAAAATAGAAAAAAGCCCTTTCATATGACACCCCACTGGACATGATCACTAGATTTTAAAATGTGCCATTTTTCAAGTTAAAAATAATAATTAAAAATTAATGTTCAATGCATTTGGGTTAGCTTTGTTTATGACTAATTCAAATTTCAAATCGATAGCATAACTTGTTGAGATTTAGTATCTTCAGTAGCTTCTAAGTAGTTTGTGGTATCTTCTAAGTAGTTTGTGGTATCTTCTAAGTAATTTGTGGTTGAGATATTTAGCGATGTGACAGACTGATAGAGTGAAACCATAACGGTAACTTCTTACCTTTTTGGTATGGAAGCTTAAAAACCGATAAAGTGAATTTGCGACAAAAACAAGGTATTTCGAAAATATTTTTATCTACACCCATATAGTAAATCCTCTTTAATAAGTTCAAAACCCGTAGATAAGACTCCGCTAGATATACTGTGCGGCTGTTGCGCGCGTCCCCTATAAGATCACCAAATTGAACACTCTTATGAGATCACGTATAATGTAAGGACACAGCTGCGGGCTGGCGGCGGGGCGCGGGCCGGCCTGTCGAAGCAAACATGGCGCACGCCGGTGAGACGTGCCCACACGAAACACATGAAAGAGGATTTAATATATGGATGTAGATAAAGTAGTGTATGCAACTGTACATGATTGGGCATTAAAACACTCGTGTGACCTTATTCTAGTATCACTGAAAATTCAAATTCAGTCGATGCGAAATGTCAGCTCGATGTTTTTTTAGTATATGTATATTATGTATATCGCACGAAATTTGAGCTAGAACGACATGATAATCAGAATAGGGACTCTTTACTTTTTAAAATAACATTCAGGTATCGGTTGCCAGTTCTAATTTCGACATTTCCGCAACAGTGTAAAAAAGGTTGTATTAATACAATTATTGTATTTATTTACTTCAGTTTCTGAACCCATCTTAGAGTACTTATAATATGTGTGTAGATAAAGTAATGTTTCGGCTCGTTTCATAAATCATACTCCTGTTTTAATGCCCCTCATTATGTACCAGTTGCATTAACTACTATTAACGGAATTAGTGTGTAGTGTTAGGTACCTATAAGTATGTAATATGTATGTAGGCACTTTATTGTACAATAACAGGTTTATACATATGTTACATGTCAGAATATATTAATGTACAAAAGCGAGCTTATCCCTAAGTAAGTAAGTAAGTAAGTAAGGAATCTATTAGGAATTAGGTAATTAACATTAATAGTTATGCGCAGGGGTGATATGAAATCAAGTCACCTACCTACCTACGTAACACAACCCCTAAACTAAACATCTGCCGAGTGTACAAGTTTGGGATCATTAATATACATTAATAGCACAACTTGGGAACATTATCCAAATCAACATGTTAGATGCGACCAAAGTTAATAATTTGGAAATAGTTTCTTATTAGTTTATAGCGGTTGCGTCTTATTTTGTGTAACGTTTGAGTTGAGATAGGGTCGGCTTTATGAGTATATTTTTATCCTCATCATCACCAGGCTGCACTTATTCGTCCCACTGCTGGGACTTGAAGGGCTTCCATGCCGTTTGGAATTACGGCCAAATATTTGGTTTTTGAGTCGTTTTCAAAAAATGTGTACGATCAACCAATTTGATTTCTGGGCCACTTCGTACCTTGTCACAGTGACATTGATATAAGATCTCTAGCGGCTTTCATATTGATTTTCACTGCTGTGACAAGGTACGAAGTGGCCTAGAAATGAAATTGGTTGACCGTACAAATTTAAGGGGTTAATGAAAACAAAATTACGATCGCGTCCTTTGTTTAACGAAAGTTAGCCATACAAAATATATGATTCATCGTTACACAAAGGAATCAATAGTTAAGTTTTGTTTTAATTAAAGCCCTTAACTATGTAAAAAAAAATTAAACGACTCTTTTAATAAATTACGCCATTTGTGCCGTTAGGCATTAAGTCCGCCATTAGATAGGAACTCACAGATAGATATTTAAAATATGCCTGCTATTTCGGCCTAAAAAATTAAAAAAAATATATGTTATTTTAAATTAACGTATTATTATAGTATTTATGGTACAAAAAAGATTATAGGATATTATTTGGAGTTAATCAATCAATCAAAATTTTGGTACAACCATTTTGATACATCTCTAGCCGTGTTCCGAATCACGCTTAAAACGTATAAACGCGTTTACGATCGGACCGAATCACGCTCATAGCGTTTACATGAGATGTCGTGACGTCATTGATGACGTCATGGACGGCGCCATATTGGCGTTTACAGTGCTCACACTCCGAGGCGTCAGCACCGTAAACCAAACGTCAAGTTGACGTTTGATATATGAACATGACAGTAAACACAACATGCCCGGTCCGAATCAAAACACCACTCACGCGGCCTTGAGCGCGCTTACTGATTCGGACCGGCCGTCAGCACTGTAAACGCTGTGATCATTGTTGGCGTGATTCGGAACACGGCTTCTGAGTCCCACCCTAATTGCATCCTGGACGTTTTGACAGGAATGACCATGAAAATCAATTGCAGTGTCATCCGCATAACACAAAATGTCACTATTCTGGGTTTTCAGGGCCATAATATCGTTCAAGTATACGAGAAAAAGCGGGGGCCCCCAAAACACTTCCCCGTGGCACTCAAAATGAGATATTTTTTTTGTGCGTTTTATTTCCGCACCCGCATTATATTACGACATATCGTAGGGATTCCCATGTTTATTTCACATTTCTTGACTAAATATCTACTCGCATATAAATCTGACAAAAAAATAGTACCTATAAAATAACAGGGTAAAATGGTTTCATAATGATTCGATGTAAGTTCAAATGCATTTTAAAATCGATTGAAAGAAAACTGTTTTAATTTTCCATATTTTGATCAGTTGATCATGTTTAACCCTTTGACCGCCAAAGCGATAGTGTGTCGTCGTGTCCAGTACGCCAAGCACTGTTTTTTTGGTGTAATGTCTAAACCGAACATTAGAAAATTAGAACAGTTTATAAATGACTTTTTTCATGATCAAAGTACACCTTCACTCCGACCTTTTAAGTGGTTGTTGGCGTCGTGGGCACGACGACACACAACCACTTTATAGGTTCTTGGCGGTCAAAGGGTTAACTTCACATATAAGAAGACTTTCTCTCCTTCGACAATAAAAACTTAAAATCACTTTTATCTACTATGTGCTCAAAAGGTGTAAGTAAGGAGTCCTTACTTACACCTTACTAAGGACCAGCTTTACAATATACCGTGGCACCGGTCTCACTCCGTCAGTTCGGCGCGCCGCTATAAGTACATCCGTAGGTACACAACTCGGAGCACTTCAATTATTGTTCGAAACACCTGCATCTAGCAGCGCATTTCGTTTTGCATCTGCACCTAATCATCTACAGCCTAGATAAGAGTGTAATGAATGACTGGAAATAGATAGCCAACTTCACGCATATTGTAATCCCGACTAAAGCGCTACCAAATGCCAAAGTTAGTAACTACCTGTTATCTTGGATACACGTGAAAAACATACAAAAAGTGCATCCGCCGCTGGGGATGGAACCCAGGTACATTGACTTTAAAGCTAGTATACTTTACCACAGGGCTACGTGTGTGATGCTGGTACGCATCGAATTTTTGAATACCTTCTTAACAGAGGGCCTACCGGGAACCGAAAACGAAGTATCTGCCTCTCTGACGCACTTGCTAACTGGAGCAACAGAGAGGGAGATACTTTAATTTCAGTTCCCGGTAGGCCCCCAGGCCACATTTAGAAGTCAATTCGTGGAAGTTTAATAACCTTAAGACTAGGTGGCGCTATTATTAATTCCGTCAGCCTTTCTTCTAAGATGAACAACCATGATCTCCAGGCAGGTGCCTACTAGCCCTGCAGGCAGGGCTTTGTGTAGGCAGCTTATGCATGCAGGGCCGATTTTTTTATCTGTTAAATCGGCCCTGCATGCCTACACACAATACGATATATTGTGTGTAGGCATGCAGGGCCGATTTAACAGATAAAAAATCGGCCCTGCATGCCTACACACAATACGATTTGGCAGTGGCACTGCAAGCAGGGCCCTGCAGGCAGGGCTTTGTGTAGGCAGCTTTAATCGAAGTTGCCAGGGTAGGAAAAAAATTTCCGTTTGTACATTTTCGATTTTTCGTACCATGAAGCTTTACCTCTGTGCTTTTCACTAAAATCAAAGAGAATATAACCACTACGTTAAAATATCAGCCGCAACTCGTTTAGCCACGTTTAGCAGTTGGATCAACAGCCCAGCTAACACGATAGGTTTTATGGTCATGTTTTAGGTGACGATTTGGGTCGTAAAACAAAAACATCGTAACCAGACCTAGCAATTAAATAGTCAGCTCTAATAAATTGTTGGTGATTTGTAAATATGAATAGGCTGGCAACAGTGGCAACCTTCAGCAGGCAACTGAAAAAAAAAAAACTAGTTGAAATTTGAAAATAAAAATGTCGCTTGCGGCGGCGGTACCTGCCAGCTATTCTGTCGTTTTGTTTCGTTGTTGATCTCAGAATATTTTTAGGGAAATTTAGTAAATAGTTAACTAAAGCAATGTCAATGTGCGATACCAATTTGTTAGGTTGATTATCATGAAGTGCCTTAATGTGTCGGTGCATAGAACATTAAAATAAACATATGAAACATTCAAGTGCAGTTCATTTGTTTTCATTATGACAAAACGACGAAGGATTCTTCACGCCGACAAAATTATACATAATGTTGTTAGCATATTCTGTTTGTTAATGTTTTTGCAGCTAAAAGGTAATATAATATTTATTATAATGCAAATTGTCCTTGGTTGTTCACAGTAAAAATACGTAAACAAACATGTTGGTAAATACCATGCCAAAATAAGTTTTCCGCATCAGCTTTTCATTGCTACAAACCATAGGATGAGGATGACCAGTTTACCCGTCGTCTACCCGTCCCTGGGATCCCAGGGCAGATAACAAAAGAATGGCATTGTATATTTTTTTCGCCGGGAGAGGACGGCTTTAATGTATAATCTCAAATTCTGTTCTACTTTGTGTATGTTTTTGGCCAGCACCAAATACTATTATAACTACTGTTTATACATTGTGTTGTATGTTAAGTGGCCATTATGGTAATGTTACAGGATTTTATTCAGTGGCAATTAACCCAGTGCTCTTGTATTCGACGGGGAATGATATCAGAGTGGCAAACATGTCGAAGCCTGGCAAAGTCAACACCATTCTCAAGGGCTTGGACCAGGGCTCAGCTGTTGACTTTTTGTATAAAAGAAATCTTATATGCTGGTCGGACCAAACAGCAGAACTCATACAGTGTATGAATTATAATGACACACATTCTGGTGAAAAGGTAATCACATTATTCTCTTCTCCGTAGTTACAATCTTGACAGAGCGGTTGTGGTCACGTTGAGGCATTCGTGTTAGTGGTAGAGGCGGACACAGTCACCATCTCTCCCTGTTGACAGACTGGTGCAGTCAGATACAATCACATTATTAGTCACTAAGCTTATATAGCTAATGCCAATGAGTGAAGAAGGAATTTTTCAATCCTAATTACTGTTTAGATTCAGAGCTTGGCAGAGCCATGAAGACCAGAGCTGTTAAAGCTTAGATTAGTGTTATGGAGCATCAATCATATATATCAATAGCTTATATGGTGAGCCAGTTTGCTGCCGCTTCAATGGTTGGATGAAAATAAAGAATATTTTCTTGTTTATTTAACACTCTCAGCGCCACGTGGGTCACCGGCCGCCCACAAAAATTCCAATAGAGCAAGCCACTGAAAATTTTTGAGGTTTACCGGCAGGCCATGTGGGCGGCCGGCAGACCACATTTATCCTTTTGCAATACGCCAAGCGTGGTTAGGGTGACTTTTACTAGCAGGCCATGTGGGTTGCCGGCAGGACACCGAAAAGATTTAGGCGAGCGCCACATCTTAAAACTGAACAACTTTATGATCTTCTATAGCAGCCCACGTGGGCGGCCGGCGGTACACCATGTTAACTTTACCAGCAAGCCATGTGGTACGCAATGATCCCACACAAACCGTTTCTTGTCTACTGACAAGAAAATTCGTCATAAATCCAATCGAAAAATAAGATTATCAGAATTTTTGCGAGACAGGGAGCTAGCTACTGCTCAATGCTGCTGAGTCTTTTACATCATTTTCACTATAAACATTGGAATTACAATTTTTTATTATGGTGATAATACTTAACCAAGTAATTGTCTTAATCGCTGTTTGATGGCGATTGAATAAATTACAGGCTAAACTTCTCCTAAATAGGTGGAGGATAACTAGTTTAAAATTCAGTTGCGAGATTTGTCCCAAACACACAAGATTCATTACTTGGTAAATAAAGATAAATTACAAGATACGTAGCAAGTTAAATCAAACTTTGTTATAAAAAGCAAACACGAAGATTACACTGAGAACATATTTTTCTTCTAAAACTCTGTTATAATTCGTCCTAAAGTCGAAGAATGGTGTTTTTGAGTTTAGCCGAAGAAATGTAACAAAAACTGACATGGTTTTTAAATATGATATACCCTTGTCAACACATAGAAAAGTTCGCGCGTTTGCGCTTGAAATGTTGATCTGCGAAAACGATCACTTATTTTGGTGGCCAGCCGGTATACACTTTGATTTATCAAGATCAGCAAAAGTGTTCACGTACGTGATGCCTATCCTGTGGTACGCGGGCAGCCCACGTGGGCTGCTACAAAAGCCGATATAGATTTGGCCTGGGCCGCTGGTAAAGTCTTTGCGTGTCCCGCCGGCCGCCCATGTGGGCTGCCGGTAAACACCCAAAAAATTGAATGTGGCTTGCTGCGCTGGTACTTTTGTGGGCGGCCGGCAGCCCATGTGGCCTGCTGCTGTAGACATTTAGTTGAGTTCTATGGCGCTGAGAGTGTTAATGTATCCCCAATCAATATCTACTAAATAAAATGTATACAACTTGCGTTTATTTAGTATAAATATTAATATGACTTGTGCCGGTGTCATACATGTATGGGCACAGATCGAAACAGTGCTTTGTTTTATTTTATTGCCAAGAGACGTCAGGTTAATATCATGAATTGATTAACCTCATCCTTCAAGTGATTGCAACTGATGTAGGATGCATAAACAGTCTAGCGACTGCTGAGAAAATTTACATAAACCCTGACAGCTTGATTTTTGAAGGTTCGGTTGAGTTCTATTTCGTAACAAGCAAAATGCATAGTCACATCTTACATAAATTTAAATTGTACTTGTTTGACTGTCTTGTAATGCTATGACCATAAAGATTTGCTTATAGTAATAAATAGTTGTGACATACTGTCCCTACTGTCTGTAAAATTCACTAAATGACTGAAAGTAAAGAAGTCCTAAGTTATATTTGTTTGTGTCAGTTTAACTTATACTAATAAAATACGAATAACTTATTAATTTATGTATCTTAATAATTTCAGATGAAAATAGTATCAGAAGGGCTCATCACGCCAACAGGAATTGCCATAGACTGGTACACAGACAAAATTTATTGGACAGATGGAGACACAAATCGTTTGGAAGTGATTAGCATAGATCAGAAGTATAGAAAAGTGTTATTTTGGGCTGAAGTAGACTTGGCCCGTGCCATAGCTGTTGTTCCTAAGGAAGGGTCAGTATTTATTTAACCCTTTTTAGGGTTCCGTCGTAAACAAGGAACCCTTATAGTTTCGCCATGTCCGTCCGTCCTTCTGTCCCCCGTTTTTCTCAGTAACCGTTACTACTAGAAATCTGTAATTTGGTATGAGTATACATATCAATGACGCAGACAAAACGGTGGAATAAAATCTTTTAAAAATAATTTTTTTAGGGTACCTACATGTAAAGTGGTGGTGCATTTTTTTTTTCTCCCAAACCCCATCGTGAGGGGTATCGTTGGAGAGCTCTTTCAAAAATATAAGGTTACTAAAAAAAAAATTTTTGATTAAAGAATTGGTTGGCGTGATATTAAGCTACATGCTACATGTAAAGTGGTGGTGCAATTTTTTTTTCTGCTTCGTTAGCTTGATATTAAGCTTTGAAGTGATAATTTTAGCTATGGTAGTAAGTGTCCCCCCCCCCCCCCTCTGCCAGCTAAACGGTGGCTACTAGGCATGTGAAAAAAATCATGGTAATAGTAAATACGATGAATTTAAAAGAAAAACTATCACAGCTAAGTAGACATTACTAGTTAACGAGTAAAAGTCGAACTTCAGAAATGTATTTTGCAAAAGCAAACTTTCGTACAATTTCCATTGATACCTTAGATAATGTTGTTAATTCTGTCAAAAACATAGTAAATATAAGTTTGCGAACGTTTTAGTCCACATAATGTAACGGGTAGACGACTACGGAACCCTACCTTGCGCGTGGCCCGACACGCACTTGGCCGGTTTTTTTGTTTTATCATAATATAGCTTATTAGATAGCCTACAGATGGATACGCCAGCAGTTCCCCTACTGTTTTTTGTTTAGCCTAAGGGTAAATCTATAAAAAAAATAGTAAAGGGCTATTAGGAGTAACTAATTAATAGTAGAGATACTAAAAGAGCCTTTGGCACCTACTATCAATCAGGATACTTACTTAACTAATTATCAATCAATTTATTCCATAACAATATAAAACTGTGTCAGAAATTACAATATTATTAGTTACATTATACATTTAAATTTACAATATAATAATCTATCACAATACAAAAATACACTTAATTCCAGTCAGAAAAATCAAGATTAATTAGAATATTCATTACATTTAAATTATAATTATGTACTGATTTCTGATTGAATGCAGTAAGTTTGTGTTAGTTCTCATTTGCAGAAATAGTGATAAACTGGTTTATTAATAACACAGTGATGTCTCCAAAGGTCAATTAAGATTACAAAGTACTATCGAAAAATGCAGTACATATAATGTTGGTCTTATAGATAGAAAACTTTTTCTTATACCTGTAGTAAAACTTATTTCCTTTCCTATTTTCTCTTCAGGTTGCTGTTTTGGACAGATTGGGGAGAGGTACCGAAAATAGAAAGGGCTGGCATGAATGGCGACCCAACCACACGCAAAGTCATAGTCAAAGAGAATATTTTCTGGCCAAATGGCATTACCATAGATTATAACAATAATTTAATTTACTGGGTAGACGCAAAACTGATGTTTGTAGATGTAATGGACTTTAATGGAGAAAAAAGGAAAAGGATTATAAAAGGGGGACTTGAGTATCCTTATGCTTTGACTTTTTTCGATGACAAACTTTATTGGACAGACTGGAAAACATGGTAAGAAAAGTACAGTATACACATTATATTATATAGCCATAATTATATGAATGTCTTTATACCTCGCAAACCACGTGACACAGATTCAGGATTAGTATTCCAATAAAAGTAGTGGTACCAATGGCACCAAATTTAGCACTAGCATATTGGTATTGAAACCAAATCAATAAAACCAACCAACTTCTGATGTTTCATGGATTCGACTTGGAACCTATAATCAAATCTTTTGTGTTTATAAACTTTATATACAAAATATTTTTTTAGAATCAATCCTCAAATGTGAAAATTTTCTTAGAGTTGGTTGTAAAGGAATTTAGATTCATACATTGAACAATAATTTTTAAACATTACTTCCTAAGTTTTAAATACAACAATGATGACCTGAAAAAAACATTAACAATGTACTTAAAACAATAAGGGCCGATTCACACCGGAATGGCAGCGGCGCGGCGAGCACTTTTCAGTGTCAAATAATTTTAAACTTTATCTACATATTAAAAAGGCCACAGCTCGAAAAGGCGGTCGCGCCTCACGAATCGGCCCTGACATAAAAACCTTTATTCTACCAGGAAAATCTACACATGGGACATGTCAACAAATGGGCCCATGAAAGATCTGATCAAGTCAGACCCAGTTCCGGTAGATATCCGGGTGTATGACAGCAGTAGGCAGCTAGATCCACCACCAGACCACCCTTGCCGAGTCAACAACGGTGGCTGCTCACATCTGTGTCTCTTGGCTCCCAACCCTCCTGGTAAGATACCTCACCTTACCTTAGCACGCCTGTACCTCTAATATTAGCAGGCAAACGCCGAAGAGGAAGGATTCCAGTGCGCTTGACCGATGCAGTGAAGAATGCTGCCAAATGCAGCCTAGGTTTTTTCGAAACAAAACACAAACGAACGTGTTTACGTTTAGTCTCATTTTGTAACGCAATGCGAGCAGCGCGCGCCTCTGGTGGACTCCGATGGACAAAATTTTTTGCCATAAAATTAAGACTAAATACTAAATGCAAAAATGTTGGTTTGTGTTTTGTTTCGGAAAAACTTATACTAGACGTACTGAACAGGAAGCTGAACAGTACCCACTTTTTTTGGAATAATACCTATGAAATAAAAAGTATTTTACACCACACCTTGCCAAAAAGCGCGTTTTTCTGCACGCTGCGCGATCAGAAAAACCCACTTTTTGGCCAAGTGGTGACGTAAAATTGTGTACAAAACACGGGTCGTAAAACAGAAAGCCCTCTCTCGCATATTTGAGACCCTCGCCTGCGGCTCGGGCCCCAAACATCTGCGATATCGGCCTTTCTTTGTTTTACAACCCTTGTATCGTAAATAACTATTCTCTGTGATGTGAGGATAATATAAAATACAGTACAGCAACACTGCCATAAGAAAGAGAAATGAGTCCCTCAGATTCTTTCAGTGACTTGATGGTTGACCAGAATTGTTTTTTTTTTTTAACTTAGCACTCAAACGTCACAACTTGTTGGCACTTGTTTATAGAGATTAATTTATTACATAGTCAATATATCTTCCCTCGGACCACTTTGCAGAACTTTATTTAACCGGGCTGTGAAATTTGTTAGGTACAGTTTTTATATAAATTTCTTGCAAATCACAAACTTCTACTATTGCTAGCTCTTAAATTTCACATTGTACAACTCAAGTACAATTCATGTTGTACACAAAGACTCATCATTTCAGGCTACACATGCTCATGTCCAACGGGAGTTAAGCTGAGAGAAGGCAGCAACACCACTTGCTACAGCACCCCACAATGCTTACTTCTGGTGGCGCAACGTTCAGCTATATCCAAGATATCACTGGATTCTCCAGACTTCACGCCCTACACACTGCCTCTAAAAGACCTGAAGAGAGCCATGTCTATTGACTTTGATCCTGAGACCGAGTATATATACTGGACGGATAGCATGGTAAACATTGAAATCCTAAAATAAAATATTAGGGCTTGAGTTTAATCCCAACAAAGTGTTACGGTTTTGTCAGAATCAATTTAGTGTTCGGTACAAGAGAACACTGTCTTGTATTGTCACAGTTTTTGAGGCAAGCTTTTCTTGCGTTTACTTTTTAGCACAGTAATGAACTGCTTAATGAGATTATTCTAATGAGTCCTAACACAACGAGTTTTTATCTGAATTTACTGAACTACAAAATCCTACTGAACTATTCTGCTGAAGAAGACTGCTTCTTCATCAGAATGACAACAACTTGCAACTACACTGCATGTTATCGAACTAATTTTTCATTATACTAACCCAAAATGGTTTAATTGCAGGGCATTTATTTGTGTGATGAGCATGAATATTTGTTCTTGGGTCTTGGATGTTTTCTATGTATTTAAGTATCTATTTATCTATATAAGTATGTGTATCGTCGCTTAGTACCCATAGTACAAGCATTGCTTAGTTTGGGACTAGGTTAATTTGTGTAAGGTTGTCCACAAATATTTATATTTATTTATTTATTTTATTAATATTTATTTTTTTACAGGCCAAGACCATATCACGGGCGCGTTTAGACGGTAGCGAACAGTCAGTGGTAATCCACAGCGGTGGGGTGCCGGACAGCGTAGCCATTGATGCACTAGCTAGGAACATTTACTGGACCGACCCCGTCACAGATACCATCAATGTTGCTAGGCTGGACGGCAATATCAGGAAGGTATGCCATCTGTTTGCATTGACCTACTAATATTATAAATGCGAGAGTTTAGATATGTGTCCCTCAAACACGCAATAACGGTTCAACGAGTTATGCTGAACCTTGGTATAAGATTGCTTGCCTGGATTAACATAAAGAATACTTTTGATCCCGAAAAAACATTACAATTTGCTGTGCCCTACCTCTCTAATGTTCTTCTCGGTAGACGTGAGGTTAATGTATTTTTCACATCACCTATTCGGATAAGGCCTTTTTCTTCCCTGCTAGGAGGGATCAAAATGGCACTTTTCTTCCCTGCTACGAGGGATCAAAGTGGCACTTTTCTGTAACGAGTAATTGTATTGTATTGATTTTGATAGTTAAGTATTGTATCGATTTTGATAAAATAAATGCACAACCATTGTTATTTCAGATCTTTTATTATCCTCAATAGGTGATGTGAAAAGCAGTATGTGTCACATGGAAGCAAAATTATTTCCACCTTGGGCGTTAATTCTTGAATCCCTCACTACGCTCAGGATTATATTTTAGAATCCCTCGCTACGCTCGGGATTCTATTATATAATCCTTCGCTACGTTCAGGATTCAATTTACGCCCACGCCGTAAATATGTCATTTTGCTCCCTTGTGACACAATCTACTATTTTGTTGCCCCAGGTTATCATATACGAAGACTTATACGAGCCGCGCGCCATCGCAGTTCACCCGACGGCCGGATGGATGTTCTGGTCCGATTGGTACGAGAAACGGCCCAAGATCGAGCGCAGTGCCCTGGACGGCAGCGGCCGGGTGCTCCTCGTCTCCGAGAAGCTCATGTGGCCCAACGGAATCGCGCTGGACACGGTCAACAATAAACTGTACTGGGGCGATGCTAGGACGCATAAAATTGAGGTAAGATATTAAAACCTGATTGACTCAGCCAAGAAAAAAGAGATGGGAAACTAAAAACAACGGAGTGAAGCCAGTTTTTAAAAACATGCTCAATAAGTCTGCACACTCTGACGCACACATATACAAACTATGTGTTTCAGCGACCTAAAGTAAATGACACTGGTTCACTGGCTCTCACTTGGCTCTCACCGTTGCGGACCTTGATCCGTCGACCTGTGTATGGGCCTTCCGCCGGCGGCCGCAGAAGAATTCAGAAAAGCTGTATTTTCTTTTTTCTTTATTGACTGCTTAGCCACTAGCCAGGGAGTCCGCATACTCCCGTCCAAAATAATACATAATCGTAATATATATGTGATAAGTGTGAAAATGTAATACCATGAACAGAACTGTCGTATATATCGTGATGTCAAGATCACACGTTTCGAGTTTCTCTAATTGTTTAATTTCCGCTTGACAGTAAGATGCAGTAACGTTTGGCCTTATGTGATAGTTATGTGCACAAACTACTAATGTTTATTTATTAAGGTGTGTAACATGGACGGCACAAACAGAAACGAGCTGCACAACAGTGACATCCTGCACATATTTGGGCTAACCCTGCTCGATCAACATCTATACTGGTCCGATATGCAGCGGCGGACTTTGGACAGAATTGATAAAGACACAGGTATGTACAACAACAAAATAAATTAAATACATTATTAATAAATTCAGATTAAAATAATTATGTTTATAAACATTATATTTCTAACTTATTAATTTATTTGGCAATCACAGGTCATAAATTCATTAAAGCTATTAATACGCCTGCTCGACAAGCCAAGTTTTTAATTTATTTTTATAAGATATGAGACTAGTTTGCGAAATAACTGTCTTCGGCAGTTTATTAATCTATACACCATCATTATCATTGACCATATCATTGATCAGATGAAATAGTACATTTTGATGCTAGTGCGGAAGGTATGTCATTTTGCACGAGTCCCGAGTTGTCTTGGCCCGAGCCGACGGGCGAGGGACAAGACTCGGGACGAGTGAAAATGACACTTCCGCACGTGTATCAAACGACGTTTTTTAATACAGTTGCGAAAAAATATCAAAGAAACTAAAATAAAACAGTAATTAAAAGATACAAAACACAATACTTTTACTTGCCATTGTGGGCTTTAAGTACTTACCTGGTCTATCTGGCGTAGTTTACATACAGACATACACTTTATATAACAATCGTATAAATAGCACATATCACAAAAATATTATTAAAACAATACAACTCACTACAAAATTAAATCTTGAAATTATGTACAAAGAAGCGGGAATTAAAAAGTCGGTTTAACTTTTAATTGATTGACTTTTTTCAACAGGCCATGGTTGTCAGCATTCAGCCAAATCAAATACTATTTTGGAGAAGATTTTGTCACATGGTAGTTTAATTACATGTAAATATTAATAAATCATTATTTTTCATTTTATAATTCATTTCTATTTGCGTTTTAAGTAACTAATTGTATTTTTTGGCGAAAAAAGACAAGCGTTCATTCACATCCGGCGCGACGGTCTTCCTTAATACTCTATTAATTAGAGGTCTCGCATAATACTGTTTCCGGTCATTAATTTACTCAATCAGTCAACTTTTTGAACTCAGTTTTAGATGTTTTAATATTTGATAACCATTTTACTTGTTTAATATGCATTTTTAATGTTTTAAATATTATAGAAGGTTACTTTTAATGGCCTTTGCTTTATTAAATAAATAAGTAAAGTGACTGAACCTAAAACTCTTTGGTTGGATGTCTGGCTTGGGTCAACAGTAAATTTAAAAAAGTTGGAAAAGTAAAAAGCACTAGTGCGCGAAATCCAACTTTGCGCACGATATACAGCTACATAAAGTACTACTTTTTGAGCAACTGTATTAAAATAGTTATTTACGATACAAGGGTTGTAAGACAAAGAAAGGCCGATATCGCAGATGTTTGGGGCCCGAGCCGCAGGCGAGGGTCTCAAATATGCGAGAGAGGGCTTTCTGTTTTACGACCCGTGTTTTGTACACAATTTTACGTCACCACTTGGCCAAAAAGTGGGTTTTTCTGATCGCGCAGCGTGCAGAAAAACGAGCTTTTTGGCAAGGTGTGGTGTAAATTACATTTAAACCTAGCATTACTGTATCTTAGTGCAATTTGTAAACTACCATAGGACTCTATTATCTATTCTATTAAAAATAAAATACTTTCCACCCTAGGGTTGGAATAGTAGATTGTGTCACAAGGGAGCAAAATGACATATTTACGGCGTGGGCGTAACTTGAATCCTGAACGAAGAGAAGGATTATATAATAGAATCCTGAGCGTAGCGAGGGATTCTAAAATATAATCCTGAGCGTAGTGAGGGATTCAAGAATTAACGCCCAAGGTGGAAATAATTTTGCTTCCATGTGACACATACTGCTTTTCACATCACCTATTGAGGATAATGAAAGATCTAAAATAACAATGGTTGTGCATTTATTTTATCAAAATCGATACTAATAACTTATTACTCTTTACAGAAAAGTGCCACTTTGATCCCTCCTAGCAGGGAAGAAAAGTGCCATTTTGATCCCTCCTAGCAGGGAAGAAAAAGCCCTTATCCGAATAGGTGATGTGAAAAAGCGACTTTCAACCCGGCTATCTACTCATGATAATCAAACTTTCCGAATATGAGAGATAAAAAGTTTCTTTGTACTTAGGTCTAGACAGGCACGCAGTGGTGGAGCAGATGGCGAACATGATGGGTGTGAAAGCGTTCCGTCTCGGCGCGGCGCCGGGCTGGAACGAGTGCGCCGACCACAACGGCGGCTGCTCGCATCTCTGCTTCAACCGCCCGCCGCCGCTCGGCTACGTGTGCCGCTGTCCGCTAGGTGACTGTTCTATTACGCATACACTTTTTTTGTACCACGCCGGTGGCAAATAAGCGTACTGTCCGCCGGATGGTAAGCGGACACCGCTGCCTATAGACGCTCGCTACTCAAAAAAAGTCACTTGCGCGTTGCCGTCCCTTTATAAAATTTGAAGATTCACTGTGACAGCAGAAGAATTCGAGCAAAAGATGACATTATGCAGTGCCCTACCTATCGTTAACTGTAGACGCTTGTTACTCCAGGGGCGTCACATGCGCGTTGCCAACCCTTTAAGAATATATACACTCCTTTCTTAAAAAACTCCATATTGTAGTCTCCCGGGCAAACCTCAGCAGGAAGCTCATTCCACAACACTCTTACATCACACATCGACACAGAGGCGGATTGGGATTATCCCTAGCAGAGGCGGCGTTAGAATCACCTCCCACAGCCTCGCGGTCCAAGAGGCCTCGCGCCTCATTTTTCATATATTTTTAGGATTCCATACCTTAAAGGGAAACAACTGAACCATTAGAGGATCACTATGTTGTACGTTAGTTATCTTGAGATATGTTGAGAGTTGGTCGAGGGATGAATGGAGGTTTTAAGTGAAACCAGACATAGTAACACCGGAGATGTTGTATTCTCGGTAAACTATTAGGGAAAGAACAACGTTCATCTAAACATACGGTACTTACAGATAGTTATTGCTTACTTGCTAAATTACTCAATTACGTGCATCACATGTTGCAGGGCGTAACGGTGAAGTTACCGTTAATGTGTTAATTAGGGATATAGTACAATCTATCAATTCAGAAAGTCATCAAGGACTAGCTAAGATTGCTCAGCAGTGGACGTCGACGATATCCAATCAAACCTGATATTATTTATACATATAATGATGACTCCTAATTTATTAGTTTCTTTATATTACACCTGGCCATAAAGTGGCAATTACCGCACGCTCCGCGCGCGGAAGATCCCACTTCTTGGTCAGGGCGAAGACATCAAATTTTGTACGTACCACACTATCACGGGCGGTAATAAAGCCTGAGATCAGATCACATATTTATCGCCTTTGCCTTCGGCTCAGCGTCAAATACCTGTGATCTGAGACATTCTTTGTTTTACTGCCCTTGGTAAATAATGTACTAGTGCTGAGCCAGTGTCCGTTTCACTGCCGCGGGGACACACGTGTGCTTTTGTGTATGTTTTTCTTCTTTTGTTTGTAATATTGTGTGTCTTCTGTGGCAATGAATAAATGTTTCTATCTATCTATCTACTATTAAGAAATATTGAATCTTATTAAATAAAATCTTCGTTACAGGCCTAGAACTGAAAAGTGACAAGAAAACGTGCACAGAACCGGAAGCGTTTCTAATTTACAGTCGCAAGAACTTGATAGGTCTACTGAGCATGGAATATGATAACGCCGATAACCACGCCTTATTGCCCTTGAAGGAGTTGAAGGAAGTCAGGTTAGTATAATACACCATAGTATTAAGAGGAGGGGTAAGGCAAGCTCTCTCCATACAAACTTTGTGCAGGATTTACTTCGTTTGTGTTTGCATTAAAGTTATGATTTTTGGTCAGTATGCTTATTTTTCTGATAGCTGTTTCGTGATGTAATTTTTTTTTATTAACTTTTATTTTAATTTTTCAATTTTGATTTTTTTTAAATATTTGAAAATTTTCACATCACGATCTTCGCATATCTACGTATAATATTTACAACCAAAAAATATATTATATTTGTTAGTGCCAAAACCGACGAATAAAACGTGCACAAAGTTTGTTTGCCAATGTTTATCAACCTAGATCTCAACATCTATAGTGATTAAATATCTGTCCTTTCAGTATATTAATCTTGAACTATTTTCCTCCAGTCTGTTAAAAGTGAAAACACGATTTGCAAAAATTTTCTCGATACTTTTATTTTTCAAACATAACCCTTTTTTTCGATGTTTTGGTTGGATCTATAGCCCTCTCCATTGCTCTTTGAGCCTCCTTATGAGGCCCAATAGTGAGCGAGCACGTATCAACTAATGGTTACCCATTTATATTTCCAGTGCTCTAGCAGTCCATTACTCGGGATCACGGATATACTGGTCCGACAGCAAGGCTAAGACGATCAGTCGCTGTTCTATAAACGGCTCGCATATGGAGAAGATTGTGGAATCGATGGGCTTGGTGGAAGGTATGATTGTTTTTTTGTATCTGGGACTGGGACATAAACAGATTTAGGTTCGCGTCTTTCCTGTGGTCGTATCAAAAGTTTAGGGGTACAAAGCTTAATTTGGGATTGGTCTAGTAACCCGCATAAACAGTGTCTCCGTTACTATAAATCCGCCATGTGATAAAAGCGTAACTAACTTACATGCATGTAAGCCTTTAACTATTTATTGGTCACTTTATTCAGTACAACACAAAACGTACGACTTAAGTTTTTTTTTTTCAATTGTTTATGACCAGAGCTCGGCAGGGGTGAGCCATTTATACGTCAATAATGTCGAGTGTAGATATTAATATAGATATACCTTAAAAACACACACTAAACAAACATCTCTACAACTTGGGAATCACCGACAGTCCCATTTGCAGAGCATGCATGGAGGCAGACGAGACTGCCAGACACATTCTACTAGACTGCAAGCAGGTAGAAGACAAGTAGGTATACAGGAAGAAACACATAGGAAATCCGAACACACTGCAGGAAGCAGTAAACAATATAAAGACGCTAATAGGTTTCAGACAGGAACTAGGGTGGTTAAAGTAGCGCTACCCCTTTTTCACGCAAAATAGGCACGTTGGATGTCGTCTTGCGGAAAATGCTCAGTATAACTAACTACATATAATTAAACTAAAATGAGAATGTATTATGTACAAAACGAGTAGGTAAACTCTCATAGAAGCATACGGATTTTTTTTATACTGCGACGGCGGCAAACGACTCGTAGCTTACGGTCCAACTGATGGTAAGCGGACACCGCAGCCTATAGACGCTCGCAACTCCAAAAGAGTCACGTGCACGTTGCTGACCCTTTATACAATTTTAGGATTCACTGTGTTGACAGCAGAACGAACAAAAGGTCCAACAAGGTCCAAAAGGAACAAGGCATCCTTGGGAGCTCTGGTAAACTTGCTCACCTCCACGAACACAACACTACATACTTGTATAGTAAATAATGTTATTATGGCTGTGGTCTGGATATACATAAAGAGGTTTGCAAAAAAAGCTTGTTATAAAATTCATTTGTTTTGATGGCGACTTAAGATCGTAGCAGGCTGCCTAAATAAAATAATTTCATGAGTTATTAAATTACACCACATTGTACCATTTAATGGAAACTTTTTGAACGGTCTAGGTTCAAAGTATTTTAAATTATACATTGTTCGTATACATTGTTCATATATTCATGGTGGTTTGAGCATGTAGACAGGATGTATGAAATTGAAAGCGGACTGACTAAAAAGATTTATGATCAGGAGATGAAGGAAGGGTCGGAACGTCGGAAGGGGACGACCAAGGCGATCCAATTTCTGCGATACTAATAAAAGGCCAGGGGGCCGATTTTTGAGTGTCGAACGCTCGAATTTTCACTCGACATCTGTCAAAACATCATAGTTTTTTGACAGATCTCGAGTGAAAAGTCGAGCGTTCGACACTCAAAAATAGGCCCCCTGGTCATAAGTTTCCGCAACCGACGAGCTTGTATGAGGAGATGTATGGATGTGATTGAAGCAAAAGACGTATGTAAGCACCATAGTACTTGGCGTTCTTTGGTCTCTGCCTACCGCAATGGGATACGGGCGTGAGTATATGTATGTATGTATTGTTCGTTCCAGGGTTGACGATAGACTGGTCCGGACAGAACATGTACTGGACGGACAGCACCACGCAACGCATCGAGGTGGCGCGACTGGACGGCTCCAGCCGACGGACGCTTATCTGGCAATACCTCAAGAAACCAAAGAGCATCACTTTGGATCCTAAGAAGGGGTATGTATAACTTGTATCCTGATTTATAAGTGTTCAGTCAAAATCAAAAATATGGTGTCCCCTTTCGCAAAAAAATGTTTCATAGAATGTATTGTTTCACAGACATTTTCGTTTCACAGAAACTTTGTTTTTTTTTCAGCTAAAATGTCATTTTTAGTACCCTATTAGATCTTCCAGAAAAGTAGCAGTAAAGTCGCTGGCAAACATCCTGAACCTAACCTTGAGTGCGCAGTAGCGTGATTTGTACGTATGTAAATTGGCTACTGCGCACTTACTTAAGGTTAGGTTCAAGATGTTTGCCGGCAACTATAGATTAGGTTAGGTTAGGACTGCGACCCTTTCGTAAAAAAAACGTTTACTGTGAAATGAACATTCTTCGAAACAATACATCTATGAAACTTATGTCTGCGAATATTTATAATAGATATAGTAATAGATAGTATTTTGTCATGAGAAAATATTATATTCTTATTGTCATTATTTCTTAAATTGTAAATTAATTTTTCTCATGAAAAATGTAGCATATGCTTGTATTGTCAGACTTTATTACGAGTAAATTGTAAATTGACATGTGGCCCTTGTGGCCTATTTGCAGAATAAATGTTTGAATTGAACTAATCAGGACCAGGAACTTATCTTCAAACTGTCGGTAATTAACTAAGAAAGGAATTTATAAAAACTTAAAGTTATATGATGGATCTGTAAACTGTAAGTTAAGGGGATTATGCTTAAGAGAAAGAAAATTATTTTCAAGTAGATTCTAGTTTTGTTAAATTTTACCTCTCCCTGCGCACACAAACGCAGTTGGAATTGATATTTTTAACTGCGTTTGTGCACGCAGTTATATTTGATATTGCTAACAAGAATATTTTTCACAGATACATGTACTGGTCCGAACTCGGTTCAAAGACTATTAAACGCGCCGCAATGGACGGCTCCTCGCCCACCGTCCTCATCGATCAAGTTAGCAAAGTCCACGCGTTGGCCATAGACTACGACAGGTTAGTGATTTTAGTAATTTGTACACTGAGAATACAAACAGAGAGAGTTTCGTAATTTGGAAATATATGTCATATAGCATTGGCATTCATGGGGAGAGGCCTTTGCCCAGCAGTGGGACACCCAAATAGGAAAAGGAAAAAAGAATGTCATATAGAAAATGTACCTAGTCCCAATTTAAGAATATTTGCATGCTGTCAAGAAATGGCTGAAGAAGGCTGAATAATTTTGTTAACCAACGTGTTTTGTTGACCTGTCGGAGATGTCATTACCAAACTCAAGTGGAGTTGGGCAGGACAACTTGTTAGGCAGTGATGGCAGGTTGACCAAAAGAGAGAAGATTGGTGGGCACTTCGTGGTAAAAGGAGCGTCGGACGTCCACCGGCTCGATGGATCGATGATATTAGAAAGATCGCGGGTCACTCTTGGATAAGACTGGCTCAAGACCGGGACAAGTGGCATACTCGAAGAGATGCCTATGCTCATCAGTGGGCGATTACAGGCTGAAAATAATGATGAAGACCTATACTTAACATACCCTTTTTTCTGCAAATAAATGTATTATCTTATCTTATCAGGCGGACGATCTACTGGGCCGCGCTGGAACCGCCAACCATAGAGTACGCGTTTCTGAACGGAACCGGCCGGAAGGTGCTGGTCGACAACATAACCATGCCTTACGCGTTGACGTTGTTTGGTGATAGGGTGTTCTGGGGCGATTGGAACACAGGTGAGTTCCAATCATTCACTTAGAATGTAAGAACTCTTAAAGAAAATCTATATGCTCAGTCTTAAAATCAACAAGAAATCACCCGACTCCTAAAAGAAACACAAACTAGTACGTAATGTGTGGAGTTAAGCGGTTTTCTTTGAATTTATCGATCTATAGAAGACATTGCTTGGAAGATGCTATCGTTATGTTCTCTAATGTAATGTATCGCATTATTTGTCGCTCTTTACGAGTCAAAGTTATTGGTATGCTAGCAAAGGACGGTCTTTTTACTGTGTAATATTAGGAATATAAAAAGATATATTTATATGCGGAATATAAAAAGACAAATCTCTAAACAGATTGAATCCTTAAAATTCATGACCAACGAAGAGTGTTTTATTTATCGGAGTTGGCAGTTTACACTTGTAAAATGAGCTTTTTCAAATATTCGTCACGGTATTCAATACCTCGGTAAATTATTTTGAACTTGTATCGCAAGAAGACTGTGGGCCGATTTTTCTATCCCTGATAAAAGTATTTGTCTGATAAATGTTAGCTCTGTCTTTTTCTTCCATAAGAAATAAGAAAGGGACCGCGATAATTTTAACTGAAGGATAATTTTATCTGAAAAATCGACCCAGGTGAGCTAGCACAACTTGCTCCCAAGCCGTATCTCGCGCGACTCTGTTATTTCTGCCCCACTCAAAGTATGCGAATTAGAAAGGAGAGGTTAGATATATTTCCCTACTCGAGTCGCGTCGCAGTCACAGTTGTGCTAGCCCCGCTGAATCGCTGCGTATTCCAGGCGTGGTCCAATCGGTGTTGAAAACGGACGGGAGCTCGCGCTCGACCGTCCACGTGCGGCCGCCGCTCGACTACCTGTCGGCGCTGGCCGTGTTCGCGCGCGCCGGCGCCGGCACCGGCACCGGCACCGGCACCGGCACCGGCGCCAACAACCAGTGCGGCGTCGACAACGGCGCCTGCAGCCACCTCTGCCTGCCGCTGCCGCCCGCCAGCGGCAGGGACTACCGCTGCGCCTGCCCCACGCATTACAAGCTCAATGACGACAATCAGACGTGCTCAGGTAACACACTTCAATTTTAGGCCGGGTTGCACCACCTCTAACAAAAAAGTGAAGAATATATCCGTTCTAATTATATATAGTACGAGAACATATACCGTTCTCTATGGAAGCTGAAGGAGCCATTTGTAACCCGCTCCTAATTTTAACCCAGTCGAAATGGCTCTAGACGGTTCTAGGGCCTGTACCACAATACTTTACAAGCGTACAATTCGACAAATTTGTGAACTTTTTCTATGGAAAATTGTTCAATTTTGTCAAATTGTAGACTTGTAAAGTTTTGTGGTATAGGGGCCAGGCCTTTCGACTTTTGGGATACGAAAACAAGGCCTTCAATGAATATTCGTACTAAATTTAATCAAAGTTAATATTTCGAGGTTCTGCTATTTCAACTGGGTTATTAACGTCTTCTCGCTATCTATTTTTCAGTATATTTAAGCAAATTATAATGGCATATGCTGATGTGTACAAACTGTTTACAGAACCAGAAGAATTTTTGTTGTTCGCTCAAAAGAACGCGGTTGGGCGCCTCATGATAGTAAACGGTGAATGCAATGACGCCTACATCCCAGTGACTGGTTTGAGGAACGTCAAGGCTATCGAGTACGATCCAGATCACAAGTGAGTAAATATTTAGATATTTAGCTTACGTAGATTGAGGGCAAACCTATAATTAGTGTAGATATTACATATAGACACTAGTACACTAGCGGACTAGTAGGTATGTACACGTACCTGTGCACTGAGCGAAAAAAAATACTAATTATTAGTAAGTTTTAGTGAATCCCAAGACAAGAAGATTATATGCTAACGATTACAAAACAGTTTTCGATAATAGTAGTTATTTACTAATACCAAAAAAATTGTCCTTGTAACTACTAATTACTACTAAAATGTTTTGTAACCGTTAGTATATAATCTCCTTGTCTTGGGATTCACTAAAACTTACTAATAATTAGTATTTTTTTCGCTCAGTGTGAATGTGAAATGTGCAAAACAAACAAAGGCCCGGCCGTGATGCAATTACCGATCTACTTTTGCAGTCGTAAAATGTCCCGTTATTTAGACTACGTAAATGGTAAGATCTAACTAATTACTATGCCGATGCTATGTTGATCACAATAAACTTATAAAACTTATTTGGGTTCGGAATCTGTATCGCCGTAATAGGCGAGTTAAAAATAAAGTTTGAATATTAGGTTATTTTATTATACTAATCACAACTATGCGGATAAAGTGGGCTTTAGCCCGCAGATTTTTAACCATAAGGTCAGACTTTCCAAGCTGAAATCAATATCAATATATTTTCGCAGAATGCTCTACTGGATGGACGAGGAGTCGCACTCGATCCGTCGCGTGCACATGTCGTACTACTCCACGTCGGCCGTCACGGACTCGTCCGCGGTCGTGTCGGAGCTGTCGCGGCCCTTCCACATGGTGCTCGACGTGCTCGGCCGGGCCCTCTACTGGACCTGCTTCGACACAGACTCCATCAACGCAACCTCCATCGAGAATAATTCGTCGGGTGTCATTCTGAGAGGGAAAAACATGATGCCACGACATTTGGCGTTTCATCAGACTAAAAGGTATTTTGTGGACTATGCAGAGCCTAGGAAGCAAGATAGTATATATATTTTATTATCGTCATATTCTCGAGCAATGACTTTAATACAAGCCCGGAAACATCTATTTACACAGGGTACTAATATGGAACGACCTGGGCTTGGGCGCTATAATGCGGTCCCGTCCGGACGGTACGGGGCGGACGGAGCTGGCGCGCGCCGCCAACGCCACGGCTCTCACCGTGGACCAGGCGGCCGGCGTCGTGTACTGGGCCGTGAACAAGCAGATACACGCCGTCGACCTAGACTCCAACAACAAGTGAGTACATGATGTGAACACTGCCAACGCCACGGCTCTCACCGTGGACCAGGCGGCCGGCGTCGTGTACTGGACCGTGAACAAGCAGATACACGCCGTCGACCTGGACTCCAACAACAAGTGAGTACATGATGTGAACACTGCCAACGCCACGGTTCTCACCGTGGACCAGGCGGCCGGCGTCGTGTACTGGGCCGTGAACGTCGACTCCGGCAGTAGTTGTTGACTGTTGACTTGTTGTTAACCTGGATGTGTGTGTGTTACATGTTTATTAGGATGTAGTAAGTAATGATGTACGTTTCTCCCGCAGACGTATAATATGGCAAGGCGGCTGGGCGGGCTCGCTGGCGGTGTACGGCGGAGCGCTGTACCTGAGCGGCGGCGAGCGGCTCATGCGCGTGGCGCCGCACCGTCGTGACGTGCCCGCCGCGCCCGTGCCGCACCTGGCGCGCCCGCCCGCCATCCTAGCCGTCACCAAGGTACCGTCTCACAACAGGAATATTACTAACAGCTTATCCTAGCTAGGATTTTTTTGTCACAAATTCCTCCTCGCAGGGCCGTCCTTCGTATATCTAGACACGCGGCAGCGTTTCGAGACAAATTTATTCATATTCTACCGGAGACTCCGGAATCGGCTCCTGCATGCCGGCAGTTTTACCGCTCACTAAAGCTTTACATACACACGTACGAGACCCGTATGCGAGTTCCATTACATTGTGGATGACCCAGGTATAACGACTTCAATCGATCTATCAAACCGCGCAATGTAATCAAACTCGCATGCGAGTCTGTTACGTATGTACAGAGGCCTCAGATGAAGTTTTGTGGTGGGACGTTTTTTAGCCTATGCGGTCGCACCCGTGCTACGGCGGGCGCGCGTGCGGCGGCGCGCCGGGCGCGTGCGGCGAGCGCGGCGCGTGCGGCTGCGGGCCCGCCTGCCGCGCCTGCGCGCCCGGCGCCTTCGCCTGCCCCCACTCCGGGCCCCACCCCGGGCCACACCCCGCGCAACCCGTCTGCGTGCCCGACGAATGGAGGTACCTACTATACTATACTATACAGCTTTACAATATACCGTGCGTATAGCGTGCGCGTGACGACACCAAAAATAATGCCGTTAGTGGCGGCGCGCACCTGTGCAGTAATTTTTTTTTTTTTTTTTAATTTATTTAGAACACAAACAGTCACATAAAGCTATCCTAATTGACAGTACAAAGAGTACCTATACATAAATAAACATAGACCTGGAGGTTCATTATTTACATAGTGTTAACTACATTAATTTATTCAACAAACATGTAAATACTTGAATTTAAACTTTCGTGAGACATGTTATAACTGTGTGTTAACATGTCGCCCGAAGTGACAATTAATACGTGAGTTTTAACCGTTTAGTAAAATAAAGTTAAAACATGTAAATGTTAACTATTAACTAAAGCAAAATAATAAAAAAGAAAAAACTATTATAATATATAGGAACAAACTAATCTCAGTCGACAATTAGGTATGATATCTAACTTTAACTATAACTGCCGTACTAAAACAACTTACGTTTAACTAGTAATTTTAGACTTGATATAGAATTATGAAAGGGATCAATATCACAAAGATGCTTGTTATAATAACTGGGTACTCGTCTGAAAAATGTATGCCTAGAATAATTCTTACGAGAAAAACTAATGTGAAAAAGCGATCTAGGACGTAAGGGGTGATGCGGACAACTGAAGGTAACTAATTCAAGCAGATCAGGACAATGAATAACACCTTTAAGAACTTTAAACAAAAACATAACATCTAAATATTTTCTACGGCTAAGTAGGGAAGGGACACCAAAGTGTTTTGCCGCTAATGCGGACTTTTCGAAATAGTTACCCGTTCTATAACACAATGATTTTAGGAATATTTTTTGTATCCTCTCTAAACGGTCAATGTGGACTTGGTACTGTGGTGTCCAGACTACACAACTAAACTCTAGGATGCTTCTAACAAAAGAATAAAATAAAAGTTTATAAGTATGGGGCCGTTTGAACGGCTGGCCAACACGAAGGAGCATACCTAAGTTTTTATAAGCGCGCTTAGACACATGATCAATATGCTCATTAAAGTTTAGTTGTGAGTCCATGATAACACCCAAGTCCCTAATGGAAAATACCCGCGCTATGTTATGACCAGATAAAGTATAATTGAAAACTATCGGATTGAGTTTGCGATTAAAACTAATCACGAAACATTTTTCAGTATTTAAGAACAGGTGATTTTTTGAGCAATATAGGTAGAAACTATCTAAATCATTTTGCAAAGACTGGCAATCCGCTTCCGAAGATACAGCTTTAAAGATCTTTGTATCATCTGCATATATGAGATGTTCAGAGCTACGAAAACAGTTCGCCACGTCATTCACAAATAAAACAAAAAATAAGGGACCAAGGTGTGATCCTTGAGGTACCCCAGAGGGGATAGGGAGAAAACGTGATGTATATCCCTTCAGAGCTACGGCCTGACTACGATTGGATAGGTATGATTTTATCCATCTCAGGAGGTCGCCGTGTATACCGAGTTCAAAAAGTTTCTGGATTAAACTATTATGGTTAATTTTATCAAAACATTTTGAGAAATCGGTATACACAGCATCCACCTGGCAGCCCGAAGATAACTTATTTAAAATAAAGTCCGAGAAAGTGAGAAGATTAGTGTCAACACTACGACCTTGGCAAAAACCATGCTGACTGGGCGCGATATGTTGATGAAAAGCAGACGTAATTTTATTATAAACTATTTTTTCTAGAATTTTCGCGAAAATATTTAATTTGCTGATTGGTCTGTAATTAATAACCTGATGTGCGTCGCCACTTTTGAAGATTGGCGTTATTAGGGCCTTTTTCCACAAAGATGGAAAATTACCACTTGAAAGTGATTTTTTATAGATTTCAGTTAGAGGTGCCGCTAACTCATGAGCGCACATACTGATGAAATAAGGATGTATGCAATCGGTACCACTACCCTTACTAATATTGACCCTCTTTAAAAACCCAAAAACACAATTCTCCGACACATCTATACTACTAAGGTCTATAGGTGTGTCATTGGGTACAGGTAAACAGTCAGGTACCACAGAACGATCGCTCACAAAGACAGAGTTAAAATAGTCATTGAAATAATTACTTATAGTATATCCATCCTTGGACGTATCACTAAGGTAAGACATTTGGTCGGGTACACGATTACTTGGAAATTTGGATTTCATAAAAGACCAAAAATAAGAAGGATTGCTATGTATTTTATCCTCAGCAAAAGAAATAAATTTATTGTAACACTCAGTAGCCATCTTATGCTCTCTCGTTCTTAAGAACACGAATTCCGCCCTATCCCGGGGGTTTCCATAAATTTTCCATCGTTTATGAACTGATAGTTTTTTCCTACGAACCTTAATAAGTGCACGCGAGAACCAAGGCGGGTACCCATTATTTAAATTAATACTTTTATGGGGAATATGATTTAAAATAAGTTGATTAAGAACCGAATAAAAATACCCAACCGACTCCTCTACATCCATGTTCGATAAACATGACCAATCGGTTTCAGATAACTCCTTACGAATACTATTATAGTCACCGCGGCGGAAAATGGGTTTAGTAGTCTGATTAGGTTTTAATTGAGGTAAATAATTTAGCAAATCAAGGGCCAATGAAATATGTAACGCCTTATGCTGAGGATCCTCAGGTGTAAGAGGGGACGAACTGGTAGTAACCACACAGTCCACGTTAGCCATGACTAAATCAAGCAGTCGGGCGTTTATATTATAACATGAATTAAATTGGTTTACACCAGTAAAAGCAATAAAATCCGATAGAACAATTGCAGTTGAGTCAATACTAGGCTCAATATTGAGATGGTTTGAGTCTGCACACATGGACCACGAGGCATGAGATACATTAAAATCCCCTACAAAAACAAAAATATCGTCCGGGTTGGCATACATAATCCTCGCAGCATTATCGAAGAAACAGCGTAGCGAGTTAACATGGTTATCATTATGAGGAAAATAGACACAGGCTATATGCAAAAGCGGCAAACGCACCGGCGCTCCGGCGGCCGATCGGCGGCGCGGGGAGAGGGGAGAGGGGGTCGCAGCGCCGGCGCAGGCCCGCGGCTCCACGGAAAGCCATAGCTCCTCGTGCCGCTGTGCCGCGCACCACTCGTCCCGCCGCGACACACTGAGCCCACGCCTCGCCGCCACCAGCACACCGCCTCCGCGCTGCGCAGTGCGCCCCTCGCGGTCCCGCCTGTATACCTCATACCTGCTATCAAAGTATTCAGCACTAAAGAAATCAGAATTTAACCACGTTTCGGATAAACAGATGAGATCGTAGTTCGAGTTTATAACATTAGATAAGAATGCATGTGATTTAGTCCGCAACCCCCTAACGTTTTGATAATAAATAGTGAAGTTGTGATTAGCCATTAATGAAAATAAATAGAATCATTCTGGATAATAATATATATAATAGCATACAACCTACAATCCTTTTTTCAGACGAGCAATTGAGTACAACATACCTATAATTTCTAAAACAGCGAGATCGTAATTGAGTTACATAAATGTTAATCTTAATTAAATGTAGACCACATTCAAGAATTTTGCTTACGAGATCGTTCACAATACCGAGCAATAATACCAGTATAATTTTAATAAGCCGAGTTGTAACATTCTCAGTGCCACTAATGAATTTTTTTGAGAATAGTCATTTCAACTTTTTTAAATCAGCAACGTTATTGATTACAAACACTTTGGAGCTATCACTCTTACGCATGTATATTTTGCACTGCTTAACCCATAGGTAGTTAAAATTTAGTTCGTTTTTCCTATCCCGAGCCTGCCTAAGAAGCATTTTGTTATCAGGTGTGAGATGTTCATTCACATAAATAGCGACTGCGGGTCCCGGCAGGCCAGCGTCAGCGCTGGTGAGGGTGCGGCGCGCGCGTGCTGCCGCCAGCAGCTCGTCCTTGCGCCGGCGCTGGCAGAAACGAACAATGATACCGGGGGGTCTGGGGTCCGCGCGGTCCCCGCCGCCCACGGCCGACGCGAACCGGCGTACCCGATGAATACTATCCACATCTGTTTCTCGCAAGACAAAGCCAACCGTCGACGATATATTATTTAAAATGGACATTAGGTTCTCGCCATCTTTTAAGGGAACCCCACTTATCTCAATATTATTGAGCCGGCAGTACTGATCCCTACCGCGCTCGCTTGCCTTTAAAGATGCGAGCTCCGTCTCCAGCTGCTTCAAATTGGCTTCGATGGACGGGAGACGGTCCAGCTTACTCTCAGTGAGGGTAAGCCGCACATTAAAATCCTCAAGCCGGGCTTCCACCGAATCTAGTTTCCCCTCAATGCTGGCTATTCCTTGATTTGCTAAGTCTAGTCCATTTTGCATTTTTTGCAATTGTGCCTTGAAGCCCCTGATCTCGTTCACCAATTCAGTGAACGAGTCATTACTATTGTCCGGCTGACGACATGTGATGCACCGCCAACTTGATTTCTTATCAGCCGTCATTTTCTTATAAGTGTTCTCCTGTAGTCCTGAACACCGAAAGTGATATGATCTTCCACATTGGAAACACGGTACATCACCATCACCATTAAAAACTTCACCGCACTTATTGCACGAAGACATCTCTCCGAACAACCGTAATTGGCAGAATATAAGGTTCAAAATTGAATGCAGCAGTTTAACTACGCGGTTATGTGAGTTAACAATGACTAATCAGAACCGGTCGCTTGCGCGGTCGAACGCTAACTGTAATTTAACGGCACCGTGGGCTGCGGGCCGGACTAGCTCGTCAAACATGGCGCACGCCGGCTCAACGTGCCAATATACGGATGTAGATAAAGTAATGTATGCAACTGTACATAATTAAGCACTAAAACACGAGCGTGGTTTTCATAATAAGATCACACGAGTGATCACTCTCATTACTTACCAAGAACAAAGAAAGTCTCAGATCGCAGGTATTTTACGCCCAAGCCGAAGGCAAGGGCGATATAAATATGCGATCTGAGGCTTTCTTTATTATCGCCCGTGGTAAGAACAAAATTTTATGTCACCCCCTGGCCAAGAAGTGCGTTTTTTCGCCGATAATGGTCACTTTATGGCCAGGTGTGACATAAACTACTATTGTTTTTTTTGTGAAACTTTCGTTGGCACTTGTATTTGTGGGTGTAGATGCGACGGGCAGGCGGACTGCCCGGGCGGCGCGGACGAGGAAGGCTGCGGGTGCGGCGCGGGGCTGCGCTGCGCGGACGGCTCGTGCGCCGAGTCGCTCGGCGACTGCGCCACCGGCGCCTACTGCGCGCCGCCCGACCCGCCGCTGCCCGACGCCTTCAGGTACAGTACCTCTAGTATAGTATACCTCTAGTGTAGTACGAGGAAGGCTGCGGGTGCGGCGCGGGGCTGCGCTGCGCGGACGGCTCGTGCGCCGAGTCGCTCGGCGACTGCGCCACCGGCGCCTACTGCGCGCCGCCCGACCCGCCGCTGCCCGACGCCTTCAGGTACAGTACCTCTAGTATAGTATACCTCTAGTGTAGTACGAGGAAGGCTGCGGGTGCGGCGCGGGGCTGCGCTGCGCGGACGGCTCGTGCGCCGAGTCGCTCGGCGACTGCGCCACCGGCGCCTACTGCGCGCCGCCCGACCCGCCGCTGCCCGACGCCTTCAGGTACAGTACCTCTAGTATAGTATACCTCTAGTGTAGTACGAGGAAGGCTGCGGGTGCGGCGCGGGGCTGCGCTGCGCGGACGGCTCGTGCGCCGAGTCGCTCGGCGACTGCGCCACCGGCGCCTACTGCGCGCCGCCCGACCCGCCGCTGCCCGACGCCTTCAGGTACAGTACCTCTAGTATAGTATACCTCTAGTGTAGTACGAGGAAGGCTGCGGGTGCGGCGCGGGGCTGCGCTGCGCGGACGGCTCGTGCGCCGAGTCGCTCGGCGACTGCGCCACCGGCGCCTACTGCGCGCCGCCCGACCCGCCGCTGCCCGACGCCTTCAGGTACAGTACCTCTAGTATAGTATACCTCTAGTGTAGTACGAGGAAGGCTGCGGGTGCGGCGCGGGGCTGCGCTGCGCGGACGGCTCGTGCGCCGAGTCGCTCGGCGACTGCGCCACCGGCGCCTACTGCGCGCCGCCCGACCCGCCGCTGCCCGACGCCTTCAGGTACAGTACCTCTAGTATAGTATACCTCTAGTGTAGTACGAGGAAGGCTGCGGGTGCGGCGCGGGGCTGCGCTGCGCGGACGGCTCGTGCGCCGAGTCGCTCGGCGACTGCGCCACCGGCGCCTACTGCGCGCCGCCCGACCCGCCGCTGCCCGACGCCTTCAGGTACAGTACCTCTAGTATAGTATACCTCTAGTGTAGTACGAGGAAGGCTGCGGGTGCGGCGCGGGGCTGCGCTGCGCGGACGGCTCGTGCGCCGAGTCGCTCGGCGACTGCGCCACCGGCGCCTACTGCGCGCCGCCCGACCCGCCGCTGCCCGACGCCTTCAGGTACAGTACCTCTAGTATAGTATACCTCTAGTGTAGTACGAGGAAGGCTGCGGGTGCGGCGCGGGGCTGCGCTGCGCGGACGGCTCGTGCGCCGAGTCGCTCGGCGACTGCGCCACCGGCGCCTACTGCGCGCCGCCCGACCCGCCGCTGCCCGACGCCTTCAGGTACAGTACCTCTAGTATAGTATACCTCTAGTGTAGTACGAGGAAGGCTGCGGGTGCGGCGCGGGGCTGCGCTGCGCGGACGGCTCGTGCGCCGAGTCGCTCGGCGACTGCGCCACCGGCGCCTACTGCGCGCCGCCCGACCCGCCGCTGCCCGACGCCTTCAGGTACAGTACCTCTAGTATAGTATACCTCTAGTGTAGTACGAGGAAGGCTGCGGGTGCGGCGCGGGGCTGCGCTGCGCGGACGGCTCGTGCGCCGAGTCGCTCGGCGACTGCGCCACCGGCGCCTACTGCGCGCCGCCCGACCCGCCGCTGCCCGACGCCTTCAGGTACAGTACCTCTAGTATAGTATACCTCTAGTGTAGTACGAGGAAGGCTGCGGGTGCGGCGCGGGGCTGCGCTGCGCGGACGGCTCGTGCGCCGAGTCGCTCGGCGACTGCGCCACCGGCGCCTACTGCGCGCCGCCCGACCCGCCGCTGCCCGACGCCTTCAGGTACAGTACCTCTAGTATAGTATACCTCTAGTGTAGTACGAGGAAGGCTGCGGCGCGGGGCTGCGCTGCGCGGACGGCTCGTGCGCCGAGTCGCTCGGCGACTGCGCCACCGGCGCCTACTGCGCGCCGCCCGACCCGCCGCTGCCCGACGCCTTCAGGTACAGTACCTCTAGTATAGTATACCTCTAGTGTAGTACGAGGAAGGCTGCGGGTGCGGCGCGGGGCTGCGCTGCGCGGACGGCTCGTGCGCCGAGTCGCTCGGCGACTGCGCCACCGGCGCCTACTGCGCGCCGCCCGACCCGCCGCTGCCCGACGCCTTCAGGTACAGTACCTCTAGTATAGTATACCTCTAGTGTAGTACGAGGAAGGCTGCGGGTGCGGCGCGGGGCTGCGCTGCGCGGACGGCTCGTGCGCCGAGTCGCTCGGCGACTGCGCCACCGGCGCCTACTGCGCGCCGCCCGACCCGCCGCTGCCCGACGCCTTCAGGTACAGTACCTCTAGTATAGTATACCTCTAGTGTAGTACGAGGAAGGCTGCGGGTGCGGCGCGGGGCTGCGCTGCGCGGACGGCTCGTGCGCCGAGTCGCTCGGCGACTGCGCCACCGGCGCCTACTGCGCGCCGCCCGACCCGCCGCTGCCCGACGCCTTCAGGTACAGTACCTCTAGTATAGTATACCTCTAGTGTAGTACGAGGAAGGCTGCGGGTGCGGCGCGGGGCTGCGCTGCGCGGACGGCTCGTGCGCCGAGTCGCTCGGCGACTGCGCCACCGGCGCCTACTGCGCGCCGCCCGACCCGCCGCTGCCCGACGCCTTCAGGTACAGTACCTCTAGTATAGTATACCTCTAGTGTAGTACGAGGAAGGCTGCGGGTGCGGCGCGGGGCTGCGCTGCGCGGACGGCTCGTGCGCCGAGTCGCTCGGCGACTGCGCCACCGGCGCCTACTGCGCGCCGCCCGACCCGCCGCTGCCCGACGCCTTCAGGTACAGTACCTCTAGTATAGTATACCTCTAGTGTAGTACGAGGAAGGCTGCGGGTGCGGCGCGGGGCTGCGCTGCGCGGACGGCTCGTGCGCCGAGTCGCTCGGCGACTGCGCCACCGGCGCCTACTGCGCGCCGCCCGACCCGCCGCTGCCCGACGCCTTCAGGTACAGTACCTCTAGTATAGTATACCTCTAGTGTAGTACGAGGAAGGCTGCGGGTGCGGCGCGGGGCTGCGCTGCGCGGACGGCTCGTGCGCCGAGTCGCTCGGCGACTGCGCCACCGGCGCCTACTGCGCGCCGCCCGACCCGCCGCTGCCCGACGCCTTCAGGTACAGTACCTCTAGTATAGTATACCTCTAGTGTAGTACGAGGAAGGCTGCGGGTGCGGCGCGGGGCTGCGCTGCGCGGACGGCTCGTGCGCCGAGTCGCTCGGCGACTGCGCCACCGGCGCCTACTGCGCGCCGCCCGACCCGCCGCTGCCCGACGCCTTCAGGTACAGTACCTCTAGTATAGTATACCTCTAGTGTAGTACGAGGAAGGCTGCGGGTGCGGCGCGGGGCTGCGCTGCGCGGACGGCTCGTGCGCCGAGTCGCTCGGCGACTGCGCCACCGGCGCCTACTGCGCGCCGCCCGACCCGCCGCTGCCCGACGCCTTCAGGTACAGTACCTCTAGTATAGTATACCTCTAGTGTAGTACGAGGAAGGCTGCGGGTGCGGCGCGGGGCTGCGCTGCGCGGACGGCTCGTGCGCCGAGTCGCTCGGCGACTGCGCCACCGGCGCCTACTGCGCGCCGCCCGACCCGCCGCTGCCCGACGCCTTCAGGTACAGTACCTCTAGTATAGTATACCTCTAGTGTAGTACGAGGAAGGCTGCGGGTGCGGCGCGGGGCTGCGCTGCGCGGACGGCTCGTGCGCCGAGTCGCTCGGCGACTGCGCCACCGGCGCCTACTGCGCGCCGCCCGACCCGCCGCTGCCCGACGCCTTCAGGTACAGTACCTCTAGTATAGTATACCTCTAGTGTAGTACGAGGAAGGCTGCGGGTGCGGCGCGGGGCTGCGCTGCGCGGACGGCTCGTGCGCCGAGTCGCTCGGCGACTGCGCCACCGGCGCCTACTGCGCGCCGCCCGACCCGCCGCTGCCCGACGCCTTCAGGTACAGTACCTCTAGTATAGTATACCTCTAGTGTAGTACGAGGAAGGCTGCGGGTGCGGCGCGGGGCTGCGCTGCGCGGACGGCTCGTGCGCCGAGTCGCTCGGCGACTGCGCCACCGGCGCCTACTGCGCGCCGCCCGACCCGCCGCTGCCCGACGCCTTCAGGTACAGTACCTCTAGTATAGTATACCTCTAGTGTAGTACGAGGAAGGCTGCGGGTGCGGCGCGGGGCTGCGCTGCGCGGACGGCTCGTGCGCCGAGTCGCTCGGCGACTGCGCCACCGGCGCCTACTGCGCGCCGCCCGACCCGCCGCTGCCCGACGCCTTCAGGTACAGTACCTCTAGTATAGTATACCTCTAGTGTAGTACGAGGAAGGCTGCGGGTGCGGCGCGGGGCTGCGCTGCGCGGACGGCTCGTGCGCCGAGTCGCTCGGCGACTGCGCCACCGGCGCCTACTGCGCGCCGCCCGACCCGCCGCTGCCCGACGCCTTCAGGTACAGTACCTCTAGTATAGTATACCTCTAGTGTAGTACGAGGAAGGCTGCGGGTGCGGCGCGGGGCTGCGCTGCGCGGACGGCTCGTGCGCCGAGTCGCTCGGCGACTGCGCCACCGGCGCCTACTGCGCGCCGCCCGACCCGCCGCTGCCCGACGCCTTCAGGTACAGTACCTCTAGTATAGTATACCTCTAGTGTAGTACGAGGAAGGCTGCGGGTGCGGCGCGGGGCTGCGCTGCGCGGACGGCTCGTGCGCCGAGTCGCTCGGCGACTGCGCCACCGGCGCCTACTGCGCGCCGCCCGACCCGCCGCTGCCCGACGCCTTCAGGTACAGTACCTCTAGTATAGTATACCTCTAGTGTAGTACGAGGAAGGCTGCGGGTGCGGCGCGGGGCTGCGCTGCGCGGACGGCTCGTGCGCCGAGTCGCTCGGCGACTGCGCCACCGGCGCCTACTGCGCGCCGCCCGACCCGCCGCTGCCCGACGCCTTCAGGTACAGTACCTCTAGTATAGTATACCTCTAGTGTAGTACGAGGAAGGCTGCGGGTGCGGCGCGGGGCTGCGCTGCGCGGACGGCTCGTGCGCCGAGTCGCTCGGCGACTGCGCCACCGGCGCCTACTGCGCGCCGCCCGACCCGCCGCTGCCCGACGCCTTCAGGTACAGTACCTCTAGTATAGTATACCTCTAGTGTAGTACGAGGAAGGCTGCGGGTGCGGCGCGGGGCTGCGCTGCGCGGACGGCTCGTGCGCCGAGTCGCTCGGCGACTGCGCCACCGGCGCCTACTGCGCGCCGCCCGACCCGCCGCTGCCCGACGCCTTCAGGTACAGTACCTCTAGTATAGTATACCTCTAGTGTAGTACGAGGAAGGCTGCGGGTGCGGCGCGGGGCTGCGCTGCGCGGACGGCTCGTGCGCCGAGTCGCTCGGCGACTGCGCCACCGGCGCCTACTGCGCGCCGCCCGACCCGCCGCTGCCCGACGCCTTCAGGTACAGTACCTCTAGTATAGTATACCTCTAGTGTAGTACGAGGAAGGCTGCGGGTGCGGCGCGGGGCTGCGCTGCGCGGACGGCTCGTGCGCCGAGTCGCTCGGCGACTGCGCCACCGGCGCCTACTGCGCGCCGCCCGACCCGCCGCTGCCCGACGCCTTCAGGTACAGTACCTCTAGTATAGTATACCTCTAGTGTAGTACGAGGAAGGCTGCGGGTGCGGCGCGGGGCTGCGCTGCGCGGACGGCTCGTGCGCCGAGTCGCTCGGCGACTGCGCCACCGGCGCCTACTGCGCGCCGCCCGACCCGCCGCTGCCCGACGCCTTCAGGTACAGTACCTCTAGTATAGTATACCTCTAGTGTAGTACGAGGAAGGCTGCGGGTGCGGCGCGGGGCTGCGCTGCGCGGACGGCTCGTGCGCCGAGTCGCTCGGCGACTGCGCCACCGGCGCCTACTGCGCGCCGCCCGACCCGCCGCTGCCCGACGCCTTCAGGTACAGTACCTCTAGTATAGTATACCTCTAGTGTAGTACGAGGAAGGCTGCGGGTGCGGCGCGGGGCTGCGCTGCGCGGACGGCTCGTGCGCCGAGTCGCTCGGCGACTGCGCCACCGGCGCCTACTGCGCGCCGCCCGACCCGCCGCTGCCCGACGCCTTCAGGTACAGTACCTCTAGTATAGTATACCTCTAGTGTAGTACGAGGAAGGCTGCGGGTGCGGCGCGGGGCTGCGCTGCGCGGACGGCTCGTGCGCCGAGTCGCTCGGCGACTGCGCCACCGGCGCCTACTGCGCGCCGCCCGACCCGCCGCTGCCCGACGCCTTCAGGTACAGTACCTCTAGTATAGTATACCTCTAGTGTAGTACGAGGAAGGCTGCGGGTGCGGCGCGGGGCTGCGCTGCGCGGACGGCTCGTGCGCCGAGTCGCTCGGCGACTGCGCCACCGGCGCCTACTGCGCGCCGCCCGACCCGCCGCTGCCCGACGCCTTCAGGTACAGTACCTCTAGTATAGTATACCTCTAGTGTAGTACGAGGAAGGCTGCGGGTGCGGCGCGGGGCTGCGCTGCGCGGACGGCTCGTGCGCCGAGTCGCTCGGCGACTGCGCCACCGGCGCCTACTGCGCGCCGCCCGACCCGCCGCTGCCCGACGCCTTCAGGTACAGTACCTCTAGTATAGTATACCTCTAGTGTAGTACGAGGAAGGCTGCGGGTGCGGCGCGGGGCTGCGCTGCGCGGACGGCTCGTGCGCCGAGTCGCTCGGCGACTGCGCCACCGGCGCCTACTGCGCGCCGCCCGACCCGCCGCTGCCCGACGCCTTCAGGTACAGTACCTCTAGTATAGTATACCTCTAGTGTAGTACGAGGAAGGCTGCGGGTGCGGCGCGGGGCTGCGCTGCGCGGACGGCTCGTGCGCCGAGTCGCTCGGCGACTGCGCCACCGGCGCCTACTGCGCGCCGCCCGACCCGCCGCTGCCCGACGCCTTCAGGTACAGTACCTCTAGTATAGTATACCTCTAGTGTAGTACGAGGAAGGCTGCGGGTGCGGCGCGGGGCTGCGCTGCGCGGACGGCTCGTGCGCCGAGTCGCTCGGCGACTGCGCCACCGGCGCCTACTGCGCGCCGCCCGACCCGCCGCTGCCCGACGCCTTCAGGTACAGTACCTCTAGTATAGTATACCTCTAGTGTAGTACGAGGAAGGCTGCGGGTGCGGCGCGGGGCTGCGCTGCGCGGACGGCTCGTGCGCCGAGTCGCTCGGCGACTGCGCCACCGGCGCCTACTGCGCGCCGCCCGACCCGCCGCTGCCCGACGCCTTCAGGTACAGTACCTCTAGTATAGTATACCTCTAGTGTAGTACGAGGAAGGCTGCGGGTGCGGCGCGGGGCTGCGCTGCGCGGACGGCTCGTGCGCCGAGTCGCTCGGCGACTGCGCCACCGGCGCCTACTGCGCGCCGCCCGACCCGCCGCTGCCCGACGCCTTCAGGTACAGTACCTCTAGTATAGTATACCTCTAGTGTAGTACGAGGAAGGCTGCGGGTGCGGCGCGGGGCTGCGCTGCGCGGACGGCTCGTGCGCCGAGTCGCTCGGCGACTGCGCCACCGGCGCCTACTGCGCGCCGCCCGACCCGCCGCTGCCCGACGCCTTCAGGTACAGTACCTCTAGTATAGTATACCTCTAGTGTAGTACGAGGAAGGCTGCGGGTGCGGCGCGGGGCTGCGCTGCGCGGACGGCTCGTGCGCCGAGTCGCTCGGCGACTGCGCCACCGGCGCCTACTGCGCGCCGCCCGACCCGCCGCTGCCCGACGCCTTCAGGTACAGTACCTCTAGTATAGTATACCTCTAGTGTAGTACGAGGAAGGCTGCGGGTGCGGCGCGGGGCTGCGCTGCGCGGACGGCTCGTGCGCCGAGTCGCTCGGCGACTGCGCCACCGGCGCCTACTGCGCGCCGCCCGACCCGCCGCTGCCCGACGCCTTCAGGTACAGTACCTCTAGTATAGTATACCTCTAGTGTAGTATAGTACTAGTATGTACGAGGGAGGTTGCGGGGGTTTTGTTTGGAAAATACTTCTACTATAAGCACCGGACTGGGTGTACACGACGCGGCGAGCAGGCGGTTGACCCAGAGTTCACATCGCCAAACTGTCCCAATCCACGAAGTGCCTGATGTGTTGCAGGTGCGACGAGCGGCTGTGTCTGGGCGCGCGGCTGCTGTGCGACGGCCACGCGCACTGCGAGGACGGCGCCGACGAAGCGCCTGCGCATTGCGACCCAACACCGCCGGTAATGCCGGTATACATACACGCACTATCTATCACAAGTCGACATTCCTCGCTAAATATTTCGGCTGAAATTGTTTTTTTTTATTTGTGCTCACCTAATTCTGATAGCTGACGTTGTCGTACACAGACGAGTGGGCGGTCGTCGAACGCGTTCGCCGTATGCGGCGGCATCGCGGGCGTCGCCGGCGGCGCGGCGGCGGCCTGGGCCGCGCTCCGGCGCTGGCGCCGCCGCCACCCCGCGCCGCCGCCGCGCGTGCTCGTGCCGCTCAAGCACGCCGTGCGCGCGCGCCCGCTCGGGGCCAGCGCCACCATGTGAGTACTGTGCTCTAGCCCGGGCCGCGCTCCGGCGCTGGCGCCGCCGCCGCCCCGCGCCGCCGCCGCGCGTGCTCGTGCCGCTCAAGCACGCCGTGCGCGCGCGCCCGCTCGGGGCCAGCGCCACCATGTGAGTACTGTGCTCTAGCCCGGGCCGCGCTCCGGCGCTGGCGCCGCCGCCGCCCCGCGCCGCCGCCGCGCGTGCTCGTGCCGCTCAAGCACGCCGTGCGCGCGCGCCCACTCGGGGCCAGCGCCACCATGTGAGTACTGTGCTCTAGCCCGGGCCGCGCTCCGGCGCTGGCGCCGCCGCCGCCCCGCGCCGCCGCCGCGCGTGCTCGTGCCGCTCAAGCACGCCGTGCGCGCGCGCCCGCTCGGGGCCAGCGCCACCATGTGAGTACTGTGCTCTAGTGTCTCATACCACAAGTGTACCCCGACAACCCGACCAGCCTGAGGGTCTCCTCCGAACTTCGTATCGTGCCGTCCCTTTCACTCATATAGTGTTTGACACGAGAGTGAAAGGCACGGCACGATACGAAGTTCGGAGTACAGGCCCTGTGCTAAACCTGTTGTAACGTTGAACAGATCGTCGGACAGCCTGTGCCGCTACCCGCTGCCGACGGTCAACCCGCCGCCGTCGCCGGCCACGGCGAGCGGCGCGTCGGGCGGCGCGTGCGCGCCGACGCGGCGCCGCGCCTACCGCCACTACCGCGCCATGAACCGGCCGCCGCCGCCCACGCCCGCCTCCACCGACGCCGCCGAGTCCGAGCCGGAGCACGCGCGCGCGCCGCCGCCCTCGCCCGACCCCAACGTCTGCTCCCGACTCTACTGACCCTCCTGATTCTACTGATCCTCCTGATTCTACTGATCCTCCCGACTCTACTGACCCTCCTGATTCTACTGATCCTCCCGACTCTACTGACCCTCCTGACTCTACTGACCCTGCTGACTCTACTGACCCTCCTGACTCTACTGACCCTCCTGACCGCGCACTCACCCGTCCGAGGCGAGCGATATTTTCAAAGGTATTGTCTTTTTCCGTCTATTCGTAACATAGATGTATTATTATAGAACTAGTTTCACAATCATCCATTGGCTACATTCGTGTCGGTATTTGTGTTTACAAAAAAAAAAAAAAACATGCAAAAATTTTGTGCTTGGCCAAAATGTACTTACTCGTATGAGAGAATGGCTTAATTTTGCCTCCATAGGTACCTATCCTTAAATAGTATAACAGGTAAACTGAAAAAGCTTTATCATGGCAAATCATTAGACTTAATGTCACATTTGTCTGAGGATTTCTCAATAGATATATCTCTAACATACATACATTATTGATACAAATTGTTAAAGCCATGTGTGCAGCTGATAAATGAGGCAATTCCCTTAGTATCATGTGCCAATATTGATTTAAAACTGGATGTATCCAGGTAATGACTTGCGAAATTAATGTACGATATGACTTGTAAAAAAATTTTTAGCTAGTTATTTTGGTACAAAGAGAAATAACTTTGTGAGATAACATTTTCCCTGGTCGGTTTATCTGGAACCAAAGAAAATAATGACGACGAATTTTGCCTAGTGGGTAGTGACTCTGCCTACGAGTAACTTATTTATGTAATGAGCATACATATTTGTTCCTTAGCCTTGGATGTTTACTATGTAGTTACGAGTAAGTATATATTTATCTATATAAGAATTGTATCGTGTATATCTAGTACCCATAGTACAAGCTTTGCTTAGTTCGGGACTAGATAGTTCGATTTGGGTAACATTGCCCCCCAATAAGGCGGCTACTGTTTTCTAATTATTAGTTCAGCGTGAAAGAAATGTGAATACATTCCACTTATATAGCAACTTACCTGTCTTATGTAAAAGGTTTATATTGCAACAACAGCGCTACTATCGAAGTTTGCATCCCACGTCCCTTCAGAGTCGTGCCCTCGCCCTTAAAATATTCAATTTTGACCTTTACTCGCTGAAGCTGTAAATTCGCGATTTATACCCGAGTAAAGTGGTATATTTTGTTACGGTAAACTAATAATTAGTAAACAGTAGCCGACTTACACATCCATAGATGACACGCCGAACGCGGGAAAAGTACGTTTCTAGATAAGCGAAAAAAGAAAATAATGGACAATATTTGGCTGCTTCTGGTCCGTAACGGAATAAGTTCCGTGTAAAGGAGTTGTGAAATCAATAGATGCTCAAATATTCCCCAAAGTGCGCAGCTATTAGTGGTTTACAATTCTTGTAAACTTCTGTTTGGTGCTAATTCACTGTGTGTGCCTCGATAGTATTTTAGGATATGGCAACTTGCTTCCGCAATGTTAAGTTAAAGTAGATAAGTGTAACTAATTATTTGTGTATATACAATTTTTAATTTTGTTTAAAAACCATTAATTTTAAGAGCAATCTTTAAATCATCGCCAAGCATAAAGTGATGCAGTTCTTCGGTTTAACAAGTTGTTCGGTGATTTTGTAATTTCTACGTGAATTAAGAGTAGCCTAAAATTTTAGGCGTCTAACCTGTGGCAGCGGGTTTTGTTTCGGATTAAGTTCCTAAATCTGAACCAAAAAAGGAATTATGATTTTTTTAAATTCAAATTCACCGAATTCACGTCCCTGCTGCTGTTGGTTTGATAAAGAAACACTGTGAACTTCCGTACCTTACGTACTTTTTCCGTTTGGTAACCTTTACAAAACTTTGCCAAAAATGTGTTATCCCCGCCTGTTATGTTATCACTAGTTGCAGCTGGGATATTTCCCAGTAGTTGCGATGAGCTAAACACCTAAATTTCGTTTTAGGTAATGTCTCATTTCTTTAAAGTGTGTAATAGTTTTGACAATGTACAACCAACTAACTGTATTTTGCTGTTTTAAAAGTTTCAAAGTTAAAGTTGTACATGTATTTTATTTGAAACAGTAGGCCCAGGCAAAAATGTTAAAAGAATAGTACCTAGCACCTACGACTACTAGCTCTTAGGTAGGTAAGTTGCATTTATACTTTGACATATATACACGAGGGCGAAAAGTTTGAAAGCTATTTTCTAAAATTGTATTTGGTGTGTGCAAGAACTCGCATGCGATTCGCATTACACTGCAGTTGCAGGGTTTAATCGTACTTGCCTTAGCCCGGTAGGTAGCTAGCAGTGGCGGAGCGTCCATACAACTCGATTCCCACCGGCTTGCCTAATTTTCAGCCAGTCCAGTTCTTTTACTACGGCTCATGAAGAATAAGAAAGCCAAATTATTTCCGACTTCCCTAAGAATATTAGAGACGCGCCGCCACTGGTAGCTAGATTATGTGATAATGATAATCCACATTGAACGGGACCTTAGTGTAAGGCCTGAGTGGACGCTCGGAGCGGAGCGTTCGGCGGGCCGTGCAGCGGGGCGCGCACAAACTTAACATGACGCCCCGCTGCACGCCCAAATCGAGCGTCCACTCAGGCCTTACACTTATAGCCGCCGGCACTTACGCATTTATTGTTGTTGTTCGAATACTTCGAATACAATAGTGATGCGGTGCGATGTAAGCACCTGCCGCCATAATGTCTCATTCAATGTGGACTATCACATATAATCTGCGCGGGAACCCGCACCCCGCAGCCCCGCAGTGTAATGAGAGTTCTTGCACCATATAAATCGGTCCATACCTTACCAAAGGCGCGACACGGGTCTATCGGTGTGAACCGAGTGTCGGTGACCTTGAAACGCTACGATTCTAAGCAATTTAGCAACTTTGCCCGTCCGAGGAGTGATTTCCACACACCGCGCCACCCTCGCGCGCCCCCGCTCGCGTCCGGACACGCACACATAGCCGAGAGACGGGTTTACAGCACACATGCTTCGGTGATTCTTCTTATTACGTTAGTATATCTTTTTTGACCTTACTTACAGACTAAGTACATTTCAAGACTCCGGTTTTTTTATCAAAGACATTTACATAAAATACATATTAGAGGAATAAGTAGGAACACTTTACCCTTGAAAAAAAATCACCATCTGTATAATTAAGAAACTATGGCTTAAAATCATCTTATGTTTATTCTAAAAAGCTTACTGAAATGACTGATAATATTGAGATTTTAATAAAACTTTTGTACCTGTTGTATACATCTGTTTCTTTTATTCCTACCTCCTACCCTGCCGCCACTAGGTACTTAGCACTTTACACTAGTGGCTCTGTGAGCTGTAGACCTCAAGTTTTTTTTTTTTAATTTAGATAATATTCCATGTAATCAAAGAACCTGCTCACAATACTTCACGAGAATCGGTTGTGAAATGCAACCCGTAGAGGTAAACAAAACTAAATTCGGCCGCAGAAACACAAAATGAATGATAAAAAATAGTCTTTTAAATTTCCGAAAAGTGACTCGAAAAAAAATCTATAGAGTTACCGAACCTGCTCACAAAATTTCACGAGAATCGGTTTAGAAATGCGACCTGTAGAGGAGAACACACCAATGTAAAAAAAAAAAATTTTTTCAACATTTACTTGACGAAAAAATTATACTTAGTTATAGAACCTGCTCACAAAATTTCACGAGAATCGTTTGAGAAACGCGACCTGTAGAGGAAAAAACCACGGAATAATAAAAACCAGTGGAAATGGCAAGGGGGCGTGCCGCGCTGTCATAAATATGAGGAGATACGCAGCATTGCTTCAGTTCGCAGCTTTCGCTTGTGCGTGACAGTTGTGTCGCTACCATTACAAAAAAATCTAAATTGCATGAAAAATGCCATATTGCGCAGTTTTGGAGTACAAAAACGATAGCCGGAGCAAAAACGTTGCCAATGGTGGCATTTCATACCATCGCTAGGTCTTATTTTATTTTATTTTCAATAATTTCTAATATTCTGTTTTAGGGCATTTTAAGCAAATAGACACCAAACAAAAATAAACCTTATCATTAAGCAATAGAGTTGATTTTGCACCATACGTCAAAGTATGCAGCAATCTAGAACATTCGCTACTCAAGTAGTGCGCGTATGATGTCGATAAGTTATCGATATTTGGTGCAAGTTATCTATTATAAAGATTGAAATATAATTCAATGTTTTTTAGGGTTTAAAAGTAAAATAATGTAATTCATTGTAACTAGTGTACGGGGATTAAATAATGTATCTGTATTTCAGAGTTATTGAAATTTTTGCACTGATATTATTGATTTTCATCAAAATCGTTAGAGCCGTTTCCGTGATCACCGAAATATATAGTAGAATTGCTCGTTTAAATATATAAGATACAATATAAGTCAGAAATATATTGACTGAAGTAATTTTTTTTAAACGAATATACGACATTAATGTTTTTTTTTTTCGTTATTTTAGACTAAATTAGAATACATTTTGGACTTAATTAAATGCCATGACCTATTCTTATTTTTATACACGGGTAACACGGGACCCTATTAGATAATAAGACTCCGTTGTCCGACTGTCACCAAGCTGTATTTCATGAACCGTGATAGTTAAACAGTTGAAATTTTCATAGTTGAGTATTTTTGTTGCCACTGTAACAAAAACTAAATAACAGAAAAAAAATATTTAAGGGGGGTTTCCATAAAACAGACACGTTTTTTTGCAGTTTTTAGAATTCCGTACCCGAAGGGTCAAAAATAGAACCCTATTGGTGACGCCCAGGCGTCCGCCCGTCCGTCCGTCCGTCGTCTGTCACAGAATTTTGTTCCTAAGAATTTTTTAACTTCCCGTTGACCTATGCACTTGAAATTTGGTGATAATGTTTATTATTACGTATATCTGGGGGCACGGCAGTGCCCCCGCCAAGTCGAGCGCGAAGCAAACACTGCCGTACCATCCTTTACTGGAACCATTTCGCCGCATTTTCAAGCCCCTATTTGAGAACCTCTGGATAAGACCAGAACGCAGAAATTTTCGACATCCAGTAAGCTATAATCACATACTTAAAATCCAAAATTTCAAGTCTGTAGGTCATTTAGTTCCGAAGTTAAGCGAAAGCAAAGTTTCGCATTTTCGAAACTCACACACTCATAATCATAAGAATAGAACTAGTACTTCCCATAAACTCAGAGAGCTGAAATTTGGTACAGAGTTAGGTTAGGTTAGGTTAGGCAAAGTCATTTTATATATTTAAAAAATAAAGTAATGGCGATGCAAGTCGGTGGAAATCTTGTTCTGTGGACACCCCTCCGGTGCTATTGACTAAAACATAACCGACTTGGTCTAACATTACATATCATTACTTTTTTGTTGTAGAAGAACTGTGTTGCGAGACTTGCATCTTTTTACATGTAATGTTTTTGATGGGATTTTACCAACAAATACTAATATATTGATAAATCACTTTTTTTGTGGTTGGTTCGGAACCCTTAATGTGCGAAGTCCGACTCGCACTTGGCCGGTTTTTACAGATAATGGTTCAGAATCCGGCGTGCGCGGGTCCAACTCGCACTTGGCCGGTTTTTTATATTTTTTTTGTGTGCGTGTGTGGTAAAATAAAAGCTTAATAATCTATATATTACACTTGCTACATTATTATTACCTACATTATTATTTATTGAATGCTACCAGATTATGACCAAAGTTATTAAGTCATTAAATAAAAATGTTTTCGAACATTAATATTACAATATCGATAACGTGGAAGTGAAGTATAGCACATCACTAAAGTACACGCAAAGTGCTCTATCGGCGAGTAGCCGAACTAGGGTATGTACTCTTATAGTTTTTCTCTTAGCAGTTCAGCTATTGAACGCTAGATGGCAGAACTTTGAAGGCGCAAAAGAATTTCAATCATTTCCCTTGCACTTAAAGTTTAAATTAAGTGAAAGCTCCGTTGTTCATAGCACCTTTTTAAATAAAATACTACGACCAATCACTTTCAAGATTTCAATGTGTTTAGCATAATTATAGTGTGAGTTTTAGCGACACCGGTCTCGATACTAATCGCGACTTATGCCATTTCCACTGGTTTTTATTATTCCGTGGAAAAAACAAAGAAAAATAAGAATTAATTGATAAAAAGTTTGTATTTATAAATTTCCAAAAAGTGACTCGACAAAAAAAATATATGTAGTCATAGAACCTGTTCACAAAATTTCACGAGAATCGGTTGAGAAATGCGAGCTGTAGGGGTAAAATACGAAATCATTCAAGGAAACTCACGGCACTTACGTCCTTTTGTTTGGGCAAGACAGTGTTTAAGCGTTTACTCAACAACCGTTTAACGTATCTTATTCAAACCAAAACAAATTGAAAGAATTTATTTATTTACACCCTCCCAATTTTTTGACCTCGCAGTTTAGAAATTAAAGAGGGGGGATGAACTTTTTACGACTTTCACGGCGAATATCTCACCAACGGTTGAATTAAATGGAAAAGTTTTTTAGAAACCCCTATATCATTTTTAAAGACCTATCCATAGATATCCCACACGCCGATGTACATTGTTTATTTCTTTTCATCCCATACATTGTTTAGGCCCTTGGCAGACGGGTTTTCCACCGTGATACAAGTGGCAGACGAATTTATTTCTTCATAATAGTCCATAAACTATCATCTGACAAAATTTCATGCGAGAGGAAATACTGATTTTTTTTACATGTTCACGTGCTTGGCAGACGAGTATTCCACCGCGCTACAAGTGGAAGACGATTTAGTTTCAGTCGAGAGGAAATGACTGAATTTTTTTTTTTTTCGTCTTTGGGAGGCTGCTGCTCCTCAACCCACCAACGGAATCGTGGCAGACGTCCACAGTAATTTTTTATTCATCTTTCTTAACTACTACAAGTTTTCATGCGAGAGGAGATGTAATCGTGACATTTGGTGACAAGAAGAGCGAGAGAGAATAAGAGAGAAGATGTTTATTGAAATAACAAATACCTACTAACTATATTGATAAGATCAATCAGATTTTTTCTTTGAGATTTTCTTATTTTTCCTATTGAAACCAACTTAATTTTGCAGTTGGTTCGGAACCCTAAATAAGTTCGGCACGCACTTGGCCGATTTCTTCTGTAACATGCTCAATTATAAACACTGATACCTAATCAACGCAACACACTCCTGGCGTGCCCCTGGCCCTATCAGAGCAGGGAGCAGACCAAACAAAACATCGCACTAAAGTCAAATCTAGTAAAGTCTCAATTACGTGTAATTTTGTGATTACGTTTCTGGAACCACATGGCCTAGGCATACTTAATCATCAAGGGGCGTAACCACGATTGAATCATCATAGCAGCTGGCGGGTACCGCCCCCTGCCTCATCACCGGGCGACGGAGCCAGGACAGTCAGTCTGAGCGGCGACGTCTACCTCTCGGGACGATGTCCTCTCTACTTATACAATGTATCTTTTTAGCCGTCTGGTTTGTGGACCTCAACAGTGAAGTGTATCAAGACCGACCCAAAATCAAGACCTCAGATGGCGATTTGATACTGCAGCCGGCTTTGGACAAGAATATATATCTACTCCCTAATGGCCCCAAGTCGAAAGTGTTCATCGGTTCCACAGACCTGCTCGCCATCAACGGTAGCAGCGCTCCCAGTGGGCTGCCGGGCCCTACGTCAAATTACGATAATGGTAAATATCTATCAGATATACCTGACATCCTACGCAGGTTGGACAACCTAGACGCTCGTGATAGCATAGGGACTAATAATGTTCAAACCAACATATCAACAATTTTAAGACGGATTAATAGATTTAACACGAGACTTACTCATCTTGAAGCTCAAATCAGCTCACTGACGAGAGACGCGTGCCAATCGAACCCATGCAAACACGGCGGTACCTGTTTAACGTTAGTGGGAGGTTATCACTGCCTGTGCCCCTCTAATTGGGAAGGAACTGATTGTGATGTGGATGTCAACGAGTGCCGTAACTTTGCTGGGACAGATTTGGGCTGCCAGAACGGCGCCGTTTGTATCAATAAACTTGGATCATACGAATGCCAATGCAAGTTTGGATGGTTTGGTGTCCACTGTACTAGAAAAGTAAAGGATTGCTCCGGCGGTAACTATGAAATGTGCGGCCACGGAACGTGCGTTGAAGCAAAAACGGGAACGGGCATCACATGCTTTTGTAATCAAGGCTGGACGCAAAACGACACCCAATCCGCCTGTTTAATAGACGTGAACGAGTGCGATAACAATCAAGGTCCGCATTGCTCCGTTAATCCCAGAGTCGACTGTGTTAATACCCCGGGCTCATTCAGGTGCGGGCCGTGCCCACCCGGCTACGAAGGCGACGGCTACATTTGCTCCGACATAGACGAATGTATGACGATTCCAAACGGTGGCTGCAGCCCTTTAGTTGCATGTCATAATATCATTGGCTCCCGTATTTGTGGAAATTGCCCACCTGGCTATCTCGGAGACGGAATAACGTGCACTTGGAGAGGGTCGTGCAGTGTAAACCGCGGCGGATGTCATCCCTCGGCACAGTGCATCGAAAACCCGGGTTTCCTCGGCCAGATGACTCCCTGTGTGTGTCCCGCGGGCATGGCAGGGGACGGCTTGGGACCTCACGGCTGTTATTTTTCTACTGGAGAAAATTCTACACAGAGCTGTGAGAATAATCCGTGCATTCACGGACGTTGCCATTTGCTACGCTTAGGCTACACGTGCATTTGTTTCGATGGTTATAGCGGTGCTTACTGTGACTCGCCCGTTGACCACTGCGCCGGCAACCCGTGCTACAATGGAGGAGTCTGCAGGCAGGATCCCAGCTTGACCAAAGGCTTCAGGTGCGAATGCTTGGCTCAGTACACCGGTGAACTATGCGACACTCCAGTTCAAAGCTGCGGTGGCATATTGGCCAACGAAGAAGGTAGCCTTACCTATCCACCGCACAATAGCACAACTCACAACTCAAAATGCGCTTGGATAATCCGTACAGTTCCAGAAAAAGTTATTAATATTACCTTTAGTAGATTCAATTTAGAGCCCAGTCCAGACTGCAGCTTCGTTTTCTTGGAAATACACGACGGTCGAAACACGGCCGATCAACTTATTGATAGATTTTGTGGATCTTCACTCCCCAGTAACATTATCTCTAGTCATAATTCTTTGTACCTCTGGTTTAAATCCGAATCCTCAATTAATAGAGACGGGTTTGCTTTACATTGGACTAGTATACCCCCATTTTGCGGCGGCGCGATAGACGCGACTAAACACGGACGTATTAGTTCCCCGGGCTCGCCAGGCAAATATCCTCCGAATAGAGATTGTTACTGGCACTTGCAAACCAATCTTAATAAGAGAATAGAATTGCACTTTTTCGAACTGGATATAGAAAAACATTCTAATTGTAGCTTTGACTATATTGCTATTTATGATGGAGACCTCACCAGCGACCCTCTACTTGCGCAATATTGCAATTCAACTCTCCCCACGCCCTTTCACTCGGTCGGCTCAGACATCTTAATTCACTTCCACTCGGATGGATATGGAGCAGGTAAAGGCTTCCAAATTTCGTATGCTCCGGCCGAAGGCGTCCCGGGATGCGGCGGCTTGTACACCGCGGATAAAGGTGAAATCGTCTCGCCGTCATTCAATGGCAAATATCTACATAATTTATTATGTAACTACAAAATTCAAACAAACCCGGAAACTAAAATCCGATTCTCATTCGTTTCTTTTGCTTTAGAACGCTCATCTGGTTGCAAGTATGACTATCTTAAAATTTATGATGGTCCTTCGCCTGACTCGAGAAGCATTGGTAAATTCTGTGGTACCTTGTATCATAAGACTCCGTATACATCTTCATCTAATTCTCTCTTTATTAAGTTCCAGAGCGACTACAACGTTGCCTCTGAGGGTTTTAAAATAACATATGAATCGGTTTGCCAACATACAATAGTCGGGGACAGTGGTGTAATAAAATCCCCCGGCTATCCCAATAACTACCCAGCAAATCGAGTATGCGAGTATGTGATCCGTACTACACCTGGTAAAGCGATTCAATTAACTTTCCAAGATTTTGATCTCGAGGATAATATATATTTTAGTTGCCGCTACGATAATGTGGAAATTCGCGACGGGGCCGACATAAATGCGACTTCGTTAGGTAGATTCTGCGGAGGTCCCGAGCATATGCCACCCACCAGGATATCTACTCATAACTACATGTACATTCGATTCATTTCCGACATGAGTCTCTCGGGCACTGGTTTTTACGCGAATTATACAACAATTGACACAAAATGTGGAGGTATTTATCGCGACAATACCGGTCTGATTAATTATCCAAATACCAATAATGAAAATTATGAAAATGGCCAGACCTGTACTTGGGTTTTAATAGCTCTTGAAGGATCACTTGTAAAACTAACGTGGAATAGATTTGACTTGGAAGACAACTCCGATTGTGACGCTGACTATCTTGAAATTAGTGAAATAGATGATAATAATGAAAATAATGTCATGCAGCGGTACTGTGGCACAACTCCCCCGCCTGCTCTGACTTCCACTACAAACCGTTTAAAGCTGAGGTTCCACTCAGATTCCAGTATACGGTCATCTGGATTTTCCGTACTATATACTTTCATAGACGCGAAAAAACATTGTGGTGGGCATTTTATCAATACACATGGATACATATATTCACCAGGATGGCCAAAACTATATGATGGAAGTCGTGACTGCACGTGGACGATCACAGTTCCTGTGGGGCAACAAATCATGTTAAATATATCTCAATTCGATCTAGAACGACCAATAAGAGGAACATGCGATAGTGGCGACTTCTTAGAAATTAAAAACGGTGGGACTCCGAACTCGGCTCCAGCAGGAAAGTTCTGTGGAAGTTTTAAATCCAAAATTATAAAATCTCTCGCAAACACAATTTCTCTTCATTTTCATTCTGATAGTTTTATACATGGCAGAGGGTTTCAAATTGAATGGGATGGTACTATCACGGGTTGTGGCGGGGTTCTTACAAGCGCCTCCGGGTCGATAACTTCGCCAAACTATCCACAGACATACAACGATAACGCGGAATGCTTTTACAAAGTTGTTACAAGCCCTGGCTCGCGGATTCAAATCACTTTTTCTGATCTCGATTTGGAACGAACACAGGATTGTAAGGACGATTTTATAGAGATATTCGACGGTCTTACTCAAAATGATCCCGGTTTAGGTAGGTTCTGCGAAATGTCTCCTGCCGCGAATAGAATAATAACCACATCTAATAACGCCTATATTAAATTTCGGTCAGATATATACATGGGAGGCAAAGGATTTTATTTAAATTACAATACTGTTTGTAACAATAACATAACTGGTAATTACGGCACTTTAGAAAGTCCTGATTTCCCAGGCAATTATCCAGGTAACTTAAACTGCCTGTGGACTATTACTGTGCCTAAAGGCCACAAAATCAACGTTACTTACACGCATTTTGATGTTGTCAAATTCACAAGAATACCTTCGCCGTATTACGGAACAAGAGGAATTCCAATTTCTTCGAGTTGGTCGAACCAACCTGCACGTAGCTGCGACCACGACTACCTACAAATCAGGCAATTACCAGATAATGACTTTTCTGAAAAGCTCTGTGGAACCACCATTCCTGGCAAATTCACTTCTAAGAGTAACGTTTTACAAATTAAATTTGTAACGAGCTCTTTTGTACCACCCAATCACATAGGTTTCCAGTTGGAGTGGGTGAGATACGGCTGCGGAGGAATTGTACAAAAATCGTATGGAACGTTGTCATCGGATAAAAACGCCATGGCTGACGAAGAGATGGAATGCGAATGGCTAATACAAGCACCACTGGGCAGAAGCATTAGTATTACGTTTACAGAGATATATTTAACTGAGACCAACAACTGCACCAACGATGCTATTGAAATTTATAATGGGCCAACTACAAGCTCACCGCTGATCACAAAGCTGTGCCATCGCAAGCTCTCCACGATCCAGTCTAACACCAACGTCATGCTGGTTCGATACGTTAAAAAGTCGAACCTTAGGGGAGCATACTTCCAGTCTTACTTCGACGCTTATCGGACTGGATGTGGTGGCAGAATAGATGCACCAACAGGAATAATTAGCTCCAAAAATTACCCTCAAAATTATGATACGAACACACATTGCGTTTGGCTAATATCCGTCCCTCAATATCATCGAATCGAACTAAACTTCCTGGATATCGATCTATACTCGCCCAACAATGGCAATGACGACGAATGCCACGATTTTATCAAAATTTATGACGACGCATCGGTACAATTGATATTAATAAAAAATTACTCTAGGCTTATATGCCCCAAATCTAGAGACACTCCATATACATCAGAGAATAACAGAATAGCCATTGAATTCGTGTCCGATGGTTCCATGACTTCCAAAGGCTTTAAGGCCAACTTCTCTATGACATGCGGAGCAAATATAATTGCTCAATCCGATGGTATTATTACTAGTGACAAATCCCTAAAACACTTAAACAGAAGTTGCACATGGACTTTAGTAGCGCCACAACCAGATCAGAAAATCACGCTGACCGTCACTCACATCGCGATTCCTAAAAATTACGACACCGTTAGTAACAAGAACTGTCCTTCGTCTTACCTACGAATTCTGGAAGGTAGTGATAGCAATGGACCCGTCATTGGTGAATATTGCGGAAACAAAGCCCCTCCAATGATAGTGAGTCAAGGAAGCGCTCTTACAATAGAGCTAGGCACGTACGCTAGTAATATTAGTGGACAATTTTCTGCTCACTACACTACACTAAGTAATGCCTGCGGAGGATCATATACTTCAGAAGAGGGTACTATAGCTTCACCGAACTATCCTCTTGCATATCCCGGTGGTGCAGATTGTGAATGGGTCCTAAGCACATCGCCAGGTAATAGAGTATATGTTATGTTTGAAAAATTCGACTTGGCTTCATCTGAAAATTGCAATGAGGACTATCTCGAATTGCGTGAAAATAACGGAGCCGGACCTTTAATAGATGTATATTGTGGTAACACTATTCCAGAAAATACGACAAAAGCATCAAAAATATATATAAAGTTTCACAGTGACAATAAGAATCCTGGTAAAGGATTTCTAATTCATTACGGTTTCTTGCATGGAAATGAAATTACTGGTTTAGAGAGAGGTGAGATCTCATCTCCACTATATCCTGCTTCATACGATGGAACAGGCGAATATACGTGGAGAATTATTACGAAAAATCCAGCAGAATCATTATCTTTGACCGTAGACCGTCTGGAAATACATACGTATGGAACAAATTGTTCAAATTATTTGGCTTTTTACGACGGGTATGACGATGGTGCGCCGATACTACAAAAGCTTTGCGGAATATTGCGGGACATGGAAATCCCAACAACTAGAAACATAGTCTTTATTAAACTAAAACTAGACAACTCTAACACTGGGTCTATATTCCACATCCGGTGGGCTAAATCCGATAGCTCTATTCTAGATGATCCAGAGGATCCAGAAGCCAATTGCGGTTCTAATATAACTCAACAGATACAGCCCGGGAAAAGTGTAAACGTAAATTCGCCTGATTATCCGGAACCATACGCCGACGAATTATTATGTGAGTGGGTGTATAAATCTTCACCCGGCTACCATATAGGTTTAAAGTTTGTTGACCTACAGCTTGAAGAAAGACCAAATTGTTTTGCCGACTACGTTTCGGTAATGGGTTCAGACACCGGTATGAAATGGAAACCCATTAAACAAAATATATGCACGCTCGAAGCAGCCCAAAATATCGATGTAGATACTAGTTTCATGAAGCTGGTCTTCAGCAGCGATTACTCGATGTCAGGGAAAGGTTTCAACGCCATTGTGTCGTCAACGTGCGGTGGTTATATGTCAGAACCCTCGGGTGAAATCGGAATCACTTGGCAAGAATCACAAGGATTTAGGGTAAATTGCCAGTGGAGGATTAAAGTCCGCCCAGGCAGAGTAATAAAATTCAAATTTGTACAATTTAATATTACCAATACAGAAAATGAATGTTATAAATTCGTTACTATTCGTAATGGAGATTCAAAAGAAGCGCCTCTCTTAGGAAGTGGTAAATATTGCGGATACTCTCATGAAAGTCGTGTGGAATTAGAGACCTCTAGTAATGCTCTCTTTGTAGCATACACTAGTAATAGAAACCAAGCACAAGTTCAAACTTTTCGATTACACTACGAAGAGAAGAATATCGAGTGCGGAGTAACATCAAACCTAGATACTGCTCACAGTTGGGAAGTCTTCAGCACCCCCAACTACCCCTCCATTCCTGTGCCGTATTCTGAGTGTGTTTGGGTCTTCAGGGGTCCTGTAGGGGAAGTACTAAGGGTGGATTTTTCGGATTTTGATTTAAAACACGAAATTGATTGCAGAACGGAGGCCCTTGAGGTTAGAGATGGTATGTCGAATTTGGCTCCACTTAAAGGACGATACTGTTTAGATAAACCAGGATCTATCAAGTCTAGTAGCAATAGCTTATATATCAGATATGTCACTCAAAGTGAAATGCCAAACCGTGGCCTAAAAGCTAACGTCTCGATCGATGTGTGCGGCGGCACAATATTTGCCAGTACTGGAGAATTGTCGTCACCTGGATACCCACATTTACCACCGCTAAGCGAGGGCACAGTATGTGAATGGCGTATAACAGGGACTTCCGGTCTAGTTTTTCAACTGAAACCACAGGCTATGGACTTACCTGATTCCGAAGTTTTATGTGCCACCAAAGTCACTATTGAAGACGGAATAGGAGACAATAATACTTTAAAAATATTCTGCAACGAGGATTCAGAAGATTTTACTCCCATAGAAACATTTTCCAACGAGATGATCATTAAGTACTATGTTGGTAAAAAATCGACTTATCACACTTCTGACTCGAAAGGATTTAGATTCACCTTCAATTCATCCAGACCAATGTGTGGAGGCAGCATAACAACACCAGAAGGCTACATAACGACTCCTGGATACCCTAGAAAGACGACAATTTACTACTGTTATTGGTTCATCACTGTGCCTGATTCTTCCAGGCGAGTCCGTTTAGAAATTGAAGATTATGACCTTATACGAGTAGATGGGTATAGAATAGTCATTTACAATGACGACCGTCGGATATTAATCCAAAGTATAACGAACAAGAATTACAATCCACTGAATAATGTTTATGAATCATCTGGGAATACACTTGGTATTTCTATAGTCATGTCATCTTTATCTTCTCAGCATAGTAGGTTTAAAGCAAAATTCAGCTCAAATGAGCAAGCGTTGTGTGGCGGCACTCTGACGGGCGATAGTGGCGAACTCTCTTCGCCAGCTTTAGAGCGATCGTACTCATGCGACTGGAGCTATAGTGGGCGAAGCAGAAATCAAGATGATGACAGTGGCGAAGCTGATGGTTTTAAATATAATACAATATTAATTGACGCTAAGATCAATTCATCGATTTCTAGAACTAGATGGCGCGATCCCAAACTAAATATTCGGGCTATAATGGCTGATAAAGGCGTCACATTCGACAGAAACCTCTGCGGTAATGACGAATTACAATTGCGAATACCTTCACATGGCATAAACTTAAAGGCGACACAGAATAATGGAGCATCACTTTACTTTCATTTGAATTGGAAACTGCAGCCTTGCGGTGGAATAGTAAGAGTCGGAGAGGAAGCTATTAATGTTCTTAACGTGCCAAATAATTATAACCATTCATTGGACTGCGCTTGGATCCTCAGCGTGCCTATAGGAAACAGAATTAAGATCAAACTAGAAGGATATTTTAAGTTAGGTTGTTCTGACGAGTTTATTAAGATAAGTCAAGGAACGGGTTATAATCAACCCACTATGGGAGACTTTTGTAAAGACCAAATGCCAAATAGAGACTTAGATACATCTTATACGTATATTTATATTCAGTACCATTCGAGCGTAAAAAATGAGACGTCCATTAAACTTATGACAGAAATGGTTAATCACCAATGTGGAGGACATCTCACAGGGTATGATAGAATATTTACATCCCCTAATTATGGTAAGCAATACATTGAAAATCAAGAATGCGCCTGGGAGATACAAGCCGATTTAGGTAATAGAGTATCTTTGCAATTTATAGACCGGTTTGTAATAGAAAAAACAGAAAATTGCACAAAAGACATGGTGATTATTTATGATTGGGATGAAGAATCGTACCAAGAAAAAGCGCGCGTCTGTGGCCGTATTCCGCCGCAGGTTTACAACTCTACGAATAACAAAATGAAAGTAGTTCTGCGGACTGACGGCGACACTAACTTAGACGGATTTAAAGCTCGGTGGAGCCCCATCTGTGGAGGCAAATACAGAGCCAAAGATAAAGAGCAAATATTGTATAGTCCCGGCTTTCCCCTTGACTACCAGCCGTCATTGGAATGCCACTATGAAATTTCAGCACCGGGGCAGAAAATCAGTATAAAATTTCTAGAATTTGAGCTTGAAGGGACCTATCCTTATTGCTCTTATGATAACATCAGTATATCTGATACGTACCATTATGATGATAGTACATATTGTGGTACAGAGATGCCGACCCCGAGTCGTTTCAGTGACAAGGTGTTTATTACTTTTAAGACCGATAGAGGTATCCAGAGAAAAGGATTTAAATTATCTTATTCGTTTTATTCGTGCGGTGGTAAAGTGAATGAACCCACAGTTATAACTTCGGGCGAAGGTATTAATTATGAAAGATACATGAACTGTACGTGGGTGATCGAGGCACCTTCTAATAGAGTGGTTATAGTAAAGTTTACTACCATGGATATTGAAGGACGCTCGTGTTCTTATGATTTCGTGGAATTATTTAACGGAGATTCGATAGATTCTAAAAATCGCATAATGAAAACGTGCGGGTTTGTACGAAATGAAAACCTCGTCTTTAGAAGCACTAGTAACAAAATGCTTATGCACTTTGTGACGGATGGAAGTGACAACGAGTACGAGGGATTTAAAGCTGGAGTCTTCTTTAGTTACACGGACTCTGTCGGTTGCGGTGGGTATATTAACTTGACAGAAACGTCCCAACAAATTACGTCTCCATTAATTAACGGTAGCACGGTTTACGAAAGTTTCTTAGACTGTCTCTGGATCGTGCGAGCACAAAGTGACCAAGTTATCAAAGCCGAATTTATTACTTTTCATGTATCCCCTTGCAACAATACTAACCAGACCGCCTTGGGCAACAAATGCGACTGTGATTTGGTTGAAATCAAGGATGGTTTAAATCCAGATAGTCCTCAAATCAATGTGTATTGTGGCCATACAATACCACAGCCAGTGATTTCGTCCGGAAATCTAATGAGTATTAGGCTCTCAACGGACGGTGAAATTGAGAGTTCAGGCTTCAAAGTTCGTTTAACTGCGGTCCGTAGTGCTTGTGGCCAACCCGCATTTACATTATCTTCGGAAAAACAGGTTATACGCTCTCCAGGATACGGGACTGGGGCTATGCCCCGAGGATTGAATTGTGTTTATGAACTCATTCCGTCTAATGCTTACAGAGCAATTCATGTGAGGATTCATAATTTAGATCTACAACCTAGCGATCCCGATAGAAACCAATGCAACAAAGATAAGCTTACTGTACTTGGCCGGGAGACACCACGGAATCTAAGTCTCGGTTCAGATTATGTTCACGAATACGGGAATAGAGACGTATTTGATGCGCCTTACTACTTTGAGGAATCGTTAACTTTGCCTAAAGAATTACAACTGTGCGGTATTCATACGTCTGGAGACTATTACTTATATGGCACTACAGTCCTAAATCTATACACCTCTCCGTATTCCGATGGGAAACAACATAAAGGGTTTGAAATAGAAGTATCTTACGTTGATATCTGCGGTAGAAACTACACCGAGCCCCAAGGCCGCATCAAAGCGGTACAGCGGGATAGGCATACCGCAGAAACCCAAAAAGATTGTTACACTTTAATAACTGCTCCTGAGAATTATACTATATCTGCGTATTTTATAACTGTAAGATCCGACTCTTATAATAATGAAGTGTATCTCGAAGTGCTCGATGGCGATAAGACAAGCGCGAAAAGTTTGTTAAAAGTTACGGAGGCGTATGACACAGACTTTGCAGTATTTTCAACGGGCAGGCACCTGCTCCTGCATAACCACCAGGATCACGGCGCCCGTGTTAGCTATGATTTAAATTATATCATAACTAACAAAGGACCAGGCTGCGGTGGGAAATTACATAACGAGTACGGCCTGGTGTCGAGTCCCCTGTATCCGAAAACCTATCGCCAGAAAAATACCTGTGAATGGGAACTAGAAACAGTTGTCGGTACTAAATTGAAATTACATTTCTCGATATTCGACTTAGGTAATGTATGCAACGAAAACTACGTGAAACTGGTCAAACGAAACGGAGACACAATAATGACTTACTGTGACGAGATTCCGGCGGATTACACCAGTGAAGATAATTACGTTAAAATTGTATTTGCAACTTCTATGAACAACGGTGGTATAGGCTGGCTTGCCCATTTTATTGGCCTTGTCTAAACACTTTAATCAAGACAAAAAGCTAGGATAAAAATAATCGCATTTTATATAAATCTACTTGTACTTAAAGGAAACGGTAATGCACAAACTAGCCCGTATGGTGGTAAGCGGTCACCGTATAGGGTCGCTAGGCCAGTTACGCGGCCTGCGTCAGTTTATAACCGCCTGAACAGCGAAGTTTTTTCAATTAAAGATATTTAAATTTTTACATGCCCTTAGGAAACAGTAAGTGGTACCTATGCATTTTAATTGGTAGCAATTGAGTGGGAATATATTTAAAAAAAACGGCCAAGTGCGAGTCGGACTCGCGCACGAAGGGTTCCGTACCGTTATCTATAAAAACAGCAAAAAACACGTTTGTTGTATGGGAGCCCCCTTAAATATTAATTTTATTGTTTTTTAGTAGTATTTGTTGTTATAGCGGCAACAGAAATAACATCATCTATGAAAATTTTAATTGTCTAACTATCACGGTTCATTAGATACAGCCTAGTGACGGATAGACAGACAGACGGACAGCCAAGTGGCCGCTAACCGCGGCGCGTCAAATTAGCTGGCCGTAAACCCACATCGCCCCTATTATGGGCGCTTGCGACTCCAGCCAGAGGTACAATAAATAAATAAATAAAAATAGAAACCTGATAATTTTACAGGAAATATTTAATAAGACAGATTATTACAATATTTTCTCTTTTCTGCCCTCTGATGTTAGTACCACGTAATCCGGGTTACGTTGTTTTGTCCATTCCTGATATTAGCATCTACCGTGCATCTACCATATAGACCATCAATTTTTATTTTTTTTCGGATTACTAGTAGGGTTTGACTTGTAAAAGTGCCATTGCGGCCTACTTACAGAATAAAGTTCATTTTATTCATTTTTTATACTTTATTTTGCCATGAGAGGGCAGATTTGTAAACAGTACGGGACACATACCCAATAATTACCCATCCCATCACCAAATCCTCCTTATTTACGGCCTTATCATAAACGGACAAATTATATCACTAAGTATTAATTGTGTAATATTAATTAAGGCTAACAAAATGTTGTTATTACATTATTTAAAATAAAAAATGTATTATTTTCAATATTACTTTATTGTGGTTTTATTCTACTTACCTTACCTTCATGAATTATGAAGGTATTTTGGACTCATCACTACGCACTATCACTATAGACAAGATGCAATATTTTCATTATTGCTTTCATTTGAAATAATTGCATGTAAGAGAATAGACCACGAGTGTATAAAAAAATTAAAATACTATGATTTATAGTCTTAAATTCAATTCTTTAAAAAATGGCTTCCATAAAATTTATGATGATTTCGCCAATGTCACGTGTTCAATGACGTTGTCCGGTAACGACGCCATGACAGTAGATAAGGTTTTGTACGGTAAATGGATTCTGCCTGTCGTCGCCCCGGGCACGTGTGCTCACCAACGCGGCGACGATCAAAATCCTAGTATTATATATAGAAAGGTACTGTGTGAGAATTGTGAGCCTAGTCTTAAATTGCTGTTACAAACTGACAATTTAAACTTTCGCGCCTAAACGGATCTACAGTTCCTGTGACGTCACTCGTGTTATGACATTGAGAACCAAAGAGAATATAATATATAATCTGTATGGCTAGCACATGATGGCAACGTCAGTTTGTCGGCCTAGCTCGAGCTATCCGTCTTTTGAAGTGAAAACTTCTTTAGCGGCGCTGAGCACTTTTGTACTGGGGAAAAATGTATAAACTCGCGATAAATTCCAAGACCAGGTTAGTTGACCCCTCCTAGTATCGTGATTGCTATGTTACGAGGGGTCCCCAGCTGGTCTTCTTAGAAAGCCAAGGTTCTAACTGTTTTAAGAAAATCCTAAGATTTTCCATAAAGATCATATTTCAAATAAATTCTCATGGAAAGTAGCTCTTATTGTCCCTAAAAAAGCGTTTCCAAAGTCCAATATCGGATAGCCAGACTGACCGATTTCCGTAAAGATCATATTTCAAATAAATTCTCATGGAAAGTAGTTCTTATTGTCCCTAAATACGGTGACAGTTCCCTTCAAAATACCAAGTGGCCAAGAGTGATGGATAAAATGCCAAGGGCCTGACACGCTTTGTAAGAGAAAGATAGCCTTATTGCGATTCCTATGAGAGGAAGTAGAAAATAGTGCGATGTTTTGTCCTTATCACCGATCGAAAAAAATTGTATTTGTGTTAAAGTTTTGTGTCAAGAAGATTGCAAAACAAATTGGCAATATTTGGTAGTGCATTTTATAAATGGAGAATTAATGATAAGTTTGGTTTAAATGAATAATAATTTACCAATTATCAGATCCGTAGTGTTTGGGTGTTCAGTGCAAACATGGTGGGGTGTTCAGTGTTGGGCTGTAAAAGCAAACTCGACCGAAAAAAGGCGGATGTTACATTCCATGCGTAATTTGCGTAAGTACATTTTCTTTGCATTTTGGACCCGTGTTTATTTCTAAAATCTCACCGGTACCAAGTTACTGAGCTAAATCATAAGTTATATCATGAGACACTTGATGAAATAGGAAAAATATGGAAATTAATTCAAAAATAACCTCCAAACATTTCACATATAAACCGATCAAATCGCGTAGTATAAACCTACCATAGAAGCCAGCTTAGAATTGATGTCCCATCATTCAGTCGGTTTATAATTCGATTTCGGGATACCAACAAATAATAAAAAAATCCCCTGAAGATTACTCCACGTTTCGGGAAATTCAAGTAATTTGATTTTTTCAGTTTTTAGGGTTCCGTAGTAAACAAGGAACCCTTATAGTTTCGCCATGTCCGTCCGTCCGTCCGTCCGACCCCCGTTTTTCTCAGTAACCGTTAGTACTAGAAAGCTGTAATTTGGCATGAGTATACATATCGATGACGCGGAGAAAACGGTAGAATAAAATCTTTAAAAAAAAAATTTTTTAGGGTACCTCCCCGGGTGACAGTAACGGAAACGCACAGGGCCGGGCCGTCTTTAACCAATTTGAGGCCCTGGGCACATTAGGGTAATGGGGCCCCTATGACCTTGATAGAGCACGATTCTGTTAGAATAGACAAAGAAAGTAAACGAGTCACATTAAATGAATAGATATTAATAATATAATATTTCCTAAAAAATAAAATTAATTTTCAAAATACACCAAATTTGGGTTCTTCCTTAGAGCAAACAGCTAAATTAAATTTTCTTAAGACTGCACCGAGCAAATTTCTGAATAATTGCGATGGTTGGATCACTTGCTGTATTATTATTACTAAAGCTTGAATTCTGTAATTCCTATATATGATATTTAAGGATACACTCTACACGTCATGTGTTTCAGAAACACAATTACTTATAGTTTTCTTCATAAAAATTCAATTCAAAGTTAGCTCTACTAAAGGAAATAAACGCAAACTACCACGTTAATACTTTATGAAAGGTCTTCAATTTTTGAATAGTAACAAAACTACATGTTATCTAGGTCGTATGTGTTTAACATTTGCAAAATGTGGAGATTTTTTTAACAATGCAAAGGAAATTCCGAAAATTTGACCGGCCGCCGTAGTTTTCTTGCCGGCAGATGGGCTCCGGCCCTCAATGGGAGCAGACGTATGCTGCTTTTCTCAGTTTGACATCTCATAAAAACACGCTTTTTGACAGCTTGCTCGTATACAAATCCAAAATTGGTGTGATTGTGTTTGAAGTAGGGTAAATAAATGTTGACGTGTGGCTATGGAAGATTCTTTTAACATGGAATTTTTAGTATTAGCCATTCGTTATAACATAAAAATGCAATCTTTGGTCCCCAATGTATACTAATGCAACTAAATTATAATGATTTCCTTTACGAAAAGGCATTTTAAACGTAAAAAGGTTACTGATGTATTTCAGTTCAAAGTAATTTACTTTTTATAAATTGGCCACCCAGAACGGAACGTTATGACATTTATGTCACTCATCATATTTCAAATAAAAATTTGTAAACAAATTGTATTTTTATATTTCAATAATTTAACGAATCTAATGTTATATTTTATGTGTATATGTACGGCGCTTTCACGTCAAACAATGATTGCCTAAATATATCGCAGAATCTGCATAAACAAAACATATCCCAGAATCTGTACAAACAGGCACAATTATTATGGTGCTTTGAACAGAAGTTTATAAAATATCAGCGTTATACCAAGAAACAGATCTAGAGTGCTCTCTTGCAGCGGGAGCAGAAGAAAGAATATCGGAGTTTCTTCGCCAGTTTGAGTGATGTGGATTTAAATTGTGTATTGTCTAAGCCGCCTGGTCATAATATAATTATACCTAGAATGAAAATAATAAACCTATGTTTCATTTATAAATAATAAACCAAGTAGTTGTTGGGGATGTGGTGACAATGACGATGTGTAACAAACAAATCTGCAGTAATTACTTATAATATTAAACTGCGCTAGTTTCTATCTAAAGCTTTCATGCGTTGGAAATCCCGTTGCTTTGATTTTGTACAAGTAAGTACTTATGTCGCATCGCAATAATTGTCTCGACGTTATATTAAACGAATAGGAAATAATAATAATTGCTATTTATTATTGATGAAAATAGACGCAATGTTAACCATTATTGAACCTTATCTCGTTGCAATAAGGTTCACGGATGTTCAGTTAAGTGTCATCGACGGCACGACTGTATAAAAGTTAATTTGTCAGAGCTGATACAGTAGTGGTCCGGCCAAGTTCCACAATTGCAGAATGTTACAATGACTTTCTTGATGATATTTGTTATATCATTAGGTTTTATAGTGCTTGTCATTCACGATAACGACGATGCGCAGGGAATGTCATACTATTGTATGCGCAATTCTGCGGATTGGGTTACGACGGGAGGTCGTGAATAACAAGAACTACCTATAAGGTTAGGTACTGGTTCCTCAAATACAAAGTTGATTCACAATATTGCTGCAGTTATCCCGTGCCGTATAAATAGTTTCAGTAGTTATTATATATATTGTAATAAAACTACCGCTTCTTCTCTTAAAACTTGCATTAAATCAGTGTCCATTTTAGAGTTAACCAACTGATAAACAGAAAATAATCAATTTATGAAAAGTTTTGCTTAAAATAACCTATTTAAGGTACAACATATACTCGTATCATGAAAATCACCAAGTAAACTCTCAAAATAAGTACCTAAGTCATAAACATAAAACAGTCATAACATGCACGAACCGATTAGGAAAAGTCTTTCTCTGTTTTAAGTTGTATAAAAATGAGTCTGTGAGGAAAGGGCAAAACAAAATACATTTTACAAAACAGGGGTTCAAAGTTTTATTTTATAAACAAGGAACTGAGTATTTTACTACCACAAATTCCAAATTCAAGACATTTTCAGATACAACTAATACTTGAGTTTTGGTTACAGATCAGAACTTGACGATTTTTGTTACACTTCTCTTATGCACCAAGAAACCTTTAAATACAAAATCTATATTGTCATAAGTTGGCACAAACATGGGTTAATTGGGTAAATTATTTAAAAAATTGAAATTTGACAGGCGCTGAGAATTTACCCCGCACGATAGGCCCTTAAATAAACGCCTAATTCTAACCAGTCATATATATTTTTTTAAATTGAAAATGAGGCCGACGCTTATGCGAGCTCACCCAGAAGATTCACTCGTACCTTAAAAAGGTCCAGGTTATTTGAACTCGGAAGTACCTACATACGCCATTCGAATACCAAACCAGTAAACATTATAAAAAAAGATGATTTTGACCAGGTAATGAAAGTAGCCAGTCGTACGTCGTCTGGATATCTGATGGAAGAAGGGGGAAGGCGGTATGAGCTCATGGAGTTCCTGAGCACACTCAACGAATCTAAAGAAATAAAAATGGGAAATAGGTAGTATTGCTTACAATTTTTGAAGTGAAAACTTCTTTAGCGGCTCTGAGCACTTTTGTACTGGGGAAAATTTGTTGAACTCGCGACAGATTCTAAGATTCTAAGACCAGCTAGTTGTGACTGCTCCTAGTAATCGTGATTGCGATGTTAGGAGGTGTCAACTCAGCTAAACTCAGCTGGCCCCTATACCACAAAACTTTACAAGTCTACAATTTGACAAAATTGCACAATTTTCCATAGAAAAAGTTCACAAATTTGTCGAATTGTACGCTTGTAAAGTATTGTGGTACAGGTTCCTGGTCTTAGATGCGTAAGACACAATGATACTCGGGACATATTATGTAAATGGATTATGCGAATATGAACATGAGTATGAGTACAGTACAGATACGGATACCGATACCGATATGAATATCTTTGTTATTTGGGTCATTGTCAGTCGGAAAAACAAAAGTTGTCCATTCGGTGGACAATAGTTAACGGCTTGTGTGCATGTAATTTACGTTTTTATTATATGGATTTATAGACACGGAATTACAGATTATGCGGGTTATCAGATCAATCGAAAATTAAGCTTTGTAGCCCTTAACTTTTGGCATGTCCTGTCCACCGAAAAGACGCGCACCTAAATCTGACAATGACCCATTTACTATCTTTATTGAGTTTTCACTTCTGCCGGCACTCCCGGAGTGCAACCCGTTTTTTTGATAGGTGCTGTTAGAAAGTGACGGATAAATCGAGATAAGCCGACAAACTGACGTTGCCATCATGTGCTAGCCATACAGATTACATATATTCTCTTTGGTTGTCAATGTCATAACAAGTGTGACGCTGATTGCCGTTTTAAAACACGTTCCGTTTCACGTTAATTCAAATCGAAATTATTGTTTAAAATTAGTATATAATCATATAATAAAGTAAAAACGTTTCAGTAGCTATTATTTTGTTTTTTCACCATTTTGTTCACAAAACAATGGTAAATATTATAATTGCATCTTCCCTATTATGTTATTGAGATAGTAAACCATGCTAGTTCTGAACTAATAAATTGAGACCTAAGAAGAACTGAATATCTCAACGGCAGCCCCACTACTCACTGAAAGCCTAGAAATTCTTGGTGTGGGAGGGATCCATCGACCTTGCACTCTGAAGGTGTTTATCCGCCGCCAAGAAACTTAAATACATAACATAACTTCCATACAATACAAATTGCATGCCAAATATTAGTTTGAAATATTAATTTTAGTTTGAAGCTACAAGAAAGAATGACCGTTCATTAGGACGATCCCTCAGCCATAAAACGTGACAGTAGCGCAGATATATATTATTATACTCTTTGCGATACGGTTTGAGGCCAATTCTCGGTTCGCTCGAGATGATGTCTATTCGAGATGATCTCGATTGACGCAATGTCTATCGAAAAATCTCACCAAAATGTCGAACACAGCTAAATTTCTTATTCTGGGGAATGATCGAGATTATGTCGAAAGATAATCTCGATGTCTATTGCAATACGCGTTCCGTTTTTTTCGATTGTGTTAGTTTACAATCGAGTGTAAATCAATAAATAATTTTACAAGGTTTTCCACTTAATTAAATATATCTTATATCAAAAACAAAAGCGTTATTCATTTACAATTAACTAATAAATAAATATGGTGATTTAACACATCAAATATATTTAAGTATATTTGCTCTTTTATATACTTACGTGAAATGGAACGCATAATAACTTTGACTACTTTCTTTCAATAGGTATATTTGTAAGCTGTCAATTCAATACAATATTTTCCGCCAACTTAATTCGGTAATTTAATTTAGAGCAAGGCTCCTCGAAAGCCTGAAATTTTTTACAAGCGCGGTGTCCCGCGTTTCCAACGCATTTTCGCGCCACTGTATGCCTCGCCTTGCATCCCGCGCTGCATCTTCGGCCGCTAAAACTTCTGCGACGTCCACAGCGTTGGCGATTAAATTATTTAAATAGATTGACATATTTTTCGTTAATTTTTGCTGCTTTAAACGCACTTAAAGTATTGTAGTTAAGTAAATCAAATTCCACATTTCTCTACAATACCTGTATTACATTATCTGAAATAGTCGATCTTGTACAACAAGTATACTTATTGTAATAATATTAATTTACAACATTACAACAACCATTTTTTACCGATCGATAACTATGCCAACTGCTTCCTTAACTTTTTAATTTTCCCGTCAGACAGGACGCCGCGGTAATAGATTAGTTACACATATCGGCCACCACCGCGGCGCCACTGTCTACGTCATCGGTATCGCCATCGCCACAATTATAAATGATTAAGGCTGGTTTTCCACTAGAGCTATGCTAAGCAGCTATGCTGCGAGGATGCGCTACGAGCTATGCGACATGCGACCGTTTCCACTAAAGCTACGCTATGTAGCTGTGCGAGGTAATGCCGGTTACACGCAATGGCTATGATGCCCCTACGTACGGAGCGCAAGCGTGAGCGAGCAACATGTTTCGGACTTATCGAGTAACAGTTTCAGATTCACACGCGACATGTTTCGGACGCACACGCGACATGTTTCGGACTGACACGCGACATGTTTCGAACTGACACGCGACATGTTTCGGACTCATCGAGTAACAGTTTCAGATTCACACGCGACATGTTTCGGACACACACGCGACATGTTTCGGACGCACACGTGACATGTTTTGGACTGACACGCGACATGTTTCGGACTGACACGCGACAAGATTCGGACTCATCTAGTAACATATCAAATTGCAATATCTATGGTTGAGTCCCTCAATTTGTTCGTATATTGGGTTAATACCTAGAATTCTAACAATATTTCCCGCCATTGACAGATCAAATGTCAAAAAAATAGTGATGAAACCATCTCGATCGCTACTGACCACTCGATGTATCTCGAACGCTGGGAGTAGACATATCTCGAGTGTGAGATTTCGAGAATACGCAAACTCGGTTTTCGATCGACATCCGCCATTTTTTTTCGAGATATGTCTAATAGACATCATCTCGAGCGGCCCGAGAATTGGCCTCCAGAGGAGGGGAGTTGAAGCATCTCGCTCTTAGCCTGGCCGCAGACGTACGGTTCATAAATAAGAGTTTCAGAGAGAGGGGAGTTCTCATCTCTCCGTTCGGAAAACCGTGCGTCTGTGTCCAGCCTTAGCCTGGCCAACTGGACTTGGTCTGGCTTAAAGGCTTATCACACTACCCTATCGGTAGGGCCCTAACTGGGGGAGTTAAAGCATCTCACTCATTAGAGCGAGATAGTTTAACTCCCCTCGTCGTAATGTGATAAGGCTTGTAGTTAGACGTCCGTATTTTTCATTTGGATCCATTTTATCGCGTTGAACGGACGAGTATGGCTACCGATACAGAGAGCGTTCTGCGTTCAGCGTTCCGCGTTCTGCGTACAGAGTTGTATGAATTCAAGGAGCGTTCTGACTGCCTGCTGTGTGCATTGTCGTAAGGGACTCGGTACTAATACAGAGAACGCAGAACGCTCTTTGTCTGCGCCTACTCTATATGTTTACGAAAATATAACTTACACGCTCCTGTCTAAACAAAAACTTTTTTATTTAAATGGCTTTGAAACATTATCCGACAATGTCTCGGCCTAAGATAGGTACAAAGTTTAATACTTATTACATAGAATTGATCATTAAGTTTTATTTTATAACGGTATTTTAAGTTAAACGTGCATGAATCGAGATGGCTCAAACTCTAGTGGCGCCATCTATTTAGAGCTTTGCGCCGCCAACCCCATTAGGAGATCGTGTGTCTGCACCTTTGGTCTGCACCCAGCCTAAAACTGCCGAGTTGCTCACTGGCGATCCAACAGGTTTAATTTTTGCTCGTAGCCCGCCTGTCTGTCACTGCCGCAAGCTACGAGCCGCGACTTTGTGCAGTCTGTGGGGGCGGATAGCATAATGACATCTCACGTTCATTTGTGTTTATTTTGGTTCAAAAAGATCGTAACGTTATTATTATTAATATAAGAGTTTGTCAAATTTGACATCGCGTTGAGTAAGTAAGTTTTTACGTGCGGCATTGACGTCGAGCCATGAGTTTTATGTTTGCGAGTTTTAAACACGTACGTCTGTCCCGATCTCGATGCCGAGCCGAGTAAACCTCATGAACAAGATCACGGTTTTAAAACTCTCCCGTCTGTCACCTACTTAAAAGCGTCCAATCACCAATGACGCCAACAACGACTCACTTTTGTAGAGTGGTTCATCTATGGTTAGATCCTGTCATTTATGTCACATTGTCAATGGCGTACGGCGTGCGTACCATAGATATAGTATATACTCTGTAGTTATAGATGCGCCAACAAGCGACCGGGGCTATGTCTTTCTCATATTATGACGTCAAAATATGGGGATACCATGGTTGCAAAAAATTACCCCAAAAATTTAGTCGGATAGTACAGTTACAAGTGATCAAATTCCATAGTGACTAAGTCGCCATTTTGACTCACTAACTAAATTTACACAACATCGTAGGCGATATCGTAAAATAAGTGATCCCGACCGGCCACTTTTTTTGTGATAATCTTACCTATAAATACATAGTCACCGGTTACAACCGTTGCATCAAACGGCGATTTCACTGATCCAAATCTATACATTTTGTTCTCGCCGCTCGCCGCTGGTCGCTGGCCTTCCTGCTCGCCGCTTGACTTGCTGGTCATCACGTCACCCAAAGAACCATGCTAAATGTTTAAGTCTCTAGACGATGAAAGTAGTAAGTAATGTAACCAGATAGTGCTTACTATTTCCATGCCCCTTTTTGTCTTTCACAGATAAATTATGTAGTTGTTGGAATAAAAGAATAAACTTCAATTTAGAACAGGTAATTTATTTACAATAATATCTTACATTTATAACTTTTTTTTTCAATAAGTAAACAAATATGTAATAAGCAGTTATAGATTATTTTACCCAATTTAATTACCTGTTCCCTCAGTCCTCAAATCCATTTTTTCGGGATTCATCCTCTGTTGAAAAACTGAAAAAATCAAATTACTTGAAATTCCCGAAACGTGGGGTAATCTTTAGGGGATTTTTTTATTATTTGTTGGTATCCCGAAATCGAATTATAAACCGACTGAATGGTGGGACATCAATGCTAAGCTGGCTTCTATGGTAGATTTCTACTACGCGATTTGACCGGTTTGTATGTCAAATGTTTGGAGGTTATTTTTTAATTAATTCACATATTTTTCCTATTTCATCTATTGTCTCATGATATAACTAATGATTTAGCTCAGTAATTTGGTTCCGGTGAGATTTTAGAAATAAACACGGGTCCAAAATTCAAAGAAAATGTACTTACGCATGGAATGTAACATCCGCCTTTTTTCGGTCGAAATTGCTTTTACAGCCAAACACTGAACACCCCACCATGTTTGCATTGAACAACCAAACACTACGGATCTGATGATTGGTAAATTATTATTCATTTAAACCAAATTCATCATTAATTTTCCACTTATAAATTGCACTGCAAAATATTGCCACTTTGTTTTGCAATCTTCTTGACACTAATGACAGATTACTTTTACCCGACCATGAAAAAATGTCCGGTCGGTGATAAGGACAAAACATCGCACTTTTTTCTACTTCCTCTCATAGGAATCGCAATAAGGCTATCTTTCTCTTACAAAGCGTGTCAGGCCCTTGGTGCGTACGGCTTGTCACGTTGTCACTGTCACAGTCACACAGTCACACTGTACAACAAGTTTACAACTCAAACTCGGTGGTTATATTCTCTTTGTCAAACTCGCTTATACACCGCAACTGCTTAGCTCGTGTCGTTTTGTTACGGAATGTTTCAACTTCAGATTATTACAAATTGTAGTCTACTTGGACGACTTATTTTATTCTACTTGGATGCATAACTTGGCTGACTAGCAGCTTTAAAAAGAAATTTTCAACAAACTGCCGAGTTATCGCAATGGATATAGTTTCCTTAATATGGATTTTTATCTTATATGGGATTTTAAGCGCTGTAGCACTGTTATTTTTGGTAAGTTAAATATTTTTATAATATATTTATGTGTACATTTTTATTGTTATCTAGTGTAGCGCGCCGTTGTTGGCAAACTGTAACTGAAATAATGGGTAAATATGTTATTGCATACGTGTTCTTGCGGCCGGTATATGAATGAGTTTTATCTCTTTGCTGTATCAAATTTTCAAGAAAAAAAGTGTCAATGTAATTAGTTATTTTGCCAGTTGTGGTTTAAAGAGCCCGCGGTCGTTTTTAACTTACGTGTGACGATTAATGAACCTTATTGATTAAGTAGGTAGTAACATTATTACTTATTTTGCTTTTATGTTTTCAGTTTTCAATTGTTATTATGGTTACAACAAATCCATATCCAGTTGTAGAACAATATAAAGAGGAAGAAAGTTACTGGGATCCTCAGACTGGGCGCCGCCTAAAGTTTCCAAGTATTAAGGATGCATATAGCATTAACTTGAGTGTTGTAGTGCCTGCTTATAATGAAGAGGAGAGATGTAAGATTATATTGTTATTGCGAGATTTCCCTTGCTGTTTATGTACATCAATATAATAGTTATATATGTCATACTTTACAAGGGATTTCGAATTTTGACAACAAACAAAACAATCAATACTTAAGTAAATGTTTTCAAAAAAAGGATCAAATTCTTATTCAAATGGCGAAAAAAGTACTTCAAATTATTACATAATTGACAGTTTTAAGAAACTTTTCCACAATATGCACCTTTTACTATGGCACTCTAGGTCAGTGACATGACATCACTGATCTATAGTGCTTTCTCTATCTAACTAAAATTATAATAAATAATAATATTTGTGGACAACCTTACACAAATCAACCTAGTCCCAAACTAAGCAAAGCTTGTACTATGGGTACTAAGCGATGATATACATACTTATATAGATAAATAGATACTTAAATACATAGAAAACATCCAAGACCCAAGAACAAATATTTGTGCTCATCACACAAATAAATGCCCGGCTGGGATTCGAACCCAGGACCTCCAGCTTCGTAGGCAGGGTCACTACCAAGTAAGCTAAAGCGGTCGTCAATGTCAAATTATACTACAGTAGTAGCTTTATAATGATATTTGAATACAATTTTCACTATTTGGCATAGTTTTTGTCTTCGTTCTGTTGGAGTAATAATAAATTTGCCGTTATAGAACAATCCTGTGAGTCACATGCTAAAATATGATGAAATGGGTCACTACTCCCAGGGACAATTTCTTTTCATCACATAAACCAAGACCATTTAATTTCATAGTTTCATCTACACTTACATTCTAATAAGCAATTGTTTTCAGTGCCCCCTATGCTTGATGAAGCATTAGAACATTTAGAAAATAGACTAAAGAATAATCCTAACTACAAATATGAAATTATAGTTGTGAGTGATGGTAGTAGAGATAAGACTGTGAAAGTGGCCGAGTCCTACGCAGCCAAGTATGGAAGTGAAAAAGTTAGATGTCTGGAGTTGGTGAAGAATAGAGGAAAAGGGGGGGCTGTTCGGTTGGTAAGTATTTTATTATCATAATTTAGATTTATTTATTTATCGTTGACTGATAGTACTCAAATCAGTGCCGGATTAACCCTTAAACAAATTAAGCAATTGCCTAGGGCACCACGTCTAGGGGGGCACCAGAAACACCGCGAAAAAAAAAGGTCATTTTGAAAATCCGCACGGCTAGTGTTGACGTTCGGGGTGATAAGTGCCCGCTCCCCGCTTGCTCGCTCGTTCCGGTTATAGCACTACCATTTGTTAGTAAAATATATGTAATAATAAACATTAAATATGACCAAATTCGAAGTTCATAGGCCGATGAGAGCCAAAAAAAGCGGGGCAAAATTTCGTAAAAATACTTAGGTACTTTGGCAGCTGCTCTTCTCATTCAGAGCGATACAAAACGGTATATCTCTCTAACTCACTCCTATCTCCCAGAAAATCACACACCTCTCAGGAGCATCCAGGGGGGTAGGTAGGTAAACAGTATTTATCTATTCAACGAGCTCTATACAACGACCGGTCAAATAATTTTTTTTTCACGCCCTTAAAATATTTTTCGATAATTTGTATGGCTTTGGGTAAACCGCATGCTTTAAACTATGAAAATTTGAAAACGGAATTTCCAGCCGTTTGGCTTGAAAACCTGTGATAGGTGACAGACGTACCTACACGTGAAAGGACTCCAATTGGACCCTTCGGGTATGTACGAAACCCTAAAAATAAGTAGATTAACATCGTGGTTTGCGTAGTTATGTTTTTTTAGTGTCGATTTCTACTGGGTATTTATTTATTCGCAGAACCAACAGCTGCTATTTTTACATTAATAATGTATGGTTTTTTATGCGCGCCTGCATCATGATCGAAAAATTTCGCGCTCGCTGCGCTCGCGTTTACATCCATGACTTGATGCGAATGAAGTATTTTCCGCACCTGCATCATAACGTTAGAGAAATTTCGCGCTCGCTACGCTCGCGTTTTCGTCTAGATATGTGATGACTTGATGCGTATGAACATGAAGTATTTTCTGCACCTGCGTCATAATATTTGAAAAATTTCGCGCTCGCTGTGCTCGCGTTTTCGCGGATGGGGGGCCCACAGGCGTGGATTGCCTAGGGCATCAAGTAGTCTTAATCCGGCACTGACTCAAATCATAGCAGCAGTGTGGATCAACTGCTTAATGTGCCATCCAAAGTACTGGAGCCCTCAGTTAGAACCAGTTAAAGTGGTCACCCATCCAAGAACTGATCCCGGTCGATATTGCTTAACCTCACATACCGCACGCCATACACGGGCGCAGCACACTACTTATTTATATTATTGGTACAAACACATGTAATATTTGTATGTTTTCAGGGAATACAACGCGCTAGGGGAGCTACAATACTGTTTGCAGATGCAGATGGCGCTACAATGTTTGAAGACTTGACAAAGTTGGAGCTCGCTCTAGAAGATCTTCTGAAGGCAGATGTGAACGCCCAGCTGGACTTAGTCAGCAAAAGCCTAGCTGTAGTCATTGGGTCTAGAGCACATTTGGAAGAGGAATCTCTAGCGAAAAGAAGCATTTTCAGGTATTTTTAAGTCATCCTAAAGTCTAGACATGGTAACACAACGTGGATGAGTGATCACCATGGCCGAAATCGGCAGTGGAGTTTAATTACAGTTATTACATATACACGGACCCCAAAGGGGGTCTGCAGAGCAGAAAAAAAATAGATAAAAGTATATGTATACAAGTAGGTATAGATGCGCCACCGAGCGATCGGGGGTGTGAGAAAGAATATTCATATAAAATTTGTACTTACAACGCAATTTGACCGGTTTGCATGTCCAATAAATAAATAAAATATTTGTGGACAATCTTACACAAATCAACCTAGTCCCAAACTAAGCAAAGCTTGTACTATGGGTACTAAGCGACGATATACATACTTATATAGATAAATAAATACTTAAATACATAGAAGACATCCAAGACCCAAGAACAAATATTCGTGCTCATCACACAAATGAATGCCCGGCCGGGATTCGAACCCGGGACCTCCAGCTTCGTAGGCAGGGTCACTACCAACTAAGCTAAAGCGGTCGCCAATGTTTTGCTTCTGTGCCTGTGCCTATAACCCGAGCATGAAAAAATGCTCGGTCGGTGATAAAGACAAAACATGGCACTCTTTTCTATTTCCTCTTATAGGAATTGTAATAAGGCTATCTTTATCTATCAATGCGTGCCCAGCCCTTGTATGTGGTTGTATATTGTTATAAGTCAGTTGGCACCTTTCCAGAAACATCCTGATGTACGGGTTCCACTTCCTGGTGTGGCTGCTGACGGTACGCGGCGTGCGCGACACGCAGTGCGGGTTCAAGCTGCTCACGCGCCGGGCGGCCGACCACTGCTTCCGCAGCCTGCACGTCAACCGATGGTCAGTAGCAATTCGCTATTTGACTACCTATCAGTGGCGGAGCGTCAATACAACTCGATTCCCACCGGCTTGCCTAATTTTCAGCCACACCAGTACTTTTAGTACGGCTCATGAAGAATAAGAAAGGCAAACTATTTCCGGCTTCCCTGAGAATATTTTTGAACCGCCGCCACTGCTACCTATACAGGGTGGATTTTCTTTTTGGGTCAGTGAGGGCAGCTACCTGATCCCGTGCTGCTACGTGAAAATGGTTTTAGAAGACCTTCCTTTGTTTTGAATTAATGATAAATGGCGTTTTCAGATTTTGGAAAAAAATACAGGGTGCGAGAAAAAGGTAATTTTTGACAAACTTTTTTTTTGATGCCTATCGATCCCATTCCTATTCAGGATCAAAAGCTTGTATGGGACCAAAAAAAAATCCGACTAGAAAAGCCACAAATCAAGGAAAACTTTTCCCATACAATTTGTATGAAAATGAAATCTTTTATTTTTCATATGCTATTTTTTTATGCCAATCGATTCCATTGCTGTCCAGTATCAATAGTTTCCAAGGGGTCAACTTCCGGCAATGTACTAAAAAGCCAAAAATTAAAGAAAACTTTTCCCATACATTTACTATGGAGAAAAAATTTTCTTTTATTCACATTTTTCTATCTTGCTTATCAGTCTTGCTACGTTTAAGGAACATGATATTGTATGAAAACATAACATTAAAAGCATTCAAAATGTCAAAAAATGGGAATTTTGAATTTCACTATTTCTCCATAGTAAATTTATAGGAAAAGTTTTCCTCGATTTGTGGCTTTTCTAGCCGGAATTTTTTTTTGGTCTCATAGAAGCTTTTGATCCTGAATAGGAACACAATCGATTAGCATCAAAAAAAAGTTTGTCAAAAATGACTTTTTTCTCGCACCCTGTATGTTTTTTCCAAACTCTGAAAACGCCATTTTTCATTAATTCAAAATCAAAGGAAGGTCTTCGTAGCAGCAGTAGCAGCACGGGATCTGCTAGCTGCCCTCACTGACCCAAAAAGAAAATCCACCCTGTATATGTATAACCCAAACCTATCGACGCGGACTCGGCAAAAGCCGCGTGCTTTACTTCACACTATTCGCATTAATACGTAATCGCCGTCGATAGTAGTTAAACTTTTTGAGTATTCCAGTGTTTAAACTGCCCGCGTGGTCGTATCGGAGGTTTCCCCTGGACTTTAACCAGGCTACCCTCGTACCCTCCAATCGCGCACTCTTATCCCTCTAATGGGCCAGGCCTATAAAACCACAGTCATGTTAAAAAAAAAAGATAGTAGGCGCTTCCGTCGGCCGAGTCGATCAATATGGTTTTCGCTCATAAAACTTTTTTATGCTCATGCCGAATCCGAATCGATAGGTTTGGGAAGACCTTCATTCGCTTAAGATTCGCTTTTATGGTGTCATATTTAGAGACAATCAAATGTTTGTAGGGGACCAACTACAAAAATACCTTAATCATCTTGATAATTCCGAACTCTGATCGTGAGTCACAGCCTGTTTACAGGAAACGAATAATACTAATCTTACGGTCTAAACAAAAAACTTCAATGAAAGAAAACTTACAAGACGCTCAAAAACCCATAGCGGCACAGATTGCGCACGTTTTAAACAATAAACCCATACCTCAAGTGCGTAGCGTGTGCCGCATTAGTCTTTCACTTAGCTTGTTAATTTCCACGTATCCTGGTCACCTTAGTCATCCCTGTTATTCTGTTACTATTATATACTTGAATTTATTTATTTATCGTATGGCAATTATTTAGAACTGTGAGATTTTCGAGAAGACAGTACGGCTGCCAGTTTTTGTACTTGAATTAAACACACAAGTTTATTTATGCTTATTTTTCCAACTTATTGCATTTCAGGGCTTTTGACGTAGAGCTGTTGTACATAGCACAAAAACTGAACATTCCAATAGCCGAGATCCCCGTGAGATGGACCGAGATCGACGGCTCGAAGGTAACTCCGATCATCTCCTGGATCCAGATGGGAGCCGACCTGGGACTCATCTGGCTCAAGTACCAACTTGGCGCCTGGAAGATCCACACTGATAAAAGCGAATAATTTATATTATATTATGTTTTAATTATTATTTATTAGATAAGGGCAAATTAGATCTATGAGTAAATATATATTTAATTACATAATTTACTCGTTTTAATTTTAATTCTCGTAATAGTGCTCAATCAATAAAAGGAGGAGGTTCTATGTTCTGCTTGTATGCCTTATCTGTTTGATGTGGCGGGGGCGGACGTATTTAACCTATCGAATAGGTATATTTGGCTTGGCACCGACTTCAAATAGACGAGTAGGTAAAATTATTGAGAATAATATTTTCGATTTAGTAGAAAAAGCCCCGCATTTTCGCCCTTAAAATAAATAAATAATATAGTTATTTATTTATTATATTTTCGCTTTTAATTGTATATTTAGATAGCCGACGTACCCGCACCGCCGTACGTTCTCTGTCCGAGTGCCCCCAATGTGGGATCAGTCATGACCTTTTTTCAGGAGTCCATGCTTGCTCTGTGGGGTCACATCCCCACACTGAATGCATAGTCCAACTGACAGTTGGACTTATGACATTGTCAAATCGTTTTGTATGGGGAACGTGTTAACCCTGAAAGTATTATAGTCCTGTCTATGGGCAGTTGAGTAAAATATACACGGGGTAATAGGTAGCGAAGCGACTTGCACGACATGTTGTCAAGTTGCGTCGCCAGCGCTTAGCGTACAGCGGACGGAGCGGTCGCTCTAGGTGCTAAGTCCCGAATGAACAAAACCCAAGAAAAGAACATTTTGCAGGCGCCTTTTGAGTGGCAGAGAGTGAATCGCTTCACCCTGGTCAGGTTGCACTAATGACGTATTAAAGAGATGATTCCAATGATTCCTTATTCATTGGTTTGCAACGGTCGGCGCTGCGCGTCGCGCTCGGCGCAGTACTCTATATATCTTTTTTCTAAACAAAACAGTATGGCTAGCACATGATGGCAACGTCAGTTTGTCGGCTTATCTCGAGCTATCACTTTCTAACAGCACCTATCAAAAAAAGACTGATAGCTCGAGATAAGCTCATCATGTGCTAGCCATAAAACGAAGGAGTTTGAGTTTAGTTTAAATCTGAGTGGCAACGCTAACAGCGCCTCTGGTGGTAACTATTTGTTGCATTCGATTGTTTTTTGTTTCGAAAAAAATACAGAGGTAGACAGAAAAATACAGACAGAGCAGGGGTCGGATACCGGTATTAATATTGATATATTGGACAATTTCGAGGGTTTTTAAAAATGCCGTTTTGTATCCCTGGTTGACTGCTGTCTCACTCTCTCATTCGCACTGTTTGTTTCGCGTCGTTGCCTGAGTTTCAATTTTAATTAGTGCACTTAAAAACAATGAATATGTCCATGATATGTCCGCAGCGACCCTCAATTATCTTTGCCGTAAATTCGATACTTTCCACATACATTTAAAGCATGATGTATATGGATAGTATAAATCGTAAAATATTCACAATAATTTGTAAATTAAGTTTTGGATAAACTTTAATCATAAAAATGAATATTATTTTTAAAAATATGATTTTCTTTTATTTTCCAAGTGTAAATTAATGGATACCAATAGATATAATAAAAAAGAATCATCACATTTGGTCTACAATTGCCGAACTTACGAAATAACATACATCTATATACGAGCCGAACAATCCGAACATAATACGTAACTCCTCCTTTTTTGGAGTCGGTAAAAATAGATTGTATGGCAACGGAGTACCTATATCACGACAAAGGAGCAATTTACTTATTTTTCTCTTTATCTTGCTGTTACGTCATAATGCAGTGTCAATGACCGTGAGCCGTAGTGAGTTCCTGGTGGTAACATCGCCACTATCGCCGGAGCGCAGTCACAACGAATCCTCAAGCCAGAAAAGGGTAGGCAACGCGCACGTCCTAGGCCGTGAGCTTGTTCGCCACCGTCCTATAAAAAAATCTGGTCCCATAATAGACAGTTTATCCTCTCAAAACTGTTCTGATGATTGGCATTATACTATTCTGTGCATTGGCACCATTTAAAAAATCAAGTACCATTTATTCATGTTCACTTGCAGAGGAAATAAAACAAACGTTTGAATATATTCATGTTTAATTGGAAAAAATATAAGAACAGTTTGCACATTTAGTTTAACAGTCAATAAGTCTATATATGTACCCATTCAATCGCGCATCCATATTTCACTGTTATCCACAAATTATAATGTGCACATATTACTAGGGAGTGAAAGTTACTTAATACAACGTAAAATACCTTGCATATTATAAATTAATGGCTGACTTGTAAATGAGAACAGCAGGGGCCAGTACCACACAACTTTACAAGCGTACAATTAACATATTTGTTAACATTTTCTATGGGAAATTGTACAATTTTGTTGAATTGTAGACTTGTAAAGTTTTGTGGTATAGGAGCCAGGCCCCTATACCACAAAACTTTACAAGCGTACAATTCGTCAAAATTGTACGTTTTTCCATAGAAAAAGTTGACAAATTTGTCGAATTGTACGCTTGTAAAGTTTTGTGGTACAGGCCCCAGGACAGTCGCCGGCTGCACAGACATACGAAACTATTTTTGTACTAGCGGAAACGGAGATGCCTCACTCGGTCAATAACTTTTTATCCAAACATAACAAAAACAAAGATCCAAAGTAAAATTCTTATTGACTTTTGGCGTACCCAGTCCACCATAATTTTATAGGCAAAAATGTTGGTAATATTAAATTTGTGCGAATTAAAGAATACCACTGACGATAGTGACGATTTGGTGACGATAGATCACAGGGCCAATCAATTTGACATATGGTTTACAGTAGGTGCGAGTTCGTTGCCATTGTGGTCTTCCTACACTACCAGCATCTTGTTATACAAAGGTTATACCTTTAGAGCCGGTTCGCACGAGCGCTTGAAAAGCGTCGCGTTATAAACCGACGTTGGCGATTCCGTAAGCTTAATTCGATTTAACGTCCAACGCCTAACGTCGAAAATCGAACAGTGCTCGATAAAAAAACGCCGCGCTTTAAAACCGCCTTCGTGTGAATCATGGTAGCATTGATGGTCTAATACAGTGAATGTTCGTGAGTAGGATGTGTTAAAATACATTTAATACAAATTAATTGAAAGATCCTGCCTGACACGTGTCCTTTTCATATTTGGCAATAAACTCGCCGCGTACTGTTTGTGACAGCATTAACGTAAAGATAATTATATCGATTTAATCGATAAAGATCTCTTACTTTACAAATATACAATATCCATACGACAAACTTTTTACATAGGTACAACCATTACATAAAATTCTACGAAGTTTGTAACTTCCGAAGAATAACAATGTATTTTTTTATGAGAAATTTATATAATTCAGGACTAGTATGCTAAAGTCACGACGTCCGACAATATACATATATGTTGGCAAAATCTGTTCCGTATGAGAGATTCTAGAAGTTCACATAGTAAGCACGTAGATTGAGCTGATACATATAAAAATGCATATCTACAAAAAATTTGGCAAAGTGAGCGGAGACAGAAACAACACTTACACAATACAACGATGTCATTGTTGCAAATTTCTTTTAACAATAATTTAAAATGAATGCAACAGAGATAATTATAAAAAATAAATTACAATCAGTAAATGCATGCATTTTGCGTGTAGGTTAAAGTACAAAAACTACTCATAAGAATACTCCTTGTCAAACTTAATATGTATTGGTTCTTGTCTATATTGGTAATACTATTTTGTTTTTAAATATATTAATTGCATACCTATATGAGTAAATTTTGTTTCCATATGAAGAGTTGTATAAGTCTCAGAAAGTGGTTGAAAGTACAGGTACCAAAGTAACAGTTCCCATACCTTGGTGGCGCGATATCGACACTCCGGAATTTACGGCCAACACTGGACGGAAAAAAGTCCGCGGTTATTATACAAAACAAAAATATGAAAGAAAGTTATGCAAGTATAGAGGAATACACAATAATATGAAATATTTAATTTACACCATTTTCGGTTGTGTCAACTAATCTAATAATCTAGTAATTCTTTTTTTTTCAATACAAAAATATAAATGTTTATAATAACTGAATATGTACTAGCTATACAACAGTGGCGGAGCGTCCATACAACTCGATTCCCACCGGCTTGCCTAATTTTCAGTCAGTCCAGTTCTTTTACTACGGCTCGTGAAGAATAAGAAAGGCAAATTATTTCCGGCTTCCCTAAGAATATTTTTGACGCGCCGCCACTGCTATACAATTCAGATTCTTGCTCTACTATAATGCGCTCCACTCCTACATACATGTATACGTAAGCACTTTATTGTACACAATAACAAGTTGTTAACACGTACATGTCACAAAAGATAATATTATTTTTAGATTGACATCCTACTTATTTTTATAAAATTGGAATTATACCATAAATAGGAGTATACAATCACATTTATTAATATATATGTTTCACTTATATCTAGACTCAAGATGGAAAATTATTTAAACGCAACAGCAATGGCACCCAATTTATAGAGGATTGTCACATTTGTGAGACATAAATAACGTTGAAGTGCCATTAACTAGAAGAGTGCCAATGCCAACAATAGGCATGACTACCCTATTGTAGCATTATATGCTGGTTTAGCAAAACAATTTTTAACAAGAAAGCAGTGTAAGCAGCATTGCTTGAAGGGAGAGGAGACCATCTTGTGATTATACCTTTAGGCCGAACACCATCTTCAAGAACTGCTCGTAGTGGATCGTGATCACGCCGTCCTGGTCAGTGTCGAATTGACGGAATGCCGAAGTTAAAGTCTGGAAAATAAGATCATTTGTCGTCATCGTTCAAATTACACGTAAAAGATTTGTGAAGGAATCATGAGCAAAACCTGTCTACAAGTCGATGATGGGAGAAATTAACACAAAACTAAATTGCTTGAAAATAATATCTTATTAGTTATGATTATAGTACTTACATATAAAGTGACACAACATTGTATAAAATCATCAAACAATATTGTGCCTCGCCCAAATCTATCAAACTTCTGAACCATAATGCCCACAACTTCATCAGATAGCCTGTACCCAAATGCAGTGAGGGCATTTTTTAGTTCTTGTCTGTCAATATTTCCAGAATTATCTCTGTCAAAGGAGCGAAAGCAGTTTTGCCAGTCTGTAACATATTTCCATAGCGCACCAAAGTCTTCAAATGATATGGCGCCTCTGTTCTGTTTATCAAACATACCTGAAAATAAACATGGTAATAACTTTTACTGATAGATGTTTGGATAAAAAAAATAAAAAGATATATATAATTATGTGATTCCTGCCACACATTGCCACACATTCTCTTTTCTAGGCAATACAGTGTTTTGATACCCATCAGTCTAAGCAAATAATGAGCAAAAAAATGTTCACTTAACTGAGTACTACTAAAACTAAAGTATACCGGGCCAACTCAGCTCATGTAATGGAACTGCTAACAAAATTTTAACAGACTTACCAATCATAAGCCGCACAGTCTCTGGATTAAATGGGTTCCATGTTCCGTTGGATAAAGCCTGTTGGAGCTCATCAGCAGAAATGTATCCGCTTCTGTCTTTGTCCACTCTGTACCAATTAAACATTAGTTAGTTATAATGTAGAGAGGGCGCTAGACTAGACAGACACAACTAAATGGTTTCGCCTGGACATGCCCAAGAAAAGCCAATGCAGAGATGGGTTGATGGATGACATAGCATAGCAGTGGCGGCGCATCAAAAATATTCTTAGGGAAGCTGGAAATAGTTTGCCTTTCTTATTCTTCATGAGCCGTATATACTAAAAGTACTGGTGTGGCTGAAAATTAGGCAAGCCGGTGGAAATCGAGTTGTATGGACGCTCCGCCACTGCAGCATATTAAAGATAGTTGAAGTAACTGGCTTAAGGCGCGTGTAAAGGCAAGGCCTTCTTCATACACTCTGTAGTCTGTCCAAGTTTTATTTGTCGGTTTTGGCCCTCCCGCATACAACTTTTTTTTGCTTGTTAATATTGGATATACAAAAATGTCAACAAAAAAAACAAAAATTTCAAAATCTAAAATTTAAAAAAATCTGGTTCTGGTTTTAAAAAAAAGGTTCTAGCTAACAGAAAAATAAGCATACTGACCAAAAATCATAAGTGTAATGCAAACGCAAGCAAAGATAAACTTGCAAAAAGTTTGTATGGAGAGTGCTGGCCTCTACAGGTGCCTTAAAAAAGCACAAGACAGAGTTAAAGGGAGAAAGTTAGAAGAGGAGGAGGATATCAAAAACAATAATAATAATGAATAAAGAAAATAATAATAATAAAAAACATGTTTGTAATAAAAAAAAACTAAATATAAATATTTTGAAAATTGCTTTCTTGGGGTTTGATATGAGGATATTAGGTATCATTTGAAGTATATATATAAAAAATATATATTCAACTGTATCGTATCTGGAGGAGCCCAAACTTGGTATTTAAGGAAAATAATTTTCATTTTAATTTAAAACAAGTGAATGAAATGTAACAATGTGATGATATATTTTTAGAACCGGCTCAGAAAGCCCTTTCATTTAAAACATCATATTATAGGTTTCCAATAAAGAAAAACCCATACAACAAAAAGATGACATGGTTTAAATTGATTCATATGCCCTAAAGATCAATCGTACCAATTTTCATGCCGTTAACACCATTTGCAGCATTTTTTGGCGTACTGCTAGGACTCAAAGTATAGTAAACTATTCAAACAAATATATTAAATATAAACAAAAATTACACGGGATTTAGCTACTTGTTTTTTTAAGTCTCCTCTCCTTACATTGCTTATTCCAAGATGTGCCAAACATTGCCATTATTCGGAAGCGTAATAAATAATTTCCTATGCCAAATCATAGGTAGGTTTCATTCATAGTTTTTAAGAAATCTGGATATTATTTGTGTTTTTTTTGTTACAGAATGCTTCTAGAGTACGGAAAAATTATAATTACCTTCTAAAGATATCCCACAGGAACTCTCTGCTAGGCATTGTAGATTGGAATGCCCTGTAACCAAACAAACCATAAAATGTTATCTTTGATAACTTCCAAACAAATTTTAGCGGTAACCAATGTATTTTATACACACAGGTACACATCCAGCTTAATATTCCCTGTCTAATCGATCGTTCCGCCCTTTTAATATTACTTAATACTTAGTCCAAATTATTATGAAATAGAGAAAATCCAGGTGAGTAATGCTCTAACTTTAATGATTTTGCTTTATTTATGTACTTACATTACAGACAATTACAATGTTTTTAGCACAAAATTAAATTGTAGTTTTTCAAGACGTAAGTAAACAACATAACAAAATACTCTTGACAAAAAGGAAAACTATCGGATGACAACTGATAAAAGTGACTAAAGTGAGGTAGAGATGATACAAGTAAATGTCTGAATTAGAACGTCACATTTCACAACGTCAGTGATTATATTCTCTTTGGTAATGTGAATGACGTCATACCAAATTCAACCGGTTGACATGTAAAGCTGCGTCCCCACTGTCCGATATTTATAAAAAATGCATGCGAATGTGTCTGATATCGGTTCGGATAGGCTGGGTTGCACCAAACCGTCTGTAATCGTATGCGGTGTTCGTCAAATCTGATTGTATGGAAAGTTTGACAAGTTTCTATGGGATGACAGTTGCCGGCGCCATATTTGACGATGACCGGCCTGTGTTCGTATGTTGGTGCAACCGACCCGGAGAGGAGAGGAGAGGAGGAGGTTGGGAGGTTTTCTATGCATTTTATCGCTGTCGTTACCTACACCGATATTTTGTATCGAATAGTGGAATGGGAACTTGATGGGAACAAGCGCTAAGGCTGTGTCCACATGATCCGATATTATCTCCTGTCTGATGTTCCTATCTGATGAAGTGAAAGTCTGAAACGTTAATTTGACTAAAACATACTTATTTTTCTAGTAAGAATTGCTATTTCTACCAACCGTATGTATCTGAATGAATTTTCGAAAAAATATATATACTGGACAGTAGCAACATTGGTGTAATGTTGCCAACGACTCTTTCACTTCCGCCTCTTCCTACTTCCTCTGCGACCTGCGTTTTGTTACTATACTTCAACTCAATCAATGAATGATTCTAAACGAGTTTTTTAAAAAATAATTTGTATTAATTTTCTACCCACTAAGTAATCAATTTGTCTGATTCTACTTTCAGTGCTATAATCAGTGTTACATTTGTTAATTGATTCGTATTGTAAGAAATTTGTAATACTTACGTGCCGAAATATTTTGTAGGTTTTGTTTCGTTGTTCTGTGGCTGTTACGATGATTTGGTTATGCGTATGTAGCTTGCTTCGATATTAAAATGGCGGATGTCTCAAGTAATGACCGCAAAATAAAGCTTACTAAAAACGGAAAAGTTGTAAAACGACGCTCGCGGAACCCAGAAGGTAACTAAAAAGATTAGACATTCAGTATGTTTGCTTTCTTATAAATAATATCAAGATTAACTCAAATACGACTTTCTTTGATGTATGCTTCATGAAATGTTCCATTTTTGCCTCTTATTACATTCTTGACACGTAAGACAAAGACTTAAAATAGTTTCTCATAAAGTTTTTGTAGCATATTGTTCTAGATATATAGAGAAATTATGATATTGAACTGCATTACTGATCCAAATAATGTGTACACATTAATTATAATGACGCCATCCACGTACAATTTGTACGCCACATGATGTATGTAGTATAGTATGATTCTTCCTTTATGTTTACATATTATCTATCGATTCATGATGCATTAATGTCTCGATTTCAGAATGGCACAAACAAAAACAGAAACGTCTCCGAATAGCCGGACTCGAGTATATAAACGCGAATGGCAAGATAGTTCCTCCAAAGCAACCTGGCCCCGATTGCAACTGCCGCCGTAAATGTTTCCAAAAAGTGCCCGAAGATATTAGGTTGAGAACGTTCCACGGCTTTTACTCCATGAAAACACATGATGAGCAAAATGCTTACTTATTTGGCCTAATGCGGCAAGTGGACGTCAAGCGTAAGAGAGTCAAGGCCAGCAGCAGGCGGACTTGTACCTTCGAATATTTCATCCGCGTGAAGGGGCGTGAGACCCAAGTTTGCCAGACAGCTTTTAAAAACATTCATGCTATTACTGAAAGAAAGGTCAGAGTTCTGTGCAAGAAAATGGATGATGGGGTCATGTTTCCTAGTGACAACCGCGGGAAAAACAGTCATCGCCGTTCTGGAGAAGTCAGGCTGCCAAATACAGTGATTGAGCAAATAAAGAATCACATCTACTCTATTGTTCACACACACCGTCTCAAGGACTTCATACGGCTAGATAAGATAGCGGGCTTGGAGATCAACATTTCGAAAATGTGGAAGGACTACATCAAGACATATGATCCAGAAAATATTACAGCTACCATGCCCAAGTCTAAAAGAGGCTCAGAAATTGTAATGCCAACTGAAACTCCTCCTCAGCCCCAGCAGCCGCCAATGACTCAAGAACCATTTGCCCCACTTGCTTATCCAGGTAGTGGCCATCTTGTCAACTTGGCAGAAAACTACTTCCAAAACCAGTACCAATCAGCAGCACTGGCTTCTGGCACTCAATCAAACTTCTACCAGACCCAGAATGGGGCTCAAAGCATGGGCATTCTTCTGCACTCATCTGCTGCTGCTGCTCGCCCGGCCCAGCCGGCAACTGCTTACATTGTGTTGCAGACCAAGCCAGAACCATCATCATCATCCCAGAATCCAGCCATTGCTTACAACCAACAAAATCCAGGTCAAGAACGGGAGGATCCAGCAAAAGAAAAGAAGGTTAAGAAAGAAAGAAGGAGAGGCCCTCTGGTGAAGCAATGGAGATACACTAATATCTTCCATTATGAGATTAATGGAGCAGCTCTCGCCGCAATTAAAACTAGACTGGGCATGTACTATGCTGAGAGTGACGCCGCTAGAAAGAAGGCCAAGCAAGGCCGTCCCGCAGAAGGCCCTTCTTCCCAAACACCAGTTGAACAAATAAGACCTACTCATACAGTTACTATTTACACTTAGGGCTAACATCGTACATGTTTTAGCAGGGCTAGCTAGCACACAAGCTCTAATTTGAGTAGCAGGGAATAGCCTGATTACTATAGTTAAGACATTATTATGAATAGTAATAACTTGAAATTGTTGTAACAATCTATGAATATTTGAATAATTATTTGCCTTAACATAATATAATTCTTATAGGGCAAATTCTTAGATAAGATTATGTTAAATAGCAGCTACCAAGACACAATGATCATCTGCTTGTAAGCTTATTTTATTATTGCTTGACACACTTGCTGCATTATCAAAGGAACCCAACCCTCTTGTGACATCAATACATTGCGTATACTGCAAATTCAAATAATATCATAAAGTTAAGCCTACATTATGGTATATCTTGACGACACCGAGCTTGGGTTCTGGGATTTTACTAATTAATCATTTTACTGCCTTAGGCTAAGTATCGGACTATTATTATAGGAAATAATCTCAATAACATTATCATTAATCATGTCACATGTGCATCTGTGCATCTTATATTCAATTAAATAATCGATATTATTTATACATTGTTAGTTTTATTTATGACACAAGTATTTCCATACTTAAATGGAGGCCCCACCCAGTGTTACAAACATTATAAGAAACCAATAAACATTTTTAAAAAATTTTTTCATTTATATTGGCGACCTTAGCGACCGATGTTTTGGTTTTGGTAAGGAAAAAACGTCAGAAAAGGATTATGTCACACCTGGCCATAAAGTGGCCATTATCGCACGCTCCGCGCGCGAAAAAACCCACTTCCTGGCCAGGGGGTGACATAAAGTTTTGTACTTACCTCGGGCGATAATAAAGAAAGCCTCAGATCGCATATTTATCGCCCTTGCCTTCGGCTCGGGCGTAAAATACCTGCGATCTGAGACATTCTTTGTTTTATCGCCCTTGGTAAGTAATGTACTATTAGACATTTATATTTCAAAAGTATTCTTCAAAATTAGCAAAAGCATGCTACTACAGAGCAACTGCTACCCAGTCTGTTCGGAATGAGAAGAAGCGTAGGATATAAGGGCGCCCTCATCTTCATTTCCGAAGAGATTATCACGAGTGTCTGGAACGTGCTCGTAACCATGCTTTGTATAGGGCGCCCTAGCCTTTCATCATGTCTGTCCGTCCATGTCATAGACAGCCGATAAGCGTATAGTGGTTTAAAATGTGGATTGTGGACTAGTAGTTGTTGGTACGGAACCCTTCATTGTCATCACCCAGTATACTGATTTTTCTACCTACATGGATTATAGTTTTTTAAGATTGAGAATTATTTGCGTGAAACAGACTTTTGTCATTAATAGTCGTTTATAAAAATCTGAATGTATTATAACGTCTCTGACAGACTTGCTATCTTAGCATTCAGGTTCAGGCTAACCGGATAGGGGTTCCTGATGGGGATGCAGCTAGCATGAGCCTATGATGCTAAATTTTATTATGTTCCCAAATTATTATAATAAAATAGCTGCACCCCTGTCCTTATTTGCCTTGTTACGGTGTCCCCTTCTTTTGCAGAAAAATGTTTCGTAGAATGAATTGTTTCACAGAATTTTCGTTTCATAGAAAGTTTTTTTTTTCAGAAACCGTTAACTTTTTAGGTACAACTTAAATGCCATTGTGTAGAGCCCAATTAGATTACCAGAAAAGTGGGTTAGGTTAGGTTAAGCTGTCTACACACCAAAGCCGCCGGCCTGATTTTGAAACGACCAAAGCCGCCGGCCCGGTTTTACCTCGGGTTTACCCGCCGGCATTAACCCGCCGGGTTCGTGCCGCCGGGCCGGCGGCTTTGGTGTGTAGACAGCATTAGAACTGCGACCCTTTTGTAAATAAATGTTTTCTATGAAATGAAAATTCTGCGAAACAATAAATCTATGAAACTTCTGTCTGCGAAACAACGTACAACCGCCTGGTTACACTTAATATTTGCTTCTCTCATCAGCAGTAAATATGTGAGGGAGGGAGACCCATGGTCGCGTTTGTGGACCGCAGCATCCACCTTTTTATTACCAATTAATATTTCTATGGATGGAATTAGGCGATAAAAGAAAAAAGTATGATTTTTATGGAATTTTATTGTACCCTTAAATTACGCAGACAAGACGCACACGCCTCCAACATCCTTGATCTTTTTCTCGGCCGTTTTCGAGAAGAACTTGGCTTTGACGATGACGGGCTGTTTGGGGAGCTTGCCCTTGCCGAGCAGCTTGTAGTAACCCTGTAACAATTAAACGTGTCACTCACTTATTTTAATGGTAAATGGGCCCTCGCTTTCACCATCAATAAGCATTTGCAATCGAAGAAGCAACCACGCTCGCGATCCAGAACATGATGTGCCTGAGTAGCTACTCCGGTATTCCAAGCCCGAACTTCGTATCGCGCCATCCCTTTCACTTATACAGTATATAACACGAGAGTGAAAGGGATGGCATGATACGAAGTTTGGAATTCTAACTTCAGGGTAAAGGCCCTGAGGGCCTATCGCGAACCGAAGACGAACGAAGTTCGAATATTAGGAACGAAAGAAAAGAAGAAAAAACAATACCATTCAACTCAAACGACCAATTCAGATCTACAGGCTAATATTATTATTAAATTATTATAGATAAATTTATACTAAAATACATAGAAAAGATCCAAGGCTCAGAAACAAATCACACAAACTTTTGTGTTGTTGTGTTGTGACTTAGAAACAGAAATTATCGGGCTTTTTACCGACTATGGAACCCTAAAAAGCTTCCTCTAACTAGCACAACATTGAAAAGCTGTTTTAAGTTCGTAATTGTTTGCAGTATTAGATATTAACTTTTCACCATTAGACATTGCATTTGGTCTTTATGTTTTGAAATGGGGCTCAGTAGCCACTAAGGGTATCCTCATATCTATCGACGCGGAGTCGGCATAAGCAGAGTGCTTTACTCCACACTATTGACATATAGTATGTAATCGCCGCCGACAGCAGTCGCTTGGCGTCGGCCGAACCGTTCGACGTCTTTTCGCTCTTATTGCGAATAGTGAGGGCTTTATGGGACATCAATGTATGGGAACCAATATTTTTTTCATTAAAGCATGAGCCTTGGCACACTTGATACTTAGGTAGACTAGAGTTGAAAACGCCCGGGAGACAAGGGCGGACGCGATGCTGGTGGGGAGGGGGAGGGGGGGAACTTTCGTTCCGGCCCGCGTTCTGTCAGTCCTCATATTATCTTATTTATAGAGACTAGGGCATGTTTGGTATCATTTTCGGATAAATTGAGGATGGCCGATCGTTTTCTGGGACATAAATAACATATTTTCATAGAAAAAAAATGAAATACAGGCAAAAGTTTTGAAAAGTCAAGTTAAAAAAAATCTTTCCGCACCGATTACGTGAAAACAAGCAACAACTCTGGCATGAAAAAAACACGTTTAAATAGCCACATTTATGTAGATTCTAAAAATATATCATTTGTTATACCAATAAAAAACACAACTTAGTAAAAAAAAAAACAGGTGACCCGTCAAAATTTTACTTCATGTTCGTTCCGACCCCCGTTCTTTCAGTACTCATATTATCTTCTTTATAGAGATACGGGTCCCGACAATATCAGTAACGAAGCACTCAAAATTGGAGCCCCACTACTGCTACCCTACCTTGCTCAATTATACAACATGGTCTTATATCAAGAAACCGTCCCCAAACAGTGGTGCAGCTCTGATATCATCTTACTGTACAAGAAAGGAAACCCGCTAGATGTTGGCAACTATCGCCCAATCAGTTTGCTGTCCAGTATCTACAAACTCTTCACATCCATACTACAGACCCGACTAACGCCAAATATAGATGCACACCAACCTATTGAACAGGCTGGATTCAGGTCCGGATATTCAACTATAGACCATATCCACACCTTGGATCAAATAATAGCAAAATACATAGAATATAATTACCCCCTCTATATAGCCTTTATAGACTACTCAAAAGCCTTCGATAGCATTACACACAGCTCTATCTGGCAGGCCCTGAAAAAATGTAAAATCAACAAAACATACATAAACATCTTAATAAACATATACAGCCAAAGTGTAAGCCGAGTGAAAATGGAGAGGAAAGGAGAGGAGATAGCTATAGGCAAAGGGGTCCGACAAGGAGATCCACTCTCGCCGAAACTGTTTATAACAGTACTAGAAGAAGTTTTCAAGAACATACAGTGGAAAAATAAAGGAATCAACATACTGGATAGACGTCTAACACATCTACGCTTTGCAGACGACATTATTATCTTTGCAGAATCTGCAACCCAACTAGAAGACATGATGAACACCCTAGACACGGAAAGCAAGAAAGTAGGACTACACATGAATACATCTAAAACCAAAGCTATGACGAATAGTCGAAGAAGAATAATTAATGTAGCAGGGACTGAAATTGAATATGTAAATGAATACATATACTTGGGTAAACGCATATCTTTCAGTCCATGCAACAACGAGGAAGAAGTAGACAGACGCGTGAACATAGCCTGGAAAAAGTTCTGGTCCCAGAAAGAAATCTTGAAAGATGATTACAGCATAGCACATAAGAAAATCGTATTGGACACCTGTATCCTGCCAAGTCTAACTTATGGAAGCCAAACTTGGATATACACAAAAAAAGCATGTAACGCCATAACAACCTGTCAAAGATCTATGGAGAGAAGTATATTAAATATAAGAAGAATACAGAAAATCAGGAGCGAAATAATACGTCGAAGGACCAAACTAACAGACGCTCTTCAACAAACTCTCCATCTAAAATGGCAATGGGCAGGTCATATAGCCAGATATGGGGACAGAAGATGGACACTAGAAACGACAAAATGGACGGGACCTATAGGACGGAGACGCCCAGGAAGGCCCAGGAAGAAGTGGATAGACGACATTTCCTCTGTAGCAGGAAAAAACTGGCTCCAAAAAGCCCAGGACAGGAAAGAGTGGAGAAAAAGTGAGGAGGCTTTCACCCAGCAGATGGGATCTGCAGTCTGCCCCAAAACAAATTTTAGTTAAAAAAAAAAAAAAAAAAAAAAAACAAGAACCTAAAAGGACTGTGGAACAAACAAAGCTATAATAATAATAAAAAAAAATCATTTTCTGGGACATAAATAACATATTTTCATAGAAAAAATATGTACTACAGATAGAAGTTCTAAAAAGTAAAGATAAAAAAAAATGCCTGCAGCGATTACGTGAAAACAGGCTACAATTCGGGCATGAAAAAAATATGTTTAAATAGCCACATTTATGTAAATTCCAAAAATATGCCACTTGTTAGACCAATATAAAACACAACTTAGTAAAAAAAAAAGAAAACCGGTGACCCGTCAAAATTTTACTTCATAACAAAAACGGACCTCAAAAGCAAATTTTATAATTCTTTGAAAATGTAACACAACTATAGCATAATTCTATACTAAGTAGTTTGTAGCTGTGTTTACGTTGGTTAGCATGTGAGTTACACTTTAAATTGTGAATAATCTAACGGTTTGATCATTTCGATAGACTGGTCAGTGGTTCAAAATAAAACTAACAAGTTACAGATCTAATCCTTAATGTTACTCGTTATTATTCATGGTACTCGTGAAATACGTATATAATATTTAGTATAACATTTGTCGTCACAAGCACACATTTCTGTACTTAAATTTTTGTTGAAGACACCTGCATCTAGCAGCGCATTTTTTTTTTGCATTTGCACCGAATCATTTCCAAGCAGGCTTCGGCAGCTACTGGCAAGCTAGTCCATATAGGTTCCCATCTATGATTTTCTTTCGTCCATCCCCAATAGATGGACTGGGGATATTTTGGATCGGTAACATTTGACTCCATATATGAACTGCTTGCAAAACCGCCCGCAGAAAATGTTGGTGCAGTGCAGCATTGGATAGTGGAATATGTTCTAACTGGCGATCTTTTTTTTTGAACAGCTGCTTACGGCATTCGTTTACTGTCGAAACTGAGCTGGATCTGAAACAAAAATCTTAAATATGCACAACCACCCTCTAAATGACTGATGGTTTTATGAAAAAAGTAAATATTACCTATCATAAATGACGACAAAAAACTTTTCCACAGTCGCCATTGCATCTTTAATTCTGCCGTCGTATGCTGCCAGGAAACCTTCTGTGACATTAGGGAACGCATCCAGGCTTACAAGCACCCTTTTTCCTTTTCCGTTGAAAAAAGAAACTGTGTCGCAACCTGTGAAGGCATGGAACAGGGGGAGCACTTTTGTTTTTTAGGCCCTGTGAAAGAAAATATGTTTGAATAATTGTAACCAGTCATAACGTACACAATTATGTCTGTTTTTTACCGAGCGCGTTAGCTATTTCTTGACAGAAAAGGTACTGCTGGTGTTTTCCAGTACCAATGTGTACCCACAGTCCCTCTAGCTCAGGTGTTAGTAGCACACTTGCGACAGCTAAAAGTGCTCCCCTGTCCCTTCACAGGTTGTGACACAGTCTCTTTTTTCAACGGAAAAGGAAAAAAGAGTGCTTTCGAAGCCTGGAATACGTTCCTTAATGTCACAGAGGTTTCCTGGCAGCATACGATGGCAGAATTAAAGAAAAGTTTGTTATATTACTTTTTTCATAAAACCATGAGTCATTTAGAGGGTGGTTGTGCATATTTAAGATTTTTGTTTCAGATCCAGCTCCTTTTCGACAGTAAACGAATGCCGTAAGCAGCTGTTCACAAAAAAAGATCGCTAGTTAGAACATATTCCAACAACTAATGCTGCACTGCACCAACATTTCCTGCGGGCGGTTTTGAAAGCTGTTCATATATGGGGTCAAATGTTACCGATCCAAAATATATTATCCCCAGTCCATCTGATTGGGGATGGACGAAAGTAAGTCACAGATGGGAACCTATATAGACTAGCTTGCCAGTAGCTGCCGAAGCCTGCCTGGAAATGATTAGGTGCAGATGCAAAAAGAAATGCGCTGCTAGATGCAGGTGTCTCCAACAAAAATGGAAGTGTACAGAATTGTGTGCTTGTGACGACAAATGTTATAAATAAATATTATATACGTATTTCACGAGTAAGATAAAATCACGAGTAACATTAATACGAGTAGGATTAGATCTGAAACTTGTTAGTTTTATTTTGAACCAGTCTATTGAAATGATCAAATGGTTAGATTATTCGCAATTTAAAATGTAACTCACATGCTAACAAACGTAAACACAGCTACAAACTACTAAATATACAATTAGGCTAGTAGTTACATTACATTTTCAAATAATTATAAAATTTGCTTTAGAGGTCCGTTTTTGTTATGATGTAAACGGATCACGTGTTTCCTTTTTTTTTTACTAAGTTGTGTTTTATATTGGTCTAACAAATGGTATGTTTTTAGAATCTACATAAATGAGGCTATTTAAACATATTTTTTTCATGCCCGAATTGTTACCTGTTTTCACGTAATCGCTGCAGACAGTTTTTTTTTAACTTGACTTTTTAAAACATTTGCCTGTATTTTAATTTTTTTGTAGAAAAATATGTTATTTAAAGCCTAGAAAATGATTGGTCATCCTCAATTTATCCGAAAACGATACCAAACATGCCCTAGTCTCTATAAAAAAGATAATATGAGGACTGAAAGAACGCGGGTCGGTACGAATATAAAGTAAAATTTTGACGGGTCACATGTTTTCTTTTTTTTTACTAAGTTGTGTTTTATATTGGTCTAACAAATGATATATTTTTAGAATCTACATATATGTGGCTATTTAACCGTATTTTTTTCATGTCCGAGTTTTTACTTGTTTTCACGTAATCGGTGCAGAAAGATTTTTTTTTAACTTGACTTTTTAAAACTTTTGCCTGTATTTCATTTTTTTTCTATGAAAACATGTTATTTATGTCCCAGAAAATGATCGGCCATCCTCAATTTATCCGAAAATGATACCAAACATGCCCTAGTCTCTATAAATAAGATAATATGAGGACTGACAGAACGCGGGCCGGAGCGAAAGTTCCCCCCCTCCCCCTCCCAACCAGCATCACGTCCGCCCTTGTCTCCCGGGCGTTTTCAACTCTAGTCCACCTAAGTTACAAGTGTGCCAAGGCTCATGCTTTAATGAAAAAAATATTGGTGTTGTCCTATAAAGCCCTAACTAGAAGAGATAGTTGTATGATCGGCTAACGCCGATTCCGCGTCGATAGGTGTGGGGGAGGCCCTGATATAATGAACTTTTATGTCACACCTGGCCATAAAGTGGCAATAACCGCATGCTCCGCACGCGGTAAATTCCACTTTCTGGCCGGGGGTGACATAAAATTTTGTACTTACCACGGGCGGTAATAATGAAAGCCTCAGATCGCATATTCATCTCCAAATACCTGCGTTCTGAGACATTCTTTGTTTTACCGCCCTTGGTAAGTAATGTACTATTAACATAGTATAGTAGATTGTACAACAAGTGAATAAAATGGGTTTTATGGACGAATTATAATACACTCTACTTTTCACGTCAGTTGCGAGGAAATTAACAATTTTATTAAATAAAGTTATGTTATCTCATTTACACTCGTGAGGTCGTTAACCTCGTTCGATGTTTGCGCGGGCTGTCGCGCGCGCACTGGCAGGCTGCGGGCGCAGCGCACGGGGTTGATCGTGTGGCTGTTGGACCGATTGACTTGGTCTTCGAGTTCTTCGACGAAGATTTTACTTTATGCACTAGAGCTTAAAGGCTTGGTCACACTGCGTTGCGCGACGTGCGCGCGACGCGACCGCTGCGCGCCGGAACGTATGCTAACAGGTTAGCGACGTCACACAGGCTGCGCGACGCGAGCGGGACGGTTTCATACATTTTGGCGCGCAGCGCAGCGTCCCGCTTGCGTCGCGCAAGCGGTGTGACCAAGCCTTAAAAAGCGATTTTATGTCGTCTATGCCACGACTTAAAGTCGAACTTTACGAGCATGAGAAGTGAAAAATATATATTTTTAGGTACTTACAGCCTTAACAATGTTGATGACGGGCACCTTGCCGTCGGTGGCGTTGGCGTACTTGAGGCGCGCCTGCTCCGACACCAGCGTCCACAGCTTGTCCAGGTTCAGCACCGGGCAGAACTCCTTGTTCCTCCTCAGGTGGTAGTTCCTCATGCCCAACTGGAAACAGATACAGGGTTTATTTATTGAAAACTAGCTTTTACACGCGCCAAAGTCGTTCCAAAACTGTCTTAAAATTACATGAGAAATAATTACAGAGAAAGATTTGTAAAAGCAACATTCGAATGATTAGGCAAAAAGGATGAAAAGTTTGTGTACGATGTTCTTCAAAGATGTATTTCCAGATGCAATGGATTGGCCAATAGCCGAGAGCCTCAACTTAAGTGGTATCATGAGCCTTTTTCAGAACTTCAACTACTCTTTGATGGTTTTTTTTTTATTAGATGTGTATGAAATTCCAAAAATGTAAAAGTCCAAATCAATCCTAATTAGGGCCGATTCACACCGGAATGGCAGCGGTCGGCAGCGGCGCGGCGAGCACTTTTTCAGTGTCAAATAATTTTAACAGCCGGAAAAGGTCGCGTCGCCGCGCGACCTTTTCCGAGCATTAGACTTTTTAAGGATAAATAAATAAATAATAAATAAATAAATAAATTACTTTATTGAACAAAAACCGTTTTTACAATAGGAACAGTACCCGGCGGACCCCAAACTAGGCAAAGCCTGTATCTTGGGATCCAAGAGTGCAGTTGACCAGAAATTATTAAAAATATAGACTTTAAAAAACAATCAAAGAGAACAAAGAAAATTTAGAATAAAATTTAGATCTAAAAGAAAGAACTAGGTTGCATGCATTTGTATGTATGTATGTGTTTATGTGTGTCCATGTGTATTTATGTGTGTGCGTGTGTGTGTGTGTGTGTGTGTGTGTGTGTGTGTGTGTGTGTGTGTGTGGGAGAGAGAGAGTGTGTGTGTGTGAACATGTGTGTGCAAGTATATCTGTTATTTTTATTGGTTCCTTAGAAAACGTTCCGTCTCGTCGTAACTCCATTCTAAGCAAGCCCTTGTCACGTTAATTTTGACTTCTCGCGTTGACATATTTCTTAAATTTAGTATTTTACAGAATTTGTTATACACAAAAGGTTTCAAGTAAGTATTGAAACGTCTATAAACATTAGTTTTAGTAGGGGGTAGTGGCAGCCTGAAACTACGTTCTCGCAGCCGACCAGGCTCGACTACGTCTGGAGCAGACGAAGCATCTCGGTGAGCTATGTGGACTAGCTTGACTAGGAAAAGCCTTCTAACACTTAAAATGTTAGCCTCTTTGAAAAGATGCTCTGTCGAAAAACGAATTGGCTTTTTTAGCATTACTTTAAGGACTGACCTCTGGGCGCGCTCTAAGTTAATTAGCAAAGAAGACCCTGCTCCACCCCACGCCAAAATACAGTAAGACAGAACCGATTGGCATAAGCTTAAATATACTATTTTCATCAACTCCTCGTCAGCCACGTCTCTCAAAAGTTTCATTATATATATCAACTTTCGTACTCTTTTTGCCGTAGCGGAAATGTGCTGCTGGAAATTCAGTTTCTCATCAATAATCACTCCTAGATATTTTGTTGATTCAACACGTGAAATAGGGTGACACTGTGAACAGTTAGGAGGCGTAGCAGCGTGAGATTGATTCATACAAGTATGCAATACTATTCGAGTTCCGCTTGGGGGACAAGATGCGTTCGTTTTGAAAAAACATACATAATTAGTTTTTGAGATATTTAAACTTAGCAGGTTATTATTCAGCCAGTTTGCACATATTGTCATACCTTGCTGGGCAAATTCAAAGGCTTCATGCCAGGTTGAACCATGGAAAATTATAACTGTATCGTCTGCATAGTTAATCATATCAGCGTTTTGTATTTGCAGTCCGGATAAGTCGTTAAGGTATAGCAAAAATAGGGTGGGACCCAGGATACTGCCCTGTGGCACTCCAAAAGATATTTCTGTTGGGTCACTGGTGGAATCCCCCACTTTAACACACTGCTTCCTGTCTGTAAGGTAACTGCGAAACCATTCAAGAGGCGGGCCTTGAATCCCAGTTGCTTCTAGTTTTAACAACAGAATCGGAATTGAGACTGAGAAGTATGTAAATAAAGTTTTAAATTATTTGACACTGAAAGTGCTCGCCGCGCCGCTCCCATTTCGGTGTGAATCGGCCCTTAGGATGTTGGTACTCGGCAGAAGAAGAGTAGAAGAGGTGCTTTAAAAAAAGCCTATTTACTATCACACTGTGTTCTGTGTTTCTATTTTGTGTAAGAGCCAATTTACTATAGAAAGCAGCCTTTGACTAGGGAATGCAATCTCGATCTGGCGAGATCTCGCGCTAATTTTCGAGATTCAATCTCGTTGGTTAGATATCTCGATCGAGATCTCGACTAATAAATTCGAGATCTCGACTAATAATTTCGAAATCTCGAACGTGATTACAAGACTGATTTCATTGTTGACCGCTACTTGAAACAAACTCTAAACGATGATAAGGGCGCAGCGTGCAGTAGTTGTTTGCACGTTGTTTGGAGAGGCGCGGTTAGCGTAACTACCTACAATGATTTGACATGATGTTTACTTGCTTACCCTACATGTTTTTATTAAACGTTGATTTTTATTTCAGTATTCTAATAATGTAGCTTTTTTTGAATGCCAGTACTACCCTGAGTAGGGACTGTCCATTGAATTAACGTATCTTTATAGAAAAAGCGTATATTTATAAAAATATGTTGAATCTCGATATCGACGAGATTAAACGAGATCTCGTCTGTTTTTCTGACGAGATCTCTAATTCCAAATCTCGACCTCGGATTTCTTACGCGAGATGTCGAATCGCCAATCTTGGTGCGAGATTGCATTCCCTACCTTTGACAATATAAACAAAATGTCTTATCACACAGGGCAGATCTGTGATCCACATATTCAACATTGAAATAACCTAGTTAATCATCACAATCAAATAACTTTATTTATGTCACACCTGGCTATAAAGTGGCAATTACCGCACGCTCCGCGCGCGGGAATTCCCTCTTCCTGGCCAGGGGGTCACATAAAATTTTGTACTTAACACGGGCGGTAATAAAGAAAGCCTTAGATCGTATATTTATCAAACCTGCGATCTGAGACATTCTTTGTTTTACCGCCCTTGTTAAGTAATGTACTATTGGGCCACTGAAAAGTTGCATAGAGTACAGAAAATGTAGGTATTTCTAATGAGAATGTTTTAAACTTTTGTTAAAGCCATTGTATCGCAGTGACGGGGATCCCCAGGCACATATAATAACAAAACAATGTTTTGTTTTTTTTCACTGGGAGAGGACGGGTTAACACATTCGGTAGACAAACTACGCGTGGAACATACGAATAAACCAATCAAATACCTTGCCGAAGTATCCAGGATGGTACTTGTCCATGTTGATTCTGTGGTGGTGCTCACCACCGGCGTTACCGCGACCTCCAGGGTGCTTACGGTGCTTGCCTGGAATACAGTCATTCACAAATTTAAAATATTTCATAAGTAGGATTGGATATCAAATAAAACAAAGCGGCATTTTTAGGTTATAATCGAATATCAAAGAAAATATATAAGCAATAAAAGCACAGCAGTCTAATGATATAATTATACTCACCGATACGACCATGACCATGGCTCACGTGTCCTCTCAACTTCCTGGTCTTCTTTTTGGAGGTGGCCTGAAGAATAAATGGAAGGTTATGATAAACACCACTAACTGTGGAAATAAAATAATCCTTTTAGCACTCTGATTTACACTTGAGGCACGTATTACACCGAAATGAAATATTACATATACCACGATTTCATTGATAAATTTAGATAGAACAGTGAGAAATTAACACCAACCATATTTTCTGCTTCAACGTCAAATCACCAAAGAAAAAGAATAGTTGATAGTCAATTTGACATATGTCAAATTTTCCAGTTGCCAGACAACAAAAAACAAAAACATTATTTATTTTTGCTAAGTAATAAATATTATTCAATAATTCGTAGTTAATTTACCCCTTCACTGACTCTGGCAAAGGCCCTCGAGGCTGTCTACACGGTCCGTGCAGGCCAAGGTCGCCCGGTCTTTGGGCATTTTTCGACCGTCTGGCAGGAAGCAGCTGCAATCTAAGAAAATATCAAGTAACCACTACGTCCTAGTTCGAGGTTGGTTCGAGGGGCTAAAGGCTGTGTTCCCACTTTCCACTATCCGTTATTTATGTGTCGGATCCTACACGAAAAAAACGCAAGAAAAAAGTATGGGAAGGTCACCGATGGGCAACCTTGGTCCGCACGGACGGTGTAGACGCAAAAAAATCGTTTGACCTTCTGACGCCCTTGGTCTCGAGCGTGCGCAAGGCCAACTGCACTTAGAGGAATCGTCGCGTACGCATGTCAGTCAGTTCAGCGATGGCGACTCGGAGTGAACGCGATTTTATCGCGGAATTAACGACGCTGTAGCATGGTCGGCCGAACGTCTAGCCAGAACACTCGAACGGCCGTCACGACGAGCCAAGGCCGCGCGGTCCGGGGCTTGTCTTCGACCGTCTGGCACGGGCATTATCCAAGATACGATTGTTAGGGTTACCAGGCTTAAAATGACATCCACTTTTATCTTATCTAAGTCGTAGCAGCTGGTAACTCGATTCAGTACGTTTCCAGAAAATGGCTCGGGTTGTGTGTTGAAGTGAAGTCTGACACGTATTTTCCTAAAATTCGTAGATGATTTAATAAAAACTTATTATGATTTTGTTATAATTACGTTATCATCTAAGATATTCCAACAAATCACCAAAAATGGAGTTCCGGGACACTTTGCTTGCTGCTCAACGAAATCAACAACAAAAGTCATCTGTGAGTCAATTTCTTACTTTTGTGAATACATATGAATGCGCCCTATTTAAATACAGACCATTCGAATATATTATATTCTTGCATTTCTGTCGCTTCTTTTTAGTAGTGTACTTATTTAAAATGGAAAAGTTACATTCTTGAGTAAACTTTTACTTTGCTCGCTTCACCAACATTGACAGATAAAATATAAACTTAAGCGCATTTTTTTTTAGCACAACATGTACTATAGAGCTGGGTTTGATCCGCCTAAAAAAGAGCAACGGCAAAAGGACAAGTTGTCAGAGAATATTTTAAAGTTTTTGGCTAAGAAAGATGAAGAAGAGAAGCAGAAACAAATGGAAGCACAGAAGAAGAAGGACGAGTTGCTTGCTATGCGTGACCCCAAGGCCTTGCGAAAGATTCAAAAGACATTGAAGACTATAAAGTCAGCCAACAAGTCTGTGATAGAGGATGCAGTGGACCACAACAACACGGCCGTGACGCGGGAGGGCCCGGACCAGCCGGACCAGGATGACTATGGATATGAATCTCAGGAAGCAGCTGCAATCTATGAAAAAATGATGCAAAAATATAGCAAGATTCCCGATGAACCCAAGTTCCCTATGGGCAGTAAGTTAGACTTGCGTAGTAAACAATTATTGAGGATCTGTATTAATCTCAACCTTATTATGGGGCATCCCATGAGTATGTCGCTTATGCAAAGAGTTTGTATTGTATGTCAGCTACCTTTGCAAAACGAATAAAGCTTCTGAATTCATATAATTATTGACAATCTTTAAGTCAAGCCTATATGATGAATAAAGATCAGAGTCTTCCTTTATAAAATGTTAGTGCCTACACAGCGCAACCCTGTAAAAGAACACTTGACGCCTAGTCTAGAATAAGTATTTGAATATTTTTCACATTTCAGAAAAGAGTGTAAAAAAGGATTTGAAAGGCACCATGGAGCGAGTTAAGAATGCTCTGGCACACGAAGATGACCCTGTCCCCCACAAGAGAAGGCGTAGAACGGAGAATGGTGGTATGTATACTATTTATTATAACTCAGACTTTAGGGGTCCGAGCACATGTATTAAATATACATACATGTACAAGCACCAGTACATGTTGTCAACAATGTATTTGTTGCACCATTTTACAAGCATTTATTTAACTTGCAATGTATGCAACTACATATGTAAGTATGTTTGTTCGGGTGGAATCTTGCAACTCAATTTTTCAATCCCTTTCCAGTATCCAATTGAGCTGAATTATGGCATACTTATGTAAATTCGGTGTTGTCAGATGTGAATCATCAAGTCAAATGTTACTGGAAATTTTCAACTTTGTCACTTTATCAGGAAGCTGTCATTTACATTGTCATTGTCATATTGTCGGATATACAGGGCGTCCCAAGACTATGAGACATCAAGGGAAAGTACTGTCACGGGCACCAATATGTATACACTTTTTCACCTTATTCCATTGAAATAAGGTCCAAAAATGTATACATATTTATGCCCATGACTGTACCTACCTTAAATATCGTAGATAGGATATTTTGCTGAAAGAAGACATCATTTTAATTTAATAAACAATTTAAACTGCATTCATAGATTTGTAAATAGTACATGATTGAACCGGAAATCGAACCCGCTACATGAAAAAATAATTACCCTGTAGCTCAGGGGTCGGCAATTAGTTTTAAGTGGGGTCCGGATATGATAGAAAAAATTTTTTTCGTGGCCCAGGAATCTTTGATTGACATCAATATGCAATGCAGCATAATAATATTATTTGGGGTCCGCGGTTCGACCTTCCGCGGTCCGCCTATTGCCGACCCCTGCTGTAGCTTTATCATAATGCTTATTTTTTGCTTAATAACATAGTGTCAGAAATAAAAGGAAAACCATGAATTTTAACAACACAATTGTCTTTCTCGATAGCGGGTTCGGTTCCCGGTTCAACCATGTAATTATTTAAAAATCTTCGAATGCAGTTTAAATTAAAATAATATCTTCTTTTAGAAAAATCTTCCATCTGCAATATTCATCTACAACTTTCCCTTGATGTTTTAGGACGCCCTGTATAATGTATAAGACGATGGCGGTTAAAGGGTTAAATAAAAGTACAAAAAAATATCTCATCCATTTCAGAGAAAGAGTCGAGTCCACCCGAAAAGTACGAACCGGAGAAACGGAAGGACGAGAAACCGGAAAAACCTAAATTCCGCAAACCGGCGCCGCCGCCGATGGACTTCAACCAACTGCTGAAGCTGGCGGAGCAGAAGAAGAGCGCTCCGGTGGAGCTGCCCCGGCCGCCGCCCGCCAAGCCCGAGCAGCCCGAGCGGCTCATGACTAAGCGCCAGCGCCGCGAGTACGAGGAGGAGCTCGCGCGCCGTCAGCGCCGACAGGAGCGGCTCGACAGGGAGAACCGAGACACCCCGCGGAAACGTGAGTCACCACGCAACGGACACAAAGTGCGGGCAGGCATGAGGCGCGCGGGCGTGAGGCGGGCGGGCGTGTGGCGGGCGGGCGCGTGTCACGCCCGCTTACGCGCGCCTCAGCCCGCCCGCTCTGTGTGTGTTTTAAGCTTTAGGCTGGAAACAGTGCTCGACCGACGGTCGGGCGCCTACCGACGTAGATATATCTATGCAAGTCTATGGCTGGAAACAGAGCACGACCGACGATCAGCGCGTATGGTCGGTCGGCTGACGGTGAGCATCGCTCTGTAACGCACGTATGCTTTCGTAAAGCGATAGCCACGCCCGACCGACGGTACGCGCTGACCGTCGATCGAGCACTGTTTCCAGCCTTAGGGTTGTCGCACACATTAAGGCTCGGCACCCGACCGGCGCCGCCTCAACTCGCCCGTCAACCAGGGTTAAAATTCAAAATAAATATGAAATTTGAAATCCTTATCCCTGTATTAGTCGAAATCAAGTACAAATGACGACTTTTCGCAAAAAAAAATTTTTCATTCAATTTGGTAAGAAAAGAATTTAGAGTTATTGTTGTTTAAATAAAACACAGTTGTTATATATATTATAAACTATTTTTTTAAGAAAAAAACAACATATCATCGCAAGTGTCGGCCGACTGCAGATCAGTCACTGCTGCTGCAGTCGCCGACATTTGCGACTGCACGCCGCATGCAACGTGTCGCACGCTACGGAAGTTATTTCATAGAAATACACACGAACCAGTCGTGTCGTCTGCTGCTGCTGTATGCAGCCGGCTACGGAATTATACTTTTAGTGAGCACTTTGCTCTATGGAGACTGTGGAACATAATATTAGAGTTATATACAACTGCGCGCCAAGATGTCGTGAGTTGACCATCATCAGATGGTGACAAGGCGAGAAGACTATAGCAGCTTCTACACTACACTTGATACTCTCATCGAGTTGTTTAATTCACCTCGCATTGAGTTGTGAATGTGAGCTATTGTTGACTTTTTGGAAAAGTGTTAGCACCTACGTTTAAGAGTTAGTTGCATTCCTGTTTTTTTTTACAGCGCAAAAAGATGACAAGCCTGCCGACAAGGAAAAGAAACCAGAGTCTAGTGGCTTTGGGAGGATTCCTAAAATCGGCGAAAAAACTGCAAACTCGACCCCGAACCCCAAGAATGACAGCAAGAATGACAGCCCAAAAACATACGACCGAAGCAAAGACAAACCGACCAGTGATCGAGAGAGAATCGACAACATACAGAGAGAGAAAGAAAGGGTGAAACAAAACAGAGAAAAATTAGACAGGGAAAGGGAGCGACTGGACAAAGAAAGGCTAGACAAATTGAAAGCGGAAAGAGAAAGGATAGACCGAGAAATGGAAAGACTAAATAGAGACAGGGAGAGATTAGAAAAATCAAAGATGAAATTAGAATCTAGTAGTAAAGCTTACGACAAAACGAGCAAAGATGTAGATAGAAGTAAATTAAGCTCGAAGGACCAAAATTCGCGGCAGGAGATCAAGAAGAGTATAGATTTAAAAAGCCAGAACACCTACAGGATAGACAAAAACTCCAACGACAAGAAGTTTTCTATACCAAGCAAAAGCGGGAACACGAACGGGCACAGTTCGCAGAGCAAATTGCCGCAAAACGTTAAAATGGCTGAGAGGGACCGAGCTTCAGCTAAACAGAGAGCGCTAGAGAACGGCAAGCGGCCGGCGGAGGGCAAGCCGCCGGCGAAGAGACCGGAGGAGCGGCCCGGCACCAGCCAGGCGCGGGAGGAGCGGCCCGGCACCAGCCAGGCGCGGCCGGACAAGCCCCGGCTAGACAACAGCTTCGACTTCGACAAGCACGTCGGCTCGCTGGCCAAGCGCCGCCCCGAGCCCACCAAGAGACCCGCGGACGACCCCAGGAGGAAACAGAAACGTAACTATACCAATACATATTACGGGATAATCACAGAACTGACCCCCTAGCATTGCACACTCGTGTTAAGGTCTTCGCACACTATATCAACTCCACGGCGACTCGATTCTATGCCAAATATTGAAATTTAAGCCCTATGTCCTATTTTCTAGGTTTAATTTCAAAAAAAATATATTGAAGTAGACGAAGTAGTGTACGACGTGTGGTCTACGCGTCGTACACTAAGGAAGGTCAACTCCGACACGTTTGCCACGCATTGACCACACGTCGTCCCCGCAACGACTATGCGTTTGCGACTGACGCGTGACGGGCAACCATTTGCCAGCCCACCCGTCCGCCCCGTGCCTTCCCCACACTTGACACCGCGTTGCCCACTCGTTGACACCGCATTGTCCACTCGTTGACACCGCGTTGTCCACTCGTTGACACCGCGTTGTCCATTAGTGACCATTGGGTGGATCTAATTGATCTCTCGAGAGTGTCAGTAGAGGTGCTGCCACAGTGGCGTTGAGTTGATATAGTGTGCAAAGACCTTTAAGCTGGGTCCCGATATCGCGCGCGATCGGTTACACAGAAAGCTTCACAGTTCTGTGACTGTGTATTTATTCTTTTCAGTTACGTTTTTCGCCATTTGATTGAGAATTTGATCCTTTTTGGAGAAAATTCGAACATATTTATTGTCTTATTTGGTGTCAATATCCCTATTTGAACAGGACTGGTACTAGGTCGTGTTTTCTTCTACTAAGACGAGGGTGGCGTCTTCGTGGCATCAACTACGTATTACGGTTGAAGGCAGACCATATTCGCATGGGTTTCAACTAGAGATGGGCCGTCTAATCGGCGCTGAGGTGGCCGAATAGTCACCGACTAATTGCCGACTATAAATGTGGCCGTATAGTCGGCTTTCCCGACTAGTCGGTTACTATTAGGTACACCTCTAGTTTCAACTTGTTTGTGTGCAGGGCGCGCGATCGACTCGGAGTCGGAGTACGATTCGGAGATGGACGACTTCATCGACGACGGAGACGAGAACCTCGACTATTCCACCCACATCCGGGAGATCTTCGGATACGACAAGTCCAAGTCAGTACCGTTTGATAATAGCTTCCTGAGGCCTGACCGAGTGTACTCCCGAATAACTTTGTAAAGTTCCATTAAGTTCTGAACACTTTCCAGGTGTAAATTACGTAACAGCTGGAAAAGTCTCTGCTCTGGTAACCGTCTTCCGGGGTCCACTCCGTACTTATCTTGGCCCATCCTTCCGAATGCATTCGGCAAACAGTCCCAGTCCTTCCAGAGGGGAGGCTTTTGGCCAGCAGTGGGACATATCAGTTAAAAACACTCATCTTTTTTGGCCATTTTCTGTTTAATTGACACTTATCTTGGCATTTTCTAAATATTACTATCTAGAATAGTCCTGATTATTGCGACCTAATGACATAAATGTATTTTTTGGATTTTGAACGAGACATATTGTTTCTAATATCAGTCCAAATCGACCATTTTCGTGTTAAAAACTGCTTTTTCCGCTTTTTTTCTACTACACCCAATAAAATCATAAAAGGGCTATGTTACTATCTAAATTCTAAAACTTTAATAAAATCACTGTGTCCTTTCATCACTTAATTGGTATTATCAGTACTGTAGTAAAAGTCAAAATGCTATAAAACTGGTAAGGCCTGTAAGGGTTTATCCAGAAATCACGCGAGTTTTTTGAGCCACTTTTAGACCCCCCCTCCCCCCTTGGTGACCTTTGGTGAGGTTTTAGACGACCCCCCCTCCACCCACGAAACCTCACGTGTATTTTTTGAATTTATCACCAACTTTGAAATTTTTTAAGTAAATTAAGTATATTAGTTGATCTTGTGCTTATTTTGGTAGGTATATGCGTTATGATAACGTGATTATGTAATTTCTCCTATCTGTTAAGAAAATGCTACTCGTACATGAGTAGATATCATTTCGCGGTATTGTAGGTGCAGTAAAAAAATACACGCGAGGTTTCCTTGCACCCCCCCCCCCCCCCCTCCCCCCTCCACCAACGTGATCAGTAGTAAGGTTTTCGTAACCCCCTCCCCCCTTCGGAACCTCGCGTGATTGCTGGATAAGCCCTGAAATAAAAGGGGCCATAGTGCGTGACATTCCACGATGACGCGCCCCTCCACAGCGAATCTAATCTATGCGCAACGGTACGGGTTGGGCTGTGGAGGGAGGGGCGCGCCTTCGTGGATGTCACGCGCTATAAGTATGAGTGGTGGTGTTGGCAGGTATCGGCACCTGGACGACGACGACGACCCCACGATGGAGTCGAGCTTCGCGCAGCAGCAGCGGGAGGAGTACATCAGCAAGAAGATCGGTGAGTGGTGCTGCTTGCCTACCTACTCCCGGCTACCGTTTAGGGTGTGCGTCTCCGTTGACGCGGAGCTACACCTCAAGGGAGACGCACCCTAACCACTGTAAGGCTGGCAACAGGAGGATGATGATGCTCTAAGTCCTAAAAGTTTGCGCTCCAGTGAGATTGGTTGGTTAAGCCGTTTCAACCGAATCTGAGGTGTCAGTGGAATCGAGTTACTGGGAGATTTGTCCCTGGTTCAATAAACTTTGCCTAGCTGAGAGGAGTCAAGCAAGAAACACGGCTAGGTATGACCTGGGTCGGACTGACTCTACCCGGGATTCGGCGGACCGGGACGAAAAGGGACTCCATCCATCCTCCTAGCGTTATCCCAGTACAGTTGCATCCTGAAGGATGCCTGGGGTCCGCTACCTAATCCCAAGATTTGGCGTAGGCACTAGTTTTTACGAAAGCGACTGCCATCTGACCTTCCAACCCCGAGGGGAAACTAGACCTTATTGGGATTAGGCTTTGTCAAGTGAGTGGGCAACTTGACTGTTAGTAGTTCTCAAACTGCCCGAAGGCCTCCAACTTGGCTTAACGACTGCTGCCATAGACAGCAACCGAACGAATAGGGACTATAAAAAGTATTAACTGTGATGCTGAGAATACAAAGGATATGTATGTTACTCTTACTATTACTAATATAACTGGCTATTATTCAGGTATAATGGAGGATTTGGAGGACATGCGGCTGGAGGCCATGGAGAAGAAGAAGGCGGCGAAGAAGAAACGCCGCATCAGCGACGACTGACCGCCCGCCCCGGCCACGCAGGCCGCCCGCCAACTTACCATTACGGACCGATCAAATATGGGGTTAAAAGCTGTCATCCCGTAGAAACTTGTCAAACTTTGCATACTATCTTTTTAATATTGGTTTTGCAACTGGCAGTACTATTCCTTAAATGGTTCCGCTCACCTCATGAAATGCGTAACCCACTTCTGAGAATAAAAAGGAAACTTAAAAGTATATTGAATGGTTCAACATTACTACATAGTTCAGGCAACGAATGTTCATAAAAAGGTATAGAGTGAAATGCTTGGAACACAATTTTTGACTTCGTAACTTTGCTTGGACTAGTTAGGAGGTGAACATATCAAAAGTCCCCACCCTTAGCCCTTAAGCCGGGGAGGAGGGGAGGTTCGAAGGTTTCCTTGTTCGGTATTTCGACGGGGACTTTTGATATGTTTACTTCCTAACTAGTCCAAAGTTATGACGTCAAAAATTATGTTCCAAGCATTTCCCTCTTATACCCTTTCGTTGCCTGGCCTGATAGCCTATTTCCCTTTAATTAAAATAGAACAGACTTTTAGTTTTTTATTGTATCAAGCGAACAATGTAGCTGAAACCGCTTTCCTTTCCAAGTTTTTCTTAACATTTATAGCTCAATGTTGCCTTGTGTAATGTGATTAGGTTGTATATGTAGCTTCCATCCCGCTCACGTGACCTTCGCTATAGTCTACTTGTATTTATTCTATCGTTGCCGTTCGTATGTATACGTATACAAATCAGTCAGATTCTCCATATATTTGTATCATAAATAATAATAGTGTGACATCAAAATGAGTATGATAGTATCGCGTAGCGTAGCATGGGTCATGTGTCGGCGGGTATCTGTGTCGTGTTTATTTATAATGTCTATTTTCCAAATGCATATTAAGTACCAAGTGGTATTTTATCTCCCGCCTGCCTTAATTAATTGAAAATAAACCGCGTTATTGAAGTTCTAAGGCATTTATCATCAAATCTCGAACAAACCATTCTGAAATCCATCAATAGAGTTGATTTTACAAAACTGACCATATAAATAAGTTTATTGATTTGTTTCAATTAAGTAATAGGCAAATAACAATTGGGTAAATGACAATTGTTACCGCTTTCAATGCCAAGAAGTCGCTACAAAAGTCCTTTTAGGTATAGTACAGTTGCAGGCAAACATCTTGGCATGACCTTGAGTGCACACTTGCACAGTAGCGTGATTTGTACGTAAATCGGCTATTGCGCACTCAAGGTCATGTCTAGAGGTTTGCCGGCAACTGTTTAGTGAAGAAAATTTATGTAAACACGTACCTTTGGGACCCTTATTGTCATTGTGACAAGAGCGAATAAGGTTCGTGTTTCGATTTTGTTGACTGTACAGTCGGCATCATCGCTGACTGTAGCAGCTAGGACTTGGCACTGTAAGTTTATAATTTATTTATATTTATCACGTTGCCGTGATTAAGTTTAAATACGTGAATTTATCGACGAAAATATATGTTATTTTTGGGTATAAACTTTTTCGTAGATTTATGCTTCTTATATTGTTTGTTTTGTTTAAAAAATAATTTAACATACATACTATTAAGTATTCACAATCAATAAATTATTTTGAATAATGCTGAAATCATTTATATGACTGTTATAAGTAATTATAATTTCATTCATTCTACTTCGGACAATTCCTCGACCTTAATTTCCCTTATTACTTATGTTGTGCATTATAGTACATTACTTAACAAGGGCGGTAAAACAAAGAATGTCGCAGATCGCAGATATTTGACGCCCGAGCCGAAGGCAAGGGCGATAAATATGCAATCTGAGGCTTTCTTTGTTACCGCCCGTGTTAAGTACATAATTTTATGTCACCCCCTGGCCAGGAAGTGGGATTACCCGCGCGCGGAGCGTGCGGTAATTGCCGCCGATTTTTTTGTTTTGTATGACGGTAGAGGACAGGTTTAGTCTTAGTTTGTACATGTGTACATTTTGACGAATAAATCAAGAGTTATGGTTTACTTAAGTTAAGTTCCTAATGTTGAAAGGAGATCAATTTTATAAACCTACAATTAACAATTTTACCAACATAAACTGGCAACACTGAAGCACTTTGACCAATGACAAGTGGAAGTGGCTTGTTTGACCTGTATTGCTAGTTTAAATTTATAAAATGTTTTGAGTCGGGTCAGATGCGTGGTTCACATTGGACCGTGTTTGATCGTGGTTTAGTTAAGTTATATACAATAACCATTTAATCTCAAATTGCGTATCTTTTCCCGATTATTTTCATTTACACGGCTGTAATGTTCTTAATATGTCTGCCAAATGATAGTTATAGCTTATAGGTCTTGTGAAATGAATTACCACTAATATTATTTCATAGTCTTAACACTTACAATGCTACTACAGATTTATTTTAATTCTTGCACTGGCTAGGCGACTCGTGTGTGGCGTTGCGCTATTGCAATAGAATTAAGGTTTAATTTTCAATGCTCACAAGAAACTAGGCGCCTGTTATGCGCATCGGTTAGCATTATAACTGATTCTTATTTACATTGCTGTAGTATACAATATGCATTAATATATTTTTCTCAAAAATGGCCCGCAAACTGGACTTTAGTCGCTACATATTGGAAGGTAAAGTGTATAGTTTAAGGTCAGATTCAAATTAAAAAGTAAAAAACATTGCAGGCCACATATATGGCCTGCAATGTCATATCATATATAAATTCCTTTATTTGTCGAGTTATAAACTTTTTAAAATGTAGAAACTGTCATATAAAAGAAAGCACAGGTCGTATTCAGCCAATACAGCTCGTATTTTTCTGTTGAAAACGCGACGTTTTTTTATGTGTCTCGAATAATTTGCGTTTTTCGGTGGAAAAATACACTTGCGATTCTGTTAAAAAAAATAAACGGCGGGAAAACATGATGTTTTTGACGTTTTAAGGTTATGTTTATCAAATCTTAATTAAAATTTTGTCGTATTTTCCCCATTTTTGAGAAAAGCACTATATTAGCCTCGGCCGGAATGGCAATTACAGGCTTCGTATTATAATTAAACGGACTCGCAAGCTCGTCCATTTAAACAAATACTCAGCCTGCAATTGCTCCCTTCCCGGCCACGGCAATAATGTACTATTGCTAGAGAGCTGAGACTCTGCGTTGACTTTTTTTTTGTAGTTTTCAGATCATCGGCATATTTCCGTAAGATCTCAAAGCAACTACAAAAAAAAACTTGTTTCTTAATTGTTATTATGTATCAAAATGTGGTTTACTTAAGTATAGCAAATTGTAAAACATGTACAGATGTATTGTATAGCTTCATGACAGAGAAAAATAAATGTATTATTAATTCATAATAATTATAATAAAATATATTCAGCAAGTTTACCTACATTGTTTTACTGTCCTTTTCCAAAGGTGTAAAACTAAGTTGGTATGAAAAGATCAGGCTGAAAATGATGATGATGATGAAAAGATCATCCTGGGCGTGACTGCTCTTCCTTCTGCCTAGAGCCTAACAATGTCTTCATACAAATTGGCCATGCCATACAGGAGTGATCGGTCACATAAGCATGAAAAACCAGGTGCCTATTGCATAACGAAATAGTTTTTTTTTGTTATGAAATGGATTCAGAATAATATTTGTGAAACGGGTTGAAAAGACTCGTAGTAGAATTTATTCTCCCGCACAAGCCATTATTGCTCCTGAGCACAAGCTGAGGATAGGACTCGTTTTTGTTCACAACTTCGTGTTATTCTCCCTTTGATACACCCACCCTCTTTTTTGAAAATCTGATCTCTTTTCAGACCAAAGAGAATATAAAGGCTGGCGTCCACTAGGCTCGCCGAGCCGAGTCGAATCGAATCGAAATAATTCGCCTTCATACATTATCTATGAAAGTGCGTCCATTCGGTCGATTCGATTCGGCTCTGCGTCAATCGACGCACTTTCATAGTTAATGTATGGAGGCGAATTATTTTCGGTTCGATTCGACTAGCCTCGGCGAGCCTAGTGGACGTCAGCCTTAACCACTACTAATCTATTTCCGACGCAACAACGAGCAGACGCGGGACTATCTTATTATGAGCTAGTTATAAGCCGTGTTCCGAATCACGCTTAAAACGTAAAAACGCGTTTACGATCGGACCGAATCACGCTCATAGCGCTTACATGAGATGTCGTGACGTCATTGATGACGTCATGGACGGCGCCATATTGGCGTTTACAGTGCTCACACTCCCAGGCGTCAGCACCGTAAACCAAACGTCAAGTTGACGTTTGATATATGAACATGACAGTAAACACAACATGCCCGGTCCGAATCAAAACACCACTCACGCGGCCTTGAGCGCGCTTACTGATTCGGACCGGCCGTCAGCACTGTAAACGCTGTGATCGTTGTTGGCGTGATTCGGAACACGGCTATAGCCTCGTAATAAAAATTGGTCAGTGGAAAGATGCTGGAAAGTGGAAATTTGAATAACACTGAACATAACAAACTACAGCTGCGTCTGTGGGTTGTTGTGATAAATTGCTACGTTTGTATAGGTCTAAACTAAATTATGACGTATGGATCCGGCACAATCCGCCATGATAGCCAACCCAACCACACCACACATCTCATGTCACTTCACTGTCATGTCATGTCAGTGTCAGTCTGCGTTTGGTGAACAAAGTGTCAGTGGTGCCAGTCAAGTTGTGCGCTTGATTATAAGCTATTTATCTCATTTTATTTCGTGATTTTTCGTATGAAACTGTAAGCTCCGGCTCCAAAAATTAAACGAAATATATTACCAAAAGTTTTAAGTGCTTTCACTAGCATTTTTAAGGTAACATTGAATACGAAAGACCTTGAATTCGGAATATAAATTTGTTACAAGATTGAAATTGTATTTGTGAGTAAAAACATTTGTTAGATAATCAAACCGGAACTTGTAGTAGACATATGTCTAGTAAATATTCCCTTTGGAATTTTAATTAGACTATTCGTGCTAAAGAACATTAGTAATGTGTAAATGCTACTTAGAACTCGCCTCTCAAATTGATGGTCATTTATTAAATTTCATTGCCACATATTTATTAATTAGCCTTACATTTATCTTTGTTTCGAAATAAATAATTTAAGACGACATAGACTCATTAATTTTGGTCATCATTAATTTAAGCACCTAAGTCCTAAGCTGTTCTAAATATATTAATATTTTAAATGTACTTTTAATGTCACACAGTTTTCAAACATGAAGCTATTGGATATAGCTGACATACCGGAGTTGACTCGGGACAACGTGCACATCAGTGATAAGTCACAGCTGATAGAGAAGATCAACAAGCTTATCACCGGCGGCCACAAGAGGCTGCAGATTGTGACGGATTTCGACCACACACTCACTCGGCATAAACTGGACAATGGGGATGTTGTCCTCACCAGCTTTGGTAATATTCTATTCTCTCAACCTCATTGAAAATAAATACAGAATGATATATATATATTCCAGTCTATTCATCCTTATGTGTCCTACACATAAACTATTTTGGAAGATGTTAATCATTATCACACATTTCTCTAGTTAGGGTTCCGTACCCAAAGGGTAAAACAGGACCCTAATGAGCCTATTACTAAAACTTCGATGTCCATCCGTCTGTCACCAGGCTGTATCTCATGAACCGTTATGGTTAGATAGCTGAAATTTTCACAGATGATGTATTTCGGTTGCCGCTACAACAAAAAATACTAAAAATTGGGACACAGTAAATATTTAAGCAAACATGATTTTTGCCGTTTTTATAGTTAATGGTACGGAACCCTTCGTGCGCGAGTCCAACTCGCACTTGGCCAGGTTTTTTTTCAACACTTTTTGAGCTTCTTTAAGTATTTTCGTTCATCATATCAATATTTTAAGTGATGATTATTGCATTATCCTAGAGAAAAGGGTGATAATGATTATTGTAGTATGTGAGACTGGTCAACAATATCATTTGTAAACATAAGAGCACACAATAGACGATTTTAATACCAAAAATTATGCAAATGAGTTATAAAATCTAATCTTTCAAAAGTGAGTGAATTACTATCTAGCTATGCATGTAATACCCTCGACCTTATCATCACGTAACATTAGGTGAGAGAGATAGTAGTAAAATGCATACCTTTTTTCTATAAAAAAAAGTTAAAAATTGTCAATTATCTCAAAATAAAAATAAAAGACATTGAATAAGGCATGCAAGCAGAAAAAAGTGCCATGAAAAGGACCTAACCAGCCAGTGCTTCACTTTACCCAATGGTTTTTTTTTTATAATTTATTACTCATTTGTATATTTATAGGTATGTTCAGGGAGTGCCCCTCCATTCCGCAGCACTATAAGGACGAGGACACACGGCTGTCAGGCATCTACAAGCCCATAGAGGCTGACCCACACATGACTGTTGAGGAGAAGACCAAACACATGATCGAGTGGTACCATGCGGCCCATGCCTTACTCAAGTTAGTTGAGAACATATCAAATTATATTCTGTAAATTAAATTTAATAAGTTTCTGTCAACAATTTCATTTTTGATACAAGCTTTTATTGCCGACTGTACTTTCTTCCACAGTCTTCAACTACTCGTGGAGACGGTTCCAATGAGCCCAAATACGATGGGGTTATCTTGTGTAGTTTAGGAGTCTTCTGTCTCCATCACCAGATCAGATTGATGGTACCATAATATTGCATTGTCACCGAACTTACATAAGTATGCCAAAACTATATTACACTAAACGGTTAAACTCGCGTATTAATTGTCACTCCGGGCGACATGTTTCGAACTCGTCAGGAGTTCTTCATCAGGTTGAGTGCCAAAATAGTATAAATATGCCAAATTTCAGCTCAATTGGATACCAGCAAGTGGTTGAAAATAGAGATTCCACCCGAACAAACATACATACATTGCAAGTATAGTGCATAGTTGCAAAAATGTGATAATTGATATGCTCTTTTCAATTTGAATCAGCATTATCCGTGCTTTTCGGAAGAAAATAAACTCCCGGGAATTGAGATTTAACTAGACCGAGCTAAGTTACAGCTCAAGTGCCTGAATTGTTTGCAAATTTTGAAGGAAAACAGCAAAACGTGACGGTCAAATAAAAACTTGTAAAATGCAAGTACTCTCTGCGGCGCTCTTCCAATACGAAAAAAGGCACGAAAAGCGTTATTAAGGCGCAGGGATGGGCAAGGCATTCTCCATACAAACTCTGTGCACGTTTTATTCGGTTTTGGCACTAACGAATGTAATATTTTTTTTGGATGTAAATATTAGATATGCGAAGAAAGTGATGTGGAATTTTTCAAATATTTCAAAAAATGAAAATAATTTAAAATAATATCAGTGAAAAAAAAATACATCACGAAATAGCTAACAGAAAAATAAGCATACTGCCCAAAAATCATAACTTTAATGCAAACACAAACGAAGAAAATCCTGCACAAAGTTTGTATGGAGAGAGCTTGCCCTACCCCTCCTCTTAAGTCGTGTCGCGTGTGTGACGTGGGTCACCGGTCACCGCTTACGACCTCCCGGTCCGAGGGGCTTCACTTTTCAACTGATTTTTTTAAAAAGTTAATTTATATAACATTGCTTCTTGCGCCATCAGAGGGCTTCGCTAAATGTACCTTGCCCACATTAAATTTAAATTTAGTCTTGCCCCGCTACTGTTGTGGCTCGGTTACAAACTTCTATGCAGGGGTACCTTTTCTCTGCAGCTGACCGTACCCTGCCCACATCACATTTTAGTCTTGCCCTGCTAGTGTTGTGGCTTGGATGCGACAGTCCTTTCAAGCCATCACCCACCCTTGTTTCAGAGGCGTGAAACTGCCGCGCGATGAACTGGCTGAGAGCGGGAACAAAATGAGGGAGTGTTTCAGGTTAGTCACTTTTTTGCATTAACGTTAGGTAGGTGCAAATACAAATACGTTTATTTTTCTCTTTAAATTACAATGGTGTATCGGGTAGGTTCTTGCATCTTGAGGTAATCATTCTAATCTCAAAAAAGTCTAGTTTTTCCCTATAGATTGGAATTGGAAGGTCAGATGGCAGTCATTTTCGTAAAATTTGTGCCTGCTCCGTTTAGATACAACCGGGTGAACGCTCATTTGGGAAGTTTCATTCAAAATAGCAGCTTATTTTCTCACTTTTGGGCATACTGTCACTATACATATACTGTAGATGAAATTATAGCAGAGAAACCTGACTGAAGCAATGAAGTTCGTATGCAGCGGGATCAGGTTTCTCGGCAGTTTTGTGGCGAACAGGACACAACATGCCATAATAATTAGGTACCGGATTTTCGTTCACTGGGTAGGTACCGTTAATTTGATACTTAACTAGTTTTTTTGCTGACAAGTTGCCTTGAAAACTAGCTGTCTAATGCACATTATTGGTTCACGAATGCTCAGTTACGTAATCCGATTGCACCTTGGCGACTCATCATCATCATCATCATCATATCAGCCGAAAGACGTCCACTGCTGGACATAGGCCTCCCCCAAAGAGTGCCACAATGACCGGTCTTGCGCCACCCGCATCCAGCGGACTCCCGCGACCTTTACCAGGTCATCAGTCCACCTTGTGGGGGGTCTACCCACGCTGCGCCTTCCGGTCCGTGGTCGCCACTCGAGAACCTTTCGGCCCCAACGGCCATCGGTTCTACGTGCAATGTGCCCCGCCCACTGCCACTTAAGTTTAGCGATTCGAAAGGCTATATCGGTTACTTTGGTTCTGCTACGGATGGCCTCATTTCTGATGCGATCACGCAGAGAAACTCCCAGCATAGCCCTCTCCATTGCCCTCTGAGTGACCTTGGCGACTCACCTTGATGCAATTGTTTAGTTAGACAGTAAATGGGGCACGTCTCTCCTACGTTTTTTATAATCTCGATCTATTCTACTTTTCATAATTAAATGTCCGTATGAAATATTTAAGTCGTTCAGTTATCTGATTTTTTTATTCCGATAAAACTATGTTGAGATTTGTATCGGCATGCGCTCGGGAGGAGACGCGCGGGCGGCGGACACAGCGCGACGTCATCGTCGCGGCAATGTTAGGGTCCTACTGGGACTTAAATGAAAGCGGACTGTAAATTCTAATAGGCTGGTTTATTCCGCCTTAATTACAAATTGGGAAACCCGGCCAAACAATATATAATTTAAATGCGAGAGTCGTCCGTTGCCGGTAGGGTTCGTGAAGCCGAGTGTCGCTCGCGGGTCGCCGCGCCATCCGCGACGATGACGTCACGCTGTGTCCGCCGCCCGTGCGTCTCCTCCCGAGCGCATGCCGATACAAATCTCAACAAGTAACCAGTCGGTATTTTGTGACTACGTATTCGTGCGTTTTTTTCGAACTTTAAAAGAGGAAGAGGTAACAGGCACACTTTCGCATTTATAATATTAGTATGGAGAATTCACCATATTATCAACAAAAAAACTCATAATGAAAGTGGTGCTCAAATTGCTCAATTCGCTTACCCACGTAACCGCTCGGCACCCGACCGGCGCCGCCCCAGCTCGTGCCGGTCAGTATTCTTTGTTTGACACTTGATACTGCAACGCGCACTTATCCATTCCGTAACGGCATCGCCCCAGCTCGGGACCACCTAACGGCGGATGGACAGCTCGCCGTCGCAGGGTGAACGTCGCGCTTGCAGCTCGCTGCCGGCGAGCGAGACGAGCGCGCGTGGTCGCCGCGCTTTCGGCGCGCGGGCGGAACGGCCTATTTCAAACGTATAAAAGCTGTCAACTAGTGGACACCTCGCGGTAAGCTCAGCGCCGCCACGTGGCCACCTCGGTGCTGGTGAGCCGTCTCCGTTACGTGCTTGCGTATGGTTGACGTTTAGTTGACGGCGAGCCGATGAATCGAATCGGCGCCGACCGGTGCTTAGCATTTATGTCGCGCCAACCTTTATGCTGACTGTAGGAACGGAGTGTGTATGTGTTCCAGGCTGGGCGTGCAGGAGATGATCTCGTGGAGCGGCGCGCGCGCGGTGCCGGTGCTGGTGTTCTCGGCGGGGCTCGGGGAGAGCGTGCTGGCCGCGCTGCGCGCCGCCGGCCTGCTGCTGCCCAACGTCAAGGTGGGCCCATGAGAAAACAAAACAAGGTAGCACTGGTTGCAATGCAGGTCATCTGCCTTCGGCTTCTAACCCATCTTAGATTATTTATAACATGTGTCTAGATAAAGTAATGTATGCAACTGTACATACTTAGACGTCTTAGGCCTTAAAACACGTGTAATATTACTATGAAACGAGCCGAATAGAAGGCGAAAGAAGCCACACTCATGTTTTAATGCCTCTTATTATGCATGCATGCAGTTGCATAAACTACTAATATTTCTCTCTTATTTTCCTCCTCTATAGACGAAAAGAAAAGTAGAGTGTTTAACTCGGGTGAAAGCATCCATTTCAACATTGAACTATCTATCACTTTGTTCGACCACCAAAATATCCCGGATGATACGGGTCACTTTCATTTCAACGTTTGGTTAACAATCTACTAAAAACTCAATTTTGCAGGTGGTGTCAAACTTCCTCGCGGTGGACGCCGACGACCGCATAACCGGCATCCAGGGGTCCGTGATCCACACGTACAACAAGAACGAGGCCGCCATCAAGGACACGGAGTACTACGAGCTGGTGCGCCAGCGCGACAACGTCGTGCTCATGGGCGACAATATCGGCGACGCCGGCATGGCGCAGGGCATGGACCACTGCGACACCGTCATCAAGGTAACTGCATCCCGTGCGATATAAACAACAATCATTCCTTAGCGACGCGGCGGCGCGGCGCACGCCTCTAAATCGGACCATAAATAAAGGATATCAAGATGGCCGCCACTTTTTAGAAATCTGACATCAGATTCGTTCTAATTGGCCTCTCGGACGCTCAGATATCAATTTTGAACGTAATCGGACCGTCAATAAACAAAATCAAGATGGCCGCCACTTTACCCCCTTATGAGTACTACGAGCTGGTGCGCCAGCGCGACAACGTCGTGCTCAGGGGCGACAACATCGGCGACGCCGGCATGGCGCAGGGCATGGACCACTGCGACACCGTCGTCAAGGTAACTGCATCCCTGGAACCATGCGACATAAACAACAACCAATGTAAACTTTAAATATGTACCTATAGTTTCTGATAAACGTCATATATACCTTGTTTTTTTAGCAGTAGCACAGAATAAGTAATAGTACTACGTACAGAAGCCTCACTGTTAACAAATCCGCGCGAGGCATTCCATACGTGCCGACGCTTAGCCATCTCCTTCTATCGCACGCGCATCACTCGCTACATCACTTTCTCTCGCATTGAAAGTCACCCGACGTGGGACCTTTGAGCGGCGCGATGACGTCACGCGAGTGAGTCGCCCCTGTCAGTAGAAAGAATGACACATGTCATTTTAAGAGGTTTTTTTTATCAGGCACGTTCTGTGGCAAAAGTGTCACCTAACCTCAATAAATATTAAAACCGTTATTTCATACTTACATTATATATTTTTAACCTAACCAAAATCTAGAATACATAGTCGCAGTGGCCGAATTCGGTCAGGAGCTCATCATCATCATATGTATTTTTATTTAAGGATACGTAAATATAGCTTAATTTTAATTTATTTAAATAGATTTTTAAATAATAAGGCATCAATATTTTTTTAAATTACGTTTCGGTTCATTTATCTAAAACTTGTACAAAAAAAACCCAAAGAGGCAGATATTGCAAGAAGCCGGGTCGGGTTTTAAAAAAATAACTTGTGTATACATAGTAAATAAATGTCACTGTCGTGCAAATAAGGATCGTGTGGATCGTGGAGGAGGAGGAAGGATGTGTGAGTATTTACGACACGTTTACGACCACTGCTTCTTTGTATACCTAATTTGTATTGCTAAAAAAAACAAGGTTGTGTGAGATGAGACAACGCTCTATGAAGCTGAAATGAGCCGATTCTCTTTCAGAAAGGTCGATGTGCTATACTTATCGCCGGGTACTATACTATTCTTCTTCGATGTAATTGCTCTATAAATTGTCTGTTCTTTGGTTTATTTTAAAGTCCTTTGTTTTCTTAGGTGGGGTTCCTCGGGCACGGCATAGACAACCTGCCCAACTACCTCAAACACTTCGACATCGTACTCGTCGACGAAAACTCCGTCGATCTAGTCAACGCCATTTTGAAACTTGTGCTGTGATTATTTTTAGTTTCTAACAATAGGGAAATCTATCCGGATCTTCTCTAAGGGCCGATTTTCAAATCCCAGATAAAAGTATCTGTCAGATAAATGTTAGCTGTGTTCTTTTCATTCATATGACATTAGAAAGTGACAGTGATAATTTTAACTGACTGATAATTTTATCTGGCGATGGAAAAATCAACCCTAAAGCGGGTTGTGTTGTAAGGAGGCGACGTGTTCTCGAATGAGAACAAAACCGGATCGCGACCCCTGATCGGAATAGATTATTGTTCAATATTTTTGGCGGCGAGTTTTTCGGATTAATTCCGTTTGTTTTGTGGGATTATAGGACTTAAAGTTTTTACGTTACTATTTTATGTTTGATTATTCTCTAAAAATTTGGCAAATCATGACACAGTTATTTTTCACACCTGCTATCATGATGAGGGATCAAAGTCGTACTTTTCTTCCCTCATTTGAGGGCAACAATGACTATTTTCTTCATAGACGGTGTGAAAAGTAGTATGTGCCAATCGGTAGCAAAATTGTTTGTATGAAAATTCATGTTTATAGCAGCGGGCATTATAGACGATGTGAAAAGCAGTATGTGTCACATGGTAGCAAAATTATTTCCGTCTTGGGCGTAAACACTTGAATCCCTCGCTTCACTCAGGACTCATTATACCACCCTCGCCGTAAACATATTATTTTATGTCACACCTGGCCATAAAGTGGCCATTATCGCACGCTCCGCGCGCGAAAAAACCCACTTCCTGGCCAGGGGGTGACATAAAATTTTGTACTTACCACGGGCGATAATAAAGAAAGCCTCAGATCGCATATTTATCGCCCTTGCCTTCGGCTCGGGCGTAAAATACCTGCGATCTGAGACATTCTTTGTTTTATCGCCCTTGGTAAGTAATGTACTATTGCTCCCTCGAGACATAATCTACTATTTTCCTTTCGTAAACCAGCCATTACAGATCTATAAAACAAACGGGATTGATGTATTTTGTTACAGATAAAATATGTAAGAGATATTTTTATATCAATTGAATGTACAAATGTTATTCTTGTTTTTTTTTAATATTTCGTATTTTAACAAATTATTTCTGTTATTATTGGTTCAGCAGTAAGAAATCAGATCGGTACTTAGACCTCAATCATTATTCATATACTTAGTATTTTAACTGCAGTAAGGTACTGCAGTTAAAATACTAAGTATATACCGTACACACAGTTGTGTACGGTATTTGATTGTTCGCTTTGATTGATGTTCAGCTAGACAAGGCCTCATACTCTGTTCATGCACCAGATATATGATCTAAGAGGTTATATCGATATAGGACTTTTATCTCACGAGCGCGGGTGAGCTAATGTTTGTGTGTTGAGCTATACATGCACATTGTCTGTGTGTGCGTCAGCGTAGGAGCTACGAGTTCACGTTGTCTACGTGTTCGTATGTGTCACAAGTACAAACATTGCCAACCCGCGCTAGTGAGATAAAAGTAATACCTACCTATGCCCTGATTCATACGTCCCTCGAACCAATTTTTTTTCTATTGCTTATTTTGACATTACAGTCTTACTTTAGCGTCACCGCCAGAGGCTTGTTTACCGTTATGAATAAGGGGTTACTTAGTAACCGAATGCCGATTCGTTTTTATATTTTTGGTTCTCTTATACCCCGTTTTTAGGGTTCCGTAGTAAACAAGGAACCCTTATAGTTTCGCCATGTCCGTCCGTCCGTCCGTCCGTCCGACCCCCGTTTTTCTCAGTAACCGTTAATGCTAGAAAGCTGTAATTTGGCATGAATATACATATCAATGACGCCGACAAAACGGTAGAATAAAATCTTTAAAAAATTTTTTTTTAGGGTACCTCCCCTACATGTAAAGTGGTGGTGCAATTTTTTTTTCTGCCAAACCCCATCGTGTGGGGTATCGTTGGATAGCTCTTTCAAAAATATTGTAAGGTTTCAAAAAGCATTTTTTGATTAAAGAATTGGTTAGCGTGATATTAAGCTTTGAAGTGATAATTTTTGGTATGGTCAAGTGTCCCCCCCCCCCTGCCAGCTAAACGGTGGCTACTAGGCAAGTGAAAAAAATCATGGTAGTAGTATATACGATGAATTTAAAAGGAAAACTATCACAGCTAAGTAGACATTGCTAGTTAACGAGTAATAGTCGAACTTCAGAAATGTACTTTGCAAAAGCAAACTTTCGTACAATTTCCATTGATACCTTAGATAATGTTGTTAATTCTTTCAAAAACATGGTAAATATTAGTTTGCAAACTTTTTAGTCCAAATAATGTAACGGGTGGACGACTCCGGAACCCTACCTTGCGCGTGGCCCGACACGCACTTGGCCGGTTTTTTACAGATTAGATCATTTTCGCCAACAAATCTTCGTTTCCATGTCTTACATCAGAGGATAATATTGTACTTATTTCACTTATTTCAGTAGCTTATCATTATCACGTGTCAAAGATAGCACGACGCATATTTTCCTGTTTCAAGATTGTAGTCCCTGAAATCGAATCGCATGACGATTGTCGCAAGACTTTTCTAATCTGAAAAAAAAACGAGGTTCACAGGTTACCAAAAGGAATTATTAAATCACTCAGCGATGTCACGGGTCCTCATTGCGGGAGGGTTACTCTTCCCGCATTCTATATTTAGTTAAAGCTAACGTTGATACCTCGCCATTCAGCCAATTTTGCTGATATTATATTGATATTTTGTATGAATTGTTAGTATATTTCTTTGAAATGTTTCTTAAATAGGAAAAGCCAACTTATTCTGATACGGTATTAAAGGATTTTCCGCGTCTTTAGTACTAAAGTATTGCCCGAATCTTCAAATTTCAATCTAAAAATTAAATGTGTATTGTTGCAAAGGTGATTGATGATAAATGATAATAAAATAAGATCTGGAATGACCAGATTCTGAATACAGTTCCAATAAGGAATGTGAATAGGAGTGCAAAATAACTTGGAAGTTTGCTACGGTAATAAGCTTTCATATATACATTAGTTTTTGTTTCGTTTGAAAATACCAAGTAGGTGGTTATGATTTTACAGGCATTCAAAGTGAGTCTCGCTAACAGTCACGTAACCACGTGTTACGTCATTTTCCAACGCTCTAGTAGGTACGGAAGCGCGTGAACGGAGTGACCGAGTGTATGGGGGCAAGCGGGTCGGTCGTCGCGCGCTCACTCTAAAATTCCATATATTGGAAACTAATTGACGTATCGAAATAATTCCTTCACGTATATTTTGATTTTCAACAGAGAATACAAAAATTTACAATTCAGAATTAGTGGACATTCTTCATTCACCCTGTCTCAGAAGAAACGATTCTTAATGGATGTCAATAATTAATGAGTTTAGGATGTTTTGTTTAGTGATAATAAGTGATTATACGCAGTCATTATGCGTGTGACTCATAATAAGCGCATAAAATGCGTTTATACAGGCTGAAGTTTGTACAGTGGATATAAATATTTAGATATTTTATTCTGTATGAGTACACATTTTCCACATTGTTACTGTGGATGCTAAGTGCTCTCTCTATTTGTTATGGTACTTATGCTATTTTATAATTTGATATTGTTTCCTGGTTGCCCGAAAATCAGCGTCGTGATTTTCATATCACAATGCTGAGCGGCACCCATTTTGGTATTAACATTAAGTTATATTATTCTGTTCTTATATACCTGTATGTTACCATTTTATGCCAAATACATTTTTCATTCATTCAAATAATTACCTGTATTTTTTGACAGCTAACAGTTAATTATACCTAACCTAATAATTAATTTCTTAATTTTTTTTAAATTAATTTCTGTTCATAAATTTAAAGTATTACAAATGGAAGTCTTTTTTAACCATTTGACCGTCAATAACCTCTAAGTGGTTGTGTGTCGTCGTGCCCACCACGCCAACAACCACTTAAAAGGTCGGAGTGAAGATCATGAAAAAAATCATTTATGAACTGCTTTAATTTGTTTTTATTGGTTAGACATTACACCAAAAAAAACAGTGCTTGGCGTACTGGGCACGACGACACACTATCGCTTTGGCGGTCAAAGGGTTGAACTCCTAAAGGTTAACCTTTCCGACGTCAACGACGACATTTCTATAGGGTACTTGGCGTTTGACATTTCCATGTCACATGGCGTGCGAGTAACAGCTTTCGTATTTGACATGGCGTTGAAAAGGTTACCAATAAAGAGACTTATTGTACATAAACAAGTTGTTTGTTGTTGTCGTACATAAGGTTAAATTGACTTGGTTAAATATTTCGTTTCATCGTATGAATTTCAGTTTGTATAATGTTATATTTTATTGATATTGATTTTTTGGAGGATTGATCCAATGTATAAAATTAAATATGTATGTGACAGTGGTTTCCGGCGTCGGTGGCGGTGGCCCAGCTCATTTATTTCCCTTGATGTTGGATCTACCAACCGTTGGCGCTGAAAAACTAGTTTACCTATATCTGTACATGTACAAGCTGCCATACAACTTGACTTGCAAAGTCAGTACCTACCTAGATTATACACAGTATTTTGTAATTAGCCAATTTTCGCACACGTAGGATGTAATGTAGGTAATAATATTATTGGTAAATTTGTATATTTTTACTTGACCTCTCGACATTAACCTTTTCACCGCCTTTGACTTGATATAATGTCAGCCAATGACTTCATAACGAGTCGATCAAATCGATGTAAAGGCAAGCTACGTGCTATCATGTAAGGTTCATTTTCTTTTGCCACGAAGACTGGCGTGTGGGGCACAACTTACAGAATGTACTGTGGCGTGAATAGGTTAAAGAGGCAGTGAATAAAACAACATGTATATCAAATGTTATTTTTATTTAAAAAACAACACATGAATATGTATTTCCAAGTCATAGTGGCTTGCGCTGGCAAGCGTGGCGCCGTCTATTTTAGATCGTTATCACAAAAAAATAAATGCAACTTAATTACGAATAGGTAAATAGGACAGTCGAGATTAAAAACATAGTTAATAATAACTCATATGTTACAGTTTTTCGTGCTGAACTACGGCGCCAATGGTCGCTTTTATACCTTACGTGGACGTCCACGGCACGGTAAAACTATGGTTTCATTTATAATTGGTCTAAAGTCTATTTATGAATGAAACCATAGAGTTTTACCGTGCCGTGGCCGTCGACGAAAAAAGTGCAGTCAAGGCCACCAATATGTATACACTTTTTCACCTTATTCCATTAAAATAAGGTCCAAAATGTATACATATTTATGCCCTTTACTGTACAAAAGCGTCCAATGTCCAACTATGTTTTACCCTTGACTGTGTATTATAATATTTATAATATAATATCCAAAGACAATCTTCATGTACTTTGGACTAAATTGTTTGTTAATGATACATTTTCGTTGCCAATGGACTAGTTAAACCTGATATAAATTTAAATAATATCGAATCTTAGGTGATAAAAAAAGTAAAATGAAATAGTTTGGCCTGGTGAGTTTCATATGCTCATAACTGCGTTTTCGTTCTGGATGGAGCAATATATTCCAAAGTCGAATCAGTACCTCTAGTATAAAATCTCTCACCAATACCACTAGTATAATTTTTTTTGAAACAAAGCCCAAAAGAATTGTTTGCGTTTAGTCTTAATTTATATGGAAAAAAAAATGTTACCACCTAAGCACAGAATAAGTAATAGTACTATGTACAGAGGTTGCACTGTTAACAAATCGCCAACTTACAAACCCAAATTATAATAGGTAAATAACAAATATTGACCACACCAAGCGAATGACGAGACGACGCGACCGTCCGGTAGCAATTCGCCACTGAATGTACTTGCAGCGGCCCGGGGATGTACTTGCAGCGGCGCGGCGAACTGATGGAGTGAAAGCCGCCTGACCTAAGGCCACCAGAGGCGTTGCTCGAGTTGCCTTACAAAATGAGACTAAACGCAAACGCGTTCGTTTGTGTTTTGTTTCGAAGAAACTTATACTAGTGGTACTGGTGAGAGATTTTATGACAACTTACTGCCCCGCGATATTTTTCTGTCAACTATTTCCTTTACTTAGTGTAACATTGGCAATTATATTTCTCAGCAGTACATTTGTAGTTACAGTACATACCGTACCAAACATCTTATTATAAACTAACTCCGATTCATATGGCAAGAAACTCAAAAAGTAATCGAGAAATTCTGCATAATCACAAAATGACTGGAAAATACATGATTTATTTATTTAAAATACCTATTAGTAATTTAACTGAACAAATTAAAAGCTCTAGTTAAACAACAGTCTTAGTACATACAAGTTATTTACACGAAAAACTTTTTTAATTATATAAAAATATCCTACTGTACATATAACAATAACTATCAATGTAGAAATATAATTTGTCTCTATGTACACAACTAGAAACAGTATTAAAAATAGTCAAATCTTGTAAGAATCATTAGGTTTAGAGCACGAAGACGGCTGGCTGGGAAATACGAGCGGCGGGCGCGGGCGGGATGTTATGACACGGTGCAACTTTCATTACAATGCAGGATTCAATCGAACTTGCCATGCCATGCCCCACAATGTAATAAAAATCGCATGCAGTTTGTTGTATCGTGTAAATCAGCCTTTACTCACTAATACTGCTTAGGCTTCATCAGATCTTCTATCTAATTTTGCCAAACTTCAATATTCCTGGATCTTAAAAGACTTAGTGTCAAAATGCCTAAATCCCAGATTGCCTATGTTCGTGTGCCAAAAATGGATGGCTAGATGTTAAAATGTTTTAGTTTACAGTCTACTATGCAACAATGATTCAAAACACTATGCGTATATGTTACAACAACTATAGAGAACAAAATGGCATTCTTTGGAATTTTGGCATTTTTTAACTAACACATTTTGAGTTTTAGGAATAATGGGCAAAACGAAATTGAGTTATAATGAATCCTATAGAGATATATTATTCCTATAATCGAATTCTCGTATATCACTTAGTAAATAGAAATCGAAAGGTATAGTGATAAAACCATTTCTAAAAGCCAGGAATTGAACCTTGTGTCAATGTTATACTTCGTCAAGGTACTACATTTTTCATTTTATCTGTACGTCAAATTAGGTTCTAAGCAGTCCATTTACAGAGCCGCTTAGTTAAAAAGGGTTTTAAAAAAACTAAACTTTTCAGGACAAAAATCTAACCTTTCTTAGACGCGAAAACCTTTAAAGTGCAGTAAAATAGATGTAAGTGCGCAAACTGTCTAAAAATAAAAGCAATAAAATACTGTTGTAAATTTAGAAGCGCGTTAAAAAACGGTCGTACGAATTAGGAGTAAAATACCTTTATGTCACACCTGGCCATAAAGTGGCAATTACCGCACGCAACGCGCGCGGAAAATCCCTCTTTCTGGCCAGGGGAGACATAAAATGTTGTACTTACCACGGCGGTAATAAAGGAAGCCTCAGATCACATAATTATCGCTCGAGCCGAACCTGCGATCTGAGGCATTGTTTTACCGCCCTTGTTAAGTAATGTACTATTATGTCACACCTGGCCATAAAGTGGCCATTATCACACGTTTCTCGCGCGATAAAACGCACTTCCTGGCCAGGGTTGTGACATAAAATTTTGTACTTACCACGGGCGATAATGAAGAAAGCCTCAGATCGCATATTTATCGCCCTTGCCTTCGGCTCGGGCGTAAAATACCTGCGATCTGAGACATTCTTTGTTTTATCGCCCTTGGTAAGTAATGTACTATTTCAGTCCAGGATGAATCGTAGTCCTATAATATACCTAGTTTGCTGCTGGTTAGATACAACAGATGTCTTGCCACATACCCAAAGCGTATTTCCCGGCTCAACAGCACTGATAGCACGATAGCGTTTATGTCCTACTTTTCGTAAGTCACATACTTGCTAATGTGGTCGAATACTTTACCTCACTCATAATCATAAACGTGATCGTGTTCTGTTAGGGCGCGTACACATAGAACGTCCGTTTTTACAGGATCCTTTTTAACGGATAGCGCTACTACTACTTACTGATCGGGAATACAGTTGTGTGTGTGAACTCGCTCACACAACTACATACGCCATCAAATAACGGACCTGTAAAACAGATGGCTATGTGTACGCGCCCTCAGCTAATCAGGTTCGTATATACAGATTGAAGAGTCGTGTACCGCTGTGACACGACACGACGCTACAAGCTTTCTATTTGAACTGGCTTGCGTAGCGCAGAGTTTACGCGCAACTTAATGATGGCGATGGGAAATTAATTATATAATTAAATATATAATTATCCTTGCTCCCTGGCTAGATGCTGGACAAGAGAAATCCCATTCTTAATTTAAAAATGCAGTTTCAAGGTGCATGGAATATCAAAAAGCTACTGACGTATAGTCAACATCAGAAATAAGTTGTCAATTTTTCATCTTATCACAGTGGAGTAAGGTACAAAAGCGTTAACTTTCCTATGAGATTGATTGTACGTGAGCATTTTCACTTTCCGGTGTATTTTTTACTTTATATTCATAATACAATCAGTTTTAGAGACCAGGACATTTTCTTCATCAGAATACATAGAGCTAGTGTTTCAGAGTCAGAAAAATACAAAATTACATAATTCTGAAAATACATATCAATGGTACCCTGGAAAGTGTAAATGCCAACGTATGACATGGCCCAGAGGTTTAGCCATTCGACATATTGTCGACATCCTTCTGCCGGACACCATTTACAATTATTGACGCGGTAGCAGCGTCATGGGCCTCGCTAAAGGATTTCGTGGGTTGAATCAGTTAACGAAATTTTTAATATTATTGCTAATTCAAGTTCGCGAAAAGTTAAACTAACCGCGGGCAATGACACGCAAACATGAATAATATAATTGATATAAAGTCTAATCACTAAGTTGTGTTCCAACTAGGCGCATTATATTATGTAGTACATAAGACCCAAAATGGGGGCAGTCTGGGGCAAGGCAACGTGGCCGGTGGAGGTGACAGGAAGCTAAATATCACACACTATGTAGTAGGAATTAAACTAAGTGCACTTATTCGCTCAAAGATTCGAGAGAGAAAGAGACCTCTGAAACAAAACGCATTATGTAATCAGTTAAATTGTGAACTGTGGCGGCTCCCATAAGGATAATATTATTATGCTGCGAAAGGCCTAAAAGCCCTTTACTAATTTCAAAAAATGTTATCTCTTTATGAACTGTAGTAACAGTTTGAACGTTATTTGATTGCTCGCGCGGTAGCAGCCACAGTTAACTAATGATGGCTGTTTCAGAGATTCGTTTTCGAGTGGAAAGAGGCAGCTTCCAAAATTCCAATCTCACCACCGAACACGGCACGGCCGAAGCCGGGAAATAAATAACTAATTACGATGAACACAATGTATAGATATCTACGGGTAACTTTTACGAGCGTTAGCCTCTGGAGTTTTATACGAACGGTAGTTAAATTTAATATGTACATGTATCATGGATAATGGATTATGTAATTAACTTATATAAAAAAAACCCGCTAAAATTACCCGTCGATATCACTGACCAAGTGTCGTCTCTCTCCTTGCAACAGTTAGTGTTAGAGAGAAGGACGCCACTGCTTTAAGACTTGAATGAACAATTATTGTAGTTACACTACAACTATATGTATAATGTGGTGAAATAAGCTATATTCGCGGTTCTCACTGAATACTCTAATGATCGCGCGCACAATACTTGGCTACTAAGCTATCGTCTACCGTGGTCATTTTTTTATGAATAAGTGGAGCTTAAGGAACATTTTCTAACGCGAATAGTATATCATAATAACATATGTTGTAATAATTCTCGTCTGAGAATTGAAACAAGAAACGACTAACTGATATTTATTTATTTATAATAAATAAATATGCAGTGAATACTATTGTTGATATGAAATCATAAGTATTTTTTTTTATCAGGATAGAAGTGTAGACAACATGCGGCGACAATGTATTGGAACGAGATATCCCATGTACCTAGTCTCAAGAGACCTCAAACTGTGGTGTCAATTTCCATATGGCTAGGGTTTGAACCAGTACTACCAGTAGCCAGTGGCTAGCCACTTGTATCGTCTCTTGTAGCAATGTTTATGACTCGTTGGTGACATTTTTGTATTTAACAAATGACTATCAAATGATACCCAAAATATGATTACGTGTCTCGAAATTGTCACGTTGCCAGTCCACAATTATGTAACAATAAAAATATGTGTTATGAGTATTTAATCTCCTTACACACATAATACGAACAAACGATCCCAGAGAAGCAGAACAGAAAAACAATTTCAAATGGTGCATAGAACCTTAATATATAGACAGGCAATCTCTCACTCCTCTCGTAAAAAGTCAGCTATAATTAAGTTTATCAGGTTTTTTGGTCAGGTTGAAATTGGTCAGTTTGACTATTGTGGGAATTATCTCAATTCACATTGTTACATCGAGCAAAATAATTTAAAGCGCTACAACGAGAAATATCGTGTTCTTTGAAAAGCTGTTCTGCCCAGACGAGGAAACAACAGGGATTGATTTTCCATGCCATAGCCGAAACATGATTGCATAAAATTTTCTCGATAGAAATAAAAACCAAAGTCGAGTCCTTATTTTCCTTTTTTACTCAGCCTACTAAAACAAGGCATTATTAAACGACACAAATAAGTTAATATGATGGCATTTTAACACATCTAAACTCTGTCAAGAGGAAATTTCATAAAACTGCACACAGTCAGATATTTATAGAGATTTGTCTAAAAAAGTCATTCCCGAAGAGTGTTGTATCCTGTTTTGCCGTGCACAGAAGACATAAGCGTGTCTCTTTCATGGGGAACGTGCAGGTTTACCGAATCGATATATCCCCTTAAAATTAAAGTAGTAGTATCAAAACTAATTGGAATTTGTAAGGCTCGCCGCACACACCAGACTCACGCTACACCGGCTCGCTGCGATTCCGCGCCACACTATACTAGAGACAAGAGAACAGAGTGAGCTCTTTGGGGGCGTCTATTAATTACGTGAGACGTTCAAGGGGGGAGGTGATCGAGCCGAATCTCATCTAATCTTACTTTGGGGATAGGGGGGTTTCGGCAAATATCAAGTTTTCCCCCCCAAAAAACCAGAGTAAAATGGCGAGAAAATAATATTAATTCTCAGCAATCTTAAATACAATTCTTAACAAGTCAAATAAAATTATTAAGCAATTTATTTTTTCTTTTTGGGATAAATCCAGCACATTTACACTAGAAACACATTTTGAAAAAATCACGTGAGATTGGGGGAGGCGATGAGCCAGATCTCACGACATCTCACCAGGGGGGGGGGGAAATTCTAAAAACGCCTCACGTAATTAATGGTCGCCACCTTTTGGACACTCGGACGCGGCAAATTAGAAAAAGGGTTTATTCGCATGTACAGTTGCGACAATCGAAGGTCAGTTTAGAACCTTAAATCGTTGAAATGCAGTCGAAAAGTGGCGAGCCTTCACTATGTTATTTAGCTTTTACTATGTTACGTTAATATCAATCAATACTTTTGTAATTAATACAGTTTATGGCAGTCCGATATAAATATTGTCCGGATCGGATCGATATCGGTTATTATAAATATTTGATGTCGTGGTTGTCATACAGATTCCTCCATATGTTGATCTGTGGGCGCAGCAAGCCTCTTGTAGTGTGAGTCACTCGTCAGAATGTGACGCATTGGTCCCGATAACGTACAAAAGCATTACACTCATATACTCATTCATTATACTCGTATTAATCTATAAACATCAAGCTAAGTTCCAACACGGCATCGCGTAGAACGTAATGTTTTTGGACTAAACATTTATTATTAATAATAATAATTTCGTAATGGAAAAAGGCAGCTTCTCGATACAATAAAAACTAAATACTAGCTTCAATGTCCTATGGTACCGTCAACATTAAGTATAGGTACCTGTATCCTTCAGGCTCAAAATATCTGAACGTGCACTTTAATGCTTCGACAATAGAGTCGTATTCAGATCGTGTTAGCGTCTTGTTCGATCCGATATATCTGATGGCTACTGTACCAGAAGTCGATCAGAACTCAGAACCATGGATATAGTATATCTATACAAGTAGTTATACTTAGATGCGCCACCGAGCGACCGGGGGTAAGAGAAAAAATATTAATATAAAATGTATACTACGCAATTTGGTAAAATATGGTTTTGGTTTGCATGGCCATGCTTACGAAAGTGTGCCTGTGCCTATAACCCGACCATGAAAAAATGCTCGGTCGGTTATAGAAGCAAACCATGCACTCTTTTCCATTTCCTCTTATAGGAGTCGCAATAAGGCTATCTTTCTCTATCAAAGCGTGTCAAGCCTTTGGTCAGAACGTTCGGCGAGATGCCTTGCGGATGCGCCTATGGCGTACAACTAGGTTAGAGTTAGGCGACAGATCACAGCCCGGGGGTGCGGCGCGCGGTCACGTGACGGCCGCCACGTCCGCCGCCGTCTTCTGCAGCCCGTCCTCGTCCGTCGGCCTGCAAGCACAACCACCATGTCAACAATAGCGAAATACTTTAATCTCACAAGCACGGGTTGGCCATTCCTGTAGTTTTGACACGTACGAACACATAGACAACGTAAACTCATAGCTCCTACGCTGACGCACACATAGACAATGTGCATGTATAGCTCAGCTCAACAAACAACCACAAAATAAGTCGTGGTCAGCGAAATGCAATCGTTTCAAAATTTAAGTCTCACTGGTTACTAAGGTAGATCGGCTATTGCGAGACGTTGTTTCCTTCGACCTCTGAATGGATGTGGAGCAGCCTAACTGGGGAAGTGTATGTGTGTGACTGGGAGAAGACCGCAGCCAAAGTTTGCTCTTTAGGTATGTGGTATTGTGTTCATGGGAAAGGCCGCCCCAGCATCCGAGGACGTATTGAGAGGAAGGGCTCTGCGTATATGTCTCTCTTTGTCAACATAACGAATCTTTAAGTGTACAAAGAGTCTTGAGGCTGCGGCGTCAGCTTATCACCAGGCAGGCCATACCTCACCCGCACGTTATAGGTTATTTCGCGGCCAAAAAGCTATAAAACAGGAAGCGACGGGCACGACGAGGAGAATCACGTGCGGCATGACGAGGAAGGTCGCCACACTACGTCCTTGTCTGCTTTCCCCGCCACTTACTTCCCACGGCACTGGAGACGTGTAGCGGGTTTTACCTGTACACGTGCGCCTCGGCGCGCGCCACGTCGCAGTGGTAGTGCGCGGCGTAGGGCAGGCGCGCGCGCCCACGCCGGCGCGCCAACACGGCGCGCCCCAGTACGTTGGGCCGCCACGAGTTGCGCACCGCGTGGTACGCCATCCTGCGGACACGACACGACACGGTCACACAGCTGGACGATCGCGGAGATTTATCATCTGAATGCACGGAATTTTATGAGCCAGTATCACTAGCTTGAGTGCGGGCTCGCACTGAGACTGCGCAGTCGCCGTGCGCTCCAGATAGTCCATGCGCCAGCCAAGATATCGGTATAATTTGGGGGGTACTAAATTTCCTTATCACAGCAGTTGGATAGGTTTATTATGATGTTAAAAAACCATGATTGCCATCTCAAAATGTTAGCTAACAAAAATGGCCGCAAATCCAATCCTGTGGTAGTGTACCCTAGGGGAACTTCAGGGCCGCGTGTCGGTCTGCCTACGGGCGGACATCGCGTAGTTAGTCCTGAGGTTCAATCCTTCCTACCCTTTCCCGATCACCCCTGTTCAGCTGCGGCGTGTCATCCCTCGCGTGCGCACTGCAGGGTTCCCCTGTTCTCCGGAGGTGTTTCTTCGTGGATCAGACTGGGGTTGAGGGTTTGGTAAAGAAGAGAATGCGTGTTGCTTCTATGGTTTCTATTCGGAAAGTGTTTTACTATAATTAACTTAGCTATATATACATTTAACCTATATTAATAACAGCGCCCCCTATTGGTGGAGCTGCGAACTATGTAGTTGTCAGATAGCCTTATGATCTAAGTTTCTAAACAATATACAACTATCGACCAAGCCATCCAGGTCCCGGGTTCAATCGTATCGACCTAGATGGCGCTGTTCTACAATTGAACATGCTCCCGGGCAAGAGAGTTGTTTATGCAATCGATCTGTAGGTAATGTAGTGCCGTTCAGAAAGGGCACAAGTGCAGTTTTTTATTGCTTGCACCTGCGTCGTTTCAGTCCGACACAGCAGATCGGTTATTGCACCCTTTTCAACTCCATGATTATTGTCTCTAAAGGTAAGTAGGTTATGTAGGTATTAATGATTTATGTATGACATAATCATGTTTACGTTGAGAAAGGTGACTAATGATGCAGAATGTTTGGTATTTATGATTTAATAAGCTGTAAGTGAATGAGTTAAGTTTAAAGATAATAATAAGTTTAAATTATTGAGATCAAATACCAGGCATTCTGTTTTTTACTTATGCTTATAGGGTTTATGAAAACAACAAGAGAAACATCTTTTAATAAACATAGGAATGAAACTTAAAAAACATTATAGGTACGTAGGTATCTTAATCTTATACGCTAAAGTATAGGTAACTATTTATCAACTTATGGATCTATCGCGTTAATAGGTAGCGGGCAGATGTTGTTGAATGAACGTTTTATGATTCCTCTCGCTGTCTGGATCTCGGCGACTCTCGCGATGCCGTCGCGGCCCGGGCAGCAGCTGACGATGCGGCCCAGTCTCCACAGGCCAGGCGGCAGGCGCTCCTCCCGCACCAGCACCACGGCGCCAACGCGAAGAGCTTGGCCCTTGCAACTTCTCCATTTTGTTCGTTCCTGCAACAGGCCTATGTAATCCCGTGACCAGCGGTTCCAGAAATCCTGTTGCAGTTGCTGCAGTTGTTGGTATAGTGATAGTCGGTTCGTAGGTACGTCTTTATAGTCGTAGTCAGGCAATGAGTTAGGGGTTCTAAAAATCAAGAAGTGTGCTGGCGATAAACAGGATACCTCATCGGTATTTGAATTTGGTATTGGGCATAATGGACGAGAGTTCAAAATTCCTTCAACTTGTACAAGGATAGTCGAAAATTCCTCATAGGTTAAAAGTGCTTGACCTAGTATTCTTTTTAAATGGAATTTACACCGTTTTATAGATGACTCGTGCAACCCTCCCATATGGGGAGTGTAGGGGGGAAGAAACTTCCATTGTATTCTCTCCCTTGCACAAGACGTTGCCAAATCATTAGAATACGCTTTTAGAAAATCGTAAAGTTCTGTCAAATCGTTAGCGGCCCCATGAAATGTCGTTCCGTTGTCCGAAAGCATTTCTTTCGGACAACCTCGTCGGGAAATAAATCGTCTAAAAGCTGAGAGGAAAGCTGAGGTATGTAGCCCCGAAATCAATTCAATGTGAACTGCCTTCGTCGTCATACAAGTGAAAATAGCAATATAACATTTGTCAGTTTTGTATCCACGTCCCCTCCTGTCCCTGACAGTATATGGACCACCGTAATCCAATGTCGTGAACAGGAATGGAGGCGCGGGAGTAACCCTCGTAGGGGGTAAGTTACCCATGATAGGTATTTGTGACCTTGGTTTGGCTCTGAAGCAGGTCACGCAGTTTTGTACTATTTTATTAGCTAAACTCTTACCGTTTATTGGCCAAAATTGTTCGCGAACCGCGGACAGCAACAATTGGGGACCGGCGTGCAGCAGCCTCATATGTTGGTCCGTCATAATGAGCTTGGTGAGTAAATGTTTTTGTGATAGAATAATAGGGTGTTTTTTATCGTAGCTGTAAGCAGAGAGACCCAATCGACCTCCTACCCTTATTAGTCCGTTTTCCATAAAAGGATTTAATGATAATAGGTTTGATGATTTTAATAATGGTTTATTATTTTTAAGTAGATTATATTCGGTTGGAAACATTTCGATTTGAGAGATTTCTATTAATTTATGTAATGCAAATTTTAATTCGTTAACCGTAAACGGCCCAAAGTGTTTATTGGTTCGGTTCAAGCAATTGTTCGTGAATCTAAATATATAAGCAACACAATTGATTAATTTGTTTACATCTGACCACCTCTCAAACAAATCTGAAAATTGGTTTGTATTTATATTCGTAGTTAAAATGCAAAGAGTTTCGACTGACTCACAATTAGGTATAAGCGCAGTATTAGGTGTATGATAGTTAGGCCATTCGTCGTTATGTTTTTCTAACCACGAAGGTCCCTTCCACCAGAGCGCGCAGTCGACTAATTTGTCGGCGTGCAGGCCCCTAGTTAGCAGGTCTGCTGGGTTGTCACTCGAAGAGATCCAATGCCAATCGTCAGAGTTGGTTAAACTTTGTATTTCGATCACCCGATTTTTTACGAAACAATTAAGATTATTTGGTTGTTGCGATTTTATCCATGCCAGAGCTACATTCGAGTCGCACCATAGGTATATATTTGTAAAAGAACACTTTAATGCGTTATTTACTTTTTTATATAACTGCGAAAGTAATGCTGCAGCTCTTAACTCTAGTTTAGGTATAGTTTCCTTGCGCGCGATTCTCGTCTTAGCGCACAATAAACGCGTCAAAACATTTCCGTGCACATCTATTGTGCGTATGTAGATAGCGCACCCGTATGCAGTTAATGAGCTATCCGAGAATCCGTGCAGCTGCAGCGTTACATAATCACTGATAAGCGCGTGCCTAGGTATGCGTAATGAGTTGAGTGTAAACAACTTTTTATAGAAGGATTCCCATTCGTTTGTAATATCAGCTGATAGGTTTTGATCCCAATGCAATTTATTTTCCCATAGTCTTTTTATAATGAGTTTGGCTATGACTAAAGTAGGGCTTAATAGACCTAGGGGATCGAATATCGCTGAGGCTATAGATAAAATCTTTCGCTTGGTTAGTGGTTTTCCCACTGTTTGCTCTTTCAATTGGTACATTAAATAATCACTAGTACTACACCACGCGAGTCCTAACACTTTGTGCGTATCGTGTGCGAGCGATGTCGGTGACGTGGTAGGGTGCGTGTGAGTGTTGTAGGTACTTACGGCTTTCAATATGTTATCGGAGTTTGATTTCCATTTTCGAAGGTGAAAATTCGCGCCGCGCAGGATCTGCTGGATCTGAACAGCTGTTTCACCTAGTTGCTGCTCGTCGTCGCCCCCGTGAAGCAGATCGTCCATGTAGAAGCTATCACGTATTGCTGTTGATGCTTGTGGATAGTGTTCCTGGTTTTCTTGCGCGAGCTGTTGTAAGCATCGAGTGGCAATTTGGGGGGCGGATTTCAAGCCAAAACTTAAAGTGGATAGTGCATAGGTACGTAAAGGTTCCGTAGGGTTTTCGCGCCATAAAATGCATTGTAAATGTCGTTGGTTAGGGTTGATATATATCATTCTATACATACGTTCGATGTCTGCATTAATTACATATTTGTATTTTCGGAACCTTAACAGTATATTTAGTAAATCGTCTTGGTTTATTGTGCCTTTATATTGAATGTCGTTAAGGGATTTTCCGTTACTTGTCCTAAATGAGGCGTCTATCACAACCCTTAAAGGAGTTGATAGTTTTTGGGGGGTTAAGACTGCCAAATGAGGTAGGTAGTTACAGTTTTCAGTGTTAGTTATCTGAACCATATGGCCAGCCTTTTCAAAATCGGTCATAAACTGGACGTACTTTTCTTTATATTCGGGATCACGAGAAAACTTCGATTCTAATGTTTTAAATCTTTGATAAACTGCAGGTCGCGACTTGCCTAACATTGAAACCGGCTCCTTGAATGGAATAGTTACCACAAAGTTACCATCAGAACTTCTGGAGTGCTCACTGAATATCTTCTCGCACTTTATGTTCTCATCATCTGGTATAGTGGTTATGGAGTGACATTCGTCTGGATTCCAGAATGTCTGAAGCGCTTTGGTTTGAATAAAATTACATCTTATCTTCTGTGACGTATTGGTTGAGTAAGGGCCGGATACAACGTAGCCAAGTCGCGTCCTTTGAAGGATTGGTAGACCGTCACCTAAGTGGTATTGACCTATACAGAGTAGCTGATAAAATTGTTCAGCCCCCAGTATTAGGTCAATATCCCCCCCTTGGTAAAATGTTTCATCTGCTAATTTGAACCGTTTAGGTATTTTAAACTGTTGGGCGTCTACTGCATATGTAGGTAATTGGCATATTTTAGGCACAATAAAACATGACAAATTGGTTGAGAACGAGTCATCGTGAGACTGGATAGTTAGGTTACATAGTTTATTTATGTTGGTAATATTCTCATTGAATCCTAAAACTTCTAAGTCAATTTTCTGTGTTGGTAAATTTAACTTTTGGTATGCGTTTTCTGTCAAAAAATTTGATTGGGAACCGGAATCGAGTAATGCGCGTAAAATAATTGGTTGGCTATTTTTATCAAATACCTTAACTCGAGCGGTTGATAGAATTACACCTTTATTTTGAGTTAATGTGGGTGTTTTGCCATCGCACTGGCCTAATGAGTTTGTTTGTCGTTGGTTTGTTATTAAATTGACTGACTGTGATTCTACAGACGTAGTCGGTTCGGTAATACTATGCAATGTTGATTGTCGCGGGTTCGATTCGGTTGTGTCATTTTGTGCAATGTGTAAGAGCGTGTGATGCTTACCTTTGCATAATCTGCAGTTGCTCGCACGACAATTAGGTAGAATATGGTTTGACCCTAGGCAATTCAAACAAAGGCCTAACCTTTTTACGGCGCGAATGCGTGACACCGCATTCAGAGCCATAAACTTTGGACATTGGTTTATAAAATGCGCCTCCTTGCAATTCGGACATTGGTTACGATAGGTAGCATATTTAGGTGTTACCTTACTATTGGCGTGGGGTGGAGGGCACGTAGTTACCATAGCCTTCCTCGGCGGGAGCTCACGGAGAGTAGACTTGGCTGGCTCCGTGTGACTCACTGCCTCCTTAAGGTCAGCTTGGGTTCGTAAGAATGACTTGAAGTCCTGTAACGTAGGCAATTCACGCGAATTAATTTTTTCCTCCCACTTGTTTTGCAGCGGTTTTTCGAGTTTGGAACTAAGGAAAAATACAATAAGCAGATCCCAGTCATCAGTTGGAACCTTTAGCGATCTGAGTATTCGCAAATGCTTTGAAATATTATCGTTTAGCGTTCTAAGGGCAGTGGCAGTAGTAGGCAACGTATCGATATGAAACAGAGCTCTCAAATGGGTATAAACAAGCGTTTTGGGACTATTATACCTCTCGCATAACAATTGCCATGCAATGGCATGGCTTTCTTCAGCATATTCTAATGAACTGATAACTTCTAATGCACTATTTGTTAAGCAGCTTTTTAAGTATTTGAATTTCTGAATAGGTTTCAGACTGCTTTGATTTACGAGTGCATCGAAAGTGTCTCGAAATTCAATCCAGTCTGTAATCCGTCCATCAAAGGAAGGTAATGATATATCTGGGAATTTAATAGACTCATGCTCACGTGGCACGCTGTCCTCGCGAACATTGCCTTCGGAAGACCCTGCGCCTCCTGGACCTGCTACCTGTGCTAAATATTGCTTGCTTAAAGACACACATGTAAAGTAAGTGTCTTCAAAGGACTCTCGTTCTTCTAAATGTTCATCTAAAATTTCACTAAGCGTCTCAATTTTATCTTGAATAATTTCGAATTCCTTGAAAACACTTATTATTCTAGAGGTCCGTAATTCTAAATCGATTAATTGTTCGGCAGTTAAGGAGTCTGGTTTTAATTTAGATAAATATTTCTTAAATAAGGTTAGCTTCCCCTTAACTACTCCTCGTTTTTTAATTAGGGTTTTAAGTTGAACATCACATGATACGACTGTGGAATCCGTCTCAGATCCAGAGGAACCCATGATTCAGCAGATTTAAATCACAATGGGTTGCTATTACTAGGTACCTATAACACGTGCACGCGTGTACAGTTAGGTTATGGAGTTAAATGCGAAAGATGAAGGAATTTCGAATATTTAGCCCGTTAAACAAATTGCCAGCCACTTACTTGGTAATAGAGACCAACTCTGAACCTCTCTTCTCGACTCTTCTTGATGATAGGTATCCAGCCGACCACGTGTTGTCGCAGCACTCTCGGCCGGCGGCTTTTGATGACTTTCCCAAAAGTATTGGTTGAGATGTTCGTGTTTCGACGATATGTTTCGGTTGTAGCACCAGGAACTCTTCCTTGGCTGATGAAATCACCCCAATCCACCACGTGTCGATGCCGGAACAGGATAGCGAAATGGCGGCTTACCGCTGTAATTTCTTGAATTCTTTTTCTTAAAACTAGCGCGCTTCGCCAGCAAAGACTCCTTGCGTTTTCAAATGAGAGTATCTTCTCAGTAGGGTCACCAATGTTTCTTCGTGGATCAGACTGGGGTTGAGGGTTTGGTAAAGAAGAGAATGCGTGTTGCTTCTATGGTTTCTATTCGGAAAGTGTTTTACTATAATTAACTTAGCTATATATACATTTAACCTATATTAATAACAGCGCCCCCTATTGGTGGAGCTGCGAACTATGTAGTTGTCAGATAGCCTTATGATCTAAGTTTCTAAACAATATACAACTATCGACCAAGCCATCCAGGTCCCGGGTTCAATCGTATCGACCTAGATGGCGCTGTTCTACAATTGAACAGGAGGACAATCCACTCCCCCTTCCACTTAGCTTTACCTCGTCAGCACAACGTCCCACGGGACCCGGACTCCGAATGACTATCCGTAGTGCCTATAGTAATATTTAGATAAGGTTTGGTTTATTATCAATAAAAGGGTCGTAAGAACCCATTTCGTCAGAACGTCAATCTGTGTTTGGCATCTAAACCCTGTGTCCAACCCTTCTAACCTGAGCTAGCTAGGAAACCTTCACGACGCCCTTAAGGCAGAAGGATATGTGTGGCCCGCCCTCAGCGACGATCATTACAATACGGTATTAAACCCCTAGTCAAATCAGCAACTTTTTATTAAATGTCAAAAACGATTTGTTAATATGAAGTTTGTAGGGAAATACTGTCTTAGTGACGTCACTAAGGCAGTGTGAGTAGGTTTGTTCAAATCAGCGTCCTTTTTAAATCTTTATGCTTATAAAATCTTTCAATTAGCTAAAATAAATTAATAATTGATGTTTTTCGAGTATTTTCGTTAGATCTTTTATTAGTCAAGTAAAAAAGAATTTATTTTTACCTTAGTTTAATACCCAATTGTATCGGTAAAGTAAGCGGCGCTGGCGTGGAGCAGAAGCTCCTACGACGACGTGGGCCGCACTACACTGAAACTGGCACGATTGTAGTGTCGACTGACCTCGGCACTAGCGCGGCGACGGTGGACACGAGGAGCACCAGCCAGTAGGTGGGGTCGGCCATGGCGTGCTGGATCACGTGGTACGTGGACGGCATCTTCAGGAACGGCACCTGGATCGAATGGTACACCAGCGTGGCCACGAAGAAAGCGCCCAGGGAGCCGAGCAGCGCGATCGCGTGGATCACCGTCTGGACAAACAAACGGGTACTTAACACAAGCATTTATTAGAGAATAGATAAAGTCCGTCCGGCGTTCTAAGGCCAAACAGCCATAAAGTTAAGCTAATTAGTTAATGTATTGCAAAAGATCGTAAGTGATTTCTCACAAATAGCAAATGCTAACATAATAGTTTGCACTAAAGATCAATATCAAATGACACCAATAAAAATTGGAATGCGACACAAATATCTGACGGTAGTTGATGAGTTAATCTCTGTTTTCGGAACACGCAAGGTATTTTAAGCGTTAAAGACGCTAGGCTTAAGGTTGCAATTCAATAGTTCGCGTTACGAATTATGACCATCGAAACAAAAAGTGCTATTGTTGCACAATTAGTTTCATTGCTTCAAGTTTAATGGCTGCTTTGCCTTAGACCACCGTACAAACTATAAACATGGCTACAATTGTAACAGCCATTCCCTGTATTCAATCTATCTTTAGATTAACCGTACTAATGATACAAATAAACGTATGCACAATAGAAACACTATGGTCGGGCTCACAAGAAGCTTAACACCTTTGTACCGTGTCGCTTTAACGTCATGTTTAAACTTGTCAATTTGCAATGGTTAAAAGCAAAAAGTACCAAAATGCCCAGCTACTTATGAGTTCGAATCGACAGCAGTAATCGACTTCTAAATTCTCTAATTAGACTCGTAGATTGAATATCGAGAACGGTCGTAAGCAAGGTGAACGGCCAAATCACACAAAACAGGTGTCGTGACTGACAGACACACCTAAACATGTAAATCTAAATCCACACGGTGTCAACCACTTACGAGTTTATGATAGAAAAGCTGCAAGTAAAACGTACCAGTTGAGACAACACCTCATAAAATATAGTACTTGTATCTCACGAGCGCGGGTTGGCCATTGTTGTAGTTGTGACACATACGAACACATAGACAACGTCAACTCGTAGCTCCTACGCTCACGCACACGTAGACAATGTGCATGTATAGCTCAACACACAACCATGGCTCACCCATGTTCATACTCTACAAGTCTACATAAAATCTAAAATATAGTGTTCGGCACATGGCACATGGTTGGACAAACGAAAACAGCGAAGACGTGGGGCCATATGATACTTACTTAGCCCTATAACCCTATAAGTAGTTTTTTTTTTCATCTAGACAACCATTTTCTTGGCTCTGAACGCCGGCGGTTTAGTTCGGCCCAATATCAATAGGACGGTGTTATGTAATATCGAATTTAAGTGCTATTGCGATATTACACAACACCGTCCAATAAACTTTATACAAAATAATAGTAGTTTATGCAACTGCTACATAATGTCTAATTATGTACAGTTGCATACAGATGTGTGTGTGTGTGTGTGTGTGTGTCGCTCTTTAGCGATAAGACCGCCTTTTGTTCTACCTCTGTATCCCTGTTTCTTTGTTTTTCTTTTGTATGTGTGTTTATGTGAGGTGTGCAATAAAGAGTATTTGTTGTTGTTGTTGTTGTTGTTGTTGTTGTTGTTGTTGATGTAGTGCAATATGATTTTCCTTCGTACTTTATCAGAAAAGTTCGTATTTATCGTGCTCTCTCAATTAGCTTCAGTAAGTACCCATCTTACAGCCGCGGGGGTAACTTTGAAACTTTGACATTTGACACTTAACAATAAAGTTCCATAATAATCGATATGAAAACGTCACTCATTTAATACAATCATTGATTGACAGTTCGGGTGCCATCGTATTCCGATTGAGATCCGAGTTTTCCCGAAAGAAAATTATTTTGCATTGATACATCTGTATTTGTATCTGTTCTGTCTTTATGTTTTATCCATATATTAAATCCTCTTTCATCTGCTTCATGTGGTTTGGTTGAACCGGCGTGCGCCATTGTAAAAAGGGTTTCTCCTTTTTCCCAAATAAAATAGAGATTCTTCTATTCTGTAGATGTCTATGCGACAGCCATGTTTGAAGAGATACCTCGACCTGGAGCCCTTGGCGGGGGAGCGCAGCTGTGCTGTAATGGGCGGAGATGATCGTAACTGCACAAATTATGATTATGTAATGGTCATCTCCGTCCCGGGCCGACCTGCGCGAACGGGACCGAGAGTTGCGAGCCACGGTATATTGTAAAGCTGGTCCTGAACTAACACTATTTGAGCACATTAAAGAGGATTTACTACAAGGGTGGCCCAAAAATACGTTGACACAGAATTTTTTGGATATTTGTTTTACGACACGACTACACGACTTTTGTAAAAAGCGTTAACATATACTATCATTAAACTAAATAAAACACTAGTTATATGCAAAATATTCCCCCCTTTGGATTTGATACACAATTGCAAACGTAAGTTAAACTGACGAGCAAAATGCCGCACGCAAATTCTGTGTCAACGTATTTTTGGGCCACCCTGTATATGGGTGAAGATAAAAGAGGATTTACTATATGTGTGAAGATAAAAGAGGAATTACTATATGAGTGTAGATAAAAGTAAGTGTTGACTGACCCAGCTCCTGGTCTCGATGGCGACGTAGGCGAGCATGATGACGAGACAGCAGGTCATGTTGCAGATGCCGAACGCCCAGAAGTCGACGGCGGTGTCCCAGTAGGCCTGCGTGGCGGCGAAGAAGATGACGACGCTGACGTAGAGCGACTCGGCGAGCACGGCCCAGTAGGAGTGCGCCTGGTAGGCCAGCCCGCGCCGCGCCGTGCTGTACAGGCCCGGCCGGGACGCCAGCAGCGCCGCCGGCGCCACGCGGTCGTACGCGCCTGCACACACAAACCAAACCCACGTCACGTGCCAGTTACACCAAAGGCGCGACACCCGTCTATCGATGTGAACCGAGTGTCGGTGACCTTGGGACGCTACGATTCTATACTTCGCCCGTCCGAGGAGTGATTTCCACACACCGCGCCACCCTCGCGCGCCCCCGCTCGCGTCCGGACACGCACACGTAGCCGCGAGACGGGTTTACGGCGCACATGCTTCCATGTCGCTTCTTGTTACGTTAGTATATATCTTCTTTGGTTGTACTTCCTTTTTATACCACGTCGGTGGCAAACAAGCTGACAGCACTGACAGCCCAACCCAACTAATGGTAAGGCGGTTGTCACACTGATGCGGTTTCCAGACGATTTCCGTCAATGGTTTGACAGTGGCACGCTTTGATGGCGAAAAATAGCCTTATTCCTATACGACGAAACAGAAAAGAGTGCCATGTTTTGTCTCTAGGACATGCAAACCGGTCAACTTGCGTTGTATTATAACTACTTGTATATACTATATCTATATGGTGAAAGGGCGACCGGCGCCACCACTCACCGATGACGAGCGGCGGGAAGGCCGTGAACACCAGGTTGTACGTCATCATGTGCAGCTGGTCCACCATCACCGCCGACGAGAAGCCGCAGTACAGCTGGTACCAGAACACCAGGAACACAAAAGTCTGCAACACCATTACAAAAATCACATTTTTAAATACTACGACGGTGGCAAACAGGCGTACGGTCCACCTGATGGTAAGCGGACACCGCAGCTGTAAACGCTCATAACTTCAAGAGTTACTTACGCGTTGCCGACCTTTTATAAAATTTGAGGATTCATTGCGTTGACAGCAGAAGGGACAAACGGTCCCTCGCTCTCAACAGAGTGCATCTTCGGGAGCTCTGGCAACCTTGTTCACATCCTCCTGGATAGTGTTGTGATTGTGCGAGTGCGGGGTGCAAGCCAATTTATTTAGTTATTCCTAGTAATAAGTGCGAAATGGACACAGCGCGTTTGAGGGGTGCGCGGTGTGGCGGGGGCCAATCGCTCAAGGTCATTGAGACAGTGGAGCGCCTTAAACACATCACTGAATAACTCTTAAAATAGCGAATAAATACTGCAGTAAAACCATCCTATGTATTATTATTATTATTATTTATTTGGAGAACCAACAGCTTACAATTATACAATAATGATAAAGATAGAACACAAAAAAGCCAATTACAGGTTCCCACCGTTAACTACAAAGTAAATATAAATTTGTGACAACACTTCATCATGTATGTACGGTCAACCAATATGATTTCTGGGCGACTTCGTATCTTGTCACAGCGACATTAGTTTGAGATCTCTAGCAGATTTCATATAGATTTTCACTGAGACAAGGTACGAAGTGGCCCATAAATCAAATTGGTTGACCGTACTAGAACTGCAACATTTCTCATGCATGAACAGCAGGTCCGAGCCGCAAGACTTAGACAATTTCTTTTTGCGTAATTGTTTATGTCTTTTATGAGTTATCATTAAACCTCTCGCCAGGGGTATAAGACTTGCCATCTGGTGATAAAATTCTGAAAACTCCCTCAAAGGCGCACTGGTAGACCGAATACAATTTGACAGTTTACTGTTAAATATGTTCTTATAAACAAAACAAAGAAATATAACGTTTAGTAGGTATAAAATTTATTTAATTCATTTATTGAATACTCACGGCATTCTTGAGGAAGAAGTAGAGTATCATTCTGGCGAGTCGGTCGTAGCACCAATGGCCGTGCACCAACAGCAGCCGCTCAATAAACTTGAACCGCGACAGCGCGAAGTCGGACGCCATCACCGCTTGCCTGCCTTCTTGGCCGGACAGACCTATGGCAAATAGAAATGCCATTGTATCAATGCTGATCCTTCTTAGGCGATAAGAGGAAAGGCTCACTTCAAAACTATAAGAAATCTGTTCGATATTTAGTTATTAGATATGATTTATACCAGCATTTAACACGTCAGTTGATGCACAAATATTATTCGTTGAAGTTGATAGAATTTTGTCCTTAACATAGGCGTTGCGAAATATCTAAAAAATGCGCAAATAAGTCACTTAGGAGAGCACCAAAGAGTGGAACAACAACAATCCGGTATAAGATCTGTTAATATGTATGTACGCTGTTAGTGTCCCGTATATATACCGTGTGTTACCGGCATGTAGTTTTTTACCTAATCAGTTTCAATAAATGCCCGTGTGCCGGTAACGAACTGTATAAATAAAGAACAATATTAGAATACACAGTCGCTGACGTCCTCATCATCATGAAAAAACAACGTAACGTACCGACACCGACATCCGCGGTTTGTATCATGGACACGTCGTTGGCTCCGTCGCCAATCGCCAGCGTCGTCACGCCCAGCTCTTCCTTCACCGCCTGCAGAAATAATGTGCATTTTAAATTTCAGTCTGGAGCAAAGTAGTGGGATGTAGGCATATATGGTCCAGTTAATGAAGGATAACTTGTCGGAAATAATTCGTGTATAAGCAATTTTTGGCACACTTGTATGTGAATATGTCCTCAACAACATACTAAAATTCCTGGGGGATGGGGGTGGAGATAACGGGTAGAGGGGGGTGTAAAGGTCATTTTTAGGTCATTTTTTTTAGTTTTTCGTATAAAACTCTTAAACGGTGGCCGATAGATAAAAATGTTCTTAGACAAGAATAATCTACATACAATTCTCTACAAGAAAGGTTCTACGCACTTTTTCGCTAGGATAAATATTTGATGAGATTTTAAAGGGGTGAATGACCTTTACACCCCCCTCACCCCGTTATCTCCACCCCCATCCCCCAGGAATTTTAGTATGTTGTTGAGGACAAATTTATCTACAAGTATGCCAAAATTTGCTTATACATGAATTATTTCCCCGCCAATTGGCAGTTAATTGTCTTCTTTGCTTGAATCAATAGGCCATATGATGATGATGAGCAAATAATTATCCAATCCGACACCTGTCACATTACACTATCTATCACAGTCCCGAGCGTCGGTCCAGGATGTACGTGAGCGTGCGCCCGTCCACCTTGTCACGGTTACCTTGACGATGTAGGCCTTCTGCAGCGGCGTGGCGCGGCAGCACAGCACGGCGGAGCAGCGGCGCGCGAGCGACAGGAAGGGCGCCACCAGTCCGGAGCGTCGGTCCAGGATGTACGTGAGCGTGCGCCCGTCCACCACGAGCGCGCGCGGCCCGCCCCCAGCCGGCGCATTCAGGTATGATGCGATCGTCGACTCCGCCTGCTCCTGTTAACAACACTACACGTCAGATAAGGTACTTATCAGACCGGTACCGACTGTGTGCCCGTAGATAAATTCCTATTTGTTATTTTTGATGCAGATGTAAAAGAACGTTCTTCCTTCTATTCCCAGCGGTATGAGAGGATGAAACATTTGACATTCACCCAACAAACAATGATAATGGCGGTCTTCAGCTCGTCTCCGCTGCACACCCGCAGCAAAGCCCGCGCGATGCGGGGCCCCTTCTCCTCCGACCCTGTATCCCTCGCTTACCTTGTCTCTGCACATGAGGTGCAGCAGCCGGTCCCGTTGCGAGAACAGCGAGGCCGAGTAGGCGATGTTGATGGCGGTCTCTGGTTTGTCCCCGGTCAGCACCCACACCACGATGCCGGCGTCGAGGAGAGCCCGCACGGTGCGGGGCACGTCCTCTTGTAACCGGTCCTCGACTCCGGTAGCTCCGATCAGCGTTAGAGCGCTTTCAAGTCGAGCGAGCGAATCTCGAATACGCTTCTCGCGACCTGAAAACAAGTGTACTCAATTTGTTTTTCTACCTATGTTCACTGGAGCACAACGTTAACATTCTGCAGCTCAAAAGGCTGCTGGACATTGCAGCTCACCGTCCCCTATCTCTGATGCGCGTACATGAGAAGCCAGCCACTCCTCCCACTGCGCGGAGTTCATGACCCGCTTGGCCATGACCAGCGTCCTTAGACCCGCGCGCGAGTACTCAGTCAGCAAAGCGCGGGTTCTTTCTAGAGCGGCCGCGTCGGTGGAGCCGGCGCGTGCCGGTGCTAGCGCGCTCAGGACTGTGCTGTCTGCGCCTTTCACGTACAACACCACCTGGGGGATGTAAGAGAACATTAGATAAGCCGGGATAAAGGGGGATTCGGTCTACTAGGTTGCCTTGCCATGTTGTCAGTCGATAACTGCCGGAAAAAGATTCCCAAAAATCTCTGCAACGGCTAACGACTTGGAACTTGTAATACAACTATCTTTCTAATAAACCTGAAACTGAAACCCTGTGAGTTACTGTTTTTTGTCCCGAATAAATAAAAAAAAAAAAAAAAAAAGAAGATGAATAAATAAATAAATAAATAAATCAATTCTTTATTTAGGTATTTACCCATAAGTTTACAAGTTTACAAGTTATAAATTATTAAGTTTTTAGATACTAAAATTAAAATTACAATAAATAAGCCATATTTGAGGCCCCACTCATTATATAACATGCCGTGTATATTACGTTAACAATGCTGTTCGTCGATTCGCTCACTCTCCCGACAAAGGACCAGTGTCTCTTGCGCATTATAGCGTAGAAGTCGTCCACTCTGTTTGTAGCGAACATACCAGACGCACTACACCGCCACGGTAGCCGCAACATCGCACGAAACGCGTTGTTGTACTGTACTCTTAGTCTGTTGAACGATCGTTTCGTGAAATGGTACCACAGGTGACTAGTATAGAACGCCTGGCAGTAAGCCCCAAACAGAGTTATTTTAACTTGATCAGAGCAGTGAGCGAACCGGCGCGCCAACATGTTACTTCGCATAGCAACGGCCCGTCGCTGTCGTTCGAGATCGTCATCGTCTTTTAGTCTGTCTGTCAGAATATGTCCGAGATATTTAAAACTGCTTACAATTTTTAATGATGAAATAGGTCACTGATTGAATACACATAATTTGCGACGAGCAGGGATATGGCTATGCATCGTCGGTGTAACATTTAAAGAGCAGACTGCGTGTTGTATTGTAATAGAGAGGGGGAGCTAGCTACTCGTATGCAAACACACATGGTCTAAGAAAACCAAGTCTGCCACTCCGGACCGTGACGGAAGTGTCGACACTGTCGACGCGACACGCATATTTACGACCGTATATGTATTAAAATAAATTTCATATTTTTCTTTATAGTTTTCAAACAAAAATACAGCATTCAAGAGGCCAATGATTTGAGGGGGGCCAACGCCCAACATTACTACTAGAGTAGGCCCATTTTTGAAGAAGTAGCATGCAAGAAGCAAGTCATGTAACAGTTGGGGTGACAACGTTATCAGAGGGCTTAGACCCTGCAGAATACGGTTCTGCCTGTCTCCATCCCCAAATTTGAGCCGGAAGTATGTAATACCGGAAAATGTGCAGCCCATACAAATTTTTTCGTTGTACATTTGGTAAATCGTGGTTCCGGTGGTCCGATTGTTATAGGTTTTTGATATGCCGTAAAGGACAATATTTGTCATTGTATCCCGAAATTTTCGACCCTCCAGCTCCATATCTTTCTCCGCCATCTTTGAAAATCTGTCACTTTTTCAGTCTTTTCCTTGTCCTGTCGCTAAAGTTCATTTTAGTGCTAAACATGGTTTGGCAATATTGTAGAAGACAAAATTTGCTAAAACTTTTGGCTACAAAGAATTTTTGTATGACCCCTAAGGACGAAGGTATGACAGGAGATATCTTTAAAACTGCAATTTTTTTTTAGTATTCCTCCCATATTTGCGTTTTAAGACGACCACGTTATTCGAAATCATAGTATTTTTCATTCAATTTTAAACCATTAAATACTCACTTTATTGATGGGATATTTAGATATGTTATAGTTTAAGAGTCGGTCTAGTGTATTTTAAGGCTCAAAACACGATATTTGAAACTTCGCTCGATGATCTCACATCGCAAAAACAGGTAAATTTTGATCTTATTGTGAGTCGTATATAAAATATATCCAACTCAGACTCGAGTAAAATATATCAATAGGTAGGAAACGATGTGAAGAAGTGTATTTTACGGCTAATTTTTTTTTAATGTTTTTATATTTAACAAAACTCAAAAATATCAGAAAAGCAAACTGCGCGCTTCATTTTAGTAGACAGATGGCCGTTGGGCCTCGAGCTGGACGGACGTCTGTCGCACTTTTTGCAGTTTGACATTTATAAAAATCGCATATTTAATACCAGTAACTAGATGATATTAACATTTTCAGGGTAAATTACTGGCGACTCATATCGACGAATAAACATTTAAAATAGTTTTCCTGGTACTTTTACAATTCGAGATAGTGGAAAACATAAAATGTGGCTAATAAAGCTTATCATTATATCATTTTTTTCCTTTTTAAACCCTCTCTTATTACAAAAGGTTTCATTGAGTATTTTTAGAATGTGGAATTTTTTTCCATTATACGGGTCATACTCCTTCATATAGCATATTGCATATTTTATGTCTATGTGTGAGTATATTCATAGCGCCTGACACATAGTTTGACATCTGACATTAGCAAATTAAATTCAAGCTTGGTATTTCAATTACAATATTTTAAATTATTACAATATTTTATTTTATTTTGCATGTCATTTTTATGACAAAACATGTGAAACTATTGTGAAATTTAACCATCCTATGTATACCGTGTTTTTAAGCAAATAAATGATTTCTGATTTCTGATTAAATATATTGAGCTTCGTATTGTAACAAAATAAATATGCCCAAACGGACCGTAATCCTGCCAAAGTTTTGACGCTATTCGACTTCAATTTGCTCTGCAGTTCAATGTAAAGCAGAATGACATCAGTATTACGATGAAAGTGATATTATTGCATTGTGTAATTATTCCAATATATCAACGTAAACGATAAAAAAAGAATAATACAAATTTAAATGAAAAGATGCCTCGGATAATATCTGAAATAGAAAGGGCCCAAAGCTCTGAGGAATTCTGGCCGCTTACGGCTAGTATGTGGGGGAGGATATCTGGTGACGGCGTCGCGGTCTCAGATCTATGATCAGCGGCTTCGGTGAACTTCACTTCATAGCCACATCATGCGCAAATGTAAATGTTTACGTGAATTTACTGGACGAAGTGATGCTGCAAATTGTTCTACTGACTTTCCTGACTTTATTCAAGATAATTGCCCCATACAGCACGGGTCACTTGGGAATGGTTTACTCTACAGCTACATCCAGGCATAAATGTAATGATGTAATGCCATCGCCTGAAATTTGAACCCGATTGAGAATCTTTGGGGTTTAATGGTTCAACAGTGGGATCATCGCCATGAAAGAACCAAAGAAGCAATTCAAGCAATAGATACTGCAATGAAATATGGGAGGAAATGCGGGGAACTCACATAATTATCAACGTCTACTCAGCTTATTGAGAGACAGGCTACAAACTGTTATAGACGCACTGTGGTTGCACGCATTATAATCCCTCAGTCTTATGTTTTATATGTTTATAATAAATTATATAATAAATTTTGTATTTTATTTAAGATGGATTTATGAACCGTACTGTCTTCTCGAAGATCTCACGGTTCGAAATAAAGGCCATACGATAAATAAAGAATAATAAAGAACTAATAAATAAAGTTGTAAGCTTGTACCTAATAGCAGGGCAAAATATTTATGTTGAAACTTTTTCTAAATAAATAAAAAAAGTACAAAATATTTATTTACCAAAATAACGCTCAATAATTATTTATGCTCTAAAAATTACGGTTGTTTAAATAAAACACAAAAAAAAACACTCTTGCCTGAGATTCGAACCTGTGACCTGTGCTTTAGAGAGCAAGCGATTACTAATTACACCTCAATATACTTGGCTTAGTGGTTGAAATTAAGCTACTTATTTGTGGCTTGCAACTTTGACTTTTTGTGTCGAGTCGTGATAAAATTTAGCCCTTATTTAGTTAAGTGAAATCTGTCAAAACTGCGCAACAGAGACAGAGATATGCAATGACAAGTCTACACTCTTTTGCGTGAATGTCATAACAATATGTTCTAAATTTAAATGGTTGACAACCTAATTATCACGTGCGCCACTCTGGCTTATTCTGGTTAATTTGACAAAGAAGGTCTGTCACATATTCAAATTCTAAGTTACAGCAATCATTAAAAAAAACGAGGTCAGTGACCTGTCACAGTAAAGTGAGATAGTGTGTGTAAAATGTAATTGTGTTTGTTACTGGGGAGAATTACGATAATGTTGCGCCGCCTAGCGGATTTTTTGTGTCGCGTTTGTAGTTTCGCTGCAATAAGAAAGCCTTAAGTGCATTTCAGCGCTAAGTATAGTTCTGCAATATTGTAGATCACAAAATGTGCTACAACTCTTCTATTGAAATATTTTTTCCACGATCATCAGGAAAGAAGATACGAAGTCATCTATGGAGTACTACCGTCGATATTTGCTTCTTTTTCCAGTTTTCTTCCCATATTTGCGTTTTTGTGTATTTTAGCTCAAGTTCTAGGTCTGTAATATTAGAGAAGACAAAATTATATGCAAATTCAAAGTACCTACGATCTTACTAGGTATCGTGGAAACAGAGGATTTTGTCTTTTGAGGGATTGAAGTGGTATAGATCGGAAAGTGACAGATGCTTTATCTTGTCGTCTATCCCGCTATCATTCGACCATCATAGATCCCCTACAGATTGCGATTCATTGCACTCAAACCTAATTATGAGAAGAAAACTGCAAAAGTAGCAAATTTCGACGGTGGTACTCCATAGATGACTTCATATCTTCTTTCCTAATGGTCGTGGAAAAAATATTTTAATACAAAAGTTGTAGCAAATTTCGTCATCTACAATATTGCCGAACTAACGTTGTCACCCCAACTGTTACATGATTTGCCGCTTGCATTGTTTAGAGACGCCTTTTCCAATTCTGTTCCTGCTCTATACAGTTTGCCCCACCGGATTGCACTATGTGATATAGACACCGACCTGGCCCTGCGGGTCGCGCAGCGCCACGCTCATGCACTTGCGCGCGGCGTCGAACTGTTGCACGCGCAGCACGCGCAGGCGCGCCAGGTCGCCGCGCACGCCGAGCTCCACCTCGTGCGGGGCGCGCGCGCGCAGCTCGTAGCCGTACGTGGCGCAGTATATACTAGTGTGATGTAGACACCGACCTGGCCCTGCGGGTCGCGCAGCGCCACGCTCATGCACTTGCGCGCGGCGTCGAACTGTTGCACGCGCAGCACGCGCAGGCGCGCCAGGTCGCCGCGCACGCCGAGCTCCACCTCGTGCGGGGCGCGCGCGCGCAGCTCGTAGCCGTACGTGGCGCAGTATATACTAGTGTGATGTAGACACCGACCTGGCCCTGCGGGTCGCGCAGCGCCACGCTCATGCACTTGCGCGCGGCGTCGAACTGTTGCACGCGCAGCACGCGCAGGCGCGCCAGGTCGCCGCGCACGCCGAGCTCCACCTCGTGCGGGGCGCGCGCGCGCAGCTCGTAGCCGTACGTGGCGCAGTATATACTAGTGTGATGTAGACACCGACCTGGCCCTGCGGGTCGCGCAGCGCCACGCTCATGCACTTGCGCGCGGCGTCGAACTGTTGCACGCGCAGCACGCGCAGGCGCGCCAGGTCGCCGCGCACGCCGAGCTCCACCTCGTGCGGGGCGCGCGCGCGCAGCTCGTAGCCGTACGTGGCGCAGTATATACTAGTGTGATGTAGACACCGACCTGGCCCTGCGGGTCGCGCAGCGCCACGCTCATGCACTTGCGCGCGGCGTCGAACTGTTGCACGCGCAGCACGCGCAGGCGCGCCAGGTCGCCGCGCACGCCGAGCTCCACCTCGTGCGGGGCGCGCGCGCGCAGCTCGTAGCCGTACGTGGCGCAGTATATACTAGTGTGATGTAGACACCGACCTGGCCCTGCGGGTCGCGCAGCGCCACGCTCATGCACTTGCGCGCGGCGTCGAACTGTTGCACGCGCAGCACGCGCAGGCGCGCCAGGTCGCCGCGCACGCCGAGCTCCACCTCGTGCGGGGCGCGCGCGCGCAGCTCGTAGCCGTACGTGGCGCAGTATATACTAGTGTGATGTAGACACCGACCTGGCCCTGCGGGTCGCGCAGCGCCACGCTCATGCACTTGCGCGCGGCGTCGAACTGTTGCACGCGCAGCACGCGCAGGCGCGCCAGGTCGCCGCGCACGCCGAGCTCCACCTCGTGCGGGGCGCGCGCGCGCAGCTCGTAGCCGTACGTGGCGCAGTATATACTAGTGTGATGTAGACACCGACCTGGCCCTGCGGGTCGCGCAGCGCCACGCTCATGCACTTGCGCGCGGCGTCGAACTGTTGCACGCGCAGCACGCGCAGGCGCGCCAGGTCGCCGCGCACGCCGAGCTCCACCTCGTGCGGGGCGCGCGCGCGCAGCTCGTAGCCGTACGTGGCGCAGTATATACTAGTGTGATGTAGACACCGACCTGGCCCTGCGGGTCGCGCAGCGCCACGCTCATGCACTTGCGCGCGGCGTCGAACTGTTGCACGCGCAGCACGCGCAGGCGCGCCAGGTCGCCGCGCACGCCGAGCTCCACCTCGTGCGGGGCGCGCGCGCGCAGCTCGTAGCCGTACGTGGCGCAGTATATACTAGTGTGATGTAGACACCGACCTGGCCCTGCGGGTCGCGCAGCGCCACGCTCATGCACTTGCGCGCGGCGTCGAACTGTTGCACGCGCAGCACGCGCAGGCGCGCCAGGTCGCCGCGCACGCCGAGCTCCACCTCGTGCGGGGCGCGCGCGCGCAGCTCGTAGCCGTACGTGGCGCAGTATATACTAGTGTGATGTAGACACCGACCTGGCCCTGCGGGTCGCGCAGCGCCACGCTCATGCACTTGCGCGCGGCGTCGAACTGTTGCACGCGCAGCACGCGCAGGCGCGCCAGGTCGCCGCGCACGCCGAGCTCCACCTCGTGCGGGGCGCGCGCGCGCAGCTCGTAGCCGTACGTGGCGCAGTATATACTAGTGTGATGTAGACACCGACCTGGCCCTGCGGGTCGCGCAGCGCCACGCTCATGCACTTGCGCGCGGCGTCGAACTGTTGCACGCGCAGCACGCGCAGGCGCGCCAGGTCGCCGCGCACGCCGAGCTCCACCTCGTGCGGGGCGCGCGCGCGCAGCTCGTAGCCGTACGTGGCGCAGTATATACTAGTGTGATGTAGACACCGACCTGGCCCTGCGGGTCGCGCAGCGCCACGCTCATGCACTTGCGCGCGGCGTCGAACTGTTGCACGCGCAGCACGCGCAGGCGCGCCAGGTCGCCGCGCACGCCGAGCTCCACCTCGTGCGGGGCGCGCGCGCGCAGCTCGTAGCCGTACGTGGCGCAGTATATACTAGTGTGATGTAGACACCGACCTGGCCCTGCGGGTCGCGCAGCGCCACGCTCATGCACTTGCGCGCGGCGTCGAACTGTTGCACGCGCAGCACGCGCAGGCGCGCCAGGTCGCCGCGCACGCCGAGCTCCACCTCGTGCGGGGCGCGCGCGCGCAGCTCGTAGCCGTACGTGGCGCAGTATATACTAGTGTGATGTAGACACCGACCTGGCCCTGCGGGTCGCGCAGCGCCACGCTCATGCACTTGCGCGCGGCGTCGAACTGTTGCACGCGCAGCACGCGCAGGCGCGCCAGGTCGCCGCGCACGCCGAGCTCCACCTCGTGCGGGGCGCGCGCGCGCAGCTCGTAGCCGTACGTGGCGCAGTATATACTAGTGTGATGTAGACACCGACCTGGCCCTGCGGGTCGCGCAGCGCCACGCTCATGCACTTGCGCGCGGCGTCGAACTGTTGCACGCGCAGCACGCGCAGGCGCGCCAGGTCGCCGCGCACGCCGAGCTCCACCTCGTGCGGGGCGCGCGCGCGCAGCTCGTAGCCGTACGTGGCGCAGTATATACTAGTGTGATGTAGACACCGACCTGGCCCTGCGGGTCGCGCAGCGCCACGCTCATGCACTTGCGCGCGGCGTCGAACTGTTGCACGCGCAGCACGCGCAGGCGCGCCAGGTCGCCGCGCACGCCGAGCTCCACCTCGTGCGGGGCGCGCGCGCGCAGCTCGTAGCCGTACGTGGCGCAGTATATACTAGTGTGATGTAGACACCGACCTGGCCCTGCGGGTCGCGCAGCGCCACGCTCATGCACTTGCGCGCGGCGTCGAACTGTTGCACGCGCAGCACGCGCAGGCGCGCCAGGTCGCCGCGCACGCCGAGCTCCACCTCGTGCGGGGCGCGCGCGCGCAGCTCGTAGCCGTACGTGGCGCAGTATATACTAGTGTGATGTAGACACCGACCTGGCCCTGCGGGTCGCGCAGCGCCACGCTCATGCACTTGCGCGCGGCGTCGAACTGTTGCACGCGCAGCACGCGCAGGCGCGCCAGGTCGCCGCGCACGCCGAGCTCCACCTCGTGCGGGGCGCGCGCGCGCAGCTCGTAGCCGTACGTGGCGCAGTATATACTAGTGTGATGTAGACACCGACCTGGCCCTGCGGGTCGCGCAGCGCCACGCTCATGCACTTGCGCGCGGCGTCGAACTGTTGCACGCGCAGCACGCGCAGGCGCGCCAGGTCGCCGCGCACGCCGAGCTCCACCTCGTGCGGGGCGCGCGCGCGCAGCTCGTAGCCGTACGTGGCGCAGTATATACTAGTGTGATGTAGACACCGACCTGGCCCTGCGGGTCGCGCAGCGCCACGCTCATGCACTTGCGCGCGGCGTCGAACTGTTGCACGCGCAGCACGCGCAGGCGCGCCAGGTCGCCGCGCACGCCGAGCTCCACCTCGTGCGGGGCGCGCGCGCGCAGCTCGTAGCCGTACGTGGCGCAGTATATACTAGTGTGATGTAGACACCGACCTGGCCCTGCGGGTCGCGCAGCGCCACGCTCATGCACTTGCGCGCGGCGTCGAACTGTTGCACGCGCAGCACGCGCAGGCGCGCCAGGTCGCCGCGCACGCCGAGCTCCACCTCGTGCGGGGCGCGCGCGCGCAGCTCGTAGCCGTACGTGGCGCAGTATATACTAGTGTGATGTAGACACCGACCTGGCCCTGCGGGTCGCGCAGCGCCACGCTCATGCACTTGCGCGCGGCGTCGAACTGTTGCACGCGCAGCACGCGCAGGCGCGCCAGGTCGCCGCGCACGCCGAGCTCCACCTCGTGCGGGGCGCGCGCGCGCAGCTCGTAGCCGTACGTGGCGCAGTATATACTAGTGTGATGTAGACACCGACCTGGCCCTGCGGGTCGCGCAGCGCCACGCTCATGCACTTGCGCGCGGCGTCGAACTGTTGCACGCGCAGCACGCGCAGGCGCGCCAGGTCGCCGCGCACGCCGAGCTCCACCTCGTGCGGGGCGCGCGCGCGCAGCTCGTAGCCGTACGCCAGCGCCGCCTCCGCCAGAGCCAGCTCGTCCGGGCTCTCCGCCTCGAACCGCGCCGTCTGACAAACCAATACAAACGCAAGGGTTGGAAAGTTTTTTTCATCACACGAGCACGTAAAGCGTCTTATTGTACACACTTACAGAATAAAGTTCATTTATTCATTTATTTACAGACGTATAGAACAATTATAGCCGATTTACCTCCCGCGGGAGTTATGGGTTTTTATAACTCCCGAGGGAGTTATAAATTTGTGTGTGATCTGATTCGTTTAAAAAAATCTAGTTGGCCACGCGCCACATGAATATTGCTCTGTGATTGGTTGAAAAAATCTAGTTGGCAGCGCGCCGCAAGAATGATGATTTTTCTCTGTGATTGGATTGTGATTGGTAAAAAATATTGAAGTTGCGAGCTCCTCTCGCAGTGATACTGGAGGTGAAGTTGTCAAGTATAATATATACGGTACATTTAACTAAGTAATATTTATATATTACTATTATTTCAGAGAGATTTGCAATTATTTTAATAAATTTTATTTTGAAAATCGGTACAATCTGGCTGAGTACGGCCTGTCAAGTCATTGATAACGGCTGCAAACGCGACGGCAAGCATTGACGACTGACATTGATCGTTGCCGGGCCGCCTAAGAGTGTAGTATATTATAAAGTAACCTGTTGATCGGCGCTGGCGCTGGGCTCGCTGGCGCTGTCGTCGTGTCGCACGAACGGCAGCCGCGACAGCTTGAGCCGCAGCGGGGACGTCGTCGACGGCGGCGGCGACGGCGTCGTCGAGCGCGACTCCGTCAGCCGCGCGTACCTGCGACACACCAACTTACAATTAGGCCCGGCGCCCACTATCGGCAAGGCAAGCCAAGGGTTCCTTCGGTATTCGCAGGCGCACACTTCACTTATTACACACACGAAGCAACGTTACGATATTTAACACGCTAACTATTATTGACTTTTTTGCATTTTAGATTGTATGATTGATCATGATGAGCCTCACAGTCTCTTGATGTGATTTTTTTATTTCGTATATTTCGTTTTGACATTTAGAGGACTTTTACACCTCAAAAACTTACTTGACTATGGGGACCCTTTACATCTCCGTTTATATTTATGCATAAATTGGACTACAGATACTCTTTACATCTCTGTATTATAGGATAAGCTCAGCAAAATATGTGCCCGGTATTTTTCTGTTGGTTGCTGTTGCTTTGTACACATTTTACTAAATGATTGTTGTAACTGTATGTACTCGTATTGTAATTTATGACATGTAAAAGAGCCCTTGAGGCCTACTTGCAGAATAAATGTTTGATTTTTTTTGAACTGGGGGAGGGGAGTTAAACTATCTCGCTATAATGAGTGAAATGCTTTCATTCCTCTCTCCCAGGTAACGTGCTAAATATCGTAAGGTGTAAAGCGGACTTAAAGGCTTGGTCACATAGCGTGCCCGACGCAAGTGGGACGGTCGCACTGTCTGGACGTTACGTACATAACATAACCGTTATCTTTTTGGGGCCATATAACAAATAAAAAGAAACTTATTATTGGTAGGTAAAAAACAAAATCAATGTAAAGGGGTTCGGGTTATAGTCAGTTGAGAAAAAAAAGTTGTTAATTCGGTGGTCAACCGTTAACGGCTTATGTAAATCACGTTTTTATTAGACGGATTTATAGTAACGGAATTACAGATTATGCGTGTTACTAGTCCAATCGGAAATTAAGCTTTGTAGCCCTTAACTTTTGATAAGTCTACCGAATAGACGCGCACCTAAATCTGACAATGACCCGTTTACCTCAATTGTAAATAAAATACCTTAAGTTTTTAAAAGTCAGTAACGTGTATAATTCATCTAAAAATTATTAAGCAATATGAAACAAGTGAAACATCAGTATGCGAATGAATGTGTTGGCATTAAAATAACTGAAAAAAGACACCCCCTATAAAAATACCTATAATTTGTGGGTGTGGCTCATAAGCTCAAAGCAATATCCACGCGGAAAGCATAACCATCGGCATATATGATAGAGAATTTGAATTTAAACTAAAAACAAGTTTTTTTTTTTAATTAATAATGGGATTGCTCTTGGCCAGCATCTAGCCAGGGGGCAAAGATGAGGCCGACGATGAAGCGAGCTCACCCAGAAAATGCCTATTCACTCTTGCCTTAAATAGGTCCTTAGGTTTCTGTCAATAATTAAATTTTTGGTACAAGCTTTTAATACAGACTACTTTACACATTCATGGACTATTACGTGAGCCCAAACCCGTCAAATCACGTCAAAACATTAATGCTAACAAAAAGAGACGTCGGATTTATCTTGTGCAATTAAGGAGTTGCGACTCGTATGACCTGTGTTTGCCCTGTCTGGCTGTGTCTGTCCATCCAATTATCTGACTTTTACACAGTACTACACAATGTCAAGTCGATTAGACTTTAGGATTATGATCACATTTGACTTGTAATTTTGAACTAAACAATCCAGTCTCGCTTATTAGCATAGAGAGCTACTTTACACTGATGTGTACAAAATTATACAAAATAAATAGCGTTGCGTCACAAACTTAAATTGTTGCTCAAATAATAATAATTTGATGAAATTTTGATGTGCAATCCGTATTTTGGATTAGAATTGGTATTAGTTTATTTTGATGTCTTTAAATGGGTGCCATTAAAACATGGTTATGGCATTAAGCATAACAAAGCACATGTTATATTTTATATCCAATGATAAAAAACACGAAACACATTTGTGTTATACCTTCACACAACATAATTATGAACTTCAAAAAAAAAAAGTGTAAAAGCGTATAAATTTGGTGATGTAAATAATTTAGTTGAAATGGGCCAGCTTACCTGGCCCTCAACATTGCTACCCAGCGGGGCAATGCTGCCAGCTTTTTGGACACCTTGCGCCCTCGTTCAGATCTGAGACAAGTTATTCAAGTATTTTTTAACGTTTTTAATATTATTAAGAATGGTAACATTCTAAAATTATCAGTGCTAAAGTGCGTACTAAAATAGATTAGTATTATTGATTAAATTTATGTACAGTCAGCAGCTTAGTAGTTGAGCGGACAAAATGTAAAAAAAACCAGACAATTTACTCTCTTGATAATGGATGTCCTGTTTAGTTATAGACTTGAAAGCATTTTAAACACTTTGCCCGTACCCGGTATCACTGCTTATTGACAGCACTAAAATTATTAAGTTATTAATATTATGGTGATATTAGATTAAAAAGTGGCACTAAGCTCGTGTTGATTTAAGCTACGAGTATATAACTGAGTGAATCTTTGATGTTGTAGGTTTTAAGTGCATTTGAGAAGAGAGTGAAACGAACAACTTACAGATCAGCTTTGGCTACATTACAAGCTAGGGCTTATGAGAGTTATAAGGGACAGAGCCTTTAGTTCGCCGTCTTGCAGTTAGGGTTTGGTAGGGCAATGGATATTTATTAAATTTTAAACCACCACCATCATCCTCCTAGCATTTTCCGTTAAGGAGAAATCATTAAGTTATAGGTACGTTATATTATACAATACTATTTAAATTAACACACAACTTTCCAACGTTACTCGGACAATCTAAAAACTATTATGGCCCGATAATTCGTGTCCACATATCTACTCATAAAAAAATGAGCACGGGAGACGACTAATTTGCTAATGCAATGTAATGTATCGCGTCCACAGAAATATATCAAGATAGAAGGAAAGAGTTCGGCAATTTGTAGGGAGACCGAGCGTGTAACATTTTGCGTAGGTACTTTGACGTCACGAGCGTAATTTAGTGATGAGAAACATAAGCCGCGCGAAAACGATTCAAAAGGATCGATTAGAAGTATTAGAACTCGGCACCGATTCTATGCATCGATTTAAAATATCGATAAGAACCGACAGAGGAAATGATTTTTTTTTCGACAGAAGAAATGTTTTGACAGAGGAAATGTGTAAGCTCAGAATTTAAATCGAAAAATATAAATGTAGGTAGGTACCTACCTAATAACCAATAAATTGCGTTACATTTTAGTAATTTGTACATATTAGCCGCTCCAGTACCTATAAACGTGTACCATTTTCAGGGTTCCATACCCTAAGGGTAAAACGGGACCATATTACTAAGACTCCGCTGTCCGTCCGTTTGTCACCAGACTGTATCTCATGAAAAGTGATAGACAGTTGAAATTTTCACAGATGATGTTTTTCTGATGCCGCTATAACAACAAATGCATATTAATTTAATATGCATAAGAATAAAATAAATATTTAAGGGGGCTCCCATACAAAAGATATAATTTTTATTGCCGTTTTTATAGATAATGGTACGGAACCCTTCGTGCGCGAGTCTGACCCGCACTTGGCCGGTTTTTTATATATTCTTTGTTACAGACCATGGAAAAATCAAAGAAGTCCAGCGAAAAAATATTAAAAGCTAAGAGGAAAGCGATTAATAATATTTGTTTTGCACTACGTACATTATATAGCTGCATAATAATATAAGAACGTAATTATTATTTCGTCTGTTTTCAAATTCAATTTTAATAATCGAGTAAGAAAATCGCAGTGCACAGCACTATTCTTTAGTTTTGACAGAAAAAATGACTATCGACCTTGAACGTGACTCGACAGTTTGAATAGCTTATTTTTACATTGCTGGTTTTGAACGCACGCCAAGTCTGGCTCGTCAAATTAAAGCCGCAATGGAAAGCTAGCGTTGGCACACAATCGCCCGCTACCGTTATGATGAAAATAATAAAATATTTAGTTTTTTAATTATTAACAGATATTTAAGGACAAATTGTACTTACCAATGAAAGGAAATACCTCGATTAACAGCTCCAACTTTCTTGGAAGTGTTTGAACAATTAATTATTGCGCAACAAACCATTTTGTTTTTAACACCTGCCGTCGCACGCATAACGCGATCGGGAGCACACTGAAGTTTGCGGCGAGCAGTTGTGTCCCCGGTACGTAATTTCGCCACGCGAGGTACGTACACTCTTTCCTTCTATCTTGATATATTTCTGTGATCGCGTCCTATATTCGTTTCTCTGTCTTTATATAGTACCTGCCTGTGCCTATTCCATGAATAGGAAAGGTAACGGCTAGTTTTCTTATGTCGCGATCGCGGGCACTGAATCTGAATTACAATTCTGAATTCACTCACGCGAGCCGCATCGATACATAATCCACCACCACAAGTGCAACCCATTAAAACACACATTAAATACTGTATCCGGCTACTGGTGATTTGATCATACTGCAGAAGTAATGTAAAATATTAATCCACCAGAATATTACCGTGTACCTATAACAAGAATGAACTACAAAGTTATGTGATTTTAAATATGCGTTTCGTGTATTTCAGGTGAGATTTGGCTGCAACCCCCCTCTCCCCAGCCCTATAAGCACCTCGTATAAAAAATGATCAGCGGGCATTGTAAAATGCGGAGCAGGGTTTCTCAATAATTTTCTAGTCGTTTCGAAATGTTGTATACCAATCATTTTTTATTTTAATACATTTTGTTAAGTAGGCTTCCCATGGACCCCTAGCGTTGATTAGACGGACCCCCGTAGGGGTCCATGGAGCACAGTTTAAAGTGCGATTTAGACTAGCAAGAATTTAAGTGCAGTTTTCAGTGAATTTTCATTATATTGCAGGGTTTGATCATATTCATCTTACTTCTTACCTCGATAGCCCGCAGCCCCGCAAACTTAAGAAACTTACATGCAAATTATTGTTAATGTAAATCGGCCTTAAAGGTTGTCGCACACATAAAGGCTCGGCACCTGAGCAGCGCCGCCTCACCTCGCCGGCTCGCCGCCGTCAACCAGGCTTCAACCCAACGCAAGCGCGACAGCGTCGCCTCAGCAGCGCCGAGGTGGCCGCACGGCTGCAACGCGCTTGCCGCGAGGTGTCTATTGGTTGACAGCTTTTTTTCGCGTTTCGCCCGCGCGCCGTAAGCGCGGCGACCACGCGCGCTTCACTTGCCGGCAGCGAGCTGCAAGCGCGGCGTTCACCCTGCGACGGCGAGCTGTCCGTCCACCGCGTTAGCTAGGGCGATGCCGTTACGGAGTGGGTAAGTGTGCGTTCCAGTATGAAGTTTCCAACAAAGAATACTGGACGGCTCGAGTTGTGCCGGCGCCGATCTAGTGCCGAGCGGTTACGTGGGCGACAACCTTAGCCTATTCACCGCCACAGTAGATTCTGTAACTTGTGACTCACACGCCAAAGTCTTGTAGCAAAAGACTGCAAATGAACCTTACTTGATAGTACGTAACATCGACTTGATCGACTCGATGTGAAGTCATTGGTGTGTGGGGCATCTAATGACCTGACTTTATGTCAAGTCAATGGCGGTGAAGAGGTTAAGAGAACGTGGTGTGTGGGGGTTGGACTGACTTGTCGGTGGAGCGCAGCGCGCCGTTGGGCCTCTGGGGCTCGTCGTCGCCCGGGCTGGAGCCGCTCATGTGCATCTCGTCCACGTGCGGCTGACTCACCACCACCGTGTTGCACACCGCCAGGATTAACATGAACTCGCGCACCTATACACACAACAATAACAATAATTGAAAGATTAATATTGTAAGCGATTGCGGGATATAACAGGTGACCCTCGGGCAGATAGCAATCGCTATCCGGCGCGGGAATGCTGCCTGCGTTATGTTATGGGTACTATCAAGGGGTCCCGATTTTTTTTTATTAAGATTTCCATTTGTCAATTACTTTGTCATAGTTTAATTTTGTTATTTATAATAAATAAATTTTCATAAGAATAATTTATTTATGCACAAAGACACTGACACAGAACGAAGACAAAGACACACATCCAGTAAGTCCTAAACTAGGCTGAGCCTGTATCTTGGAACCCGTGTTATCAGTTATTATAAGGCTTGAGTGGACGCTCGAGTCGGGCGTGCAGCGCGACGTGCATATTACACATTTGAAACTCATACTGGTGTGCTAAGTCGCCGCTGCACAAATAGTATGCACGCTCGCCCGCCCTGCTGCACGCACGCCCCGCAGAACGCTCCGCTCCGAGCTTCCACGCAGGCATTACACTTGTTGTCTATGATACTCTTAACTACATGCCAAAAGTTGTGTTCGATATTTTATAGAACTAATATTAAAAGTCATACGCTCAATATAAATTGACAACTGATAATATAGTAGTGTAGAATATAATAGCTAACTTTTTTCTTATGTGGACTTAGGTGCTAATGGTTTACTTTGGATCCGTACGTGGTCCTTAACTTAATAGTCATGAGTGATGAGAACTAGCCAACACCAGCAGCTGTTTCAATATGTCTAAGATTCACGGGGGTTTCTATTTAAGAATGGCGATTACTTCACCGACAAGAGCTGAGCTCTTAAATTTATGATTATTATTTATCGAATGGGAATTATTTTGAACCGTGAGATCTATGATGATGATGATCAACACGCTTGATTATTACGTTTATTCTAGAAGTGAATACGCAGGGAATATTAATGAAACGTACCTTTTGTGTGTGCTCGTTTCCATTTTCTTCGGTCAGATGTTGCAGCAGCCTGGTGTTGGGCGAGACCTGTGTGACGGGGGTGACTATGGGCGGCAGCTCTTCGGAGGGCTCGGCCGGCGGCCCCGGCGGGTGGTCGTAGTCCACGCCAGCCACCGCACACCGTCGGAACACCATCTTGTTCTCAGTCAGCGTGCCCGTCTTGTCACTAAACAGATAGTTAATCTGGCCCAGCTCCTCAGTAATGTTGAGCGCGCGGCACTGCACTCGCGTGTTCGTCGTCGGATCATACATCTCCACGTCCTGGTGTATGTGGTACACCTGCAGCAGCTTCGTCATCTCTATCGTCACGTATAGCGACACCGGGATCATGACTTGCAGGACGATGATGTACGTCCAGAAAATGATAAGTCCCTCGTAAGCGGAGGAGGACGCGTACGGGATAAAGTACGGGAGGTCGTGGAGGCTGTAGTTGTCGAGGAAGATCTTGCAGCCGACGGCGCCGGTGCAGCACAGGAAGAGGAGCACTAGGATGCACCAGATGACGTCGGTGTTCATTTTCTTTTCTAGTTTGGAGCACTTGTAGCGCGGGCCGCCGTTGTTGAGCATGGCCTTAGTCTCGTGGCCGGCGTACACGACGATGCCCTCCACGAAGTCTGTGTTCTTGAGGGTGCACTCGCGGAGGAGCAGGTGGTCGGAGCTGAGCGGCACGCGCTCCTTGTCCGGGTGAGAGATGGTGCCCGTGAAACGGTTGATCTTGGTTGAAGGCCGCTCTACCTCCACTGTACTTTTAAATTTCGATGGGCGGAATGTTAAGTGCTGAAAAAAAAAGTCATTAGCATAATTAAAATATATATATAAAACTACTATAACAATACAGGTAATGCAACGTTTTATATATAAAACTACGTACTACACTAGGTAATATATAAAACCTATAAGTAAGCCTAATTACAGTCAGCATCACAAGTAGCTACGCATATGAAAACCTCATAATACGGTATTAAACCCATAGTCAAATCAGCAACTGTTTATTAAATGTCAAAAACGATTTGTTAATATGAAGTTTGTAGGGAAATACTGTCTTAGTGACGACACTAAGGCAGTGTGAGTAGGTTTGTTTAAATCAGCGTCCTTTTTAAATCTTTATGCTTATAAAAAAATTCAATTAGCTAAAATAAATTAATAATTGATGTTTTTCGAGTATTTTCGTTAGATCTTTTATTAGTCAAGTAAAAAATAATTTATTTTTACCTTAGTTTAATACCCTATTGAAAGGGATTAAGAGCTTTTCACCTCTTCATATGCGTTGCTACTTTTGAAGCTGGTTGTACCCGTGTATTGTATACGTATACCCTGAACGCATCGCGTGTGACAGTTCTCGCTCTTATTTATTGCTCTTGCAGCACATAAAAAAGTCACACTGCTGCACAAACTGCTGTGACAGACAGTTACTAATTCACTATTCGTCGTACGTGACATTAGTAAATCTCATTTTAATTGCCCATAACTTTAAGTCCTTAAACGTTGATGCAACTAGCTCGCGGCGATCTTTCCGATTTTACTTTGTGTTGCTAATATCGGAGAAAGTGTTCCCACGCCTCGTTTTTACCTTTCTGGAATACGCACAATGAAAGACACAATAATATTGCTTGTATCAAATTGACTTAATCTTACGACGTTTTTGTTTTTAATATAATGAGCGAGTTAAAATTGAGAAAAAACGTTATAATCATGTTATGAAAGCGAAGTTAATGTCAGTTCGCAATGAGGTTAAATATGGAAACCGGTAAGTTGGAACGGCGGCGACATCGTTCGGTAGGTATTAAGGTATCCGTTAGACAGACACTCACCGATTAAAGGAAAGAATAATGATCAAAGTAATAGAGGTGAGACGTACTAGGCAAAACGCGTACTGAGTCTTGCGAGTACGCGTCCACAAAAAGACTAGATCCAAAGACGCGCTAAACCGACCCCGAACCCGAGGTGCCCCGAAAGAATCCGAACGCGCAGACGAATACGAATAGCGCGGAACATTAAGACCCGACGTTTCGAGTCTTCAGAGTCGTCGTATTACGCCTGGTACTCGATACCTACGCTAAAAGACGCGCGGGCGGGATCGCGTACTTACGCGTCCATGCCAAAACCTATTCCCGTAAATACGTCTCACCTCTACAAAGTAATCACGCCCCGGAATTTAGGGCATTAAATATGCATGAAAACACAACAACAACATACGGCCTTGACCTTATGTCACTATTCCCATATACCCATTCGCGTGACTAACATTCGACGGGTTGCCACATTGAGTAGATATAGAATATCATACAAACTTATTAAACTTGTACCAGAATAAAATACCTGTACCGCTGGGAAAGTGGACCAATCCAAAAACTATTCATAATAAGTAGCGCTATTTACGAGAGAAATAAAATGTTATGTGGACCTGGAGAAGCACATAAAGAATTTTATGTCACACCTGGCCATAAAGTGGCCATTATCGCTCGCTCCGCGCGCGAAAAAACCCACTTCCTGGCCAGGGGGGTGTCATAAAATTTTGTACTTACCACGGGCGATAATAAAGAAAGCCTCAAATCGCATATTTATCGCCCTTGCCTTCGGCTCGGGCGTAAAATACCTGCGATCTGAGACATTCTTTGTTTTATCGCCCTTGGTAAGTAATGTACTATTTCACTTCTCATGCTCGAAAAGTGTGTCATATTAGACTTGTGAAGCGGGGCTAAAGTAGTACATTTAAGCCCTAGGGAAAATATGTATACATATTTATGATTTACAAAACATCTTAATTTAACCAATCAAAATACTTCACCTATTAAATCCACCAATCACAGAACAGTAATTTGACATATAAAAATATTTGGTAAAAATATCAACCAACCAGAATACAGCTGTATTAAAATCGACCAATCAGGAAAGACGTTTTACGTCTATGGTCAAAGCATTTGCGCCTCTTAAAAGAAAAAAAAGCGCATGTTGCATCTCTTTCCTTAATATAGCAAAAGAAAGGGAGGCGAATACGCAAAGCGAACACGCACAGCGAGGCATGGTGCTGGCCTTAGAAAAACATGCTGTCAAATTAGACATACGCCCGCCCGCCAAGAGATAAATTATTCATTTTAGGATTTTAGGTAGATAATTTGTGTTTATGTGTTTTCTCGCAATTGAAGTGAAAAGTAGAGTGTATAACTCGGGCCTAAAAGCCATATTACCACTCGAACAATTTTCCCTCACTGCGTTCGGGAAAATAACTATCTCGTGGTATTATGGCTTACTTTAGACCCTTGTCAAACAATCTACTATTTTTAAAAGTTGTTCAAAGATGTGTTTTTGATGGAAAATTGTCTTGAAACTATTTTTATTGGGGAGCTAATTTAGGGCTGTTACGCACCTAGCACTTTGTCAAGACAACTATAGAAGGCCATAGGTATTTACGATAATTATCATACGTAGGTACATCTGGCAAATCTATTTCCGTAGAAGGTTAGGTCAGGATAATCGGGCAAACCGTAGCCTGTTAATCAACTTCGATCCATCGTTATAAAGATATAAACATTAAGTACATTAGTTTCGACACATTTTAGTTACAGTCACCAAAAATAATATCAGAAGCTACATGATGCGGCGCAAGGAAGGATCTACAATTCTACATCATTCGCCTTAATAATGTGTTTTAATTCAGTAATTATCATACAATTAGGCATTCCCACCGGCGGGGACGTCCACCGCGCGATCTTGATAACACAGACCCATATCATGTCTAGTCCCTATTCGTACCGGCACCGCCGCATACCGGGTAGAGTCAGTCCGACCCAGATCGGGCCTAGCAGCGATTCTTGCTGGACTCTTCCCAGCTAGGCTAGGTTTAGTGAACCAGATACAAAACTCCCAGTAGCCGATTCCACTGACACCTCTCAAGCCGCCCAACCAATCTCACTGTAGCGCAAGGTTTCCCCTACATTTTCCCCAGGCCACTCGGGAACCGTGCATCCCTGTCGCTTTAATGGGCCCAGACTATAAAGCGAAAAGGTCAGTTTAAAAAAAATCAGTACTTAGTTATAGTTAAGGAGGTATAGAATTTTTTTCCTTAGCCTATTTGGGTATCCCACTGCTGGGCAAAGGCCTCTCCCCATGACTGCCACGACTCCCGCATCAGTGCCTCCTCTTGCCAGTTGATGAGGAAGCCGTCCAAGTCGGCCCGCCATCTCCGTTTAGGGCGGCCCCGTCTGCGTCGCCCTTGTGGCATCCACTTGGTAGCTATATTAGCCCACCTATCCGGATGCCTGCGACAGACTTGACCCGCCCAGTCCCATCACATTTGAGCCTAGCAGTCGTTTCGCCTACATCAGCTATGCGTGTTTTGGAGCGCACCGTGGTGTTCCGGATGCGATCCATCCTCTTAACACCTAAAATGCTGCGCTCCATAGCCCGTTGGCAAACCTTCAATTTGGACTTTCGACTCTCCGTGAGTGACCAATTGACCATGTTTGGGCACCGTAGGTTAGGACGGGCAGAATACACATGTGTACAAGTTTGCGCTTTAGTGACAATGGAAGGTTGCCCTTCATCAGCTCCTTCATGGACCAGAATGGATGGATGGATGGTATGTATAGAGTTACCATTTCTAAAAAACCAGGCGGCAGCATCCTCTGCTTGAGATTGGTCTCGCCGTCGAGGTTGCACGTGTCGAGGTAGCATATCCCGAGCGGGTTCGAGGTGTGTAGCAGCACCATGTCCGCCGGCACCGCCTCGTTGTTAGACAGGTGCACCAGGTCGCCCACGCGCACGTCGCGCCATTTCACTCGCACGTACCGGTCCACGTTCCTGCATGAAAGAAATACATTCATTTAATCATTTACAAGAAACAGATGAAAGATAAGTATGTAACAAAACAAACAACAATTTATTAAAGTAAGGACGTCGTAAGAGCACTCGTTTTTAAATCGGAGTCTACCAGCACTTCCAAAGAGGATAGGATACGATTATCGAGAAGAAACGACGAGTAGAAAAATGTATAGGTAGTTTTGTCAATAAAATAATGTCGGTCGTCATTGTGACTTATGAACTGTACGCTGTATAGCGTATAATTTATTTATGCAATATAACATGTAGATTATAAAGATTACACTGGATAGTGAATATGAGAGGTATACAATAAAAGTGACATTGCATTTATTTTAAATCTCTTAATCTTAAATTAAATTAGAAAATAGGCCAATGAAAGTGCTTAATAAACTGCAAAACACACTGATAGTAGGTACTTTTAGTTTGTTTATTCACATACGACACAATATGTAATAAAATAGTAAATGTAGCAGGGCTAAGGATAATCTCACTATTATAATATATACCCATGTACATACGATACGAATAGTGCTATGTGAGTTCTAACAATTATTTAGTTATTCTTGTTATTATATTTCACGTTACCTAATTGTGATATTAGTAAACAGGGTATCCCCTTCACTGAGCGAAAAAAATACTAATTATTAGTAAGTTTTAGTGAATCCCAAGACAAGGAGATTATAATACTAACGGTTACAAAACAGTTAAGTAGTTACAAGGACAATTTTTTGGTATTAGTAAATAACTACTATTATCAAAAACTGGTTTGTAACCGTCAGTATATAATCTCCTTGTTCTGGGATTCACTAAAACTTACTAAGCTCAGTGTTGTTTAGCAGAAAAATGTTTCATAGGTACAATCAATTCTTTCGCAGAATTGACAACATTTCATTTACTTCCCTGTTGTCTGCTTGAAAAAAAAGGAACGAACACGCCACCGGTTTTAAATCTTTCATGAGCCTCATATTTTTTATATAATATCATTTTTACACGACTGCCCAAAAAAGCAGTGTAATGATTTCAGGTTTCATGTATGTATGTGATTTTTTTTGTTCCCCCCAAACATCTCAACGCCTTAACCGATTTAGATGTGCGAGGTATCGTTGGAATCATCCCGGGTGACGTATGTACAAATATAAAAACAAGTTTCCTAATAAAGAACTCAAGGAAATATATTTTGTTTGCAGTCGGGGGACCTACTACATACAAGTAAAACCAAAATATTAGGTCCCACGATTGCAAACAAAATATATTTCCTTGAGTTCTTTATTAGGAAACTTGTTTTTATCTTTTTAATGCAGTCGTGTTTTTAATTTTTTTTTTAATTCTGTATGTCGATTCCAAGCAAATCTCGTGAATTTCCGTCCATCAACTCACCTTAACGGTTTCCAAAAAAAAGTTTTTAGGTACTTTTTAGGCGCCGATAAAATACCATTGTGTAAAATTAGAACTTTATCAGATCTACCAGAAAAGTAGTTAGAGTTAGGTTAGGTTAGGTTAGGTTAACAACAGACATTCATAGAACAACATAAGAACAATCGAAGAGCTGTGATGCGGAAAACTTGTAAGGTATAAGGCGAAACAATATTACACGCAACATTTATGCCTATCGTGGTGTAGTGTATTAGTATTATTATTATTGTTCTTCTGTGGCAATATGTTATATTATGGGTAACATTTAGAGTTATTGTGCAATGTTAATAACAATTCACATTGCAAAGTCACTCATGAGGATTGCAGTGATGCGAAAATAGTGTGTCTCAGGGGACATATCCGCAAACGTGATCGTGATTTGATATTCATCAATATTGTCAACATAACAACAGAATCAAATTTTGTGCATGTGATCAAAATTGAAGCCTCTATATAACTGTAGCTCTATATGTGACAAGGTGTTCAGATCAGTGTTGGGCACTCAAGAATAAAATCATTATTTAATAATATCTTTATTGCTTTAAACCTAACGTTACATTTCTATATTAACAACAAGAAACATGTGTTTAGGTTTGTGACAAGTTTACCGAGGGTGAGCCTCTGTCACACCGCTTTACCGCCCCGCCCCGCCACCGCCACGCGCTCGCCTGTCTGTGCAGGCGGTTCGCCGCCTCCTCGCCGGTACCGGCGCCACCGCCACGCTTTTTTCTCGGCCGGTTTTCTGTGCGGACCCTTTCATATTAGTTCGAATATTACAACCGGTACCGCCTCCGCACCGCGACGCCCCGCCCCGCTACCGCTGTCAGTGCATTTCGGGCTTTATCAAGGGAGAAAATTGGCAATATAACGCCGCCTCCGCGCCGCAATCCCAAGCGGATACCGGGCGGTTCTTTGGTGCGACGTCCTCCGGGCCGCTTTCGCTTTACCGCAGTACCGCCTCCGCCCCGGAACGCGCCGCGCCCTGTGCGTTTCGAGCTTTACTCTTAAAGCTCGAAACGCACTGACAGCGGTAGCGGGGCGGGGCGTCGCGGTGCGGAGGCGGTACCGGATGTAATATTCGAACTAATATGTAAGGGTCCGCACAGAACGCTTTTTTCCCGGCCGGCGGTTTCACATTAATCGGACTATTGAAAAAAATGGGTAAATCAACTTACTAACCACTTATAACAGATTTCATTTTTCTGCAAAATTAGCTTTATTCCAAATAACGTTTTAATTGAATAAAAAGTTAAATAGAATAATACCATTTCTAAAATAATTATTCAGTTTTTCATTCTTTATTTAAATTAAAAGTTGCATGATTTATTCACATACATTTATTTTAAATAACGACTGCAAGAATTTATTCTTATTCAAATCGAGTTGAATAAGAATAAAATTTCTGCTTTCATTCTTATTCTTATTCAAGTTAATTTTTGCCCAACTCTGGTTCAGATTAAGGAGTTTCAGGAAATGAAAGACACGAAAAATGTGTGAGATTTATCTTCACTTATCTTACGGTTTATTTCTGTCGTAGTTGTATATTCAGGCGACGAATTGTTTAACAATAAAACTTGAATCGTGTACAGTCAAGGGCACCAATATGTATACACCTTTCCACCTTACTCCATTGAAATAAGGTCCAAAAATGTATACATATTTATGCCCTTGACTGTACCAAACCCCCACACCTCATCCACCCCGGTATTTCACGCGACTCGCGATCGAGCAACGCATGACAAAAGTTGACAGACCCCATACATACATGTAAACGGGGGACGATTTTTTTTTTCAATGCAAGTAGTTGTGTGGGTTAGGATAGGCCTTTAAAAATGATATAGAGGTTACTAAGAAAGTTTTCCATTTAAGTCAATCGTTGGTAAGATATTAGCTCCCAAAGTCGTACAAAATGTGTCCCCCCTCTAATTTCCAAACTATCATCATCATCATCATCATCATTTTCAGCCTGTAATCGCCCGCTGCTGAGCATAGGCCTCTCTTCGAGTACGCCACTCGTCCCGGTCTTGAGCCAGTCTTATCCAAGAGTGACCCGCGATCTTCCTAATATCATCGACCCAACTAGCCGGTGGACGGCCGACGCTCCTTTTGCCATGAATTGGCCACCAGTCTGACACTTTTTTGGCCCACCTGCCATCACTCTGCGGACTCTGCCTAGCAATGTGTCCTGCCCAACTCCACTTGAGTTTGGTAATGACATCTCCGACGTCACGCACTTTCGTGCGGCGTCGGATCTCGTCATTCCTCACTCGATCTTGCAATCTAATGCCGAGCATGGCACGCTCCATGGCTCTCTGTGCTACACGTATTTTGTGCACAGCCTCAGCCACAGCACAGTGAACATTAAAATTCTGAAAAAAATTGAGGTGGTGTACAATAATAAATACTTTCAACGAAAATTGGTTTGAACAAGATGGGATTAAGGGTTTTTGAGTTATCACTGAAAAACTGTCTTGCCCAAACAAAAGGACGTAAGTGCAGTGATTTCCCTATGAAGATACGACCTTTTTTTGATTCAAGGTATTAAATAGTGTTTTGAAATGTGGACTAGTAGGTGTCGCTACGGAACCCGCGTTGTGCGTGATCTGACACGCATTTGGCCGGTTTTTTAATACTACGACGGTGGCAAACAAGCGTACGGTCCACCTGATGATAAGCGGACACCGCAGCTTCCAAAGGAGTCATGCACATTGCCGACCCTTTATAAATTTGAGGATTCACTGTGTTGAAAGCAGAAGGGACAAACGGTCCCTCGCTCTCAACCACAGAACCTCAACACAGTGCATCCTCGGGAGCTCTGGCAACCTTGCTCAATAGGAACACAATCTACAAACTTGTACTTATAGTAAATAATGTTATTATGACTGTGGTCTTCTGCAAGTTCTGCAAGGCGGTGGTACTTCCCCAGTTGGGCTGCTCCAAATACGAGCAAGAGATGACATTATGCTGCCCTACCTCTCAACAGTTAAAGCCTGACAATATTCTATTTTGGCGCTGAAATTGTGTAGCTACAAACAACTTTGAGTCATTCACCATTAGATGAAATTGTGATCGAGTGCCTTCCTGGTAAATGTAAAAAAAATATTGAAGGAGTCCAACACCACAAGACCATCAAAAGGTGTTCAAGTATAAACCTGACTCCTGAGTAACACGCATAGCGTTATCATATTTATATTAGGATATATAAGATTCGGGATATTTTACAGTCAAATTGCAAAGTGTAATAAATGTTGAAACGCATATCTGTTATCGTATTGCGACACGACACGCGCATGTGTTCGACCAAATCGGGCTAATCACTACCACTCACATTCTGTTCTGTAAATATATTGCGAATGACACTCTTTATGGCCACGTTATTTGTCGCAACTCCTTAAAAAAACAGATATATTCATATTACATGTCAGAATATCATTTCATTATATTAGATTTAACACCAAACTGCATGAACTGACTACTGAAAACTGCATGCACCAAACTGTACTTTGTCCTATTGCTAGACCATAAAAAAGGAATTTTAGCCACAAGTTTCGTTTAAAAGTAAAATAATAAAGCTCGGCTGTGAACATAGCTCGCAAACACCAACTAACTAACTAACTGGGCTGGCACGACGACCCAAAATGATTCTTGGCCTCCGACACAAGAGCACGCCACTTTGCTCGGTCCTGCGCAATTTCTCGCCAGCTTGCACCAGCTCCGAGCTCACGCAGGTCCGCTACCACCACATCCCTCCAGCGATACTTGGGGCGACCCACAGGACGTCGTCCGGTCGGTCGGCCCAAGTATGCTCTCTTCACCTGTCGATCTTCTCCCATCCTCTCTAGGTGGCTAAGCCAGCGAAGACGATGTGCTTTGGATTCACCTATAATGTTTGGTTCGGCTACCAGCTCTCCTATTTCGGCATTTTTAAGGATCCTCCAACTCCCATCGTCTCTTTTAACTGGTCCCAGGATTTTTCGGAACACCTTACGTACCTTACCTTACGCAAACACCAAACACGACCGTATTATCGCGGCGTTAAAGCGTCAGTATTTATTCTGGTATTTTTGAGTATATATCATAGTCATATAATAGTACCTATACATATTTTGCAGACAGATTTTGGTGGATCGTTGACTTCCGAGATAGTGCGTGACCGCTCACATTTAACACAAATCGACTCAAAGTAGCTCTTATCATGGCATCATGGCTGTGACTGTGACGGCACCTACAAAACATTTAGCAAACGTCATTCAAAAATACTAGAAAACCGAACTATGAAGCCGATTTTGATCGTCGCCGCGTTGGTGAGCACACGTGCCCGGGGCGACGACGGGCAGAATCCATTTACCGTGCAAAACCTTATCTACTGTCATGGCGTCGTTACCGAACAACGTCATTGAACACGTGACACTGGCGAAATCATCATAAATTTGATGTAAGCCATTTTTTAAAGAATTGAATTGAATTGAACTATGAAGCCAAAATAGGGTTGTCATTATTATACCTAAAATATTCATAATAACCACAAGTTTATCAAAATGACCACAAGTGTCGAGCTCTCGAGCCGCGTGTAAAGTATTTCTTGACCTGTCAGTAAATTCTATTGTCCCTAAATACCTACCTACCTTATTATTTGTCCAAGTGGTTGAAATCGCAATCGATTCCTACTATAGTATAATTACGAGTAGTAGCGGAGTTAACGTTTCGGCTTTCGCTCCACCGTAAACAAATGGTTCGACAAATCAACAGGTGACGCAATTACCATTAACAACGACCGAGTTTAAACCTTCTATTAGGACAGGGGTTTCGTACATTTAAATACCTTATAATTATAAGGATTTTAAAACTAATATTACCCCTATCAGCCGCGGTACATATTTTATTTTCCTGATAACTTAGTTTCTTATTTATCTGTTAAACTTTGTCCCGGAATTATAATCGCTGAAAGGTCAACAACACGATAGCGCAATCGGCGGGGTTTCCCGAGGTTCAAGAAGTGTCAAGGCAAAGTGAACCCGCTCGGCGATGCACCTTCACCAATTATTGACAAAATTATAACTCGTAATAATAATCATCTTACAATTATTACTCGTATGTTGAAAACACCCTATTGTAATTACATTTCGTAAAGTGTGAGAGTGAGTAACTATACTTTAGTTTACAGCGAGAATTAAGATAAAATGACGACATTTTCCATGAAATTGTAATTTACATATTTTTAGCTTAAGGTTTAGATATGTTTAGCTTTAGTATCTAAAAAGAAATTTAGAAGTAATGCTTTTTTCACAAAAACCGTTCGTGCGGTCCAAAAACAGCATTTTTAAAGCTAAGCAACGCAGATTATGTTTAAGCAGAACAACACAATTTAATAACTGTATTTGTCATATTAACAACGTGTATACTAAAGGAAAACAAGCCACAGCGCAAGTTTAGTAATGAATGGCTACACAACACAACGGTGGGAATAACATTGACCCAGTCTGTGCTCCAAAACAAAACGTAGTAAGCGGCGCGCGAGTCCTTAGTTAGGCCTTTCTATCTGGATAGAGGGCTTGCTATAAGCATGTCATGGAACCTTAAACATCGCCGCAGACAATGGGCCACGACCCGTTCAGCACAATGAAAGTGATTTGAGAGCTGATAACCCACTCTTTCTGTGGTACCGGCTTTCTATTTCCTTCATTTCTCGTCGTGACGTCATCCGTTTAATCACGTTTGTTGATCGTTTTCACGCGGAATGCCAAATATACGGAATCGGCAAAGTGGAAATTCGTTAGGCATGGGGAAATAAATCATACAATATGTCCATAATTCACAGCGGAATTTAGAGTATTGTTTTGAACTTTCCCTGTAATTTTATGTTTTGTTTAGTCAAAGCGTAGATATATTTTGGTGCTCGTACGGTACCGGTTACCCAATAAACATACGTATGTACTATAACAAATTAATTAATCAACCACGTTACGGAACTAGTTAACGCAAACAAGTATTTTAAAATAAAATTTTAATAAATTACAAATTTCACTATGGCCCAAATTAGATAAATGCATTTTTATATATGTATTTACATTATTTAATTTATTCAATTTATAGTTTGAAATCACGAAAAGTTTTTGGGCCAAAACTGCCGGTGAGTGTATGTATAAAACAATATCATATAGATGGATGATGTATCAAGTTATCTTAAATAAACGATTAGGTATTATTATAATTATTAAAGGTGTATATTCAGAGTAATATCCAACGGTGAGGAGGATAGTGAGGTTACAAATTTCTAAATAAAGGAAAAATTTAAAAATTTAGCTCCTAGCAGGATTCGACCCTGCGACCTTCTGGCATTCTCGGCCACGCGGCCAGTCGCTCCAGCCACTGGGCTACGGGAACAATCGAGCTCGGCCCCCATATTCCTCAACCGTTTCCTCCTACAACACCTTATAGTGTAGTGTAGTGACACTAGTGACATCTACCTAGAAGACACGGGCTTCTTTAAACTCACGTCTCAAATTAGGTATGTTGAAAGATCGTTAGTTACGATGCGCCATCCTATTAATCCCATACTAAATTAATTTTAATAAGCAAAACGGGCAGATAGTGAGTTTGATAAAATCTAGACCATCTTGCACGTACTCACGTACAATATTGTCAAGGAAATGAAATGACTTACCTTTTTCGCTCTTATCACAATGAGAATAAGGAATAAAAAACCGGCCAAGTGCGAGTCGGACTCGCGCATGAAGGGTTCCGTACCATTATCTATAAAAACGGCAAAAAATCATATCTGTTGTATGGGAGCCCCCTTAAATATTAATTTTAATCTGGTTTTTAGTTTTAGTTTTGTTGTTATAGCGGCAACAGAAATACATCATCTGTGAAAATTTCAACTGTCTAACAACTATCACGGTTCATGAGATACAGCCTGGTGACAGACGGACGGACAGCGGAGTCTTACTAATAGGGTCCCGTTTTACCCTTTGGGTACGGAACCCTAAAAAAATACGAGTTACGTTTCCTTCAGTGTATACACAAGGTTAGTTGTGTCAAAGTAATCCATACAAAAAGCGGCTTTATATTGCATGTCAGAAGATTCAAAATCCAATAACTATTTTTAATATATCGGTCAGATCTCAACTATACAGTATACACCGGGGTTCCCCCGAGACTCACTCGATTACTCGCGTCTGACTGATCTGTAGCTCTAGTATAAGTTTTTTCGAAACATTAACTAATTCGAACGACGAACGCGTTTGCGTTTTGTCTCAAAATGATGATGATGAACGCGCGTATTTCAAACTCGGTGAGAGCGTTTTCATACATTTTGAGACAAAACCCAAACGCGTTCGAATTAGTTAATGTTTCGAAAAAACTTATACTAGACCTACCGGGCCCGCTTCAATTGCGTTCGCGTTGGCGTTTGTGAATTGATAATGAAAAGCAGGATGCATAAATTTAGCGACGTCAAATTAATCGAGCAGTGGAACATTGGATCTCGTACAGTCAGCATCAAAAGTAACTACTCATAAAAATACAGGGTGGTCCATAAGTAAGTTCACGTTCGAATAGCTCGTACGTCTGGAGGCGGGGAGTGGTAGGTATGTCAAATTAAAAGTGCCCATTAGGGATTTAGTTCCATGGCGTCATTCAACGGAGAACAACGTGCCATTATCTATGCGAATATTATCCAAACCACGTTATTGTAACTGAGGACAAGAGATTTTTTTTTATCATTACAACATGCATAATGATAGTATAGCTCCGTCTGTTCGTATAATAAAAAATGGATTTAGAAGTTCGAAACGAAGGGTTTATACCTATCAAAAGTAAAGTATATATCAGCAACCTAAGCTTCATCGAAAATTAATAAAAAATATTGGCGGCGAAATACAATACAATTCCCCATAACACTCTCCGGGCACTAATGCGAAATTTCCGATCCAAGTTGCATGGGTGCCAGAGGATAGGAAAACCCCCCCTGTGTCTACTTTCATTATAAACAAACGTTTATCTACACACATATCATAAATCCTCTAATATGCGTTCGGAAACCGTAGAAAATGACTCTCATTTCAACATTCAATGAATTTATGGCAATTTTCTTATCTGTGGCTAAGGCTACAGCAGTAATAAAATATTTCATTTTAATCTCATATATGATGTTAAAATATTACGTCAAACAAAACTGTCAAAATTTAAATGTCAAAGTTGACATGTCCCTATTCTAGTATCACGGAAAATTCAAATTCAGTCGATGCGAAATGTCAGCTCGATGTTTTTTTAGTATATATCGCACGAAATTTGAGCTAGAACGACATGATCACATCAGAATAAGGACTCTTTACTTTTTAAAATAACATTCAGGTATCGGTTGCCAGTTCTGATTTCGATATTTCCGCAACCGTGCAAAAAAGGTTGTATTAACACAATTATTGTATTTATTTACTACGGTTTCTGAACCCATCTTAGAGTAATTATAATATGTGTGTAGATAAAGTAATGTATGCAACTGTACATAATTAGGCATTAAAACACTCGTGTGACCTTATTATGAAACTCGCCTTCGGCTCGTTTCATAAAACACACTCGTGTTTTAATGCCCCTCATTATGTACCAGTTGCATAAACTACTATTTTGTACTGTGCATTTGTTAAATTATCATAATGACGTTTTAAATGTGAACTGTTGGTCCACTCTGTATATCACTTTATTCCCTTACATAAAGACTTTTGACGTCTTCATATGCGTAGTTACTTTTGATGCTGACTGTACATCTGTCCTGTACGATGCATACTGTCGAAAAAACGGTTTATGGCACAGTTGTTTTTGTATACCAAGGTCATCGGAGGTTAGTGTGTGAATCAGTGTTTGGCATAGGTCATGAGAAGTATAATTATGTTTATGTTTCGACAACTTTTTTTTATACAATGACGGTGGCAAACAAGCGTACGGTCCACCTGATGGTAAGCGGACACCGCAGCCTATAGACGCCCGCAACTCGAAATTAGTCACGTGCGCGTTGCTGACCCTTTATAAATGAGGATTCACCGTGTTCAGAGACAAATTTAGATCCTTCGCTCTCAACACAGTGCATCCTCGGGAGCTCTGGCAAGCTTGCTCGCCGCCAGGAACACAACACTATAAACCTGGGGGCCGATTTTTGAGTGTCGAACGCTCGACTTTTCACTCGAGATCTGTCAAAAAATGTTTTAACAGATGTCTAGTGAAAATTCGAGCGTTCGACACTCAAAAATGGGCCCGCTGTATAGTAAATATGGTCGGTCGGTTATTATGGTAAACTTTGGCTGAAAATTACAAGAAAAGAAAATTGACTAACCTACATAATAATATTTCAGTCCGTAATGTAAACATTCAAGTTAACGCTCGTTGACAACTTCATTTAAACGTTGAATAAATTTACATTTATTAAATAATATACATATTTAGGTGTCACCTGCCGTATTAAAGATGAAGCAAACAAATATAAGTTATGAAGATAAACCGGCTTTTAAACTCGTGTTCTACTGCCTGAGAAATTGATTGTAGTTATTTCATTTAAATTACATGTAGTGTCCGACTGAAACGTGTTTTTTGCCGAAACCGAAGGTTCGGTTTTGGCTCTGTAGCTTTAGTATAAGTTTTTTCGGAACATTAACTAATTCGAACGCGTTTGCGTTTTGTCTCAAAATGTATGAAAACGATCTTACCGTATTTGAAATACGCGCTTTCATCGGTTAGCAACAAATATTATACTCGCTGTTTTAGTTTCCACTAGTGACCACCAGAGGCGCTGTTCGCGTTTTCATACCACTTTCATACATTTTGAGACAAAACGCAAACGCGTTCGAATTAGTTAATGTTTCGAAAAAACTTATACTAGACCTACTGGTTTCGGCATTGCATTTGTAGTTGTGAACGGACAAAATTTAAATATGTGTAAATTATTTTTTAAGTGGGTATAAATTTAATTTAGAAACCCTGTAAATATACAAATACTACTACAAATGAAAACGTCTCGAAAATAATTTAAATAATTTACCTGTACAGACCTGTTAAAATTGAATTTGAATAAAAACGTCAGTGGGCCGTTCTTTCTAGACATATGAAAAATTAAACACCTATTATTGTGTGTAAGTGGAATAAAATAAAACAATTTATAGTAACAAGGTATAAAACTAGTTATTTTTTTGCCTAAGCTGTAACGGAGACGCTTGTCTTCGCGTTCGCTCGGTAATAAAGTAAGTTTCTGCGTTGCCGAAAAGGTCGGGAGTTTTTCGACCAAAACCGAACCTTCCGACCTTCGGCCTAAACATGATTTTTATGCCAAAACCTGTCGAAACTGAAACCGAAACTTCGGTCGGACACTTATTATTACATACTAGGTTTTGCCCGCGTGGAACTCGTTCATCGCGTTAAAATTTAATTGCTATTCTTTTATTTCAGGCGCCTGCCTATTTATTGTTCTTCTATACAAATTCCCACCCCCTTAAGGGATGATTTCTGGGATAAGTCGGTACAGCGGTTTCAGCGTGACGTAACAGACAGATACACTTTCGCATTTATAATATTAGTATGGATACAATCTATGCAAATTACAATAGGACTATACTTTAATCGGGTAAGTTTCATTTTTCGGCATGTAGGTATGTGGCATACGAAACGATGTATTGTTTGACGAACGATCATAGCAGTAGCAGGAAATTTTAGTCCATAATTTAGTTAATATTAGTTTAGTACATAAGCATCTCCTCTAACGGCTCTAATGACTTGGATTTTCTCATTAAGGCTCCGCGTGTAATCCGTCGCTTTTAGCATGAACAACCTTTAGCGAAATTAATTGGATTGCGACCTGGTCTAGTTCAAAGCCCGACAAACAACGTTAACGTCGGATACGTCAATGTATGTATAGGTCTCCCAGGATAGCCCCGCGACCTGAGGGCGCCAGTTTTCCAGCAACTATAAATATGTCACCTGCAGAACGGATATTGTCACACACACAACATACTATAATTAATATAAAAAAAACTATCATCGGGGAATACTTGCAGAATTTAAGGCGAAACTGTCAAATCACTGAAAAAATGTTAAGTCCCGGAGTCCCAGAGACGACATGCAAAGCAGTGCGATTAAGCAGTTCTATACGGATGGGGTCGAGAGCACATAGAGAGTATACAGTTTTATACATACATTCATTTTAACTGCACTATCTATATTTTTTCGAGGCACGCACGAAGCAATTTGTTTATTGTCATTGTCACCAAAATTATACAAACGACTAAATTACTGTCACTAGGTCCACTTATCACTTGCATACATTATTACCTTACTTAGAAATTACTTATGAAGAGCAATTTAGTTATAGTGCGCGCAATTCACGACGACGCGCCCCTCAACCGCCCGTTCCGTACAATTGCGCATAGATTAGTATGAGATGCGCTGTGGAGGGGCGCGTCGTCGTGGATGGCGCGCACTATAATAAGAATGTGAAAGCTTTACGCTATACTGAATCATTCTAAAGTTCATGTAATATTACAAATAACGTAACTAGAAAATCCTTGTGATATTTACCCATATTAACTTACCTACTTCTTTGATTGGTAAAGCCTAGGTATATAGATCTTAATCAGCTGTTGCATCACCACCATAAATACGCAACGTTTGAAACGCGTGTCCCTACCTTCAAGAGGGCATCAGAAATATATACACATAACTCGCCTTATTACAACAGGATAAGGTGCAGAAGTGTAAAGATATCTCTGACGTGGACTGTACATGGTCTCATGGGCAAGTGACTAGTGACGTCAGCCTTCCTAAAATATGGATTACTAATATAGCTTTGTAACTTCAACAGAAACAGTCGCGTGTTACAACTCTATGAATGAACCATCAATATTATTTACAGTTTAGTCGGTATCGTCTAGGTCGATGTTGTAAACTGATCATGAAACCGCTGGGTCAACTGGAAGGTAAATATGTGAGTCAAACCCAAACGGACTCGTGGAAAAGCACTAAAGCACATTTATTACGTTTAAGAGGTAAATTTCCGCACCGCAATGCAACAAAGATTTGTGATACTAGGCCCCTTATTATCTTTACCGTTTGTTCGATATGGGTCCATAATCAATCCAATCCATTCAATCCAAGTTTCACTAATTGTTTATTTATTGCAATAGTTACCCTTTTCGTAAATAATTTACGGGATAGGGATAAGATAATAAGTTCGCCTTTTATTTATAGCGATTTACTGATGACGCAAATTCACTATGTTTCTACTCTACTGCTTACTACTAATGACTAGCTACTATACTTCCTTTCGTTTTGAAGTGCTAAATAATCGTTTTATGGTTTTTCAGACATATTAGAAAATTACCACTATACTGCCTCGGTTGAATTAAGCTGAAAGGATACTTTATTTTTAACAATCCAATTGGCCGTAAGAAGCTCAGACACGGGATTCATGGCATTCATGGGCAGGGAAGTGACCTTTGCCCAGCAGTGGAATACTTACTGTTTGAAATAATTTGAGACCTCAAATCGGTCGAAAATTAAAAGCAAAAGTTGTGCGGTCATCAGGTAGAAAGCATAGCCATAATTGGATTTCATTATAGGTTATTCCGTTAGGTAAGTTTCACGATCTACTCGAAACAAGATCTTATAGCTTGGAAATAGCGCTCAAATTCAATAAATATATAGGATGTTTGGTAGCTAGGTACAAATCCTTTAAGGGGTGATAGAGGAGGTAATTTTACAAATTTTAGACCGCACTTGCTATATACCAAGTCTTCTGGTTTCTAAGATAGGCGCCATTTTATTTTGAGAATTTGAAGTGCGGTCTTAAATGTGTAAAGGAATTGTACCTAGCTATCAAATACCCTGTATACCATAAATAAGTAAGACCATGTATTATGATATGTGAGTTTACATTGATCGAAAATTTTAATTCTCTGTATGATTGAAATGTCAATACCTAATGACTGTCGATTTGCTGCGATGATTACCCATAGCATCGTCTTAGCACGAGTACCTACTCTAATGACTAGATAATGAAGACATTTATAAAAGACCAATGCAATTGCGTGGCGTAATTGTTACGGTTGAATACACGGCTAAGATGGCTACCGGTCAAAATAAAGAGGACTACAAGACAAGACAAATATTATCAATGTAGGTAGTCATTTGTAATCTTATTATTTATGGTGATGATATACGGTGGTAGCTGTCATCACAGTACAAAGTGTGTCATGTTTGACGTTTGGTGAGCACACGTGCCCGGGGCGACGACGAGCAGAATCCATTTACCGTACAAAACCTTATCTACTGTCATGGCGTCGTTACCGAACAACGTCATTGAACACGTGACATTGGCGAAATCATCATAAATTTGATGGAAGCCATTTTTTAAAGAATTGAATTGACGTTTTAAGCTTTTACGTATATGACATGTACTCTGGGATGACAGCTATTAAAATAAATGATAGATGACACCGTACCCAAACTGTATTGAAAGCATAATAGTACCTAATGTATTTGTTGAAATGTGATAAAGTGGGGGTAATAAAAGTAGTACATAACATACATTACATTATACAGGGAGTTTGGCACATGGCTGGACAAACGAAAACTAAAGTAAGTATCATATGGCTCCACCTCTTCACTGTTTGCGTTTGTTCAACCATGTGCAAAACAACCTGTATAATAATAAAAGTATCACTGATTCGTTTTTAAAAAAAATGATTTTCTTCTTAATATTTGGAACCTAATTTATTCGAAGTTAAGGAAATTTTAGAATACCTGTACGCACTAAAATCGTTGCCTACCAGTATAATTATACTATATATATGCTTGTACTACTTCTACCTACAATATGCAATATATACTAAATACTAAAACACCACTACATAATTTTTTTTTGTATTTGTATTGTGTTGTATTGTCTGGTTTCGCTCACATCATTCATCTTTCCATATATGAGGGCAAGTTTAACCTATACGTAAATAAGGTCATGTGGCAAATAACGACATATAATTTATCTCAGGTTCCGTGAGTTTCGCGGTCACATCACTACGGGTATTATGCGCGTAGGTGTAGATAATGATAACGTTTTAAATAACGTAACCTTTAATTTTCGCGTTTCATTTCGCGTATACAAAGGAGACTGAATGGGCATATTCTATCGCGTCATACGTTCGCACAAGTTGCTATCTGGCGCTTCACTTTCTCCGGTCCGGTATGTAGGTGAGTCGAGGCTAAACCGTGGAAGTGTACCTATGTCATCGTTACGTGGCGGATCTTGCGGAGCCGGCGGCGCGGGCGCAGGCAATGTGAAGGTCGGGACATTCACTGGCCTCACTACTGGTCGACCCGTTGACAATGTGATCAGGCACTCATTAACTTAATTTATCACACGTGATCGTCAATTACTGCTAACAGCTTCACGGTAGATGTCGCTACGAGCCTCCCTAATAAGGCTTAATTAGATGAGTGTTATGATTGAAAAATTCACCGACACGGGGGATTACTACGATGGCTCAATTGGTAGAGCAATGGACGGATTCCAGAGGTCGTGGGTTCAAATCCCACCTGTGGTGTTTAATTTTTCAATTTTCACTTTGATTAAAAAACTGAAATTTTCGCTAGCGGACGCATCCGCTTAACAAACATTTAAAGACTGCTAAGTATATATAGACACAGGCTATACAGTCTGTATATGTATCTGTATAATACAGAGAGCCTGATATATGGTATTGGGCAACCGCTCAAACGAAAAATTCGCTGTTTGTATTAATCAACGATTTCCTTGAAAATTAAAACGTTAATTGCTAACAGAACTTGTCAGCGCATATAGAATCGTTTAAAACTGCAAACGTCTGTTGTAATCTTTGCCTTGCTAATAGCGTTAAAGGCGATCATAAAAACGTAATAGTTAAGTGAAGTTGCTAATCAAGATCTTTCGCAAGTCGTCCTGAGCATCGAACCGCAAGATCGCAACTTATCTATCTCTCTCTACCGCTGGTTGACAAAAGCATTAAGAATGTAGGGAACTCCCCCACATTTACTACCTTCTCTCGAATGGATAGCTGCATTGCATGCAGTGGTATAATTGTTGTCTTTGATGCAGTGCTTCAAGAGGGCTATAAAATTGAGCATTAAATCTCGATCGTTGTAGATAGTTATTTATATCTGTGGGTTAATGGGAGATGTATCATTTATGGTGTTATGGGTACGAGCAAGCCGGTTGCATAATTGCGCGTGCTGCCTCGAGGCCGATTTGTTTACAGGGCGAAGAAGAATATTGATCCTAATTCTTTCCCTGCACTGCAAAATGCATCAAAACTGGTGACCGGAGGGCTGGCGCGTTTCTCGGCCAACGTATAGGCATTGCGGTGCAACGAGGAAACGCAGCCAGCCTTCTGGGAACCGTTCCCTGCAGCGGGGATCTTGGGGATATAGGTTTTGTAGGTCTACATAGTTTTTAGTTTTTAATATTAAGTTTATTTTTAGGTTATTTTTAAGGTCAACGTACTACAATAAAAATTAGATAGTTTTATCAATGAATCATAACTTTCTACTTTAAATTAAAGAGATCGTTAAGTTCGGGCCTGAAACAGTCGCTGCTAAGGTGCTAAGTGTGTTTTGTCTTCGTAAGCAAGCATTTTTTTTTGACGATGGTTCTTTGGTTCTTTTTTCAGACTTCTGAAAACTATCATTTTATTGTTTCATGCATGTTTTTACTTTAGTTTTCCTTCGTTATGCAGTTTGACTTGGCGGCTTCACTCGGCATCTGACGGCGACGAGCGCCTCGCCGCCGCTCGATCGCGGCTCATCAATAATTCCCGAAATGCCGACAAGTCACTGTGATACTTTTCAAGCTATGACATTCTTCGACTTTGTAACGTACACTGAGAGCATAGGTCCAGCGACAGGCATAATAATTTTACAATTAATTTTTTATGTATTTTTTTAAGGTTACAACGTCTTGTCTGAATAAACTATACTCGAGAGCAAAATTAAAGGATACACGTTGTATTGAATTTCCATAGAAAGTGTACCCATTATTTTTGCTCTTGAGTGTATTATCATTATTTCAATAAAAGTCACAACTTATATAAACATTTCAGTTTTAATTTGTATTTCCTGCACAGAGAGACATAGGAGCATTCCAAATACCTACAGACAAAACCCACAATTTTAGTAAAAGCCTAAATTATCCGTTCCGGAGTGTCCGGTCCGGAGCATAACTCTCCATGCATGCAGATCGCACACGCACCTAGGGCTTAACTTTAACGAAAGGAACCATATGTTTTTTACTACTTCGTGACCCAGGAAACGAGCATTGTCCACCACATACTCTTGTTTACTTGTACTAGTGGGTAATAGGTGATATTTTATTAGTATAAATACGTATGTGATTTATAGGTGACGTGTTGTCTGGTACCCGCAAGGACAAGCTGAAATAAAGTGGATTTATACAAACAAAGAAAATCAATATCACATTAGAGCGTGGGTAAAGATGACGTACCACCGCCCACGTCATCTTGTCTCGGATAACCGTGTCGGGTTACCATTATCACTATTCCAAAAGAAATTGTTATAGAGAATAGATCACACGCCAACAGGCTAGGGTATATGTCCTTAGATGGTATCGTTCAAGTGTTCGGTCAACCCCCACTCTATACCGAGCCGCTTGCCATCGTTTACTCTATGCATTAGGCTGCGTTTCCACCAGAGATGTGCGAGGATGCGTTTTCATACATTTGACACCTCGCAACGCGCCGAGCGAGGTGTCAAATATATGAAAACACATCCTCGCACATCTCTGGTGGAAACGCAGCCTTATGCCATCTAGTACGATAAGGAACAGTAGAGGCGAAAGAAGGCAGCCCTGCCTTACTCCCGCGTGTACAAGCTACAAGTAGAAGACGAATTTTGCAAGCTCTCTCCATACAAACTTTGTGCAGGATTTTCTTTTTTTGTGTTTGCATTAAAATTATGATTTTTGGTCAGTATGATTATTTTTCTGTTAGATATTTTTATTTCATTGATATTATTTTTATTTTTTTTCATTTTTTTTTAAATATTTGAAAATTTCCACGACACTTTCTTCGCATATCTAATATTTACATCCAAAGTAAAATATTACATTCGTTAGTGCCAAAACCTACGAATAAAACGTGCACAGAGTTTGTATGGAGAATGCCTTGCCAACCCCTGCGCCTTAAGATATTTTCTTAACTATCATTTTAAACCTAGTTACAGTCGAGAGAAAATGACTGTTTTTTTATGTCTTTGGGGGGAGGCTGCTGCTCCTCAACCCACCGGTGGGAATGGTGGCAGACGTCTACAGTAATTTTTTATACTCTTTCTTAACCACTGTACAAGTTTTCATGCGAGAGGAAGTTGGTCACCGTGACCTGCTGCTGAACCGCGGTCTCTATACTCTGGTCCGTCCAGCTATTTTCATTTATTTTTGACTGGCAGTAACCACATTGGATTTTCAATTCAATAGGCAAACGGACTTGCGCTCGTTACAGTAACACCATATCATGAGGATTCAGATGTGTTGTCTGTAACTAGGTACTCGTAATATTAGTTAATGTATAAATGTGTGCATTTGTACGTAGATGTAGATACTTGTGCTGATATTAACTGCTATACGCTGTGTGGGACATATTGGTAAGTAGATGATTCGAGAAGGTGATATGTTAATTACTGAGAACTCCGAACTAGCAAATGCCTGCGCAAGGGGAAGGCCCGGAATGAAATTAAAATGGAACGACGCCCATGTGTGAGAAAGTATATGGATTTGAACTTTTTTAGATACAGAACAACATCTTTAGTCCCAAGTCCCTCTCATGTTGGGTACTATTGTATAATAATGCTCTAGTTCAAGCTGCTGCATTAAATAAATTTAATTTCATTTCAAGATAGACCGCGACACAATATTTACCATTACCATATCAGTCTAATGTCAATCCAAAACATCTGCAGCCACTGTTCTAGAATTAAGCCCGGATGATAAAACGCTTCCTTCGCTCGCGCCACACTCAGGGGCGCTACCGCGGTAGCCCCTCAGATACATTACATTAAAAAATTAACCATTATAACACCAGTAGTGGAGGTAAATAAATAAAAGAACAATGGAGTAGTCCATTAACCGCCGATACTGATTTAACGAGGGTTTAACGACTTCGGCGTTGATTTAGGATCCGTATCTACACCTTTAGCCCGCTTGTCCTGTCGAAATAATCGTCCACTTCAATAATTATATGGTAATATTGTATCAATCAATTAATCAGTAATAAATAATAGTAATACACAGTAACAAAATCAATATCACTCATTGGAGTTTTGTGTAGAATTTTAGTTTCTTTATTCCTAAACTGTATTAGTTATTGTAAAATTCATAATTACGTACTTTTCGAGATGACTAATTGAAGAATTTCGTGTGTCCATTCTTTTAATTTTTAAGAAGGTTAACTTTCATCGTCATCATCATCATCATCATCATCATCATCATCATCTTCAGCCCGTAATCGCCCACTGCTGAGCATAGGCCTCTCTTCTTGTACGCCACCCGTCCCGGTCCCTTGTCAATCTCATCCAGGTTAACTTTATGTATTGTTAATTATAAGAAAAAGCCACTTGCTAAATAACGAGTTTGTTTCTTCCTTCTTTTATAGAATTGTTAGGAAGAGACTGCATCCCCATACATATACTCATTTCGATTCAGGGGAAACAATCTTGAAACGGGAAAATATACGGCGTGGCGTGGCGTGCTATCTTTGAGACGTGATAAGCTACTGAAATAAGTGAAATTTGTACAATATTATCCTCTGATGTCTTAGGGAAACGAAGAATTGTAGGCGGAAAATTACCGTTAAAATTCTATCGTTAAAAAATGGGGTATAGAAATGAAGACATTATCGTACCGAGCAAAATCGCTTACAGGAAGAGACTGCATCACCGTACATAGAAATGGAGACATTATCGTACCGAGCAAAGTCGCTTATAGTATTCGATGTTGACGTAGAGTACCGTTAGCGTGGCTTTCTTTTTTCTCGCGCATGCGCCGCGGCGGGTGAAATTCGCTGCGTTCGCGCAGGCTGCATGACGTGAATCGGGGATAAACATAAACACTGCAGTACGAGGTATAAAATAAATATTCTAAGAGCATATGTGTGTTTTGACTAACTTAAATTTTATGTAACAAATCTAACATAATTCAAATCAAATAGCCAAATATTTATTTTGTATAATACGTTCGCAGGCTTGGCTAATGAACTGTTATTGTGGCTAGTTTGACGAGTCTAATAATTATCGTCAAGAATTTAGCGGCATTGGATTGGAATACGGCAAAATAGGTGTTTTTTTTTCCGTAACTACAGCCAAATTTCAGAAACGTCGTTTACAATACAAGCTACCTACTTATAGCATTTGGATGATGGAAATTGCGTAATCTACTTCCTAACGCCATCTTGTTCCTACATACAAAGTGTAAGCCCATGGTGCCTCCTTCGGGAGAGAAGCTATTAAGACTGTACGAACAAAAAGTTGGTATTTTAGAAAATATACGGTTTTTTCTAACGTCATATCTTTGTTCAAGTGACTACATTGTTAAAGTAAACTTCTGTTTTGTATAGATAAACTCTTATTCTAGACCATAGCGTTGCTAAACTTTTATTTCTATGTACGATTATTTAAAACAGTCAGGTTTTCGTCGGAGTGTTTTGCAAAAATACGCGTCAGAGCTATATTTCAGGTACAATATTTCCATTTTAAATTGTCAAAAACGATTGGATGTTTATCTTTTACAATAGGATGTATAGTCTTTTAGTACATAGCGATCGCACTAGTTCTGAAATATTGGTTTTTACTATCTAAAAAAAATACTACAAAATGTCTAAATCGGTTTGTTTAAACATTTTTTTCCTCACATGTTTTATAATATTTTGAAAAAAAAACTTATTATTATAAAACTACAGGTTTTGCTTGATATTTCTTATTTTTTTTAACGCTTATGGATAACCCACTTAATTTAGACGAATTTTTAAAAACCACTATAATTCACAATATAACAGCGCGCGACAACGTTGTTCGATTCATTACGCGCCGGGCCTTCCCAAGGAACGCACGTGTCGCTCTCCTCGGTGCGTTAAGGTCGGTGACCAAGCTCACACCGATACTGCTATTCTGTAGATGTAGCGCGTCCGCTACAGATTAATAATTTGATACTTGGTATTTTATTTCTTCTCAAAGCAATAAAGTAATATGATTTTTTACAGAAATAGGCAATAAACGTAAATTGTTTGGGCCGAAAAAATCCAACAGTACTACGGCCACACAAGTTAAAAGGTAAAGGTATGATTCCGCTGCCGACTGCATACAGCAACTGCACGTTCCGCCGCACTCCAAATTGAACCGTAATAGTATGCGTAAAAAGCTCAATTTGAAATGAGCGGAGAAGTGTCGGAACAGCACACGCCGCTCACTCTAAATTGGGACTTTTAGTCTTATGATTACAGTTCAATTTGGAGTGCGGCGGAAGGTGCAGTTGTTGTATGCAGTCGGCAGCGGAATCATACCTTAAGGCACCATGTTACCTATTACCTATTGCTGCTAGTGATATTTCTATGTCTGGATATGTGCTTCTATGTTCTTGACGTTCTGTGAACATTTCGGATCTTTCCTTTAATTGTAAAATTCAAACTAATATTTTTTTATTCTTAACGAGCGCCCGATAATTTATGATTGCGTTGTTTGAACTAGTTATTGAATTATATGTATGTGCAATTTCAAATTTTTAAGCCAAGTAGTTTCTGTGGAAAGTAATTTAAAGTAAAACTAGTCCCCGAAACACGTGGACTCCACGTAATTATCATTCCAAATTTGACTTTTTTCCTGACAAACTTATTCCAATTTTGTTGATTAATTCGTGTTCATGCACCTCTAAAAATAGTTTGTATAGTCTCCCAACATATGTTTACTGGTTGTTATCTTTTGTGTGAATTTACTCTCATATTCATATTCAATTATATTTTTTTATTCTTAACGAGCGCCCGATAATTTATGACTGCATTGTTTGGACTAGTTATCGAATTATATGTATGTGCAATTTCAGATTTTTAGGCCAAGTAGTTTCTGTGGAAAGTAATTTAAAGTAAAACTAGTCCCCGAAACACGTGGACTCCACGTAATTATCATTCTAAATTTGACTTTTTTCCTGACAAACTTATTCCAATTTTGTTGATTATTTCATGTTCATGCACCTCTAAAAATAGTTTGTATAGTCTCCCAACATATGTTTACTGGTTATCTTTTGTGTAAATTTTCTCTTATATTCATATTCATATGCATTTATGATAGCGCCTTTTCAAAAATTGGTACCTCAAATGATGTATTTTAATAGGTTTCGAATTAATTTGACGCTAATTCCTTTTAATGTGACGTCACTACCGGTCTGACCGCACCTGACACCTGAGGAGTTGGTGGGGCGAGATTCAGGTGGGGCCCGAGCCTATAAAAGACTGGATGCCTCATTGGATCGATTATTGTCATTTGATCAGCCTTAGCGATAAGACCTATGAAGTATAACGTTTGGATTTACCGAGTTCTTAGTGTTAATCGTATTGTTAGTCTATAACCTTCCAAGACCGTTTGATTTATCCAATAAGACTACAAAGCGTGCTACACTAAATAATGAATAAATGATCTAAATTAGAAGGCCAACGATGAAGTTTCTTTTACGAAATTAATCCCTGCATCGTCCTAAACTACGGGTCCACGAGGAGTTACTACTAAAAGCGCACGAAAGTAAGTCGTGCGCTAACATCAGAAGTGAGCAGACCAGCGCCCATGGAATCTGATGGCCTACAAGAAAAAAGTATCTATTGAAAGATCAATAACGACTGAATTGATGGAAATCAACGAGTTGATGATGAAGCAAAGCATCTGCGACGTTTGATGATCAACGGATCAAATAGAAATCCGGTGAGTGGCTTTCATTCTGTTCTAAACCATTTCCAATTTTGTGGTAATTTTATAATTTGAGTTACAATACCTTCCCTGATATGCTTTGGTCCGAATTCTTCAAAACCGATTGCTATGGTCAAATAATGCCTATAAAGTCACTACTTTACACATTGCCAGCAGGATTTAATCCAAGGTACTAACGTGGGTAGTTCAGTACAAATTTATAAAAACGGGGTCACTGTGTATGTGTGGAACACTCAAAATATCGCATCAAGTTGCAAATGAATCATCCAAATCATATGATGTAGTTTAATTCTAATTATTAAGTATTATTTACTTATTATCCAACAGAAAATAAGCTATTTTAGGTAACAGATACCAACAAAATCCTTATGTGACAAATGAACACGATAACAATGTACCTAAGCGCAGTATTACAACGGAAAAACAGCGATTCGTTTATTTTCCCATACGAACTACTTATCTGCAAAATTTTGTATTTTTTTTTTGTTCTCTAGATTCCCCATATTTACTTTCTATTAATTAAGAGAGAAACTGGAAACCTAATTCGAATGGTACTTGCCATAAAAAAAAAGCAATGTAACCAATTCACTATTGATTATTATCTTCGTTTCTAAAAACTGACCGTTGAGGGTAGGAAAATATTTACCACAGCGCTTACATTTTTCTATCCGGTGAAATAAACGTAAAATTACTAGTTACCATTACGTAAAACCTTTTTAGTTGTGTGCTATTGTGAGGTTATTGAAGTGTTAATAATGATTTAATGAAATAAAAATATTTTACCTGGCTTTACGAAAAAGAGCGGTGCTTAACAGCAATATTACAAAACAAACATGGATACCAATATGGAAGTAAATTCACATTACGGTTGTCTTTAAAGTAATACTTAATTAACTTGTTTCACGAAACATAAAAATAGAATACAACAGAGAATAGTTAATTTACATAGAATTGGTAGATTGTGTCGTTTGTTAGTACCATAGGTACCTAGCTTATTCTGCTGCTTGTACTGTATTACCAGTTACGCAAACACTTATCTTTCCAAATTATGATTGATTCAAGATTTTTAAGACAGAGAATTCTTCATCACACCATAGTTTGCTTTTTACCTCCACAGTTAAAATGCTTTATTTTGATTAATATAAGTGTGTACAGTGGTAGCCTCAGCCTTTGTTATTTTGTTGTAGATAAACTTCGACCAATGCCTGAAACCTCTGCACCCTGCTTGTGTATCCTGCTGTTGATGACCGAAAGGATTGCGATGAACCAATATGGGTATCTACTATCACAACATGAAGAAGGAATATCACGACGATACAACACTGGGTGTTCAAAGCACTCGCCAGATAGCAGTATCCAATATGATTAAATCCAATAGTATTATGACAAGTTCTGTTAACATTGCCCAGTTTTCAAAAATTTAAATTCAGCAGTAGTAATGTCCAAATTAACTTTCAATACCTTTAAACTTCATTTTAAATTGAATTACCATATTTATAACTTGTACAGTAAGATAAATACATAGTATTTGTAAACATTATGGGGCCTACCGCAAATTAATTTATTATTTAGTGATAATTACCCTCTTTCAAATGATAAAACTACATTCATACATGAAAAAGAGAAGAAATGTAAAAAAAAAAATGTGAAACGTGATGTCAAATGAGAAATAGAAAAAAAAGAGGAAAAAGAAAGAGAAGGTAGACACTTGCTTGGATGGGCCGTAAAGGCATCATCCAGGACGTGGGCTACGGAGCCACTTGTCTGGATGGGTCGTTAAGCGGCTTTATCCACAACTGGGCTATAGCTCATTGTGCTGAACAATTCGATGCCACTTGACGCTGAACAATGGATGAATCAGGAGGATTCAGGCTTGCAACTGGGCACAAAGACTGTGGTTCTCACAACTCACTGTGGTTTGGCAGCTACTTGTTTGAAGGGAATTATACAGATTCTCTCCAAACAACTGGGCTCCCCAACCGACTGAGCTCAATTTAAAACTCACTGTGTTTTGCCAGCCACTTGTTTAAACGGATCACACAGATACCGGCAACTGAGCTGCCCAATCAACTGAGTTTTTGGCAATGCCACTACTTAATTATATGGATGTAAATGAGCTAAATTTAGACTTTCAACTTAATTATAAATTGGCAAATATTGCGCTCACCATTATGCTAAAGGTAAATTCAATTCAAAAATAAAGCTTTCCATTCATTGCAAGCCGAATAAAACTAAATTGTAATACAACTGAAACAAAAAAAAAAACACACACCTTTAAATATGAAAACAGTTTAAATGCAGTTTCATGTAATAACTCATTGCGCAGAAAAAAGCGTTGTCAAAACTCAATTCTTCCACAAGTAAATACGTTCACTGTAATACAAAATAAATAACAGCAAACAAAAGGCAAAGCTATTGTAATTAAACGCAAATAAATTGTATTCCGTGAGTAGCAAATAAAATCTTTATCAAGGCGTACAATCTAAACAGTACCTTAATACAAATTACGTATTAGAATATTTTTTTCCATCAATACAATAATTTACACCATTCAATTAAGTCTGAACCTGAAGAGTTTCTTGCGGCGCTTCTTCTCTTCAGATGTCTAATTTCCGAAGCGCTGGTAAAATTAATCTAATGAAAATATTTAAATATAAAATCTTATTTTATTAAAAGAAATAATAACAAATAAAACTGACCCAAACCAAAGTACTAAATATGATGCCTACGCTTAAAAATTAAACTGCCTAATAACCATTTTTTTTTAAACATCAGAATGACCGAGCGGTTAAGAGTAGGTATTGTTTTTTTTTTTTTTTTTACTGAATGACCGTGATAGCGGATAGTTTATAATTCTTTAATAATTTCGATTATTGTGATTGTTTGCATTAAATAAACGAACTTAGCTAACCAATACCAGATCTAAACTTACCTATCGTAGTTAATTGTAGTGTCTCAGAGCACGAGCCACATGTCAGTATGGCCGTGATAGCGCCTTTTCAAAAATTGGTACCTCAAATGATGTATTTTAATAGGTTTCGAATTAATTTGACGCTAATTCCTTTTAATGTGACGTCACTACCGGTCTGACCGCACCTGACACCTGAGGAGTTGGTGGGGCGAGATTCAGGTGGGGCCCGAGCCTATAAAAGACTGGATGCCTCATTGGATCGATTATTGTCATTTGATCAGCCTTAGCGATAAGACCTATGAAGTATAACGTTTGGATTTACCGAGTTCTTAGTGTTAATCGTATTGTTAGTCTATAACCTTCCAAGACCGTTTGATTTATCCAATAAGACTACAAAGCGTGCTACACTAAATAATGAATAAATGATCTAAATTAGAAGGCCAACGATGAAGTTTCTTTTACGAAATTAATCCCTGCATCGTCCTAAACTACGGGTCCACGAGGAGTTACTACTAAAAGCGCACGAAAGTAAGTCGTGCGCTAACATTTATATTTTTTTATTCTTAACGAGCGCCCGATAATTTATGATTGCGTTGTTTGAACTAGTTATCGAATTATATGTATGTGCAATTTCAAATTTTTAGGCCAAGTAGTTTCTGTGGAAAGTAATTTAAAGTAAAACTAGTCCCCGTAACACGTGGACTCCACGTAATTATCATTCCAAATTTGACTTTTTTCCTGACAAACTTATTCCAATTTTGTTGATTAATTCGTGTTCATGCACCTCTAAAAATCGTTTGTATAGTCTCCCAATATATGTTTACTGGTTGTTATCTTTTGTGTAAATTTACTCTCATATTCATATTCATTTATATTTTTTTTTTCTTAACGAGCGCCCGATAATTTATGACTGCGTTGTTTGGACTAGTTACCGAATTATATGTATGTGCAATTTCAGATTTTTAGGCCAAGTAGTTTCTGTGGAAAGTAATTTAAAGTACCAGGCCGAACGTCACAATGTACATGACAGTTATCACGCTCCCAAACGTAAAATTTATAAAAAATTAACGTTGTTTTTTGCGTAATTTCTGTATGAAACACAGGTTTTTTATTAATTTCGCGAAAATGAATAGTCAGAAGTAAATAGATTAACACATATTTAAGTATTAATAATGTGTAATGAGATAATAAATGTCGATCGTTTTTTGTATGAAAATCGAACCACCTTAATAAGTGCGTAGGTACGTAATGTTAATAAAATAAAAACATTTAAAACTCACCACATTTTTTCCTACCTCACTCTAACTCTATAACAATGATCAAGACATGTCAGTTCAACCGGCAGCACTCGAACCGCACGCACACAGTAATCGTTTTAGTGTGTAGCTAAACATGGCCGCTCGCAAGGAGATCGCGGCTAGGATGAGTTGGAGCGAAATGTTCGTACCCTCTTAAAGCGAGATGTAAGCAGAGAGGTATTGGGTAGTTCCGTACTGGGTAGCTAGCGCGAGGTATTGTCCTCTACTGACATAAAAAAACTACAACAAAACATCTTTTGTTTACATGACGGGGATACCCGTCACCGGTAGACAACGGATCTAAAAGTACCTACCTAATGTATGTCCATTTGATAGTAGGATCAACGGGCTTCTTAAATAATATTATAATATGAAACAATACCTACATTTTTGCCAGAACGTTAACAATCATCAAAATATTCATGTTTATTTATTAATCCTATCACGGATTATGGAAATAAGACGTCTGAAAAATTATGTACTTCTAGTATGCACACTTATTTTTAGAACTTTATTTTCTATTGTCGAACTCAGCGCGGAACACTTTATTTGAGGCAATTGCATTTAGATTAACGATACTAGATAATCAACTAAAATAATGACAAGATAAAAATTACCGCGTAATTAAAAAAGACTATATGATAGTGAGTTATTAGTGATCAGATCACTGATTGCTGGCTCTCTCTAAAGCAGTACTTCTCTTACTCGTTCGCCTGTCATAATCGTGTCTGGCTTCTATCGATTCCACAAAAATACGATGAAAATGTTTAACTTAATAGAACAGTCAGCTCAACATTTTCATATTTAGTGGGCGAAGAACACCCGGTCGAAGGACAAGAATCAAGATCCAGTTATTTTGCCAAGTAGTATATCTTTGGTAATGTTATGTTGTGTGTAGGACGAACTTGGCCGATGACGGCGCGCTGAGGCCGAGCACTTCCGGAACAAGTTACACAGATTCCGGTTGACAGAGATCAAGGCTGTGACGTCGCGCCGAGAGTAAAGTGAAGCAAGTTCAGGGCGTGACAGTAAGCCACGTTTACATGGTGCAAGAACTTGCAAACGATTTTCATAGCATTGGGGGGCTGCGGGCTACGGAGTTGACGAGTATACGATCAATCCCTGCAATGCAATGAAAACGCGCCCGATTTTTATTGCATTGATCGTACTCGTAACGATCAATCCCTGCAACAGTGGCGGAGTGTCCATACAACTCGATTCCCACTGGCTTGCCTTATTTGTCAGCCAGTCCAGTTCTTTTACTACGGCTCGTGAAGAATAAGAAAGGCAAATAAGACATTTCCGGCTTCCCTAAGAATATTTTTGAGGCGCCGCCACTGCCCTGCAATGCAATGAAAATCGCCTGCAAAATCAGGCGAAATCAGGCAATGAAAATCAGGCGATTTTCATTGCATTGATCGTACTCGTCATACCTCGGTAGCCCGCAGCCCCCCAACGCTATGAAAATCGCTTGCAAGTTCTTGCACCATGTGAATCAGCCTTAAGGAAGCGTATCCACCCGAGCTAAGCTCAGCTAGCCTATCATCATTAACCATCATCATCTATCTCATAGGTTAGGAGCTTAGCTTGGCAGATACGCCCATATACAACTTATTAGCTTTCTTGTGGAAAAGCAGCCACATTTTTCTGGGATAACATGTAAATTTATGAATACAAATGAATAATGATATTTTAAGTATACTCAAATGGCATAGTAATAGTTTCATAGTAGATATAAAGTAACAATAAAGTAAAGTATGCTTACCGGTCACCACATCCAATGAAACGGCAAGAAAATGACTTACTTTACCCAGTATTCAGTAATACCAAGGAAACTAGTTAGTCATTCGGTTTTAGTTGTTTCCTTCCATACGTGTAAATGATCAACTCGTGAAAAGATGAGTACATTTAATTTAAGCATTGATTTTAAAAGGCTCAACGCTCAAGTAACATTTAAATTTTAAGTACTTACGTAATACTACGTACGTAGATTATGACTAAGTATTTAAGTGCTCATGCATGTCTATTTTTAAGGGAAGTACCGTGGACAGACTAGTTTGTACCTTGTACTTCAAAAGTAACTATATTTATCCGTACATACGTAATAAAAACATGCTAACATATTTGTAATGTCAAAGAATTCAGTGTTATGACATTTTCGCCACTTTACTTGTAACGTACAGTCAGCAGCAATGGTTGCTACACGGGCGAGGTGCTCAAAATGATCTTCACACATCTTTATTATAAAGGAATAAATGTAGATCATTTTGAACACCTCGCCCGCGTAGCAACCAGTGCTGCTGACTGTACATACATCTATTTATGATTGACTGTACCTACTATATGGAATTTTACCTCTATATGAGTAAGTATAGGTACTTTATAACTTCACGGAAGTACTTATGTTTTAGTTTAGCGATCTTGACTGTGGTTGAATCAGTGAGTCAGTACTACATAGTACGTTATGTAATAAAAAGGACGCTTCCGACCGATATGCGGAGATAACGGTCTCAACCAATCTTCAATCTTTTGCACCTTATAACGTTGTAACAAGGTTCAAAAGTGTGTACATCTCTCTGTAGTCAACGGTACAATACCACTGCACAGAAATGAAGCCATGAGTGTTGATGACGAACTTAGCAGTGAATAAAGACTGCTGGACAGTTACAACTGTTACCTACCACAGCTTCTGAAGAACCTATTAGATCTGATACCCGATAAAATTGTAACAAGCGCGAGATTTAGATAGAAGAGATGACTCGATATATTGTGTGTCATGTTGTGATACTTGTATTTGCATAGTTGCTTTCAAGAAAGAAGATTTGTTTTTAATATTAAAAATAATGCTAAGTTTGATGAAATTGCAACTGGTAATGAGTTTTGATACAACAAGACTTATCATTACTCATACCGATTTCCAGTATACTAAATTCTAGACTAGCCTAATCTTAGTATGATAAGTGTTTTTTCAGGTATTAGGAAGTGAGAGGAGCGTGTCGAGCAATATAGCGCGGCCTCCAAAACACAACACGCCGCGAGCAAAAACAAGCTCCCAGCGAGACTCATTGTGTCAGGCTAGCCTAGACACCGGACGAGGCGCGGCCTTCGGCTGCCTCGGGGATTTCAACTAGTTCTCGCTCAAAGAACCTTTTACACAAAGACCAAAGGTCGGAGCAGTTGCTGGTACCTTTGAAGCTTGAAGGTCCGACAAAAATGTTATAAATCCTCTAGCAATGAAGTTGGTACGTTATTTTATTATATGCCATCCCAGAATTTGTCTGACAAGAAAGTTTATACTTTATAGGCTTCTGATTTGACTATCAGTCATCACAAAAGATTAAAGACTGAAGTACAAAGGCGAGGCGAAAGAGAAGTTTTCGGGTAAAGACATTTTCATTGATACGTTACTTACGACGATTTGTACCAACCAACCTACGATCACAGGACGACCGATCAAACGTTATGGCGCTGCGCTGGCAGCTGTCATCCCAATTCCATAGAAAGTTGTCAAACTTTCGATACACTCACATTTTAATGAACTTCGCTTACGATTACACACTTTGGTGCAACCCAGCCTTAAGCTATTGCTTACTATTCTATATACTTGTAAAAGAAGCAGAGGATTTTTCTTTGCTTAAGTCTGGGTTGCACTAATATTTACAATTTTACGTACCATTTTCAATCTATACAAGAAATTCAGTAGTATGCACTTTGGACGGCAGTACAGTTGCTGGACTAGAAGGAAGCGTCCTGAGCTAATCGATTGCTTGTGCAATCAAATACACATCGTGAAAAGTTACGAGTACGATGCCCAAAACAGAATTTAATGTCTCCAGTGACGAGTGCCGCATGTCAAACGGCACCGAACGGGGAATCGTGAGTGTCTACACAACTTTATTGCAGAAACGTGTCCGTGAATAGCGACTGCACTTATGGTATGACGTAAATGTACCTAAATCATATATTATGTATGTATGTATGTAATAACTTTATTGTACACAAAAAAACACATATAAAATACAAACAAATTAGGACATTTTGGTACAAAGGATCATCTATGAGAGGAGGCCTGTGCCCAGCAGTGGGACGTATATAGGATGATGATGATACCTATTTGTGCGCCCGCAACTTTCCTAATTAGATTGATTAAGTAATGCCTGTAGTCGTTTGTTACAATACAACACAAAACCAATACTCTGTATTATTCACTTAATACGAATACGACAGTCGATCTTGTTTGAGCACGAAATCTAGATAACATTTAGGTACCAGAATTGGTAGGAATGGTAATTAGAAGTCCCGGTGCCAGAACCTTGTGGATTTGTTGCCATATAGAAAAGTCACTCAACTAGGAAAGTCCTAGGAAGTACCTAGAACTATTTGTCATACATTTGGATATGAAAGTACCTACTCCGTGCGTAAAAAACTTCAATATTCATCAAGCTACAGCAGAGCTCGGTCGCATATCATATACCAGCGTAGTTCTTCCCCTATCCAAATTACGTCATGTCATTTTGATAGCAGCGCATATTTGCATTTGTCTTAGAAGTTGTTTCGATATGGTATGGCTGGGAGTGTTTAAGAGCCCACATATGCAAAATTGCCAATGTTTATCGACATCTATAGTGATTAGATATCTGTCCTTTCAGTATATTAATCTTTAACTATTTTCCTCCAGTCTGCTAAAAATGAAAACACGATTTGCAAAATTTTTCTCGATACATTTATTTTCCAAACATAACCCTTTTTTTCGATGTTTTTGGTTGGATCTTTAAAACCCTCCCATCTTTAACAATTATTTTAGCTTTAATTGTTGTACAATGATAAGTTCTCAAACCTGAGAAAAAAGATTATCTTTATAAATGTACAAGTTTAGAATAAACATCAATATTTACGAAAAGTACGCGCTAAGCTTCCGTAGAGAGCGGGATGGTTAATTGCAAACTCACGCGTGTTAGAGTGGGACATTTTGCAATGCAACTAACGACCCCTTAAATTATGTGTCGAATGTCATTCTTTGTATTTCATAAATACGGTTAGCATTGGTGTCACCCGCATTGGAGTGGCGCCAAATTTTTTTACATTTATGTCACGTAATGCGCTTCAGGTTTTCTATTCTGAACATTTCCGAAAAATCAAACATTTCAAGGTTGATGGATGCCATTGCGATTTTTTTATCGTTCGTTACGCGTATTGTCCTTGAACTGTGTGTATTTTTGACGAATGTACACAATGTTATCGCAATACAAAATTGACATTCGTAGTACAACAACGAATGTCAATTACTGCCATTCTCTAGTGAGGCAGTTTCAGACGTCGTAAATGGAGTGCAATATATTTTTTATTAGTTTGCGAACGGCGTCACACGCCGACAAGGCCTCCAGCCATACCTACATTGCTCAAATCGTCGTAATATCAATTGACAAATTCACACTCTGACAAGGACAAGTGGCTTTAATAAGAGACTTAATATGTATAAGTGATATGGTGCTGTTCAGATACAATATCCAGATAGTAGGTAAATACAGTTGAGTTATGGTCTCCATAAATTAATACGGCACAACGTTCTTTAGAGGTTTACAGGCGCACGGCACGTGGGAACCGGGAACTCCCATTTCGTTACGAGTGTAAACACCCGTTATTCGAAGAATTGCGCGGACGTAATATATCAATATCACAAGTGCAGTAAATAAATATAAACTTTAGGTTAGGTGTCTGACTGCTTTGCGCCAGTTATTCTATTCCACGTGTCCACTGAGAAGACCGTCATATCACAACATTGTTTATGCAAGATTATTGTAATGACACTAATGACTTTGAGAGATAGTAAAGTCAAATAAATCATTTTTAGGCCAGAATATACCATTCCATTATTCAAACAACACCCCTAATACTTAGTCGTTATATCGCATTTATCGACGGCATACCCTCTTACGCGTTACCATACTATTGAGCTCTGTCGCCAGGTCAAATAGGCTGTTAACCCGAATGTACGAGGTGCGATTGATTGTGCATATTACGAGTATATACGTCACAAGCTTCAAGGTCACGGCTCCTGTCAATTATTGGCAATCGAGTTCGTAGTCGATTTCACTTGAAATCCCCACCGACAATGGTGTTGCGGAGCGATGATACCGGTCGATGACGTGGCACACGCCAACTGCATCGAACCATCGATTGGCATGGCATTGACCGTGCAGTGTCTTGCTGTAAATCGTACGGTGAGGCCTGAATTTCTAGCAATTTATACTGAATTATATAGCAACCGTTAGCTACTATACTAAGCAGTTAGTGAGATCGGCCCACGGGACTTGACAGGAACTAACGGCTTCATCTCGCAATAAGCGTGCGTGCCTTTAAACCAATATTAGGTCTACGGATAGACAATTACACTATTCATGTGCAAGAAGCCAATTTCCTGGTTTATTTGGATTAGACTAGACACCATGTATGTACTCGTATTTACTCAAGCTGTGCTCAGTGCACATGGCAAAATTTTGGCAACGATTTCTTATAATGCATGTTACGTACCTACGCTAAATTCCCGGTCTGAACCGATATTTTAAATTGAATAATTTTACGTTTCTGAATCTGTTTTATTATCAACATTTCATTATTAATACATCCGTAAAGTAATAAAATAACTTTTTAGTTGAAATGAAAGTCAATGGACATTCATAAACATATTTTAATGTTCTTCTTGTTTGCAAACATTAAAACAGTTCAGCAGTTAGCAATGCCTGGTTAACACCGTTTAGATTGTAAATAAATACAAAATCAACGATTTACTTAAACAAATGTCTGATACATTCACGCATTAAAAATAATGATCTTACAAATTACATATATTGCTACGAAGAAAAACGTTAATATGGAATCCTAAACGTTCTATTCTCGTCGGGAGAGAATAGTACATTACTTACCAAGGGCGATAAAACAAAGAATGTCTCAGATCGCAGGTATTTTACGCCCGAGCCGAAGGCAAGGGCGATAAATATGCGATCTGAGGCTTTCTTTATTATCGCCCGTGGTAAGTACAAAATTTTATGTCACCCCCTGGCCAGGAAGTGGGTTTTTTCGCGCGCGGAGCGTGCGATAATGTCCACTTTATGGCCAGGTGTGACATAAACAACATTAGCATCGATATTAGAACCCAAGATTCGTTCGTTCTCGGAACGTACATTTGTTTTGTTTTGTGTCCGGTCACGACCACGGTCGGACTCCATTAATACACAAATGACTCGTAATTAACTAATACAGAAGAAGAGACCATCTGAGGTGCTACACTGAGAAATTTGGAGATTTTGAAAAGCTGTCCTGCCAGACTAGCAAACAGTAGGGGCTGATTTTCAGATATATGATTCTTGACTATATGATTGCGGTACCTACTGACAATAGCGAAACATGATTGCTTAAAATTTTCTCGATAGAAAATAAATCCAATGTCGAGTCTATATTTTCCTTTTTTTCCTCAGCCTACTAAAACAACGCATTATTAAAAGACACGATTAAGTTAATATGATGGTAGTTTACCTCATCTAGGTACTGACAAGAGGAAATTTAATAAACCTGCACACAGACAGATATTTAACGAGATTTGTCTAAAAAGCCATTCTCGGAGAGGGTTGCATCCTGTTTTGTCGTGAGCGAAAAACAAAGGGTGTCTCTTTCAATCGATATATCGCCTTAAGCCGTATCTACACACGTACGAGACTCGCATGCGAGTTTCATTTCATTACACTGCGGCTCAAGGAGGTATAACGGGTTTAATCGTTTTATAAAACCGCGCAGTGCATGTAGTTAAACTCTTATGACAGTATCGTACGTGTGTATTAGCACTTTACGCTAACTCGTTTATCAAACTTCGCTATGAACACAATTATTTCAAATTTAGTACAGTTAACCAAGAACTTAGTCGACCAATTTTGAACTTTAATGTACAAATAATATATTTTATTTTGTTAGCATCCCTAATGAACAAAGGCCTTTTGGACATAGTGTCTCTCATTTCACCATCGCACTTTTTCCAAACTACGTTTTTCTGCCTGAACTGGATGGATCAATGTTTAATATATTTTTGTGTTTAATGTTTTTTATGCTTATATATCTGTCTGATTGAAACAGCACGATATGCATAGGTTGTTTCAATGTCAATTAAACAGTTGTTCATTTCACGTCCTTGCCCAACTGGTACTGGTATTGCATGGAGTGATTGTTTGCGGGTCCGCGACAGCTATTTCTGGTGCGGTACGTGAGTTCGATCCGGCGCGAAGTGGACCACGCTCCAGTTACGTCAGCGTCGCCGTAAAGTTAATACCGGTAAATGATGCTCTCGGTTACCCGTGCAAACGCTTTAGAAGTTATGGTTTGGGAATATGATTAACAATCGTTCGTTATTTAGAACCGGACGGATCGGAGTCACGTGAAGAAAGCATTACCTAGAGGTTTTAAGTTTGGTTTTAATAATTATAAAATCAGGCTTCCGATGTGGCCCTAATGAACTTGGGAGATTAAGTAAATATTTGTCAAATGTCGACCGTACAAAGGGGGTTTTATAGAAATATAATAATATTGGGACCCCCCGCATAGTGCAATGAATTGAAATTGCGCAATCAATCCAGCACTAGCTAGATTGATTTATATGCACATATTGGATCTTCCTATAAGGTAATAAACTAATAGAATAGCCGAATTAAATATGTGGTCAGTAACATCTCGTTTTTGAGGATTTGTGCATCTAGCAAAGCTTAACCCTACAGATTTCGTTCACGAACGTAATTGACGAATCTGACGCGCAAAGCCTTTCCTCGCCGATCCAAGAACTTTTAACGAGCTCACTTTAGGCAAAGGCCTATTTATTTTTCTTAACCTTAACGAGACTTTATTATGAACACGAACACGATGTTTAGCGATGCGCTCGTTAGCAGGATATTGTACACTTGTTTGCTACGCGTTTGTGAAACGTCACATGTCTTTAACGTTTAACCAACTCTAATGCCTTATAAAGCATTTCCACTGGGCCATAATAAGCGGCTACCGTGGAAGATATTAAGAGAATGCGAAGTGATTAGCAGAAGTCAGCGAGTAACCAACAATTAGCGCTTCAGTCAGCTTCAATTAACAATATATACATAAGAATTGCTCGGCATTACTCAATATAAGGAAATGGCAACACTTCTCTAACAACGTGTTTGTGTTCTGATCGAACATTTGATGCTCGTGAAGACAACCACCCCATTTCGTTTGCCCGCAAATGGCATATCGGAATCGTTTGTTCATCGTTAGTTCACGTTTGTTCAGTAGGTAAAATCGTTAGGACCCGATTCTAACTTCGGTTTTTTTAAAAAACAAAATGGGGTGGTCAACTTCACGCTAACCACCCCAAACCAAAATTGTTGTTTTTTTTTAGTTCCTATAGCAAGATAATCGTTAGTTCACGTTTGTTCAGTAGGTAAAATCGTTAGGACCCAACTCTTTCATACTTTTTTTAAAACTTAAAGTGGGGTGGCTGTCTTCACGCTAACCACCCCACCCCGAAATCACCAAAACCAAATATGTGGAGTCATCGGGCGTCGTTAGTTCACGTTTGTTCAGGCATTAAAATCGTTAGGACCTCAATAGTTTAGACACAAAAAAATAAAAACGAAAATTCATACTGTAGGTCTTGTTGACTGGGGTATCTCATTCCGAAGTGCAATAAACTCAGTTTCATTTCGTTTGCCCGCAAATGGCATATCGGAATCGTTTGTTCATCGTTAGATCACGTTTGTTCAGTAGGTAAAATCGTTAGGACCCGATTCTAAATTCGGTTTTTTTAAAAAACAAAATGGGGTGGCCAACTTCACGCTAACCACCCCAAACCAAAATTGTTGTTTTTTTTTAGTTCCTATAGCAAGATAATCGTTAGTTCACGTGTGTTCAGTAGGTAAAATCGTTAGGACCCAACTCTTTCATACTTTTTTTAAAACTTATAGTGGGGTGGCTGTCTTCACGCTAACCTAACCACCCCACCCCGAAATCACCAAAACTAAATATGTGGAATCATCGGGCGTCGTTAGTTCACGTTTGTTCAGGTATTAAAATCGTTAGGACCTCAAAGGTTTAGACACAAAAAAATAAAAACGAAAATTCATACTGAAGGTCTTGTTGACTGGGGTATCTCATTCCGAAGTGCAATAAAGTCAGTTTCATTTCGTTTGCCCGCAAATGGCATATAGGAATCGTTTGTTCATCGTAAGTTCACGTTTGTTTAGTAGGTAAAATCGTTAGGACCCAACTCATTCATACTTTTTTTTAAACTTAAAGTGGGGTGGCTGTCTTCACGCTAACAACCCCACCCCGAAATCACCGAAACCAAATATGTGGAATCATCGGGCGTCGTTAGTTCACGTTTGTTCAGACATTAAAATCGTTAGGACCTCAATAGTTAAGACAAAAAAAAAACGAAAATTCATACTGTTGACTGGGGTATCTCATTCCGAAGTGCAATAAACTCAGTTACAATGGTATCCTATCGATTCAACTGCTTGAACAAACGACAACAGGCACTAAATTATCGGTCTAAACTGGTACCATATGGGCATTCACAAAGATTTGGCTAGAAAATCTAATAGAACAAGCATTTAACTAGTCAAACGGAGGTCCAAGTGGAAGGGTTCAAATGCCTTTACGGAATCGGGTCCTAACGATGTGAGTGCATCAACACACGTCTACATATATTTCTTGATAGATCTAAATCGTTTACATGCGGGCGCTCAAATAGGACTAGTCAGAAAAAAAATCCGAAGAAAAATTGAACAAGTCAACTAGAGTATCTAAGTTGGAGGGATCATACGCCGAAATAGAATCGGGTCCTTACGATTTAACTGCCTGAACAAACGACTATAGGCAATACTTAATCGATCAAGACTGGTAACTTGCGGGCACTCAAATAGGTATAGTCAGAAAAAAAATCCGAAGAAAATTAAATGAAGTCAACTAGAGAAACTAAGTTGGAGGGGACATATTCAGAGATAGAATCGGGTCCTAACGATTTAACTGCCTGAACAAACGACTATAGGCAACACTTAATCGATCTAGACCAGTAATTTGCGGGCGCACTAATAGGTATAGTCAGAAAAAAAATCCGAAGAAAATTTAATGAAGTCAACTAGAGTATCTAAGTTGGAGGGGACATACTCAGAGATAGAATCGGGTCCTAACGACTAAATTGCCTGAACAAACAACTATAGGCAACACTTAATCGATCTAGACCAGTAATTTGCGGGCGTACAAATAGGTATAGTCAGAAAAAAAATCCGATGAAAATTTTATTAAGTCAACTAGAATATCTAAGTTGGAGGGGACATAATCAGAGATAGAATCGGGTCCTAACGATTTAACTGCCTGAACAAACGACTATAGGCAACACTTAATCGATCTAGACCAGTAATTTGCGGGCGTACAAATAGGTATAGTCAGAAAAAAAATCCGAAGAAAATTTAAATAAGTCAACTAGAGTATCTAAGTTGGAGGGGTCATACTCAGAGATAGAATCGGGTCCTAACGATTTAACTGCCTGAACAAACGTCTATAGGCAATACTTAATCGATCTAGACCAGTAATTTGAGGGCACACAAGGTAGGTATAGTCGGAAAAAAATCCAAAGAAAATTTTAATAAGTCAACTAGATTATCTATGTTGGTGGGGTCATACGCCGAGATAGAATCGGGTCCTAACGATTTAACTGCCTGAACTAACGACAATAGGCAACACTTAATCGATCTAGACCAGTAATTTGCGGGCGCACTAATAGGTATAGTCAGAAAAAAAATCTGAAGAAAATTTAATTAATTCAACTAGAGTATCTAAGTTTGAGGGGTCATACTCAGAGATAGAATCGGGTCCTAACGATTTAACTACCTGAACAAACGACTATAGGCAACACTTAATCGATCTAGACCATTAACTAGTGGGCGCACAAATAGGTATAGTCAGAAAAAAAAACCGAAAAAAATTTAAATAAGTCAACTAGAGAAACTAAGTTGGAGGGGACATATTCAGAGAAAGAATCAGGTCCTAACGATTTAGTTGCCTGAACAAACGACTATAGGCAACACTTAATCGATCTAGACCAGTAATTTGCGGGCGTACTAATAGGTATAGTCAGAAAAAAAAATCCGAAGAAAATTTAATTAAGTCAACTAGAGTATCTAAGTTGGAGGGGACATACTCAGAGATGGAATCGGGTCCTAACAATTTAACTGCCTGAACAAACGACTATAGGCAACACTTAATCGATCTAGACCAGTAATTTGCGGGCGTACTAATAGGTATAGTCAGAAAAAAAACCGAAGAAAATTCAAATAAGTCAACTAGAGTATCTAAGTTGGAGGGGTCATACTCAGAGATAGAATCGGGTCCTAACGACTAAATTGCCTGAACAAACAACTATAGGCAACACTTAATCGATCTAGACCAGTAATTTGCGGGCGCACTAATAGGTATAGTCAGAAAAAAAATCCGACGAAAATTAAATTAAGTCAACTAGAGTATCTAAGTTAGATGGGTCATACGCCGAGATAGGCTCGGGTCCTAACGATTTAACTGCCTGAACAAACGACTATAGGCAACACTTAATCGATCTAGACCAGTAATTTGCGGGCGTACAAATAGGTATAGTCAGAAAAAAAATCCGAAGAAAATTTAATGAAGTCAACTAGAGTATCTAAGTTGGAGGGGACATACTCAGAGATAGAATCGGGTCCTAACGACTAAATTGCCTGAACAAACAACTATAGACAACACTTAATCGATCTAGACCAGTAATTTGCGGGCGTACAAATAGGTATAGTCAGAAAAAAAATCCGATGAAAATTTTATTAAGTCAACTAGAATATCTAAGTTGGAGGGGACATAATCAGAGATAGAATCGGGTCCTAACGATTTAACTGCCTGAACAAACGACTATAGGCAACACTTAATCGATCTAGACCAGTAATTTGCGGGCGTACAAATAGGTATAGTCAGAAAAAAAATCCGAAGAAAATTTAAATAAGTCAACTAGAGTATCTAAGTTGGAGGGGTCATACTCAGAGATAGAATCGGGTCCTAACGATTTAACTGCCTGAACAAACGTCTATAGGCAATACTTAATCGATCTAGACCAGTAATTTGAGGGCACACAAGGTAGGTATAGTCGGAAAAAAATCCAAAGAAAATTTTAATAAGTCAACTAGATTATCTATGTTGGTGGGGTCATACGCCGAGATAGAATCGGGTCCTAACGATTTAACTGCCTGAACTAACGACAATAGGCAACACTTAATCGATCTAGACCAGTAATTTGCGGGCGCACTAATAGGTATAGTCTGAAAAAAAATCTGAAGAAAATTTAATTAATTCAACTAGAGTATCTAAGTTTGAGGGGTCATACTCAGAGATAGAATCGGGTCCTAACGATTTAACTACCTGAACAAACGACTATAGGCAACACTTAATCGATCTAGACCATTAACTAGTGGGCGCACAAATAGGTATAGTCAGAAAAAAAATCCGAAAAAAATTTAAATAAGTCAACTAGAGAAACTAAGTTGGAGGGGACATATTCAGAGAAAGAATCAGGTCCTAACGATTTAGTTGCCTGAACAAACGACAATAGGCAACACTTAATCGATCTGGACCAGTAATTTGCGGGCGCACAATTAGGTATAGTCAGAAAAGAAATACGAAGAAATTGTAATGAAGTCAACTAGAGAAACTAAGTTGGAGGGGACATATTCAGAGATAGAATCGGGTCCTAACGATTTAGTTGCCTGAACAAACGACAATAGGCAACACTTAATCGATCTGGACCAGTAATTTGCGGGCGCACAATTAGGTATAGTCAGAAAAGAAATCCGAAGAAATTCTAATGAAGTCAACTAGAGAAACTAAGTTGGAGGGGACATATTCAGAGATAGAATCGGGTCCTAACGATTTAACTGCCTGAACAAACGACTATAGGCAACACTTAATCGATCTAGACCAGTAATTTGCGGGCGCACTAACAGGTATAGTCAGAAAAAAAATCCAAAGAAAAATTAATGAAGTCAACTAGAGTATCTAAGTTGGAGGGGATATACTCAGAGATAGAATCGGGTCCTAACGATTTAACTACCTGAACAAACGACTATAGGCAACACTTAATCGATCTATACCAGTAATTTGCGGGCGCACTAATAGGTATAGTCAGAAAAAAAATCCGACGAAAATTAAATTAAATCAACTAGAGCATCTAAGTTAGATGGGTCATACGCCGAGATAGGATAGGGTCCTAACTAGGGAATGCAGAACCGGTACCATTTATCAGTCCCGGGATTTTCGGTACTGGCCGGTAGAGGAACCGGGATTTCCCGGTATTTTCGGTACTTTCGGGAAATTACCTGTGGTGGTTTTGAGACGTGAGTAGTTTTAGCCTAATACCTTTTTTGGACAATATGATAATAATATCAGGGATGCAAAACGAAAATACACGTGTCTTGTTATCAAAATACACATTAATTATATAAATCACAATGAATTTGCTTATTTTATCTTAGCGTTTTATAAAAAGGACTCAAAATTAAATCAAAGAGCTTACAATTTGTTCATTATTATTTTAACTTTAATTGAATCAGAGTCTGTCATAGTCATAATCATAATCATTGCTGCCGTGGAGTGTCTTGTACAACTTAAGGTTGTAGTACAGAGTTTGTCCAGAATATAGTAAGTGTAATTATTACACCGTTATGTTACATTGTTATGAAGACAAATCCTGTACAATATTCTTGAATAAAGGTATTTGCATCTCAAAAAGCGTATAAAATAACCGTAAAATTACCAGGATTGTTTACACTTCACAAACAAAAATCATTTCAATAATTAGTTATTGCTTATCTCCTTCTGTCAAATATTCCTTTGTCATTTGGTAAGCTGTTTGTCACATAATTTTATTGTAACCGTGTAGGATAATATTAATAAGAAAGAAGTAAGATTCTCACTTAAAATATTTTAATAGGTGTAATAAAGTCTAAAGTGGTAAATCGTTCTCAGCCGAAGCGCATCTATAACCCATAGCGGTAACCAAAACCAATCCTCTACAACCACAGTGATACCGGTGGAAGTGTTAGCTGAGGGTGAATTAACACTCTTGGTGTACCTGTAATAGTACCTGCACAAGAGTGTTAATTCACTCTCAGCTAACACTTCATCGGTATTATTGCTGTTGTCGAGGGTTGGTTACGGGTATAAAAATCACTGCTCTACAGGCTTTCTGTAATCTTTACCTGTTGTATCGCGTGGGCCTGTTTCGGGGTTATAACGATGTTATAGCATGCTCTAACATCTTTATACAGGCATGTGTTAACACTTTAATAATCTTATGGAACCGATATAAGAATGATATACAGGCATTCTTAACGCTAGCGTGCTGGTAGGGTGTTAGTTGGGCGACTACCTACTAATAGTGTAGCTGTAGAACAATGAACACGCACGTTGGGGTAAGTATGCGGGTGGAGGACTGGTTAGGTGATGGCGCTGATGAATTTGTATAAGCGGGACGGAGTAACGGCCAGCCGTGGTCGTGAATTGGCTGCTTAGAGCGGAGTTTCCGTTTATAAACATCTCTTGCGTTATTTTATCGATATATCTCTTATCATTTCTAGATTAGCGTATTAAATTTAAGCTGTAAATTACATTTCCCGAAAATCCCGAAAATACCGGGAATTCGATTTCCTAGTACCGGTTCCTACCTTGGTTCAAAAAACCGGGAAATCCCGGTATTTTCGGTACCGGTATTTCCCGGGAGCAAACCCTAGTCCTAACGATTTAACTGCCTGAACAAACGACTATAGGCAACACTTAATCGATCTAGACCAGTAATTTGCGGGCGCACTAATAGGTTTAGTCAGAAAAAAAATCCGAAGAAAATTTAATGAAGTCAACTAGAGAAACTAAGTTGGAGGGGACATATTCAGAGATAGAATCGGGTCCTAACGATTTAGTTGCCTGAACAAACGACAATAGGCAACACTTAATCTATCTGGACCAGTAATTTGCGGGCGCACAATTAGGTATAGTCAGAAAAGAAATCCGAAGAAATTGTAATAAAGTCAACTAGAGAAACTAAGTTGGAGGGGACATATTCAGAGATAGAATCGGGTCCTAACGATTTAACTGCCTGAACAAACGACTATAGGCAACACTTAATCGATCTAGACCAGTAATTTGCGGGCGCACTAACAGGTATAGTCAGAAAAAAAATCCGAAGAAAAATTAATGAAGTCAACTAGAGTATCTAAGTTGGAGGGGATATACTCAGAGATAGAATCGGGTCCTAACGATTTAACTACCTGAACAAACGACTATAGGCAACACTTAATCGATCTATACCAGTAATTTGCGGGCGCACTAATAGGTATAGTCAGAAAAAAAATCCGACGAAAATTAAATTAAGTCAACTAGAGTATCTAAGTTAGATGGGTCATACGCCGAGATAGGATAGGGTCCTAACGATTTAACTGCCTGAACAAACGACTATAGGCAACACTTAATCGATCTAGACCAGTAATTTGCGGGCGCACTAATAGGTTTAGTCAGAAAAAAAATCCGAAGAAAATTTAATGAAGTCAACTAGAGAAACTAAGTTGGAGGGGACATATTCAGAGATAGAATCGGGTCCTAACGATTTAGTTGCCTGAACAAACGACAATAGGCAACACTTAATCTATCTGGACCAGTAATTTGCGGGCGCACAATTAGGTATAGTCAGAAAAGAAATCCGAAGAAATTGTAATGAAGTCAACTAGAGAAACTAAGTTGGAGGGGACATATTCAGAGATAGAATCGGGTCCTAACGATTTAACTGCCTGAACAAACGACTATAGGCAACACTTAATCGATCTAGACCAGTAATTTGCGGGCGCACTAACAGGTATAGTCAAAAAAAAAATCCGAAGAAAAATTAATGAAGTCAACTTGAGAAACTAAGTTGGAGGGGACATATTCAGAGATAGAATCGGGTCCTAACGATTTAACTGCCTGAACAAACGACTATAGGCAACACTTAATCGATCTAGACCAGTAATTTGCGGGCGCACTAATAGGTATAGTCAGAAAAAAAATCCGAAGAAAATTTAATGAAGTCAACTAGAGAAACTAAGTTGGAGGGGACATATTCAGAGATAGAATCGGGTCCTAACGATTTAACTGCCTGAACAAACGACTATAGGCAACACTTAATCGATCTAGACCAGTAATTTGCGGGCGCACTGATAGGTATAGTCAGAAAAAAAATCCGAAGAAAATTTAATGAAGTCAACTAGAGAAACTAAGTTGGAGGGGACATACTCAGAGATAGAATCGGGTCCTAACGACTAAATTGCCTGAACAAACAACTATAGGCAACACTTAATCGATCTAGACCAGTAATTTGCGGGCGTACAAATAGGTATAGTCAGAAAAAAAATCCGATGAAAATTTTATTAAGTCAACTAGAATATTTAAGTTGGAGGGGACATAATCAGAGATAGAATCGGGTCCTAACGATTTTACTGCCTGAACAAACGACTATAGGCAACACTTAATCGATCTAGACCAGTAATTTGCGGGCGTACTAATAGGTATAGTCAGAAAAAAAATCCGAAGAAAATTTAATTAAGTCAACTAGAGTATCTAAGTTGGAGGGGACATACTCAGAGATGGAATCGGGTCCTAACAATTTAACTGCCTGAACAAACGACTATAGGCAACACTTAATCGATCTAGACCAGTAATTTGCGGGCGTACTAATAGGTATAGTCAGAAAAAAAACCGAAGAAAATTCAAATAAGTCAACTAGAGTATCTAAGTTGGAGGGGTCATACTCAGAGATAGAATCGGGTCCTAACGACTAAATTGCCTGAACAAACAACTATAGGCAACACTTAATCGATCTAGGCCAGTAATTTGCGGGCGCACTAATAGGTATAATCAGAAAAAAAAACCGAAGAAAATTCAAATAAGTCAACTAGAGTATCTAAGTTGGAGGGGTCATACTCAGAGATAGAATCGGGTCCTAACGACTAAATTGCCTGAACAAACAACTGTAGGCAACACTTAATCGATCTAGACCAGTAATTTGCGGGCGCACTAATAGGTATAGTCAGAAAAAAAATCCGAAGAAAATTTAATTAAGTCAACTAGAGTATCTAAGTTGGAGGGGACATACTCAGAGATGGAATCGGGTCCTAACAATTTAACTGCCTGAACAAACGACTATAGGCAACACTTAATCGATCTAGACCAGTAATTTGCGGGCGTACTAATAGGTATAGTCAGAAAAAAAACCGAAGAAAATTCAAATAAGTCAACTAGAGTATCTAAGTTGGAGGGGTCATACTCAGAGATAGAATCGGGTCCTAACGACTAAATTGCCTGAACAAACAACTATAGGCAACACTTAATCGATCTAGACCAGTAATTTGCGGGCGCACTAATAGGTATAGTCAGAAAAAAAATCCGACGAAAATTAAATTAAGTCAACTAGAGTATCTAAGTTAGATGGGTCATACGCCGAGATAGGCTCGGGTCCTAACGATTTAACTGCCTGAACAAACGACTATAGGCAACACTTACTCGATCTAGACCAGTGATTTGCGGGCGCACTAATAGGTATAGTCAGAAAAAAAATCCGAAGAAAATTTAATGAAGTCAACTAGAGAAACTAAGTTGGAGGGGACATATTCAGAGATAGAATCGGGTCCTAACGATTTAGTTGCCTGAACAAACGACAATAGGCAACACTTAATCGATCTGGACCAGTAATTTGCGGGCGCACAATTAGGTATAGTCAGAAAAGAAATCCGAAGAAATTGTAATGAAGTCAACTAGAGAAACTAAGTTGGAGGGGACATATTCAGAGATAGAATCGGGTCCTAACGATTTAACTGCCTGAACAAACGACTATAGGCAACACTTAATCGATCTAGACCAGTAATTTGCGGGCGTACTAATAGGTATAGTCAGAAAAAAAATCCGAAGAAAATTTAATTAAGTCAACTAGAGTATCTTAGTTGGAGGGGACATACTCAGAGATGGAATCGGGTCCTAACAATTTAACTGCCTGAACAAACGACTATAGGCAACACTTAATCGATCTAGACCAGTAATTTGCGGGCGTACTAATAGGTATAGTCAGAAAAAAAAAACCGAAGAAAATTCAAATAAGTCAACTAGAGTATCTAAGTTGGAGGGGTCATACTCAGAGATAGAATCGGGTCCTAACGACTAAATTGCCCGAACAAACAACTATAGGCAACACTTAATCGATCTAGACCAGTAATTTGCGGGCGCACTAATAGGTATAATCAGAAAAAAAAACCGAAGAAAATTCAAATAAGTCAACTAGAGTATCTAAGTTGGAGGGGTCATACTCGGAGATAGAATCGGGTCCTAACGACTAAATTGCCTGAACAAACAACTATAGGCAACACTTAATCGATCTAGACCAGTAATTTGCGGGCCCACTAATAGGTATAGTCAGAAAAAAAATCCGACGAAAATTAAATTAAGTCAACTAGAGTATCTAAGTTAGATGGGTCATACGCCGAGATAGGATCGGGTCCTAACGATTTAACTGCCTGAACAAACGACTATAGGCAACACTTAATCGATCTAGACCAGTAATTTGCGGGCGCACTAATAGGTATAGTCAGAAAAAAAATCCGAAGAAAATTTAATGAAGTCAACTAGAGAAACTAAGTTGGAGGGCATATTCAGAGATAAAATCGGGTCCTAACGATTTAGTTGCCTGAACAAACGACAATAGGCAACACTTAATCGATCTGGACCAGTAATTTGCGGGCGCACAATTAGGTATAGTCAGAAAAGAAATCCGAAGAAATTGTAATGAAGTCAACTAGAGAAACTAAGTTGGAGGGGACATATTCAGAGATAGAATCGGGTCCTAACGATTTAACTGCGTGAACAAACGACTATAGGCAACACTTAATCGATCTAGACCAGTAATTTGCGGGCGTACTAATAGGTATTGTCGGAAAAAAAATCCGAAGAAAATTTAATTAAGTCAACTAGAGTATCTAAGTTGGAGGGGACATACTCAGAGATGGAATCGGGTCCTAACAATTTAACTGCCTGAACAAACGACTATAGGCAACACTTAATCGATCTAGACCAGTAATTTGCGGGCGTACTAATAGGTATAGTCAGAAAAAAAACCGAAGAAAATTCAAATAAGTCAACTAGAGTATCTAAGTTGGAGGGGTCATACTCAGAGATAGAATCGGGTCCTAACGACTAAATTGCCCGAACAAACAACTATAGGCAACACTTAATCGATCTAGACCAGTAATTTGAGGGCGCACTAATAGGTATAGTCAGAAAAAAAATCCGACGAAAATTAAATTAAGTCAACTAGAGTATCTAAGTTGGAGGGGTCATACTCAGAGATATAATCGGGTCCTAACGATTTAACTGCCTGAACAAACGACTATAGGCAACACTTAATCGATCTATACCAGTAATTTGCGGGCGCACTAATAGGTATAGTCAGAAAAAAAAACCGAAGAAAATTTAAATAAGTCAACTAGAGTATCTAAGTTGGAGAGGTCATACTCAGAGATAGAATCGGGTCCTAACGACTAAATTGCCTGAACAAACAACTATAGGCAACACTTAATCGATCTAGACCAGTAATTTGCGGGCGCACAAATAGGTATAGTCAGAAAAAAAATCCGATTTTTTTTTTATTAAGTCAACTAGAATATCTAAGTTGGAGGGGACATACTCAGAGATAGAATCGGATCCTAACGATTTAACTGCCTGAACAAACGACTATAGGCAACACTTAATCGATCTAGACCAGTAATTTGCGGGCGCACTAATAGGTATAGTCAGAAAAAAAACCGAACAAAATTTAATGAAGTCAACTACGCACGTCACGTCACATAGTTTTATGGGTGCGTTCGGAAATATTTTCGTAGATTATTTTATCGGTTCTGTAAATATATGTAGTATTTTAGCGTACTTTATGTATTTTGTATATTACAAGAACAGGCAAAATATATAGTACGGGTGGCAAAACCTTAGCCAGAGATAAGAAAATTTTCATAAATACATTGAATGTTGAAATGAGAGTCAAAGTCTACGGTTTCCGAACGCGTTTTAGAGGATTTATGATATGTGTGTAGATAATAGTAGTTTATGCAACTGGTACATAATAAGGGGTATTAAAACACGAGTGTGTTTTATGAAATGAGCCGAAGGCGAGTTTCATAATTGACCGAGTGAAACGAAGGTCTCTGTTTTAGCTTCGACAAAAATGCTTTCGTATGTCCGGATTTCCGGTTGTCTTCGTCTACAGGTCGCATTTTTCAACCGATTCTCGTGAAATTTGATGAGCAGGTTCGAAAAAAAAAGAAATTTTTTGTCGAGTCAATTTTCTCTCCTCTACTGGTCGCTATTCTCAACCGATTCTCGTGAAATTTTGTGAGCAGGTTTTATGACTGACTACATATACTTTTATTAAATAAAGAAAAAGAGCCTACATATATGCCAAGAGTCCGAGTGATTATTCCGTTAATGAAAAAATTATCAAAAACTTTCAAACCGATCGATCTCAATAATCCATTTCATACCCAACCAGTTAAAAAATATAACTACAATTCTGACATTGTAATGTTAACCACTCTCATACGCTCGTAGAGTCGCTTTACTTCCCATACGTTACAGGCTCAAAAGACTTACGATCAGGTACATTATGACTGATATGAATTAGGTATATGAGTAATATAATGAATATCATCTCATATATATACATTTCAGACGATCTCGGAAAAGGATCGTGGTAACTATCGGCGCTTTATACCTAAACAGAAGTTATTTATTAATGTGTTTTAGTGATACGATTGTGGTAAATAATCTTACCGACATCGACGCACCAAGACGCCGGGGCGTATAGACGCGGGCATCTCCATTAGGTCATATGTTTATTAGGTTACTGTCAATTTCATACGTAGAAATGATATACTTAACCATTTAAATGATAATAATTATAACATAAAGTCTTTTACACACCTACATAATAAATACGATAGCAGAGAGCTAGTCAACGTCTGCCGGAAATAAAAATCTGAGACAGTTTTATTAGGCAGGCGTCCGGCCGGTGACACACATCATTTTAAACCAATAACTCAGTTTATTTAGACTCTATCAACCATTAAAAGTCCCTGTAAAGTGTACACCCTGGCGAGTGCTGTCTCTGGGTACTTATCCCTTGCATTTCATTAAGGTGACAAAAGGTAAGGGCCTCTTCGTGTTGGCTATGTGGTACTCGTTGGTACTTCGGCTCCACGCACGCCTCGCCTCCCAAATGTAAAAGAATTACGCTATCACAGTCTTCCAATTATAATGATATGCCCATATAAAATTATAACAATATAAACTCAATTAGATTTAAGAAATCGGCCAATGGGGCCACGCGAAATGTAGGGTTCCGTACTTGTCCACCCGATACTTTATGTGGACTATAAAGTTTGCAATATCGGGTAGAGTCAGCCCGACCCAGGTCAGACCTAGCTGAGTTTTTGCTGGACTCTTATCAGCAAGGCTATAGGTTTAGTGAACCAGCGACAAAACTCCCAGTAGCTCGATTCCACTGACACCTCAGATTTGGTTGATATCGCTCAACCAATCTCACTGGAGCGCAAATTCTTAGAGTATTCCGCGTGGTCGTGTCGGAGGTTTCCCCTGGATTTTCCTTAGGCCACTCTTCAACCGCGCACTCCTATCGTATTATTGGCCACGGCTTATAAAGAAAAGAAAGAAAAAGAAAAGAAACATTTATTCGTGATAAAGCCCTAGTCAGGTTTAAAAAAAAATGCAAACATATATTTACTATGTTATTGACAGAATTAACAACATTATCTAAGGTAATCAACGGAAATTGCTTTTGCAAAGTACATTTCTTAATGTCCGACTATTATTGGTTAAATAGTAATGTCTACTTAGCTGTGATAATTTCCTATGCCGTATTGGACTTTATTTTCTTTCATATTTTGTTAGTACAATGTATTTATCAATTTAATCCAAATAATTTATTTCATCCTTTCCACCCTTTAAATTCCTTGCACCCCATAAATATTAGTAAAACATAGTAAATATAACATATTTATAATTAAAGATTAGATTAGACATCGCTTTTTAGCATCATAAAGGAATTCGTTGTGAACCCAAATCTCATATTTATGTTATTGTTAAAAATAATCGCCATTCTTTAAAAAAAAAACGTAGCATATTCGTAGCGTGTGTGCAATGTAGGTTATAATTATCCACCCGTTCCATTATGCGAACTTCAAAATTATGCAACTAACAAGATTGTCATATAACTAATCAATGAAAACGGTACAAAAGTTTGTTTTCCAAGTGTACCTATTTCTTCATTTCGGCTATCCTAACCTAACCTATCACCTACTCATTAAGTAGTACGTATAGGATAGGTTTCCTTTTACATTCATTATCTATTTTACTTAAAAAAATCGCATGCCCTGTAGCCAGATATTGTAACTATTCAAAAATAAATAAAAATTTGAAATCCCAAAATATTTGTGATAATTCCTGCTCCACCTGATGGGGATTGCAAGAAAAAAATTGCATACCCACGTTACTCCGTTTTGCCGGCGTGATTGATACGAGTATGTAATGCGAGATTACAGCTTTTTACTCGTAGAACTTAACACATTCATTACCGACGACTGCTACGCGCTACGCTCGTAGCTGATCACATGGTTTTTCCGCTTTGTAGCGAAAAGCTGTCCATGAACGAGGATCCCGACTATCGGGTCCTCGCTCTGAATGTGTTAAGGTTACAAGATAAGCCGCGGATGGACGGGCGGACGGACATGCCAGTTTACTACGGAACCCTAAAACAAAATAGGTAAGTCAAGGGACACAATCGTCAATTATGTAGGTTTTAAATCCCAAACGGACGGAGTCAGCGCGCGTACTACTAGAGGAATTTAAACCTTCAGTGTTTGATGTAACTGTGTGGTGTGAATCCTACATTATATGTACGAGTAGGTAGGCTATTTATGGACCGAATTAATAAATTATCGATTCAGCTGGTTTTTTTTCTATGATTGTAACATTTGTAACAATTCTTGCCCCAGATATACAGGTTTAGGTACCTGCCGCTGTCTTATGTAATCTTTTTAGGATATGATTGAGATCCAGCTGATACTTTATAAAACTGTCATCTACTGGATTTGAAGGTCAGATGAGATGGCAGTCGCTTTCGTAAATATAGTACCTACGCCAAATCCTGGGATAACGTTAGGTTAAGCCCTGTCCTTGGGTATCCTTTAGGAACGTAATGATAGGGGTTTAGAAATTATTAATGCCTAATATTTATTTCATTAAAAAAAAAGCAAGATAACATAACCCAATACATGGCACTTTCGATCCTATCTCATAATGACAGAGATGATCAATAGGTATCATCAATTAGACATAAGCTAGTCTTAAGTTTATTGTTTTATGACGATGTATATTATTATTGAATTAAAAAAAAAATTAGACATAGACGTAGAAAAACTTTATTCAACATCACATTTATATATATGTTATAACTTAAGAAAGGCAAAAATAAAAAGTAACATTAGTTCTTAATTCTCATTGGTTCTTAAACTTTTAGTGATAAGGGACCATTTGACTTTTTTTTTGTCTTGCCATGGACCACCTCTTATTTCCCGGTCCGGCGACGGCTCCGCTCCCTCATAGCGCAACTCTCGCGAGCCGTTGTTTTGTTGATTCGTAAACACTTATTTAATATTTTTCTGATGGCTTTGCGGACCATTTTGGGTGCTCCCAGGGATAGGACCGCGGACCACCGGTTAAGAACCACTGCTTAGGTAAACAGGCATGAAGGTGTCGAACATAGGAACGTTTACCTTGGTTATTTATAATAAACTAGCATTTTATGGACTTGAATTCAGTCCTATGGAGTAACGCGTAAGGTATTTTATTTAAAAAAAAAGTAAAACTTTTAGTAAGAATTTTAAACTTGGGTGGATATCCGCCCACACGCATTTTCCAGTTATGACATCATTAATGATGGCGGGCCGGTCAATCTCTGAACGCTTATTATATGTCTTAACACCTGATATTTTTGCATGTAAATTAAGTCTATCTTGTAATCCCTTCGTCTGCGTACGTAGCCGGAGCTTCGTAACCAGTTGCGGATCGCATAATTTTTCGGCAGTTTACGCATGCAGTTGCAGTCGATATCTATTTCATTCTTTTACGAAACCTATTTTTAAAGTGAATAGAGATATGTAATTAAACTGTCACTTAAAATGTATAAACAGTGATTTTGTTAAAATAACTTCTCATATTACTCTTTTAAAAAAATAGGTAGTATATCTATAGGCAAGAGGCATATATTTTTTTCAAACTCCTCTAATTACAATACAATACAATGGGTCATCAAGAGATTTAGGTTCGCGTCTTTCCTGTGGACATATTAAAAGTTAAGGGCTACAAAGCTTAATTTTAGATTGGACTAGTAACCCGCATCAACAGCGTCTCCGTTTCTATTAATCCACGTGATAAAAGCATAACTTACATGCACATAAGCCGTTAACTATTGACCACAGAAGGGACGACTTTTGTTTTTCAAGTCTTTATTACCATCCTCCTCCTCGTTACGTCTAATTACGTTTGGATATGAGGATATAACGAAATATTTGGCGTATAGGTCCCGTGCTTTGGAAGGCACGTTAAGCCGTTGATCCCGGTTCCTGTCTATGGCAGCAGTCGTTAAGCAAAGTTGGAGGCCTTCGGGCGGCTTGAGAACGTCTAACAGTCAAGTTGCCCACTCACTTGACAAAACCTAATCCCAATAAGGTCTAGTTTCCCCTCGGGGTTGGAAGGTCAGATGGCAGTCGCTTTCGTAAAAACTAGTGCCTACGCCAATATCTTGGAATTAGGTAGCGGACCCCAGGCATCCTTCAGGATGCAACTGTACTGGGATAACGCTAGGAGGATGATGATGATGATGATGATAGGTATTTAAAAAAAACGTTAGGGTGACCACCAATTATGGACACTTTAAGAACAAGCACCAATAATGGACACTTCAAACCTTATTCAAAGATCAGTTTCAAATTGATTGTTGTATAAAAAATGGATGACTCTTATTTTCTTTTACATAAGAGTTAATGTACATCATTGGGCCTTGTCCATTACTGGTGGTGTCACCCTATTTCTTTACCTGTCAGAAAGAACCAAAACTTGGCGTGTTCTGAAAACGATTTTTATTTTTTACGAAGCCACTGGGTAAAATGTAATGGTGTGGTAGTTATTTATAGGAATAACTCAATGGAGCCCTTTCGTTTTATTATAATTACTCAATGGGTTTTTGTAGATTTATTTTTAATACAAAAAATGATGTCTGTTCTTAGTTAAGCAACGGCGGCCGTGCTCTGCTGTCTAGGACGGCAGTCGTTAAGTCAAGTTAGAGGTCCTAGGGCGGCTTAAAAACTTCTAATAGTCAAGTTACCCACTCACTTGTTTCGCCCTTGGATTGCAAGGTCAGATGGCAGCCGCTTCAGTAAAAACTAGTGCCTACGACAAATCTTGGGATTAGGTAGCGGACCCCCAGCATCCTTCAGGTTGCAAGTGTACTGGGATAACGCAAGGATGATAAAGAAGATGATGACAAAAAAAAAATAACTTGCTAAACTTTCCATCATTCAAAAAACGCTGACGGTTTAACTGCCTTATTAACCTGAAAATTCTGATAACCACTGTTTATTTGGCTTACTGTCGGTTGGGAACAAATGGTAGAAATTGGACATTAGCAGGGATTGGTAAATCCAATGCTTATTTACCTAATCCTTGGCTTCGGCGTAAGTATTTCAATGTAAGTACCTACGTAGGTATATGTATACGGAAGCTGACTCAATATATTTTTTTAATGAATTTCACACGATTTTGCCATACCAATTAAAGTATTTAAATTACGATTTATTACGATCTTTGCAAAAATATCTTAGATAATACGGCGATACTCTTGGACACGGCGCGGAAAGTCAGGAGGTTCATCTCTCTGTCACCCTAACCACCGAGCTTAGGCCCTGTATCGCTGCTGACGGCACCCTAGGTTAGGTTTTTACAATGTTTTTATGTTTTGTAAATGTGTTTTTTTTATATTTTACTTTTCATAGAAATAATAAGCAAGCCTAATATGATGATAAAAAAGGGGTAATAATATTATAAAACTAAATCTATAACACGACCTCGAGGCATTTGTACCAAGGGTGCTGGCGAGGTTATAGCGGCCGAAATATTTAAATGAACTATTTGAAGTTATTTTCTATGCTACACACCTACACCGACCTACCAAATGTAATACAAATGTATATTTTCTGAAAAAATAGCTATCATAGATATACCTATCTCAAACTTGCTAATTGATACTGCTGCGGCTACTTTAACCCTTTACTTGGCATGGACACATAATTATAGTGTAATTGTTAAAATATGACAACAGTTCTGAGATTTAGGCTCAAAAATATGTTAGAAAAAATTATTTAAAAAAATCGAATGTTTTCAGTTTTCCTGAAAATCAATGTATATTACAGTATACAATGCCAAGTTTAGTATTGTATAATACACGTACAGGACAAACTGAGCATGTGTGGCGTTTGCATGCCTCAGTTGTCCAGTGATCGCGAAGGGGTAGATTGCGCTTGCTCATAGAAAAAAAATCCTCTTATACGCAATGAAAGATTAGTACATTTTATTGTATTGTATAAATCAGAGCCTTGCCTCTGGCGTACCAAAGGCACAGAACATCAGGATTGAAACAAAAAAGCAGTGACATTACGAAAAGCCCTTTCATTGCTTGCTTGCTATGTTTTACCCTAATAGTGCTGCGTCAGCATCAAGCACAGCAGACGAACGGTGCCATGGTTACAGCTCAGAGTGTGCACAGGTTTACCGCTACCGGGTTTGTGCTCAACCTAGCCGGGCTTTATACCTGATCAGTTGAACTGTACAGGCAAATCTGCGCAAGCATACCCTAAGTGTGTATGGCCAGCTTTATTTAAACTTACTATGACTTTCCAATCATTATTATCATCATCCTCCTAGCGTTATCCCAGTACAGTTGCATCCTGAAGGATGCCTGGGGTCCGCTACCTAATCCCAAGATTTTAGCGTAGGCACTAGTTTTTATGGAAGCGACTGCCGTCTGACCTTCCAACCCCGAGGGGAAACTAGACCTTATTGGGATTAGGTTTTGTCAAGTGAGTGGGCAACTTGACTGTTAATAGTTCAAGCTGATACAGTGATTTTGTAATTAGAACGTGACACACTTTAATAAATTCCAACTTTGTAGGATTCCGGAAGGAAGGAACCCTTATAGTTTTGCAATGTCCGTCCCCGTCCATCCGTCCATCCCCGACTTAGCTCAGTGACCACTAGTACCAGAAAAGTGTAATTTGGCATGAGTATACATATCATAACGCTGACAAAACGGTAGAATAAAATCTTGAAAAAAATATTTTTTTAGTTGATTTCCCTACTCGTAAAGTGGTGGTGCATTTTTTTTCTTTTGCAATTTTCATCATAATCCGTTCAGCTGCTGCTTTATGTGATTGAGTACCTAACCAACATCCTAACATCTAAACTCTCGCATTTGGAATATTTAGTAGAATAATTTAACATTATTCGGAATAGGCACAGTTATTTATACGTGCGTAAGTAATATAGAGTTGTTGACACTTCCGAAGATGAAGGGGGACCATTACTTGTAGCCATTTTATTGATTTGATTGGAACATATTAATGTTATATATTGAAATTAAATCGGTGTGGAATTTATATGAAATGAATGAAACTTTCATAAATTTTACGTGCCAGCTGTAGGTACATATGAAAAATAAGTGTCTAAACTAATCAAAGTGAAGCAATTTCCATTTAATAGGTACCGACCGAGTCAATCAAGCGAGCCATACCTACATAAGAGTATAAATCATTATATCGATACAAATTCAAAATCGTGCCAGCATTCATTTATAGTCCCTATTCCGTCCCTATATCGCCGCATACCAGGTAGAGTCAGTCCGACCCAAGTCGGGCCTAGCTTAGCTTCTTGGTGAACTGGTTCTCAGCTAGACTAGGTTTAGTGAACCAGAGACAACCCCTTAGTATCGCCATACAGCGAGGAAACGCTGCCAGCGTTCTTGGCACCATGCCACAAGGGCCTTTTTTAGACTTTTATTCGTTTTATTTTATATTTGTAATAGTTTAATTTAGTTTTTGTTAATTCATGTATTAATCGTTTGAATACAAAATACTTGTTATTTTCTGTTCACTGAAAATAATACAAAAAGACTAAGAAGATTTAAGTCATCATCATCATCATCAGCCTATATATGTCCCACTGCTGGGCACAGGCCTCCTCTCATAGATGAGAGGGATTGGGCAGTCGTCCCCACGCTGGCCCAGAGCGAGTTGGGGACTTCACATACAACTTTGAATTCCTTCGCGGATGTATGCAGGTTTCCTCACGATGTTTTCCTTCACCGAAAAGCTAACGGTAAATATCAAATGATATTACGTACATAAGTTCCGAAAAACTCATTGGTACGAGCTGGGATTCGAACCCACGACCGCCGCTTGACAGCCGCATGCTTGAACCACTGGGCTACCGTAGCTTATAAGAAGCTTTTATTTTTTTAAAGAAGATTTAAGTAAAACTTATAAAAAGCGATCTCTTCGAAAGTTGGGTCCATTGGAATTTTGGGGTTGCATTTAGGGACATCGATTTTTGTTCGGTAGTTTATACATACTGTCATAAAGTAGTGAAGTAAGAGTAACGTTCCTGTGCTTGACATTGACTCATAATCAGTTTATCGGAATTTTCGTAGCATTTTTGAGCTGTCATAGGGACTTCTCATTTATCGACTGTACCAACGTACAAACATATTTTTTCTGGCTTTATAGGCCAGGCCCAATAAAGTGATATACGTGCGCGGTTGGAGATTAGCTTCAACCGAATTTGAGATGTGAGTGGAATCGAGTTTTGTCGCTGGTTCACTAAACCTAGTCTAGCTGAGAAGAGTTCAGAAAGATGCTAAGCTAGGCCCGAGTTGGGTCGGACTGACTCTACCCGGTATGCGGCGATATAGGGACGGAATAGGGACTACAAATGAATGCCGGGTTGTCACGATCGTGCGGTGGACGTCCCTGTCAGCGGGAATGGCCAAGTGCACGGCTCGTGTATAAGTGCAGCGTTCCATCTTTGCTAATCAGTAATCGCCGAGTTCGTATAAAAATCTTAGAATAATGATGCTGATTTGAAATAAAAAAGATAGATCTTTCCTTCCCACCATGCCATCATTTTCATGTGTCTGTCTTCGAAATCAGACTGACGGGGACATGAAATAAAAGCCATACCCTAGAGAATCTAGAGATGTTACTGTTAGTACGATACTTAGATCTACATAAATGTCAAATCCCATACTAATCATGATATGAAAATATGCCTAACCACGTTTGAAAAGTTATGTGATTACCCCGCTGGTTATGTTTTTAAAAATGCACGATGTACGTACTATATTTGAGAATTTAACATTACTTGTTTATAGATAGAGAATGCTTTTTAAGCGATCTGTTAACAAATCGAATCAATAAAAGTGAGGCAACGAGCTTACGAATCGCCTGGAACAGAAAACGTTCCTAAGCTACGGTGTCTGCTTGTCAAATCAGACCAACTGTATGTTTGTTTGCCACCGTCATGACATTAAAAAAAAAGCTTCAGTAGCTATTTTGTGTACGACATCGCTATCTATTTTAATTATAGGTATAAGGCTAACGGCCACTCTTCCTACGCTACGGCCAGTTTGTCAAATCAGGGTAAACTCTAAAACTACTGAACCGATTTTAATGCTGTTTTCACCTGATTAAAGCTTGATTCCTGAGAAAAGTTTTTATCTATTAATTGTGTGTATTTTTGCGCTCATATATTCAAATACGTACTTAGGACGGGACGCGTCGCTGGTACGGTAATGAACAAACTCGTAGCATTTTCAAATCCAAATATCTCCGTTCACACAGCAATCCGAGACTGACCACCATACTAACTATTTATCGTCTTGCTGAGACCTATCCAACGAGGCATTGTACAGGCAGTTAAATTATAAGGACCCGATTCTATCTCGGCGTATGACCCCTCCAACTCAGATACTCTAGTTGACTTATTTAAATTTTCTTCGTATTTTTTTTCTGACTATACCTATTTATGCGTCCTCAAATTTTCCATCTAGATCGATTGAGTATATCCTATTGTCGTTTGTTCAGGCAGTTCAATCGTTAGGACCCGATTCTATCTCTGATTATGTCCCCTCCAACTAAGCTACTCTAGTTGACTTAATTAAATTTTCTTCGGATTTTTTTTCTGACTATACCTATTTGTGCGCCCGCAAATTACTGGTCTAGATCGATTAAGTGTTGCGTATAGTCGTTTGTTCAGGCAGTTAAATCGTTAGGACTCGATTCTATCACGGCGTATGACCCCTCCAACTTAGATAATCTAGTTGACTTATTTAAATTTTCTTCGGATTGTTTTTTCTAACTATACCTATTTGTGCGCCCGCAAATTACTGGTCTACATCGATTAAGTGTTGCCTATAGTCGTTTGTTCAGGCAGTTCAACCGTTAGGACCCGATTCCATCTCTGAGCATGTACCCTCCAACTTAGATACTCTAGTTGACTTGTTCATTTTTTCTTCGGATTTTTTTTCTGACTATACATATTTGAGTGCCCGCAAGTTACCAGTCTAGATCGATTAAGTATTGCCTATAGTCGTTTGTTCAGGCAGTAAAATCGTAAGGACCCGATTCTATCTCGGCGTGTGACCCATCCAACTTAGATACTCTAGTTGACTTAATTAAATTTTCTTCGGATTTTTTTTCTGACTATACCTATTAGTGCGCCCGCAAATTACTAGTCTAGATCGATTAAGTGTTGCCTATAGTCGTATGTTCAGGCAGTTAAATCGTTAGGACCCGATTCTATCTCTGAGTATGTCCCCTCCAACTTAGATACTCTAGTTGACTTAATTTAATTTTCGTCGGATTTTTTTTCTGACTATACCTATTAGTGCGCCCGCAAATTACTGATCTAGATCAATTAAGTGTTGCCTATAGTTGTTTGTTCAGGCAATTTAGTCGTTAGGACCCGATTCTATCTCTGAGTATGACCCCTCCAACTTAGATACTCTAGTTGACTTATTTAAATTTTCTTCGGATTTTTTTTCTGGCTATACCTATTTGTGCGCCCTCAAATTACTGATCTAGATCGATTAAGTGTTGCCTATAGTGGTTAGTTCAGGCAGTTAAATCGTTAGGACCCGATTCTATCTCTGAGTATGTCCCCTCCAACTTAGTTTCTCTAGTTGTCTTCATTAAATTTTCTTCGGTTTTTTTTTCTGACTATACCTATTAGTGCGCCCGCAAATTACTGGTATAGATCGATTAAGTGTTGCCTATAGTCGTTTGTTCATGCAGTTAAATCGTTAGGACCCGATTCTATCTCTGAATATGTCCCCTCCAACTTAGTTTCTCTAGTTGACTTCATTAATTTTTCTTCGGATTTTTTTTCTGACTATACCTGTTAGTGCGCCCGCAAATTACTGGTCTAGATCGATTAAGTGTTGCCTATAGTCGTTTGTTCAGGCAGTTAAATCGTTAGGACCCGATTCTATCTCTGAATATGTCCCCTCCAACTTAGTTTCTCTAGTTGACTTCATTACAATTTCTTCGGATTTTTTTTCTGACTATACCTATTAGTGCGCCCGCAAATTACTGGTCTAGATCGATTAAGTGTTGCCTATAGTCGTTTGTTCAGGCAGTTAAATCGTTAGGACCCGATTCTATCTCTGAGTATGACCCCTCAAACTTAGATACTCTAGTTGAATTAACAAAATTTTCTTCGGATTTTTTTTCTGACTATACCTGTTAGTGCGCCCGCAAATTACTGGTCTAGATCGATTAAGTGTTGCCTATAGTCGTTTGTTCAGGCAGTTAAATCGTTAGGACCCGATTCTATCTCTGAATATGTCCCCTCCAACTTAGTTTCTCTAGTTGACTTCATTACAATTTCTTCGGATTTCTTTTCTGACTATACCTAATTGTGCGCCCGCAAATTACTGGTCCAGATCGATTAAGTGTTGCCTATTGTCGTTTGTTCAGGCAACTAAATCGTTAGGACCCGATTCTATCTCTGAATATGTCCCCTCCAACTTAGTTTCTCTAGTTGACTTCATTAAATTTTCTTCGGATTTTTTTTCTGACTATACCTATTAGTGCGCCCGCAAATTACTGGTCTAGATCGATTAAGTGTTGCCTATAGTCGTTTGTTCAGGCAGTTAAATCGTTAGGACCCGATCCTATCTCGGCGTATGACCCATCTAACTTAGATACTCTAGTTGAATTAACAAAATTTTCTTCGGATTTTTTTTCTGACTATACCTATTAGTGCGCCCGCAAATTACTGGTCCAGATCGATTAAGTGTTACCTATAGTCGTTTGTTCAGGCAGTTAATTCGTTAGGACCCGATCCTATCTCTGAGTATGACCCCTTAAACTTAGATACTCTAGTTGAATTAATTAAATTTTCTTCGGATTTTTTTTCTGACTATACCTACCTTGTGTGCCCGCAAGTTACTGGTCTAGATCGATTGACTGTTGCCTATAGTCGTTATTTCAGGCAGTTAAATCGTTAGGACCCGATTCTATCTCTGAATATGTCCCCTCCAACTTAGTTTCTCTAGTTGACTTCATTAATTTTTCTTCGGATTTTTTTTCTGACTATACCTGTTAGTGCGCCCGCAAATTACTGGTCTAGATCGATTAAGTGTTGCCTATAGTCGTTTGTTCAGGCAGTTAAATCGTTAGGACCCGATTCTATCTCTGAATATGTCCCCTCCAACTTAGTTTCTCTAGTTGACTTCATTAATTTTTCTTCGGATTTTTTTTCTGACTATACCTGTTAGTGCGCCCGCAAAATACTGGTCCAGATCGATTAAGTGTTGCCTATTGTCGTTTGTTCAGGCAACTAAATCGTTAGGACCCGATTCTATCTCTGAATATGTCCCCTCCAACTTAGTTTCTCTAGTTGACTTCATTACAATTTCTTCGGATTTCTTTTCTGACTATACCTAATTGTGCGCCCGCAAATTACTGGTCCAGATCGATTAAGTGTTGCCTATTGTCGTTTGTTCAGGCAACTAAATCGTTAGGACCCGATTCTATCTCTGAATATGTCCCCTCCAACTTAGTTTCTCTAGTTGACTTCATTAAATTTTCTTCGGATTTTTTTTCTGACTATACCTATTAGTGCGCCCGCAAATTACTGGTCTAGATCGATTAAGTGTTGCCTATAGTCGTTTGTTCAGGCAGTTAAATCGTTAGGACCCGATTCTATCTCTGAGTATGACCCCTCAAACTTAGATACTCTAGTTGAATTAATTAAATTTTCTTCGGATTTTTTTTCTGACTATACCTGTTAGTGCGCCCGCAAATTACTGGTCTAGATCGATTAAGTGTTGCCTATAGTCGTTTGTTCAGGCAGTTAAATCGTTAGGACCCGATTCTATCTCTGAATATGTCCCCTCCAACTTAGTTTCTCTAGTTGACTTCATTACAATTTCTTCGGATTTCTTTTCTGACTATACCTAATTGTGCGCCCGCAAATTACTGGTCCAGATCGATTAAGTGTTGCCTATTGTCGTTTGTTCAGGCAACTAAATCGTTAGGACCCGATTCTATCTCTGAATATGTCCCCTCCAACTTAGTTTCTCTAGTTGACTTCATTAAATTTTCTTCGGATTTTTTTTCTGACTATACCTATTAGTGCGCCCGCAAATTACTGGTCTAGATCGATTAAGTGTTGCCTATAGTCGTTTGTTCAGGCAGTTAAATCGTTAGGACCCGATCCTATCTCGGCGTATGACCCATCTAACTTAGATACTCTAGTTGAATTAACAAAATTTTCTTCGGATTTTTTTTCTGACTATACCTATTAGTGCGCCCGCAAATTACTGGTCCAGATCGATTAAGTGTTACCTATAGTCGTTTGTTCAGGCAGTTAATTCGTTAGGACCCGATCCTATCTCTGAGTATGACCCCTCAAACTTAGATACTCTAGTTGAATTAATTAAATTTTCTTCGGATTTTTTTTCTGACTATACCTACCTTGTGTGCCCGCAAGTTACTGGTCTAGATCGATTGACTGTTGCCTATAGTCGTTATTTCAGGCAGTTAAATCGTTAGGACCCGATTCTATCTCTGAATATGTCCCCTCCAACTTAGTTTCTCTAGTTGACTTCATTAATTTTTCTTCGGATTTTTTTTCTGACTATACCTGTTAGTGCGCCCGCAAAATACTGGTCTAGATCGATTAAGTGTTGCCTATAGTCGTTTGTTCAGGCAGTTAAATCGTTAGGACCCGATTCTATCTCTGAATATGTCCCCTCCAACTTAGTTTCTCTAGTTGACTTCATTAAATTTTCTTCGGATTTCTTTTCTGACTATACCTAATTGTGCGCCCGCAAATTACTGGTCCAGATCGATTAAGTGTTGCCTATTGTCGTTTGTTCAGGCAACTAAATCGTTAGGACCCGATTCTATCTCTGAATATGTCCCCTCCAACTTAGTTTCTCTAGTTGACTTCATTACAATTTCTTCGGATTTCTTTTCTGACTATACCTAATTGTGCGCCCGCAAATTACTGGTCCAGATCGATTAAGTGTTGCCTATTGTCGTTTGTTCAGGCAACTAAATCGTTAGGACCCGATTCTATCTCTGAATATGTCCCCTCCAACTTAGTTTCTCTAGTTGACTTCATTAAATTTTCTTCGGATTTTTTTTCTGACTATACCTATTAGTGCGCACGCAAATTACTGGTCTAGATCGATTAAGTGTTGCCTATAGTCGTTTGTTCAGGCAGTTAAATCGTTAGGACCCGATTCTATCTCTGAGTATGACCCCTCAAACTTAGATACTCTAGTTGAATTAACAAAATTTTCTTCGGATTTTTTTTCTGACTATACCTATTAGTGCGCCCGCAAATTACTGGTCCAGATCGATTAAGTGTTACCTATAGTCGTTTGTTCAGGCAGTTAATTCGTTAGGACCCGATCCTATCTCTGAGTATGACCCCTCAAACTTAGATACTCTAGTTGAATTAACAAAATTTTCTTCGGATTTTTTTTCTCACTATACCTACCTTGTGTTCCCGCAAGTTACTGGTCTAGATCGATTGACTGTTGCCTATAGTCGTTTGTTGAGGCAGTTAAATCGTTAGGACCCGATTCTATCTCGACGTATGACCCCACCAACTTAGATACTCTAGTTGACTTATTTAAATTTTCTTTGAATTTTTTTCTGACTATACCTACCTTGTGTGCCCGCAAATTACTGGTCTAGATCGATTAAGTGTTGCCTATAGTCGTTTGTTCAGGCAGTTAAATCGTTAGGACCCGATTCTATCTCTGAGTATGACCCCTCCAACTTAGATACTCTAGTTGACTTATTTAAATTTTCTTCGGATTTTTTTTCTGGCTATACCTATTTGTGCGCCCTCAAATTACTGGTCTAGATCGATTAAGTGTTGCTTATAGTGGTTTGTTCAGGCAGTTAAATCGTTAGGACCCGATTCTTTCTCTGAGTTTTTCCCCTCCAACTTAGATATTCTAGTTGACTTAATAAAATTTTCTTCGGATTTTTTTTCTGACTATACCTATTTGTGCGCCCGCAAATTACTGGTCTAGATCGATTAACTGTTGCCTATAGTTGTTTATTCAGGCAATTTAGTCGTTAGGACCCGATTCTATCTCTGAGTATGACCTCTCCAACTTAGATACTCTAGTTGACTTATTTAAATTTTCTTCGGTTTTTTTTTCTGACTATACCTATTAGTGCGCCCGCAAATTACTGGTATAGATCGATTAAGTGTTGCCTATAGTCGTTTGTTCAGGTAGTTAAATCGTTAGGACCCGATTCTATCTCTGAGTATATCCCCTCCAACTTAGATACTCTAGTTGATTTAATTTAATTATCGTCGGATTTCTTTTCTGACTATACCTATTTGTGCGCCCACTAGTTACTGGTCTAGATCGATTAAGTGTTGCCTATAGTCGTTTGTTCAGGCAGTTAAATCGTTAGGACCCGATTCTATCTCTGAATATGTCCCCTCCAACTTAGTTTCTCTAGTTGACTTCATTACAATTTCTTCGGATTTCTTTTCTGACTATACCTAATTGTGCGCCCGCAAATTACTGGTCCAGATCGATTAAGTGTTGCCTATTGTCGTTTGTTCAGGCAACTAAATCGTTAGGACCCGATTCTATCTCTGAATATGTCCCCTCCAACTTAGTTTCTCTAGTTGACTTCATTAAATTTTATTCGGATTTTTTTTCTGACTATACCTATTAGTGCGCCCGCAAATTACTGGTCTAGATCGATTAAGTGTTGCCTATAGTCGTTTGTTCAGGCAGTTAAATCGTTAGGACCCGATTCTATCTCTGAGTATGACCCCTCAAACTTAGATACTCTAGTTGAATTAACAAAATTTTCTTCGGATTTTTTTTCTGACTATACCTATTTGTGCGCCCGCAAATTACTGATCTAGATCCATTAAGTGTTGCCTATAGTCGTTTGTTCAGGCAGTTAAATCGTTAGGACCCGATCCTATCTCTGAGTATGACCCCTCAAACTTAGATACTCTAGTTGAATTAATTAAATTTTCTTCGGATTTTTTTTCTAACTATACCTACCTTGTGTGCCCGGAAGTTACTGGTCTAGATCGATTAACTGTTGCCTATAGTCGTTTGTTCAGGCAGTTAAATCGTTAGGACCCGATCCTATCTCGGCGTATGACCCCTCAAACTTAGATACTCTAGTTGAATTAATAAAATTTTCTTCGGATTTTTTTTCTAACTATACCTGCCTTGTGTGCCCGGAAGTTACTGGTCTAGATCGATTAACTGTTGCCTATAGTCGTTTGTTCAGGCAGTTAAATCGTTAGGACCCGATCCTATCTCGGCGTATGACCCATCCAACTTAGATACTCTAGTTGAATTAATAAAAGTTCCTTCGGATTTTTTTTCTGACTATACCTATTTGTGCGCCCGCAAATTACTGGTCCAGATCGATTAAGTGTTACCTATTGTCGTTTGTTCAGGCAGTAAAATCGTTAGGACCCGACTCTATCTCTGAATATGTCCCCTCCAACTTAGTTTCTCTAGTTGACTTCATTAAATTTTCTTCGGATTTTTTTTCTAACTATACCTATTTGTGCGCCCGCAAATTACTGGCCTAGATCGATTAAGTGTTGCCTATAGTCTTTTGTTCAGGCAGTTAAATCGTTAGGACCCGATTCTATCTCTGAATATGTCCTCTCTAACTTAGTTTCTCTAGTTGACTTCATTACAATTTCTTCGGATTTTTTTTCTGACTATACCTATTAGTGCGCCCGCAAATTACTGGTCCAGATCGATTAAGTGTTACCTATTGTCGTTTGTTCAGGCAGTAAAATCGTTAGGACCCGATTCTATCTCTGAATATGTCCCCTCCAACTTAGTTTCTCTAGTTGACTTCATTAAATTTTCTTCGGATTTTTTTTCTGACTATACCTATTAGTGCGCCCGCAAATTACTGGTCTAGATCGATTAAGTGTTGCCTATAGTCGTTTGTTCAGGCAGTTAAATCGTTAGGACCCGATTCCATCTCTAAGTATGACCCCTCCAACTTAGATACTCTAGTTGACTTATTTAAATTTTCTTCGGATTTTTTTTCTGGCTATACCTATTTGTGCGCCCTCAAATTACTGATCTAGATCGATTAAGTGTTGCCTATAGTGGTTTGTTCAGGCAGTTAAATCGTTAGGACCCGATTCTATCTCTGAGTATCTCCCCTCCAACTTAGATATTCTAGTTGACTTAATAAAATTTTCTTCGGATTTTTTTTCTGACTATACCTATTTGTGCGCCCGCAAATTACTGGTCTAGATCGAATAAGTGTTGCCTATAGTCTTTTGTTCAGGCAGTAAAATCGTTAGGACCCGATTCTATCTCTGAATATGTCCCCTCCAACTTAGTTTCTCTAGTTGACTTCATTAAATTTTCTTCGGATTTTTTTTCTGACTATTCCTATTAGTGCGCCCGCAAATTACTGGTCTAGATCGATTAAGTGTTGCCTATAGTTGTTTGTTCAGGCAGTTAAAGCGTTAGGACCCGATTCTATCTCTGGATATGTCCCCTCCAACTTAGTTTCTCTAGTTGACTACATTACAATTTTTTCGGATTTTTTTTCTGACTATACCTATTAGTGCGCCCGCAAATTACTGGTCCAGATCGATTAAGTGTTACCTATTGTCGTTTGTTCAGGCAGCTAAATCGTTAGGACCCGATTCTATCTCGGCGTATGACCCATCCAACTTAGATACTCTAGTTAATTTATTTATTTTTTCTTCAGATTTTTTTTGGCTATACCTATTTGAGTGCCCGCAAGTTACCAGTCTAGATCGATTAAGTATTGCCTATAGTCGTTTGTTCAGGCAGTTAAATCGTAAGGACCCGATTCTATTTCGGCGTATGACCCCTCTAACTTAGATACTCTAGTTGACTTGTTCAATTTTTCTTCGGATTTTTTTTCTGACTAGTCCTATTTGAGCGCCCGCATGTAAACGATTTAGATCTATCAAGAAATATATGTAGACGTGTGTTGATGCACTCACATCGTTAGGACCCGATTCCGTAAAGGCATTTGAACCCTTCCACTTGGACCTCCGTTTGACTAGTTAAATGCTTGTTCTATTTGATTTTCTAGCCAAATCTTTGTGAATGCCCATATGGTACCAGTCTAGACCGATAATTTAGTGCCTGTTGTCGTTTGTTCAGGCAGTTGAATCGATAGGATACCATTGTAACTGAGTTTATTGCACTTCGGAATGAGATACCCCAGTCAACAGTATGAATTTTCGTTTTTTTTTGTCTAAACTATTGAGGTCCTAACGATTGTAATGTCTGAACAAACGTGAACTAACGACGCCCGATGATTCCACATATTTGGTTTCGGTGATTTCGGGGTGGGGTGGTTAGCGTGAAGACAGCCACCCCACTTTAAGTTTAAAAAAAGTATGAATGAGTTGGGTCCTAACGATTTTACCTACTAAACAAACGTGAACTTACGATGAACAAACGATTCCTATATGCCATTTGCGGGCAAACGAAATGAAACTGACTTTATTGCACTTCGGAATGAGATACCCCAGTCAACAAGACCTTCAGTATGAATTTTCGTTTTTATTTTTTTGTGTCTAAACCTTTAAGGTCCTAACGATTTTAATACCTGAACAAACGTGAACTAACGACGCCCGATGACTCCACATATTTGGTTTTGGTGATTTCGGGGTGGGGTGAAGACAGCCACCCCACTATAAGTTTTAAAAAAAGTATGAAAGAGTTGGGTCCTAACGATTTTACCTACTGAACACACGTGAACTAACGATTATCTTGCTATAGGAACTAAAAAAAAACAACAATTTTGGTTTGGGGTGGTTAGCGTGAAGTTGACCACCCCATTTTGTTTTTAAAAAAAACCGAATTTAGAATCGGGTCCTAACGATTTTACCTACCGAACAAACGTGATCTAACGATGAACAAACGATTCCGATATGCCATTTGCGGGCAAATTAAATGAAACTGAGTTTATTGCACTTCGGAATGAGATACCCCAGTCAACAAGACCTACAGTATGAATTTTCGTTTTTATTTTTTTGTGTCTAAACTATTGAGGTCCTAACGATTTTAATGCCTGAACAAACGTGAACTAACGACGCCCGATGACTCCACATATTTGGTTTTGGTGATTTCGGGGTGGGGTGGTTAGCGTGAAGACAGCCACCCCACTTTAAGTTTTAAAAAAAGTATGAAAGAGTTGGGTCCTAACGATTTTACCTACTGAACAAACGTGAACTAACGATTATCTTGCTATAGGAACTAAAAAAAAACAACAATTTTGGTTTGGGGTGGTTAGCGTGAAGTTGACCACCCCATTTTGTTTTTTAAAAAAACCGATGTTAGAATCGGGTCCTAACGATTTTACCTACTGAACTAACTGAAACGTGAACTAACGATGAACAAACGATTCCGATATGCCATTTGCGGGCAAACGAAATGGGGTGGTTGTCTTCACGAGGGTGAACATTTGCAAATGTCTAGTTCCTATTTGCTTGATATTTCGTTAATGACTCAAGGTTTCAGTGGGGGTATGGTATGGTATACCTACGCAAAGTGGCTACGGGCTAATACACATATATACCTACGCATTATTATGTTTTAAAAATGACGACAACGGCAATATAGTTTTTCGAAATTGATAAATTTCAATATTGATATTGATATTCATTTATTTCATTAAACATTACATTTACATTTAATGTCAATCTATAAGAATGAATATTATGATCGTCAAGTAAGTATACAATTATAATTCATTATATTACGAATAGAAATAAAAATCAAAAACGCCGATGTTCACTGTTCATAAATTCTTTCATACAATATATTGTGTTCTCAAGCAATTTTTGTTTTAATTGGGACTGGAATTCCGATACACTGTAATATATGTATATTTGTATAATACATAGTAAATAGGTATTTTCAAACGAAATGTTTTTTTCTAGTAATATGAAGACGTGTGGCCTGATGATGTACCTGTTATCAGTGTTGCCAGAACGTGCTTTTTAGCACGGTTTTACGTGTTTTTTTGGATACGAACGTGCTTTTTACGTGTGCTCCCCAAAAACGTGCTAAAACCGTGCTTTTTTTTAAGTGCTATGGTGCTTTATGATTTTACTACTAAAAATGAGGTAACGTCGGTTTGGTACTCTCTAAAACTGTACATTTTTTTCTAACTATCATTGTGTTAAACAATTTTTCTCTCCTACACTACGCTTGGATATCCTAAAGTTAAAAGTTATGTCTTACTTGTGGTTGCAGGACAGGACTTGTCCTGCAACTGCAAGCTCTATCGTTCCTGTCGTGCAATGTATACACGATGTAAAGGCTCAATATTCCGTATGTGAATGTGACCTACCGTAAGAAAATCAGTCAAGTGCGTATCGGACTTCGCACGTTTAGGTTTCCGAACCAACCGCAAAATACACAATACAAAGTAATATAAAGTAAATTTCCAATAACAAAAACCTGTTTTATCAAAATATAAGTATTTCTTCGTAAAATACCCGTAATAATGAACAGTATCACCAAATTTCAAGTTCATTATGAGCAAAATTTTGTGGCAGACGACTGATGGACGGACGGACGGACGCGTGAGTGACAGCAATAGGAGTCATTTTGGACCCTTAATCGGGTACGGAACCGTAAAAACATGCTTTTTATTCCAAAAACGTGCTTTTTTGGACATCCGACCGTACTTTTTGGCGGAAGTGCTCTGGCAACACTGCCTGTTATATTACTTACATTTGATATTATTTTTTTTAGAAAACCGCAGCATTTTATGCTTCTCAATAAACGGGGTGTATAAGGTACTTAGTTAATTTTTAGTAACGGCAGTCAACAGAAACTTATCGAAAAAACAACTATTCAAACACGCGAATCTGAGTATATAGCCGATCAAATTATGCATAAGTAGACCATTGAAAATTCCTCGTCACAAGTCCTCCTGGAACTCGACGTTTTAGAACGCTTTTAATTCAATACACCGAAACCCTATTTGAAATTCAAAAAGTTGACCCTGACATTTATTACTATCTTTGGCAATGTTATGGTACTCCATCCAATCTTGTTTACGACAATAACAATTTGCTTCCATCAGTCGGCTGTCAGCACGGTGACCCTCTCGGCCCGGCCATTTTTAGCCTAGCAATGCATCCAAACATTTCAAATTTAACCTCTACATTCAATGTTTGGTATCTGGATGATGGTTCTCTCGGATGAGATGCGGATTCTGTCCAAAACGACCTTAATTTAATCAAAAGTAAATTCGATTCGATCGGTCTCCAGTTGAATTTCGACAAATGCGAATCAAATATTTGTAGACGGTGACTCTGTTTCTCTATCGGTCAAGCAAGCTTTTGAATCTGCAAGCCCAGGAATCAAGTTTTTAACCAAAGAATCGCTTCATTTCTGGTTTAGTAGAGAATAAAATAAGCAAGTTTGAAGAATCCGCAGACCGCCTCTTAGACATTCATGCACATAATGGCTATTTTCATACTTCCATCTAACATCAATGTAAAATTTTATGCTCGTCAATTTTTACAGGCAACACTGCCTGTAAGGTTCGGTGGTTTTGGCGTGAGGCAAAACGTCAAAGTCGCTCTCCCATCGTTCTTGTCCTCGACACATAACTCACTGTCGCTACGTCTTATCGGTAAAATTTTATCTCCGTTGCTCTCCGATTTTAAGCTAGCCTATTTGTCCGAGGCCAAGGCTTGGTAGCAGGCCTGTCCTGTACAGACTTTCCCACAAATAAAGACAATCAAAAATTGTGGGACTTGCCGATTAGCTCACCGAAAGACAATGCCAGGCTCGTAGCGGTTCCCGCGCGTGAGTCCGGATACTGGCTCCAAATATCAGTGTTTGGGCGACAGGTACAATTTCGTCCCGTTCGCCGTAGAAACTCTGGGCCCTTGGGGGCAAGAAGCCTACGAACTGTTCAACATATGTTGAAAAAGAAACTGATAAGAACCTCTTGTGATCCCAGAGCTGGCGCGTTTCTCGGTCAAAGGCTCAGCATTGCTGTGCAACGGGGAAACGCCGCCACTGCCGCCAGCAACTTGGGCTCATTTCCGCCGATGAGCGACCTTGGTGTTTAGGATTTTTTATATCATTTTTCATAGATACTTAGTTAATGTTAATTTTAGTTATATTTAGTTTTCGGTATTAAATTTTTCTTCCATTTCTTATTGTTTTTCTGAATAAAGTTTACTTTTCTTTTAGTATATTTTCAGATTACATTTTAGTGAATATTACTTTACTAAAAAACCCTTGAGGAAAAAATCCAGTCGGGCACAACACAACATGGCCTAAAATATATACATTTGGGGGAAAGTATATAAATTACAGCTAAAACCGCTAATCATGCGTCAATTGGTAAAACAAGAAAAATTTACGTAAAAACACATATTTCATCCTGTTTCATGTTAGGGAAAAATTCAGTCCGATGTCAGATTAAGTAATTTTATTCAGTCCTCTATTAGTGATTTTTGGAGAACTCTGAGTCGCCCAAAACTTTCATTTCGCGAAGATTTCCTGTAAAAAGTGGCTTAGCACTTTGAACAAATGTTTTCTAAATGCCAATGTCCTTCGAACGGTTTGCCGCATAAGGTCGCGGGTTGTTCCCCCAAGGCCAATGTGAATCGTGCAATTAGTAGTTTTATTAGTAAGGCTTCGCAAACAACAATCACCTCACCCGCCGTCTCCGTCAACAATCTCTTGTGTACATTTTTCGGGTTAAATCGTTTTCATTCGAAAGATTGTGTTGACAGGCATCACACTGCATACTATCTGTACCAACGTCAATATGTATATTGTGTGCACGTTTTTTTTAAATAAATATAATCTACCAGCGACCCGCCCCGGCTTCGCACGGGTGCAAATTATACATACCTTAATACCAACCTTCCTCTTGAATTACTCTATCTATTACAAAAAACCGCATCAAAATTTTTCGTAATCAGCGACCGGATAAACCAAAGCAACAATACCCATGTCGATTTTTGACTTTGTAACCACATTTCCCCCTTTTAGTGGTTGAATTTTCAAAAACCCTGAAACACGTATTTACTTATTTATTGTTAGAAATACTCGTGTGAAGTTTAGAATTAAATAGTCGAAACTGATCTGGTTTCCCCATACAAAATTTGGACCCACATTTCATCCCCTTAGGGGATGAATTTTTAAAAACCCCTTCTTAGTGGATACTAACGTTATAAAAACTACCTATTGTGAAAAATTCAGCTTTCTAGGTCCAACGGTTTGGGCTGGGCATTGATTTAAGTGAGTCAGTCAGTCAGGACTTTTACGTTTATGTACATAATATAGATAATATTATTAGGTTGGTGCATGCGGAGAGTCGGTGGCTGCAAGTAGTTGTATTACCTACAAAGCAATATCAAAAATCTTGCCCGTTGTTGCAGGACACCGCAGGGGTGGGCAAGGCATTCTCCATACAAACTCTGTGCACGTTTTGCGTAGGTTTTGGCACTAACGAATATAATATTTTTTTGGGGTTGTAAATATTAGATATGCGAAGATAGTGATGTGAATATTTTCAAATATTTAAAAAAAAATGATTTTTTAAAAAAAATCGAATAAAATCAATAAAAAAAAATTACATCACGAAATAGCTATCAGAAAAATAAGCATACTGACCAAAAATCTTAACTTTAATGCAAACACAAACGAAGTAAATCCTGCACAAAGTTTGTATGGAGAGAGCTTGCCCTACCCCTCCTCTTAAGTGAAATAGGATATGGAAAAGATAATTATATAGTTTCGACATAATAAGAAACAATTAAGGAAGTTTGATGTAACGTGTATGTACCGTTATGGTTCACACGATACGGCTTCGGCACACCGGCTGCGTGCACGCATGCATCTCCAACATCGCTGCGTCAATTCACGCACGCGCACGCAGCCGGTGTGCCGTAGCACTTATCATATAGATAGTATTTTTATCTCACGAGCGCGGGTTGGCCATTGTTGTAGTTGTGTCACATACGAACACATAGACAACGTCAACTCATAGCTCCTATACGCTGACGCACACAGACAACGAGCATGAATAGCTCAACACACAACCATTCGCCCGCGCTCGTGGGATAAAAGTACTCTAGCCGTCATCGTCAATGGCAGGCAACACGCATTTTGCAGTGTCACTTCTTTTAACTTACCAACCAGCGCAACATTGTAGATGTTGATATCGCGCGAGATTAGGTATTCTCTAGTAATAAAGCGAATTTAATCTAATTAGCCACAGCATGTGAGAACGCGGCAACTGACTTAAGTCCTCAGTATTATCGATTAAATGCTAATCAGAAATAACTTGCATAGCTAGGACGACACCTGATTAGTAGCATTTTTGTATCATTTGTATGTTGATCGCGCCATTGCTCGTATCTCATGCTATTTACACCGGTTGTACTTAGGTATTAGGCTATAGGCATATATAGCCGAGTAGCATTTGAATCGTCAAGTACGTGTAAAGCAAAGTAGTTTAAAAAATAATTATCATTTTTAATATTACACAGTTCATTGATGTCCCTTGAGCAAAATCAATTGAAAAGTTTGCACAAGTGTGATCAAGGCAAGGCTAACGCATTTTGCTAACCGTGCGACACCTACGTATTTAGTATTTACAATATTTGTATCGAAATATTGTTTGTACACCGAAAACTTCAAATATAAATGTATTTGTAACGTGTGTAGGTGCATGTACAAAGCTTATATGGAAACTAGTTGGTCATCATGTTCTACAAATTATAGCACATACCTTCATTGAGCACTTAACACAAAACATGTTTTGTATAGGACTATAGGTGTACCTAATATTGAAACGCTTTGTGAATTGTTATTTCCTAGACTGATAGCAAAATGGATATAGAAGCAAAGTTTTTAATATACCTACCTAGAGGAATGCAAGTTAAGGAAGAAAGCAGCCGATACGGCGGAACCAAATCTGGGGTCACGCTAGCACCTCCGCCAAGACAGCCAAAGGGCTGTACCTCCCTTTTAATGAACGTTTAGTTTTGTTGAATTCTCAAACCGACACAGTATCAGTTTGGATAAAACTCGAGAACTTTGGAAAATCACAATAAAGCTCGGTCTACATTTATGGAACCGAGGCCCTTCCGTTCTGTCACCCCCACCTAGCTAGGCTAGAAGTTAAAAGTTTTAAAATAAGCAATGCATTCTCGATCGTCGAACGCAAACAAGCCATTACAGGCTTATTTTGAAAAGTCTGTGAGACAGACAAGCTCATCAGAGCTCTTAGATAATCTCCTTAATCCCCAAGGCTTTGTTCGTCACATAATCGTCTATTGTAGGTGTATTCGTCCCACTTTTAATTGCCATGATTAAAGTAATTGTTGAATGAATCATTGAAACTAACGTGATAATGACGAAGCGTGTAATAAACTAACATTTAATTGATATTTATTGGAATAGTACCGATGATTAGGCAGCCTGACGAAAATTAAAGAGATTTAATCGGTTGTACAGTCAATTTCAAAACTGCTTAACAAACCTTAACCACTCCGACCGAATGGTCAAAATAATTACGGCAGCGATTATACTTACACCGTCAGTACTATTTACATGAAGTGTATAAGTTTACTTCATATAATCAACAATAAGTACAAGAGTAAACATGAATTACTATAAAAGTATGCTAAAAATATCTAATTATATACCTACAAGTGTGCATGCTTACTGTCATACGTGCTTGACAATAATGCCGTGGCAACAGAATGTGCCATAAAACACATGCCGACATTTTAACTCAAAAAATGCATGATAATCTACTCGTATATTCTTGCAGTAATTAACGCGTTGAACGAGATAGTGTTACACGGGCTCTGTGTAATTGCTTCAGAATAAATGAACTTCAATTCACAGCTTTGAAGCGAAATTCCATTAAGATTTCCATTATGCGGATTTTCAATGTCATCTTGGCCTAGTTTCTAACGACCGTGGCCACGGTAAAAAGATTAGGCACCGTTTCAAACATACACATAATGCAATAAATAATCACTAATAATAGAGTACAGATTATTCAATCTACGAAGAAGAATTTTAAATGTAATATTCTGATTAACGTATTTCTTTAGTGTGTCGCCAATTGAGGTCGCGGGAGTCCGCTGGATGTGAGTGGTGCAGTGCAGGATCGGTCATTGAAGTCATTTACTCGTAGTCTCGTACCTACCTATCCGAAATACGAGTATCTGTCCCATTCGTCGGTTTACATTTACATTATAAAAAAATATGATTAAGGGGCTGACAACACCTAGAAAAACTAAAATTAAAAATTTTGAAAACCCCCCGACATTATGGCTGATGATCTTCAAACGGCTGAACAGATTTTCATGAAATATGGCTAAGAACACTCGGGATAAAATTATCTATGACACAAAAAAAAACTAAACGAAAATCGGTTCATCCGTTTGGGCGCTACGATACCACAGACAGATACACAGATACACATATACACAGACAGACACGTTAAACTTATAACACCCCTCCTTTTGCGTCGGGGGTTAAAAAGTCCCGCTCTAACACGCGAGAGTTTCCAATTAACCATCCCGCTCTTTACGGAAGCTCTGCGCGTAGAATAGTAAATAAACACTACAATAATATTGAAATAAAAAAAGTGTGGATTATTTGTGAAATATGGCTCGTTGGCGGTTTAGGTATGAATATGTTGACTTTATGTTTTTAATTGCAGACCCATACGTAATAAAAATAAAGACATAGAACCGTTTAATGATGAATTTAAGACCAATCTTTACAATTATTTTCTATCGAGCCGATTTCGTCCAATTATGTATCGAGTCCGTACACGGTCTTTGAAATATGATGAATATTAAAATATATATTTTTTGATGTGCTAAAACTAATAGTTTTTCTTAAAAAACTGCTTAACTAACATCAATTTCAACAAAATTAGGTCTTGACAGCCTCTTAATAAATAATAAGTAATTTACCTGTACAACCGGCCCTATGTATTTATAATGTACAATTTTGTTGTGAAACCCGGCCAAATGCGAGTCAGACTTCGCACATTTAGGGTTCCTAACCAACCGCAAAATATTAGTTAGTATTCGCACATAGGTATCATAATATTAGTTTTCGCGCCCCATTTAGATGTATTTGTATGGCCCCCCTTAAGACATTTATAAATAAGTTCTGACTATTTGTATGGCTTTGGGCCTCCAAGATGCTTGAAAATTTGAAGACTGTTGGTCCAACCGTTTGGTTGTAAACCTGTGTGACAGACGACGGACGGATGGACGGGAGGACGCGTGAGTGACAGCAATAGGGTTCCGTTTTGACCCTTTGGGTACGGAATAACTAAATGAAATATAAATTCCAAAGCCCTTGCGAAACGTTACAATGAATGTAAAGATAAGCATATTAGTTCCTCATATTCTGACTCGTGTTTGATCGCGGCGATAAGAGAGATAGGTGCATATGTCGCAGGCAAATCGTATAATCCGCCGTATTACATTATGGCTAGGCGTTTTACAAAACAGAGCTGTTTTGTATTACGGCGGGTCAACGACTAGGCGGATTGAATATGGCTGATTGAAAATCCGCCTAAATGTGTTCGGCGCTTTGCATTCTTCAATTCGCCTAGTCGTAATGTAAAAAAGCGGTTCAGTCAGATTGTATAATCCGCCGTAATACATTACGGCTAGCCTTTTCACAAAATAGCGTAGTTTAGCTGTCACCTGTTTGAGTTTTTAGTTCCCGTTTTTAACACTCGCAGCGCTGTTTTGCAATGACAATCCGGCCATTTTGTAAAAGGGCTAGCCGTAATGTAAAACAGCGGACTTGCAATCCGGCAAGTACAATTCGGGTAAACGTGAGCCGCCGCCATATTGTAGAACGTATTGCAATGACGATCCGGCTAAACGTTAACCCGCCGTATTACAAAACGGCTCTGTTTTGTAAAACGGCTAGCCGTAATGTAAAACGGCGGTTTATACAATCCGGCTGCGACACATACACAATCTAGAAACTCATTACGTTATGTAATTGGCACGTTTCTAGTCTTGACGGCGGGAAGAACGACGGTAATTAATTAGCTTATTAATAAGACGAACAAAAACCTGCACAATCACGAAGAACTGGAAAGTATTATACATTAAATGTTGTATTAAAGTACCTCAAATAAACATAATATGCAAAACTTTTATATGCAACGTCGAAATGTAAGTAGATGCGATTAGATATAATATTCGAGATTTTTTTCAAAACTATGTTTTACTACGCAAGGAAGGACATTGTTAAGACAAGTATGTGTACGTTTTCAATTAATGTAAACCTTTCATGTTATGCCATGACAAACACAATATTGTTTAATAATCCGATCGACGAGGTTGTAAGTTTGTCATCGGTAATAATAATAATGGGTTAGTATCATCAAGTCTCTCGCTTGATCAAAGTGTTAAGGTATGATTCCGCTGCCGACTGCATTATGCTGTATTACAGCAACAGCACGTTCCGATGCACTCCAAATTGAACCGTAATGGTATGCATAAAAAGCTCAATTTGAAATAAGCGGAGAAGTGTCGGTACAGCACACGCCGCTCACTCTAAATTGGGACTTTTAGTCTTATGAGTTCAATTTGGAGTGCGGCGGAACGTGCTGTTGCTGTATGCAGTCGGCAGCGGAATCATACCTTTAGCCAGGCTGCAACCTGGAGGACCCCGGATTTTCAGCATTCGTGTTTAGTACTTACATATCATTTACTTTGCTTAATAGGTATGTTACCTACTATATAGGTATGCAGGAGAGCGGTAACTAGGTATACCTATTACACAATTTAATTTAAAATGTATAGAAATGTATTACTATACAACATTTCGAGACGAATTGACGATGACGACGAGACGATTTAAAAAGGTGACGGATATAAAAAAAAACAAAATCGCTTAAATTTAACTTTATATAACTAAACTATATTAGATACGGTAATTTGAAACCGGTAAATGAGATTTCTTTTATGCAAAATTCTTATCACTATACTACATCGCATTGCTGTTTTAAAGCCAATAAACTTAACACATTCCGCCGACACTGGATGCATATTGCATGGGTCACCATCACCATAGTCGAATCATGGTGGTATTATATGGGAGGGTAGAATAGAATAGTAGTTTATGCAACTGGTACATAATGAGGGGCATTAAAACACGAGCGTGTTTTATGAAACGAGCCGAAACACTCGTGTGACCTTATTATGAAACTCGCCTTCGGCTCGTTTCATAAAACATACTCGTGTTTTAATGCCTAATTATGTTCAGTTGCATACATTACTTTATCTACACACATATTATAACTACTCTAAGATGGTTGCGGAAATATCGAAATCAGAACTGGCAACCGATACCTGAATGTTATTTTAAAAAGTAAAGAGTCCCTATTCTGATGTGATCATGTCGTTCTAGCTCAAATTTCGTGCGATAAGTATATACTAAAAAAACATCGAGCTGACATTTCGCATCGATTGAATTTGAATTTTCCGTGATACTAGAATGGTGGAGAGTCTGGGCCACCATGGCCTCTCATGCAGCCGCAGTGCTGGGAGGATCCCTCGGCATGCCAGCATCAACGACGTCATCCGTAGGGCTCTTGTCAGTGCCAAGGTGCCGGCAGTCCTCGAGCCCAACGGCCTGACAAGGGACGACGGCAAGAGGCCTGACGGAATGACGTTGGTGCCTTGGAGTATGGGACGGCCTCTCGTCTGGGACGCTACTTGTGTAGATACCCTGGCACCGTCCCATATTCCAGGCACCAAAACTGATGCTGGCGCAGCTGCCTCCTCGGCAGAAAACCTCAAGCGTCGCAAATATGCTACTCTCGGCAGTAGCTACTTGTTTGCGGCGTTTGGGGTTGAGACCCTGGGGCCATGGGGTCCAAGTGCTCGGCGCCTCTATAAGGACATCTCGACGCGCCTTATAGAAGCGTCTGGTGACCAGAGGGCTGGCCACTATTTCGCACAACGGATTAGCATTGCTATCCAGCGTGGCAATGCGGCCAGCCTTCTGGGAACCCTACCGTGCACCGAGGACCTGGGGCAAATTTTTTATTTAGTATAAGTTTTCGTTTATATTATTTTCTTCCCTTTTATATACTTTGTGTAAGTTTAATAAAGAATAGGGACATGTCAACTTTGACATTTAAATTTTGACAGTTTTGTTTGACGTTTAATATTTTAACATCATATATGAGATTAAAATGAAAATTATATTACTGCTGTAGCCTTAGCCACAGATAAGAAAATTGCCATAAATTCATTGAATGTTGAAATGAGTCATTTTCTACGGTTTCTGAATGCATATTAGAGGATTTATGATATGTGTGTAGATAAAGGGATTTTTTGTAATCGTAAGTATGTCTACATAGTCTTTGTTAAGCTCAAGCCACACAGAGAGCGGGCGGGCGGTGGCGGCGCGGGCGCGGGCGGTGGCGGCGCGGGCGCGGGCGGCGGCGGCGCGGGCGCGGGCGGCGGCGGCGCGGGCGCGGGCGGCAGCGGCCTTTGGCGGCAGCCGCCACCGCCAAAAGCAGCTCCCGCGCCGCCGCCGCCCGCGCCCGCGCCGCCGCCGCCCGCGCCCGCGCCGCCGCCGCCCGCGCCCGCGCCGCTGCCGCCCGCGCCCGCGCCGCTACCGCCCGCCCGCTCTCTGGCCGCCCGCGCCCGCGCCGCCGCCGCCCGCGCCCGCGCCGCCGCCGCCCGCGCCCGCGCCGCTGCCGCCCGCGCTCGCGCCGCTACCGCCCGCCCGCTCTCTGTGTGGCTTAAGCTTTAATGTCAATATATAGAAGTTTATCACTTCGTTTAGGTACTTTTCTTAGAAACGTTGCACGCACGATTATTTGGTCTGCGGATCTAACGGAAGTAACTGAATGTCGGAGGTCAAAATATAGATACGACGTGTTCACTTCACTGCGTGGAGTGTGCTTACAAAGAAGTAATTTCTACAGTTAATCATTTCAGACTTGAACGGATCTTAGTTCAAGATCCTAACCTGACAAAACCAAACTAAAGTGAGCGGCAGTACTTAGGATTAATCAAAATGAGCATTAAACCAAATAACAGCCCATTGCCGTGTCAGTCCCGGAACCGGACCTTGACCGACCGGGCCTGACCTACTTCAGCGCCAACACCATCATTCAGTATTCATGGCCCCACAATCACGTCCGCTGTAATGGATTTTGTAACACGGATGCATTAGAGTTCTACTCAATAGACAAAGAGATTTGTTTTAGTTTAGTTATGACTGATATGTTTTGATCACGGAATTCTAATAGACTTAATATCAAGACAGGCGGCAGTGTGTCAAACCAAGTTCAAGCAGGTGAACTGGTAACGCATTAGACATACCAATTACGAAAGCTAAATGGGACGCACTTGTAATCCTAAGGCGCCTACACCGTTGCAATTTTCGGATGTTGGTCAGGCTGATATAACCTGCATAATATGATGGGTCTTGACGAAACCTATAGCAAGTTGACGCCACGTCTTGCGAAAACCGGCAAGTTCCGTGGGTAACAAATGTCTGGCTAATCTGGCTATGCCGCCTCCGCCTGGGCCCGGGAAAAGGGGAAAGCCCTGGAAGTGCTGGCTGGGCGTTGTGAGGGATGACAGGCGTGCCCTGCCAATGATCTCACAAAAGAGGATGCCCAAGACCGTGCGAAGTGGAGGAGAAAAACCAGGAAAGCGGACCCTGGGCCCCGAAGTTCGCAGTAGCTGAGGGGCAACCGGGAAAATTGCTCAGATGAGAGAGAGAATATGATGGGTCTTGAGTTTGAAATATTTTGGGAGATTGATTAGAGTGATATGATCATCATATTATGATGTTATGATATAAACGTGTCTGTAACAAGGACTGGTTAATGAACTAGTTGTGTCCATTTGTACATCAGTGATAAACTTTACAAAATATGACCCATTATGAATTGTTCATGTTATAGAATGAGAAACGAATACGTGTAGTTTAGCTGCATTGCGACTGTATTGGAATTATCATACGTACACGCGGTATGAATGGTATGATGTGTTTTATAACAGCTAAAAAATAATTGGGAGGTTTTGGCCATTAAATGGCACTTTATTTCAGGCTCCAGAGTTAGCGCTAGTTCCATCTGACCCTAGATCAGGAAAGAAATGGCGCAAACCCACAATTAATTATTTGACAACCATTTGCGCAAGATTACCTACTGGTCAGTAATAAGATGTAAGTTCATGAGCACTTTTTGAGTGATTAGTGTACCTAAATGCAAGAGGAAACGCAGATTTACGCATGTATATCATCCGTAAATCTACTCTACGTACGTAAGTAATAAGTTTCATTATGGAGCATTCATGTTTAGTTTATTTAAAGGGGTGATTCCAAAGGTTATTTATTGATCGCTTACACCTGCGACTATTCAAATATTACTAGGAACACAACTTTCAATAGTACACAAAATCACGGTGAGAATTAATGATCAGCTTGGCTAGACAGCCGACTGATTGTTGTATTAAATTAGCCTGAGTTTTCTAGTTCTAGAATAAAAGATTGTTCATAATTCAGGCCTACTAAGCGAGGGGAGCCTTGGAATAGAACTTGACACTGACATTTGGGAGCCGCCTTGATTTTCTAATACGTGTAGGTACATAAACAGGCATAGACTAGCATACGCCTATAAGCCGGTACGCAACGCACGCAGAACGGTAACGCGATTACGGATTCCCACGTGGCTTACAAGTGGCTGAAAGGTTGGAGCAAATAACATAAGAAATGCAACGATTGTCTCGAAAGCATGCCGAGTCCTATCATAATTCATGGAGTATTGTTTATGGGTGCGCTCGCGGCGATGGCGTGTGCTGCTGGCCACTGCCATGGGCCACTCCAAGGAAATTGCCTTCGTGACTATTCGGGCCTCTCTTAATAGCTGATGGCTTGTATGAAGCCTTACCACCCCATTGCAACCGCCACTAATCTTGACGATCGTATGTGAATGCGTATAAATTTGATATATGGCAAATTTGTATAGTAGTTTACAATGGAATAAATTATCTTATCTTAGGTGGTCCTGACGATCGTATGTGAATGCGTATAAATTTGATATATGGCAAATTTGTATAGTAGTTTACAATGGAATAAATTATCTTACCTTAGGTGGTCCAGAGGCCTTAAAATTGTAGGTTCATAAATTTATATTTATATGCCGTGGGGTTTGTATTGTTGGAAATTTGTTACTGCAGCAGTTAACATAGTTGACTTCAATCAAGTACGTATTTTATGCCTGCCAATGAGTAGACGATAACCACTTGTCATTTGCGAGAACGAAAGGAAGTAAACAAACCAGATGGTTTCCCTGGTTATAAGAAGAAATTGTGTGGTGACTGAGGTAGCTATATTATCTTTATAATGTTCCTATCTACGAGTACAGTCACCAGCACCAATACCTGACATAACAAAGGCGAGATAAATATCTGACACGTGCTTACGGCCCTACAAATAGAGTCGTGTCAGATATTTATTCCGCCTTTGTTTTGGCAGATATTACTGCTGGTGATTCTACATTCGCCGTCAGATATATCGGTAGGTAATCGGAGCCAGGAAAAGTATTTAGGTTGTTATTGTGGCTAATAGGTAATTATTAAGATATGCATTTATAAAAAAGGCTTTATAAATTTCGCGCCTGTTGTTGAAATTGTTGTTAAAATAATAATATTATGATGCAATTATTCTGCTGTGCAATCAGTATTTTTGATTAGTATGGTTTCTTTTATACAATTTTTTTTTTGTGTATTTAAATGGGTGCCTAAATTAAATAAGAGTCTATAAATGCTAACGAAATACTTATTATGTAATTTATGTAATACTAGCTTTTGCCAGCGACTTCGTCCGCGTAAAAGGGATGATTTTCGGGATAAAAAATATCCTATATGTTAATCCAGGCTATAATCTTGTTGTATACAAAGTTTCATCATAATCCGTTCAGCCGTTTTTACGTGATTGAGTCACAAACATCCAAACACACTAACTTTCGCATTTATAATATTATTAATAGTGGGATGTCAGACATGTGTTTTATAGACTAACTTACCTACCTACACCGTATTTTATTATTATGTTTCGCAAGAGTAAACTATGCTTGCAGTATAGTTGTAACAGAGGTTTTAATTACTTAGTGCCAATCTAGATTTCAAGATCGGGGAGCATGGCAATCAAGATAACATTGGCATTGCAAAAATGTGTTATATTTGTTTAGAGTAATTTATGAAAGTGTCTTAAATTGCAACATTTGGACGCTGTGGCAATGTGTTTCAACAGGTCCCTAGGGCGGAGAGACCTTGGTCCGCAAAGATCAGTTTTCAAAGGAAATTTTGCTGGAAGCAATTGTCTACATGTCTGGGTGGGGTAACTCATCACTGCACATCCTTGTGACTAGCTACTAAACTTTTGAATTAATGGTACTCAAATTGACAGTTTTAATATTACCTTGTATGTTTCATCATATAATGATGTCATTACAAGTACATACTACATAGCAATTATGTAGGCGTGAATTCTCCTTGTTTACATTAGCAAGGTTCACTGTCCTACAGAGAACAAGCAATATCTGGTGAAGTATATTGTGTAAGCACATTGGCAAACATTATGTCATTACTGGATGGCATAACTAAGATTATTTCTTTGGAATAAGATTTTCAAATGGTAAGTCAACGAACAGTGTCAATGGGACAAGTAGGAAATGGAATGTATTTCCAATGAGGATATAGAAATGATATGAAACATCAGTTTTCTGATACTGTAGAACATCTGCTACTACTTTTGATATCTCCCTTATTCTTACCACTGTTGAAAACAACAACCCAACTTTTGGGATTACGCAGCAATGATCTTTGAATTAAGGATGAGACCATCATAATACTAAGATATGAAGGTATGAAGAAAGGTTTTGAAACCAATCAAAAATTGGTTTCTCTAATCCAGCTAAGTATAACATTGCCCATTCATAAATTGTTATGGATATTTAGTTGTTTAGTATTTGGCATTTAAATTATTTAGAAGAAGCACTCACAGTAATGCCCCTAAATTGATACCAGTCCTCAAGGTAAATTTGAAATGAATCCCTTTTTTACTTCACCAAATTCCTTTTAGTGGAATCCCTAAATAAATTTGTTCTCTGGTTTATAAGTTAAGAATACGGTAGAAAGCAGGGTTGTGGACAAAAATAATTAAAAAGTACTTACACTTTGTAGACTCTGCAGTAGGAGTTGTTGATTCTTTTATCAGAGAGGTGTCTCCGTCGATCTTCGAATAAGTCCTTAATGGCAGTCACGGTTAGCACAAACACTACGGGGAACATGGCGATCTCCTTTCCAAACGCATTCAGTGCCGGCACCCAGTTCAACAGCACTATGAATATGAAGTACACATTGGCAACTCTATGAAACTGTTCGAACAAATTTTTGGGGAGGAATGACAACAAAGTGTATTTAGTAGTCCTGATTTTGTTGTTGCAACGCTGGCCATTGGGGTGTTCCTTGGGAGGAGTTTTCTCAGGCACAAGGTGGTTGGGTACGACGGTGATGTGTCTCGCGTCCACCTGGGGTGTCTGGCGCCGCATAAGCCAGAACAGCGTGCGGCGCCACGGGCTCACCACCGACGTGCGGCGGAGGGTGTAGATGGAGTCGGAGCGCGAGGCCTGGCGCGAGTGCGCGCGCACGGAGCCCGTGCGTGGCGCCGCGGGCGCGTCCGCGCGGTGCCCGGGCGGCAGGATGAAGTCCGTGCGCGAGCCGGCGCGGCTGTGCCCGGGCGCGGGCGCGCTGGGACCCGCGCCCGGCCGCCCGTCGCCGATCTGTCCCTGCGAGAAGGCGCGCTGGTGCCCGCGCAGCGCCGACTTGAGCGGCCGCGGCGCCGGCGCGCCCGCCAGCATCGGCGTGCCTCCATGGCTGATGGACCGCGAGTGCCCTTTCGCCTTCGGAAATAAGTACGTCTGCTCCGGTGCCCCGGGCAGGCTCGGTGCGTTCGATGGAGTCTCTCCGCTTCCTTCTGTTGACATTTTTATTCATCTGAAACGGGGTCAGCGCTACCTTCCTGCTCATTAAAATATAATGTTCGGGGCGCCTCGTCTACCATTCCACCGCTCTCGATACGATCGGGCCAAATTAACAGCAGGTATCGAAACATATGGTTTGATTGAAGTCATCTGTTTACAATGTTACACATCACTCTAGTTTTCATTCAAAGAAATGAAACTAACACAGCACCGTAATGAAATTTAACTCAGATTTATTCATTCTCGATCGCGCACAATTTATGATTGAATACGAAAAATATACAATATTCGCCACGGTGCAATGATATGCACAAGAGAAACGAAACTCGAAAATAAGCAAAACTTGAATCAGCCGTCTGACTGACAGCCAAGCAACTGACGGTGACGACTTGACTAGCTACGTACGAGCGCTATGCGCCTGCGCGCAGATGACAGGGCGTAGTGTTGTGACAATATCGATAACCTATATTTTACATGCACTTTTAACACCAGTGCAGCTACCAAATACAAAAACCACGTATATGACTGGCGTGAGCGGGTATCAACATCTTCTAGCCGCCCGGGTTTTCCGAACTACCCGCACTTGGTCTTTATTAATTACATTCTCACTAGGGTTGTAACTCGCACGACTCTGCTCGGCCTGTAGTGCTAGCGGTACACCAAAAGATGCTGCAAATGGTGTGAAAAGCATGAACATCGGTACGATTGATCTTTATAATAATAATAATAATAAATGCCGGAAATAAAAATCTAAGACAGTTTTATTAGGCAGGCGTCCGTTGTCTCACCCAATAGCCCAGCCATTAGTCCATCAGATTCACCCAATAGCCCAGTTTATTTAGACTCCATCAATCAGCAATAGTTCCTATACACCCTGGCGGGTGCTGTCTCTGTGTGCGTCCCATGACACGGGCAGGGACAGCATCCGCTCGGTGTATCCCTTGCATTTCATTAAATTGTCAAAAGGGCCTCTACGTGTTGGCTATGTGGTACTCGTTGGCACTTTGGTGCCTCGGTACTTCGGCTCCGCGCACGCCTCCCAAAGGTCCGGGACACCATTGTCCCGTGAACGGGAAAGACATACAAATAATAATAAAGACATTTATTCAACTAAGTCGATCGATCGATTCTTACGATTGATCTTTAGGAGATGAAATAATTTAACCCGTTGGACGAAAAAAAAACGAAGAGGAGAGGAGATATGACGACTTCTTTTTTTTGTATGGAATTTAAAAAAAAATGTTCTGAAACCTATCGTGTGTGGAATCAAACGAAAGGGCTTTCTGAGCCAGTTCTAAAAATATATCACATCATTACATTTAACTATTTAAGTCACTTGTCTTAAATTAAAATAAAAATAATTTTCAAAACATACCAAGTTTGGACTCCTCCTGGTACGATACCGTTGAATAATTTTTTGTAAAATATACCTAATATCCTCATATCTAACCTCAAGAACGCAGTCTTGAAAATATTTACATTTAGTATTTTTTTTATAATATTTCATTATTACAAAGTTTGCTTAGCAACATTAATGAAGGAAAATTGGCGGAAATAATTCGTGAATAAGCAAATTTTGGCAGAGTTGTAGGTACAGTTGACCTAAATAAGATACTAAAAGGACTGGTCGATGGGGGTAGATCTAAAGGGTGGGAGGTGTAAAGGTCTCTTTTTTAGTTTTCGTAAAAAAACTCGTAAATGGTGTCTAGTAGCAAAATATGTTTATAAACAGAAGTAATCTACATAAAATTCTCTGCAAAAAAGGTTAAATACAATTTTTCGCAAAGGGGCATATTTCGGCCGGTTCAGGTTCAGGAATGAGACAAAGGAATGAGAAGCCAATGATAATTAAATTGCCCCCTTTAAAATCTCATTAAATATGCATCCTAGTGGAAAAGTGTATAGAACCTTTTTTGTAGAAATTTTTATGTAGATTGTTTGTGTCTCTAAACATTTTTTTGCTATAAGACACCACATATTAGGTATTTTTGTAAAATATACCTAATATGGTACCTAATATCGTCATATCTAACCTCATGAAAGCAATTTTGAAAATATTTACATTTAGTAGTTTTTTATAAGTTTTCATTATTATAAAGTTTGCTTAGCAACATCAACGAAGGAAAATTGGCGGAAATAATTCGTGACTAAGCGAATTTTGCCAGAGTTGTAGGTACAGTTGACCTTAATAACATACTAAAAGTAATGGTCGATGTGGGTAGAACTCCAGGTTTTGCTAATTTTATTGGTCTAATGAGTTTGGGAGATAGGGAGGGGAATAAGCCAAATCTCACGACATCTTACCCAGAGGGGGCAGAGGGACCAGAAAATCCTCTTTATTTGTTTGGTAAAATTGTTGCTGAATTAGGAAAAAAATGCTTATGCCGCTCCTCAGTCAGACTAGCAGGCCGGGTAATTTCTGGGGGTAAGATTTCATTCATACAAAGGAGTTACGATTACGGTAACAATTAAAAAATAGGTGTTCGAGAATACCCTTTGCCAGCCAGACCACATTCTGACGGAAGCAGAGCTGGCCTCGACCACGTATCTTGCCAAAAATACAGGCCGAGCAGAGCCGTGATCAACGATCTTTCACGATCTTCAACGACATTTTATCAAACAAAAAAAATGTATTAGAGCCATATTCTCTCTTAAACCTAGAGATTCATGTAAACCAGTATTCAAGAGCCAAAAGCTGCTGACGTTACCAGCATTGTATATCTATGAAATAAGTGTCTTTGTTCATACAAACCAACATTACTTTAAGAAAAAATGTGATTACATAACATATAACAACCGTATATCTAGACAAGGAAACCTGCTAACTGTACCTAAAACCCTTCTAAAGCAAACAGCTGGGAGCCCTTACCTTATGTGCATCAAAATATATAACAAATTACCGAGAGACCTAAGAGAATTTACTTTGAGTCAATTCAAAAAAAAATTATATGTCTTGCTATGTGATCTGAACCTCTACTCAATTAGAGAGTTTCTGAATAAGAAATTTAGTAATAAGTAACTACCTATTGTCCTCTAATGCTCCACAATGACATGTAATTTTTTTTAAATCTGAATTTAATTTTTATTTTCTGTTTAATTTTTTTTAATTTTTTTATTTTATTTTAATGTATACTAAAATGACATGTAATTTTTAAATTTAATTTTAATCTTTAATTTAAATGTATGTAACTAGAATGCGATGTAATTTTTTGAATTTAATTTTTACTTCTTAATTTTTAATGTTAATTTCGATTTTTTTATTAAATTAACTTGAATTTTTAATTTCAATGTAATTTGAATGTTTAATTTTAATTTCTATTGTTTATATCCTTATCTTATTTTGTCGATCTAACCATCCACAAAACTAAGACAAACATTTGCATGCTTAAATAAGTAGAATACGGATACTAGTATCTACGATGTAACACCCGATGTAACCCGTATTCCGCAAATAAACATTTCATTCATTCATTCATTCATTCGTGGTAGGACCCGATCCTAATTTTTCCTTTTTAATTTGCGAAACGGTATATATTTGCATTCCCTAAAAAGAGCATGGCCTAGCTAGAGGGCAAATGTGGTTGGATTTTATCACAGTAAATACAGAGTTAACTAATTGTTATGAGACAATAGCGAGCGAGATAGCGCAAGTGACGTGACCGACATTTTAAAATCTAATCTTTATGGGCACGGTATATATTTGTAATTTTGTTAAACTTATCGAAATGTTATATTAAGATGTCGATAAAAATGTAGATGAAGTAAAATCACTATTTTTGCAATGTGTCATATCATAACATCAATACTACCAACGTAGAATATCTTCCTGTCGTATTGAGTCGTTTTTCGATTAAAGCTGCCTACACAAAGCCCTGCCTGCAGGGCCCTGCTTGCAGTGCCACTGCCAAATCGTATTGTGTGTAGGCAAGCAGGGCCGATTTTTTTATCTGATAAATCGGCCCTGCATGCCTACACACAATACGATTTGGCAGTGGCACTGCAAGCAGGGCCCTCCAGGCAGGGCTTTGTGTAGGCAGCTTAATAACAAAAAAAAACAAAGCAAATAATTAGAAAAAAGTTGAATTTGCATTTAATATAAAGACAATTGAAATGCAATGTATTTTAATAAAAAATAGGGTCACTTGTAACAGATAAACATATTTTTATTTCATTACATTTATGTTGCCTTTAATAATGGCTTTCTGCAAGCCGGGCCACGCAGGACCCTTTAGCTAGGAGCTGAGGTTTATGTTGCCTATTTTATTCAGACGTTTATATACTTTATATAGCTTAAGCTGCCTACACAAAGCCCTGCCTGCAGGGCCCTGCTTGCAGTGCCACTGCCAAATCGTATTGTGTGTAGGCATGCAGGGCCGATTTAACAGATAAAAAAACCGGCCAAGTGCGTGTCGGGCCACGCGCAAGGTAGGGTTCCGTAGTCGTCTACCCGTTACATTATATGGACTAAAAAGTTCGCAAACTTATATTTACTATGTTTTTGACAGAATTAACAACATTATCTAAGGTATCAATGGAAATTGTACGAAAGTTTGCTTTTGCAAAGTACATTTCTGAAGTTCGACTATTACTCGTTAACTAGTAATGTCTACTTAGCTGTGATAGTTTTCCTTTTAAATTCATCGTATTTACTACTACCATGATTTTTTTCACATGCCTAGTAGCCACCGTTTAGCTGGCAGAGGGGGGGGACACTTGACCATTATTATCACTTCAAAGCTTAATATCACGCTAACCAATACTTTAATCAAAAAAATCTTTTAGAAACCTAATAATATTTTTAAAAGAGCTATCCAACGATACCCCACACGATGGGGTTTGGCAGAAAAAAAAATTGCACCACCACTTTACATGTAGGGGAGGTACCCTAAAAAAAAATTTTTTTAAAGATTTTATTCTACCGTTTTGTCGGCGTCATTGATATGTATACTCATGCCAAATTACAGCTTTCTAGTACTAACGGTTACTGAGAAAAACGGGGGTCGGACGGACGGACGGACGGACATGGCGAAACTATAAGGGTTCCTTGTTTACTACGGAACCCTAAAAATCGGCCCTGCATGCCTACACAGAATACGATATGGCAGTGGCACTGCAAGCAGGGCCCTGCAGGCAGGGCTTTGTGTAGGCAGCTTAATTTTCGAATTTCGTGTATTCCATGTATTCTCTGTGCAAGTTAGTGTTGTGGTGTTGGTATGTAACTAACTCGTCGACGTCATCGCTGGCGGACGGCGGACATTTTCGTTCCGACATTTTGACATTTATCGCCTCCCGGCCAGTGTTTTATATTGGAATAAAATTTGGCTATTTGCAATTAATCATGGATGAAGAATACGACGCGATTGTACTCGGAACTGGTTTGAAAGAATGCATCCTAAGTGGGATGCTTTCCGTGTCCGGCAAGAAGGTATTGCACATTGATCGAAACAAGTACTACGGAGGCGAATCCGCGTCAATTACTCCGTTAGAGGAATTATTCGCTAAGTTCAACGCACCGGCGCCAGATGAAACCTACGGTCGAGGTCGCGACTGGAATGTGGACTTGATTCCCAAGTTCCTGATGGCCAACGGGCTGCTGGTCAAGCTGCTCATCCACACGGGCGTCACCCGCTACTTGGAGTTCAAGTCAGTGGAAGGAAGCTACGTATACAAGGGCGGTAAGATCTCTAAGGTGCCCGTGGACCAGAAAGAGGCGCTAGCTTCCGACCTAATGGGCATGTTCGAGAAACGTCGCTTCCGCAACTTCCTCATCTACGTTCAAGACTTCCAAGAGGAGGACTCTAAGACCTGGAAGGACTTGGACCCCAGCACGGCCAACATGCAGTCTCTCTACGACAAGTTTGGCCTCGACAAGAACACCCAGGATTTCACGGGCCATGCCCTGGCGCTTTACCTGGACGACAGCTACCTCCAGCAACCGGCCGTGCAGACGATACGCCGCATCAAGCTATACTCGGACTCATTGGCCCGGTATGGCAAGTCCCCCTACTTGTATCCCATGTATGGTCTGGGCGAGCTTCCTCAAGGCTTTGCCCGCCTTTCGGCCATTTACGGAGGCACATACATGCTGGACAAACCTATTGATGAGATTGTACTGGGAGAAGGCGGCAAAGTAGTAGGTGTTCGATCTGGAAATGAAATTGCCAAGTGCAAGCAGGTGTACTGCGACCCCAGTTATGTTCTTGACCGAGTTCGCAAGAAGGGTCGAGTGATCCGTTGCATCTGCCTCTTAGATCACCCTATAGCCAATACCAAGGATGCTTTGTCCACCCAGATTATTATCCCACAGAAGCAAGTGGGAAGGAATTCTGACATCTATGTGTCCCTGGTGTCATACACTCATCAGGTGGCCGCCAAGGGGTGGTTTATCGCAATGGTGTCTACAACTGTGGAAACTAATGATCCCGAGTCTGAAATCAAGCCTGGCCTGGACCTGCTGGGAGCCATCAGGCAGAAGTTTGTGTGTGTGTCTGACTACTATGAGCCTATAGATGATGGGAGTCAGAGTCAGATCTTTATATCAGAGTCTTATGATGCTACGTCTCACTTTGAGACAACATGCTTAGATGTGCTAAAGATCTACAAGCGTGGCACGGATGAGGACTTTGATTTCTCCAAGGTGAAGGTAGAGCTCGGTGAGGAAGATCAGTGAGCGGCCTCGCCGTATCTTATGTACATTGCTTGTTAATCATCATATTTGTTTTATGAACTGCTCTGGCAGCAATATAATGTTCATTAGGGTGTTTTGGGTAAAGATTTATAAGAGCTTCGATGTATTTGCGGTAGAAGTATATGTGCAAATTATCCCCATTCAGTGGTTGCATGTTAATATTTTATTTATCAAAAATATTTTCAAAAATATAAGATTGTTATACAAAGCATTTTATTCAGTTTTAAGATTGCTTTTATTATTAATTTAAGAATACAAACGCGAGTGATCTGCACAAGTGATGGATTATCTCAAAGGAATGCATTCCATTGTGGTACATTAATTTGATCCTGTAACCATATTATGTTGTAATGTCAAAATTATGAATGCTCACTATACCTATATGTCCTGTGTAAGATCATGAATAAATTTACATTATACAAGGCATTTTGTTTATTTACTATTTAATACAAATTTACAGTTCATATCACATTGTCAGCAGATGTCATTCAATCAGATACCTACACGAAAGTTATGAGGGCGCGTCAAATCGCGAGTATATTTAATGCAGTACAAATTATCATTCCTACAACCAATGAAAATATAGTCCCCGTACACAGCAGGAGATGAAAAAGTTTCGCCAGGAAGCGCATATTCTGCTTCTATGTTCCCATTTTGCGAGTCTATGACGCAAATGTTCCCGTTTTTGGAGACTGCCACAATCATCCTGTCGCCAAGGCCGCACGGAGTGGAGTACACTTGGGAGGTCATCTGCGCTTTCCAATGCAGGCTCGGCTGAAAGTTCTTGATATTGATGCTGTATACTTTCTCATCATGGCACCCGAACACGATCTGCCAGTTCAAGAGCTCTGTTTGTTTTATGTAAAGGGAGGAGAAGATGTTTCCTTTTGCGCCTTGATATTTCCATATCTGCAATAAAATAGTACAAATGTTAGGCGTAAAGTATTGCACCCTCTTGCACTTACATTTTTGCTATCAAAAGATGAATGCTTGAACTCCGATATCAAACGCGATCAAGCCAAAACAATTACAATAACGAACTTTATTGTGTCATCCACAGGCAAATCTATTCAATAAATTGTGCCTTAGTGTCAACTGACATTGTGGTACCTTTTTCTACGAAACGATACACTTAGAGATGCTTCTATAAGGTCAACATCATTGACGAGGCGCTTCTTGCGTCTATCACTGTCCACCATGTCCACGGTAGCTAATACATACATACATCCTCACCTACAGATCTGACTCTCCACCATGATACAATTATATACTGCGCCAGGTATGGCAATTCGGTACATCGGTTAGTAGTGTGAGTGACACTAAGCGGCTATCGAGCTAATCAATGATGAAGTCGTGTGTGTTGTCGACAGTGACGTCACTGTCACGCGCGATTCGCATTGTTAGACCTTGTTTTCTTAGAACATGACTCTCCACCATGCACCAAATGGCTGCCGAGCGTACAAAAAGCCAGTGGCGTCTATAGTTATTTGGTCTATAGCCCATGTTCAATTCATTAACCTAGCGCCCTCTAGTAAGCGGCGAGTGGCGCTTAGCGCTACTTCGCGCCCCCTAAGGACCGGTGCGCCCGCGTGCAACCCACACCCTGCACTAAGTATAGGCTTGTACTATTACTTATTCTGTGGTATAGGTAAAGTCGCCTCTGCTCTGCAAAAGGAACCCCGTTCGTCAAGCACACATCCTCACCTTGATCCCCTTCTCCACGGTGCGGCAGTGTATCTCGCCGCCCACCTCCGCGAACACCGCGTACTTGTCGGCGCCGTAGAGCGCGGGCGCCGCGAACACGGGGCTGCCGAGCGCGCCGCGCCACACCACGCCGTTGGTGTCTGTGTGCACGCACGCACACACGCCCGACAGCGTCCCTACCAGGACGAACTGGTTCTTGGCGAGCACCAGGTCCGCCGATATACCTTCCTCGGTTATGCTTATTGTTTCTCTGATGTCACCAGTCTGTAATTATAATTAAATGATAATAGTACATTACTTAACAAGGGCGGTAAAACAAAGAATGTCTCAGATTGCAGGTATATGACGCCCGACCCGAAGGCAAGGGCCATATTAATCTGAATCTGAGGCTTTCTTTATTACCGCCCGTGGTAAATACAACATTTTAAGTCACCTTCTGGCCAGGAAGTGGGATTTTCCGCGCGCAGAGCGTGCGTTGACTGCCACTTTATGGCCAGGTGTTACCTATATACCAACCATAAACCCAAATATATACATAAATAAAACCAACCAAATTAGTAGTACGAGTAACAATGATACCCACACTAGGCAAAGCCTGTATCGTGGGTTTCAACCACAGATATAAATTATCAGTAAGGTATGCGGCTACAGGTATTTTTAAGTTAATGAATGTGTTGATCGAATGTACAAGTACTATTTTTGAGAGGAAAAGTATTTTAGGGGATCTGGTAAATAGTGCTCTGTCTTTAAATACAATACTTAGTCAGCCAATATCAGATGAAGCTATGATAATATATACATTTTACAAAAAGACATTGGAGTTAAGGCCCAACTGAAATTATTGAATAGGTTGTTTATGTGTGTTCCTATGAGGCTGGCATTGTTAGAGTTAAGGCCCAACTGAAATTATTGTAACGTTCATATATGTGTGTTCCTATGAGGCTGGCATTGTCACCAAGAGTGTGCAAAAGCCTCTTTAAAACATAAGAATAAAAAAAAAAAAAGTTAATGAACAGTTAATAGTAGAGAGGCCAATGTGAAAAAACGCAATTTCCGTAGGACTGAAAAGGCTTATACCGACAAAGTGGTATCGTTGGCATCAGCATGCTCTACTGATTATCAAAACGCATGTTGTCGCTTTCTAAAGTAGAGTGGAGTGAGTTTTTATGACGTCATACGTTTTATGTATGAAAAATAAAAATAAAATCTTCAAAAACCTATCGAGTGGGGTATCAAACGAAAGGACTTCATGGGCTGATTCCAAAAATATACCACACCTTTGGATTTCGGCCACTGGTGTCGTATAAAATAAAATTCATTCTCAAAACACACCATGTTTGGGCTCTTCCTAACAGGAAATGCTTGAATGAATTTTTCTTAAATTTATGCTGAACGACTCACTGTATCCTTAATATCTAAACGCAATGAAAGGAGTTCGGAAAATATGAATGCCTACCATTTATTTCATTAATTTAAAGCAGCAAAACTAGCATTTTGTAGATCTGACTGCACTTCACGTATAGTGATTTTTTTCCGAACTCCTTTCATTGCGTTTAGATATTAATGATACAGTAAGTCGTTCAGCGTATACCTATAAAAAATCATTCTTCAACCGTTTCCTGTCAGGAAGAGACCAAACTTGGTGTGTTTTGAAAATGTACTTTATTTTTTACGGCACCACTGGCCGAAATCTAATACTTAGTGTGGTATATTTTTGGAATCAGCTCATAAAGCCCTTTCGTTTGACACCCCACTCGATAGGTTTTTGGAGATTTTTTTTTAAATTTTCATATATACTTAACTAATAACGTCATAAAAACTTACTCCACTACTTTAGGAAGCGACACCATACATTTTGATAATCAGTAAACGATGCTGATTCCAACCATACCACTTGTCGGTATAAAACTTTTCAGTCCTACGAAAATCGTAAATAAGGCACTTTCGACGAATTGGCCTCTCTACTATAAGTAAGTCAATAACACAATTAATATAAAATAGGCTGTATTATGTAACTAACCCTTATCAAAATCATTCTAATGACTAATCAGGTAACCTAAAGGTTTATTACAAATTTAGAAGGTTTATTGTAGCATTTGGTGGATCAGGTGGATGTAGCATTTGACTCATGCCTAAGAATGAGATTGTCTGATGTAAGTATAAGTAAATGTCGACGACGGGTGAAAGCGACAAAGTCTGAGTCTGAGACTGTACAGTCAGCCCATGAAAATCTTGAGCATACTTAGAACCTTATCACATCGAAATCTAAGAAATATTTAGACTGAAACGTCATAAAATTTGAAACCTCAAAAACTCTGTTCTCTAAGCTCACGTCACCTTAATTTGACAAAGTACTAAAGTGCTCAACATTTTCGTTGGCCCACTGTACCTACACCTACAGGCTTTCAGACTAGCAAGATAGGTTATGGTTATATACCGTCTTGTTTTACCTTATATGACCTTTTAGTACATTTTCGCCAAAAAATGTGACGGAACGGAACCAATCGTGTTAGCTGGGCTGGGCGGGTTGCACACATGGCTTGTGGATGTAAATGGAATGGAGGTGGTCAATTTAAAATTAACACCATTACTTAATTTACCAAAACAGTTCTACATCTACATTGCATTCCTTTCCTACATTTGATACGGTTATAGATTGTAAAATAAATTTAAAGGATGTAGTCATTAATCAAGCGGCCAGTTGGTGATATTTATCCCAAGCGCAAAGCCTAAAATGATGGTGTTTAATAATTAGTATTTGCAGAGTTGTGGGGCCTCGACAAATATAAATACATACATATATATGATATTTTTCGACTTATTTCCAAATGTGTAAACATACATATCTACCTATCAAGAGACAGATAAAAAGTCTCAGTTACATGATAATATGTACTCTATTACTCATTACATTAGGTGCAATTTAATAATACCCAACCATTATTATTTAATGCTTTATTATTTTAACCGATAGTGTTACTCATAATAAAATCATGTGATTATATTTATCACTTCATTGTTCATATGGTGTCTGTTAATCAGAACAGCATATTTTCTTGATTACTTACGGTTACGTTACTAAAAGAGCTATGCTATGCAGCTATGCTGCGAGGAAGTAATAGCTTTCCATTTCCACCAGTGCTATGCTATGTGAACCAAAGAATATGATTGGTGGATATCAACGCATGTAGCATAGCACAGCTCTGATGGAAAGGCACCCTTATACATCCTACTGACATCATTACTGACGTATAGTAACATCATAAAATGGAACCAATATGCCTGATGTAGAGGTACCTACTTACTACCCTACTACCTACAAACTTAATATAATGAACAGTATCTGTATTATTGACAACTTCTGGCCCCTATACCACAAAACATTACAAGTCTACAATTCGACAAAATTGTACAATTTTTCATAGAAAAAATTAACAAATTTGTCGAATTCTACGCTTGTAAAGTTTTGTGGTACAGTGGGCCAACGAAAATGTTGAGCACTTTAGTACTTTGTCAAATTAAAGAGGTTTCAAATTTTATGACGTTTCAGTCTAAATAATATCTGGGCGACCGAGCCTTGCTCGGCGTTTTCCCGGGCATGAGACCTAGCTAGATCGATTGCTCGTCCCCGAAAACCCCCACATACCAAATTTCATCAAAATCGTTAGAGCCGTTTCCGAGATCCCCGAAATAAATATGCATATAAATAAATAAATAAATATACAAGAATTGCTCGTTTAAAGATATAAGATTTCTTAGATTTCGATGTGACAAGGTTCTAAGTATGCTCAACATTTTCATAGGCTGACTGTACAGGCCACTGAAGTTACTACATATTTGTATAATATGTAATGTTGTTTTCATTTGGCTGGATGTCGTGAAGGTCGACATGAGCGAGAACGGGCTCGTGCACGCAGGATCGTGCGTGCGTGGAGGAAAGTGAGCCGGAAAGCGGACCCTGGCAAGAGTCGGAATAACGCCTGTAGAGGCAAAGCCTTCTCCATACAAACTCTGTGCAAGTTTTATTCGTCGGTTTTGGCACTCCCGCATATTAATTTTTTTTTGGTTGTTAATATTGGATATACGAAGAATGTTAAGCAAAAGTGTCGATTGTTTTGATTTGTATTTGTTAGGTTAAGGTTTTATAGGCAATAAATGTTTTTTCACTTTCACTTTCACTTTCAAAAAAAATCAAAAATTTCAAAAAAAATTAAAAATTAAAAAAAAAAAACTTTTTTTTCTTGAGGTTCTGAATAACAGAAAAATAAGCATACTTACTGACCAAAAATCATAAGTGTAATACAAACACAAGCAAAGAAAAACTTGCACAAAGTTTGTATGGAGAGTGCTTGCCTCTACAGGCGCCTTAATAGGCGTCACGGCATACTTTTATTAAAAGTACTTATTGTTTTAGTATGTACTAAAACCCGTACCAGAAG